>CAKAOJ020000044.1:1805000-4205000 GCA_916701645.2 Sebastolobus alascanus
CAGCCAATCAGAGACAGGCAGAGATTGATGGAGATCTAATCAGTCAATCAGAAACACCTGTTTGTGTCTGAAAGTGCTGAGTTATGGTTGGGAATGACTGGTGAAAACACAGAGAAGGTACTACCTGAAAAAGACCCCTCATTTAAAAACTATAAGTTGTATAGCTGAAATCTCTTCAGTTTGAGCACCTCAAGGCTTTGATGAAGATGTAGACGTGTTGTTTGTGTGGATAAAGTTAAAAATGACTGCGAGCTGGCAGTTTCAAAAGGCTCCACAGTTGACTTTTTTTCAAGACCTTTAGATGTGAAATAACATTACAGCGGATCAGAGAGACGAAGGGGACTCTTGGTGCTTTGAAGGACATAAATCCCTAACTGTAACATCTATTGCTGAAAAGGGCACATTATCTGAAAGAAGACAAGCATACCTACGTTTTGAGGTATTAATTGTGTATGAGGAGTGAAAATTGTGGTCTAGGCAGCAATTTGTTTGGAAAATTTTCCAAAGATTTTGAAACTACCTCTCACTCTAGCGATGATGTCACTCACTCTAAAAGTTAACGACCCACGCAATACACACCCATTATAAAATCTGAAACGGTCTGAAAATTTCACAAAACGTAAACTGCGATTTCGTGAAAACCGTGCCAGCTATCAAAATGCCCATTTGGCCAAATAACGTCCCATGTCTGGTGACCCGTTTAAAGTGTTAATCATGATTCTACGTTAAAGTATGGCGACTCTGTAGGGCCCCAAAGAGGAGTGTTTTTGAGCTCTCTTCACGTCGATTTGCAATGCATTCCTATGGAGAAAAAAATCGCGCTTTTGCGTGATTTTTTCGGAATCCGCTGCGCGAATCTCTTAGAAAAGTCATAGCACACGATTCCCGATCATTCCGCACGTTTTGATGTACTTTTTGTACAGGTGTTGGCAACGCTCCGGGAGGAGTAGCACGGCAAAGTTTAGGCGGAAGATGAAGAATAAGAATTAAACGACAAGTCGAATAATAGACCAGGTGCTTTGCACAGGCTTTGCCTGTGCTACAAGCCACACTGGAATTAGGGCTATCAATCGATTAAAATATTTAATTGCGATTAATCGCATGATTGTCTATAGTTAATCGTGATTAATCGCAAATTAATCGCATATTTTTTATCTGTTCAAAATGTACCTTAAAGGGAGATTTGTCAAGTATTTGATACTCTTATCAACTTGGGACCAACACAAAACAATGACAAATATTGTCCAGAAACCCTCTCAGGTACTGCATTCAGCATAAGAAATATGCTCAAAACATAACATGGCAAACTCAAGCCCAACAGGCAACAACAGCTGTCAGTGTGTCAGTGTGCTGACTTGACTATGACTTGCTCCAAACTGCATGTGATTATTAGGGGTCAAGGGACCCCTTTGAAAATGGCCATGACAGTTTTTCCTCGCCAAAATTTAACGTAAGTCTGGAGCGTTATTTAACCTCCTACGCGACAAGCTAGTATGACATGGTTGGTACCAGTGGATTCCTTAGGTTTTTTAGTTTCATATGATGCCATCTTCACTCCAGCTTAAAAAAAAACGTTATTAACGCTTTGACAGCCCTAATAATAATATAAAACTCTGAAAGGTGAAGTAGTTTTACTGTAGTGCAGAACTTTTGACCTGTTATTATTAATTACTCAATGCAGAATTGCTACTTTTTCTTAAATTATTTGAATATTCCGTCCACCACTGGATCCAAGTGAAAACTAAATTGCACATCATTAATAACAATGTTTTGGGCAAACTTTGGAGTTGTAGATTTATGATTCATACAGATAGATTATTCATACAGATTGAGAGTGCCGACGAAGTTCCCTGCAGTTGTAGACGTTGATGTATCAGTTTTAAGATCATGCACAGAAAAATACTTAAAGCCACTGTGTGAAACTTTTTTGACTTTTGCATCCCATAATGTTGGGATCAAAGAATACGCTCTGACAGTGTCTTTTTCAATATTACAGTGTCTTAATGTGAGTGATGAATGGGCTGAGAGCAACACAGACTGTACCAATATTCACTGGGATGGTCTCATCTTTCAACAAACAAAAAGCAATGCCATAATTATTTGAAAGATGCCATAATTACATACAAAATAGTGGCTTCAGGTGGTTTGAGAAATAATACACTGACTTTCAGATATTACATTTTCTTTCTCAATGCTTTTCATCCTCCAAAGTCATTCAAACTCAAGTTCTGTCAACATAATTCAGTTGATCATGAACTGTTAAAGTTAATTTCATGGACGTTCAGCAGAAAGTGAAAAGTCATAAAGTTTCTTCTGTGACCTGTGGATTAACTTTTACCTTAAGAAAAGAAAACTTCAAGTATAAAGGTGAACAAACTTATTTTTTTTCAATAAACTTACAGAGGTCACATATATGTGTGTGTATATGTATATATATGTGTATATATATATACACACACACACACAAATGTATATAAAGTAGGGCTGTCAAACGATTTAAATACATAATCGCGATCAATCGCATGATTGTCCATACTTAATCGGGATTTATTGCAAATTAATTGCCCAATTTTTATCTGTTCAAAATGTACCTTAAAGGGAGATTTGGCAAGTATTTAATACTCTTATCAACATGAAAGTGGGCAAATATGCTGCTTTATGCAAATGTATGTATATATTTATTATTAGAAATCAATTAACAACACAAAACAATGACAAATATTGTCCAGAAACCCTCACAGGTACTCCATTTAGCATAAAAAATATGCTCAAATCATAACATGGCAAACACAAGCCCAACAGGCAACAACAGCTGTCAGTGTGTCAGTGTGCTGACTTGACTATGACTTGCCCCAAACTGCATGTGATTATCATAAAGTGGGCATGTCTGTAAAGGGGAGACTCGTAGGTACCCATAGAACCCATTTTCATTCACATATCTTGAGGTCAGAGGTCAAGGGACCCCTTTGAAAATGGCCATGACGCCAAAATTTAGTGCAAGTTTGGAGCGTTATTTAGCCTCCTTTGCGATGTCAGACTAGTATGTATTCGCTAGCATGACATGGTTGGATTTAGGTTGTTAAAATAAGCCGCGCAGGAAAGAATATTATTATTTCTATTTATCCCCACTGGTGGGAGCTATAATACCTTCCAATACGCTTGCTTATTCTATAAATCGAGAACTTACAAGACGATTGCCCTCAGATGTGTCAGAACCTGAGGCTTTTTCGCCGGCGACGGCACGTTCATTAATCTGCCGCCTGTAGCACTTAAGGATCAGTTTAGATAGCGACTAGCGAGCGCGTGGCTCTCGATAAAAAACGGCTAGTTCTCACTGTCTATGTCCAATTGCTACCGTAGACCCCTGCTGGAGCTCCTCTCGGCTGTTAGCCGGCTCCTAGGGAAGGGGGAAGGGCGGAGTCTAGCCTTTCTATATGATTTAAACTACTGGCCTCTGGAAAGTTATTTAAGGCGAACAGCTAAAATTCAAAGTCACGTCACTAACTTTGTTTGCTAGTTCCCCTAAAAACTCAACAGCCTGGTCTCGGTAATACTCCGTCTCAAGAAGCCTTTAAACGGAATCCCTGTTCTCTTTATATAAAATTCAACAGCTATGAATCTCTCCGGGCAGGGACACCTGGTCCCGCCCTGCTAAGGGACTTGCGCCTTCAGACCTCCCTACCTATTGGTTTATGTGTGTGTGTTATCCTATTGAATCAGTAGTGTGGCCGTAGTGCGGAAAAGTTCTGAAGACTTACCTCTCGGGGGCTCAGCGGTGCCTCGTGGCGACGTGGAAGGTCTTATTTAGTTGTAAAAAACTCGTCAGAGAAAAAGTCAACAACTACTGGCGATCAAGCGATTATTTATTCAAAACTTCAGCACAGCTGTGGTTATTACAAAAAAGATCAAAATTTCAAAAATAATAAGGAGAGGGCACAGGTACCTCTAAATTTAGATTGCTATAGTTTTTCTGGTTGTCAAAGCAAACGTGTGCTTAGTAGGGGAAAATTCCGCTACTTTTCCACGTTTCCCTCAACTTAATTTGTCTATCGGTTATTACTTAATTGCTGTCGAATGAGAGGAAAGACGTCCTCATCAGAGTATGTAATTTCTCATCTCCCGAAAACAACTATCTTTTCACCGATAAAAAATCTGACAAAGTGCGAGACTCCGAATTGTTTTTTTTGTCAGTTCGAAATCGGGCAGAACCTCCCTGTGTAATTCGAAGAAGGCTCTCGAACTGTCCAAAATGCTTCCTTTTTATATCTTTCTGCCCTTGCCTCTGCAACGGCTTTCTGCAGGTGTTTCCTGTTTCCTGTCAAATCTTTCCTAAGAGCAGTCTGAACACTGAACAGTGAACATCCTGTTCTTTTAACACTCTTTTCCAGGCAAGACGCCTTATTTCTTTCTTTCACATCATAAAAGTCACACTGTAAAAATATAATGAATCCAAAATTAAGGTCACACAATAAGTAATTCAATTAAAAATGATAAATGATTAAAATGATATGACATACAAATGTGAACTAGTAAATGAGTATATGCTTAAAACAATAGGTAATCACACAGGATATATATACTATCATGAGTACTTCAATAACTTCATACATGACAGCTTTAAAGAAACAAGTTTTCTTATTCTTTTTCATGACAGATCCCTGTCAGTGTATCATTCTTTCGAAGGTTTTCCTCCTTAGTTACTTTATTTGTTTTTTGTCTTTCTAGCTTTGTTTTTTAATCAATAACCTTGTTCAATTATATCAATTAGGCCTCATTGAATTGCATTTTCCTCCTATTCTCTCAACAAGGTTTTCTAGTTTCATATGATACCAGTATCTTCACTCTAGCTTTAAAACTGAGCCCGGCACAACCTAAAAATCTCCAAGTTGCGTGAATGCGTTAAAGAAATTTGTGGCGTTAAAACGAATTTGCGTTAACTCTCATTATTATCGCGTTAACTTTGACAGCCCTTGTATATAAAATCTGCCATTAATATCCTGGAAAAATGACAGCCACAAAGCAGTGAAGATGGAGCACGGCAAATGAATTGCTGATGCTCCTATCAGTGTTTTCCATCTCACTGTGGGGGCAGATTTATTTTATATTTCTGTGGCCCATCTAATCCTTTCGCTCGTGTAATCTAAACAAGATGTCTGTAGATACCGACTCACTCCTCCCCGTGTGGAAAGAAAGGCCTTGAGCCTTCGGGCCATCCCCGAACTGTTGAGGGAAAGATTCGCTTTTAAGTCTAAACAGGTGGGAAAAACACCGAGCCCAAGGTCGGGTAGATTAACAGGATTTATGAGCAGCACTATTTAAGTAACGGAGAGGACAGCCACAGGTTGACAGCTGTTACAGATGTTCAGAGAGTAACAGAAGAAACAAGACTTACGACTGAGGTTCAAAGCAACGACGGAGTTCTACAGGTACGTTTTCTGTTTTAAGATTCATGTAGATTACATGCACGCTGATGATTCTGTTGTAATGTTTTAATAATACAATGAGAGTTATGCAACTGATTTAAACTTTTAACAGACATAGATAGATAGATAGATAGATAGATAGATAGATAGATAGATAGATAGATAGATAGATAGATAGATAGATAGATAGATAGATAGATACAGTAGATAGATAGCTGTCATTTAGGTCAGGGGTTCTCAAACTTTTTGGGGTCAGGGAACCCTTACAGGGAAGAACATTTTCCAAGGACCCCCTCTTAATCATAACACCGATTAGTACTCTTAGATGCCATTGGAACTATTTGTATTTTAAAATTGTACTTGTATTGTAAAACTTTTCAAACTAAATACTTAAGACCTGCTTCATAGTGATACACAGAAACACATTTCAATTTGAATCATGTTGATACCAGTTATATACTTTGAAACAGATTATTCAAATTGCATTTAGACTCAACTTGACAGCATTTATACTTTTCAAGTAATTGATCTTGCAGGATGACAACCGCTCAACCTGCCTTAATCTTTGCTGAGGTGCTGGAAAATTCAATGAGTCCAAAAGATGATAGAAAAGATATCCGCACACTTAGATCTTTCTTTTAAGTGGAATACTGCATAGATCTAGGTGTGCGGATATCTTTTCTATCATCAAGTAATTGATCTTAAAAGCTTTCAGAAAATGAACTGATGAAATAAATGTACCAGTCTAAAGCTGACATTCATTAAGTGCTTCGCGGCTGTAGCTCAGTGGGTAGAGCGGGTCGTCTTTTAACCACAAGGTCCCCGGCTATCTATCTATCTATAGATATCGGCTATCTATATATCTATAGATAGATATCTATAGATAGATAGATTTATAGATATATTTCATTACAGATTATACTCTACTGTACAGCACATACATACTACTACTACTAGTACTGTAATAGTAGATTTACAAACTGACTTAAACAATGATTTCTAAAGTCTAGCTGCTCTGGGTGGTGTTAGACATTAACCAGAGAGGATTTCATTTTCTCCATGTAGACGTATATCAAGTAGATGCAAATTTAAGGAGACACAAAATATAAAATATCCTGAATGATCCTGGAGAGAGAGCAATGATCACACAGTGCCTCTTTTTAATCCTCATAAACTTGATCTTGTGACGTGGTTTATCTGACGTGAGACCTGATCCCCCCTTGTGGCAGGCATCTGCGCTGCACCGGGCAGAGGATGCAGCTGGTTGTCATGGCAGCAGTGCTCGCACTGGCGGGGGCGGGGGCGGGGCAGGACTGCAGCTTCAGATGTCATCTGACCGACATCCGCATCCCCGTGGAGGGCTGTAACAAAACCGAATTCATCGACACCACCATATGTGCAGGACAGTGTTACTACACGGTAACGGATGATTCATACAACAGCACCTGTTTATATTGAGATGTGTGACAGCCTGTGTGTTTATTCTGATTATATGAATGAATTTGTTGAGCTCAACTCTGCTCCATTGTGTAAAGCTGTCACAATATGAGTATTATTATAGTGTTCGTAAACATTATTGATTGTTTTATATGTTAGATGTTTCTTGAGGGAGTTTTTACATTTAGTTGATTTCACCTCAGTTCAGATTAAAGCTGCAGTATGCGAGATTGGAGCAAATATTATTAAAAAAAGTTATTTTTATAAAACGGTCGCTACATTGTGACAGTAGTACATGAAACAGGTAACCTGAAAAAAATCATGTGCCTCTGTGTCCTCCGGTGTCCTGCGGTGCTCCTAACGGCATCTGCAAGATTTCACAGACCGGAGGAAAACAAGCAGTAAGAGCTGATCTGAGGTCTGCTGTCCAGCTGCCGTCTATGAGAGCCGGCTCTCAATCACTTGCGAACTCCGACCAAACGGTCAAACTAGGCCTCGCCGATCAAATATGAATCAATATTATGTTACGTTAATGCCTATTTCTCACCTCAAATTATTTCAGAATCATCTTGTAGTGTAGCTGTAAAATGAGAAAGTTTGTGACACGGCCGCCATTGTGAAATCTGGTGAAGGAACGCCAAGTTCCGGTCACATGACCGGAGCACAGCCAATAGGAACGCTCTCTCAATGAAATGACCTGTGATTGGCCAAAGTCTCCTGTCACGGGCTAGATTTTTTTAAAGCCTGAAAACAGAGCCATGAGGAAGTGCAGAAGTCTAGTTATCTCTCAGAACACTTGAATTACAATATGCTGAAAGGTTATTATGGATTTTTTGCCCAATGATGCCAAAAATATACTGCCTACTGCAGGTTTAATTCAACTTTGTCACAGATTTCACACGACAAATAAAACAAGAAAATACAATTATGTTGAATCACAGAATAAAAAGAGACTGGTCAACATTCTACAAGGTTAGAGGTTAAATCAGTAATTGTATGACCATTTCAATTATAGATATATCAAAATGCTCTATGTGACTAATGATTTAAGGCAGCACAGTGAAACCTTTAGCAGCGTCAGAATGACCTATTATATTTAGATGTGTGTCAACCAATTACAGATTACAGCAGGTTACAGTCCTGTGTTCTAACTTTTGTTAGTAATTGTAATGTTTACGTGTGCTGGCAGAAGTCAGCAGTTTACAGTTATCTGTTTTTTATTTAAAATGCCCTGTATTAAAGTTCCTTTTTGTTATGGTGTGCCACAAATCACTTATTCATGTGAAGGAGTGAATCAGTTGCATTTACGTCAATGTGTTTAACCATTTACTGTCCTCTGACAGGACCCGGTCTACATCGGAGGCCATGACTCGCCTGACCAGAAGATCTGTAACGGGGACTGGTCCTACGAGGTGAAACACATTGAAGGATGTCCAGTGGTCACCTACCCCGTGGCCAGAAACTGCTACTGTACCCCATGTAACGCAGACGGAAACACAAACTGTGAGCGCTTTCCTGGAGATATAGCCAGCTGTCTGTCCCGTTAAAGAAACCTATCGTCTGTCCTACATTTACTTCTTATCTTTGTGTCACTTGACTTGATACTAAAATAAACAGGTATCACTTTTTGGGGTTTTGTCTTTTTTTTCCACAAGTTACATTATGTTTTAAATGTGTCCTTTTAAATCTCAGCTGTCTTTGATCAGAATCATCAGTCACGCATTTCAATCTGCACTGTTCTGTCGTTGCTAACGCCTCCAACAGTTTGTCAACACAGATGAAATGTCACAAGTCAGTGCAGGAGAAATTGTCTGTAGATGTAGCAGCGAGATAGCTGAGTGACTTTAAAGCAATAAGGGCCGACTGAGAGATTGAATGTCCCACCAACAGTTTCCCTTTTTACGTCCTGACCAAAGTGACTGACCCCTAAAATTCAATAGTCCTGCGATCCAAGTTTTCATGCTGAGAATGGAAGGTCATCCTATAAGAAAAAGAGCAGGCCTCACCTCTTTTTTGACAGGTGGAAATGAAAATATAGAGTTTGCAGTATATCCGAAAGCTCCGCTAAAGTGCCTGCTGATCAGTGGCTCTCTTCAGTAGGCGACACTAAATTTAGAAATAGCTCGGTTGGCAAAATCTTGGATATTTGTTTCTGCACATAAGCCATTATTGTAATAGACCGTTATGTGTGATGCTGCTTATTTCTGCACTGTTGTTAAAGGAAGAGTTCGACATTTTGGGAAATTTGGTTATGCTTAACAGAATGTTAGATGAGAGGATCTACACAGTACCACTCTGGTGTCCATTAAATATAAAGCTACAGTTAAATATAAAGTTTACAGCATAAATCAGTGAGGTTTAAAGGGGCTGGTAGGTGGATTTTTGTTACCTTTGGACAGAGTCAGGCTAGCTGTTTCCCCCTGTTTCCAGTCTTTATGCTAAGCTAAGCTAAGCTAATGGTCTCCGAGCAGTAGGTTCATATTTATCCAGCCCAGTGTCATGGTAAGGTGTATAAATACCACAACATTACACGGATATTCTGTGTGTCATGTGTACGCATGTTAGCCTTTTCGCGTGTCATTTGTACGCCACACAAACGTCCACAGTTAGGTTTAGGCAAGAAAACCACTTAGTTAGGGTAAGGGAGAACATCATGGTTGGGCTTAAAATAAGTAAGTAAACTAAGTAAAACACGTATGGAAACAACTACGGAAAAAACACGTCACAAACGTCAATAAAAAACGTGACAATTGTCACGTGACAAACCTCACTAACGTAACTTACAAAACAAAACACTGGTCTAATGGTTAAAAGTCTGGTGTTTGTTAGGCCCATTAACCTCCCCACCAGCCCACCATAAGCGGTCTATCTCGCTTTTTATACTACGTCACTAACTCTTACCATAGTATTTATACAGGATTGGCGTACAAATGACGCGGAAATCAAGAAAGGCGTATTTATCGTGGCATTTATAGGCCTTTTCCTGCGAATGGGCTGATTTACAGACAGATATGAGAGCGGTCATTTTATTTAACTCTCGGTAATAAAGCAAACAAGCGTATTTCCCAAAATTGCTTTAATGCCTGTGTGCAGTGCACTCTGTGTCTTTACACACTATATTACCTCCATACCAATAATTTTCCAAATATTGTTTTTCTTTCCCTCATTAGCAGTTTTTCAGACATACTTAGTGCCTGAAATGGGCTGGTACTCACCAGTACTGAGTACCGCACTTCAGATTTTTGTCCACATGAGTACCCTTACTTCTTATTGCATACCGCCACCTCCTGGTGAGTCTAGGTGTGCACCCCTAAACACCTGAGTAACTGCATCTAGCCTGTCAAAGTTAAAGCGATAATAATGCTTTATGCAACATGCGGTTTTTAGGTTGCAGTGGTCTAAGGCAGCTAAGGAATCCGTTGGTACCAACCATGTCATAGCTTCTCACGAAGGAGGTTAAATAACGTTCCAAACTTAAACAAAATGTTGGCGAGGAAAAACTGGCATGGCCATTTTCAAAGGGGTCCCTTGACCTCTGACCTCAAGATATGTGAATGAAAATGGGTTCTATGGGTACCCACGAGTCTCCCCTTTGGAGACATGCCCACTTTATGATAATCACATGCAGTTTGGGGGCAAGTCATAGTCAAGTCAGCACACTGACACACTGACAGCTGTTGTTGCCTGTTGGGCTTGAGTTTGCCATGTTATGATTTGAGCATTTTTTATGCTAAATGCAGTATCTGTGAGGGTTTCTGGACATTTGTCATTGTTTTGTGTTGTTACTTGATTTCCAATAATAAATATATACATATGTTTGCATAAAGCAAGCATATTTACCCACTCCCATGTTGATATGAGTATTAAATACTTGACAAATCTTCCTTTAAGATACATTTTGAACAGATAAAAAATATGTGATTAATTTGTGATTAATAGCGATTTATCATGGACAATCATGCGATTAATCACGATTAAATATTTTAATCGATTGACAGCCCTAATTCTTTCACTTTGGGCAAAAGTCAAACCACAGCAGTAAAATCAGTGCGTGCTTTTGTTCTGCAGAACAGCATTGTTTTTTGTTTTTATTTCAAACTTTGCCTTAAAATTCAAGAAACTAGAATCCAAAAAGGCAGAACTGATTAACATCTTTGCAGAGAAATGAGAATAATAATATAATAATATAGATAATAATAATATACTGCAGACTGTCAATGTTTCTCTGATACAGTTTGTAAAAGGCTTGTTTTTAGCCAAAAGCAGGTGCAGCTACTGAGTCTGCAGATTGTTAGAGTAACGTCTTATTAATCCAGAGACACGAGGCCCCAGCTAATGACCGAGAACTCACTCATTAACACAAGGAGCTGTTAATTACCTATAGTGTCGTGACTTGGCAACTTGCCAGTTTTATCCTAACGTGATCTCCTTTAGTGTGGACAGTATCTAATTCAGACTAACAGTCTAATGTGTTGTCATCATTAGTGGGATGAAGGGATTTCATTGAGTAAATGACCGTGTAATGATTTATTTTACTATTTAATGTTTTCTGTAAGGCATAAATATGATGACCCACGTAGTTGTTTCTCAGTAACATCTCTTTAAGTGTGAAAACGGAAGGGAAAAAGAGAGGGCAGCTAAAATATGTTGATGAAATTGATATAATAGTGACAGCAAAGAGGAAACAACATTAATGGTACTCCAGCAATTTAGTATTGCACTTCCATGAAGTTGGGCGACTCACAAGAGACAGATTGAAACCAAGAACAGTCAGAATCAAAGCTGCAGGGACCGAGATATTCTGACTTTTAGTCCCTAATATGGGTCAAACTCCAAAAGCAGTAGATTCTACATTTCCAATAATTCATCTTTCATTAGTCATCATCAGGGTTATTTTTCCCTGCTCCCTCCAGAGCCAAAGAAGACATTCTCCAATGTTTTCACAGGCTGAGTAGTACTCCTTATGACAAATGAACTGAACTTAAAGGTGCAATACAACAACTTAATAGAGCTTATTGTAACTTGTTTCAGTGTAGTGTAGTGGTTCCCAGTCTGGGTGTCAGGGCCTGTATTTGAATTAAATTTTGAACTTAAAGGCACAGTGTGTAGGATTTCGGGGGATCTATTAGCGGAAATGGAACATAATATTCATAACTGTGTTTTCATTAGTGTATAATCACCTGAAACTAAGTTTGTTTTCTTTAGCTTATGAGCCCTTCATATCTACATAGGGAGCGGGTCCTCTTCACGGAGTCCGCCATGTTGCACCGCCATGTTTCTACAGTAGCCCAGAACGGACAAACCAAACGCTGGCTCTAGAGAGAGTGTTTCGTATTTTGAAGGCCACCGTAGTTCTCCAACACGGTTGTGAAGCTGCGGTAACGTGAGCCGAAGAGTGCAAAGCAGTGGTACCGCCAGCCGCTGTCTGACTTCCGTTGCTCCTAAGTAGTGATGTAAGGATGGTCTCTGAACGAGGCGAATGAGGTTACCGCGGTCTTGAAAAGGGAGGAGTGGATAGTAACTTAACAGTCATTGTTTGGATGAAAATCTTTGAGATTGCCACTTTAAGGTGAGATGTGTCTCTCAATGTTTTGTTTAGTTACATTATTTTGTTGTCTATTCGGTTTGAATTTAAATTTTGATTTGTTTATTGTTTGTTGTCTTGTAGACTTCGTACTGTCATCTATCATTTAATGGTTATGTATTCTTCGTCAATGTGTTTGGTTTTGAAAAAGTAAAATAAAAAAAAGGGAGGAGTGAGCGGAGGCGTACTCAGTTGGTTGCAATCTGCAATCATACCACTAGATGCCGCCAAATCCTACACACTGTCCCTTTAAAATGGTTTGAGTGCCCCTATACATATACTGTCTCAGAAAGAAGATGTGGATAAATGTATCAGCGTGGTTATTTCGAAAACAGTGTTTAACATTTTTGCTGTAAAGTCTAATGCGCAGTGATTTTAAATGCGTGTAACCCGAGAACACTTGTGTTTAAAGATTATCAGTATTTGAGCCAGCTAGTAGAACAAGGGTCAAAGCCAAAGTGCTCTAACAAGTGAAGCAATCAATGAAATGATTAATGATAGAACACAATGGAACAGAATGATCAATGGCAGAAAAAAAGAGGTTGTTAAAGAAATAAGATGTGAGAAGATTACATCTTCTCCTTTAAGACAGCAGTGCACTGAAGCAAGGAAATATATGGGAGACGGAGCTGAAGTATCTCTTAGACAAGTTTTCAGATTGTTGTTTGGAGGAAAAGGAGTTGAGACTACAGTAGAGGGCAGGCGAAGCTGACCTAAGCTGCTTGTATAGAGGAGTACAAGCTGGCATGTTAGAGATGGACTGTGGCCTGAGGGTGCTGCTTTCTCAGCCTGTAATGCATCACAACATTTTTTTATTTCAGTACAGTAACACCCTGAGGTACACAGCCAGCAGTGGGAGTGCAGGATAGATGTGACATGAAGGAATCTCAGGAAGATGCAGATACAGCGATATTGTTCCTATTTAGAAACACTGGCAAATAAAAGGCATTGGAGGAGCACAGACCTCCACCAGCGCTGAATAATTACCCAAAGACATCATTTCCCCCACTTACAGCTTTGGTGAAATTGAATCAATCGATCCCAAACGCTGGAGCTATGAAGCGAGAATCGATCTCTGTGATCTCTGTTTAATAGTTACAGCTACAAAAGAACAACAATGACAGGACTGCCATATTTAAATCAACGTCACGCCAACCTCTGATTCATTGAAGATGACCAGTAATTTTCAAGGAAATCTGACGTTATGTTTAAGAGATAAGCAGCTCACAAACCAACAGACTTGCATGTGAAAACATGAACTTCTCGCCAAAACAGCACAATAAATGATTTTAGGGCTGGAGGTAATGATTCTTTTTATTATCGATTATTTGTTTGATTAATCATCCCCCCACCACCACCACCACAAAAAAAAATTGAAAATGCTTATCACAACTTCTCATAACCTGAAGTGACATCTTACATACACTTGCCTGTACTAGGATTTGATATTATACATATATCTATATGCCACTTCTCATATGTATGATCCTTACTATTTAACCTGGTTATATTTTGGATTAAAATATTTAATCGCGATTAATCGCATGATTGTCCATCGTTAATCGCGATTAATTGCAAATTAATCGCACGTTTTTTTATCTGTTAAAACTGTACCTTAAAGGGTGGATTTGTGTCATGGCCATGGGTAAATATACTTGCTCTATGCAAATGTATGTATATATTTATTAATGGAAATCAATTAACAACGCAAAACAATGACAAATATAGTCCAGAAATCCTCACAGGTACTGCATTCATCGCAGTCAGTGTGCTGACTTGACTATGACTTGCCCCAAACTGCATGTGATTATCATAAAGTGGGCATGTCTGTAAAGGGGAGACTCGTGGGTACCCATAGAAACCATTTTCATTCACTTATTTTGAGGTCAGAGGACAAGGGGACCCCTTTGAAATGGCCATGCCAGTTTTTCCTCGCCAAAATTTAGCGCAAGTTTTGAGCGTTATTTAACCTCCTTCGTGACAAGCTAGTATGACATAGTTGGTACCAATAGATTCTTTAGGTTTTCTAGTTCAAATAGACACACTAGCTTTAAAACTGAGCCGCTACATCCTAAAAATCACAAGTTGCGTTAATGCGTTAAAGAAATTAGTAGCGTTAAAACGAATTTGCGTTAATTCGTTATTATCGCTTTAACTTTTACAGCCCTAAATGAACGTTACGTTACTTGCGGCTATTTCATTAGAATGAAATGACGTAATGTGAATAAACGTGAATAAACGTGAATAAACGTGACTAAACGTAACGTGAATAAATTTTTTATACAACCTCGTACGTGAACATGATTTCCGTCACATCCGATAGATTTTCATCGGCAATGGGGAAGACACCACCTCCTATGATCCCACGCTACTTCACGACGTCATCAAACTGCTCATTTTGTTATTGTTTTGATTGAGAGCCCCGTAGCGGCAGAAATTACATATTGTGCGTTTAATTGACCAATTGTTTCAGCCCTGCTGAGTTTATTAAAACAAGCAGGCAAAACATCAGATTCATGACAGTAGTCTATATATATATTTAATTCTACACACATCTGAGTGAAAGATGGGACAGCCCCATTACTTCATCTCCTCTGTCAACATCCAGACGGACCTTCGACCTACTCACCTTCGTGTTCATAGATTTTGTTTCAGCCTTTAAACTCCTCGCAGACTCTTCTGTCACATCTCCAGTTCACTGCAGGCTGGATATCTGCTGACAGATTTCAGTCCATTCGGGTCACTGGTGTCCTTTAATAGCGGCTTGTTTTTATCCAGCGGCTCCCTGGAGGTTCGTGCTCTCTCCTCACTAATGACTGCCGCAGCCAATATTTAGATGGACATTTTATCAAGTTTATAGACGAGTCTGTCGCTCTGCTTGAGGGAGGAAATGGACACAGTCGTGTAGTGGATGGCTTTGTGTCAGGCTGTGATGAATTCTTCCTTGAGTTGAATTTCATAAAAACTAACGACCAATAGAAGGTTATATATAGCACGGTCCGGAGCACACTATTATCACTACTATCTTTTATTAACGGCTGTTAAAATCACACAGGGCTCTAAATGGGCACATGAATATATGTACTTTCCTGCATGTGTTTCTGTGTTTTTTTTGTATTGCATTCTGGTTTGCCAGCTTGAATTTAATTGATGTGTGATTTAAACGAGTGAGAGTACTGGAGGCACACCAGACTGAAATGTTTAAGAACCGGAGCTGCAGCCCTCCAATGAAACAACCAGTGATTTATTCATTCCCACAGCAACTGAGCTGCTTTGTGCTAGCAAATGCAATTATGTAGCCTATTAACAAAACTAAGAATCTACAGCCATGCTAGCGGCTCTCAGGCTGTACTGAGGCACAACGGTGCTTTGACATGGTCACAATGACAAATGAACATGACTGTCATTAATTTTGCAGGTATTTTTGTCATAAAACTTTTAAGATTTGGACCTGATTATGACGCTCTATAGAAGATAGATACGGGATTACCAAAGTTATTACAATTCATCCTGAGGGAAACATATATTAAAGGGATCGTTTGGGTGTTTTGAAGTGGGGTTGTATGATGTACTTATCCATAGTGTATTACCTACAGCAGATGACTGTCGGCACGCCCCCAGTTTGGAGAAGCAGATATCGGTTTATATCCGCAATATCCGTTTAAGTGTACGCCATATTTAGAATATTTTCACTGCTGGGGTGCCCCGTAGGCTCACCTGGTAGAGCGGGCGCCCCATATAAGTCCTTACCGCAGTGGCCCGAGATTCGAATCCGACCCACGGCCCTTTGCTTTCTTTTAAGAAAAGAATATTTTCACTGCTTTGTCTTGCTGTCAGACAGCTCTTTCCGACAGGGAACTGAACTGAAAGTGAAACTTCTCTATGCTCACTTCAAAGCCAGCAGACTGTTGACAAAAACAGTATAGATAAGTTTCAATTTCGGTTCAGTTCCCCGTTGGAATATATTCAAAATGTATACCATGGTCTGGGTGAATGCTCGATTCTGATTGGCTGTAGGGTGTCCATTAATTCCTGAAAATGAACACCTACTAAGTAGTTCCAGTGAAACTGTCTGTTCGCCATTCTAAATGAATGCGCTGGCTACATTAAATGAATGAAAATGAATATCTTATACAAAACACTGAGTGTAACGTTAGTCCTTAAGTGCCTCATCCCCTGAACACCAAAGGGTGGCGACTGTAACACATGAGCTCCAAGAAGTAAGTTACAGGTTACACTTCCCCTCCCAACTTACTTTGTAAAGCGATCGTCTCATCCCATTCGCTATTCAACTTGCTACTTCAGGCTGCGGCCAACAGTAGCATTACACATTGGGACAATGACATGACTAGATAGCTAGCCAGTCTTGTTGTTAAACATACTGTCAAATTATATTTACTGTTTGTCAACCTTACCTAATGTTATTGACTTTGAATCTTGCGTTAGCTTTATGCTAGCGTTATGCTAATCATGATTTCGTGAAACTCCTGATATTGATTCGGAACCGTACGCAACGTTATTGACTTTGAATCTTGCTAGCATAACGTTAGCTCTCTCAAAGGGTTCTATGAGTTGAGCACACTAGAAATATCAACGGTTGCCAAGTCGTAGCTAAGGTCCATCCTATTTACTGGATTTTTCCGGGTATTAGCAAACCCTCCGGGTTACCAGGGAAACAGAGTGAAGGCATTGTGAAAAATTTTGGATTTTGTTTAAAAAACGCATGAATATTTAATTTAACGGTCTTAGTATTTTATTTCTTTATGAAGTGACCACGATATAAGCGGGATAATGTCCTTTGATGTGTCCATAATCAGGAATTAATGGATGAAGTGGAGGCCAGAACCGTCCGACGCGCAGCAGAGTTTTTAGGTGAGCTTTTCTTTTAGGTGGCTAAAATAGGTTTTGCTGTCTACAGCAGTACATTGCTTTGCTCCCGTGTTGGTACTGCTGTCTGTTTCTCCAACCCATCTACTGTAGATGATACACCAACTATGGATAAAAATCTCACACAACACCCGAACTATCCTTTTAATATCTGTACCAAATTTCATGGCAATCTGTCCATTAGTTGTAGAGGAAAAGGGGATCACCAAAGTCATTAGGATACATCTTCTGGGAACGAGTTGTTGAGGTATTTCAGTGTGGACCAAAGTGATGGACTGACTGACCAACAATGCCCTCCCTCAAACCACTCGCTGCTAGTGTGGCTAAATGACATGAAGGATTCAATTCCAAAACATCATCTATTCACTGTAGGGAATCAGGTAATATTTGGAATTCACAAATCATTCACAACACCAGTAATGAGTAATGAACTGAGCAAAATGTCCTCATCAACATCACAGTAACTTATGTGCATAATATTCCTACCAGCCTACCTTCCTAGTCAGTCAGTCAGTGTGAGAGAGTCTTGGAGTCATTTAATGACTGATAGCTGGTTTAGGAGTATGTACTTGGAGTCGGTGCAACACGCATTTCCCACTGAGAAAATATTTGAACTTAAATTGGAGTTTGGAACAAAACTTCAGCTGCTGTGATGAATGACTTGTTTGCATCGACTCGCTCTCTGCTCTCATCGACTCGGTTTTATAAATATTAATAAGATTCATTTATATGTAGCCCTTTAAAAATGAGCTATACAATGCATTACGAAGACACGGGCAATGAAAACAGAGCGGCAAACCCTACATTTATTAAAACAACATGGTTTTTGTGATGTTACGGTAGGCTGAACACACACTTCATTTCCCCTGCAAGACAATAATTTACATTTCCTTTAAAAAAACAAAACTATCCACCATTGTTGTTCCTCAAAGTTCAAATTTGTCAGAATCACGCTTGTCAGCCCTTGCTTGCTGCAAATGTTCCCTGGAAATAAGCAGGAGGATATGGAGACAAAGCAACCCCGGAGCTGTATGACACTTGACCTACAGCTGAGGCTCAAGGACGGCAGGATGTGTATAAATGAGACATTACTGTCTGAGCAGATCTGCAACTCTTTCTTTAGCCAGCGTGATGAACTGCTGTGTCATGCAGCTAGCCCATTGCCTTTGGTCAGTGTGTCGGGGATAGTAAAAAAGATGGGTCCTCTTGTGTGTCCAGTCTGTGATAAACGGGCAAAAAAATGACCTAATGGAAATAAAAATTAATTAAATTTTTAAAGGATTACTCTACAGACATCTTAATTAATGTCTCTATTAAAAGGCCTCCATATAACATCACACCGATAATGCTTTATTATAACACACATAATGGAATGAAGGGTCTGCTGTCATTTAGGAGGGATTACCTTCCCCTACACCACTGAATATGTCTGAATATTGGACAGATATACAGTATAGGGTTAGCCCTGACATTTTAATTACTTGCTTTTTAGTTTTTTTTCCCACTGAGGAGAGAATCTTCTGATTCATTCTGTTAATTTAACTCAGTGATATACAGCAGCTCCTAAAGTAGAAATGGTCATGCATAGTTTTAAACTTTTATCCAGTTTAATACACATCTTGATGTTACATTTGGTAGCAGAAATGATATATAATAATCACAACTATGTTGTCATTAGTGTATAATCCCCTGAAACTAAGAATCGTGTTTTCGTTAGCTTAGAATTCATATCTACATAGGGAGCGGGTCCTCTTCATGGAGTCTGCCATGTTGCTCCGCCATGTTTCTACAGTAGCCCAGAACGGACAAACCAAACACTGGCTCTAGAGAGAGCCTTTCGTGTTTTTACATTAACTGAAGGCCACCGTAGTTCTCCAACATGCTTGTGAAACTGCGGTAACGTGAGCCACAGAGTGCAAAACCGTTGTACCGCCAGCCGCCGTCTGACTTCCGTTGCTCCTAAAGTAGTGTTATTATGGTAGGATGACCTCTGAGCGAGGTTAACGGCGTTACCATAGTTTTGCACTCGGCGGCTCACGTTACCGCAGTCTTGGAAAGGGAGGAGTGAGTGGAGGGGTACTCAGTTGGTTGCACTCTGCAACCACACCGCTAGATACCGTGAAATCCTGTGTCAAAACCAAAAAAAGTATCCATTCTTGTTCTGCTGTTATCTTTCAGAGTTTTCCAGATTAACAGTTGTGACTATGATCAGCAGTCTCCGAAGAACCAAGATGTTCGAGTGTAGATATAACAATTAAAGTGTGATATATACTAGGGCTGTCAAAGTTAATGTGATAATAACACGTTAACCCAAATCCGTTTTAACGCCACTAAGTTCTTTAACTCATTAACGCAACTTGCGATTTTTAATTAACCTCTTAAAAATCCAAAAGGGCCGCCGTCGGGCCCAGTCGCTATTAGATATTTTGGAGGTTGTAGCGGGCTCAGTTTTAAAGCTCATACTAGTCATACTAGCTTGTCGGGAAGGAGGCTAAATTACGCTCCAAACTTATGCTAAATTTTGGCGAGGAAAAACTGGCATGACCATTTTCAATTTGGTCCCTTGACCTCTGACCTCAAGATATATGAATGAAAATGGGTTCTATAGGTACCCACGAGTCTCCCCTTTACAGACATGCCCACTTTATGATAATCACAGTTAGTTTGGGACAACTCATAGTCAAGTCAGCACACTGACACACTGACAGCTGTTGTTGCCTGTTGGGCTTGAGTTTGCCATGTTATGATTTAAGCATATTTTTATGCTGAATGCAGTATCTGTGAGGGTTTCTGGACAATATTGGTGGTCATGCGTCATCAATGCGTCATCAGCTACACTGCGCATGTGTTATACCCTGTGGTTTTAATGCTCAGGCTGATCGGAATTCTTAAAAATATTCCTGAATCTGGATCATGATCCGAATCGCCACCAAAATCTAATGGATTGTTCATTGTGCCACACCCCAACCCTCCAGAAAACTTCATTCAAATCCATCGCGGACTTTTTGAGTAATCCTGCAAACGGACAAACGGACAAACGGACAAACCAAAAAACCAACGCCGGTGAAAACATATCCTCCTTCCTAGTCCTTCGGCCTTGGCGGAGGTAATAATGCTGCCTCGGCTGGTCATCAGTGTTGGGAAAGTTACTAAGACTACTTCTGTGTTTGTGTTTTTCAAAACTAAAACCAATCACTGCCAGATGTGGGTGTCTTGTTAACAGGAGTCATACATACAGATGTGTTGTTTTGAAGCTTGAACAATACAAACACCAAAATGTTTTTCTCCTTCTACTATAAAACATTGTCAGGGATTTGATAAATCTTTCAGGTTTATTCAACATGCAAAAAAACAAAAACATTATTCCAAATTCAAAAACTTTTCTTGAACATTTTTGGTTCAACCACTTTTTAAAAAAAAAAAAAACTATACAACGTGCCTCTTTCTCTTATTCATAAATGTCATACGTTTAAACCAACTGCACTACAGATTATATAGTTATGTGAAACATTTAATCTCTCTTCAACTCTTCAAAGCTTTTGAGTCCTGATGTCAGTTGATATAGTTTTTCTGTTCTATAAATAATTAAAGTAGAAAATAAATCAACTAAACTAAACAAGATTCAGCAACTCAATGAGTGCGTTTACATGGACATGAATTACCCGTTAATGATCGGGTTATTTGAGTATCCCGTTTATGTGTTTGAGCATTTAAACACCGTATTCCGAATGTGATCATAAACAGATTATTCATTTCCATGTAAACACACTCACTGGCACAAAATTTGGAAAACATCAGGTTAAGTTCTTCCCACCTCTACTGATGTTACAGTGCAGACATTAAACTTTAAGAAAAGAGTAACACAGAATGGCACATAAGAGACATTTAAATGGAGAACACAACAGAAAAAAAAAACTTTAAATGAGACCAGAACAAAAATTTAAGAGCAACAAAAAGCACATCCTACATTCAGCAGAATACTTACATTGTTCTGCATAGTTTTCTACCACGGGCAGTAGCTTTGTAAAACCTGATAAATATCGGATAATATTGTGGACGATTCCTGTAAAAAAAAGCATCACAGTTTTGAGTGGACCAACCAGAAGCCCACTAAATAGCAAACTTGTTCCGGATGATCTCTCCACCCTCCACCTCCACCTGCTCGTAGAGCCACTTCCTGTCGCAGCGGCACTCGACTCCACACTTGCGTGATCCGCAGTCGGGGCAGGGGTAGAAGCAGCCCATACAGTCCACATCCAGACAGTCACACATGTCCTTGCTGTTGGACAGCAGTCGGCCTTTGTTGTCGTACACTCTGCTCTTGGCTCCGACGGGCTGTCTGCAAGCACCAGATCAAAGACTGACATTACTGATGGAGTTTTCTTGAAGCATTTTCCCACTCGGTGTTTTTCTTTAATTACCGTTTCACTTTTATTTATATCTGACAGTATAAAATGATCATAGCGGAATATAAATCTACATCTTTTCGTGATTCAACGCAGTCTGCATCCACCCCAGTCTTGACAATGACAATTAATATTATGAAACATTCACTGAGGGACGAAAACCTGGGGACAGTTTTGTCTTTCACATTGTTATGAAACAATGCTCAAATCTACATTCAGATTGAATTGATGTCATTAACCAGACCAGGGCCTAGAGGAAAACCCCGCCCTCTGAAAACTCCGACAGAAGTTAATCCAGCTGTTGTTTTGTCAGAAAGTGTTGCAACATTCTCGTCTTGTCCTACGTTAACTACTGATTCCCTACATACAGCATAATGAGTTCCAATAACTCAGAATTCACACACATATTTTACTTTCTTGAAAGACAATGGAAGCCATCTGTACAGTTTTACTCGACAGGTCATTTAAACTTCCTCTCAGCTGCGCCCCCTATGGCCAGCTGTGGTACTGCACAAACAAGCAAGGAGGTCAGAGGAGTAAAAGTAGAAATAACAAGGGATGTCATGATACCAGAAATTTAGTAGTCAACACCAATACCAGTAAAATTCCACAATTCTCGATACCCAATTCGATATCACGGTAAAAAAAAAAAAAAAATACGCCCATGTACTTCAACATACACTCCTTTATTACCGTTTGCAGACTGTTTTTTGGTGAATTTATTATTAATCCCTGATGATCCGCCTCAAGTTTCTTACCAAAAACTACATTTTACAAGATTACATTTGAATACATCATGGTAACGTAATAATTTGCCTTCGCCAGATGAATTTTTACTGAATAGAGCTTGAACGCATCATAATGTGAAACCTCCGTACGTAATTCACACATTACCAGGAGAAACACAGCTAGACATGATGGCTAAAGCTACATGCAAACTCTGTCATGGACAGCTAGCGTTATCGTATCGCGGTAACGTGCGGTCAAGCCGGCCGTCACTCACATTTCCGTGGTCAAATCAACCGACGCTACAACTGTAGTGCACCCATATACCCTCTGTGGGTCAAAGCTGAATACCACAGCCCTCTACTCAGAATGCAATATGTAGCTGCATTTTATTCTGTTCCTTTAAGCTACTGTGGGAAATGTATACACCTGCCTCTTCAACAATGGATTTCTAATTGGTAAATGTTTGCGGTTGTAGAAACTGGCATTTTAGATTACTGCATTAGATACTGACATCAAAACCTTCAGTGATGTTTAGGTTGGACGATGCTATCAAATTCTACTGTACCTGTGCTGAAAATATCTCACCTATGCATATACTGCCTGCGTTTGTTCACGTATTCGTATCACAAATTACATTATGACCCCAGAAATGGAAGATATGTCGCCATCAGCTGTTTTTAAGTCTTTTTCTTTTGTGTGTATTTTTCTGTTTATCAAGAAAGTCTAGTGATGGCACATATTACATTACAAATACAGTCAGAAGAAGGAGAAGTACATTTTCCTCTTAGACTCAGCAATCACACAAACCTAACTAGTGCCTGAGTGAAACAGCAGCAGGTTTATTTGTGATGGGCTAAGTGATGAAAGGAGCTCAGTGTTTCCAAGGACACTTACTGAATTACAGAGATAAAGGGGGGAAAACTGTAAAGAAATACTTCAATCATACTATTCAGTGAAGCCACAGTGAGAATGAAGAAACACCCACACACTGCCTCACCTGTCAGAGAGCTGTTTTGCTCCACGGCCTCCTCGTCCACCCTGTGACAAAATAAACAAGTACATTTAATGCTAACGTATCCCCTCAATAGTTCATGCATTTACTGTACTGTAGTTAATCATGAGAAAAAAAAGGACATCTGAAAAATGCCAATTGTGGTTTAATGCTCGTAAGACAGCACAGGGATGATCCAATATAACCAGTGGATGCTGGTGAATGTTCGATTGTAACTCTGACTGACTCCAGTGATGCCTCTGACAATAATAATATTAATATCTTACTATTCAATTTTATGTGTAAAATAAGTGTAATAATCACGGCACTCTTATCATCTATACATATATATATATATATATATATATATATATATTACTCTGATATATAAAATGATATACCCAAATTAATATTTGTTTTTTTAATTCCATGATGAATATTGCAGCTCTCTGCATCCTTGCATAAACCCCCATTATATAATTAATGAAATTTGACTAATACAAAATGAACTCAGTGTCTAACAAAACAATTTTGACTGTTTTTAAGTCAAAGGGATCAAGGTGAAAGGTGTTGAGTAGCAGCTGCTGCTGAAATAACAGGAAATTTCGTGAGCAGATTTTACTTTTTTAAACTGTAGTTAGATTGATTACTTGGTTTGAGTCATTTTTGTTTTTTTAAAAGTCAAAATTCTCTGATTCCAGCTTCTTAAATGTGAATATTCTCTGGTGTCTTTACTCCTCTATGTCAGTAAACTGAATATCTTTGAGTTGTGGACAAAACAAGACATTTGAGGACGTCATCTTGGGCTTCGAGAAACACTGATTGACATTTTTTCACCATTTTCTGACATTTTATAGACCAAGCAACTAATCAGTTAATCGAGAAAATAATCGACAGATTAATCGACAATGAAAATAATCGTTAGTTGCAGCACTACCTCAGTTTGTTGTGTTTTAAGGATTAAAAGGTAGTTTTTTGGCCCATTTACTATTTAAAACTATCAAAAAGGTATCTTTCAAAAAATAATTGCATGTGACATAAAGCAAAAACAACTAGTATGATAGTATGATACCTTAAAAAGGTGAACATAACATCATCTACCCACACTGCAGGCAACGCTAACAGGAAACTCACCCTCATTCCTCCTCTTTTGTCTCTGCGTAGACTGACGGCCTCTCTCGCTCGGTCTCTGTCTGCTTGTGTTCCTATTTGATTGGCGACATTCGTCTCCTTTGGTACCACCATTCTTTTACGAAGTTCAATCTGTGGAATATTCACAGTTATCTAGTCACTTCATATAAAATACAACAGGATGACTCGTTTAGACTGAAAACAAACGGAGAACAGAGAAGAATAGTAACACCTTTGATGAATCCTGCCCCTGGGAGAATATGGTGGGCACCGCATCCTCCCTCAGAAACTGTTTGCCATTGTAGTCCCTGAAGCAGTCGGCCCTGAAATGCTCCGAGCAGAGGCAGGTGTTGGCAGTTGGGATGAAGTTTTTCATCCCCAGGCTGTGCACCCATTTGCTGGCAAGTTGAGGTTTGCTGAGTGGGAACCTAATACACAGAAGAGAGAGGAGATGGTTTCTAACCTGGCTGCATCACACCTGTTAAGATAATGACTAACAACCTGGTGGTAAACTGACAATCAAGTAGATGATAAAAAAAATATGTCTTAAACACTGTAAAAATGTTTGGAACTGATCTGAGAAGTCCCCAACGTTTGATAAGTGGCTGAAGGAAATGTATTAATTAGATTCATTATGTCAAACAGAGAGATACTCGTTCAGAAAATCTGGCAACCAGTCATTAGTCTGATTCAAAAATTAGTGAATGGTTAATGTTCTAACAGGTTAACTGTGTCATATATCAATACCTTGTAACTCATGTGATAAATTATGTTGAACTTTTCCTCTTTTTTGTTACCGGCAAAGTTTTTTTTCTCTTTCGTTGTTCTTTCATGCACATTTGTTGTTTGTTCTGCTGTATTTCTATACCGCTTTTCAAAATCAATAAACAGGTGTTAAAAGAAATATTTGCAACTGGACACAGTTATGGCAAGGATCATGCTTTATCAGATATATAAAGCACATCTATATGTTGCCTTAACATCTGGCCAAGTTGTTGTCCACGATCTGTAAATGATGTAATCTTTCTTGTATGTTGGAAATGTTCAAGTGGACATATGCAATTGTCCGGAGCATCAATCAGTGTACAAAATCTGATGCAGTAACACTGATGTACTTTATTTCAAGTAAGTACATCTATCTATCTATCTATCTATCTATCTATTTTAGGGATAGACCGATTTATCTGAACATCGGTATCGATTTTCACCTCGTTGACTGCAATCGGCCTATCGGCAAATAAGATGACATTCACCGATGGCAGTTGCCGATGTTTATGTGTTGTGTTGCATTCATTTTGTGCCGTCTAACTGTTGTGTTGTTAGCTGCTGACTAAATTACATTTAATTTACAGTTCACAAAATGTTTTTGTTGGGCTAAGTAAGTACTGAAAAATTAATTCCTCTCATTGAGTAGGTAGTTGTATTCTGGCTAAAGGGGCTTTTGAAGCAATTATTTTCCATGTGAAAGAAAGCTTGTTTCATAAATTTGACTAAATATCTATTTAGTCTATCAATACATAATGCCATCAGTAACCTACATGTTAAATGGTTTGACGTGTAAGTGCAGGTTTGTTACTGAGGTTATTGTCGAGTCGATGTTGATGTGTGCTTAGCTTGGCAAGCATCAGCACACCTCATACATACAGTTCAACTGGCTGCCTGTCAGGCTGGTTTAGGACAATTATACGTGATGACAGCAGTGAACAGAGCTGCAACAGGCAATCTTTAGTATGTACTATTGTATTTTTACTCCAGCTTAGTATTTTCTTAAATAAATGAAACTTGTTCATGGGTGTTAGAAGACTGTATGCTGCTATGTATTTGCATAAGCATGTTATTAGGCTGTGCATTTAGGCCCAATTTAGGCAAAAGATAAACTGTAGTGCATTTAAAAAAAGGCTAATATTTGTGGTTCATATTGCAAATAGAGAGCTCAGAAAAAATGATGATTCAGAAAAAAAAAAAAAATACTAATACCAGAAAAGATGCCATACGAGGTAACTGTACGATGTCGTATTGTATTTGAATGAATGGTAATATAAGGTTATTATAGCTAACGTTACTTGGACTAGCATCTACCTTAACTCTGATGCAACACAGTAACGTTACAATAAGTTATTAAATGGACACGCAAATGTTGTTTTAACGTGACCTTAAAGAGAAAATATCATCAATGAAAGTAACGTAAACGCAAAGTTATTCATGTCGGTTTCTAAGTCAAGTTATCGATGAAGCTAAAGGTTAATGTAGTTTGTACCGAAAACTTCGGCGCCTCCGCTCAACCGGTGAAAACTCACCTGTAAAACCTGATTTCCGACCCTTTGACAAACTTGTTGTTGCATCCTATTGCCGCACAGATAACGGGCATTGTGTCCCTATTGTCAAAACTGTGCGATAATGTAGAAAACGTGCTGAGAAACCGACAAGGAGTAACAGCCACTTGGCGGTTTGTGATTGTTTTCTTTCGGCTTCTTCTTCTTTGGCTAAGATAAAAAATGTACATCCGCTTCAACTTCCGGTGTTTTCTCGGGAGCGTCTGCCCTCTGGCGGCGGATCAGAGTATCATTCTCCTCACTGTCAAAGACAAAGAGGTGAATATCTGTGAACAACTGTAAGCTTTACAGGTCTGTGCCAGAGCTATATAACTATATTATATAGATTCCACACTGATCGAGATGTGTTGGTTGAAATCTAAAAAGAACCACATTTAAAACTTTTTTCTAAATGTTGGGTTATGTACAAACTGATGTGGCTGGAATAGTTAATATAACACATTTGTATTGTTTTCCCGTAGCCTACGTACATTTACTTAGTGCACAGGTACAGTTTTGAGGCACTTGTGCTTTGAAGAGAATTTTTTTTTTTTTTTTTTTGCTATTCATACTACAATTCAGAGGGAAATGTGCCTTTTACTGACAGGGCCCATTCTTTCTGCATAACTATTCCTTTTTGAGTGCATTTTGCTGATAATACCATAGATATAATACTTTCACACTTTTACTTAAGTAATAGTTTGAATACATGACTTTTACTTGTAATTGAATGTTTCCACAACGAGGTATTGGTAAATTTAATTAATTATTTTTATTTATATAAAATATTTTATTTACTTTAAGTAAAAGTGGTAATACTACAGTGTAAACATACTGTGTTACAACTAAGTAAAGGTCCTGCATTCAAAATCTTACTTAAGTGAAAGTACAAATGTACTAGCATAAAAAAATAGCCTACTTTAAGTGCAAAAAGTACTCATTAGATAGATAGATAGATAGATAGATAGATAGATAGATAGATAGATACTTTATTGATCCCGAAGGAAATATAGGCATCCAGTAGCTTAGACAACAAGTCCCAACACCAATACACCTTAAAAAAGATACAATCAAATAGAATAAAGTGAAATAAAATAAAAATAAGGCAACATAAGTACAGCAGTGAAGTAACAGTGTGCCAATGGTGCAAATAGTGCAAATAGTAGTGCAAATATAGAAGAGTATATTTATATATAGCAGAGTATATTATATTATAATGTATGATATAGTAGTGAATTATGCAAATGGCCCATTTCAGATTAATATAATAATAATAATAATTTATTATTATTTTATCATATTATAATAATTATATATACTATATACTATATACTATAGTATATAGTATATAGTATATATAATTATTATAATATGAAGTTCTCATCATGTTCAGACGGTTTTGGCAGAGTTAAAACAAACGTAAATGTACTATCATCTACAGACTTGTTGCCAACAGTATATATAGTATATAGTATATACTATATATACTCTGTCAAACACATGTAGTGGAGCACAATATTTGCCTCCAAAATGTAGAAGTATATGTGCAGTAGAAGTATAAATAGCATAAAATGGAAATTACTCAAGTAAAGTAGCCTACCTCAAAATTGTACCTAAGTTCAGTACTTGAGTAAATGTACTTACACTCCACCATGGCCAGCTACCTGCGAGACTTAACACTGGGCATGAAACCCCCACAATAATAACTCAGTTTCCTGCTGCGCCAGAACACCGGAGCCGCTTAATCACATGACGAAGCTACGCTGGCTGGCTAGCTAGCGAGCTAACATGCTAGCTTCAGTTGTCAGAGGCGCTTGTCAACAGCCACAAACGGACGGAGTAGCAAACCCCAACTAACGAGTAGCTGCAAACTCGCGAAGTCTCTGGCAAGTCAACCAATTTTGCCCTTTTTGTCATGTTTCGTGTCAGCCGTGAGGTGAAGTTAGCGAAGCTAGCTGAGTTGAACTTGTCTAAAGGGAGTTGCTTCAGAGTGCGGGGGTGTCAGGGTAACGATACTGGCCTTGTTCAGATTTAACAATGAAGCTAATCTCACCTAACGTCAAACATCCACTCGTACAGGTTCTACTAACGCTGTTTGAAGGTTAGCGAGTTAACGATTGGTATCGTCGCATACAAATATTGTTGCTAACTTAGCTAATGTTTACAAGCCGAACTCGCAGGCTAGCTGTTAGCTACACTTGTGTGTCTGCCAGGTAACTGACTGGTTGTCTAAGTAACTTGGCTAATGTTAGCAGTGAGTCTGTTGCCAAACTACAAGCAAGTGTCAGTAGTGTCAACACAAGACGTGTCAAATGTGTTTTAAGTTGCGACAAGCTCTTTCAAACGTTACCCAACATGATTGCGAAATTAACGGCCACTAGCTTAAATAACTAGCCACCGAGGCTAACTTCATGTTAGCTAACTTAGCTTGAGAAAGGCTGACAGGCTGAGACAGTTTGGCCCAGAGACTCTTGCGTCTCGTTTCCATTGCTAGATATGCCTGGTTGCTGTGTGCATGTGCTTAAACAAACTGAAACCCCTAAGTATTCCTGGTCCACCTGCACATGTGGTTTCCCGTGTAACTTAACATCTGTTGAACCTGTTGTCAGTCAGGGCTGTGCATTGGCAAGAATCTGAAGATACAGTGGTAACGATTCAATATGTTGCTATACTGTAAGCAAGGCTTTTTTTTTTCAAATCAAATTCTAGGAAAACTGTCATTGTGTAAAGAACACACAGCTATTATGGGGACTAACATCATCACACACGAATACAAATGGACTCATTGGATCCACAAGAGTCTCAGCTTTACAGTGATACCCAATTTATGTGATTCAAAGACTGTCCAGGGACCCCAGTATGCAGAAATATTCAAATACACCATTTCTAGAATATGTGAAAATAACACATTTATACTGCTTGTGATTATCATAAAGTGGGAATGTCTGTAAAGAGGAGACTCGTGGGTACCCATATTGAACCTATTTTCATTCAAATATATTGAGGTCAGAGGTCAAGGGACCCCTTTGAAAATGGCCATGACAGTTTTTCCTCGCTAATATTTAGCGTTCTTCCCGACATGTAAGTATGGTTGGTACTAGGGATGCACCGATACTGGATCGGATATCGGGCTGATACTGACTCAAATAGCTGGATCGGATATCAGTGACAATGGGGCCGATCAATTCAATTCTATGTTAATATACTATACACATTATATAACGGACTCTGAATTCCTGTTTAAGTTTTGACCAATTTTTTGCTGCATTAAAAAGGTTTACGCTTGAATTGTAATTCCTTTTAATTTTGAAGATTTTTTCCCAAGTTGCTGATGTACGATTTATTATTTTAATAATGCATAACAATTCAGTAATCATCTATGTATTTATCTGTTACATTTTGTGTTACAAAGTTAGGAAAGCAATGTTTAAGTCAAACCTGAAGTTGACTTGCATATAAAATAATGAACCCAGTCACTTCCACACAGTGAGGCATACAGCTTATTAATTAAACACCGGTATCAGATCAGTACTCAGTATCGGCCGATACCCAAAGCCCAGGTATCGGTGTCGGGACTGAATAAGTGCATCCCTAGTTGGTACCAATGGATTCCTTAGGTTTTCTAGTTTCATATGATGCCAGTAGCTTCACTCTAGCTTTAAAACCAGCAACAACCTCCAAAAAATAGTAATAGTGGCAGGGTCTGCTGATTTTTAAGAGGTTGATTAAAAATCGATACAGCGTTTTGGAGAATCGATACAGTATTGCGAAACATAATATTGCGATATTCAATTTTTCGATATTTTCTTACACCCCTATTGTCAGTGCAACAGATGTCAATCTGTTTCATTTTTATTAGTTTGGTGACTTCCCAAATTTCACATACTTTGCAGCACAGTCAACCTGAGCAGAGATCTCTCTAGTCAGAAGAAGTGAAAACATCAGGGCGGGTCTGCAAGGCCTCGAGTCACTGAATGTACTTCTTCTTCCATCGGTGTGTTGGTGGGAACTTTCATTCATTTTGGAGCCTGTGACTCCTGAAAGAACTGACTCTTTGCTTTCACACCAAGTTGTTGCTGAGTAAGGTGGTCCATTTTTGTTTCACCGGAGAGGGTTACATCCGTTGGTACTCTGAGACTTTTAGAAAGGGACATTTCCCACTCAGTCATGCTGACTGTATTTGTATACTGATGTTTGGTTTACTGACTGGGAGGCATTTATGAACACAGCATTCTCACAATCACTAAACCCACCAACATGGTTGCTGACTGTGACAGTAACTGAGACATTGCTGAACTTTTTTCAGGCTTTCAGTGTTGCTAATAGGACTGCACTAATTTATTGTTTGGTCTATAACAAGCCAGAAAATTGTGAAAAATGGCCATTATGATTTCCCAGCGCCAAAGTTTACATTTTAAAATCGCTTATTTTGTCAAACCAGGAATCCAAAACCCAAAGGTAGTCAGTTAACACTCATAGAGGACTAAGAAAACCAGCAAATATTCTGATTTGAGGTAGGGATGAACCGATCCAACTTTTTCAATTCTGATACCGATAGCGATCCCCTTGGCTTTGGGTATCAGCCGATACAAGTGATTAATTAATAAGCTGTATGCCTCAATGTGTGGAGGTGACTGGGATCATTATTTTATGTGTAAGGCAACATCAGGCTTGACTTAAACATTGCTTTCCTATCTTTGCAAAACAAAATGTGACCAATAAATACATAGATATAAATTTAATTAATTGTTATCCATTGTTTAAATAATAAATCATACACCAGCAACTTGGTAAAAAGTGTAAATTGGTATCGGTGCATCCCTAATTTGAGGAGCTCCAACCAGCATTTCCGCTTTGAAAATGACTAAATGTGTAATCGATTATCTAAATTGTGCTGATGAATTTGCTGTTGATAGATAGAGTGATAGCAATAGTTGCTAAAGAAAATAATCTAAAATCAGTTTGTTATATTTGCATAGGGCTGGGCAATATGATGATGTATATCGTCAAAATTAAATAAAAATGTCTATCCTATATACTTTTCTATATCATTCCTATCGCAATATAGTCTACGCCTATAGTTATTTCTTTTTTTCTCTAGAATTTCACTTATTACTTATTATTTCACTAAAAATTCTTAAGAGAGAAAATACTCAGTACTTTTCATTTGTCAAGTATTTAATTCATACAGGACTATACAAAAATAGGATTTACCATATCTGTTTATTTATTGAATTACCAGAAAAACATGCTATATCGTGATATATATTGTTATCGTGATATGAAATGACCTATATCATAATAGAAGATTTGTGCCATATCGCCCAGCCCTATATTTACATTTTTTTGTGTAATAAGCAGTCTAATTTGGGTTGTCTGCAAGATATTGTCTTGGAAATACAGTACAACTTACAATGTAGTTCAATTATAAAACTGTTGGAGCAAACTGAGGGTTTGACTAGTTGTGTAAGATAAGAACTGGTCCTCTCTTTTAGGTACGATGCTAAGGTGTAATATTGACTATAGAAGATTATTATGATTAAACCAGGTCTATTATGAGTATTGTGGCTTTTTGTAACATACTGTGCAAGTAGATTATATACTGTACAGTAGGGCTGCAACTGACGATTATTTTCATTGTTGATTAATATGTTGATTATTTTCTCGATTTAATCGATTAGTTGTTTGGTCTATAAAATGTCAACTCAAAGATATTCAGTTTACTGTCATAGAGGAGTAAAGAAACCAGAAAATATTCACATTTAAGAAGCTTCAATCAGAGAATTTTGACTCCAAATAGTTGGCGATTGATTAAATAATTGACAATCAATTAATTGTTGCGGCTCTACTGTACACTCTACTGTTTTGTTACGATACTGGACTTTCTGACTTCGATTCAATACCTTTGAAAAATATCGACATTCGATACCACAGGGAAAAATTGACACAACATTGAGTTAGAGGGCATATAATTTTAGATTTTTATTAAAAGATAAGTAGTGGTGTGTGTGTATGTCAACCCGCTGTCGGAGAGAAGAGAGAGCAGAAAGTGCAGCTTATACTCGTGTAGCGATTCTGTGGAAAATGAGTATTTAAACCGTTTCAAATATTCAGTATCAAGAGAGAGCAGAAAGTGCAGCTTATACTCGTGTAGCGATACTGTGGAAAATGAGTATTTAAACCGTTTCAAATATTCAGCATCAATACGTCCGTATTTTTGGCAACAGTACTGTACAGAACATGTCAGTGATGATTGTCAGTAATAACATGAGATTTAGTTTAAGTTTTTTAAAGTTTAAGATTTTAAGATTGAGAAAAGGTCTTAAATATATGTATAAAAACTCTTGGTGTTATTCAGTGCTTTATTGATTTTGTTGGTGTGTTCATTTCCTGTCCAGTACTCTATGAAAACATGCTCATGGACAAAGGTGACTGGCTGATAAGATGAAGGGGACATTGGACTTGTACAGAGTGATCAGCGTTGGGACGGCATGAGATTACAGACAGAGCAGAAATGCTTTACAGCCAAATGTGAATTCACCTAGTAAAACTCGATACCTTTTAATTACCAGACCTATTGTTTGTAAAACCGATTTTAGAGCTTGTTTTAACAGAAATCAAACAAGCTTGGACTTGTGTTCCGCTCTGCTGACATTTGACATATTGATTTGAGGTTACACATGTTCTAAATCTACCTAAATGTAATATTGTTTTTGTGAGAAAGGCTTTGAGTGGTAACGGCCTTTACGGATTGGGTTATTTTTTGACGGAACTGGAGAAAAGATGGGGTTATCCTTAGGTGTCTGTGTGTGGTATGAGGCTAAGTGAGTAAAACGGACTGCTTAAATACTCAAAGAGGAAACAGACTGTAGCACCACAGCCCGGTGGGGATCAATGCAAATGACCAATAGTAACCTCTTGTGTTCCCTCTTTCACCCTCCCTCCCTCTCTCTCTCTCTCTCTCTGTGTTTTCCCTCTTGTCTCCCATTGGGCATTGTAGAAAGGGACTCGTCTTCTTTCCTACTTCAAGATATCGAGTCATTAAATTTCCGGCCAATAAGTCACAGGGGTTTTGGCATCCTCAAGGCTCATCGGGCAAGCGAGTCCTCCATCAGCGCGGGGATATCGACGGACTGAGGTTGTGGACTCTCATGGGCAGGATGGATAGACGATAAATAAGACATCAACTTCAGAGGTAAGGTCAGTCCAGCACTGTGCCCGTCACAGAGTCACTGTTGCAGTTTAATTTGAGCGAAATGAGGCTTTGTATCAAAATGTTGTCCTTTTGTTTGTATTCAGGCATCAGCTGATGTTATCTAGAACAAAAATGCTTTGCTTAGTTGTTTTTAGTGGAATAATATAGGCTATATTGAATGATCCAGTAGAATGTAATTCTTTCTCGCTGCTAAATGCTGATATGGATAAGGCAAACATAGTGTTAGTCTTAGTCATATTTTGCCTCATATTACCTCCTTTGTGAAAGTTTTTATCTTGGACTGCTGCAACAATAGCCGCTTTGCTGGTTTACTATGGTATTCTGAAGCTTATCAGTGGGGCGTTGAAAATGACTGTCGTCACTGCCATCGTGGCTTATTCAAGTTTTTGTTGTGGGTAATTAGAGTCACATTTACACAGTTCTTTCATTTTCTTTTATCTGTCTGGTGTTGAGCTTGACCTTCCCTTCATGGTTTTTGTTGAGACGGTCCTGAGTTATCTCTGTGGTAACTTTTTGTTCTAATACTTTTATTCTAGTACTTGTATTATCAGCTTTTGATTTCCACAGTTGACAGAACAGTTGCCATATTTAAGTTGTTAGTAACTGATGTTAGTAACCCAGCGATACTGGGTAATTATATCTCCTATTTTAGTGACGGAAAAGTGACATCACAAGTGGTTGCATAATGCAAAGTTTGTTTTTGGTTCCCTCTCCGGCTCTCTGTCTCTGAACAACACACGCACGGGTACACGTACAATGCATGGGACTACTAGCAAGCAGCTCCTTAGATAATATTCATAGCGATAGACTAACATTAGCGAACCACGTTTAGATTGTACATTTGTAGTGTATTTAGAAAGGCGAATTATAACAGAATTTACGTCCTGCATCCCTGAACTGATTTGTAGTCTGTCAGCTGTCAGATTACAGACATTTTTTATCTGTAGATGCAGAAAACAAGGTAAGTCTGGAAACGGCTCTTAATTTTTGAGAATGATATAGACGGTCTGAAAAGTTTTGGTAAAGGACCTCCGGAGAAGATCGATTGCGTTACTGCGTTAAAAGAATTAGTGACGTTTAAATTAATTTGCGTCTACGCGTTGTTATCGCGTTAACTTTGACAGCTCTAGTTTTGTCTGTCTGTTCATATTCCATATAATGTTTTTAATACGTGGGAACATTAGCTGATATTTTATAAGCGTAAAGTAAAAAAGTGATTGTCAGCAGAACCTCTGTGACACAGTCTCAACAAAATATTGTCTTTGTAATATTGCAGGATTTTTGCATCAATGTGATTAAGTACCTTAATTTGTCAGCTATTTAATTCACTGTATTTTACAGTAACAGACATCCCCATCATGTTATTTTATCCACTCTACTTATATCAAAGAGGGTAGACTAAATATAAAAAACAACCGAAGTATAACACAATACAGTTCAACAGCACCGCAAACTACAGCCCCTAAAATCGCTATAAAGTTGAAAGAGCTCTGCTCTAAAACAGCTTAAACAAAAACTGAACATTATAACCTTCATGAAAGTCGTATTTATTACAGGACTGTTGTATTAGACTGCATTAGCTTTAGTTAGGTAGACCTAATAAACTGGCAATGGAAAGAATAGTAGAGTCATGAATTTGTCATAAAACGGGTCACATAATAATAAACTTAAATCTTTTTTTACAAGTTATCATTTTTATTTGTCACAACATATTGCAGACGGCCTATATATTTAAACCGGGGTTTCCGTCTCGAATGCTGGTTAAGAATAGCCATAGATCATGCATGTGTGTTTGTGCTGAATCAGTTTCCTGAAATGCACCCATATGTGGCACATGACGAACTTTCATTTCTGCTTTTACAGCCAGTTGGCTTTCCTGTGCTTTACATAGACAGGATCTCTGATTCAAAGAAATATTCTAGATCTTTCTAAGAACTGCGTTATGCGGTGTAAGATCATAATAATTGATGTAAATTAACCACACCCCTGTTTTAAATGTGACCTACATGCATACAGTGTCGGCAGGTTTAAATTCCTTCCCTTGTATTAATACATATGTCTTTTTTATTTGGTTTAAACTTGTAAATCATAATTGAGTGTGATTGTTATTTTTCTTGCACAGGTACACGTTGATTTCGTAATGACAAGCTGCTGTGCGGAAGATGTCCACGCTGTCTGTGACTGATATCCCAGATGTTGGTCATGGTAAGAGGAACCACTTCTGTATGAGTCCATCAAACTGCACTGGGTTCAGTTCTCTCAGTAAAGCTTTGTTTTACTATGACTGCAAGTTTTTATTTTGGAATCTTTTTATTGAACTTTTCCAACATATGCATTTACTCGTCACAACACGACACATATCGCAACAATTAACATCCCAGCTGGAGAAAATACACGAAGCCAAAAGAACAAGTACAAAAGAACAAAAACAAAATTGCCAAACACTCTGAGGGTGTGGATAGGGGTTCAGGGAACTTTTACTTACTGTTCGGATACAACATTTTGTTCAAAGTAGGAGAGGAAATGTCTTTACTGAGCCTCTTATGGAGTACTCAAGTTTTTCGGCTTGAGAGGTGGCATAACACTTTCCACCCATTTAGAGTGTAATGGTAGTTCGGCAGATTGGCTATCCAGTCTGGTCATTTTATTCTATCATCTATTATGTCGGGCTGTCCCCTCTTGCGCTCTCGTTGGCTGTAGCTCTCGGTTCCGCATCTTTGAGCAGCTCATACAGTAAATGACGCTCAAGCGCCGATGTGCGAGCAGCGAGCCAACGCCGATTTGCCTCTGATCTGGGGCTGTCGGGGAGCAGAAAATCAGGGCTAAAGTCGTGTAGTGTGAACTAGGCATAATCTGCCATTTGTGATTCATTTGATTTTTCGATAAAGATTTCTTCAGTCGATTAGTCATGGGTTTTTTTTCATGCTGAATGACTTATTTCCAAGAAACTTATGAGCACATATCTGTCTGTAAGTGGTGTTTTGGTGTGATTCTTTGTGGAGAAGCTCAGTTTTACAGATCTGTCGATTAAATCAACTAATCGATTAGTCGACTAGAGTGGTAGTGGACTAACAATTTCTTTGGTCAAGGACAGCCCTACTATTATGTTGTCCACCTAAAAAGAACATCTTGATTTATAATAAAATCAAGTTCATGTGTGGGTGTGTGAAATGCATCCATATGTGGCGCGACTGCTTTGATTTCTATAACTTCAAACAAAAGAGCGGTTTTAGCAGAAATTCAGTATCATAAGCTTCACAAAAGTAGTATTCACTGTAGTAGTAGTATTACATTTTATTGTATGCGTGTTTCTGTTGTGCACCAGCCTTTGGCTGATGAACGTTAACGTTTATTTTGGACACCTGTCCATATTGAGATAAAGACGAGCCAAACAAAGTCTTGAGCGGAGGTACAGTGTGTTTGGTGGTTGTTTTGAATGTGGATGTGTTTGTGTCTCCTCTGTCAGATGAGAGTAAGGTGTTTGACGGGGCCTCTGAGCTGCAGCTGGACTGCATGGTTGAGGAGAGCAGCGGAAGCGCCACAATGAAGCGTGATGGCCTGCTGTCGCTGGCTGACCTCTCCCAGCCAGGCGACTTCCCCGCCCCCCCCCATAACGGCCCTTCACTGACTGACATGAGCAGCCCTCTGCCGGTAGAGCCCAGTGACATTAAGCTGGATCCGTCTGCAGGTGACACACCTGCCAGCACAGGTGAGAGAAGAGTACTTAATAGCTGAATGTTTCTCTCCAGAACTGACATGAAATTTGACATTTTAAGAGGGGAAAAAAACTGAATTAAATAGAGCATATATTAACTAAATAGCACACATCCTTTGGGAGGGAGTGTCTAGTTGCTTCTCTGGAAAAACAATGTGCAGTTTCTGTGAGAGTGTTGCTGCTTTAGTCACTACCATTAGTCATCGTTGGGGGGGACCAGACATCACTGAATCACCATTCTGAAAAAAATATGTGAGAGCGGGCATGGCTAAATTTGAGTCCAGAAGACTTTTATGATGTCCAATTTTACTTTATTTTGGTGAAATGGTGATCTTAACATTTAATGGAAGTATATTTTCAAGCACATTCACAGTCAACCCCTGATATACCAGTAGGGATGTCACGAGAACCTTACTTCGGTACCAAGTCGAAAATTCTGAAAACGTTACGGTACTCCTTTTTCAACAGTACTGCAGGTAGCGTAGGTACTCCGGCATCCCATCGTCACAGGGACCATTGAAAATGTCCCTGATAATGCTACAATGAGAACAACAAATCTGTGTTTAAATCCTCAGAAGGACAGCTAGTTAACGTAAGCTGTTAGCTGTTAGCTGTTAGCAGCTAGTGGGCAGCACAGTCCTGCTTGGATAAATAACAGCTATAACTAACAGCTAACGTATGGAGGTTGCATTGTGATAGATTATGATGCGTTCAAGCTCTATTCGGAGGTAAATTAAAACGTTATCATGATGTGTTCTAATGTAATCTTGTAAAATTAAGTTTTTGGCAAGACACTTGAGTCTGATCATCTGGGATTAATAATAAATTTGCAAAAACCAGAATGCAAACAGTAATAAAGGAGAGTATGTTGAAGTACATGGGATTTATTGCTTTGTTTTCTACTGTGGTATCGAACTGGATAACGAGAACTGTGAAATTTTACTGGTATTTTTGTTGACTACTTAATTTCTGGTATCATGACATCCCCATATACCAGTTTTAAATCTAGAATCTACTATAGATTCATGTTTATTTCTTTAGGTATTTCGTTGAGTGTAATTGTACTGGTGTGACGACTTCCACAGACTAGACTAACCAGTATTTTTTCTGTTAGTCTCCTCTTAATCTCAGACTTGTGTTGCCCATAGTTTGACCCTTTTTTTATGCCACAGTTGTGGGCATACTTACTTTAGTTGGAGTTAGTTTAGTTAGTTAAGTGCAGGATGAGCTTTTCAAATTCATTGGAATAGTTACTTACTGAGGTACTGATTTGTTAGGTACACCTGTACAACCAATGCGGTCCTATCCATTAGCCCCGCAATTGTTCTTGTTTTTATTAAACTCATGTACAGTATATTAATATGGGGGTGAACAAAATATTTTTATAAACTTTAATGCAGTCCAGCACTAGTTACACCACAGTTGGTTAAAGCCTATACAGTTTAATTAACACATCTGACACATTTTCATTAAACAAATATAATACTGGGTTGAAATGGATCAGATTGTACAAGAGTATCTAATAAACTGGAAACTCAGTGTATTGATTGTGTTGCAAACTTTCTCTCGGTTGCTAAAAGTTTGAAGTATTTAATTTGAGCCACAATAGTACTTTTTTCGTTTAGAAATAAAATGTTTTTTCTTTGAATATGCAAACAATCTGTACTCACTAGACATATGCTTGAATTGAATTTGCATTGTATATATATGCAAGTATATTATCTACTTGAATGTTTTGCATACAGGTCTGTCTGTAACTCATCTCTGTTTAGATAGGATGGTTGGAAATACTCATCTTTTCTTCATTCAAATAGGAGTAGACGAGCAGACATAGCCGATCCTTCAGCACACGTCGAATAACCCTGCTGTCTCGGACCAAAATTGTTGAAAGCTCTTAATATGTTTTGTTTTTTTTCCCCGTGTGTATAGATGGTCAGCCGGTGAAGAGAAAGAAGGGGCCTGCACCGAAGATGCTGGGCAACGAGGTGTGCAGTGTATGCGGTGACAAGGCCTCTGGTTTCCATTACAACGTGTTGAGCTGCGAGGGCTGCAAGGGCTTCTTCCGACGCAGTGTCATTAAAAGCGCCCAGTACAACTGCAAGAACAACGGGCGCTGCGAAATGGACATGTACATGCGGCGCAAGTGCCAGCAGTGCCGCCTGCGCAAGTGTCGGGAGGCGGGCATGCTGGAGCAGTGTGAGTGTCTGTGTGCCAAAAATGAATCGGAGATGGAGAACATTCTGATTTAATTTCGGCGTGAGGGTTTTGCAGCCAGAGTGAAACTCGTGAGAATAAGATGGAACATCCTGTTAACTCAAGAGATTGAGCTGAGTGTATCCTCTTTGACTTGTAGGTGTGCTCTCTGAGGAACAAATCAGACTGAAGAAGATGAAGAAGCAGCACGAGGACGAAACGGCCCGCACGTCCACAGTGGTCACCCCCACCCCTCTACAGGAAACAGTCACGCTGGATCCACAGCAGCAGGAGATGATTGAGAAGCTGGTGTCCATGCAGAAGCAATGCAACAAGAGGTCTTTCCTTGACCGACCCAAAGTGACGGTAAGTGAACGCCTCGGAGGATAGATTTGGGTTATTTTTGACAAGCTAATTGCCTCAAATGTAAATTATTTACCATATAAAAACCAGTGATTTTATTACACCCACTTAGGGTTAAATTCAGTCGGCCTACTTAATCTCTTCCACTCCTTGAGGGTGCCGGGCTCCCTCGGCCGAGTTTACCTTCTTTCAGAGGCTGTAGCAGGCTCAGGAAAAATTGGCATGACAATCTTCAGTGGGTTCCCTTGACCTCTGACCTCAAGATTATGTGAATGAAAATGAGTTCTATGGGTACCCACGAGTCTCCCCTTTACAGATATGCCCACTTTACGATAATCACATGCAGTTTGGGGTAAAAACCATGCAGTATTTTGAATGCAGTATAAATGTGTTATTTTTTTGCCTATTCTAAAAAGGTGTTTTTGAATATTAGTCTTGGAATTACATAAATTGGTTATCACTGTAAAGCTGAGACTCTTGTGGATCCAATGAGCCCAATTGTGTTCATGTGTGATGATGTTAGTCCCCATAGTAGCCATTTCATGAGTTTCCATTTCAGTAAGACCATTTTTTGAAACTTGACTTCACTGTATAAAATGACCTGTGGTGACCTCTTGGCTAATCATAGCCTCATGAAACTTTATAACCACAAACTAGAGACCTAGGGCATTCAGAGGATGGATCGCTTTCATAGGTAGGTTGACAATAAGGGGGTTTCTGAGCAGTAGTGCTCGCCATCCAATAACAGAAAAATGCAATTCTTGCAGAAAAGGTTTTAATGCCAAATCACAGCATGGCTTTTTCTATGGTGTTCCTCAAGGTCTTGGTATCTTAATGTGTTATTTTGGAGGGATTGGTTAAATTTAGCACCAAATCTATGTAACAAATGGTATCAACCCAAAAATTGCTGCAACAACTTATGAGACATAACAGAGCATGGGGATAGCCATCATATACTTCTATGATAATGTTCTAAACCCTTTTACAATGTATTTTAATTAACATATAACTTAATTCATTCATGTTTATGTCTGATTTATGACTACAACAACTTGACACACAGTGCTGAGCTGCATCTCAAATTGATGTTCAGTTTCCCAGATTTCAGATGATGTACACCACTTCTATGTGACATCTACTGTTGACCTGCTATCTCCCCCTAAAGACCCCCTGTACCCTCCTAAAAAAGACAAAATGGATTTATGATAAAGAGGGGTGGAGTGGAAAAGTTTAAAGACATGGCCAAAGAAATCAAAAATGAATACTTTCAAACTGTTGTGTGGTTTGTGGTAGTAACAATTAATTGGGACAATAAAATTAGCTTCTGCCAGGACATGGTGGCTTCAGGAGAAAATATAGCTGCTATAGAGACAAAATGCTGTTACTGTGTGGCTGCTGCTGCTGCTGCTGCTGCTGGGGGGGGGTGGATAGATTGAGAGTCATGGACATCTATAGTCAATTTCTCGTAAAAGCGTTATTGATCTGAGCATTTCTGCTGTCCATGTTAAAGCTATTTTTAAGCTAAAATATGCTCTGCTGTTTTGAAAAATCAGGGCAACGTGTACTCCATGCTAACCGATTCATTCATGTTTTTGTGTGCGCATCCAACAGCCGTGGCCACAGAGCCAGGACCCGCAGAACCGAGAAGTGCGTCAGCAGCGGTTCGCCCACTTCACTGAGCTGGCGATCATGTCAGTCCAGGAGATCGTGGATTTTGCGAAGCAGCTTCCTGGTTTCCTGGAGCTCACGAGGGAGGACCAGATCGCTCTACTGAAGACGTCAACCATTGAGGTTTGTCATTAGTTATCATGCGACATGTTTCCTGTAGCTGTAGCTTCAAGTTTGAAATGTTTGTTTCACTCTGGATGTGAGGCAGTAGTGATCAAATCACCACTTTCCCTGAATTGTGTGTGAACTAAATGCAAAAACTTGAACAATGGACTAATTTCAAAACATGATTATAAGGTGTTAAAATGCAGTTTTAGCTTGCAAAATAGATTAGTAATAGATTTAGAAATCGGTAGCGCTGATGGACATTCTACTCCTCAGCAGTGCTGTTTTGAAAACTTGGGTTGCTTCCTGCATGTTTTTGACAATTTCTTTGAACATCTCTGCATATCAGTTTGGCTGTATATTAATATTCCACTCACTGAGATGTGTTTGTCTTCCTCAGATTATGCTGTTGGAGACGTCTCGGCGGTACAACCCTACTATCGATAGCATTACGTTCCTGAAGGATTTCAGCTATAATAAGGAGGATTTCGCAAAAGCAGGTGCATTTGCTCATTTCTGCCTGTCAGATGGAATATATGAATATCAGGAATTATTTGAAGCTGATCTTCTGTATTCCATCTGTCTTGCATGCTGTTTAAAAAAAGAACGTATGAGCAGACTTAAACAGGTTAAGCAGGTTTGAGGAGGTTTTCACTCTATGCAAATAGTGTTTTTTTTCTTCCCCAAGCATCCCTAACTATTGCGACAACTAGACCAGGGGTTCTCAAACTTTTTGGGGCCAGGGAGCTCTTAAAGGGGAATAAAGTTTCCAAGGACCCCCTCATAATCGTAGCACAGACTAAGCATAATACTGACTATCATTTTTACTCTCTGCCATTGGAACTATTTGTATTCTAAAACTTTTCAACCTAAATACTTCAGACCTGTTTGATAGTGATAAACAGAAACGCATTTCAATTTGTATCATGTTAACACCCCTTTTTTTGCCCTGATATTCCGGGTGCTTTGTAATCAGATGTCGCTTTACCTGTAGCTTGGCCGGCTTCATTGCTTCTTTCGATGGCACCTGAAGCCACATGACACATTTTGGTCTCCTGTCCCTGTAGCTGTCGTTTGATATAACTGTCGTCATATTTTCTCAATTTAGCTAGATTGGGCTTTGCGTCACTTGACAATGTGGACTGACTCAAATATTTCTCCATGCTCGCCAGCTAGCTAGCTAGCTAGCTAATAAGCTAAGCTAAGCAGCAGCAGGAACGGTTCGTTGCGCCCTGAGTGAAGTGACGGATTCATGACAGATTGACGTGATGTGTCATAATCATATCAGAGTTTCTGTTGGCCCAAAGCCAACGTGGCTTGGACACAGTATGCTTGTTTTATTGGTGCAAATGGTGCCCATCTGTAGATATGTACTTTTTAAATGATGCAGCACAATTCTATAATTTATAGCAAATTATTTTGCGGACCCCCTGACAGAGTGCCACGGACCCCTGGGGGTCCCCGGACCCCACTTTGAGAATCACTTAACTAGATAGTCACCATCAGATATTAAATACAACATATGAAAATCATACATACTGAGTATAGTTTTGACAATAGGGTATGTTTGATATGTAATTCATATAAAAAAGAAACATTTGTTGCTCTTAACTTCACATTTCCTTCTTTAAAGCAACTTTTTGATTCCTTGTCCTCTCTCTCCTGCTCAGGGCTTCAGTTTGAGTTCATCAACCCCATCTTTGAGTTCTCAAAAGGAATGAACGACCTGCATCTGGACGAAGCGGAATACGCCCTGCTCATCGCCATCAACATCTTTTCTGCAGGTCAGAATTCATAAACTACACAACCTGCAGCGAATCCTCAAAGTGAAAATGTATTTAGAGCCAATGATGTCAGTTCTTCGAGGGCGCTTTCACTAGCCATAGTCCGTTTGGCTAGTCCGAATCAGAGTGAAAATGATACTTTTGGTTTGTTTTCAATTTAGTCTGGTTCGGTTTCACGGTGCACAAATTAAAGCGGACCAAATAAATTATAATTTGCTGAGAGGCGTGTACGAAGGAGTGAATTTGTCTTTTTCGTCTTGAGAGCTGCCACTTCTATGCAGGGAATCGTGGGCTTTGAAATATTGCTGTCCAAGGTTTTTCACTTAAACTCGGCACTGAGCGCACATATCCCTCCTCCAGTTAATCTCAAATGACTTTATAAACGTCACTATTTTTGTGGACTTTATTTAGCATATTCTGTATGTTCTCTTCGGCCCAGATGTCAAGTAAACATTGGACTTCTGCAGAAGTCCAGGTCAGTCCTCTCCCACTCACGTTAACCTAGTCGTTTACCTGTGTCCGTCTCAACAAAAGCCCGAAAAGGCAGCCTGCATTTTGGTTCACTTGGAAACGGTCCAAGACCACCTCTCAAAAGCGGTCTCGGACCGGTTGTTTTGGTCCGAACCAGAGTACGATTACTGCGTTCACAACTACCCAAACAAACCGCACCAGAGTTCAGTTAATACAGACTAAACGTTGGCTTGTGAAAGCGACCATAGGGACAAATTGGATATTTACAGTTACACTTTTCAGAAAGCATGACTCACATTTTTCCTTTGCAATCTGTAATAAAAAGAGATTAACAAGTGTTTATTTTTGTTTGGAAAACTCTGTTCAGATCGGCCAAATGTGCAGGATCACGATCTGGTGGAGAGGCTGCAGCAACCCTATGTGGACGCTCTTCGCTCTTACATCATGATAAAGAGACCAAATGTAAGTGCCGACCGTTTACGTAACCTCTCCTCTTGTGACCGACAGTATGTCAGCATAACCTGGTTGTTGTCGTCACAACAAGCACATTGGGTCAGGGCTGAGGTTACATGTTTTTGTTCAGACTGGAGAGGGGGCTTCAAGAGTTACAAGAGTAGTTGCTTGTGAGATGAGAGAGGCCATTAGGAGAAACTGTTTTTACTGTAATGCAGCTACTAAATGTAAGTGACCTAAATTAAATTTAGTGACCTAATTTATTACATCAACTGAAAACAGAGCTATAGTTCAGCGTTATACGTCTTTCCTGCAGACATGTTGCAAAAGTGATTGTAGGGCAGGAAGTCTCCTCTCCTCTCCTAGTTGTATTTTTTTAGGGCTGTCAGTTATTTAATTGTGTTTCATTGCTCAATTATCCACAGTTAATCGTGATTATTCGCAAAATAATCACACATTTTTTTTATCTGTTCAAAATGTACCTTAAAGGGAGATTTGTCAAGTATATAATACTCTTATCTACATGGGAGTGGACAAATATGCTGCTTTATGCAAATGTTTGTATGTATTTATTAGGGCTGTCACAGTTAACGCGATAATAACACGTTAGCGCAAATTCGTTTTAATGCCACAGTGAAGATACATCATCTTATGAAACTAGAAAACCTAATGAATCCATCGGTACCAACCATGTCACACTAGTTCGTCACGAAGGAGGTTAAATAATGCTCCAAACTTGCGCTAAATTTTGGCGAGGAAAAACTGGCATGGCCATTTTCAAAGGGGTCCCTTGACCGCTGACCTCAAGATATGTGAATGAAAATGGGTTCTATGGGTACCCACGAGTCTCCCCTTTACAGACATACCCACTTTATGATAAACACATGCAGTTTGGGGCAAGTCATAGTCAAGTCAGCACACTGACACACTGACAGCTGTTGTTGCCTGTTGGGCTTGAGTTTGCCATGTTATGATTTGAACATATTTTTTTATGCTAAATGCAGTACCTGTGAGGGTTTCTGGACATTATTCGTCATTGTTTTGTGTTGTTAATTGATTTCCAATAATAAATATATACATACATTTGCATAAAGCAGCATATTTGCCCAATCCCATGTTGATAAGAGTATTAAATACTTGACAAATGTCCCTTTAAAGTACATTTTGAACAGTTAAACAGATGCGATTAATCGCGATTAGATATTTTAATCGATTGACAGTACTAATATTTATTATTGGAGATCAATTAACAACACAAAACAATGGCATATATTGTCCAGAAACCCTCGCAGGTACTGCATTTAGCATAAAAAATATGCTCAAATCATAACATGGCAAACTGAAGCCCAACAGACAACAACAGCTGTCAGTGTGTCAGTGTGCTGACTTGACTATGACTTGCCCCAAACTGCATGTGATTATCATAAAGTGGGCATGTCTGTAAAGGGGAGACGCTTGGGTACCCCATAGAACCCATTTTCATTCACATAAAGAAATTAATGGCGTTAAAACGAATTTGCGTTAACGTGTTCTTATCTCGCTAACTTTGACAGCCCTAGTATTTTTTTTTTAATTTGTGTTTCGATGGTTTCCTCAGGATCATTTGATGTTTCCCCGTATGCTGATGAAGCTGGTGAGCCTTCGTACACTAAGCAGCGTCCACTCGGAGCAGGTTTTTGCCCTTCGCCTCCAGGACAAGAAGCTTCCCCCGCTGCTCTCTGAAATTTGGGACGTCAATGAATGACTGCAAACCTGATGTCACACTCTTTTTGAAGCCCGAGACATCACAGACATGACATCCAGCAGGAACATGGACTCCTTTCTGCCCATCTGGTCAGGAACTGGTTATAGCAGTGAGATTGTTTTTCTCTCGTGGGAGGAGAGTATCGTCGCCCTTTGCTCTCAAACTGACTGCTAAACGGTTTTGTGTTCATATCAAGGACAAACATGAACACCTAGTTGAGCCTTTTGTTGTTCTTACCTTTGTGTAGATGCTGACATGATTATGGCGATATTAAATACCAGCATCAGGCTCTTTAGCCAGTTTTCTCTGATTTAATATTTGTTGAATGTCAATTTCTAGTGCAGTTCTATATTCATCCTCTAACAGTTATAATCTGAGCAGGTCTTGGCTGCCTCAAACGTCAGGATTACAGCTGCACATTCAGTTGAAATAGTGATTTTTGCAGTCGTGCAATAGGTGGAAATGGATACAGAGTTAAAGGGCAACTTCGGTATTTTTCAACCTGGACCCTATTTTCACGTTTTTGTGTCTAAGTGACTAATGAGGACAAGAATTTCTGAAATTGGTCCAGTATTGAGGGATAACGCAAAACGAGCTGCGAGGGCAAGTGAGCAGCGTCAGTGTAACGTTACGTCCACTAAAAATGCTTGTTTTTGTCCACCGACAGGCTCAGATTGTTATTATAAGTGTGACAACATTATGGAAAGGACCCTACAGAGGAAAAAAACATTTTTCTTTCCCTTTTGCTTGATCCAGTTTAGAGCTGTCGCAATAACCGCAATATTGCAATATATTGACAAGCCAACCGCAGGGGCTTGCAAGCAACCGCCACAACCGCTATGTTCAAGTTTTTTCTTTTTTGAATTCTTTGCAATGGGAATGCCGCCTATTTACACTATGCTACTGTACAAACACCAGCAGCGTGACGAGGCGCTGAGCGCTGCACGTTTGGTGTTATTTTTGTTCTAGTGACCGTGTTGAAAAATGTTTGATTTTGGTTAAAACGCTGCGCTGTCACTTTTTTATTCGGCAGTTTCAGACACGATGCGACAACGGCACCACTGCGCTCTGAAACCCGTTATTTCAAATGGTTTCCGCCACGCCACGACGGCTTTGCTGTGATGCTGTGATGTGCGGCGAGTGCAGCTCACCGTGCAACGGTGTCGCGAGCAGCTCTCCTCTGCCTGGAAAAGATATTTGGCGTAGCTCTATTGCAGTCAGGTTGGAAACAGTAGGGCTTGTAGCTTTAACACGCTGTACAGTGCCAGAAGCAGGTTGAGATAAAGAAAAGGAAAACAAGGTGTGAAAGTGTGAAAAATTGCCATAAATCGGGAGAAAACCGGAAGAGGGCGATGAAAAATGGGAGTCTCCCGGGAGACACTTTAGATAACAATCCGAGCCGGTCATGGTAAAAACGAGCACTTTTAGTGGACGTCAATGAAGGTGCCAACTTGCCCAAATAGCACCATATTGCAGCCCATCTACAGCGTTCTTCTTCAGTACTGGACCAGTTTCAGAAATTGTTGTCCCTATTAGTCAGTTAGACACAAAAACATGGGGAAATAGGGTCCAGGTTGAAAAATCACAAAGTTACCCTTTAAGCATGAGCAGAGGCATGTGTGCTGTTCACGTTATTGATGTTGGGGTAAAATGGTAGGCTATCTGGTTGGTAATATTGTGATATGGCAACAAATAGTTAGTGTTCCTTTTTGGAATAGGTGCAGAAATCAAAAGGTTGGTGTAGTCGCTCAGGTAAAGTAATGTGAAGTAGACCTCTGGGAATTGGAGGCTTCTTTAATTTCCATGAGATGACTTTAGTTTTCTTCCAAGTACATAAGGGACCCTTTTGGTCATTTCTAGATGCCCATTAACTTTCATGTAAATTGTATATTTATTTTCACAATGAAAAATGTATAGAGTGCACACATAGATTGTACAATCACACACTAACGCACAACAACTCTGCAGACTGTGCCCTCATTAACAGGAAACAGTGGAAATCTTTTTTTTACACAGAGCGCTGGTACCTTGAAACAGGTTGGTTCTAATGTGTCCTCGAAATTCCATGTAAAGATTAATGTTAAAGGAAGTCGAGCTACCATCTCTGTGACCCCCCCTCCTTCCAAATAAATAAAAATCCATCCTGACAAAGTTGTATTTATAAATCAAAATAGAAGAATTGCCTCTATTAATTGTCATAATGTGTATGTGAGATGTACTTTTATTCATTTCATTACAAAGCATTTGTTTTTCATATTTTGATTTGTCGTTCTATCACTAGCATTTAAAGGTGTGGAAATGTATAAGCAACATATAGTTTGAACAAGATATAGAGAATTTGCCAGCCTTTTATTTTTGATAATATACTGTATGAATGACGCTGAGGAAAAAAATGTATAGCTGAATATCAGTTGATCTAACGGTCTACCATAGTCTGAGTATCCTCCTTGGACAGATACTCAACACCAAAAAATAAACCAAAATCTCTATTAACAGGGAGCAGAGAACAACAAAACATGAGTAGAAACATTCAAATTTGAAGTTTAGAACTACAGAGATTTAGATGTTTACACTCATGCTGTGTTTTCCGTGCATTCTCCTGTGCAGTGTAAACTTGAAATATATAACAAATGATAAAGAAATGTCAATGCAAATTCATAATTGTGAAGTTTATTTTCTCTTCATGCTCTTGTTGCTTCAAGAAAACTGAGAACTGGACAACATGATGCCACAGCTGCCCGTTTTTGAAGTGACTTTATTAGCTGTTTGTGTAGCCAATTCCAGGTTTCGCCTTTAGACTTGCATATTAGTAAAATGCTGTTTTCTCTGTCCTAACACAAACCGTTTCAACTATTTTCAGCTGTTACTGTACTGTATTGTTTTTTTCTTCTTTTTTTTTACCATTTTCAGCTACAATTTCTTGTATTTTTTAATTCATATAATTGCATTTAACAGCTAACCTGTTACAGCTGAAATGGAACATTTGATTGAAATTAGGGCTGTCAATCGATTAAAATATTTAAACGCGATTAATCGCATGATTGTCCATGATTAATCCTAAATTAATCGCACATTTTTTATCTGTTCAAAATGTACCTTAAAGGGATATTTGTCAAGTATTTAATACTTTTATCAACATGGGAGTGGACAAATATGCTGCTTTATGCAAAAGGATGTATATATTTATTATTGGACCAATTAACAACACAAAACAAGGACAAATATTGACCAGAAACCCTCACAGGTACTGCATTTAGCATAAAGAATATGCTCAAATCATAACATGGCACTCAACTCAACCCCAACAGACAAACGCAGCTGTCAGTGTGCTGACTTGACTATGACTTGCCCTAAACTGCATGTGATTATCATAAAGTGGGCATGTCTGTAAAGGGGAGACTCGTGGGTACCCATAGAACCCATTTTCATGCACATATCTTGAGGTCAGAGGTCAAGGGACCCCTTTGAAAATGGCCATGCCAGTTTTTCCTCCCCAAAATGTAGCGTAAGTTTTGAGCGTTATTTAACCAACTTCGCGACAAGCTAGCCACTCTAGCTTTAAAACTGAACCCGCTACAACTAAAACACCTCAAGTTGCGTTTATGCGTTAAAGAAATTAGTGGCCTTAAAACGAATTTGCGTTAACGCGTTATTATCACGTTAACTGTGACAGCCCTAATTGAAATACAAATACGCACGATTCAAAGTGACGTCCTTCAGGCCCAGTTTTGATTGTATCCGATTAAATCATATGTTGATGGATCTTTTGTGTTTTGATCATTTGAATTTCAATGTTATACTTTTTTTTTTTTCTCTCTTTATTTCATTCACCAACATGTCTGTATTTTATAATGTTTTTGTTTCAATTAACAATCTCTTGTGGATCTCCCAGATGGTCAAATCATGTTTTTTTGTGTAAATATTAGCCTTTTTCCACAACAGACATTTTGACTTGTGTGTGTGTGTGTGTCTTTGAAACCCAGTCTTAAAGGGATAGTTTGGGTGTTTTGGAGTGGGGTTGTGTGAGGTACTTATCCATAGTAGGTGTATTATCTACAGTAGATGACAGTTGGCACGCCCCCAGTTTGGAGAAACAGAGAGGAGTACCGACACCGGAGCAAAGCAATACAGTGCTGTGGACGCGTATGGCGGAAAAACGTATTTTAGCCACCTTAAAAAAATATCCGTTTAAGTTTAGAATATTTCACCGCTTTATCTTGCCGTCAAACAGCCTTTTCCTTCTCCTTTCCTACCTGGAACTGAACTGAAAGTGAAACCTATCTGTGCTCTCTCCAAAGCCAGCAGACTCAGATGATAAAAACAGTATCGATACGTTTCACTTTCAGTTCAGTTCGCCTTCGGAAAATATTCTAAATAAAGCGTACACTTAAACGGATATTGAATTTCTTTTTTTTCGATGAGCCTTTCTTTTAGCAGGCTAAAATACGTTTTCTTACCGTCGACAGCTGTATTGCTTAGCTTTGGTGTCTGTGGGGACACGCCGACCATCATCTACTGTAAGTAATACACCTGCTATGGATAAGAACCCCAAACACACCAAATATCCCTTTCACAGATCAAGGGAATGCTACAGCAACTCTAACAATGGTTAAAACATAACTATCTTGGTTGTATTTGCCATTCAAATCATCTATGGTATATAAAATAGATTTTGCTAAAATGATCTAACGGCTAATTGGAGCAGTAGCCCATAATGCACTGCTTCTGCCTGGTACATCAGCATCACTGACCTGAGACACTGGTTGAGCTCCACCTATTGGATGGTTGGTTGAATGAATACAAACAAGTGGATGTTTTCCTTCCGCATTCTTCATTGTATTAACGGTGGTATGTTCTTGAGCCTGCAGAATCAACACCTAAACAATAGTAACCAGACTGTTTTCCTTCCTCTCCCTCAACAGTTGCTTGGAAAAACACATTACAAAAGGCTGCTATCGGAAGCCAGTGTTGCCCCGTTATTTTATCTGTATTGTGTTGCTAATTTGAAAGTGGCCTGACTTAAATGTCAAACTTGATATCAGTAAATTTAATTAGTTTAAAAGGAGAATTTAACGTATTTCCATTCAGCGGGAGATCACATAAAGACAGAAGTCAATGGTGTCCTGGCATTTTCTGACCATGTATTGTATCAAGCCGTTTGCCTTCCCCCTAAAAAATTGTAATTAGTTTTTATTGATGCTTTTCTTATTGATTTCCTTACACCCTTTTAACCCCTTAGTGATGTATTTAATGGTTTTCTTTTGGACAGGTCGATCAATATTAAAAGAAGCAGACTAATGTGAGAGTGTGCAGCATTTTGAAACCATACCAGTGATTTTTGTTGTTGTTGTTTCTTTTGGGTCCCTTTGCAATAAAATGTGAGATTTGTTTTTTGGATACCCTGCTGCTTGCAGGGTATCTCTAGCCAAACACTAACCATAAAGTTTAAAAGTAGCCCCAATAGAAACCCAGGTCTACTGACAGGTGGAATTTGATGAAACTGAAATGATTTTGTCATGGTGTGCTGTACTTTGATCAAACGAGCAAAAAAATGCATCTGTTGTTGGCTCTTAAATCTTTGTTTCTTAGTGTACATGGTATCAAGGTTAATTGTACTGTATATACTGTAATTGTCATCTCTGATCTCATTTAAATTCCTGTCTTCAAAGGGTGACACTGTAAACATTGTCGATGTATAGAAATGCAAACCTATTTTAATACTTGTAACTCCTGGAGACCTTCTGTTTTGTATGTACAGTATAAATTAAAGCTATGCTGTAGTGCTGACGTGTTTGGAATCACAATCATGTCTTTGTTGGTCAGATTTTAGTTGTGTTGATGGAATTTCAGAGGATTTTGAACATGGATGTAGGTTTTGAATAGCTTCAGAGCTTGCTGTAAGATAGATAGATAGATAAATAGATAGATAGCTGCTGTATATACTGTATACTATCTATACTGTATATACAGTCTGTATATACTGTATACAGGCTCAAGCAGAGATGAGGAGCGGGCTACAGAGGTCTGTTGAGCTCACTTCTTTCTAACTCCACACCAACAGATTTTTTTTTTTCATTTTGAAACTTGTGGTCTTCAGCGCAAGCTGATGCTGACTCAGGTGACATCACTTGAGGCAATTCATCAGATTTTACACAGCTCCCTCTGGAATCCCAAAACGATGTATATAATGTTTTTCACACATGCAGCAGTACTGCCCAAGTTCCCCTTTCAGGTTACTCTATTATTCTGTTTTTATTTTCTTTAATTTAACAGTTTAAAGAAAGTATGAAAGTTCATTCTTGACCTTAGAAACAGCAGTTCTTACTTACTAACTTTTCTCCAGTGTTGATTGCATTTCCCTGTGTTCTCCTTTAATTATTTCTTAAATTTCATTTGCAACAGAAGACAATGAGATGCGGTTGAAAGCTCTGGAAAGAGCTAGTGAGTGGACCTTGAGTTAAAATTTTAAATATACACCCCTTCATCGCAAAATGTCCTGTTAGCTGCTATTTGGGGGATTTTGTGGTATTACAGAAAGAAATGATTATATTGATTGAATGATATTTTGATGGCACTAGACAGCATTTGGGGATAAAGGGACCCTATGAGATTATTTGTAATTGTGACATATTTTGTGGATAGTGTACCAAATTTGTGTACCAGCATTTCACAACCAATACTAATATTTTTTAAATCATGGTTTTTATTGTTTCCTTAAGAAAAATTACTACAACAACCTAAACCCTAACAAAGAAAGCAATATGTACATATGATAACAAATAGTAACTGTAGATTGAAAACCAAAGTATTCAAATGCAAGGGAGGAAAAAATGGCAATAATAATATAAATAAGTAAATACATAAAAATAAATAAATAAGAAATATTAAATAAGAATAGGTTCTTAGTAATTAATAATAATAATAATAATAATAATAATAATAATAATAATAAGGCAGAATAATAAAGACATAAATAAATAAAAATGAATAAAATAAATTCACCCATACGTGGTATCTTGTGGTATTCACGACCTCCTAAGTGCAAGTTTCTGAAATCTCCGAGTTTACGAGTTGTGTCGTGTTTGTTGACGTTGTCAGAAATGGCGGAGGCCATGGAAGTTCATTTTTTCGGTACATAATAAGTGAATATATTGTAATTTTAGTCGTATATTGTTTTTCTTCGTACTTGTATAATATGTCTGAATGTAGATATTCCCAACTGCTTAATCTTTTTCCTCTGTTATTATGCCTTTGCATTTCCTGCATTACGTTACACACTTGTTAGCTTGCTAAATTGTTAGCCTAATAACAGTAACGTTATTATTGCCGTTGTTTAGTAGCGGTGTTCTCACAACTTAACCACTGGAACGCCAAGCATATTGTGTACACGACTTCCCATGGAGTTTCATTTGAAGGCATCAAATGTGTGCTACTTTGTGACATCACCACGTTACGGAAAAAAGCCGGGACTTCAAGCGAGGTGTTTCAGGCACTTCGAGAGCAGTGTTTCTGTAACTCCCTTTAACGTGGAGTTAGTGCTCTGTAACTTTGCAGACCTTTTACATGCAAAAAAATATATATATAACACACTAATGGAAAGGGGAAAAAGCACAAAAGCATAATAGTTCCCCTTTAAAAAAATAAAGGTAGTATTTATATTTCATCTTGACAGAGCTTGTTTTCTTTTCAGTAATATTAATAGTCATTAATTGTATTTATCGCGATAAAACGTAGTAAAATACTGCAGACTTGTCCTGACTGATTATTGGGTGAACTACCACCACCACAGCCACACTAGCAATAGTCCCCTTGGAGGAGCATTAAGTGGTTTTCGTCAGGCAGGCTGGTTGGTCGCTTCCATTAGCGCTCAGTATGCGGAACTCCCTGCAGACCGGTGATGGTGAGGAGGAGGATGTTGTGAAGGCAGGTTGTGACTGACTGACTGAGCCGCCCGTTCATCGAGCTGAGAGGCGGACACACACACACACTTCGCGTCATTTTATTCACGCTGCGAACCAGTCAGACGGAGTAGCTACCTCTTCTACAGCCGTCTTTTCCTAACGATACACCGTAATGTAAAAGAAACACGGTTGAATTCAACTCCCTACAGTGACCGTGGAAACCCACCCAGCAGGCCGTCATCAGCAGCAGCTTGTTCCGCAGCGACCCGTTAGCGGCTAACAGGCTAATGCTAGCAGGTAAATATATTCTCACTAAACGTCTCTGCTTTTGAAACCAACCCACCGCATTTGTGCTCGTATGTTGTGAACCGTTTTCCTGATGTTGCCACCGTTGTTTTACATTTGACAGCTTTTTTTATTCATGAGATAAATCGCTCAAGCTACAGTTAGCGGCTAACGGTAGCTAGCTAATCCATCCGTGACGTAGAAAGCCCGTAAAGCTATCTGAGTGGAGGTGAGAGGAAGCATCATCTTTAGGGGTGAAACATGTAGGACGAGCCGAGGGCCTGGCAGCTTGTCGTAAATATGATAAAGGATAATAAGCTATCAGGAGGCGTTGGCATCGCCTTATCACGTTTTGTTACTCTGAATGTTATCCTCCCCTCAGCCTGTACTCTGATCTCTCCGCTGTTAGCTGGTTAGGTGGTGAAATAACGTTACACCTCTAACGTTAGCTGACTGACTGACACCCGTTCCGTTGTGATCCTGTGTAACTCATCACGGTTACAGCATCGGTTGTGCAGTTGTATTATTTAACAGCCTCCAACACAAACACGACTGATGAGATAAGGCAAGTGGATTTAAGCATAAATGGGTTTAATGACCATGACGGTGGAGTAAATACAGAGCTGGTTATTGATATTAGTAAAGTGAAGAAGATCAGTAGGCTATGTGATAGAATGAATGAATGAATGAATGAACCTATACCATCCTATTTCATTATTTATTTATTTAATCCTTATTTAAACAGTCTCATTGAGATCAGGATCTCTTTTTTTCAAGAGAGACCTGTGTACAAAATAGAATAAACAAGCATAGACAGACTTATAAAAATAATTAACAGACATACATTTTCACAATTGAGGAAAGCATTTACAAGTGTGATTGCAGATACATAAGTAAACCCTTTTTAAATGTTTTATGTCATAATTATGAACCTATGAAGGTTGTCACGATACTGGAATGTCTAACCTCGATACAATACCTTGAAAAATATCGATATTCAATACCGTTCTCGATACTACGGGGAAAATTGACACAACATTGAGGGCATAAAATTTGATTTTTATTGAAAGATGAATAGGTGTGTGTGTGTGTGTGTGTGTGTGTGTGTGTGTGTGTGTGTGTGTGTGTGTGTGTGTCAACTTGCTGTCTGAGAGAGGAGAGAGCAGAAAGCGCAGCTGGTACCCGTGTATCGATACTGTGGAAAATGAGTATTGAAAACCGTTTCAAATATTCAGTATCGATATGTATCAATACTTTGAATTTTGACAACACTGGAACTTATAAATCCAGTGAAGTGAAATAAGATAATTTAACTTCATATTTTTGGGAGCTTTTTCCATTTGTACCATCTCACCCTTTCATAGATGCAATGGTGAGTCAGAAATGTCTTACCTGTGATGCAGTGCAGTGCACTGTCATATACACAGTCAAGAGGTTTTAAGGTGGAGAGAGAAGCATGTATATATAAATTATCACCATAATCGAGCCACGCCATGAGCAACAGCTTTTCATATGTATTCTAAATTTTAACATACATTCAGGTCAAAAATATGAGAAAGGTCTATCTCAGTACCAAATACTCAGAAAGATTGAGTTAAGGCAGCCGTAGATGTTACATACTAGCCTTATATTTATGACTTACAGAAGTATTTGACCGCTCAAAAGATGGCCTTTTCATAAAACCATGCTCTCCATGCAGTAGAAAGGCACAAATATTTTTGAAATTTGTGCTACATGACCAGAGAAATCAGAGAAAAAGGGCAAAGATAATTATCAAGTTCACTGATCCTGAAGTAAAATTTGATTTGGATGTCAATATATGTAAAAACAGCCCAATAAGACATGATAAAAACTTTATTCATCCCGAGGGAAATTGTTGTGCAGCAGTTGCAATACAAAGTGTGAAAGAGTACAAATATATAGAGTGCAGATAAAACAAAATATAAACAATAAAAATGATCAGTAAGGTGTAAAAAACAAATGTACACAATGCCAGAACAGGTTGTAAACAGATAAACAGGTTAATGGTAAGTGTCATAAATATAACTGGCTAACAGTGAGGTGCAATTCAAAATATAAACGTGCTAAAAACAGTGAGGGTCATAGAAAATAAATAGGTTGATGATAAAACTAAAGAGGAAGCAAAGAGACAAAACTCCAGTTTTTTTGACAACAGCTGCCATTTTCTACTGAAAACGCTTATTATATTTATAATATTTTATTGTTCAACACAGGTCATTTTGATAGAATATAACAATAGAATAGAAATAATTTTATTTTACTTTTGTACAGCACTCTTTAGGTGGACGTTTTACTGTTTAAGTAGTCGCTTTCAGTCCAAAATTGCAGAAGCGTAGCTTTGCTGCTTGGAGCTGATGTTGCAATGGAACGAACAATTGACTTTCACTTCTTGGCAATATATACGTTCTGTGATTAAACAATGACAAATGGTTACAAATACATAATCTACTGTACGCTACGAGTTTCTTAGCCATGGGTCAGGATCTCCTGCGTAAAATGCAGATGGAGTTGTGGGAAGACAAAGGTGTTGGTGTTTGATTTATTCTTAAATAAATACAATGTATGCATGTCATCATTGTTGCGTAACACACAGCTCCCTGTTACTCAAGAAAAAGTAAAAGCTTGCCATACTCAATTTCATGTGACCGCTTGTATGATGGCACGTGATCCACACAAGTGGAAAGTGAACCTAATAGGACTGAATGCAAATGTTAGAAATAGAAATAGAAGAAAATACTTTATTATCTGCTTTTCGAGTACAAAAGGCAGAAATTTGTCTTTGGTTCGCATGTGTAAAAATTGTTATTAAAAGGGTACATTAAAACAACATATAACATCCAGACAGGACACATTAAAACACATTAAACACATTCACATAAAAACAAAATAACCAATAGAAGCTACATTAAAAAGGAGCACCAGGTACCAGGATTGAATCTAGGTAAAATAAATAGATATAAAGCGCTCTGTGCTAAGGTAGCATACACTTACAGTTGTTTATCTAAATACAACAGACAACAGAACACTATAAGTGCTTTGGTTTTGTGAATTTTGCAACCAGAAACGGGGGTTCACAATGTGGAAAAGGAGCAACTTGTGTCTTTTCTACTTTGCCAGAGTAGGCCTGGAGAGACTCAATTTGTGCTAACAAGTTTTATTGACAGGGGACCAGAATAGTTCTTATATCAGTTCAGCCGTGGAACGTTGTACGATTGGTTCAATAAGAAAAGATTGTAATCTAAAAGTGAGAAACGCAAAGATCGATACCTTCTTAATCTACACTTCGTCTCTCTCGTTTGTGTGTCGTCGTTGAACTAAATTCAACATCGCTACTCACTGCTGTTCACTGTGACTGGCAAGAAATGCTGTCCATGTTGGAGGCCTGTGAATCATATCTATCTCCTCTCTGTGCTTACATAAGCAGTGAGTGCTGCAGACCACGCTGACCAGATTCATCTGTCGTGTTAACCTACATCATTATCTCGCCTTTTGAAGAATACACCGTGTCGTGGTGATTCTTTTATCTCTTCCCTTTTAATAGAGAGAGAAACAAAGGTTCAATACGAAGCTCGTTCATTAAATACAATCAGTGAAGTGGCGCAGTCCTTCCACCACCCTCATCTAAAAATAATGCTGTGGTCTCGTATCTTTGTGCTGGATGAGTCTGCCTCCATCTCTGCTGCTTCATAAAATAGCCATTTTGGCTTTGCGCCAGGAAGCATTCGTGTTTGCCAGACCTGCATGTTGATTCATTGTCCTGATGGTTGTGCAAGATAAAGAGGGTTAGATCTGCATTCTACATAGGCCTAGCCCCGTCTGTTAGAATATATTATGTGGTTGGATTTATTTCCTCTCTGTATTTAGCCCTTGCTGTGAGGAAGATTCAAGTTGTTACCACTCTCCAATAGGGCTGGGACGATACACCCATCTCCCGATTCTATACTGTCACGTTACCTGGGTGCCGATTCGATATGTATTGCGATTTTTAAGTATTGCGATTCTACAAGTATGCCGATTCAATATTACGATTTATTGCAATTTTTGTTGACTTTTTTAACACTAGACCATGAGAAGAGTTGAATCGTACACTTCTAGGGACTTTTACTTTGGAAAATATCTAAATTGATGAAGTAAAAATGTTTGATTTTCAGCATGTATGTAGTCAGAGATGTCCTGAAGTCAAATATATGTCATTGTCAGGCATTATTTATTAATACATTTCGCTCACAAATTAGTTGTATTTTCTTTTAATTTATAAGAAACATGTAAAGTTTTATCGCGTTAAAAAAATTGCGATACATACGTGAATCGATTTTTTTTTTTTTCCACCCCTACTCTCCAACATGCTCAGAGTTGTGCCATTTATGTAGGATTATCTAGAATAGTGTGAAGAACGTGCTTTAAAAATGGGAGGAGTGTATCCTTACCAGTCTCTCAGAGCAGATATCCATGGGACAGTTTACTTTGGTCTTCTTGTTCATTTACATGCAAATGCATGTAGCAGCGTGTCAGGCTTGCAGCGTATTTGAATAATCTTACTAGATGTGATGAGTGCTGACATGAAGCTGACTCAGCGAGTCATGTTTCATCCCACTATAGTGCTGTTTGAACCGTGTCTTCTTATGTCACCGCACACATCAAATACTGCTGTGTTAGCTTACTCATTCATAATGCAAAAGTTGCTAAACTATGTTTTTAAACTAATGTGTCAGCAACAACAGCACAAGTATTCTCTATTTTGGATCTATTCTGTAATTAAGTAACATTTGGACCATTTTACCATCACGCTCCAGTAAGAGTCTAGTTCAATTTTGTGTTATGTCCCTCTGTGAATGGCTCCTCCACTCACAAGTGGAGCTATTAGACATAATTATACCCATAATGCATCTGAAGCCCTCTGTGATAAAGTCACCCCTAATGTCCACTGGACATAGCTGCACGTCACATGTCCCTGTGTAACCGGTGGACTTCTGCATTGTGTTGGGTTAGTTAGAAAGGACGCCGTGACACCAGGATCTCTTCATATATGGCCTCTGTTTATTCTCTGCCAAACACACAGGCAAACAGAACCTCCATGTCAAATCTCATGCCCGCTCCAGCTCCTGTACACACAATTACAATATACAAAACGGAAGTTAGCTTAACTCGCCGTAACTTTAAGCTAGCAGCATTCACTCGTTGCCATTTTCAAAAGGGTCCCTTGACCTCTGACCTCAAGATATTTGAATGAAAATGGGTTCTATGGGTACCCACGACTCTCCCCTTTAAAGACATGCCCACTTTATGATAATCACATGCGGTTTGGGTCAAGTCATAGTCAAGTCAGCACACTGACTGCTAAATGCAGTACCTGTGAGAGTTTCTGGACAATATTTGTCATCGTTTTGTGTTGTTAATTGATCTCCAATAATAAATATATACATATATTTGCATAAAGCAAGCATATTTGCCCACTCCCATGTTGATAAAAGTATTAAATACTTGACAAATCTCCATTTAAGGTACATTTTGAACAGATAAAAAATGTGCGATTAATTTGCGATTAATCACGATTAGCCCTAGTTTATAGCGAAACTGTTTTTGCAATATATAAATAGAAAAAACAATCTCTTTATCTCTGCTGATATAATTTTTAACACAAACCAGTGGGTGGTCATGAGTGTTTTTTTTTCTTTTCTTTGGAGCGACAGGCTTTCTGTTTTTAGGGGTAAATTATCTTTGAAGCCATTGAGAGAGAAATATATTGGCAAGTCAGTAACACAAGTAAGTCCAAAAACCACGGAAAATTAACAAAACAACATAAAATCTGTCGGGCTGCTTTAATATACACCGTCTCTGAAATATATCCAGTGGACATTGACACCGTTGTGGAAAAGTGGCGCTGGACAACAACGAAACCATGTCTGACAGACCTTCATTCACAAAGAGCTCCTATAACAGCACTGAAACAGGAGAATTTGCACAAAATGTGCAAACATTTAAATGTTAGTTATTTATTACACTTGTTTTTATGTTTTATGTCATAATTATGAACCTATTAAGGTTGTCACGATACTGGAATTTCTAACCTCAATACAATACCTTGAAAAATATCGATATTCGATACCATTCTCGATACCACGGGGAAAACTGACACAACTTTGAGGGCATAAAATTAGATTTTTCTTAAACGATAAATAGCAGTGTGTGTGTGTGTGTGCCAACTCGCTGTTGGAGAGAAGAGAAGAGACAGCAGAAAACGCAGCTGGTACCCGTGTATTGATACTGTGAAAAATTAGTATTGAAACCGTTTCAAATATTCAGCATCGATATGTATCAATACTTCGATATTTTTGACCACACTAGAACCTATAATTATTTCTTTTTAATAGGCTTTTTGAATTGAATGAATTCACAAATGTGTAAATAAAATGAATCTTCAAGTGCAGACTTTTGTTCATCTAAAATATTAAAGGGACTATTTGTAACTTTTCACGTGCATAAATCCTAACGGGTCGGATTCCCATGCGCGCTCGCGTGTGGGTACGCGAGCGCGCAGCAGCTCTGCTCCTGCTGCCTGCTGCCTGCACACCGCGCTCGGCTCGCTCCACCTCCACGTGAACGCGCGCACACTACACACTGCAGAGAGTTAGTTTAGCTCTGAGAATATCTAGTGAATGTGCAGTGGACGTTTTTGCAGAAACAAATGCTGCCGCTCCTCCAGACCAACAGAGGTTTCCCGTGTCTTGTGAAGTGACGGGGCTACGCAGCGAGTTACGTTATCGTCCCGACCGGGTGTCGATCTCTCCCCCCCCCCCCGACCGGGTGTCTCCCCCCTCCCCCCCCGTTCCCTCCGCGGTCCGCAGGCTGAGAAAAGAAAAGGCAACACTAGAATCAGCATTGATCCATGGAGAGACCTTAGTCTGGTCAGCTAACATTACTGCCAAGCAGGTGAAATATAGAGTGATATTGTGTTTTAGCTGACGTGTGTCGCCTCGCTGTTTTGACGGATGCTCGCTCACATTCAGGTAGCGAGTGCACACGGGCGAGTGCGAGCAACAGGACGCTGACTTTCGTTGACATTGCGGCCACAGGTGTCGCTGTGAACAAGCAATTTCTGATTCTTACATATAGCCCCTTTAAGAGTTGATATTATAATTTTTTTCTCAGCCTGGATCTTGCTTGCAAATGATAGAGCTCTGCTCATTTTAAACTTGGCACATTTTCTATCAGAAAACATGGACTAGTCCTTTTTCCCCCCAGGTTACTCTTTCAATAGGAATGCATAAATGGTACGGTCTGAACCACTGGTTAAATTATACATCCATTAGCTTATCAGTGCCGGGATAACAGCCTTTAAGAGACAGCGGCCCTGTTCAGACCTGGCATTAACATGCGTCCTCGGTGAGCCGTCAAATACTGCTCTGGGTATAGTGTTTGTATTTCAGGGTGGAGTTTCTGAATGTGGAGTTTGTTGGTGTTAGATTAAAGGCTGTTCGCCGTGGCATGACCCTCTGGTAAAAGTAGATCCTGTGACTGTAGATTTTCCTTTTCATCACACATGTATTACAGTTGCTAATGTGGGCTTGTTCTGTCAGATATGTTTTAACACCTTTTTGCATCGTCCCTGCTTCAATATAATGTATGATATAATAATGTATACGTGTTTAGTTTTCAGCAGTCTACAGCATCAGGAGTTAGCAGTTAGGTTTTGCTCAGAATGAATGAGCAAGAGCTTCTCTGTAGAGCCGCCATTTTATAGCAACGTTTAACAATCATGCTGGGAGAAATCTGTTGTGGGAGAGGCAGCGATACCAAGTTCTCCTCTGACTGTTGTCTCAATGAGCTAGACTTCACTGCAGACACAAGATGTTCTTTGTAATGAAAATGACCATTGTTGTCCTCTTTTCTTGCCGTTTATATCACTGTAGATGTAAAACACAATGGTATAAGCGGTAGTTCAAGGTGCTCTATACGATATCCAGAGCATTAATATAGTATCAAACAACTATTTGCTATGTAAAGATATATAGGAGTAGCTTCTCTGTGCTTTGTTGACGTAGCCGGGCTGGCCCGCCGCTCTGCACTGCACTCATGCGACAGTTACAGCTGATAACGCTGTCCTGACTGACAACGTCGTAGTCGTGGAAGTGTAGCACAACAGGCTTTCCTAACTTTGTAAAACAAAATGTAACAAATGAATACATAGATATAAATTTACTGAAATGTTATTTAGCTGTTATTAAAATAATAAATCGTACATCAGCAACTAAAAAATGTAACATAAAATGTAAAAAAAAAACTTAACGTAAAAATTCTTCAGAATTGACAGGAATTACAATTCAAGTGTAAACCTTTTTAATGCAGCAACAAATTGGTCAAAACTTAAACAGAAATTATAATTCCAGTTTATAATGTATATAGTATAGAAACATAGAATTAAATTGAAATCTGTGGGAATGTGAAAATATACAGTGTTCCTGCAAATAGTTTCAGGCAAAATTCTTAAGAGTTAAGCCAAGCATAATCCCTGGTTTGTTTTTGTTTGTTTGTTTTTTAAATGGAGTAGCTTATGCATTCTCATCACATGTGCAGTACATTCAGAGCACGGCTCCTTTGAGATGATTAAGCACCAGTGTTGTTGGTGTTGCTTTGTTTTTGGTTGCTCTCACACCTAACCTGTTTGTTTCGGTTAAAACAAACTCGGGTCCATTTGTTAGTACGGTTCTTTTGGGCTGGTGTGACAGCTGGTGCGGACCAAACAACCGAACTGAGACCGCTTGAAAAGGTGGGTCTCGGTCCTATTTCAAGCGGACTCTGGTGCGGCTCGTTTGTGGTGTGAAAGCAAACGAACCAACCACAGGATTTTATAATGGCAGACATGTGATTTGAACATGATTTCAAAAGCTAAACTACGAATAAATCCATCTGCTGATCGTGAAATCTGTTCAGGAAGCGATCTTATACTTGATCTGTTTAAGGTCATGTATGTAACCTATTTATGCAAAAAAAATATGTATCCGGTATTTGCCCTGATTAATAAGGGAAATGCTGTTAAACCTGCTGTGCTTGTATCCAACTCTGTGTACTTTTTCAGTTCATTAATCCATTAGAAAGTGTGTGACATAGATCCCACAGTAAAAAGCCCCAAATCATTACTGTAACACCTACATTTTGTCCTGTTTCTGTCCTGTCATCATTTATAACATGCGGACGATTTGCAGTCTAATAATACTAATAATGCTTGTAGTCGGTTATTTTTGCGTGAGCTCTTTGTGACACCAGAGAACATACTGTAAATACACACATCAGTAGCATTAAAGTGCTGCATAAACTTCTGTCAGTCACCAGAATTTGATTTCCCCACGTGGGTCCTGATGATGCAGGATGACAATCGCCAAAACAATCGAATCAACGAGTTACCTGTCAGCCTGTGTAACTTCATGATTACTCCTCTGATTCGTTAGTAAAATGTCAGTGTGAACAGGAACCGGACCAGAACTTTCTCTTGGTATGGACCAAATGAACCGAGCTACAGGTGTGAAAGCGCCCTTATGCACAGCTGGCTCGCTTGCGATCATGTCCTGTCACTGAAGCAGCGAAAATAATGTTTTCGATGTTTTAATTTTGTCAGGGAATAACTGTTCAGCTGTACTTTATGTTGCCATGTAAGACATTTTTTCATCTGGCTGTTCTAATAATTTGAAGATTACAGTGTCTTGTGGCATCCTGACTGAGATGATGCTAGACTGGAGCTAAAAGTGGGCCTAAGTACAAGCTTTGAAGTGTGCTTATTTGAGCAAGGCCCCTCTGCTGCTTACGATATCAGCAAGCCTCTACTGGAAAGTCTTTATCCTCCGCAAAAAAAAAGCAGCTGACATGGTTATAACAAATCAACGCTAAAACACTTCCAACACTATCAAAAGTTTTATAGGAATGTACCATGCATTTTTGAGACCACTCTCTTTAGATGGATGCTTTTATTATGTGGGGTTGTACTCTGGATGATGATGTAGGCTTGTCATGTCTGACATCATTGTCTCATTGTCTGCCATGAACCCTGTACGGTAGAGATAATCACTCTGTAAAATGTGAATTTTGAATGTCTACGTGACATCATTGTTAATGTCTTTCATTTCTTGCAAGGTAAAATGTAGATGTGACATACTTTAGCAGTGACATTTCCAGCAGAGGTACAATGCTGTTTGAAAACATCTTACAATATTAACTGTCTGTCATGTTCAAGGGCTTTTTTTTATTATCCCTGATTCAGTTTTTTGCACAAATGATGAACCGTCAAACAAAAAGGAAATGAGTTTAGGTTTAGTTTCTCCACCGGCAGCAGCCTCAATCAACCAGAACGAAATGCAATTACATTTTGCATCTTTCCTGATCTGACTGTCATCGGTAGTTTGTGAAATGAAACCGCTTCCCTGATGGGTTATATGTCGGAACAACTAGGGACAGCACAACACAACATTGCTTTCTGTCTGCTCTCCTGTTTTCTCAACTGATAAAACTTCCATCTCATAAATCTGGAAAAGCTTACAGCCGGGACACACTGGGGACGTCAGCAGCCCATGGCGGCTGCAGAACCTGTTGTTTTGTATTTCGGCGCCCATGTTAACAGGTTAGAGCATATCTGTAGAATATGTCACAGACGGTAAATGTGATCTTTTAACAGTATATTGACATCATAATAGCAACATTACTACCTTCTTCCATTTCAAAATAAAGGCCCTCAAGCATTTTTTCTGTGGACAGAATTCCTTCGTTAACACAAGGCTTTTATTCTGAAATATTTGCAGGACAGTGTTGTAGGAAATGCAGTGACTTGCACAGCTCCATGAAAGAATAAAGTACCGGCTTTTAATTGTGGATTATTACTATTATTTAACCTTCTTAACCTTTTTCTGTCTAAAATAAATATAAATGACAGTTATAATCAAATGAAATGGCCATTATGAAAGGCAAACTCTATGTAGAAATAAAGGGCTGACAGCAGCAGAAACGCTGTCGGTGTGGACACCACACGCGTGAGACATGTAGCAGTTCAGCGAGGTAGCCGCCACGCGCTGCTGACGTGCCTGGTCTGTCCTGGCCGTTAGTAGATTTCTTGCCTCTCTAAACGTACCTGTATGTGAACCACCAACCGTCATGTGGGGTTGGAAGGCTTCTTGTAAGAAGTTCATACTGACTGAAGTAGTGGTACAGGGAAAGTGGAGACTACTGAAAACTTCAGTAGAATAATAGTGCACCCAACTTCTGCATAGTCCTTGACTTTCCTAAAAGGTCTAAGACTATAAATCATGATGCCATATTTAGCCCAATTTTGCAACTGTGTTACGCAGTGCTGGGGACCACATTTCTTCATGATGCATCCACATTGTTTCTCATTGGTTAACATTCCACGACCTTAAAGAGAGTTCATTTTTTCCTCCGTCTTTTTCTTGTCTTACAGGTTTGACTCGGTCCTTTTTAGAACCATCACAATGATAATCAAGGAGCTTTGTTTCAACTTTACACCTGAACTGTCCCAGTTGTGATGGAAAGGCACCACTGACTCAAGAGGGAACATAAATCCTGGATGCCGTGACGTACGGGACGTGGTCAATTCAAGATGGAGAAAAAGAAAATGTGCCCTCGCCTTCTTGACTACTTGGTGGTGGTCGGAGCAAGGTAAGAACCTAATCTGACTTTAAGTAGTAGTTTTGGTTTAAAGGAATATCGAAGTCAACTTAGTCATAAGGGAGGCTGTAAATATTGCATTTAGTGATACCAATTGAGGAAATATCTGTCGTCAAGGGTTGGACTGATCAACAACAATTCATTTTCTTGACAAGCCTTTTTGACATTTTACCTCTAAACATAGCGTGTTACAGCTACTGAGCTCATCATGATTAGACCTGTCAGACCAACAATTGTACTGTGCAAAAAATTGCAAAAACTCATTCATTTCAATGTCATCGTGCATTGCTGCTATAGGGGGTGTTGTTGCAGAGGTTCCAGCTGAAAAATGCAGGGTGGTAGCACAAAATGGCACAAGACAACATCATCACACAAATACTGGCCCAATCCCAATGTCCACACTCAAACACTCACAGACTTTGAGGTGTGTTCCGGCAAAGTCCGTCAGCGTTTAGAGCTGTCAAATCGTTAAGTGCTTGAGGGCTCTCTCTCGCAGACATTTTGAGCCCTTTATGAACACTTTCCATAAGCCCGGAGGAGGCGTTAAAAAAAAAAGGTGAAAAAAAAGATGGCACATGGGTGTTCAGCCTGGCATATTAAATTTACACAAACATTAGGCTACTCTATGATTAAGGATTTAAGATGGTCCATAAAAAAAAAACATGAAATCTGACGAATGCAAGCATAGACTATGTTAACACAGCTGGTTTATTTATCAACCTTTTCTTTTTTAATTTTGCTTAATGATGCTGTTTTGGCAAAAACAAGTAAATTGATTATTTGACAATTACATCTCAAGGTTCAAGGTTCTTTATTTTTCAATTCCAGCAAAGCACTCATTGGCAATGAAAATCTTTGGTCTAAGGTTCCTTCAACAATGCTCATGAAATATATATATATATATATAAAATAGTAATGTAAATGTGAATTTTTACATTTGTAATTTTCTTGAAGACTTTATCTCAGATGGGAAAACTGAATGTAAACAGGATATAGTATGTATATGCATGATGAGAAGTAATACATGTACACAGAAGTGTAGACAGGAATGTAGTATGTATAGAGAAATAGTAAATATGTATATATACACACACAGAGGTGTAACAGTTTTTAAAACGGTATATAAAGGTAAAGTGACAAGTGATGAGCTCAGGAGCTCAAGAGTCTCGTCTCTTTAGGCAAGAGCCTGGGAGACGTTCAAATCAGGCTGTAAAAAAATGTAAAATAAAACCCCACAATTGTGCATAACATGTTTTGCCATCGTCAAGGTAACACGATATGTCCCTGCAAAGTGCTGCCCCATTTGTATATATACCAATTAAAGCCGTTGCAGCCTCTCACACTCAAGTATTTGACAGGTGTTGTCCGTTAAGTCCCTGAGGGTTCAGGGCTTAAGGCCTTAGGGGCCACATTGGGATTGGGCCACTGTATGTGTAAGCACACATAGCACAACCTATAGCTTGAACCTTGGCATTGTGCTAGTTAACCGTTTACCTTACAAGTCGAGACAGGAGGTTGCCATGATTAACTTCCCAGAGTTGTGCAAATCCAGGCTCAAAGGATGTGTAAACTCCCTTGTGATGTCTTGGCGTATGATAAGCAGACAAACTGGACTTCCTGGTAGTTAAATCATCTTCTACCTGTACCCTGCAGAAACTCATTAACACTTAGTTTGCCTACTAAAGCTGCGTTTCAACCACACAAACTTCCCCCCGGAACTAAGAACCTTTTGAAACCTTGGTGTTTTGACTGCAGGGACCAGGGTCTAAGTACCGGGACATTTTACGGAGACTTTTTACTCCCAAAGAAAGGCCCTGGTTGGGGGGTAGTACTTTCTGAAAGTACCAGAACTTTCGGGGTGGAGTTTGCGGGGATGTTCGTCTCTGATTGGTCAAACACACACACAGCAGCGCTGCTACAACGGCTTCAACTCGTGTACCGCTTCATTCATAAACAAGTTAGTAGTCTAATATCGATTTAGGACCATTTTAGGACGAGGGAAGAGCATTTTTCTTTGTTTGGTAACATTGAAAGTAAAGTTAGGCTCTGCTGTCGGCATCCTGAATCATTCTAAAAAAGATGGAGGAAAAAAAGAGATTGCACGAGCGAGAGGGCTAGCCGTAGAAGAGAGAGCCCAGCGCAAAGTTCCTGTGAATGAGAGGAATAAAAGTTATTTTCTGATTGTTTCACGGCAGTTATGCGCTAAAGCACAAATAAATAACTATCAAACACTCAACAGATGACAGATTTACTGTGGAGACAGACAAACTTAGTTTCATTTTCCTTCTCTGTATTTCATTCATTACATCCAACGTGCATCAGTAAATACTAGTGAATATCGTCGCAGTGAGAAAAAATCTAATGTTTATTTTTTCGTCGTGTATTTTAGATGAAACAGGCGGACACACTGAACTGCAGGCTGCAGAATGTGTTTACCGCTGTGACCACCAGCAGCCCTCGTCCCATGTCATGTTGCTTTTTCATATGTCGGAGGACTAATTTGCCTAATCTTCGCAGGTCTTTAGACTGCGTTGGAAACGCACACAACAGTGGGCTGAAGGAACCTTTTGGTTCCTTAAAAGTAGTTCTAGGGACTAAAAAGTCCCAGGAACTTTTGGTGGAAACCTGGCCTATGTTTCTTGCATTGTTTTGTGGCACCGTTTTTGTTGGTCTGAATGCATGCTAATATTTTTTGGAAAACCCCCGGTCTTGACATTTGTTTGTTTCAAGACTTAACTTCATTAACACATTTTCTGCTCTGGAGTTGACGCAGCTGTTATGATATCATGTAGCATGCACAAGAAAGGATAGTAGCACATTGTTTCAAGCACAATAGCCACAGGGTAAAGGAGGATTCACATGAACACAGTGAAATGTCCAGTCTGCCGCTGTTTTTAGAGTCAGCCGCTGAGTCTCTCTACTGTATCATTTCGGGATTTAAGTGTTATGCTTGAGGGAAATTTCAGGGTTATTGTGGGATTGGGTGGCTGTTACTTGTTTACTTCTCCTGTACAGATTTTTCAAACCAGTTCTTGGATGTTAACCACTAAATATAGTTACAAATTTGTTTTTGTAACCACCAGACTACTGTCAGGGCCTTGTCAGCCATTGCGTTGTGCTCTCAACAAGTGATGTGTCTTTGAGGCTTTGATTCCTCCCTATCATGTCATCACATAATGACCATTTCAAATTGAATTAAACATGAGGGCAAATGGATTTGCAGATAGATCAGATACAAGTTATAAAATGCACAGAAAACAGAGTTATTAAACCACATGGAACTATAACTGCTTTAAAGCCAAAACAAATGTTTGTCCATCTCCCCTCCAGGCAACCAAGTAGTGACAGTGTGGCCCAGACGCCTCAGCTCCTCCGCCGCTACCCGCTGGAGGACCACCACGACTTCCCGCTCCCACCAGACGTGGTGTTTTTCTGCCAACCAGAGGGCTGCCTGAGTATACGCCAGCGTAGGGTTAGCCTCCGCGATGACTCCTCATTTGTTTTCACGCTGACGGACAAGGACTCAGGAATCACCCGCTACGGAATCTGCGTCAACTTCTACCGCTCTTTTCAGCGAGGACATCATCGCGCTCGTGGGGACAAGAGCGGCTACACGGAGACGGCAGCGCAGGCGACGGAGACCGCTAGTGATGGGTCAGATGGCAGCGGTGGAGGCCCACCCTCCATGTTATCTCCACCTAACAATGCTGAGTCAGCACCTCCGCCTGCCTCCGGAGAAGAGAGCGGACAACCAGGTGCCGAGCTAAATGCCGGCAAGTCCCCACAGCACAGACGGAGCGCTGCCAAGATGGCAGCCAGGAACCGCAACAGCACGCTGACCTCGCTGTGCATACTCAGCCACTACCCCTTCTTCTCCACCTTCAGGGAATGCCTATATATTCTCAAGAGGCTGGTGGACTGCTGCAGTCAGAGGCTAACTCAACGAGCTGGGCTTCCCCGCGCCACCCAGAGGTGAGGCTTTAAGATTGCTTCTTCACTTGTACATTCAGCTCTTCTTTTTCTTCGTCTGTGTACCATTTCACCCTGGTGCACAACATAAAAACATACTTGTTTTGGAGGCCCCTGCTTATGGCTATTTTAGTTTAACCCTTTAAAAACGGATGTCATGGGAGATCGCTTTTTGCATGATCCTGTCTAAATCAATGTAAAATAAAAACCGTAATAGCTAGAGCATTCATTCTTTTTGCAGCGGAACGGTGAGGCTTATGTCTTTCGCGTCATCACGTTACTTGCGGCACAAAATGTGGTGACAATGCGAGGTGAGCAGAGTATTGCCCCGCAATGGCCGCGGGAGATCGTTGTTTGCATTATCCTGTTTAAATCGATGTAAAATAAAAAACATAATAGCTAGGGCATTAATTATTTTTGCAGCAGAAAGCTAAGGCTTCTGTCTTTAGCATCATCACGCATGCGCGTGATAATGTCATCACGATACTCCAAGAAATGACATCACAATAAGCAAAAATACCAATGTAGGCACTGGTGGACCATTTCTATTGCAGAGTTCAAAGGGTTAAAGTGGTTCCATCAAAGTTCTTTGGGCCACTGTCAAAACAAACTTTGTTAATTGCTATGAAAAAGGCTGACCACATTCATGCTTTCCAGATGATGAACGCTTATTGCTTTTGACACTCCTTAGGCCAAATGTGAACTTTGATCACAAGACCTCACTATCAGGCAGCTTGCCATGAGTACATTCATATTACTGAGCGAAACCAACCTTTGATTTCAATGAAACCATGGCATTTACTTTCACACCATCAATTTTTAGTCCTTGGTCAGTACGACGTATACGTTTTGAATTGTGGCCTGAAATCAACTGTAGCTGCAACAATTCGATTAGTTGTCAACTATTAAATTAATCACCAGCTATTTTGAAAATCGTTTCATCGGTTTGAGTAGTTTTTTAAGAAAAAAAAAAGTCAAAATTCTCTGATTGCAGCTTCTTAAATGTGAATATTTTCTGGTTTCTTTACTCCTCTATGACCGTAAACTGAATATCTTTGACATTTGAGGACGTCATCTTGGGCTTTGGGAAACACTGATTGACATTTTTCACAATTTTTTGACATTTTTTAGACCAAACATTGAATCGAGAAATAATCGACAGATTAATCGACAATGAAAATAATTGTTAGTTGCAGCCCTACAATGAACTAAACAGCCTCTAGGGGGTTGGGGGGGGCGGTAAGTCTGTACATGCACACAAAGAATGAATAGCACTGCTTAAAAACACAAGAAAATGAGGTAAAATCATGCTATAATGATAACCTGTCTTCATCATCTGTGTGCTGTTGCATAACATCATTGCATTCATACTGACATGGCATTGCATGCATATTATCGACCACATAGGGTTGGTACAGTTGCTTAAAATCATTTTTCACTTCAGTTTAAAATTTTCAAGGCTAGAGGAGTTTAAAAAAAAAAAAAAAAAAAAGATTTGTTGCTTTTACAGTGTTCCTGCTGATGCTATCTTTCTTTCCTCCATCTGCTTCTCTCATTGTCCACCTGTTATGTGTATGTTTGTGTTGCACAATTAATACAAGAGGCTTTGTCTGCGGCTCCATGCTGTTTCGCAGGCCATCTGCAGCTTGTGTCTTGTTTTCCCTGGATGCTGTCACACTCCACCTCGATGATAAATAATGGCAACCAAAATATCCACAGTGCATTTAAAAGGTTTTGTATTACAGCAAATATTATTTCATCTAGTGCTATAGGTTCAGCTGAGGTACGAAGACAGTTTTTAAGAATGATAAATATAAAAAATAGAGTATCTGAAGTAGTTTCTTTTAGTTTAGTTCATATGCTGAATGTCTGTTGATACTTGAGCTGCTTTTTAGTTGTGTACCTGTTCTATAAAAAGGGTGAAGTTAAAATAAAATGATAAAGTGTGTAGGAACTGTATGGTATACCCACTGTATAAGAAGAAATGGCATTTAGCATAGGGCTTCACGATTTTGAAAAAATATCTTATTGCTATTATTTTGCGAATTATATTAAATATATATATTATATTGCAAACTTTTACTTTTCTTTTTCTTTTTCTTTTTTTTTTTTTTTTTTTTACAATTTTTACATTTTCATTGAAAAACACCTGGACACTTTTTTATTTTTCTGCATTAACTGCAGTCAGAGGCTTTCATTTAAATCCAGTGACAGATGAGACTTCCGCCTCTCTCTGTTTGAACAAACATCACTATGAAGTGTAGTGGTAGCAAATCATCTGATGTCAAAATCATGTCAGAGAAGAGATGAGGATTTTGCAATGAAACAAAATTTTGAACTGAGCCATATTGGTTTTGAAAAAACTGACTTTTCACAATGAAACGGATCACTTTTGTCACTTGGTTGATTTTGCGGGGCTCTGTACCAAACAAAGGTGTTTTCTCAAGTCTGTAGAATATGATGTGTAGGCCAGGACATCTCTTCAGCAAGACTGTATTTAATTTTAAATGGTATTTTGAAACACATTTCGCCTTTTTCCCAGTTTTTTTTTAAAAACACTGCGATTAGAAACTTGCAGTAGATCATATTGTGATATCGATAAAAATTAAATGAATTTTGCTGCCCTAATTTAGCACTGTATTTTGCTTATATGCCTTGAAGCAGTGTTGATCATATTGTATGTTGATTTTTCTTAACTAACCACCAGAATTGATTGATACATATATTATTTAAGCTGCAGAAAATACCCACAGCTGTACACTGTATTTTGTTGTGGCATTGTGTTGTTTTTGATGTGGCAGTATTTGCAGCGCGCTTTTAGTTATTCTGTTGCCATGGGTGACCAAAAGATTGTCATTTTGAAGTGGCAACGTGTTAATTAGGCTGTCACTTCACACTGGCTTAGGCCCTGTAGGATTGCATGATTGTTGGTCACCCAAGGTGCATATGTTTTCTCCACAGGCCTCTATTTATAGCTGTATAACCAGCGCAGGTTTTCCCCTCATCGCTACAAGGGATTGTAGGAATATGTAATGCACAGTTAATCTCATACCTTGACTTTTTTTTTTTTCTCTGGTAAAATGCTGCAGCGAATATCCTCAATATAGATCTGTGGTTTCTCTGACAGCCTCGAAAAGGCCATCCAAGCCAAAGGCTGAACAGACCTGAGTATATTTTTTCCCGGACATGGATGGTTGGAAAGTGGTGTGGCAGTGACAGAGAAGGAGGAGAGCCATTGCATAATGGCTGCGAGCGCTTTGTGCTGTGGCGGCTCTGACAGATTGAGGTCTCTGGCTGCCTTTGGGTAGCAGCTGCAGTTGGTGGGAGGGCTCCAAAGGACTAATGATTTATCTCCCTCCTTGCTACACACACACTGAGTATACACTCCGGAGAGGGTTTAATGACACCGTGTGTGTAGAGTGGAGGGTTTGCACATCAATATTTCGGCAATTGCTTAAGAGCCTCTCCTGTGTTTCCAATCTCATTTGCTCATTATATTAGTGATTTCATTGGGTGTTTGCCGAGGCCTCATGGTAGCTGTTTGCCGTAATAAAATGAGCAAATGATTTAGTTAAATCAGTTTTTAATCCGAAAATGACTGTTGAGTTGACTGACATCAATACATGTTATTTGTTAAGCTTAACATATTTTGCATGTTGGTGAAACATTTTTGATTAAACCAATGCTAATAAGAGTCACTGTGTATGTATGTTGCTGTGTTATGAAGCTGTAACACAATGTGCAGTGTTTTTTTTTTATTTCCTACAGTTTCTCATAACTGTTCAAACTACCAGTAATTTTCAACAATCAGTTCCAGTAAGGTGTTGCATTTGAGAGTGGCTTTTGCATTGATATTTATATCACAATTTGTACTATTCCTGTTTCGGTTTTGTTTTGTTTTGTTTATTTGGGGAGTGGGTCAGTATAATAAAGCCAAATTATGTTATTCATTCTATTACATGTTTCAAGTCATTTCATCAAAAAAAAAATAATCGACAGATTAATAGGCACTGAAAATAATCATTAGTTGCAGCCCTAGTCAGAAAAAAACAAGCAATTTTGAGACATGACGTAGGGGTTAGGAAACTTGTTAGGGGTATTTTTTCACTATTTTTTTTTTACATTTTATAGATCAAGAATTAATTGAAGATCTATTAAAATAATGTAAAGGAATCACTCTGAATATACACTCTGTTATTGTCCTTCCCAGGGACACCATGTGGCGGGTGTTCACCGGGGCGCTGACGGTGGAAGAGAAAGGCAGCCAGCTGCTGGCCGACCTGCGGGAGATTGAATCCTGGGTGTACCGGTTGCTTCGTTCACCGGTACCAGTGGCTGGTCAGAGGCGTGTGGATGTGGAAGTCCTGCCCCATGAACTCAAACGGGCTCTCACCTTTGCCCTGCCTGACAACTCTCGCTTCTCCATGGTCGACTTCCCCCTGCACCTTCCCTTAGAGCTGCTGGGCGTGGACGCCTGTCTTCAGGTCCTCAGCTGTGTCCTGCTAGAGCACAAGGTAAGGACAGGCACACAAACTGTCTCTTATCAATCATTGCTTGGGCCTGTTTCATCTGTATTTTTAGAGACCAGGAGGAGATGTGTGGTTGTCTTTTCTTGAAGACTGAACTGATTGTTTCAAGGAGAGAGGACAAGCAGAGCTATATTTAGTATGTTGTGATTGGTCAGTGGTTTCTTCTGGAGTGCAGCTGCGTGTTCAAAGACCTCCTGAGAAATGCCCTGAGTGACCTTCATCAGACATTTTCTGTTAGATGTAGGCTCACTGAAGCCATTTCACAGCAGAGTGGACAAAGCATGCTGGGTAAAAAGATGACACTGTATGACTGAAAGGAAAGACTCTCCTATCTTTAACACCAGAGACATTAGTAGAGATGTAATAGAAATCCTTGTTTGCCTGGTACTGGTGTAGTGTTCTGTTGTTGCTATTGGTTTACTGTGACATTGATACACAGGCTCATTTGCAGCTAACCCAAATCAAACCGCGGCTTCAGTCACGCTGCTAAAAGCCCATACTGCTGGGTAAATCCTGGACAATTTCTCTGCTTTTCTTTCTCAAATATAGAATTTATCTGGGCCACCTACCTAAATAGATGTTCCCTCACCCAAAAAGTGTTTTTATTTTCCCAGACGTCCGTGCGGAAATTCAACTTAAAATACAGATTGATCGAAAAGTCTTCCGGAATGGGGTCGAACACTGACAATATATTCTCCACCTGTATGAAACGCTGCCGTCTTGTAATCATCCATTTAGGTTTTTTGAAGATGAATTCAATACATCAGTAAATTCAGTCAGGCTGAGCTAAGTGCTGCCTGGAAGCTTTCAGAGTGACTTCCTTTCAAGCACTTTGTGCTGCCAAATGAATTTTTCATAAATGCTCAGTTTTTAATATTGCTGTTACGACTCCAAGGCCAGAATTGGGGTGTTCACACTGCTACATTGCAGATAAAAAGAGGAAATATGGAGAGATGAGACAAATAAGTGTGTGATAGAGCACCAGAGAAAGACAACTAGGTGTCTGTTTGTTTGTTTAGATATGACAGTATGAACATAGCAGGGCAGTGAACACCCATCATAAGTTTGTATTGAATTTAGGGGTGTCAAAGTTATTGCGATAATAACACTTTAACGCTAGAGGGAAGATACTGGCACTATATGAAACTAGAAAACCTAAGGAATCCATTGGTACCAACCATGTCATACTAACTTTTATCGCGAAGGAGGTTAAATAACGCTCCAAACTTAGGCCAAATTCTGGTGAGGACAACTGTCATGGCCATTTTCAAAGGGGTCCCTTGACCTCTGACCTCCAGATATGTGAATGTAAATGGGTTCTATGGGTACCCACGAGTCTCCCCTTTACAGACATGCCCACTTTATGATAATCACATGCAGTTTGGGGCAAGTCATAGTCAAGTCAGCACACTGACACACTGACAGCTGTTGTTGCCGGTTGGGCTGCAGTTGGCCATGTTATGATTTTAGCATATTTTTTATGCTAAATGCAGTACCTATGAAGGTTTCTGGACAATATTTGTCATTGTTTAGTGTTGTTACAGTAATTGATTTCCAATAATAAATATATACATACATTTGCATAAAGCAAGCATATTTGCCGACTCTCATGTTGATAAGAGTATTAAATACTTGACAAATCTCCTTTTAAGGTACAATTTGAACTGGTAAAAAATGTGTGATTAATTTGGGATTAATCGCGATTAACTAGGGACAATCATGCGATTAATCACGATAAAATATTTCAATCAATTCACTGCCCTGAATACCCATCACAAGTTTGTATTGAAGGAAAATAAAAGCTTGTAATGATTGCATATTTTTTCACGTTTCTCTTCTTTCCTTAGATCATTCTTCAATCCAGAGATTACAATGCTTTGTCTATGAGCGTCATGGCCTTTGTTGCCATGATCTACCCTCTGGAGTACATGTTCCCCGTCATCCCCTTACTGCCAACATGCATGGCCTCTGCTGAGCAGGTAAAACTTATCATTTCTTATAAATACATTTCAAGCAAGTGGGTGATTTCAAACATGCAGTTTTTAATTGCAAATGCTGTCCATTGTGGTAACATCAAGTTGTGATGGACTGGTATGTTTTCTCCTCCCCACAGCTCCTTCTTGCCCCCACTCCCTACATTATAGGTGTACCAGCCAGCTTCTTCCTCTACAAAGCTGATTTCAAAATGCCAGATGATCTCTGGCTTGTGGACCTTGACAGCAGCAAGGTCAGTGCATCAACATGGTGCTCTGCTTGTTTTGTCTGATTTCATGATGTCCAGATTAAGCTGACAGAGATATTTATTGGCAGTGGGGTTTTTTTTACGAGAGGAGAGAGGACAGGAGAGGGAAAAAAGGAGAGGAGAGGGCTCCGTCTTATCTCTTTAGAAACTAACGTTATATTATTTTGCGCTATGGCTGCTTCATATCAAGGTTAATTCACACACCTGTGAATAAAGCATATAAACGAGAAACTTTGCACTTACCCGATAATGTCAGCACAACGATTATAACAACAAGCACTGGGTGTTAAGTGCTTGATTACCTACTGCGCATGTGTGGTAATGCTTTACTTTGATTTTTGTAGCTGTGCTGGCAGTGGCCGCAGTTGTTGTTGATGTCGAGCTCAAGTTTGAGTATAGTCTGAATATGCACACTAGTCGTTGAAGTTATTGAACTAACACTGGGTAGATGTCAACAATGAAGCAAGCAATGCTGATCAAAGATTCAGTATTATCATTCGCTGAAGCGAAAACAGTCCTGCAACTTCACGTGAGTGTTTGCACAGTACAGACAGCAAACTGGGGCTATTGATCAACAGCGAATATTCAAAGCTTGGGGATGGCTCCACTGTAACCGGAGGAGCGCTTTAAACTCTCGATTAGTTGGCAGCACAGACTCGTGTAATTAAAGGTGCTAAATTCGATATTCAGAGCATTAATATAGCATCAAACAACTGTTTGCTATGTAAAGATACAGAGGAGTAATGTCTTCCTGAGCAGAGAATGAAGTCGCTCTCTCTCTGTGTGTGTTGTAATCTGAGCTTCTCTGTGCTTTGTTGCCCGGGCCAGCTGTGCTGGCTTTTAGTGCTTTTAGTGCATGTGAGCGTGCCCCGCTGGCTAGCTCACGGCAGCCGTTCTGCACTGCTCTCATATGGCAGTTACAGCTGATAACAGCGTGCCCACCCTCCGGTTCCCCTTCAGGTAAACACTGTTAGATCTATCAGCACTTTCGCCATTGTTTGCGCTGTTAGCTGCAAGTCGCTGGCTCGCTGTCGCCATGTTGAGAGCCGTTGAGATGCAATAGAAATGCTTCCAATCCCGTATTTAGCACCTTTAAAGCAGCACAATTCCTCTGTCACGCACTCAGAGCCTTCCCCCACACGTTTTTTCGAACAAAATGTGTGATGATGAGTCCACGAGTGCTGTGTAAACGTACCTCAAAGTACAGAGATAGTAGGTATTGCATCGCTTGTTTTCTTCTTCTTCTTGGAGGCAGGTCATATGCGAGAGAGCCACCATGACTTGCAAAAGCTGTCGATGTCTAGGACAGTTTTGACAGATTCCCTCAGAGATATTAATGTTACATATTATTTGGATAGGATTCCCTTAAAGAAAATGTAAGTTATTTTTTAGTTGAAAATGTCATTACATTTAAGTAAATCAACACTGTTTGATAATACAGCATTATTGTGATGCAAGTTAATTTATTATGTTCAATAAAAGTGTATTTTTCTCAGACAACTCGTTTGTAGGCCAGGCAGACATTTCCCCTGCCGATTATTGTGCACAAATGTACCGTAGCTATGAGCCTCCAGAGCCCTTCTGGTGCCGGCAGACATAGAAACCTCCCGGCAGGAGTCGAGCACAAAAAATATTTTGCGAGAATAGAGTATCACCACAGCTTCTACAACTCCAACCTAGGGGAAACACTGTATTAGTTTAACAACTTTGTTCTTTCTTATCTAAATTTAGATTGTTGTTTTTTTTGTCTACAGGTTATAGCACCCACCAATGCAGAGCTTCTACCACCTCTTCCAGAACCTGAAGCAGGCGAGCTTAAAAAACATCTGAAACAGGTACTGCATGTGATTTGTGATGTGATTCCTCTTAAATTGTTATCAGTGTAATATTTTCTGATTCTGCTGCACTGCGGCAGCCAGGGCTCGGCCCAAAACCAGTGCGTCTACTGGCAAGAACCCCGGTGCTGCTCTGGAGCAGACCGTGCTCCTGTGACTATTAGCTGATTGCACTCTTATATAAATGTAAAACTTCTCTTTCAGCAGTGTGAAGAGTAGTGGCTTCCTTCTTCAAGACAGTTGTATGTATTGTAGATGAGTGTGGGAGCATTTGAAATGGGGTTTGTAGTGCACTAACACAAACAAATGTTGTCTTTTTTTTCTGTTTTCTTTGCATGCTCTAGCTGTTGGAGGTAAAATCTGATCCTAGGACCCCGCTACCTAAGCAAAACCTTTAGTAATGCTGCTAGTAACTAACTTGCCTCTCTAACCCGATTATCTAACATAACATCAGAACCTGGTTCTGATTCATGGGAACACCTCGCTTTTTCATACTTCCAGACTGCGAGCAGCCCCAATCACACAAAGTCCCTTCTTAAGGAATATGGAAACTACTGATATGACAAGTCTGGGTGCTTATTGGCCAAGAAAAGTTAGCCATAGACGTCATTGGCTGTTGATCAGATTGCCATGCATCCTTGTTTTTCCACTGTGCAAAATTGGTTAGAAGTTAACTGGAGTCATTTTAAGTTCACCAGATTTCTTAAACTCTAATTTGAACGACTGCAAGAACAAATGTTTCTTGTCCACAGTAAGGCTCACTAATGGCAACAATGAATGAAATCTTTGTAAAGATTTTTCACATTTTATAAAAGGAGACCAACATACTAAAATTGCACATTCACTTTTTAATCATACATTCAAATGACACAGGGACATCAATAGTCGATCACTTTTAATAATAATAATTTAGTTGTTTGAATGCGAAGGAATATATTCTTTTTTCAGGCAGCCAAGTTCAAAGCTTCACAAGCTACAAAGTCAATACTTAATCCGAAGCTGTTTTATGTGTTAAAGGGATAGTTGGGACTATTTGAAGTGGGGTCGTATGAGGTACTCATCCATAGTCAATGTATTACCTACAGTAGATGGCGGTTGGCACGCCCCCAGCTTTGAGAAACAGACAGGAGTACCAGCACGGGAGCAATGTAATGTACTGCTGTGGACAGGGCCGGCAGCAAAACTTATGTTAGACACCTAAAAGAAAGGCCCACCTGAAAAATATTTTAACCGCTTTATCTTGCTGTCTTCAAAGCCACCAGATTACTTTGACAAAAACAGTAATTTTACCTCGCAGAACACAGGAGTTGCTGGTCTACCGCTGCTTTGATCGGTTAGTTTGTTAGCATTTGTGCGACTTTAGTGTTTTAAAGGGATAGTTCGGATTAACCAAAGACCCCCTTTACATCTGGCATTAAAATGTGTTTTTGGTGATTGAATTGCAATCGGATAGTGCTTGACCACATGACAGTACAGGTTTAAATTCACCCAAAACGCATTGAGGATGGATTGTGATCCAATCGGCCAAACCACCTCCAGAGGTGGTCAGGGACGCATTGTGATCACATTGAACACAAGTGTAAATGCAAATGCGCTTTCAGTTCACATATAACAACTACGTGGATGGAAATACGTAACGCTAGAACTGTCCCGAGTACCATTTTTGGGCTCCAGAGCTTCGGTAGCAATCAACAGCGAATATTTTGAAGCTTCGGCCGGGTGTGTGTGTCAGTGGGGGCAGGGCTCAACCTGCAGCGTGCTCTTTCGGTCACTCGACCGTCGTGACCGGAGAGATCACCGCCACTGCTCTGTTTGCACTTCCCGTCTGACCCTCCTGTCCTGAGTGTAGATGTACCCCAGTCGCGTTAGCCCCCCCCCTTAACGGAGGTGTTGGAGGCTGACGTGTCGGATCTCAATGTGGACACCGGAGACACATAAATACAATGTGTAAATGTAATCAGGTTAAATCATATCTAGATACAATCTGGATACGAGACACATTTTAATGCCAGGTGTAAAGGGGTCAAAGTCACTCAGTAACACAAATAAACTAACCAATCGAGGCAGCGGTTGACCAGCAACTTCCGTGTTCTGTGACGCAAAATTACTGTTTTTGTCAAAGGAGTCTGGTGGCTTTGAAGAGATCATAGATAATGGCTTCAGTTCCCAGTTGGAAAGGGCTGTCTGACGGCAAGGTAAAGCAGAGAAAATGTTCTAAATATAGCGTACACTTAAACTGATTTAGATTTTTTTAGGTGGCTAAAATACGTTTTGCTGCTGCCCCTGTCCACAGCGGTACACTGCTTTGCTCCTGTGCCCATACTCATGTCTGTTTCTCCAAGCTGGGGGGCGTGCCGACCATCATCTACTGTAGGTAATACACTGACTCAAGACAATCCCACTTGAAAAAAAAATCTAAACTATTCCTTCAAGTATAACTTTTTATTTTATACCTTCAGTGAATACAACCAACATAGAACTATGTATTTAATATGATATGCCTTGAATCAGAGCCGGTTCGTTAGCAGTGTGTGTGATTAGCAGCTCTCTCCCGTGTGTGCTGATGTGTGAGTGAGAGGCTGGTGTGTAGGCGTGTGCAAAGCCTCAGTTTAGCAGTTGTATATTTGGAAACAAGCATTCAGCAATATTGAAATCTGTGAATGGAGAAAATGTCACTGACGATGGTTTAACTGATTATCTGAGGACTGTGATGCCAAAGCAGAATGCTGCTGATGTGAGACTCACTGAAAATACTTGCACTTAACACTGAATAACAAAAATAAATGGGTCCTAACGAGCGACTAATTTATTTACTTTACAAAAATAGACGTTACTGTTATTTTGCTTTATCGTGCAAGTATTTTATCTGTGTTTCTGAAAAGATCTGCTGTCTTTGTATCTGTCATCACCACTCCATTGTAACCACTGGTTTGTCCCAGTTGGTCACCATGGATGGCCTTCATGTGTCTTTTAGTGGCTGGATTCTGTAGGTGAAGTCTGGTTTTTGGTCACATTTGTGCTCGTCTGTGTGTCTCAATGTCTTTCATGTTCAGCGTAAAAAAACATCTCTTCTTTCCTCATATTCCTCTTTTTCTCTCTTCACTCTCCCTCACTCTCTTGCTCTTACTGGCCGTCCATCACTTTCTCAAAACAAACACAAATGTATCTTTTCTAATCTCCTTCCTTCAGTAAATTGTAGAGTTGAAAATGGAAATGATGAAGCAGAAGCACATCTGTCTTTCCACAAACAAATCAAAAATAACATCAGCATTTTTTTTCATTAAAGGGGCTGGATGTAAGAATCAGAAATTGCTTGTTAACAGTGACACATTCGGCCGTTAAGTCAATGACAGTCAGCGTCTTGTTGCTCGCGCTCACGCTTGTGCTCACACTATGTAGACGCGAGCGAGCATCGGTCAAAACAGTGAGGTGACACACACGAGACTGAACGTGATTGACAGACAAACGGCCTGCATTCTTCACATTAAAAGCAGTCTACAGGCTGATAGAGGAAACCCAGAAAGTCGCGGAAGGTCTTATTTTATAGGTTAGGTTACAACTACGGTTGGCAAAGTTAACGTAATAATAACGCGCTAACGCAGATTTGTTTTAACGCAGCTAATTTCTTTAACGTAACTTGCTATTTTTAGGTTGTAGCGGGCTCAGTTTTAAAGCTAGAGTGAAGATACTGGCATCATATGAAACTAGTAAAACCTAAAGAATCCATTGGTATCAACCGTGTCATACTAGCTTGTCGCGAAGGAGGCTAAATAACGCTCCAAACTTACGCAAAATTTTTGCGAGGAAAAACTGGCATGGCCATTTTCAAAGAGGTCCCTTGACCTGTAAATGGGTTCTATGGGTACCAACGAGTCTCCCCTTTACAGACATGCCCACTTTATGATAATCACATGCAGTTTGGGGCAAGTCACAGTCAAGTCAGCACACTGACACACTGACAGCTGTTGTTGCCTGTTGGGCTTGAGTTTGCCATGTTATGATATCAGCATTTTTTTCATTTTTTTTTATGCTAAATGCAGTACCTGTGAGGGTTTCTGGACAATATTTGTCATTGTTTTGTGTTGTTTGATTAATTGATTTCCAATAATAAATACATAAATATATTTGCATAAAGCAAGCATATTTGCCCACTCCCATGTTGATAAGAGTATTAAATACTTGACAATCTCCCTGTAAGGTACATTTTGAACAGATAAAAAATGTGCGATTAATTGGTGATTAATTGAGATTAACTATGGACAATCATGCGATTAATCGCGATAAAATATTTTAATCGATTGACAGCCCTAGTTACAACCTGTTCACACATTGGCAACAAAAAACGATTAAAAAACGTTGATACGTGTAAAAACTTACATACAGTCCCTTTAAGTTAGAGCTATTTGACTCACATTTGGGAGGCACCCAAATATACTTAATCGCTGTCAGCAAAAAGCAGAGAAATAGGGAAGTACTGTTGAAAGGAGACAAAGAAAAGAAAGGGAAAGGGCCATGGATGTGACCCTTTCATCATGTGCTGTTCCAGTGTCAGTCACAAAGTTGTCATCCCAGGCCTTCATGTGATTCTCCTCGCATCTCTCTTATCCCCTTCCTAGTGTCTGGTTAGGTTGACCGTGATCACCCAAAAGCAGATCTTCTCCTCTGAAAATAAGGTTACTCATTTCTCCTCCTGTGGAATGTGTAATGCCCCTGCACGGATATATCTTCTCTCTCACATTATTTTGCTTGTCACTACTACTTGTCTCCTACTCTTCCAAGACTTGAATAAAAATGCATAACAGTGTCACAGAATGTTGCGGTTACCAGTTTTTTGATACACTGCTTAGCTCTGGCTTGAGCATGACTGAATGTGCGTGCATCTATCTTGGCATCAGTGAGTGTTCTCGTAACCAAAACAAGATATGATGAAGCTAATCACTCTGACGAAGTTAACATCCATCCAGACCCGGCAACTAAATGTTCCATTATGCTAAGCTAAACATTGACACTTGAGTCTGCAGCAGTTCCCTCAAAGCAAACCATGCATAGTGACTTACTTCCCTTGTGCTTTTCCTCTCCAAAGTGACACACCCACCACAGGCATCAACATGCACAAAACTGATCCCTAAGCTGCTGTTTACAATAACAGTAAACCCAATTTGTGAAGACTGTAAAAATGGGGGGATACCTGGGTTGGGACCATAGACTGTATATATAGATCAACGACGCGTCTCCACTTCCTCCCACTGTATAAAGGTGAAGCCAAAATATCCGGGGACTGCCATCTTGAGATTTTGACGTCATTTGGAGTCTTCACAGTAGTGATCGGGGGGGCTGGAGCCACGGTATCGAGGTCCCGCCCACACACACACCCGAGCCAATCATGAGCACGACTGTAGCTTGCTAGCATGAGGCACCTAGCTGCTACGTTAGGACAGAACAACTAGCCTTAATATCTCTATAAATACACTTATGATGAAATTGACACATGTTCGTTCTATTACATAGACTTGTGACTGTTATGGTTACATCTCCTCTCTCGTACAATTCCCGAGCCTCCGGCTGTGACTACTTCACTCAGAGCAGCTGTCAATCATGACGTCACACCCCCTTTTTTATAGCATCAAATAACTAATTAAAACCAAAGTTATCAGAAAATTGAACATTTGAACATACATCAGCGTGATAAGAACTACCTAAAATGACAGAAACCATCTTTGGGGAAAATTTATTTGACGTGTACTTTGACTTTTTAGTTTGGCCCATGTCCCATCTGCTAACATGGAGGGGGCGGGCTTTATGACCTATACTGCAGCCAGACACCAGGGGGCGATCGAGATGTTTTGGCTTCACTTTTGGGGAGCTGTCATGTTGTCCATCTTTATATACGGTCTATGGTTGGGACCCTATAGTTCATCATCTCTTAGCTCACTTTAGCACACGACTGGGCAGCAGCGATGCAGATTAATTTTATTGGATCATCCCATAAACCAGATTTTCCATTTTTAATTCCCCATTCCAGCAGTCAGTCACTTGGGCCCTAATTCCTTTCCCTCAGTAGAGAGGGCAAATATTTATATAATATCCCATTAAGTGTAGAAATTGATATTATTAACTAAATGTTGATGCCAATCGTGGGAGTGGTCCATCAAAGCGCTATGCTTTTGTCTTCAGATCCACTGCTATGTTTTATAACTTGTGTCACTGTCACCTGTTGTAGGCCTTGGCCAGTATGAGTATGAACACCCAACCCATCCTGAACCTGGAGAAGTTCCAGGAAGGTCAGGAGATGCCCCTGCTCCCACCCGGACGAGATAAAGCCTCGCCGTCCTCCACAGAGTTCAACCCTCTGATTTACGGCAATGACGTTGATTCTGTGGATGTAGCGACCAGGCAAGCCATGAATGTCTCTTTCCAGTGTCCATTTATCATGTTTCTCTCTGTCCATTTAAGGTGCGAGGAACCCTGAAAAGGGAAAAAATTACTTAAGAGTTATATTTAGAGATACACCGACATAGAATTTCAGCGCAGATAACCCATAATTATCTTTCTGTTGTAGCCGATACTGATAAGATAATTAGGGCTCACCTCGTTCAAAGAAATTTTCAGTCGTCTAACACTCGATTACACACACGATTTTGTCAACTAATCGATTAGTTGATTTAATTGACAGATCTTTAAAACTGAGTTTCTCCACAAAGAGTAACACAAAAGCACCACTTTAAATCTGGTGTTTACCAGAGATGTGCTCATAGGTTTCTTGGAAATAAATCATTCAGCATGAAAAAGCATAAAATCTTAGTGGACTACGACCAAAACGACTGATTGACCAAGAGGGGCTCTAACGATAACAAATAATATTAATCTTACAAATGAATAATGTGAAGAGGATAACTCAAACATTTTTAGATTGACAAGTTTATTTTTCTAATACAACACCAATATTAAGAGACCCTTCACCGTCTCTAGAATAAAAAATACATGGATTTATTGTAAACCTGTTTGTAATAACTGTAGTTTATTTCTTTATATGTAGACTTATAAACACCGGACGTCATCGCCTTATTGTCAACATGTATAGGCTACAAAAATCATTAGAATCATTTAACATAATCTTGAATTAATTAATGTATAAGACCTTGGAACCCACTGTTTGGAAAAGCTGCAAGCCTTTTACAGTAAGCTGGCTGACAGTCCTTTGGCATCATTCATCCTCTGCTCTTCTGGCTGCTGCTGCTGATGTAAAGACACACAATGCTGGTAGAGAGGAGAAGCTTAGCCTCAACATCTACAAAATTTCAACTAATTTTAAGATACATAGCTAATTAGGCTCAACCGTTACATGCAATTAGTGTTTGTGTTGTTCATAACATTTCGCTATTAGCATAACAACCTCTGTATGGCTGTGTAAAACATGCCGGTGTTGTGCGTGAACTTACATAGCGATCAAAGACGTTGCCGTTTTTGCAAGTCGATGTTCGGCTTATTCAACAGGTGTGTATAGATTGCTTGGACTGTCTCCCTACTGGCAGATTTTGTTGTACTTATGGGCAACTCGCATTGTCGTCTTCTACTCAATAAAATATGACCTGAAGTTTGTTTAATTTTCTCCATTTTAGCCCTTGCTCTGATGTTGCTGCCTGCTCTGTTTGTGTGTGGAGCTCAGGTCTGCCCTCATGCAAACTAATGCCTCTTTTCCACTGCATGGTTCGGCTCGGCTCGATTCGACTCCCTTTTGGTACCACGTCCTTTTCTCTATTTATTTTCCATTGCGGATAGTACCCCTCAGTGCAGGCGGCATTCTCAGCAGATCACTGTAGAGACGCCGTGTGAAACTGCCGTGACATCATCGTGACACTCTCTGAATCCTTTCATCGGCAATCAAACAGAGGAACGTCTGCACTTCATCAATTGTACCGCGTAGTTTTGCGGGTTGCCATTTTTTTAAATCTTTGTATTTACGGTAGCTTGGCTATTTCAAAATGGCGGGTTTGTGCAGGATGTCCTGTGTTGTGCTAGTGACGGTTCTCTCTGACCAATCAGTGGTCCGCAGTGTTTTTAACTCCACCTTCTAGTATCGGCTCAGTTCACTTGGAACCTCGACAAAGGTGGTATCAAAAAAAGTACCGGGTACTATCCACAACTTTTGCTAATGGAAAACCAAAAATGAGCGAGTCGAGTTCAGAAGAGCCGTGCCGCACCATGCAGTGGAAATGATGCATAAGGCGTACCGTTACAGAAAGCAGAGCAGATGAGAGAGAGGCAGAAATTAATTTCAAAACAGGGTTTTAATCCTGCAGCCATGCTCCACATTATTGGCTGAAATTATATTCCAATAATAATATAATTTATCTGTTAATAATATATTGGCCACCAATATATCGTGCAATTGTAATTATATTGTGCATATTTATTTTATCAATCAAAAGAAATATCAAGCTAAACTAACTTTTCTTTTACAGGGTTGCCATGGTACGTTTCTTCAACTCCCCCAATGTTCTCCAGGGGTTCCAGATGCACACTCGCACCTTGCGCCTCTTCCCCCGGCCTGTGGTGGCTTTTCAGTGTACTTCTTTTCTGGCATCTCGGCCACGACGCTCCTGCTTTGCAGATAAACTTTCTCACACCCAGGCGGTGGAGTTCTATGGAGAGTGGGCTCTCAATCCCACCAACCTCGCCTTTCAGAGGATACACAACAGTAAGGCTCATTTCAGATGATGGTAGTCTGTATCTTATTCAATATGCATTAAAGTAAGTGTAACAAACACTTCTGTTTCAGATGTGTTTGACCCGTCCTTAATCGGAGACAAGCCTAAGTGGTATGCTCACCAGCTACAGCCAGTGGTCTACCGGGTGTACGATGGAAGCTCCCAGCTGGTTGAAGCTATGGCTGGTCCTTTGGAGGATGACGGCAACGAGTCTGACCCCACAGACAGGTAAGAAAGCGCAAGATCGTTTTACGCATAACAATTCACTCTTTGCTAAGCCCCTCCCCCCTTGGTTACTGCTGCTAGGCCTTTCCCACGCTTTCCCACCTGGCATGTCAATATGGCACTGTCAACAATATCAGTGAGAGATATTCCAAAGGAAATAATGGCAGATTTCTGGAATAATCATTCTGAAATATCAGAGAGAGGTAGACAAAAAGTTTTGCAATATGCACTTGAGAACTACATTTACAATATGATTTGTCAGCGGAGTATTGTGAATGAAGAGGCCATTAAAATCGAGGGAAAAGCTCACCGATCCCAATGCAAGCGTCAGACACCCCGCGTTTTGACAACTCACGTGAAGGACAAACATAAACAGGAACAACAATTTTCCTGCACAGCAGGATAAATCAATGTATTGTCTTTTTTAAGCTAAGTTAATGTTTAGTTATGACTCCCTTTAGCTTTCATTATCTAATATAAAACTAAATTATCCTGCTTTTCAATTTGTTTAAAGTGCACCAGGATATTGCTCGCACATCTTGGGCTTCATCCATACACTGGATCTCACAAATTAATAATAATTTATATTCAACCATCTTTTTTTTCCAAACGTGCTAAGCTAGCTAACGTTATTAGCATCTTACCTTGGAGCAAAGGAAGGAGTTTTTATTGATCTTCAATGTGTTCAGCTGTGAATGAGGTCTTCCACACTGTTTAGCCCATATCCGACATCGGTCCTCTTGCGTTTTTGGCTTCAGAAAAGCGGAAAATACCGCTCTAAACTTTGAGGATATTTGCTGTTGGACTTGCAGGTTCATAACACCAATGAAAACTTGACAGGCCTCCTGTGCCGCCTAGTTACGGTTGCTAATGTAGGATTGGACAATGGCCGTTCTATGGAGGGGCTTAGCGAAGGGTCAATTAAATCTGTTTTAGTTGAGTTTATTTTATTATTTGCTGTAGGTAGTTTTAGTTAGGCAGCTCATGATAATACTTTTTATTTTTTATAGTGGCAGTGACAGTGAGGCATACGATGACTCCAGCTCGTCCTATTCCTCACTCGGAGACCTTGTGAGCGAGATGATCCAAGGCGACATTCAGGGAGACACACCAAGTGAGTTGTTGTTTCATTACTACGCATGATGTGGCTATTTGTCAAAAAAAGGTTCCTTCAAAATCAAAAGGCCATTGATGAACCATTTCAGTCGGGTGTACTCAGGCAATAGAAGTCCAACGCCCAGGAAGGATTCACGTCTAGGTTGATTTCATTTCCAGTTCAAAAGCAAACAAACATTAAACATACTACCTCTCTCTTGCCCCGGTAAACAAACATGTCCCTTCCTGGTGCATCACCTGACATGGACACACCTGCAACCTTTATCACAAGGACTTGATCTGGTGCTTAGTGCTTACAAAAAATATCAAACAAAAATAACAAATATTAATAATAATTAAATAGTCAAAGTAATGAAATAGCTCCTACACATACCATTTACCTTCCTTTTAATATTTGACCTTGATGTCTTAGGCTTGGACCCGCCTACCCATGCTGCACTGGGAGACGCTAGTGAGGTTGAATTTCAAGACCTCCATGACTTGAGGGAAGGTCAGGGCTCGGAGGGTCCATCGAGTGGGGACGGACCCGCCGAACCCTCTGACGGGCAACCTCTTCGCTCAAGCTCCAGCACAACTGCAAGCTCAAGTCCCAGCACAGTCATCCAGGGAGTCAACCAAGTGTGTGATCTGTCTAGTTTGGAAATTGTATTTTTCTTTTCTTTACTTTTGTAGAAACTATATGGCTCGTATTTTGATTACTAATCAGGACAGGGTTTCAGTGAGTTATTTATTGTTTATGTAGATGCAACTTTTAACATGAGCTGTACATTTTTAAAGAATGAATATGGCCAAACAAGTAATCCAGAATTGATCTCATCTGTATTAAAATGAAGGATAGGAGAACAATATTTAATAATTCCCAATAATCTGTGTCCTCATTTTTCCAGGAGCAGGGGGAAGCACCTGAAACTGAAGCACCAGCAGGTGCCGCTTTACAGAACCCTGTATCCGGTTTGGGCAGTCAGCCGTTCCTCAGACCTACGGCCGATGCCGGCCTGGCGGACCCTGCCAACAAAAAGCAAGAGTATGACAACCCATACTTTGAGCCTCAGTATGGCTTCCCCTCAGAGGATGACCCTGATGCAGAAGAGCAAGTGGAGTCATACACCCCTCGATTCAACCAGAACCTCAATGTCAACAAGTGTGTTAAACTTGTTCATCACTTGAATGAATGCGTCATCATCATTCAAATGGGCTCTCTGACCAACCATGCAATGTCAAAACCCAGCATGTTGAAATTACTCTCCATTCATGGTGGTCTTGAATCTGTGGTGGTGTGATGTCGTGATATGGTGTGAATGCTTTCCCCATAATGTATGGATACGTATGTTCAGGTGTCAATGACGCACGGTAATATTTTTTGGTCATCTCTTCAGGGCGCAGCGTCCTCTACGTCCCTGCAGCCTGAGGCTCCCAGGAGAGTCGGATGGGGAGGGAGACTCCCGCAACAGCTCGCCAAACTCCACCATTTCCAACAGCAGCAATGATGGATTTGGAGGACTCATGTCCTTTGCCAGTAAGAACATTTGAGTTTCATTTGGTTTCTTTTCAGCTAAGTACAGCTTGTAAAACATGGAAAGTGGGCTGATTTCAATTTTACCAAAACCAGTAGCCCTTGTCAGACCCAGTTCACCCATTCTTAAAGTCACAGTGAAACAAAAGTTAGAGTGTCTTTAGCTTCTGTACTGTGACATATTTCCCAGGGAAACAGAATGTTTCAGTTGTGTACAGTTTCAAGAGGAATTTAAATAAAATCCTTTGCATTTGATTGGGCCGTTAAAAAGTGGGCGGGCTTAGTGTTTAGCTCGATACGGAGTTACAGAGCAGAGGACTGTTGGCTCCGCACACACACTTTTCTCACCTGTTGTTAGATCAGGAGGAGGATGAGGGAGAGATGAAAGGGAAACTTTTCAACCAGCTCTGTGACACTCATCTGCAGTTCATGCAGATAGAACATCGCCCGGCCTCCCTCCATGCCGCCAGCGCCCGGAGCTCCCCGCTCACCCAACGGCAAAAGTTCGCCGTTCGTTTTGCGTCATCCGGACGTTCATCTGCATGTACTGCCCACACTGCAGAGACACAGAGTTGGTTGAAAATCGGCAACGTTTCCCTTGAATGAATTAGACCTCAGCCACATTGTTTTGGTAATGAAAACATTGCCCACTGATATCCAAACATACATCTGTTCCTGCCTCTCCATATTGCTCTGTTTGCTATGATTCACAAATGGTGATAGTCACCCAAAGTCTCATTTGATTTGATGAACTTTTGTAAACGTCCTTGAGTGCAGGATGAGTCATTAAACAATCAAAACCGTTTTACAGGAAAAGAAAAGACAGATTTAAGGAGAATTTTGATGTAAAAAAGACTGATACTGATTTTCTTTTACATATATTTGGTATATAACAAGAAATAAATGAACAATTAACACAGGGACACAGGATTAAAACTGGGAAAATGTATTTTTCATTTCACTGGGTCTTCAAAGACTGAACACCCAGCTTAAGCTTGAACACACCCCCTCACTCAAAAAATGCATTTAAATTCAGAGTGTACAGTGGGTGTAGTTGCCTACATGAGAGCGAACACGATGTTGCCTTGTCATACAATTTTCTCTGTGCTTCTGACAACACTCTCACCGCTCTTATAGTGTTGTTTACGGCCGCTGAAGGCAGCTGTTTTCAGCAAAAAAAGCTCTATAAATTAACCAGTGTGCAATACCTGCCCAGCACCAAACTGCTGACGGACAAACTTCTAGCTGGTGAACATATTGCAGCATTTAGCAGCTAAAAAGCCAGATATTTCCCTCAGGAGTTAGTGGAGATCCAAAACAGCTAAAAGGAGCATAAATGTTGCACTTAGGTTCATCAAGTGACCAGAAACACGACTCTGAATGCTGATGTTGTTCTGGATGTGTAAAAAGTAGGGCTCAGTTTTAAAGCTGAAGCTGAGTGAAGATACTGGCATCGTATGAAACTAGAAAACCTAAAGAATCCATTGGTTCAACCATGTCACAGGAGGCTAAATAACGCTGGCTAAAGCACACTGACACACTGACAGCTGTTGTTGTCTGTTGGGCTTGAGTTTGCCATGTTATGATTTGAGCATATTTGATTATGCTAAATGCAGTACCTGTGAGGGTTTCTGGACAATATTTGTCCTTGTTTTGTGTTGTTAATTGATTTCCAATAATAAATATAAAATCTCCCTTTAAGGTACATTTTGAACAGATAGCAGAATATAGCACAGAAAACGTGCAATTAATTTGTGATTAATTGCAATTAAGTATGGACAATCATGTGATTAATCCCGATTACATTTTTTAATCGATTTACAGCCCTAGTAAAAAAGGCAACTGTATGCTAACAAGTTCATATCAACTTAATAGGTGGTATGTTAGTTTTGAGTTCAGAGTTTGTTTCCACTGTTTCCATGTGAGGTTTAAGAGATGGGTTACATTAGTAGGTTTTGTTTCACATGAAGTCTTCCATTATTACGACTGAGTTTGAGTCTGTTTTTATTGTAGATACGGCCATTTACATATTTACTATTGGCTGGGTCAGTTGCCTTTTGTTAACAAAGGCTGCTTAATCACTGTTTTTATGACGGTAAACATCTGCTTCTCCAATATCTATGTGAAGGGTGAATAATGTTAATTGTAAGACCTTTGGTTTGCATAATCATTTGAATTTTCTTCCTGTTTTCTGATTATATTATTATCACTCCCACTACAGGCAATCTTTACAAGAACCACGGCACCAGTTTCAGTCTGTCCAATCTTGCTCTTCCCAACAAGGCAGCGAGGGAGAAAACGCCTTTCCCCAGTTTAAAAGGTAGGACGACACCTCTAACCTGATCCCTTTCACATCTGTTCAAGTTCCTCATGAAATAGGTGTTTCTGTCATCTTCTTGTCTGTTCCAGTTGTTCAGTGTGTTTTCAAGGGTAATGAGAACCATTATAATAAAATGTTTAGTTTAGGTCATACAGGTACAGCAGGGAAAGTTGACAAGGATAAGAATAAGAGTCACTAAAAAAAGATTTAGTGTCATTATCGTCAACATTTATGTTTTTATGACCCACTCATTTAATTTATGGTTTCATCTCTGGCTTCATGTTTGCAGACTTTTAATGCTGTTTTATCATACTAATTTAGATTACACTCAAATACTATGATTTTGATAATATACTGCTCTATAATTAAAATATTAATAATTAACAATTCCTAACTGGTCATAGATACGTTTATGGCCAGCCTAAAAAATAAACCATAACGAATGTACACTTTTCTGAACAGAAAGTATTTTTTTCAGTATTTTTTGGAGGGGATTTTACTATTCTTATTTAATTAATTTATTTTCTGTCCTTCTCTGTCTTTTTGTTTTCATTTTTTTTTCTAAATTACTTTTTTTTGGGGTAAAAGAATATTTCAATTTTGATATTGAGGAGGAAATGGAGCAAGCAGGTTTGTAGATCTGTTTTTATAGCCTGACTTTCTTCCCTCTGGATTGCCAAACAGATATATGGCACTATTTTATAGGAGAATATTGAGGATATGTCAAACAAAGTTTTTCTCTCAAGATTAACAGGAAAATCCACTCAAAACAGACTTGTTGTTGCCTCAGTTTGTTCTTCATTTGGCAGTTTTTGTCATTAATTTGCCTTTTTTTCCCTTTTCTACTATACCATCCGATTGTGTAGAATGTGTTGTGATTTAACATGTTTGGAGTGTTTCATACAGACATTGGTACAAATGTGCGCCCAGATAGCGTTTGGAATCAGGGTTATTATAGTAAACTAAAACTAGAAGGAAAATATGCAGTGAAAGATATTTTAGTAAACTGAAACTAAATAAAAACTGTTCTATAAGAAGAAACTAAACTGAAACTATATTTCCTGGTTAAAAAACTAATACAAATAAAATTAAAATCAATGTAAATTAATTTAAATTTTAGTTTTTTTTTTAGTTCTAATATATCACTACAGAAAAAAGGAGATGGCATGAATTTCTGTCAACTCTTGTGATGTCGAGCCACAAAAATTGAACGGACTTGACTTTCCAGGAGATGGTGATATGCTGCAATTGCTTCACCAAAGTAGCGTGAAGATTAAACATTATGGCCATTCCTGCAAATGCACTCTTAAAACTAACTAAAACTAAAATAAAATTGAAAAGTCAAAGCTAAAATACAATAAAAACTAATTGAAAATTCAAAACTACTAATAATTATTATTGTTTGGAAGCAGATAAATGTGGCAAAAGCAGGTCTTAGTCTTTTTCCATACAAACAGAGAAAGAGTAAGCAATCCAATCCAACTGTAGGATATATGGTTATAATGAGGACTCAGATGTTGATATCGGATCATAAACTGCAATTACGCATGAATGGAAACCTAACCATAATATAATTAATCCAACTGCAGTTGCAGCTGATACTCAGATTCAGCTATTTATTAAAGAATTATGCAGACAAATCTTTCATGCTTTGCAAAAGTTACAGGGAATAATATTGAAATACTAAATATTAGCTAGTTTAAGAACTCTATTCCAAAGTTTAAGGGGGTAATGAGAATTCTGTTTGGGCTGGATTTTCACTTTAACTGAGAGAAAAAACAGGTGAAGCATGTTAATCTAACTCAATAGATCCACTCCACGTGGAATAGCTGCCATAGAAAATGTTCTGTTCCTTTTGATTATGATGTGTTTTGTCTTTGTCGTTCAGATGACCCTGACAGCCCGGGTATGTTATGTCTGGTGTGATAGTTTGTTTTAGCCCCCTGACTAGGCATTCCTTTGTCCTTGAAGTGACCTATACCTATCTTACACACTGTATCTCCGCATAGGACTAAGATAGAAGATACGCCTTTTAATGTCATTCACGCCTATCCATCCTTCCCCTGTGTTCCTTTGCCATTCCGCTCTGTGTGACTGGTGGGAGTCTATTTGATGCCTCGTAATGCACACATTTATAGTGATTTCTTCTGTGACTACAAACTGTTAGTGGTGTGGCATCTGCACATCCTCACACGACAAGATGGATGCTCAGTCCTTTTAAAGGGCGGGTCCATCTACGTTCTATTCCGTTTTGTTCAAATGGAAACGCCCACTCAGCCATTGCAAAAAGCAGTGGCCGTAGGTTACCAAAGTAAGCTAACCGAAGCTAACCAGTAAGGTTATAAATAATGTGAACGCTAGCATTAGCTGAGTCAAAGTTAGCTGTGCTAAGTTTGGAAATAACTTAGTTAGTTTGGATATTTTGTAAGTGGGGTTGTATGTATACTCCCATGTTCTGTGGGGTAAAATTACTGCTTTTGTGAATGTAGTCTGGTGGCTTTGAAGAGAGCGATATAACGGCTTCAGTTCCCCGTCGGAAGTGGCTGTCTGACGGCGAGGTAAAGCGGCCGTGGACAGAGGCAGCAGAAATAGCCGACTAAGCTACAGATTGATATAAAAACCTAAAAAACAACACAAAAATAATGGACCTGCCCTTTAAACTGCATTAATGTATCAATGTAGTTACATTTATGTCTTTGAATGACGTTCACAGAAAGATCTGTTCTCAGTGAATGGAGTTTATTTCCCACCTGCTGCCTCCCGACTCCCGTGTGTTTAATCCTTGCTTGCTTGTGCGGTGGCTCCTATTGTTGAGTGTTTCCTTCCCTTTTTGAGGTCAATCACTATTTTAACAAAAAAATGACGATCTCAGGTTTTCTAATGAAGTATATTTTACTGTGTATCATGATTATCTTTTGTGTTTTTGTGCTCAAAATAAGATTCCTGCGTTACATCATTGCACAAATTCTAGAGAGACCACTCCATCCATTGCTCTAGATTTACATTTTCATTGTTGAGCTGGACTGTTCAGCATTACTCATGTTGCTCAGGCCACTGATGTGTAAAGTATGAGCTACACACAGCTCCCACTTGGTACTGTAAATGTTGAATGTGTTGGCATTACTCATCTTAGCGAACACTTTCAGGCTTGATACCATCATCAGTACATGTTGTCTTTTTCTGTCTGCCCTTTTCTCTTTTACTTTTTTTTTTATTTTCTTTGTTTTGGCGCCATGTTGAATGTGCATGTCTGTTGTGTTATGGGTTGATGTTCAGACTGGTTGTTTGTCTGGGCCGGTGTCCCTCTCTCTGTCCACCTTTTTCGCGGCACTAATTCTGGGTTTTGTGTGCAGTATTTGGGCTAAATTCTCTAATGGAGATAATTACAGAGGCCGGCCCGGGGAGCGGAGAAGGTGGGTTCTGCCCTTTAATTGAGTGAGCTGCATGCTTCTCCAAGCCAGTCAACTACATCTCCCAGCATCCCCCTCTTGTCTATCCTCATTTCAGTTACTGTGTGTGTCATCAAAGATCCAGTGGAGCATTGAGTCTGTTGTGTTACCACGCCGCCATTCATAGTGACTGTTCCCCCTTCCTCTGACTAACTGTTATTTCCCTCACAGTATGTTTAACTTTACACCGATCAGCCATAACATTATGACAGCATGGGCACCCTGATCGGTCTGCGGCTACGCAGCCCCATACGCAACAAACTGCGATTCACTGTGTGTTCTGACACCTTTCTATCGGAACCAGCATTAACTTTTTCAGCAATTTGAGCTACAGTAGCTCTTTTATTGGATCGGACAACACGGGCCAGCCTTCGCTCCCCGCGTGCATCAATGAGCCTTGGGTCTGACCCTGTCGCCGGTTCACCGGTTTTCCTTCCTCGGACCACTGTTGGTAGGTTCAACTTCTGACCACTGCAGACCGGGAACATCCCACAAGAGCTGCAGTTTTGGAGATGCTCTGACCCAGTCGTCTAGCCATCACTATTTGGCCCTTGTCAAAGTCGCTCACATCCTTACGCTTGCCATTTTTTCTGCTTCCAACACAAAGTTCAAAGTTCAAAATGTTCTTTTGCTGCCTAATATATCCCACCCACTGCCAGGTGCCATTGTAACGAGATAGTCAATGTTATTCACTTCACCTGTCAGTGGTCTTAATGTTATGGCTGATCGGTGTATTTATTATCACAAGAGAGTTTCAAAGGACTTATGAGAAAAATACACCTAGATCTAACATCAGTAATCACAGGAAAAATGAAACAATACACTTTGCAACACATAGCCACAGGGAAGCCAATGAAGCACAAGACAGAGAACAGGATGTTGGAGATACAGAATAAGAACTAGAGGTCGACCGATAAATCGGTCGGCCGATTAATCGGGCCGATTTTTTGACATTTTTTCATAATCGGCATCGGCCGATTCCTGAGCATATTAAGCCGATTTGTTTACAGGCAAATCTGCGGCCAGCCCAGTGTTGTTGTTGCTGCTAAAAGTCTCCGCCGCACATTTAGTTTAGTTTAGCAGATTGTCCGCTGTGTCTGCCCGGCGTAACGATACTCTGTCTGCACAGATTAACTATAGCGAGTGTGTTTTTGTGCTACGTTAGCATCTGTAGCTCTGCTGCAGCTTCGTGATCGCCGCCGCTCTGTCATTGCAGCGAAACTTTTGCGAGTGTAGACAGACTATATGTGTGTGGCGGCGGGGAGTGGGGTGTCGGTGGAGTGAATGTAGGTGTAGCAGACAGTGTGTGTACAGTTTATTTGTAGGTGGATTAATGCTACGAGGCTAAAACTCGTTCTGCTCAGCCAGAGACCGGAGAAAACTTCCTGTATCTGTAACTCCGGCTCCGCCTCTTAAGGTGGACTGTTAAGGTGGACTGTTAAGGTGGACCTGCTTTTCTGCTTAAAGTGACGAGCCGCTCCTCTGAGTTTTTCTCAGCTTTGTAATTCATTATTAATATATATTTTAACCGTTTTAACCGATAGCGTTAATCGGTTAAAGTTCTTAACGTCGGTTAACAGTTAAGTGGTTAATTATTGACATCCCTAGAGTGAACAAAGTTATTATTATTTTTTGATCATTTAGATTATGGCCATATAACTTGTAACAGTGTCTGTCAACAAACATAAATAAAAAACATGCTTTAGGACAGTTTTGGAAAGGTGCTTAAAAGGTTTTGAGCCCTGTACTATTAAGTACACTTATATTAACCATCATGCACAAAATAAAATATGCACTGCAGTGCACACACAAAGTGCAAATTGGAGAGACAGACCATAAGTGTTGTTCAATAAATGTTTACTTAAGTTAAGACATTTTGTGTATTACTTGTTATTATTAAGCTGTTATATTTTATCAGATGGAGGAAAAAAAGAAAACCAGCCAAACATATCGGCAAAAAAAAAAAAAAAATCGGCATCATATATCGGCCATCGGCTGTCCTGATTCTGTAAAAAATCGGCATCGGCATCGGCCATAAAAAAACGATATCGGTCGACCTCTAATAAGAACAGAATAGACTAATCTACCAGCATGCATTGTTTCTCTTTGTTTTCTTGTCCTTTATGCTCCCACAGAGTACAAATGGGGTTGGGCCCAATCATTGTGCTGTACACAATGAGCAGTGACTACAGTAACATAATGCGAATTTTAAACCTAACTGGTGAACATTTTTTTTTATTATCTGGCTTTTACCAGGCTTGATACTGGTTGTCTAGATGTTTGTCATGAAAACTACAACCTGGCAGATAAGTTATGGTTGTGTCAACCTTACAGTTGTTTAGATTAAACACTGCAGACTTCATAGATAAGGCTCGATGTTGCAGAGCATTGTGTGTGTTTCCTAGGAGCTTTCAGGTGGGGTTGGGGGGAACTGAGGCTGTCACTGTTTGTCAGAGCTATCTCAAGAGGCTCTGGGTAGTTGTTTATATAATTACAACAGTACCTACTGAAACATAATTAGTTTTTCAGAAGCAGTGGACAGTATAATATTTCAAAAATAGATTGAACAGTGTTCTTAATTAAAGTAAATGACTTGGGCTATCAATCGATTAAAATATTTAATCGCAGTTAATTGCAAATTAATTGTTCATATTTTATCTGTTCAAAATGTTCCTTAAAAAAATCAAAATGGGAGTTGGCAAATATTGTCCAGAAACCCTCACAGGTACTGCATTTAGCATAAAAAATATGCTCAAATCATAACATGGCAAACTGCAGCCCAACAGGCAACAACAGCTGTCAGTGTGTCAGTGTGCTGACTTGCCTATGACTTGTCCCAAACTGCAGGTCATTTTCATAAAGTGGGCATGTCTGTAAAGGTGAGACTCGTGGGTATCCATAGAAACCATTTTCATTCACAATTCTCATATCTTGAGGTCAGAGGTCAAGGGACCCCTTTGAATATGTCCCTGACAGTTTTTCCTCGCCAAAATTTAGCTTAAGTTTGGAGCGTTATTTAGCCTCCTTCACAACAAGCTACTATAACGATTCCTTAGGTTTTATAGGTTCATATGATGTCAGTATCTTCACTCTAGCTTTAAAACTAGGCCCGCTACAACCTCTGAAAGATCGTTAAAGAAATTAGTGGCATTAAAACTAATTTGAATTATCGCGTTAACCTTGACAGCCCTATAAATTACGTATTTTCAATTTCCAGTGTTATTTGTCTTTTGTAAAACATTACAAATGAAATGTAAAGAAATGTCCCTTCACTTATAATGTGGGGTTTGTCCCTGGAAGTGAATTTTGTTTCTGGTGGTGTCATATTCACAAGGCAGTTGTTCTTTGTTTTTACATCCTACTGTTGGATAGATAGATCGATAGATCACTTAATAAATCCACAGAGGGGAAACTAGCCAGACGGCTCACAGCAGACAATGAAAGACATAATGCAACAACAACAACAACAACAATACACAGTCACATATTCTATGGTATGCGTGATGATGCGCTATAAGTTTACATGTCCTATATAAGAGGACATTAGTGGAGCTCAGAAGTCCGCCTAACCACTAAATTTAAAAACAGGATATTAATACAATCAATCAATTGATAAATAAAAAGCTGACCAAGTGATGCATCTAAACACAGGACCAGTAATACAGTCAATAAATATGAAATAAAACCTTTCAATGTTTCACAGCCGTTGGCTACATCGTCCAATGTAGCATCTTGGCATCCTGAACTAGTGTAGCTGTATATCAAACACCCTTCTGACCAAACAAACATGCAAACATCACCAAAACTTGTTATTCGGTCATTGTCTGTGATAACAGCACCAGTTTTTCCTCTACATCGGGTTATCTGCAGCGCTGCCATTGTCTTATAATGAATGGTCACAATCCCGTCATGAAATCTTAAATCGATTCATAAAGTAGGCCATCCTAGATAGAAAACGTATTATAAGAGTTAATTTACTGATACTTTCTCCCTGAAGGCTTTTCAGGTTTTTCTTTCTTTGTAAGTGCAGGTTTCCAATTAGGTTTGTGATTCAGTTTAAATGGTTTCCTGGCCGTCAAGTTGACCCAATAGTTTTCAGTTGTGTCTGTTCAACAGAATGTGTGCAGAGCTGATGACACTCAATAACAGAAATGTGTAGGTTTTAGTCCAGAACAGACCTTGGTTATGGGTGGACCATCGAAACGGGTACCTGGTGTCACAGTCAATACTACATGAAGAAGGGGAAATTACATACATTCACTTGTAATGGGATCAAAAGAATCTGAATGGCACATGTGATGTTCGAATCCCCCGAGATAATTGCTAATAAGTGATATTTCTTACGTATTTTACGTATTTATTAGGGCTATCAAAGTTATTGCGATAGAAACGCGTTAATGTAAATTTGTTTTAACGCCATTTATGTCTTTAACGCATTAACGCAACTTGCGATTTTTAGGCTGTAGGGGCGAAGGAGGCTAAATAGCGCTCCAAACCTCCGCTAAATTTTGTTAATGTTATGATTTGAGCATATTTTTTAAGCTAAATGCAGTCCTGTGAGGGTTTCTGGACAATATTTGTCATTGTTTTGTGTTATATAATAAATATACATTTGCATAAAGCAAGCATATTTGCCCACTCCCATGTTGATAAGGGTATGAAATACTTGTCAAATCTCCATTTAAGGTATATTTTGAAAAAATAAGAAAATGTGTTATTAATCTGCGATTAATTGCGATTAACTATGGACAATCATGTGATTAATCGCGATTAAATATTGTAATCTATTGACAGCCAGCCCTAGTTTTCTTTATTTATGTGAATGGCTGTGTTTAATTTGATTCAGAAACTTGAGTGACTGTCAGGTGGATTTATTATTATAATTTTCAACCTGGCCGGGTCAATTCAGGTCTTAAATCTGGCTGATGTTGATACTAGAGTGACACTTTGTATGCCGGTGATCTAACTTTGTTTGCAAGCTGACCTGTTTGTGCGGTTGCATTTAAGTTTTTGCTGGCCCAGGCCCATACTTCACTAGCATCTCTCCCTTGTTAGTCGACAAATCATTTGCCCCCTAAAGCCAAGGACCGTTTAAAAAAGGCTGCAGCCTCAAATTATCCTCCATTAATAAACCTCTGGGCTCTCCTAGCCACAGTTAAAAGCCACAGTTAAAAGCTGCAGGCCCTCCCGCAAAGAATATTAATGAAGACCTTCAGACTCCAGTGGAGCTACTACTGTTTGTAACCAACAAACTTTTTCATTTAGCCGGAGATATGTCTGGCCACATTCATGGTGAACAGAATCCATAACCGTCTTCCTGCAGTAATGTTTACTCATAAAGAGCCTTAGGGTTTCAAGTGCTGCTTCTATTGCACTCACTTTATGATTTATTCTCAAACAGCTATGCTTTATTGGTTTTCAAACAAAAACCTGCTGAAACATTCTGCTTGTGCAATCAAAGCATTGGTATTGGGAATAAAACCTCATTTCTTGTCCCCACGACACTCCAGCAGCAATAATAAACAATAGATCCCCGCTGTCACATAAACCAGCCTGTAATGACAGATGTCAGATCAGAAAAGCTTTCTGTCTCTCCGCTCCTCCCTCATCCTTTCATGCCTTTAGAAACTGAATCAGCAAGTAACTAAATGGACAAAGTGTGAGTTCATCTTACCCTTAGATTTGTCTTTATATCTGGGGTCTTTGTGTAGCTCACTATAGTGTGGGGCAGTAGTGCTGTGGGTTACTGTGCTCGGTTAACCTGGATTTTTCAGCCACCTACAGACAAAGTTAAGTACTTAAAACATGCTACATTTGTATAAGATCTTTGGTTGCAAAAATAATATTGTGATGATGGTACACATCCTTGATGTATTGTTTTACATGTTCCCTTGAACTTTGACTCAACCTAAACCCGATTAGGCCTGACCATTTGAGTTCCAGTCTGGTCTGGACTCTAATTTCTCATGAGTTTGATCAGGTTGGTTTTTATTTCATCAACATGTGAACCAATGCGCCTTGTCAACAAGTGCAAAAGGACTCGGGTAGACACTGTACAGATACGTTTCTGTCAGGTTGTTTGACGTGCAGTCTGAAGGGGCTCATGAAGCCTGATTAATTGCTTTAACGATCAACAATCTGTCTGGATTTCTGGCATGTCGGAGGTTTTTGTCGGCTGTTTTGCTGTTTGAGTTGTTCCACGGTCTGATTTCCCACATGACTGCTAACTGCAGTGAGCTTGTTTTGATATTACTCGTGTAGTATTTCTCACGTGATGTGTGATATATCTGTGATATACAGCCACCATATTGTCTGCATCTTCCAGCTGACTGCGGTTTCATTATGGTCTTTTTTATGCCTCTGCACTGGCGACAGCCGTGGCCGGAGGCATTACACCTCGTTTCCACATAGCTCTGTGTACATATGCAAGTCCACAGGCAGTTTGCAGTTCATTCTTTCCTATGAGAACCTTTGTAATCTCCGATTTGTTTGCGAAACAACTCCTTCCAACAACTACATACGACAGACCGTACTGTATGTACTGTGTGCCACAGGAAGTTAGCATTTTATGCTATGTTATGTGGAATTAGTGAATTAATAACTTATTGATGAATGTAATACAGCTCTATTTATATACTTATAGTTTTTTTGCGGCATATTTAGCAGTTTTGTGAAATATTTTGTTAGACGTATGTACTACTATGCATGCACTCTATATGTTACACAGCTAGCATGCTATCAGTGTTAGCGAAATATGCCGTTGAACTTTTCACTTAGAAAAAAAATTATAAAATCAAATTTAACTTAAAAAAAAAAAAATGTACTTAACTCCTATTCTGCGGTGGCGTTTCTATCCATCCATAAGGAGATGCATTTCCTTACATTGAACACTAGGGGGCGTAATCCGAATCCTATATGGATTTATGGACACAAAACAAACTTTGACTCAAGGATGAACTTATTACATGTTGGAGGTCTGTGACCTCAAAAAACAGGTTTTTGGCCTTAACTCAAGAATTCATATGCTAATTATGACAATTTTACACAAATGTCTAACAGGATAAAATGATGAAGTGATGACATTTTGGCCACACATGGATGTGAATTGCAACTTCACAGCTTGGTGGGGGTATACAACAGCAAGGCGGTAATTCTAGTTCCTTCTCACTTTCTGTAATGCTGCTTTTCTCTCTTTTTGTCAACATCGTTGAGGACGTGGCTGTCTTGTTCGAATAAACTTTATTGGAATTGTCAATGGACAAAACCGACCGGGGGCTCTGTGTTTACCGCTCAATGTGAGCGCCCACGTCGTGGCCGGTCAATCGATCCGTACAATGTGAGTCATAGAAGCTGCAGGTTCAGGTCGTGCAGAAAGGCAGATTGAAACGTGTAGAGTGAATCAACACAACGTACTCGATAAATGAAAACACACTGTCTGCCCAGCTTTAAATAGAATGAACAATCTCATCAGGGGAATTTATTTTGTCCTGAAACGCCGGGACATCTTTGAGGTTATTAATAGCAGTGTGAAAAGTCTACGGCGTCTCTAAGGTATAAAAAAAACAAGAGACTTCTGCAACAAGATATGACGCTCATTAATGAGCAGCTTCATTAAATGCTGCAGTGGTTTGGAATCCAGTCTGGGTCAAGTCTCATATGTATTCGTTTGAGTCAACTGAGAGAGAAAATAAATAGACCTGCCTAAGTGATTTTAGCCTCTTTAAAGATTGTATTATTATAATAATAATGCTAAAATGATTGACCCAACCCTGACAACTCGCAGATACCAAGCATCCCACAGCAGTGCAGTAGTGTATTAAAAATGAGTTGTGACATTGTAGTGTAGCTCATTTCCCCTGCCTGTCACTCATCTCTTTATTTTCTTTCATGCATGATATCACTGATGTAGTTGCTGTCCAAACTATCCTCTTTCTGACCTCACATCTCTATGCTGCTAATGTGTGATGCCACCACCAAGAGCACCATTTGGACTCCTGTGTGTGTGTGTGTAGTGTGTGTGTGTGTGTGTTTATGTGTGTGCACACCATGTCCCTGTTTGATTTGTCCTTCACTTCTCTTGTTGTAATAATAGACTCTAGCAGCTCCAGTAATGTGTCTGTTCAGCAGTAGATAACCTTCAGTAGATTCCAGTTGTGTCTGTCCTCTTCACACAGTGATGTATACTGCTTTCTTTTCTATTTGATGTGGTAGCTTTAAAAAAAAAGAGAGTAGTTCGAAAGTTGATTCCTGTCCTGGTTTACAGTTCCTGGTGAGCAAATGCCTTTGTCAGTTCTCTTCTACTGAGTGCTCTTCTGTCTAGTGACCTAGTAGTTTGCAGTTTTGTTATTTTGGTTATCTTGCTCTTGTGGTGTTCAGAAACCTCATTGTTTCGGTTCTTGTTCCAGGCGCTCGTGCACCTCGAGCACTTGTGGACCAGAAGTCTTCAGTCATCAAGCACAGTCCAACAGTGAAGAGAGAATCTCCCTCTCCTCAGGGCCGAGTGAACAACACCAGGTAATGGACTGTTTCAAATGTACACCTTCTGTCTGTCAGCATGAAAGATTAGAGCCTATTGTGATACTATAATATTTCATATTATCATGCTACATATGTTGAATGTGACTGAAACTGTATTTGTTTTGATTCAGTGAGAACCAGCAGTTCTTGAAGGAGGTGGTGCAGAGCGTTCTGGATGGTCAGGGAGTCGGCTGGCTCAACATGAAAAAAGTGCGCCGCCTCTTGGAGAACGAGCAGCTTCGTGTCTTTGTGCTGAGTAAGCTGAACAGAGCCATCCAGTCGGAGGAAGACGCCCGACAGGAGATCATACGCGATGTGGTGAGACTCTTGTTTTTCCCTCCCCACTGTAAACTGATGTGCCAGGAAATACATGATATAAACAACAAGGCCAGACGAATGAAACATTTGGACCACTATTGTCTGCTGTAATTTTCTTTTATTCTTTAATGGAAGTAGTATGTTTTTTTTTATATCCCCATAAGGGTCTTTGTTTAGAAAATTTGATTGAATTATATCAGGGCTGCAACTAGTGCTTTTTTTCATTATTGATTATTCTGCTGATTAATCTATTTATCTATAAAATATCAGTAAATAATGAAATAATACCCGTTATAATATCCCACAGCCCAAGGTGATGCATTCAAGTTGCTTGTTTTATTCAGTAACAGCCAATTTAACAGTCCAAAATCCAAAGATAGTCATTTTACGATCATATATGGCAAAGAAAAGCATCAAATCCTCACATTTGAGATGTTGTTTGACTTTTATGTTTGAAAAATGACTAAAACAATTAATCGATTATCAAAGTAGTTGACTGTAGTTAAGTTTGAATGTGCTTAAAGTGACGTTTTGCAGCTGTGGGTTACTTGATAATTAACGTTAAAGGGATAGTTGCGGTATTTTGAAGTGGGGTTGTATGAGGTACTTATGCATAGTCAGCCTATTACCTACAGTAGATGATGGTCGTCACGCCCCTAGTTTGGAGAAACAGACAGGAGTACCAGCATGGGGGCAAAGTAATGTACTGTTGTGGACGGGGGCAGCAGCAAAACGTATTTTAGACATCTAAAAGAAAGGCCCACCTAAAAAAAAAATCAATATCCCTTTAAGTGTACGCTATATTTAGAACATTTTCGCCGGTTTACCTTGCTGTCAGACAACCACCAGACTCCATTGAAAATACCTGCAATTTGACCTCACAGAACACTGGAGTTGCTGGTCTACCGTTGCCTCGATCGGTTAGTTGTTTGTGCTATTGTGTGACCTTGGTGAATTCGAAATAACCAAAGTCACACAATAACACAAACATACCAACTGATCGAGGCAGCGGTAAACCAGCAACTCCCATGTAATGCGAGGTAAAAAAAATTTCAATGGAGTCTGGTTGCTTTGGCGAGCGCATAGATAAAAGCTTCAGTTCCCCGAAACATAGACTGTTGAATCTCCTGTCTGCTTCCCCAAACTGGGTCATCTACTGTAGGTAATACACTGACTATGGATAAGTACCTCATACAACCCCACACACCCAAACTATCCCTTTATCAACACTCTGTTGGTCACAGTCAAGTGCACTTGCTGCAAACCTGCACCATAACTTTGACTTAAAAGTTAATTCAAGAAAATATCAATCACAAATGTGTTGTTGTCTTGTTGAAATCATTATAAACCTTGTTACTGTGTTTTGTTTTCCAGGAGGTGAGCAGAAAGGTGTACAAAGGCATGCTGGACATCTTGAAGTGCACAGTTTCCAGTCTGGAGCACTCTTACACCAACGCAGGCCTCGGGGGAATGGCCAGTGTCTTCAGCTTACTGGAAATAGCACGCACACATTATCAAACCAAAGGTATGTCCTTTACACAGGTTAGCACAGGAGTGCCTACATATCATCCTGGATTATGTGACTTTATATAAAGTAGATCTTTAAAACTTTTAAGACTTTTTGTGCTGAGGAGCAGCGAGCCTGCGCTACTAACACTTGTCCATGTCTTTGCATTGTGTTTAAATTAAGCTTTAAGCTGCACGCTACCTAGACGTTGATTCACTAAAAAATTAACTAATTGTAAAGCTTATATCTCATCAATGTTTTTCCTTCTTTGTCTAATACTGTTAATCCTCTCCCAGTTTAAACCTCCACATATTTTCTTTTTTCTGTAATGTTGATGCACTCTGTCTTTGGCCCCTTCGTGTTGGTAACTTGGTAGACCCAGAAAAACGCAAGCGAAGCCCCACAGACAGTGCTGGCAGCCCGGGGAGTAAAGAGAGTCCTTCAGGTCGTATGGAGACTGCCAGACCTCAGGGCCTCCTGAATGTTCCTCACCTGCAGCTGCCGCACCACGCAACGGGCAAAGGAGCCCGCCATTTTGATACCCGGAGTCTGAACGAGGAGAACTTTATTGCCTCGATTGGTGTGTACACCACCCCAGCCCCGGTTGCATGTGCACTGTGAGATCCCCTACCCCCCCGTCCCCTACAAGCTCATCATAACCTTAATACCAGTCTCCCCCCCCCCCCCCTCCAACCGTTTCAAAGAAAGATCCCTCCACTTGTCCCCGACAGATTCTTACAGGTGTTATGATATTCCACACACTTTGACCTGAAATACTGGAGATAATCACTGGAGTAGGCTTTGTAAAAGAAAAAAGTACCGCTGTAATATTTCACCCTGTGTCTGGTAATGACTTTCAAAACATAAAATTGATTTAAAATGAGAATCTAAATTCAGAATTTGGCCCTGGTTAAAATTTATGAAGTAGGCGTGAAAAGTGTGTGGAATATTTCCCTGTGTGCCAGCCTGGACTGCGTGTGTTTGTCTCCCTTTCCTTAAACATCTGTGCCCCTGTTTGCCTCCTCTCTGGACTTCTGTTGTCGGCCTCTTAGCACCTTGAATGCATGTCTTTGTTTTGGTCTTCCAATACCTAAATCTGCAGTAGCGGACGAGGGAAACCAGAGGTATGTGCATCGATAAAATCGGTGCTCGTCTGTGCCTTTACTGCAGGTTTCTGCAGGTTTCGTGCTGTAGAAAATGGCAGCTCCCTTTGCTCTCAGCATGGAGGGTGGAAGCAACACTCCCCAGTAAACAGTCCCAGTAAAGAGACAAATTTTTTAATGGTCGCCAAAGACTTAACTGACTTAGAAAATCCTTAATAATCTAAGAATCATTCTGGGTCTGTATACGGGGGACACTTTGAGTCAACCACCCTGACTCCTCTCCTACCTGCACCCCTTCTCTTCCTGTTAGAAGTTGCACCTTCAATTCTACAGTTTGCTGTGAGACTTGCATCCCGGCTTCTGCAACTGCTCCATTTCACCTGCTGGCTGGTCGGCCTCTCAACCCCCATCCCATGCTCTTTTCCGAATCAAACGTCTCTCTCGCTCTCACCTTTGCTCTGGAGAGCCAGACAAATGCAGTCGGTGAAATCGGTGGCCTGTGATCAGAGCCAAAGCTCATTCTGACGCCACTGTGTGGCTCTCCAGGACTTAGGGCCGGGAGCTCTACTGTAGGTGTGTTGTAATGTTACCTTAGTAGCTGTTACGCACAGTGGATCCAACTTGACAACAAAATACTTCTTTTGATTTTGTCCAAAGCACAGCTACATGCAAACATTACAAAACACCTTCATTCAACAATGACAGATTCTCAATGCTTAATTTGTTTTTGTTTTGATTTTAATGCTCATCCACCATACATGCCTTTTCAACCAGCTCTCTGACTCTCTCTCTGTCTTTCTCTCCTTGCTTGCAATGCATCTTGGGTAGAATTGTGGAGCAAGCACCAGGATAAGCAAAAAGCTATGGAAAAACCACAGAGTAAGAGACTTTTCACACACGAAAAAAAAAGATTGGGGTGTTCAGCTGTTGACCTTTTTCCAGCCCCTTCTCTCCACCTTTTAAAACTCACCAGTGTCTTTATACATGAATAAACAAAGAGAGGTGCTCGTAATAAGAATGTCTGAATTGATAACGGAAAAAATATAAGCCAAAGAGTCTCGATGTGAGATTATAAGATCAATTTTGGATTCCTTTTATACTACAAATGAGATGTGGATCGGGGTGATTTCAGCTGAGAAAGAGAATACATTTTTCAAAGTGGAGATACTCTGATGTTCTAGTTTTGACACTGGATTTCCTATATGCAGAATATTTGGTATCCTCTAGTGGTATTATATTTTCTTTATATGACAACAAGGGTCACAGAATTTCTCACAGATTTAGCGCTGTGAGAAATGACGCCCTTGTTTTAGTTTCAAAACTATATTTCATGTTCTTAATCAAGACCTGAGATGGCAGCTTGGTCTTGGTATGTTTTTTCTCTTGTGCATGGCAGTTTATCTTCCAGAAGGCATTACTACAATATCTGTTAGTTTTACTATAATACAGTATGTAATGGCCTCAGCTTTGTTAACCTAATAGATGTAACTCACAAGGTTACAGAACATACTGTAGGAGCCAACACGTGTGGGAATGAAGTTTTTTCTCACTGCCAACTGTTTAGGCAGGCACATTTTTTAATTCTTTACATTTAATATAAAAATCAAATGATTACTGATGTGGATTTTAGGGTCCTTGACATAAAAAAATCTGGGAATTATATGCTATAGTCACTTGCTTAAAGGCACAATGAGTAGGATTTGTCAGTTGCCGTTCAAAGTTGGCCCCTCTGCCCCGGCTCAACTCGGGTTACGATGCACGCCACTGGATGAAAGCCTACCCAAACCTCCGCTTGACATTTCGCCTCGCTATATTTAAGTTTTTTCAGCGCTGTGTCCGCCATTTTCGTAGCTTCCTCTTGAATGCGTGCTTCGGGCTGAGCACAATATATCAATATTGTGATATGAGACTAGATTTCGTCTTAAATTTTGTATATTATAACATCATAATATGGCATAAGTGTTGTCTCCTCCTGGTTTTAAAGGCTGCATCACAGTAAAGTGATGTAATTTTCTGAACTTACCAGATTGTTTTAGCTGTTCTATTATTTGCCTTAAGGCCCAGACACACCAACCCGACATCAAGGAACTAGCAGCGACAAAGGACCGTTGGGTCGCCTCACATCGCCGTTGTCTTTGCCAAAAAGTTGCTCTCGAACAAACCGCAAAGACTACAGCTATTGGCCAACTACTACGTACGTTCTGCGCCTGTGTGAGAGGAAATAAATCTCCACACCAGCAAGTCGCGGTAGTCTGTATTCGTCATTCCTGACGACCATGTCGTTGTGAAAATATCCGTGTATTGGAATGATCAGACCGTCTGATTGGAGTCAATCCTACAATATCGTCGCAATATCGAAGTATTTGGTAAAATATATTGTGATATTTGATTTTCTCCATATCAACCAGCCCTATGCGTGTCACCATCTGGCACCTGGTCGCTGTTGTTTTTAGTTTTTTTTTAGGAAAATCCTACTCATTCTGCCTATAAGCTCAAGCAATATGTCATTTTGTTTTCCACTGTGTTTCTTTTCCATGACACCATGCTTCAAGATGAGCAGAAATGAATATGTGCTGCCCTTTCCTGCACTTTTTAACTGTATTTTTTCCAGTTTCAAGTGGCTTGCTGCAAATTGTGTATTTGCAGCCAATATTCCACAGTTGAAAGCTTTTTTTAAATGGTTTGCAAAAGATAAGAGTCACAAAACCCCCCCCATAAAAAAACAGAGAAGTGGTCAGGATCTACTTGTCACCATGTTTGAATCTACTGAAGTGATAAATAACGAAGTACAAATCGCACTTGAAACAGAAAATGTCTCCTTTACCGTCCACCAGTTTGTCTGCATGCCTAACTGCCTGTGTCTGTCTGTTGTTTTTGTTGTAATTTGGGCCACAATTGCAGCAGTGACTTGAGAATTAATGTCGCGCTCTTGCAGTTTTGTTTTCATTTGTAACATTTTCCCAGTGTTATGGCACCCTCTGCTTGTAACTTCTCTGCCTGATCTTTAAAACCTTTATCTTTTATTACTCCATTACCAGCACCAGTATTGTATAAAGAAAGATGTGAAATCATTTTAATGAAACACGTTTTCTTACCTCATTAGATTAGATGCATTGTAGTCAGTTTTTAGCTAGAAGCAGCTTAAGAGAGTCTTTGCTATCGAAATCATTTCACAAACATGAATAAGGTAGTGTTATACTGTTCGCTTTGCTGTGTCTCTAGTGTAATGCAGTGTTAAATAGAGGCTTTGGCACTTTTAGATGGACGTAGCGTCAGTGTCGCTGTGCTGTGGTGGCTTTGAGTGAGGCGACTCTCAGTAAGATGATGTAGTCCTACTCATGAAAACATGCTGATAATCATGGTCTATACGACAGGGTCTGATGGAGCAAAGCAGCAGCGCCCCCAGGTGACTGATGCCGAGGAGAAGAAATCACAGATCAGTGCTGATAGTGGCCTCAGTGTCACCTCTGGATCTCAGGTTTGTAGAGAATTATATGTATGTTTGCAAAACCTTTGGTAAATAGCTGGATGTGTTTCAGCAGTTTGTGATGCTAAACCAAAAATAGTATCACAGTCAAACACTCTTAAGGGCTGCAGGCTGCACACACAACAGATCGGCCTAAGACTGATCTTCAGCAGCAGTGTTTATATGGCTACACTTTTAACATGCCTCTCGGCCTTCACCAGGGCCTGTTGTGCGGTCTATTAACTGCTAATGGTGTGCAGCACATTTTTACTGTTTACTGAAGTGTACCACTGAATTTATTTATTCCTCTTTAATTTTTTTCCTTTGGGTTTACAGAAGAGCGACACAGAGTCTGTAACAAGCTCGGAGCCACCGATCCTGACCAGAAGCACCAGCCAGGACTCAGAGGCCAGCACAGTGGTAGGGCATGGCCAACTCAGATATAATGCACTTTGTTCCCATCTAGTGTGTAGATTCCAGGGTGATATTTTTGGTCCAAACCGTTTTAAAGGAACAGTGTACAACATTTTAGGGGATCTATTAGCAGAAATGGAATATAATATTATGTTTTCATTAGTGTATAACCACCTGAAACTAAGAATCGTTGTGTTTTCGTTAGCTTAGAATGAGCCCTTCATATCTACATAGGGAGCAGGTCCTCTTCACGGAGTCCACAATGTTGCTCTGCCATGTTTCTACAGTAGCCCAGAACAGACAAAACAAACACTGGCTCTAGAGAGAGCCTTTTGCGTTTTTACGTTTTTCCTAAGGCCTCCGTAGTTCTCCGACAAGCTTGTGAAACTGCGGTAGCATGAGCTGCAGAGTGTAAAACCGTGGTACCGCCAGCCGCCGTCTGACTTTCGTTGCCCCTAAAGTAGTGTTATTATGGTACGGATGGCCTCCGAGCCAGGCAAGCGGTATTACCACAGTTTTGCACTCGGCGGCTCACATTACCACAGTCTCGGAAAGGGAGGAGTGAGCGGAGGGATACTCGGTTGGATGCAGTCTGCAACCACACCACTAGATACCACCAAATCCTACACACTGTAACTTTAACTCTTTTTTTCTTTTCCTTTTAAAAACTTTGAATCAGTTGATTGATAGTAGGTTATGGATTATTGTATATATCAGCATATTGCTTTAACCCCTTAAACTTTACTGGCCAGCCAGTGCCAGTCATTACAAACTCGTGGTGTGCAGCCAAACATTGTTCAAACATGTAGAATTTTATTTTAGAATCTAGTGGAGCCCCTAAAATGTTCAAAGATAACAAAGTTGTCAGGCTGGATTTTGAGGAATTGTGTAAGAAAACAAAGAATCCTTCACACTGTCCATCACTTAGCTTTCCAAGCTAAGATCACTTCTCATGTCCAATTATGGGCCAAGATCTGCCATTCAGAAATATAAGAAATAAAAGCCCACATATGTTTAAATGCTGAATAAGAATTTTTCTTTACAACCAGTCAATTTTAAAAGTTTTAATTCAGACTATTGTATCTTAATCAAGGCACAGTACGAACTGAAATACCCTCACCTTCTCTCAAAATCAACCTAGAATGCAGAAATTACAATATGACTTCAATACAATAACAACAGTACAAAATGAAAAAAAGTTAATTTTAACTAGGTAAAGAGAGCAACATAAATAAAAGCCCACAGATGTTTAAAGGCTGACTAATGCTGCCTCTCATCTTTTCTTTTTTACAACCAGTCAATTTTAACAGTTTTAATTCAGACTAGTGTAGCTTTATCAAGGCACAGTATGAAGTGAAATACCCTCACCTTCTCTCAAAGACAAACAGAATTCAGTAAAAAAAATGATATGATGGAATAGTGCAACCATTAAAAACATGGAGTTTTCGTGTCTCGTGGTGTAAAAATCATATAAATTCAATGAAGGGCTGGATCAAGCTCATAGAGAATACTCTCTATACTGTATATATATATATATATATATATATATTATTTACTTATACCAAAACCTTCTGCTCCTGAAACATTGCTTATGTATTGTTCTTACACCTGGTGTTTTATTTTTAGATAAGCAACAGCTCTGGAGAGACTCTTGGGGCCGACAGTGACCTGAGCAGTACAGCGGGAGACGGCCTTGGAGGGAGAATGGCTGCTCATTTAACTCAGTCCAGAGGGACTCTTTCTGACAGCGAGATTGAAACCAATCCAGCCACCAGCACCGTGTTCGTAAGTATAAAGCTCACTATAAGTAGATTATACAGTTCTTACTTTAGATAATAGACAATTTAATTACGAACGCACTCCATTTGAACTTCAAAAGCTCCACAGAAGGTGCCTGGAGTTGATGGGATTTCAGGGTTCCCATGCATACTAGAAAAACTGGAAGATTGCCGACTAGTTTTCCACTACTTAAAAACACCTGAAAATGAGAGAAAGAGTTTAATGTACTGGAAAATTGTTTCTGTAATTTTCTTTTTACCAAGAATGAAGCAATCCTGCAACTGCTTTCAAATGAAAGTTTGTGATGTGTTAAAGCTCAAATGCGGGTTAGTATTTTGATTGAGCGACATTTGTTTACATTCTGAGTGAACCTCGGCTCTGGAAAACGTGTGGAAAATCCCACCCACTCCAACTTTCCTCTACCTGACCTGAGACCATCATGCTGGGCAGGAAGACGTCTTAAAGGGATAGTTTGGATGTTTTGAAGTGGGGTTGTATGAGGTACTTATCCATAGTCAGTGTATTACCTTCAGTATACGACGGTCAGCACTCCCCAAGCTTGGAGAAGCAGACAGGAGTTACCACAAGGAAACAAAGCAATGTACTGCTGTGGACGGAAAAAAAATATTTTAGCCTCCTAAAAGAAAGGCCCACAAAAAAAAAAATCAATATCAGTTTAAGTGTACGCTATAACCAGACTCCATTGAAAAAAACCCCCACTAATTTTACTTTGCAGAACATTGGAGTTGCTTGTCTACCGCTGCGTCAATCGATCAGTTTGTTTGTGTTATTGTGTGACTCTGGTGTGTCCGAACTAACCAAAGTCACATAATAACGCAAACAAACTAACTGACTAGCAGTACATTGCTTTGCTCCCGTGCTGTTATTCCTGTCTGTTTCTCCATGCCATCTACTGTAGGTAATACACTGACTATGGATAAGTACCTCATACAACCCGACTTCAAAACACCCAAACTATCCCTTTAACATCAGTTCTCCAGTCCTTCTATGTAGACAACTGTCTGGTACTGCTTCTCAGACACCTAAGAGGTTAACAGTATTCAACCTGGACAAACTGTAGAACGCATGATACTACGATCATCAATCAATACTCAAACTACATTAAACTGTATTTTTGGCCACTGTACTAGCTGTTAGTTCACAAACATGGTGACCTTGTCCTGCATCCACAGGGAAAGACACACACTCTGAAACCAAGTGCAAAAGATAATGTACTTGCTATGGCAAAGGTTCCGCCAGCGCAGCCCATGGAGGACATCAGTATGAGGATTTACCTCTGTGAAGGCCTGTTGGGTAAGTTCTACTCTCTACTTTAGATACTCCCTCTTATAGTTAAAACATAAGTCAAACAGCTGACATTTATTCTGATGTTTCAAGGAAGTGTTTCCCTCCTGTGTTCTTAAAAGCACTGATTTGCTTTACTAACATTATTATTGTTGTTTGTCAAAGAAAATATCAACCTTAATTACCAAAAGGTACTTCCACTAATGTAAAGAAAGTGTTTCTAGATGTTTTAATTTCTGTTACCTTTCACTCACTACAACTTGTGCAAGCTCTTGCATTTGTTTGTCTAGTAATGTACCCACAGTGAACTTTCACTAACAAGAGAAAGAGTTAGTTTTGAGAGAAAAAAGCAGAAGTCAGACATGTGGTTACCCAGAAGTGGTGTAATGTTAAATGTTTGTCATGAAACAGTGAACTGAACATTTATTAAGGTGAGAGATTATACCCTGATGTAATGTGATTTTCCAATTTTACATTGTGATGAATTAACACTACTGAGTGAAGAGGGAAGTCGTATTCACTGCAGTCTGAAAGGTTTGGCAAAATTGATTTAAAAATATGTAATTATGGGGCATGTGTGTAAAATCAGAATTAACATAAAGTAACTGGAAGAAAAATAGAAAAAAGCATTATAGTAAGTCATGACTAGGGCTGTACCGGATAGTTCGAAGCTTCATTCATAATGTTGACATTCAATTTCTAAATCAACATATGAATGCTGTGCAGCTTTTTTTTGCATGTCTATTCATTGCGTTTAAAGCTGGTATTTCTGCAAAGCTGCAGATAAAGATTAGGCTACACTAATATTATTAGTATTAATATACTATTTGTAGAGTTAGATTCCAGAGGTGGCTGCTTAGGACTGTGTCAGACTTGTGTGATCCAAATATTTACAATAACTCCAGGGCGTTGGAGTCCAAAAGTCAAAATCTATTGAAAAAAGATAGATGTTATCATTTCCAAAATTCACAACATGTTTTTATTTAACAAAATATTCTGCTTAAATCCATATTTGTTGGCGTTTAGCCTTTCAAAAACAACATTTTCATGCACAAGTTATACTCATTAAAGAAAGCTGATTTAATAAAAAAAAAGACTAACTCATTTAATTTGATGAATCACTTCAAATTGAGGATTTTGTTCAAGGTTTTTTTTTAATATGACGTCAGACATTCGAAGCTTCATTCGAAAACCTCTATAGAAACCTTCTGTACAGCATTCGTCATGACTGCATCTGCTGCAAATGTATTAATTGGATGTTTAACAAAACAAAATTGAATTAATTTGACTCATGTTAAACTATAGTCTTCAAATATGTAAAAACAATATTGACTTGAGTATATATAGGCTATAAGTAAGTGAGTAAATGACTGTGGTATGTCTTTGTTTGTCCTTGTTTCTGTTCCTTGGATGTGGTTCTCGGCTCGCTCTGCTCTTGTTTTTGCCATTAAACCTACTCACCTCTTTGCCTAACCCCCTCCTGCTCTCGCTGCTTCTCTTCCCTCCTGCTGCTCCTCCTGGGAAATTCTTCCAGGCCGCGATAAGAGCTCCGTTTGGGATCAACTAGAGGATGCTGCCATGGAAACCTTTTCTCTAAGTAGGGCTAATCTCTTGCCTTTGCCCTTTTTCCTATGTGTGTGTATGTGTGTGTGGGAGGGGTGTATCCATTGTTCACCCGGACTATTTCTGTTTTTAATCTTTGATGTGATGTGATGTGATGTGGGTTTTTCCTGTCCGTTGGTGAGCTGCACATCTGTGTTTCTTAGCATGAGACAGAAAGTGGAAAATATAAGCGGTCCTGAAGAATTTGGTTGCAATTTTCCCTCACAGGGAGTTCCTAAACTTCTACTCAAACTTTTAACATTTGTTTTAATTTCTGCTCACCTACGTTTTCACCCAGTTTTTTGACTTTCACGTTGACTTAATAGCTTAACTTGTCATGGGTTTACTTGGTTACTTATTCAATGAGTGCATGTTGCCTTCAAGTGCTGTCAGAAATGTAATTATGAGTTGAGTGCACTCAAACGAGACACCATTTCCAATGAGGTACTGCAATGTGATGTGGGTGGGAAAAATGCAGCTGGTGACTGATATAAGTGAAATATTTTCCCTCTTTTGCAGCCTGTGAAAATTATTTGTGTTATTTGCTTTATCCTTAAAGTTGTTATGCATTTTTTCGCTTCACGTTTTAAATAATTTGGTGTCTATTTACAACTTTATTTCCAAATTAAAACAGAAGACCTCAGTCCATATTAACTTGTGATTAGGGTTGAGTACCGTTCAAATTTGACCCGATACCGGTACTTGGAATTCAGTACTGGTATCCTTTTCGGTACTTTACTCTCTACAATAACAAAAATGTAATTTCAGTTAAGTCAAATAAGTCCTAACGTCTCAATTTCAACATTGTTATTTAGAACATTTTGTTAGTTATTTAGAACATTTTACACGCCACACAAAATAAAAACCCTCCCTCCTCTCCCCTCCCAAACCCGTCCCTACAACCTCCAGCCTGTCAGGCTGTCACCAGGGCATAGTCTGACACACATTATCTGTGGTGTCTCTCTGGGAGGAAGCGCATGTTTATATTAAGTATTGCAGCAAGTGTTGTCTGCGTCAAGTTTCGAAAAGTGTAACATTAACCACACTTGTGACCGCTTTCGGCTCGACGCTCACTGTGACTCTCTCAGCCGCGGACACGAGCGGCTCACACTCTCTCACCCACATGCACTCTCAGGCACCGAAATTTGGCACCGCTTCGGTACACAACCCTACTTGTAATACCAGTAATGGTACATGACCACAGGCTCCATCCTTTCCACGCTTCCCATTCAATGTCTATGTAAACAGGCGAGATTCGAGGGACGGGGGGGGGGCCCTCAGGCTGCAACTCATTTGCGTAAAGTTGAGGTCTATGCTACTTTATGCCAATCAGGGGCTTCCGGCGCGACTCGCTGCCTCTGGAAACTCCCTAGAAACTTTTAAACTAACTGCTGTCGATTTAAAATAAAGAGATTCAGCAACTGCATGGCTTATTTCTCACATAAAATGTTTTTAGAAACACATTTCGGTGAACTGTTGTCGGGATAAAAGAGAAGAACGTTTCCAAATGAGCTGCCATGTTGGTTCCGGTTTGAAAGCTTTAAGCAGCAGCCCACTAGGGAAAGTGTCGTCCAATCAGGTACCTAGTGCCTTGTGTCTCGTGGCAGCCCATCAAGCATCCAATGCTGGGAAGCGAGGTGATCCCTCGTGGTAAACACCCCTGTGGACACGTACCATAAGGTTACAAAGAGCAGCACTTGAAGGCATCAGACACATCTACACATGCAGTGGTGGATAGCTGCTATCAAAACAATTCAAGTAAAGGATTTATTAGACCTGAAAGTTGTGAGCATCATCTCAAACTTCCCTGCTGTACAGTGTTATGCTACAACAAGTGTTAATATGTGTAATTATAATTGGTCTGATTGACTCTTACTGTTGTTTTCATGCATGACTAAGACATGTGAGCTGTTTGTTCATTTTCTGAAAGCAGAGCTACAGGAAAATGAATGAAAATGATCAAATGTTATCTTTGAAATAACTTAGAGAAGTCATTTTGCTCTTTGTCATTGTGTGTGTCAGAAAGAGTGAGGCCTTGAACTCAGCATTTAAAAAAAAAAGAAATGTATTTAAATTGGCTGGTATCAAAGAGCGTATGCTTGTGGCTGCATCATATGTTGTTGAAATTGTCAAGCTGTGCACATTTTAGGAGCTCCATGTGTACTGTCTTCATCTGTTCAGGTAAGGAGCGCTCCACACTGTGGGACCAGCTGCAGTTCTGGGAGGACGCCTACTTGGATGGTGTGATGTTGGAGCGTGAGGGCATGGGCATGGACCAGGGACCTCAGGAGATGATCGAAAGGTTCAACATGGCTCACGTTTTATTCGATCTGTCTACATACAGTACTTTTTCCACAGATAACTTTGTAATTATAATTCTTGAAACTTGGCCCCTTGGACTATTAATTCTTGCTTCTCTGTGTTTTGTTTGTCAACACAGATACTTGTCACTAGGAGATCATGACCGCAAGCGTCTGGAAGATGATGAAGACAGACTTCTGGCCACCCTGCTGCACAACATGATTGCATACATGCTCATGATGAAAGTACGGAGGCCTGTTTGTCTTTTTAATCTTTGCACGGTGTTATTGTGTATTGATCTGTGCGAAGTTTGAAATTTTTTTTTGCCTCCAGATATCTCAACTTTCTGATGTATTTGTTTGTTTAGTTGACCAAAAATGACATCAAGAAGAAAGTGCGGCGTTTGATGGGGAAGTCCCACATTGGCCTCACATACAGCCAAGAGATCAATGAGATACTGGACAAACTGGCCAACATGGTGAATATCTTTCCTTTTTTAATTCAACTTATATTCGTCCGTTGTAATTATTTGTACTGAACTTTATATGTATATATTTTTTAGAACGGCCGTGAGCTGGCCATCAGGCCCAGCGGAAGCCGTCACATCAAGAAGCAAACATTTGTTGTCCATGCTGGCACTGATACCACAGGAGACATCTTTTTCATGGAGGTGTGCAAAGTCTGTAATTTCTAATACGACAACTGGTGCTCATGGAAGTAGTATACGTTTTTGTGAAAGTTCTCTCAAAATATATGTAGCTTTCCTTAATGCTGCATGAAGAGCGCATGTTTCTTGCTTATTTTACTAATATTTAACTTTACTCATCATTGTTTCAGGTTTGCGATGACTGCATAGTCCTGCGCAGCAACATCGGCACAGTTTACGAGCGCTGGTGGTACGAGAAGCTCATTAACATGACTTACTGCCCCAAGACCAAGGTGCTGTGTCTCTGGAGACGCAACGGCCAAGAGACGCAGCTCAACAAGTTCTATACCAAAAAGGTCAGAAACGGCATCTATCTCTGCATCCTGTACTTTTATTCACATCAGCTGAACATTGGTTAGAAATTCAAATAACTTTCCTCTTTGCATTCCAGTGTCGTGAACTCTACTACTGTGTTAAAGATAGTATGGAAAGAGCTGCGGCAAGACAGCAAAGCATTAAACCAGGTATGGAGTGCCTCAAAAACAGCCATCATCCTCCTTTTTAACATTTTTAACAACTAGTCTTTTCTCAGGGATAAGTGGTCGTAGCTTGTGATTGACTTTTCATTGTTGAGTAGGGGTGTAACGGTACACGTATCTTTCGGGGTCACAGTTAAATATATTTTTGGCACAGCAGGTAAAAAGGCAGAAAACATTGTCAAAAGATCATCATTTATTTTGAAAATGGAAACATCAAATGGTCAAGCAATGCAATATTGTTATTACAAAAGACCCAAATATTCTCAAAAATAACTTTAATAAAGACGTAGACTAAATTTGGCTGGAATTACACATAAATAATTTGTTCCTTTTCAAAATAGTTTAAGTTCTATGACTAATTACGGGAGCCTATGGAGGGGGGTAATATTGAGAGAAAAAAACTCAGAATTTAAGAGAAAGAATTTGATATTTTCTGAGATTAAAGTCACAAATTTATTAGAAAAAAATCAGAAAAATAGTGAGGTTGTTTTTGTCAAGGAACCACATCGCGTCGCTTTGCAGGCAGTGGCGTCTGTGGTGTGACAAGGTTGTCGCAAATGACTATAACTTATTATTTCTCATAAAAATAAGAAATAAATTTGTGATTTTCTTTCTCATATATATATCACTTTAATCTCAGAAAATATACAAGATTTTTTTGTCGTAAATTTGCGACTTTAATCAGTTTTTTCTCTGAATATTACCCCCCTCCCTGTTTTGTTTTTTCTACAATGGCCCTGACACGGCGTCATAAAGTTGTCATCTTATATTGAGTATTTTGGAGTCTGTTTAAGAGCTGAAAATAAAACTCCATATCTAGGACAAGCTAAAACATTCGTGTCCCACATCCCAGCAGTTTGTAATGTTGTTTTTTCAGTCAGCCTGCTGAGATTTTAGTTTTTTAGGGGGAAATTTATTATCCGTTCTAGCTCTGAACTCAAGTGTTGTTTCCCTCAGGTCCGGAGCTGGGCGGAGAGTTTCCTGTCCAGGACATGAAAACTGGTGAAGGCGGACTGTTGCAGGTCACACTGGAAGGAATCAACCTGAAATTCATGCACAGCCAGGTAAGAGGCCCGTACCACAGCAGAGAAACTGCTTCTCATCTCACACGAGGGCATGAAAATGAAAATCACTCATGATGGTTAAAAGTTCATCCCGTCCTTCTGTCCACCTTTTTGCTCTTCACTCCTGTTTGCCTCATTTCCTTTCATCTTGTGACGTCTTCCTCTATTGTCATTAAAAATGAATCCTAGTCAAAATGTTAGCGATGACTGACAACATGTTTGATTGGCATTAACTCGTACCTGATGTTTTCCCTTAGAGGAAGAATTCCCATTTGTGCTTTTGCTTTTTTGGATTTGCTTTTTTCAGTTTGTGTTTGTTTGTTTGTGTGTGTTCGTATGCATGCGTATCCCTAAACAATATTAACACATCCTTCCACACGAGTTTCTTTTTGACATCCGTGGTGCTCAAACCTCATTGTTCATTTACTGTGTGGGAGGAGATGAAGTGTTAATGTGTGTGTGTGCGTGTTGTGCATCAGTGGTGGTAAGACGGATGACCTTGAGCAAAGACTTTTCATTAATAATTGGCTATTTAATAGCAACTTTCACATTTAAGTTTGGACCCTTGAACATCGTCATGTGTTGTCTTCACGCCTGCGCAGGTAGTCGTAGTCGGGGTTCAGATATTCCTTCAGGTTTGTTAGTGTGTAGCTGTGATTGAACAATGTACTGTAGTTGAATAGTCTGAAGAAGAGACCATGCTGAAAGATCAGGGACCCACTGCAGCTAACGGACACTTCATACATATTGAGCATCCTAAAAAACAATAAAACAGAAGAGTGAAATGTTACCAAAGAGCAAAATAGAAGTAATTTTAAGGGTCAGGTTCACCCAAATTTCAAGAAAAAAGACAATTTTTTACTTCACCTCTAGTGGTATCTATCCATGCAAACAGTTTTGGTTGAATTTGAGTTTTGAGATATTTCTCTTCGAGTTTTCTGCCTCCAACCCAATACAATGGTGGTGAATGGAATCTCATTTATTGTGCTCACAACTAAAAGTTTAATTTCAAGTATTCAGCAGCAACAATGTCCTGATTTCTCTGGATAACTCACAGACCTCACTGCGGAGAGTTTTCATAGGAACTACTTTCTACCAAACAAATAGTTCCAACTGAAATGAAATTCCTTATTTTAAGCACTTGTACTGTAGACGAATCCGGTGACTGCGTTGTTTGTGTTCCACCGTCTAGCGGCGCCGCCATTACTGCGGTGGCAAGTCATAGTCACTCTATTCTCTGCTAACAGTATTAACTGGTGAGTTTCTGCCAAATGCGTCCATGGTTGCTCGTCGTAACTTACGGTCTGCGTAGATGATAAACACAGGTGAGTATGTATTTAAAATTGCTTAAAGTAAAATTAAAGGCTTTTACGAAGACACAGCTGCAATCACTACGAGCAACCAAGATGGGGTTAGCAGACACCTTGTGCATGTTCTCTTTGTGATACCGACCAAATGACGATTACTTTGTGGTCATTAGGTTGCCATAGTTAGAGCAACGAACATCATATTTCACAATAACGCCACAGTTAGTTGATTGAGTTAATTTATTCTGTGGGACCACTGCAGTCCCTAGACAGTGCCTTTAGCCCACTAATGTCGTTAGCTAACGTTAGCTAAGCAGTGTTAACTTAGCTGACGTTACATGTTTCTTCATGTTAGGCTAACATTAACTAAGCAGTGTTAACTTAGCTGACGTTACTTGTTTCACCATATAGGCCAACATTAGCTAAGCAGTGTTAACTTAGCTGACGTTACGTGTTTCTCCATGTTAAGCTAACGTTAGCTAAGCAGTGTTAACTTAGCTGATGTTACGTGTTTCTCCATGTTAAGCTAACGTTAGCTAAGCAGTGTTAACTTAGCTGACGTTACGTGTTTCTCTATGTTAAGCTAACGTTAGCTAAGCAGTGTTAATTTAGCTGACGTTACGTGTTTCATTATGTTTAGCTAACGTTAACTAAGCAGTGTTAACTTAGCTGACGTTACTTGTTTCACTATGTCGGGCTAACGTAATGCAGCTGAGAACTGCTTAGGTTCTTCCTGAACTCCTAGACATCGTTGTCAAAAGTAACGTCACATAGAAAGTAAAGGTAAAAGTAGAAAATTGTACACTTCTTAGGACAACTTGCATTCAAACGTGTGCGTTTTGTAGGGAGACGCCACCGCAGTAATGGCCAATTGTTTACTTCCGGTACTTCCCCGGATTTGTGTATACTCTGCTGTCCTTTGAGAGAAAATCAGTACTGAAAAGGGAGAAATTTGGTTCATTTTTTTGTTCAGTATCTTTCAGCTCATTGTTTAGATTTTCCAGCCCACAATTTAACTGTTTTGGTTGACTCTCAGCGGTCTCATAACATTGTTTTCGGCCGCAGCAGGCAGCTGTTTTCAGTGAACGAGTTTTAAAAACCCGCTGTATACTACCGGCTCAGCACCAAACAGTAGACAGACTCAGTTAGAGACTAGCTGGTGAACATAGTGGAGCATTTAACAGCTAAAGAGACAGATAATGACCTCAGGAGTTCACACGGGTGGCAGTGAAGGCCAGGGACCTCGACAGACCAGACCTTGGCGGCAGAGGCTGGCTCTGGGAATGTGGAACGTCACCTCTCTGTGGGGGAAGGAGCCGGAGCTTGTGCGGGAGGTGGAGCGCTATCAGCTAGATCTGGTAGGGCTTACCTCTACGCACAGCCTCGGTTCTGGAACCATACTCCTGGATAGGGGTTGGACTCTATTCTTCTCTGGAGTTGCCCAAGGTGTGAGGCGCCGGGCGGATGTGGGGATACTCACAAATCCCCGGTTGAGTGCCGCTACGTTGGAGTTTACCCTGGTGGATGAGAGGGTCGCCTCCCTACGCCTTCGGGTTATGGGGGGGGGGACTCTGACTGTTGTCTGTGCATATGCACCGAACAGCAGTTCGGAGTATTCGGCCTTCTTGGAGACCCTGAATGGAGTCCTGTATGGGGCTCCAGTAGGGGAAACCATAGTTCTGCTGGGAGACTTCAACGCGCACGTGGGTAACGATGGAGGCACTTGGAGAGGCGTGATTGGGAGGAATGGCCTCCCTGATCTAAACCCGAGTGGTCGTTTGTTATTGGACTTCTGTGCTAGTCATGGACTGTCCATAACGAACACCATGTTCGAACATAAGGATGCTCATAAGTGTAGATGGTACCAGAGCACCCTAGGCCGAAGGTCGATGATCGGTTTTGTGATCGTATCGTCTGATCTGAGGCCGCATGTTTGGGACACTCGGGTGACGAGAGGGGCGGAGCTGTCAACTGATCACCATCTGGTGGTGAGTTGGGTCAGAGGGTGGGGGAAGACTCTGGACAGACCTGGTAAGCCCAAACGGGTAGTGCGGGTGAACTGGGAACGTCTGGAGGAGGCCCCTGTCCGAGAGATCTTCAACTCACAACTCAGGCGGAGCTTTTCTGGCATCCCTGTGGAGGTAGGGGGCATTGAACCCGAGTGGGCGATGTTCAAAGCTTCCATTGCTGAAGCTGCAGCGGTGAGCTGTGGTCTAAAGGTCTTGGGTGCCTCGAGGGGCGGCAACCCTCGAACACCGCGGTGGACACCGGTGTTCAGGGAAGCCGTCCAACTGAAGAAGCAGGCCTTCCGGGATATGTTATCTCGGAGGACTCCGGATGCAGTTGCAAGGTATCGATAGGCCCGAAGAGCAGCAGCCACTGCCGTGAAGGAGGCAAAGCAGCGGGTGTGGGAGGAGTTCGTAGCAGCCATGGAGAAGGACTTTCCGTCGGCACCAAGGTGCTTCTGGAAAACCGTCCGGCACCTCAGGAGGGGGAAACGGGGAACCATCCAAGCTGTGTACAGTAAGGATGGGACACTGTTGACCTCAACTGAGGAGGTAATCGGGCGGTGGAAGGAGCACTTTGAGGAACTCCTGAATCCGACTAATACGCCCTCTTTTGTAGAGGCAGAGCTGGAAGCTGATGGGGGATCATCATCAATTTCCCTGGTGGAAGTCACTGAGGTAGTCAAACAACTCCACAGTGGCAAAGCCCCAGGGATTGATGAGATCCGTCCAGAAATTCTGAAAGCTTTGGGTGTGGAAGGGCTTTCTTGGATGACAAGTCTCTTCAACATTGCGTGGAAGTCGGTGACAGTGCCTAAGGAGTGACAGATCGGGGTGGTGGTTCCCCGGTTCAAAAAGGGGGACCAGAGAGTGTGTGCCAATTACAGGGGTATCACACTACTCAGCCTCCCTGGTAAAGTCTACTCCAAGGTGCTGGAAAGGAGGGTTCGGGCCGATAGTCGAACCTCGGATCGAAGAGGAACAATGCGGATTCCGTCCTGGCCGTGGAACAAAGGACCAGCTCTTCACTCTCACAAGGATCCTGGAGGGGGCCTGGGAGTATGCCTATCCAGTCTACATGTGTTTTGTGGACTTGGAGAAGGCGTATGACCCGGTCTCCAGGGAAATACTGTGGGGGATGCTGCGGGAGTATGGGGTGAGAGGGTCACTTCTTAGGGCCATCCAATCTCTGTACGCCCAAAGCGAGAGCTGTGTTCGGGTTCTCGGCAGTAAGTCGGACTCATTTCCGGTGGGGGTTGGCCTCCGCCTGGGCTGCGCTTTGTCACCAATCCTGTTCGTGATATTCATGGACAGGATATCGAGGCGTAGTCGGGGCCAGGAGGGTTTGCAGTTCGGTGTGCTGAGGATCTCATCGCTGCTCTTAGCAGATGATGTGGTCCTGTTAGCGTCAACGGTCTGTGAGTTCCAGCACTCACTGGATCGGTTCGCAGCCGAGTGTGAAGCGGCTGGGATGAGGATCAGCAACTCTAAATCTGAGGCCATGGTTCTCAGCAGGAAACCGATGGATTGCCTACTCCTTACCCCAAGTGAAGGAGTTCAAGTACCTTGGGGTCTTGTTCGCGAGTGAGGGGACAATTGAACGTGAGACTGGCTGGAGAATCGGAGCAGCGGGGGCGGTAATGCATTCGCTTTACCACACCGTTGTGACGAAAAGATAGCTGAGCCGGAAGGCAAAGCTCTCAATCTACCGGTCAATCTTCGTTCCTACTCTCACCTATGGTCATGAGGGTTGGGTCATGACCGAAAGAACTAGATCGCGGGTACAACCGGCCGAAATGGGTTTTCTCAGGAGGGTAGCTGGCATCTCCCTTAGAGATAGGGTGAGAAGCTCAGTCATCCGTGAGGGACGGAGTGGAGCCGCTACTCCTTTGCGTTGAAAGGAGCCAGTTGAGGTGGTTTGGGTATCTAGTAAGGTACTTACCTCCCTAGGGAGGTGTTCAAGGCACAACCAGCTGGGAGGAGGCCACGGGGAAGACACAGGACTAAGTGAAGATATTATATCTCCACACTGGCCTGGGAACGCCTCGGGATCCCCCAGTCAGAGCTGGTTAATGTGGCCCGGGAAAGGGAAGTTTGGGGTCCCCTGCTGGAGCTGTTGCCCCCACGACCCGACCCCGGATAAGCGGTTGAAGATGAGTGAGTTTAGAGCAAAACAAAGCTAAAAGGAGAATGAATATTGGAGTTAGGCTGCATTCACACCAGATCAGACGTTGCGGCGATCCGTCACTTTAATAGCTCACTGACTGCGTGACGATTAACGTCTTTTGTTTCCTCATGGCTGGGTTGTACTGCTCTGGAACGCTGGTTACGTGATTTGCCACAGCAGCGTGACGTCAGGTTGCGTTCTCTAATAGTTGATTTTTTTATACTTTTCCGCCACAGGCCGCTACGTTTTTTCGGCATCCTCTGCGACCGACGCAGCCTAAACGCAGTACCCCCATTCAAAATGAATGGGAGGGATTGCGTTTACGCCGCACCGAATACAGCCTTACATTCATCAGGTGGACAGAAACATGACTCCAAATGAATGATAATGTTGCTCAGTAGGCTACCGCGTCTGCTAGATGTCAGTGTTGTATTTATGGCTTGATTCTGCTTCATCCCAAAAAGTCAGTCAATACAGGTTTAAATATAATTTTTGCTGTGAGCATCACCAATAAAATTCCATAATCTCTATTGTAAAACCAAAACTTTCTGCTTGGCCAGATACAATGCGTTTCTATAATTTTTTGGGGTGAACCGACCCTTTAGCTTAGACACTGTAATGATTACTGCTTTTCCTTGCTGCTTCTAGTTTTTCTACCTCAGGCTCTTTGGGCTAAAGTTGAATTTTTGTGCCAGGCTTGGACAAGATTTTTCATTTATCATACAAGCTCAATACAGTTAACCTAAGGCATCAAAGATGCTCAATGTAGAGCACTTTATTTCTAAAATAAATGATTTTCATTAGCGACTTTGCTAGAGTTGTGAGATAGTTTCATGGTTTTTGAGTAAAAAAGTTTTATCAAAACCTCAGCAGGAGCGTTATTCAGCACTGGTTGCCATTTTATTTAAAAGATAAAAAAAAAAAACAGCAGTATCTTGAGTGAGCGCTGGGTCGGGTCCCGGGCAGCTCTGCAGTGAGATGGTGTCGGAGGTGACATCCGAACATCGTAGCAGGATTTACTGTCCATCAGTGACTGCCCTCATTAATATGTGCTGCTGTGTGAGCAAGTGGTGTTGGTGCCAGCCCTTGTTGCTGGAGGAGGAGGCATGGAGGGCTCTGGGGGACTGAGATGTTTAAAGTCCAGGAAAACAAAGGTGAATCCAGCTCTCAATACCCTAGTCAAACCTCTAGTCATCTTTTTTTCCCCTAGTTTTTGGAGGCTGATTCCTCTTGTGACAGGTTTTTTTTTAATTCATATTGGCTCTGGTAACTTCTTAGCTAGACTCTTGATTTGAATCCGTACGAGGCTCCCGTGGTTAGTGCCCTCTCGGAGTGCCGTCGAGTGTTTGTGCTCTTCTGTCCGATAATAATCCAAACCATTTCTCTCCCATGCTCTCTCCCCCTGCAAGGAGCGGAAGGTACACAACCTCTGCTGTGTTTGCTTATTAGCAGTTACATCTTATTGGGTTCCTTTTTGTTTTCTTCTATCTTTTTCTTTTTACTGTTGTAGCTGTATGGCAAATCTAATTTTGTGTCCTTGTCTACATTTTTATATGAAACTTCCATGTATGCATCATATGGGCCATATTGCATCTCTGAGCAGAAAAAGAAATGTTTTTTTTTTTAACTACCTTTGCTGTTTACATCCAAATAATAACTACACTTCATTGATGAAACAAGTCATGTTGAATTAGTTTTGAGCTTTGAGCAGACTAAATGCATTTCTCCTCATTTAACCGTCGCCCATGTATGCGTTTGATCATGGAAACTTCTGTGTGCTTTTCTTTTCTTTTCTTTCGTTAGCTGTTAAAAGCTTGCACTCCATGTCTAGTTGTTTTATTTTGACCTTTCATACTGAACAAAACAAGTTTAACATGGTTAATTTTGTTAAATATGAAGTGTTTACTTTTCATCCAGTGTTGTTGAGTTAATAATGTTCTGTCTTGTTTTGTTTGTTTTTTGTTTGTTTTTAGGTTTTCATAGAGCTGAGTCACATTAAAAAGTGCAATACAGTGAAGGGAGTCTTTGTCCTGGAGGAATTTGGTAATTACACCATCTATTGATTCTAGGCCTGTACTCGGCACGGCAGTAACTCAGCTCCATGGCAAATGTATTGACGAAAGCTAATAAGGGTTTCGCTAAATTGGATACTCGCTCACCTCGAGGGACACCGAGACACTGAAGTCTGTAGGTGATTAAGTGAGTGATGAATGCTTCAGAGGACGTACTTCATAAAGAGGGACGGAGTTGGTAGAAATAACAAGTCTGTGCAGTTTAAAACTGAAATAAGGACGGAAAGTCTAGCCGCCTTTTCCCCATTTTTATATTTTACAACAAATAGGCACTAGTAGAAACTAAAACTAAAATTTTCCATCATAATAAGTTCTTAGAGGTAGATGCATAACTTAATGTATCATGAATTACAGTAATATAAAGCAACCCTTTTAATGGTATAGTTGAAATTGTGTAACAGAATTTTATGCTTCAAATGTAAGCAAATAACATATAAAATATATGTTATTCCTCTGTGCCGTAGAGCTCCATTGTTACCTATTAAAACGCATCAATAAACACATAGTGTAGTTTATCTTGAGTCAGTCTAACATGCACCGTGCTGCTGCTTTAAATACTCAGCAGAGCACCAAATATTAATATAAATGAAAATAGTCCCCAACAAATGCGTTATTTACTCCTGTTTGAGTAATATTTGCTTAACACTACAGTGCCCAGCTGTTTTAGGAAATTCTTTAGCCTTTTTAAAAAATGAAATTATATATTTGTGACCAGTTTTTTTTAAAGATTTACATCTTCAGTAGGAACCAGTGGACTCGGGGCAGAGTGCTACAGACTGAGTAGGGAAGTCGGAAATTATTGAGATGGACTAACATCATTGAGGGGTGACCCTCATTTACAATGACATTGAGTCAATTACAAAAAAAGCAAAGGAAAACAAAACAAAAAACAATGAGATATACAAACAGAGAAGATGTGATATCATTATAAATTAATAAAAGCCATTAAAACTTTTCAATTAGGAAAAATAATTTGCTAGATACATTCAGATATTTAAGAATACCACTGGCTAAGAGCACTGAATAATAAATATATTTCTTTTCCTGCGCAATCAGTAAAACATTTAGCATAAAATTATTAGCCAATACCAGACACAACAGCAACACTCTTAATTGACAGTTACACTTTATTCAAGTTTGAAATATTTCAACTAGCTGTACAATGATTTGCTGTTAAGTTTCCTGGAAAAGAAAAATCACTAATTGAACTTATGCAAAGATTAAGTAGTAGTTTTACCTTTCTTAAACTAACTTTATCTGAAAAACAAACGTGAGCCTAATGGAGGGAAGAGAGCAAAGAGGATTTGTTTAGTAGTTCAGGCTGCTTCTATGTTTCCGACTGTAGTGAGCAGGAGTTAAAAGGGTTAGTGCACTGTTTATATTTCTAGGAACAAGTCAAAAAAGATGACTTTCAGTACGAGAAGTTGAAGTTGAGCGCCAGGCTGGGTTACTGTCGTGTCTCTGTGCTGCTTTTGTAATGTTGCCCTCATCTTTGCCACTATGAAAACCTTCATTCTCCAGCAGGTAAAGTGTTGTCACCTTTCTCCTTTCTTACTCAAACTAAACTCTGTGCTGAATATTTCCTCACTTGATCCTTTTCATTGATTTCTTTTTTTTCTTTTTCTGTATTATGAGTTTTCCTCTGCTTCCTTCATCACTTGCTTTTCATTTCGGAGATCATACCCAGACTCCATCTCTCATTCTCTGATAGTCTGCCTCTGAATCTCAGCAAGTGGAGATCTTTGGTGGGACTGTTGTATTTCCCGGCCCCTTCATCTGTCCAGATCTCAGCCTCCTCATCTCTGCTATGGGTTCACAGTTACTAATGAAAAGTCAATCTGTCCTGTGGGTGGTCAGTGACATGGTCCTGGGTCAAAGGATTTTGGCCTCTTGTGCTCCTCTTCTGCTTTCCTGTGATGTCTTTAACCTTCAGTTCATTGGGGTGTTTTTCACATTTGAAACTTTACAATCTTTGCAGTCTCTTGTAAAATGACATTTGTGTTTTTATTTGTCCATTTTGTGGGCCATGAGCGTCTCACCAACAAGTCTCAAGTTCAAATTGAATGCTTTGTCTTCCCATATAAACAGTTTAATCATTACACTAGACATAGGCCTTTGATGGATCCTAAATCAATAACCAGGATTTAACAACTGTCGACAAGCCACTCTTGCCCTCGTCACCCTCTGTCTAATGTTCGATGTACTCCTGACTGTTGTTGTGGACTCTTCTTGGCCCACATCCCATTTTACGCCTTGTTGAAAGTCCACCCCTGTGACCCCCCCAAAGCTCTCAAGCATGACCTCATTAAGGTTCCTGCTGCCTTTGAATTCTTTGTTTTGTCTCTTGCACCGGCATAGTTCCTGAAACTAAAGAAGTGGTGATCCACAAGTACAAGACCCCCATGGTGAGTACTCACTTCTTCTGTCAGAGTCAAGACTATTTACCAGTGCATGTAGAGTTCCACTCACAAGGTGTCCACAGCATGTGCCTCACAAAATTTGACATTTGTATCTGTAAACATGACTGCTGTGGAGGTTCACTCTGATTCAGTTCCCCCTGGAAACACTAACATGAACTTTAGTGTAAAAACTGAAGCTATACTCTCAGTGGCAGCGCTTAACACTTACTTGTAATTATAATGTGTGAACTTAATTACTAAGACTGCAGACATTTGACTCACAGTGCTCATTAAAAGATTACAGCACCTTATTTGGCCCTGTAGTCACCTTATGGTGTGTTCACACCAATAGGGAAGCAAACTTTTCACGTGGCGCGATTAGATACAAAGTCAATGCAAAGAGGCAAATAGACGCAAATTCGCGCCGGGCAACACGAATGACACAAATGATGCAAGACACGCAAAATTCGCGTCATTGAGTAGGAGTTGAAATATTTCAACTCAAGCGAGAAATTTGTGTGACGCTGTGTCGCGAAAGCTTATCAGCGCTGAGATTCTCTTCCTGTCGTCACTGACATCCTGACGTTGAATCAGAAGTGGAGGAAAAAAATATTGTAGCTGTCTGTGGTCACCCAGTGCTACGATAGTACATCATATCTGTACGGAGACCGGACGAATCTCTGTTTATAAATGTATGTGTATTAACCACAGACTATATCTATGTCTATGACTATGTGTATGGCACAAACGACAACATCGCTGCCGTATTTATGCCTAGATGACGTTATGTTGAGTTTAGCTGGAGCAGCTACAATGTTATCATAGCCTGACACTGATCGATCCGAACTCCATTCAGAAAACAAGCATTTAAAAGTTGTTTGCTTTTCGTCTTGCGGACAGGTCTGACAAAGCTTCTCCTCTCCGGCGCGTGTAGCGCAGAATTCGCTTCACTCTTGGTGTGAACACAGCATTACTCAGTGTTACAAGCAGGTGTCACCAAAGTTGTGTGTCCATTTTATAGTATGTTTGGGCCATGATATACAGAAATGGAAAAATCCAGTTTAAGTAATATATTGATGAGTTTATAGGCTTATCAGATGCCTGCACAGTGGTTTATAATACTATGAGACAGGATTTTACAACTCTGGAAAGTTACCACAAGATTCCATTTAAATTTAGCAAAAATTCTAACCGAATCTTCAGAAAAATGGCAAAACAAAATGCAAATTTATGTAGCTTATGCGAATATTAGGAGTTGGTTCATCAAAACAAGCACTAGGTGGCGCTAGTTCTCTTTTGGATTATTGCAGAAAATAACCTCTGTGGCAAACAAATGTTTTATGATACTTGCGTGTTTTGTTGAGCAAGATAATCTTCACAAATGAGCTTCACTTTTCTGGTTTTTGAAGCGTAAATGCAATCATCAGAAGTGAAAAGCTAACGTTAGGCTATAAACAAACAACACCACGGTCGCATGAGCGTGAGTATACACAACGAGGCTGTAATGCTTGACATGTTCGGCTAGATGACATTTAATGTCCCCCACAACCTTTGTAGTCTCATTTAGCCACTTATTAGCAACCGCCTTTTTTAAGACGCGTAAAAGCTTCAAAATTCACGAGTGGGATATTTACTGACGTATTTTATATCGTAGAACAAAACGTTAAAACCTCTAAAAGTTGTGTTAACCACGGACCTTATTTCGGATATCTAGCTTAAACCCATTAAAAAAGAAACATTGACTTTGAGACGAGGGAACCGGAAGTGCTAAAATGCTAACTAATTCTGGGTTTTAGGACTCATTCCTGAGGCACTCTATAGTATCCTCATCGCTCCACACAGATCTGATGTTTTCCTCTCCCGCAATTTTTCGTCTCTTCAGTGGACGTACTTCTTGATTAATTTGCTAAGTCCGTTTCCATTGCACGGTCGCATTTTACTTTAATAGACAGACCGACTTTTCTACCTCAGCCAAGCATAAAAACTGTTTTGGGATATTAAAATTTTCGGCATATCCACCCAGGTTTTTTAATGCGCAAATTGAAAACGTGCATAAAAACAGGTAGCTGGAAACGCACCTACAGGGACATTTTATCCTCGGTCTTTACGGTCACAAGGTAAACTGCAGAATCGAACCATTTCAGAGTAAGAAGTAATGTAATAAGAATGAAAGCTTGTATGTATTTGAATTTCCAATGTAGTGCTTTGTTGAGTGACGTCTCACTGCATTTGTGTTTATTTGTTTTGGTGCCAGAATCCACAAAAAAATCCGCAGGGTACCTTTAATACCTTTAAGTATGCAACAGTCAATATTCCTACAGTATTTAGACTGAGGGGAGCCTCTTGTCTATCTTTATTCCTTGTGTTATTTTTAACTAAACACAAATGTAACCTCACACCTGGGCCATTATCCTCCTCATGGTTATTTTTTTCCTTCTGCAGGCACACCAGATCTGTTACTCGGTCCTCTGCCTTTTCTCCTACGTGGCGGCAGTGAAGGGGAAGGAGGCGGAAGGAAAACCCAAGATTCTGTCACCGAGACCCCTTCCTAGCTAGTCTATGTCCCCGCCCTCCCCCTCCCCTCAGAGTGCCTCTTTACTGGAAAAGGCATCTCAGCTCTAAAACCACAGACTTCTGACAATCCCTAACTTTATTCTAAGCACACAATTCCTGCTCCCTCCTCTTGTATATACAAGCCTAAGACCCTTTTTAGACCCTGTTATGTAGACGTGTTTAGTCTGTGATGTTGTGTAAATACTTCCAACCCCTCATCGCTGTCGTCCCGTTGATCATACAAACTAGCTAAATGTTTGCCTGCTCCTTAACTCAGGAGAAGTGACTGCCCTCAAGCTCTTCTCCTCAGCGTGAAAGTCTTCTATTGTTCCTGCTGCCAAGACCCAACTATTTTTGCCGATAGGCGACGTGAGGGATCGCCCCGAGGCACAGAGTGCATGCAGGTCCCGTGCACAGCCTTGACATTCACTTCAGAGTAGCTTTCCCCCCTCTTACCCTTCTCCATTTGTGAGTTATTCTGTAATATGTGGTTACTGTAAAGTTCCAGTCTGTCCAAGTTTAAACAGGTAAAACATCTGGAGACCCTCTTGTAGTGGAGGATGTCCCATACCGAAAATGCTACTGTATACTGCACCAGAGCACCGCATGTAAACGCTTCTTAAAAGTGTTTGAACCCCAAAATAATGTGAGTGTTCTCAGATGTGTTGCCCTAGATCGGCCCGCCAGGCTGAATTACTGTTCTAGCTCTACTGTAAAATTTCTCGTCTGTGGTCTGCTGTTATCAATTGCATGTTACTATGAGGATGAAAAATAAATATTATATATATTTCTATATATAGTATTTATTTAATATATACATATATTGACTGTACATTTCTCTGGAAAAAATGTTACAAATTGTTGAGTTGCTAGATGTGCAATACTTAATAAGTAGTTAGCCATTGCCAGAGCCATGTTTTTTTTAGTTAACTGGCTTTCACAGGGTGAAGAATGTAAGAAAGAACTTTTTTTTTTTCTTCTATAGTACATATTGATTGAAGTGAATATGATGACTTCAGTTTGACTGTTTTTAAGTTTGTCTTTTTTAGGTAAATCACATGGCAAACAAACTGCTGCTGCGTTGCTCTCTGTGGTACAAACTTTGGAGCATTTTGGACTTAGGCCACACCCCCAATCAGTGATGTCACAAGGCGTTTTTAAACAACAGCAGCAGGTGGTGGCGATGCTGTAGTAAACGTCAGAAATGGGAAAGTACCTTTTCTATTTGAATTCAGCCTACAAGCCATGTGAAATGTGTCTTTGATAATCTGAATTTTCTGAAACGACATGCACACTGTTGCGTGCATGTCGTTATTAATGCGAGTCAGTCTTTACACTCTCACTTTAAGATTGCAGCGTCTGTCGTCCGACTACGTATTGGTAACACGGCGCTGATACGCGAAAATGAACTTAATGGGTTTTATTTCTAGAATAAAAAGCAAAACGACGGTGGGGGCGGTGGGCAAATAATGTAATCAGTGTGTGGCTGAACACCGTGTAGACCGACTACCGCGGCAAGCCCATCTTGCCGCGGTAGTCAGGCAAGTGACGGCCCTGTTGTACCTGGAAATTAATTCATTAAAATAATTATTAAAAGTAACCATTTGTAGAAAGTAAAAACATCCATGCAACTATCGACATTATCGTCGGTCAGAAAATGGTTAAAAATACTGATTGTTATTCTAAGCTTTGTTTTGTTAAAATTTGTTTTGTGTCACAAACGGTACAAAATAAATAAAGTTATTCAATTAACTGTCATAAAAAATTAGGTTTAGAAGCTGAAACCAGTGAATTTTTGCTTGGAAAAAAAAAAAATTATTAAATGTTTAGCTCTTGGTCACGGAATATGGTACAACACCGGCACCGGTTTGGTCAGGTTTTGGCGTGAACCCCATAAGCAGCCAAGGAAAAACGCACTGTTTTTACATCGCAGACTGGGTTGTGCCAAAAGTCTAAAATCCTCCAAACTCACCAGCAGCAGTTTTCCATCCTGTGATTTATCTTTCAGACGTGTTGAAACAGCTGTAGTCATCTACTCCCAGAGGAGATCGAGTCTTAATGTTGTTTCTGTTCCGTGATAGTAAAGAACAGTTGAGTCTGGTCCTATCGCTGGCCCGTTAACTTTCACAGTGAGTGTGTGTGCGTGTGGGTTTGTGTGTGCTCGTGCGTCCATGTGGTGAACAGTTTCTCCAGATCAGCAATATAACGGTACAGCTATATCACTGGAAGGTGTTTTTTTGATTCTGATATGGTTGTATTTTTAGTGATTTAAACTGTGCAAAGGAAAATAATCAGAAGGATATTCAGAAGATGCTGTTCCACTAATGAATATATTATGTATAAATAATATATAAATTAGACAGAACTTGATCTGAAGCATCTCTAAAGTTGGTTTGGGAATGGGACAAAAGCTCTTTTTGCTTAAGTTAAAAACGACATTTTTTTTAAAAACTGGAGTATTACAACTCACCTCTGTCATTGTACTAGCCAGCTTCTGTAACGAGAGGGAATAAATGAAATGATATGCCAGGTGTAAGTATTCCAGTACCTGAGAAAAAAAGTATTTATAGAATATGTACAGCTTTGGCAATATAATAAAGTTATCGCAAATAAAGCTCAGTGTAGTTCATTGTCCTTTTATGAAGAAAGAAAAATGAGGTGAAATGAACGTTACATTTTTTTAAATTTATTTTAATGAATAGTTTGAGTCCATATTGAACAGACATAAACATTAAAAGTATTAACTATACTATGACTTTTTCATGGCATACTATGACTTTTTTGTTTTTTCTAATTGCTATAGTATGACTTTTTTCAACATGCTTAACTGAGATTTTTTGGTTTGTTCTACATACTATACTATGTCTTTTTTATTTTTTTCAACATACTTTCCTTTGATTATTTTGTTTTGTTCAACATACTATACTATGACGGCTTTTCGTGACATTTTTTCGATATAATACACTTAGACTTTTTAAATTTTTTCGACATACTAAACTATCGCTTTTATATTTTTTCGACATACTATACCAAAACTTTTTTCGAACTACTATACTATTACTGTTTTTTTCGACATACTATACTATGACTTTTTTATTACATACTGTACTATAACTTTTTTCTTGTTTTTTTTCGACATACTTAAATTTGACTTTTTTTTATTTTTTCGACATACTATACTATGACTTTTTTTTTAAGATACTATAGTGACTTATATTTTTTCAACATACTATACTATGACGTTTATATTTTTTCGATATACTATACCATAACTTTTTTCTATTTTTCGACATACTATACCATAACTTTTTTCTATTTTTTAATATAGTATATTATGACTTTTTAAATTTTTTCGACATACTATACTAATACTATTTTTATTTTTTCGATATACTATATAGTATGACTTCTTTTCAACATACTATGCTATGACCTTTTTTTTTTTTTTTTACGACAGACTATACATTGACTTTTATATTTTTTCGACATACTATACCATGACTTTTTTTTATTTTTTCGACATACTATATTATAACTTTTTACGATATACTATACTATGACTTTTACTTTTGTGACAAACTATACTGACTTTTTTTCCACATACTATATATAGTATGACTATTTTTATTTTTAGGACGTACTATACCATACCTATTTTTTGACATACTATACTATGACTTTTTCCGACATACTATGACTCTTTTTTATTTTTTCGACATACTATACTATGACTTTTTCAGACGTGCTATAGTATGATTTTTTTTCGACATACTATATTATGACTTTTTTCGACATATTATACCATGACTATTTTTATATTTTCAACATACTATACTATGACTTTTTTTTTTTAGATACTATAGTGAATGTTATATTTTTTCAACATACTATACTATGACTTATATTTTTTCGATATACTATACCATAACTTTTTTCTATTTTTCGACATACTATACAATAACCTTTTTCTATTTTTTAAAGCTGGGGTCTGCGATCTTGGAAAACTAGCATAATTTGAAAGTCGCATCGCCTCAGGAGCTCCGTCTAAGCCCCCCCCTCCCCTCGAAACTCCTTATAAGGCAACGCCCCCCACACACATGCACGAGCACCGCCGCATCTTAACTACTTCACATTTTTCGTAGCTATTTCATCACTAAATTCACTTCTGAAAAATGTTGAGGCGAGAAATCAACGGTGTAGATTTAGAATATTGACAGTTTTACGATGTTAGATGGCGAATCAAACATTTTCTCAACTGTTGTCGGAGTTTAGAAGCTCCACAAACTGCCGGCACAGCTAGCTAGCTCCTGCCGGGATCGCCACCTCTCCACCCGGGCATTCACTCACACAGACCCCGCTATGAGCTGGAGCTCTCTCAAGAGACCGGTCTCGTAGACGAGGGGCTTTTATTTCCTGGTTGACGGAGAGGTGAGGGGGGGGGGGGGGCAGCAGTTCGCTGGAGAGCCGGCCACAGAGCAGCAGAGAGGGGAGGGAAAGAGAGAGATACCTGCTGAGACAACACGACCCTTTTTAACATTACTCTAATATCTGGAGGGAGATCAGTCCACTCGTTTGTTTCTGTAACTGAAAAAGCAGTTTGAGTAACGTAAATTTTGTTCGGCAATGTTTTCTATCCGCCGTCTCCCCTCGTTGATAATCCTGTTTGTCTGACTTCACTTTGAGCTGTTAGAATAAATAGTTTAAATCTGCAGTATTTTATAAAGTAAACTAACAGAACATAAACAACTAAATCAAAGTTGTATTTTTCGATAATATGGTAATAGTGGTACGAGTTCGTTGTCGTTGTCCGGTGTTTTAAGAGCTGAGTTTTCTCTTCCTCTCTCCAGTGAACGTGCGGCGGACACGCGCTTTGAGTTCACGCTGGTGCACGCTGAGGCTAGAGTACGAGCAGGGAGGCAGGGAGGCTTCTGATTGGTTCCTTACAACCGGGACCATTTTTACTGACTGGTAGACGTTTTTACAGGATTACAGCAGCTACAGATGACGGATCTTTTCCGGTCTTTTTTCAGTGCTCATAAGAAACGGATTGCTGTCGGGGTGTAAAGACCATTTCAACCAATATAACAAAAAGTGTATACTGGATAAATCGCAGACCCCAGCTTTAATATACTATATTATGCCTTTTTTTTAATTTTTCGACATACTATACTAATACTATTTTTATTTTTTCGACATACTATATAGTATGACTTCTTTTCAACATACTATGCTATTACTTTTTTTTTTTTTTCGACAGACTATACTTAGACTTTTATATTTTTTCGACATACTATACTATGACTTTTTTCGACATACTATACTATGACTTTTTTATTTTTTCGACATACTATATTATAACATACTATAGTATTAATATTTTTATTTTTTCGACATACTATACCATACCTTTTTTTCGACATACTATACCATAACTTTTTTTCGACATACTATACTTTCACTTTTTTTAACATACTATACTATGAGTTTTTTTATTTTTTCGACGTACTATACTATAACATTTTTCTTGTTTTTTTGACATACTATACTATGACTTTTTTTCGACATACTATACTATGACTTTTTTTCGACATACTATACTGTGACTTTTTCAGATATGCTATAGTATGACTTTTTTCGACATACTATACTATGACTTTTTTCGACATGCTATCGTATGACTTTTTTTCGACATATTATACTATCACTATTTTTATATTTTCAACATACTATACTATAACTTTTTTTTCGACATACTATAATATGACTTTTATATTTTTTCGACATGCTATACTATGACTTTTTTTTATTTTTTCTACATGCTATACTATAACTTTTTTCTTGTTTTTTTGACATACTATACTATGACTTTTTTATTACATACTATACTATAACTTTTTTCTTGTTCTTTTTCGACATACTTAACTTTGACTTATTTTTATTTTTTCGACATACTATACTATGACTTTTTAGTTTTTTCGATATACTATACCATAACTTTTTTCTATTTTTCTACATACTATACCATAACCTTTTTCTATTTTTTAATATACTATATTATGCCTTTTTTAAATTTTTCTGACATACTATACTAATACTATTTTTATTTTTTCGACATACTATATAGTATGACTTCTTTTCAACATACTATGCTATGACTTTTTTTAACATACTATACTATGAGTTTTTTTATTTTGACGTACTATACTATAACTTTTTTCTTCTTTTTTTGACATACTATACCATGACTTTTTTCAACATGCCATAGTATAACTTTTTTTCGACATACTATACTATGACTTTTTTCAACATGCTATGGTATGACTTTGTTTCAACATACTATACTATGACTTTTTCAGACATGATATAGTATGACTTTTTTCGACATACTATACTATGACTTTTTTCGACAAGCTATAGTATGACTTTTTTCAACATACTATACTATAATTTATTTTTATTTTTTCGACGTACTATACTTTAACTTTCTTTTTGTTTTTTTTTGACATACTATACTATGACTTTTTTCGACATGCTATAGTATGATTTTTTTTCGACATACAACTCTATGACTTTTTTTCAACATACTATACTATGACTTTTTCCGACATACTATGACTCTTTTTTATTTTTTCGACATACTATACTATGACTTTTTCAGAAATGCTATAGTATGACTTTTTTCGACATGCTATCGTATGACTTTTTTTCGACAAACTATACTATGACTATTTTTATATTTTCAACATACTATACTATAACTTTTTTTTCGACATACTATAATTTGCCTGTTATATTTTTTTGACATACTATAATACGACTTTTATATTTTTTCGACATGCTATACTTTTGTGATCAAATTTTTTTATTCTTTTTTCAAATTATTTGAACAAAAAGATGTAGACATACAATCAGCCATACAGCAGCGAGTACAGATAAACAAAAGATGGTCAAACCAAACATTACGTATAAAGGACTGGTCGGTGAGAGTAACAAAAATATGACAGACCAGAAAAATACAGATATTAAGACATCAACACACCCACAAAAGAAAAGGAAAAAACAAACAAAAAAAACCCCATATATATATACACATACAAACACATACATACAAACCTACATACACCCGCACATACATATACATACACATACATACATACCCATTCACACATACATACACACACATATACAGTATACATACACACACATATGTATACATACATACATACATACACATATACACACAAACAAATACAGACAAATACATACACATACAAAAAACATGCATACTAACGTATTGCACATATATACATGTCTGTAATAGGAACAATGTGAAAATCAATAACACAAGTTATATTGATATAAACGGTGTTGCTTCAACCCTTATAAACAAGCAAGTATTATAACACCGGAATATGTCTACAGTAATGGCAAAGAAACAGATTATACAGCCCAAACAGGGAACAAAAAAAGAAACTAAAAACAACACAGGACAGGACCAGAGGGGGATTCACAATAAATAAAGTTAAATTGAGAACTGAAGAAATAGATAAATAAAAACACAGAAGGAAAAGGAGAGAGTTCTCTTAAATCAAGAGGCCTTTAAGATCCTCTACTGTTTTGGCCCAGAGAGTTATAGTTTCCTCTTTTGCTCCATGGATGCGTGCTGTGGACAGCTCAAGATAGCCAACATCTATAAAAGTGAGCACCCATTGCTGTCGAGTTAGTGTATGTGGGGGCTTCCACCGAGTTGCGACCATCTTTTTGGCAGCTGTCAGACCAGCCAAAAACACACGCTTTTGGGCTTTTTGTAGATGAAGCTGAGAGAGATAATTTAAAATCAATACAGATGGGGACAAGGGGACAGGAATATGTAATAAAGTGGACAGATTATCTTTCACCACCTTCCAGAAATTAGCTACACCAGGGCATTCCCAAACCATATGATAAAAGGAACCAATCGCACCAATATGGCATAAAGTACAATTCGGGTACGGTTTAAACTTCATGCTGTGCAGCTTACGTGGAGTCATATACGTCCTGTGAATAAAATTTAAATGAATTTGTTGGTGGTCCGGATTCCTGGACGACTGCTTTACTGTATCCCAAACCAAATCCCAGTCAAAATCTGGGACAAGGTCAGGGATATCTGTCCGCCACACTGAGTCTACTGGTAATGGGATATATGTCTTCTCCAGGAAATAGCTATATAATTTGGTAACAATTCCCCTTGTTCCCCGAGTCTTACGCAAAACTTTGAGCAATGAGTGCTCTTTAAGTGGAGCCTGCCAAGGGACCCCATAGGTCTTCATGGCTGTCCTCAACTGAAGGTAAAAATAAAAAGTGGAACGTTGTAGATTAAACTGGATAGAGAGGTCTTCAAAAGAGTATAGGCCCTTGTCCCCGAACATGCTGCCAAAAGAACGTATCCCCCTGTCGTACCACGGACGGCATTGACCAAACTTAATTGGGCGCATGCCAATCAACAACCCATCATTATTAAAGATAGGAGAATGAGGGTTCCATTTGGACGAGACTCCACACAACTTTTCCGCTCCCCTCCAAACTGTAATTAAATGCGACAAAATGGGACCAAAGCGAAGTGTACATGTATTCAAAGGAGTATTAGAGAATAAAACTTCATCCAACTTCAATGGAAGAACAAGATTCTCCTCCAGCGCCCGCCATGCAACCTCAATTTTATTATCATACCAGTTGACCAGAGGACGCAGTGTAAAGGCCCAATGGTACAACCTAAAGTTTGGAAGTGAAAGCCCCCCAGCAGATCTATCCCGCTGCATTGTGGACAATTTGAAACGAGGGCGCTTGCCGTTCCAAACAAATTTAGTAATTGAGCGCTGCATTCTGTCCCAGAAACGAGATGGAGGTAGCAGAGGTAACATTGAGCTCACAAAGTTGATCCTGGGAAGCACATTCATTTTGATAATAGATATACGAGATCTAAGAGAGTTTGGCAGAGTAGACCATCTTTCAAGATCACGAGTGATCTTAGACAGAGTGTCCTCAAAGTTGATTTTGTCAATGGTCTGCAATGATGCACAAATCTCAATGCCCAGATATTTAAATTGTTTAACCACTGGTATATCCGAGGGCAGTGTTATATTTCTCATTGGGTCATTCAAGGGTAAAAGTGCTGATTTTGCCCAATTTATCTTGTACCCTGATATGACACCGAAACTTCTGAAAATAGCCAAAATGTTAGGGATAGACTGTTGTGCATTACTTATATACAGCAGGATATCGTCTGCATATAACGATATGTGATGATTTGTTCCACAGATGGTAATAGGAGTGATATCATTAGCCAAGCGAATTGTTTGAGCCAGAGGTTCCAGAGAAAGAGCAAAAAGAAGTGGACTTAAAGGACATCCCTGTCTGGAACCTCTGGCTATGTCAAACAGGGAGGAACAAGTCCTACCTGTCAGTACCATAGCTGTTGGGTTAGCATACAGCATCCTAATCATATTTATGAAGGAGGACCCCAGCCCCATAATCTCCAACACTGACCAAAGAAACTCCCACTCCAGCCGGTCAAACGCCTTCATGGCATCTAAGGAAAGGACAGCGGTGGGTAGTGGCAATGAGGAGGAACCATGTATTATATGCAGTAACCTTCTTACATTATCTGATGCCAGCCTAGATCTAATGAAACCAGTCTGATCACAATGAATAAGCCTGGTCATAAAAGGCTGGAGCCTACGCGCAAGCATTTTAGCATAAATTTTAACATCAGCATTTAAAAGGGACAAGGGTCTATAATTGGCACATTCTGTCGGGTCTTTGTCTTTTTTAAGCAGAAGCGATATAGTCGCTATATTTATATCTCTAGAAAAAGAACCTCTGTCCAAGGAGGACTGGATCATATCAAGCAGTAAAGGGCACAGACTGTCCCAGAAAGATGTGTAAAATTCTGGGGGAATCCCATCTAGACCAGGGGACTTGCCACTACTCATATCCAAGGCAGCTTCCTTAAGCTCAGCCATAGTAATAGGAGTGTTCAAACCTTGAGAATCAACCCCTGACAGCTTAGGTAGTCGGATGTCACTCAAGAAGTTGTCACATGTATCCTTGTCATGAATGACCTCTGAGCTATACAACTCCGCATAGAAACTCTGAAATGTTGCATTAACTTGTGAAGGTTCAGTTAGAATGTGACCATCTCCGGACTTAATGGTGGTTATGTCTGAGAAATGATCATTGGCTCTCAGCCTTAGAGCAAGTAAATGGCTGGGTCTGGCTCCATTAAAATAGTATGTTTGGCGCGTTCTATGTATTAAAAATTCAGCACGACGTTTGAGAATAGAATTTATATCTTTCTTCACAAGGTCATACTGAAGAGCGACAACATCATCAAAATTTTGTTGCAATATATTGTCCAATGCTGAAAGTTTACATTCTAATTCATGCAATTTAGCTGAACGAGCCTTCTTTAGAGTAGATGCATAGAGTATAGCATTATTCCTGATGAATCCCTTTATGGCATCCCAGAGTATCCTTGGGTCATCAACTGAGCCCCTATTTATATCAACAAAGTCCTTCAGCTTATCTATGAACTGAGTCCTAAACGATTCATCGCTAAGTAAAGTAGTGTTAAAACGCCACTTAGGGGCCCGTGATGTGATGGAATGTATTGAAGCACGAACAATCATTGCCTTATGGTCAGAAAGAGTGAATGGCAAAAAAATAACGTCCGCTATTATATGGAACACGCCTTTGGAGGAAAAAATAAAATCAATTCGAGAAAAGGATTTGTGTCTTGCCGAACAGTGGGTGAAGTCCTTAGTATTGGGATTTAGCATGCGCCAAAGATCCACCACACCTATGTAATTTGTCCAAGATCGTAAGGCCTCTGAAGCATGTTTTTGTTCTGTGTTTTCTGATTGACCAGACCTATCAAAGGAGTGGTCCATTACAGCATTAAAGTCAGCGCCTATAATAAATTTAAAGCCCGAAAGATCTAAAAGTACTTTAGTTACCTGCTCATAAAATTCTTTATCAAAAGCATTAGGAGCATAAATAGAGACAAGTGCAATATCTCTATTTCCTATATGAACTTTCGCAACGGCTATTCTGCCTTTATTGTCTGTCCAAATATCCAACAGCTTTAAATGCAGATTACGGCGGCAAATAATCGCCACCCCTTTAGATTTATTTGTAGCTGAGGAATGGGCAAGTACTCGGAAAAATCTGTTTGATAAGCGATTCACATCACGTCGAACAATGTGGGTCTCTTGCAACATAGCAATATGGACTTCCTGCTTGCGAAGGAGGTCCAGTGTGGCAACACGCTTCACTGGATTATTTAGGCCCCTTACATTAAGGCTAAGAAATTTCAACTGGGCACTATCAGCCATTTGTGGTGTAAAAAGAGATCAAGCAAAAGGTGGGCAGAGCAAGCAAAGGCCAAGAAGAGGGAAAAGAATAGAACACAAGATAAAAAAGGAACCGTAGACCTCTGGTCCTGTAATAGCACAAACAACTCAGAACTACATAATTAAAACACAAAACAAGGAGAAGATAGGGAACACCCATGTCTATAACTCCTTTGGAGAAGAAAAAACGGAGGCTAGATTCTACTCTTAATCTAGCTGAGAAAGAAAAAAAAAAGAGACTTCCCTGATGAAAATAACGCTCTACAAGTCTCTCCCCGCTCTCATAGCTAAAGCAGAAAAAGTATTATAAATGGTGAATACAGACTAAACCCCCATAGTAGGATTAAGAAAAAATAAATAAATAAATAAAATAAAATAAGTAAATAAATAGATGAATAAAGAGAAGTAAAAAAAAACAAAAAAAAAAAACATTAGTTAAGCGAAAGTAATAAGTGGGTACTGTGGACTTGAAATTTAACATCACAGTGTATAACAAAGGTTTATATGGTGTGAAAGAGCAAAAAATAAATACTTTTTAAAAATTAATATATAAAATTATATGCAAAGATAATAATAATAAAGCATGGCGACATGCTATACTATAACTTTTTTCTTGTTTTTTGACATACTACACTATGACTTTTTTATAACATACCATACTATAACTTTTTTCTTGTTCTTTTTCGACATACTTAACTTTGACTTATTTCTATTTTTTCGACATACTATACTATGACTTTTTAATTTTTTCAACATACTATACTATGACTTTTATATTTATATAAAATAAAAAAAATTATATATTTTATAGCATGTCTATTAATTTCGTGGAAAAACAAGTCATACTATAGTATGTCGAAAAATTTCATGAAAAAAAAGTCATACTATAGTATGTCGAAAATTTCAAGAAAAAAGTCATAGTATAGCAAGTCGATTCATTTCATGGAAAGAAAAGTCATAGTATAGTATGTCGAATAATTTCATAACAAAAAGTCATAGTATAGCATCTCGATTAATTACATGGAAAGAAAACTCATAGTATAGTATGTCAAAAAATTTCAAGAAAAAAGTCATACTTTAGTATGTCGAAAAATTTCATGAAAAAAAATCATCGTATAGTATGTAAAAAATGTTCATGAAAAAGGTCATAGTATAGCATGTCGACTAATCTCATGGAAAGAAAACTCATAGTATAGTATGTCCATTAATTTCGTGGAAAAAAAAAGTCATACTATAGTATGTCAAAAAATTTCATGAAAAAAGTCATAGTATAGCAAGTCGATTCATTTCATGGAAAGAAAAGTCATAGTATAGTATGTCGAATAATTTCATAACAAAAAGTCATAGTATAGCATGTCGAATAATTTCATGGAAAGAAAACTCATAGTATAGTATGTCGAATAATTTCATAAAAAAAAAGTCATAGTACAGTATGTCGAATAATTTCATGAAAAAAAAGTCATAGTATAGTATGTCGAAAAATTTCATGGAAAAAGTCATAATATAGCATGTCGATTAATCCAATGGAAAGAAAACTCATATTATAGTATGTTGAATAATTTCATGAAAAAAGTCATAGTATAGCATGTCGAAAAATTTCATGAATGAAAATCATAGTATAGTATGTCGAAAATTTTCATGAAAAAAGTCATAGTATAGTATGTCGATTGATTTCTTGGAAAAAAAAAGTCATACTATAGTATGTCGAAAAATTTAATTAAAAAAGAGTCATAGTATAGTATGTCAAAAAATTTCATGAAAAAAGTCATAGTATAGCATGTCGAATAATTTCATGGAAAGAAAACTCATAGTATATGTCGAATAATTTCATTAAAAAAAAGTCATAGTATAGCATGTCGAATAATTTCATGGAAAGAAAACTCATACTATAGTATGTCAAATAATTTCATGAAAAAAAAGTCATAGTATAGTATGTCGAAAAATTTCATGGAAAAAGTCATAGTATAGCATGTCGATTAATGTCATGGAAAGAAAACTCATATTATAGTATGTTGAATAATTTCATGAAAAAAAAGTCATAGTATAGTCAGTCGACAATTTTCATAAAAAAGGTCATAGTATAGCATGTCGAATAATTTCATGGAAAGAAAACTCATAGTATATGTCGAATAATTTCATTAAAAAAAAGTCATAGTATAGCATGTCGAATAATTTCATGGAAAGAAAACTCATAGTATAGTATGTCAAATAATTTCATGAAAAAAAAGTCATAGTATAGTATGTCGAAAAATTTCATGGAAAAAGTCATAGTATAGCATGTCGATTAATGTCATGGAAAGAAAACTCATATTATAGTATGTTGAATAATTTCATGAAAAAAAAGTCATAGTATAGTCAGTCGACAATTTTCATAAAAAAGGTCATAGTATAGTATGTCTATTAAATTCGTGGAAAAAAAACTCAGAGTATAGTATGTCGAAAAATGTCATGAAAAAAAATCATAGTATAGTATGTCGAAAAATTTCATGAAAAAAGTCATAGTATAGTATGTCGATTAATTTCATGGAAAGAAAACTCATAGTATAGTATGTCGAATAATTTTATGAAAAAAAAGTCATACTATAGTATGTCGAAAAATTCATGAAAAAAGTCATAGTATAGCATCTCGATAGTATGTCAAAAAATGTCAAGAAAAAAAAGTCATACTTTAGTATGTCGAAAAATGTCATGAAAAAAAATCATAGTATAGTATGTCCAAAATTTTCATGAAAAAGGTCATAGTATAGCATGTTGACTAATTTCATGGAAAGAAAACTCATAGTATAGTATGTCGAATAATTTCGTGGGAAAAAAGTCATACTATAGTATGTCGAAAAATTTCATGGAAAAAGTCATAGTATAGCATGTCGATTAATTTCATTGAAAGAAAAATCATATTATAGTATGTTGAATAATTTCATGAAAAAAAGTCATAGTATAGTATGTTGAAAAATTTCATGAAAAAACGTCATAGTATAGCATGTCTATTAATTTCGTGGAAAAAAAAGTCATACTATAGTATGTCGAAAATTTTCATGAAAAAAGTCATAGTAAAGCATGTCGATTAGATAGATAGATAGATAGATAGATAGTAACTTTATTGATCCCGAGGGAAATTCAAGTATCCAGCATCACAGTTCCATAGTGCAAACATATTAGTAAAAACGTCACAGGTAAGTAGTACACATGTTAGTAAAAACGTCACAAGGTGAGTAGTAAACATATTAGTAAAACGACACAGGTAGTAACAAGACACATGTAAGTAATACAGAGTTTAAAACAAAATATGCAATGTGCAGAAGAACTGTTAAAAATGAATATAGTGCAGGGTAAAACAACTGAGATACAGGACTATTTAAAGAAAAAGTGAATGTAGTGCAGAAAGTGATATAGTGCTGGATAATAAAATATAGGAGAAACAGATATTAAGAAATGTCAGATATGGAATATAATGCAGGATAAGAACTGAGGTAGAGATGTTTTGTAGTGTGCAGAATTAAAGTTAAAGTGGCTCAGTCTATTAAAGTGCACTGTGTGCATTAACTGTCCTGCAGACCGTCCTCCTTTCCCCTCCTCCCCACAGAGGTGTTGTACAGTTTGATGGCTCGGGGGACAAAGGATTTCCTGAGTCTGTCTGTGGAGCACTTTGGGAGCAGCCGCCTGCCGCTGAACAAGCTCCTATGTTTGGTGGTGACGGCGTGCAGAGGATGGCTGGCGTTGTCCATAATGGCCAGCAGTCTGTTGAGTGTTCTTTCCTCTGCCACCGTCACCAGAGAATCGAGCTCCATGCCGACCACGGAGCCGGCCCGCCTGATCAGCTTGTCCAGTCTCGAGGTGTCCCTCTTAGTTGTGCTGCCCCCCCAGCACACCACAGCGTAGAAAAGGACGCTGGCGACCACAGATTGATAAAAGATCCGCAGGAGTTTTGTGCAGATGTTGAATGATCCCAGTCTCCTCAGGAAGTACAGTCTGCTTTGGCCCTTCCTGTAGAGGTGGTCAGTGTTTATTGTCCAGTCCAGTTTGTTGTCCAGCTGCAGCCCGAGGTACTTGTAGGTACCCACAACCTCCACCTCGGCCCCATCGATCTGGACTGGTCGTGGGGGTGGTCTAGACTTCCTGAAGTCTATGACCATTTCCTTGGTTTTGGAGGTGTTGAGCTGCAGGTGGTTGGAGTGAGACCAGGTGACGAAGTCCCCCACCAGGCTCCTGTACTCCTCCTCCTGATCACCCCTAACACATCCCATAATGGCCGTGTCGTCGGCGAACTTCTGGATGTGACACGACTCCGAGATGTAGCTGAAGTCCGCAGTGTAGAGGGTGAAGAGAAGGGGGGCCAGTACAGTCCCCTGTGGTGCTCCCGTGTTGCTGACCACAGTGTCAGATGTGATGTCCTTCAACCTGACGTACTGTGGTCTGCCGGTGAGGTAGTCCATCACCCAGGTCACCAGGTGTGGGTCCACTTGCATCCTGGCCAGCTTATCCTGTAGTAAGAGGGGCTGGATGGTGTTGAAGACGCTTGAGAAGTCGAGAAACAGGATTCTGACTGTGCCGCCTCCCTTGTCAAGATGCAAGTGGGCCCGGTGTAGGAGGTAGAGGCCTGCATCCTCCACCCCGACCTTCGCCTGGTAAGCAAACTGCAGTGGATCCTGAGCATTGATCGACATACATTGATGAAAAAAAATCATAGTATATAATGACGAAAATGTTCATGAAAAAAGTCATAGTATAGCATGTCGAAAAATTTCATGAAAAAAAATCATAGTATAGTATGTCGAAAAATTTCATGAAAAAAGTCATAGTATAGCATGTCGATTAATTTCATGGAAAGAAAACTCATAGTATAGTATGTCAAATAATTTTATGAAAAAAAAGTCATACTATAGTATGTCGAAAAATTCTTGAAAAAAGTCATAGTATAGCATCTCGATTAATTTCATGGAAAGAAAACTCATAGTAAAGTATGTCAAAAAATTCCAAGAAAAAAAAGTCATACTTTAGTATGTCGAAAAATGTCATGAAAAAAAATCATAGTATAGTATGTCGAAAATGTTCATGAAAAAGGTCATAGTATAGCATGTCGCTAATTTCATGGAAGGAAAACACATAGTATAGTATGTTGAAAAATTTCATGAAAAAAAATCATAGTATATAATGACGAAAATGTTTTCATGAAAAAAGTCATAGTATAGCATGTCGAAAAATTTCATGAAAATAAAATCATAGTATAGTATGTCGAAAATTTTCATGAAAAAAGTCATAGTATAGTATGTCGATTAATTTCATGGAAAGAAAACTCATATTATAGTATGTCGAAAAATGTCATGAAAAAAAATCATAGTATAGTATGTCGAAAAATTTCATGAAAAAAGTCATAGTATAGTATGTCGATTAATTTCATGGAAAGAAAACTCATAGTATAGCATGTCGAATAATTTCATGGAAAGAAAACTCATAGTATAGTATGTCAAATAATTTCATGAAAAAAAAGTTATAGTATAGTATGTCGAAAAATTTCATGGAAAAAGTCATAGTATAGCATGTCGATTAATGTCAAGGAAAGAAAACTCATATTATAGTATGTCCATTAATTTCGTGGGAAAAAAGTCATACTATAGTATGTCGAAAAATTTCATGGAAAAAGTCATAGTATAGCATGTCGATTAATTTCATTGAAAGAAAAATCATATTATAGTATGTTGAATAATTTCATGAAAAAAAGTCATAGTATAGTATGTTGAAAAATTTCATGAAAAAACGTCATAGTATAGCATGTCTATTAATTTCGTGGAAAAAAAAGTCATACTATAGTATGTCGAAAAATTTCATGAAAATAGTCATAGTAAAGCATGTCGATTAATGTCATGGAAAGAAAACTCATATTATAGTATGTTGAATAATTTCATGAAAAAAAAGTCATAGTATAGTATGTCGACAATTTTCATAAAAAGGTCATAGTATAGTATGTCTATTAAATTCGTGGAAAGAAAACTCATAGTATAGTGAGTCGAAAAATGTCATGAAAAAAAAGTCATACTATTGTATGTCGAAAAATTTCATGAAAAAAAATCATAGTATATAATGACGAAAATGTTCATGAAAAAAGTCATAGTATAGCATGTCGAAAAAATTCATGAAAAAAAATCATAGTATAGTATGTCGAAAAATTTCATGAAAAAAGACATAGTATAGCATGTGGATTAATTTCATGGAAAAAAAACTCATAGTATAGTATGTTGAATAATTTCATGAAAAAAAGTCATTGTATAGTATGTCGAAAAATTTCATGAAAAAACGTCATAGTATAGCATGTCTATTAATTTCGTGGAAAAAAAAGTCATACTATAGTATGTCGAAAATTTTCATGAAAAAAGTCATTCTAAAGCATGTCGATTAATTTCAAAGAAAGCAAACTCTTAGTATAGTATGTCGAAAAATGTCATGAGAAAAAAGTCATAGTATAGTATGTCGAAAAATTTCATGGAAAAAGTCATAGTAAAGCATGTCGATTAATTTCATGGAAAGAAAACTCATAGTATAGCATGTCGAATAATTTCATGGAATGAAAACTCATAGTATAGTATGTCAAATAATTTCATGAAAAAAAAGTTATAGTATAGTATGTCGAAAAATTTCATGGAAAAAGTCATAGTATAGCATGTCGATTAATGTCATGGAAAGAAAACTCATATTATAGTATGTCCATTAATTTCGTGGGAAAAAAGTCATACTATAGTATGTCGAAAAATTTCATGGAAAAAGTCATAGTATAGCATGTCGATTAATTTCATTGAAAGAAAAATCATATTATAGTATGTTGAATAATTTCATGAAAAAAAGTCATAGTATAGTATGTTGAAAAATTTCATGAAAAAACGTCATAGTATAGCATGTCTATTAATTTCGTGGAAAAAAAAGTCATACTATAGTATGTCGAAAAATGTCATGAAAATAGTCATAGTAAAGCATGTCGATTAATGTCATGGAAAGAAAACTCATATTATAGTATGTTGAATAATTTCATGAAAAAAAAGTCATAGTATAGTATGTCGACAATTTTCATAAAAAGGTCATAGTATAGTATGTCTATTAAATTCGTGGAAAGAAAACTCATAGTATAGTATGTCGAAAAATGTCATGAAAAAAAAGTCATACTATTGTATGTCGAAAAATTTCATGAAAAAAAATCATAGTATATAATGACGAAAATGTTCATGAAAAAAGTCATAGTATAGCATGTCGAAAAAATTCATGAAAAAAAATCATAGTATAGTATGTCGAAAAATTTCATGAAAAAAGTCATAGTATAGCATGTCGATTAATTTCATGGAAAGAAAACTCATAGTATAGTATGTCGAAAAATTCATGAAAAAAGTCATAGTATAGCATCTTGATTAATTTCATGGAAAGAAAACTGTCAAAAAATTCCAAGAAAAAAAAGACATACTTTAGTATGTCGAAAAATGTCATGAAAAAAAATCATAGTATATTATGTCAAAAATGTTCATGAAAAAGGTCATAGTATAGCATGTCGCTAATTTCATGGAAAGAAAACACATAGTATAGTATGTCGAAAAATTTCATGGAAAAAAGTCATAGTATAGTATGTGCAAAATTTTCATGAAAAAGGTCATAGTATAGCATGTCGACTAATTTCATGGAAAGAAAACTCATAGTATAGTATGTCCATTAATTTCGTGGGAAAAAAAGTAATAGTATAGTATGTCGAAAATTTTCATGGAAAAGTCATAGTATAGTATACCCATTAATTTCGTGGAAAAAAAAGTCATAGTATAGTATGTCGAAAAATTTCATGAAAAAAGTCATAGTATGTCAAAAAATTTCATGAAAAAAGTCATAGTATAGCATGTCGATTAATTTCATGGAAAGAATGGTCATGGTATAGTATGTCGTATAATTTCATAAAAAAAAAGTCATAGTATAGCATATCAATTAATTTCATGGAAAGAAAACTCAGAGTATAGTATGTCCATTAATTTCGTGGGAAAAAAGTCATACTATAGTATGTCGAAAATGTTCATGGAAAAAGGTAATAGTATAGCATGTCGATTAATTTCAAGGAAAGAAAACTCATAGTATAGTATGTCGAAAAATGTCATGAGAAAAAAGTCATAGTATAGTATGTCGAAAAATTTCATGGAAAAAGTCATAGTATAGCATGTCGATTAATTTCATGGAAAGAAAACTCATAGTATAGTATGTCGAAAAATGTCATGAGAAAAAAGTCATAGTATAGTATGTCGAAAAATTTCATGGAAAAAGTCATAGTAAAGCATGTCGATTAATTTCAAGGAAAGCAAACTCATAGTATAGTATGTCGAAAAATGTCATGAGAAAAAAGTCATAGTATAGTATGTCGAAAAATTTCATGGAAAGAAAACTCATATAATAGTATGTTGAATAATTTCATGAAAAAAAAGTCATAGTATAGTATGTCGACAATTTTCATAGAAAAGGTCATGGTATAGTATGTCTATTAATTTTGTGGAAAGAAAACTCATAGTATAGCATGTCGAAAAATGTCATGAAAAAAAAGTCATACTATAGTATGTCGAAAAATGTCATGAAAAAAAAGTCATACTATTGTATGTCGAAAAATTTCATGAAAAAAAATCATAGTATATAATGACGAAAATTTTCATGAAAAAAATCATAGTATAGCATGTCGAAAAATTTCATGAAAAAATCATAGTATAGTATGTCGAAAATGTTCATGAAAAAAGTCATAGTATAGTATGTCGATTAATTTCATGGAAAGAAAACTCATATTATAGTATGTCGAAAAATGTCATGAAAAAAAATCATAGTATAGTATGTCGAAAAATTTCATGAAAAAAGTCATAGTATAGCATGTCGATTAATTTCATGGAAAGAAAACTCATAGTATAGTATGTCGAATAATTTTATGAAAAAAAAGTCATAGTAGAGTATGTTGAAAAATTTCATGAAAAAAGTCATAGTATAGCATGTCCATTAATTTCATGGAAAGAAAACTCATATTATAGTATGATGAATAATTTCATGAAAAAAAAGTCATAGCATGTCTATTCATTTCGTGGAAAAAAAAGTCATACTATAGTATGGCGAAATATTTCATGGAAAGAAAACTCGTAGTATAGTATGTCGAAAAATGTCATGAATAAAGTCATAGTATAGTATGTCGAAAACGTTCATGAAAAATATCATAGTATAGCATGTCGATTAATTTCATGGAAAGAAAACTCATATTATAGTAGGTCGAAAAATTTAATGAAAAAAATGATAGTATAGTATGTTGAAAAATGTCATGAAAAAAGTCATAGTATAGCATGTCGATTAATTTCATGGAAAAATAACTCATTGTATAGTATGTCGCATAATTTTATGAAAAAAAAGTCATAGTATAGTATGTCGAAAAATGTCATGAGAAAAAAGTCATTCTATAGTATGTCGAAAAATTTCATGAAAAAAGTCATAGTATAGCATGTCGATTAATTTCATGGAAAGAAAACTCATTGTATAGTATCTGGCATAATTTTATGAAAAAAAAGTCATAGTATAGTATGTCGAAAAATTTCATGGAAAAAGTCATAGTATAAAATGTCGATTAATTTCATGGAAAGAAAAATCATAGTATAGTATGTCGAAAAATGTCATGAAAAAGGTCATAGTTTAGTATGTCTATTAATTTCGTGGAAAAAAAAGTCATTCTATAGGATGTCGAAAATTTTCATGAAAAAAGTCATTCTATAGTATGTCGAAAAATTTCATGAAAAAAAATCATAGTATAGTATGTCGAAAATTTTCATGAAAAAAGTCATAGTATAGCATGTCGATTAATTTCATGGAAAGTAAACTCATATTATAGTATGTCGAAAAATGTCATGAAAAAAAATCATAGTATAGTATGTCGAAAAATGTCATGAAAAAAGTCACAGTATAGCATGTCGATTAATTTCATGGAAAAAAAACTCATAAGGTATGTTGAATAATTTCATGAAAAAAAAGTCATAGTATATTATGTCGACAATTTTCATAAAAAAGGTCATAGTATAGCATGTCTTTTAATTTCGTGGAATAAAAAGTCATATTATAGTATGACGAAAAATTTCATGAAAAAAAGTCTTACTATAGTATTTCGAAAATTTTCATGAAAAAAGTCATAGTATAGCATGTCGATTAATTTCATGGAAAGAAAACTCATCGTATAGTATGTGGCATAATTTCATTAAAAAAAAGTCATAGTATAGCATGTCGAATAATTTCATGGAAAGAAAACTCATAGTATAGTATGTCAAATAATTTCATGAAAAAAAAGTCATAGTATAGTATGTCGAAAAATTTCATGGAAAAAGTCATAGTATAGCATGTCGATTAATGTCATGGAAAGAAAACTCATATTATAGTATGTTGAATAATTTCATGAAAAAAAAGTCATAGTATAGTCAGTCGACAATTTTCATAAAAAAGGTCATAGTATAGCATGTCGAATAATTTCATGGAAAGAAAACTCATAGTATATGTCGAATAATTTCATTAAAAAAAAGTCATAGTATAGCATGTCGAATAATTTCATGGAAAGAAAACTCATACTATAGTATGTCAAATAATTTCATGAAAAAAAAGTCATAGTATAGTATGTCGAAAAATTTCATGGAAAAAGTCATAGTATAGAATGTCGATTAATGTCATGGAAAGAAAACTCATATTATAGTATGTTGAATAATTTCATGAAAAAAAAGTCATAGTATAGTCAGTCGACAATTTTCATGAAAAAGGTCATAGTATAGCATGTCGAATAATTTCATGGAAAGAAAACTCATAGTATATGTCGAATAATTTCATTAAAAAAAAGTCATAGTATAGCATGTCGAATAATTTCATGGAAAGAAAACTCATAGTATAGTATGTCAAATAATTTCATGAAAAAAAAGTCATAGTATAGTATGTCGAAAAATTTCATGGAAAAAGTCATAGTATAGAATGTCGATTAATGTCATGGAAAGAAAACTCATATTATAGTATGTTGAATAATTTCATGAAAAAAAAGTCATAGTATAGTCAGTCGACAATTTTCATAAAAAGGTCATAGTATAGCATGTCGAATAATTTCATGGAAAGAAAACTCATAGTATATGTCGAATAATTTCATTAAAAAAAAGTCATAGTATAGCATGTCGAATAATTTCATGAAAGAAAACTCATACTATAGTATGTCGAAATAATTTCATGAAAAAAAATCATAGTATATAATGACGAAAATTTTCATGAAAAAAATCATAGTATAGCATGTCGAAAAATTTCATGAAAAAATCATAGTATAGTATGTCGAAAATGTTCATGAAAAAAGTCATAGTATAGTATGTCGATTAATTTCATGGAAAGAAAACTCATATTATAGTATGTCGAAAAATGTCATGAAAAAAAATCATAGTATAGTATGTCGAAAAATTTCATGAAAAAAGTCATAGTATAGCATGTCGATTAATTTCATGGAAAGAAAACTCATAGTATAGTATGTCGAATAATTTTATGAAAAAAAAGTCATAGTAGAGTATGTTGAAAAATTTCATGAAAAAAGTCATAGTATAGCATGTCCATTAATTTCATGGAAAGAAAACTCATATTATAGTATGATGAATAATTTCATGAAAAAAAAGTCATAGCATGTCTATTCATTTCGTGGAAAAAAAAGTCATACTATAGTATGGCGAAATATTTCATGGAAAGAAAACTCGTAGTATAGTATGTCGAAAAATGTCATGAATAAAGTCATAGTATAGTATGTCGAAAACGTTCATGAAAAATATCATAGTATAGCATGTCGATTAATTTCATGGAAAGAAAACTCATATTATAGTAGGTCGAAAAATTTAATGAAAAAAATGATTGTATAGTATGTTGAAAAATGTCATGAAAAAAGTCATAGTATAGCATGTCGATTAATTTCATGGAAAAATAACTCATAGTATAGTATGTCGCATAATTTTATGAAAAAAAAGTCATAGTATAGTATGTCGAAAAATGTCATGAGAAAAAAGTCATTCTATAGTATGTCGAAAAATTTCATGAAAAAAGTCATAGTATAGCATGTCGATTAATTTCATGGAAAGAAAACTCATTGTATAGTATCTGGCATAATTTTATGAAAAAAAAGTCATAGTATAGTATGTCGAAAAATTTCATGGAAAAAGTCATAGTATAAAATGTCGATTAATTTCATGGAAAGAAAAATCATAGTATAGTATGTCGAAAAATGTCATGAAAAAGGTCATAGTTTAGTATGTCTATTAATTTCGTGGAAAAAAAAGTCATTCTATAGGATGTCGAAAATTTTCATGAAAAAAGTCATTCTATAGTATGTCGAAAAATTTCATGAAAAAAAATCATAGTATAGTATGTCGAAAATTTTCATGAAAAAAGTCATAGTATAGCATGTCGATTAATTTCATGGAAAGTAAACTCATATTATAGTATGTCGAAAAATGTCATGAAAAAAAATCATAGTATAGTATGTCGAAAAATGTCATGAAAAAAGTCACAGTATAGCATGTCGATTAATTTCATGGAAAAAAAACTCATAAGGTATGTTGAATAATTTCATGAAAAAAAAGTCATAGTATATTATGTCGACAATTTTCATAAAAAAGGTCATAGTATAGCATGTCTTTTAATTTCGTGGAATAAAAAGTCATATTATAGTATGACGAAAAATTTCATGAAAAAAAGTCTTACTATAGTATTTCGAAAATTTTCATAAAAAAAGTCATAGTATAGCATGTCGATTAATTTCATGGAAAGAAAACTCATCGTATAGTATGTGGCATAATTTTATGAAAAAAAAGTCATAGTATGTCGAAAAATTTCATGGAAAAAGTCAGAGTATAGCATGTCGATTAATTTCATGGAAAGAAAAATCATAGTATAGTATGTCGAAAAATGTCATGAAAAAGGTCAAAGTTTAGTATGTCTATTAATTTCGTGGGAAAAAAGTCATACTATAGTATGTCGAAAAATTTCATGGAAAAAGTCATAGTATAGCATGTCGAAAAATTTCATGGAAAGAAAAATCATATAATAGTATGTTGAATAATTTCATGAAAAAAAAGTCATAGTATAGTATGTCGAAAATGTTCATGAAAAAGGTAATAGTATAGCATGTCGATTAATTTCAAGGAAAGCAAACTCATAGTATAGTATGTCGAAAAATGTCATGAGAAAAAAGTCATAGTATAGTATGTCGAAAAATTTCATGGAAAAAGTCATAGTATAGCATGTCGATTAATTTCATGGAAAGAAAACTCATAGTATAGTATGTCGAAAAATGTCATGAGAAAAAAGTCATAGTATAGTATGTCGAAAAATTTCATGGAAAAAGTCATAGTATAGCATGTCGATTAATTTCATGGAAAGAAAACTCATATAATAGTATGTTGAATAATTTCATGAAAAAAAAGTCATAGTATAGTATGTCGACAAATTTCATAAAAAAAGTCATAGTATAGCATGTCGAATAATTTCATGGAAAGAAAACTCATAGTATATGTCGAATAATTTCATTAAAAAAAAGTCATAGTATAGCATGTCGAATAATTTCATGGAAAGAAAACTCATAGTATAGTATGTCAAATAATTTCATGAAAAAAAAGTCATAGTATAGTATGTCGAAAAATTTCATGGAAAAAGTCATAGTATAGCATGTCGATTAATGTCATGGAAAGAAAACTCATACTATAGTATGTCAAATAATTTCATGAAAAAAAAGTCATAGTATAGTATGTCGAAAAATTTCATGGAAAAAGTCATAGTATAGCATGTCGATTAATGTCATGGAAAGAAAACTCATATTATAGTATGTTGAATAATTTCATGAAAAAAAAGTCATAGTATAGTCAGTCGACAATTTTCATAAAAAAGGTCATAGTATAGCATGTCGAATAATTTCATGGAAAGAAAACTCATAGTATATGTCGAATAATTTCATTAAAAAAAAGTCATAGTATAGCATGTCGAATAATTTCATGGAAAGAAAACTCATACTATAGTATGTCAAATAATTTCATGAAAAAAAAGTCATAGTATAGTATGTCGAAAAATTTCATGGAAAAAGTCATAGTATAGCATGTCGATTAATGTCATGGAAAGAAAACTCATATTATAGTATGTTGAATAATTTCATGAAAAAAAAGTCATAGTATAGTCAGTCGACAATTTTCATAAAAAAGGTCATAGTATAGCATGTCGAATAATTTCATGGAAAGAAAACTCATAGTATATGTCGAATAATTTCATTAAAAAAAAGTCATAGTATAGCATGTCGAATAATTTCATGGAAAGAAAACTCATACTATAGTATGTCAAATAATTTCATGAAAAAAAAGTCATAGTATAGTATGTCGAAAAATTTCATGGAAAAAGTCATAGTATAGCATGTCGATTAATGTCATGGAAAGAAAACTCATATTATAGTATGTTGAATAATTTCATGAAAAAAAAGTCATAGTATAGTCAGTCGACAATTTTCATAAAAAAGGTCATAGTATAGCATGTCGAATAATTTCATGGAAAGAAAACTCATAGTATATGTCGAATAATTTCATTAAAAAAAGTCATAGTATAGCATGTCGAATAATTTCATGGAAAGAAAACTCATAGTATAGTATGTCAAATAATTTCATGAAAAAAAAGTCATAGTATAGTATGTCGAAAAATTTCATGGAAAAAGTCATAGTATAAAATGTCGATTAATTTCATGGAAAGAAAAATCATAGTATAGTATGTCGAAAAATGTCATGAAAAAGGTCATAGTTTAGTATGTCTATTAATTTCGTGGAAAAAAAAGTCATTCTATAGGATGTCGAAAATTTTCATGAAAAAAGTCATTCTATAGTATGTCGAAAAATTTCATGAAAAAAAATCATAGTATAGTATGTCGAAAATTTTCATGAAAAAAGTCATAGTATAGCATGTCGATTAATTTCATGGAAAGTAAACTCATATTATAGTATGTCGAAAAATGTCATGAAAAAAAATCATAGTATAGTATGTCGAAAAATGTCATGAAAAAAGTCACAGTATAGCATGTCGATTAATTTCATGGAAAGAAAACTCATTAGGTATGTTGAATAATTTCATGAAAAAAAAGTCATAGTATATTATGTCGACAATTTTCATAAAAAAGGTCATAGTATAGCATGTCTTTTAATTTCGTGGAAAAAAAAGTCATATTATAGTATGACGAAAAATTTCATGAAAAAAAGTCTTACTATAGTATTTCGAAAATTTTCATGAAAAAAGTCATAGTATAGCATGTCGATTAATTTCATGGAAAGAAAACTCATCGTATAGTATGTGGCATAATTTTATGAAAAAAAAGTCATAGTATGTCGAAAAATTAATTTCATGGAAAGAAAACTCATCGTATAGTATGTGGCATAATTTTATGAAAAAAAAGTCATAGTATGTCGAAAAATTTCATGGAAAAAGTCAGAGTATAGCATGTCGATTAATTTCATGGATAGAAAAATCATAGTATAGTATGTCGAAAAATGTCATGAAAAAGGTCAAAGTTTAGTATGTCTATTAATTTCGTGGAAAAAAAGTCATACTATAGTATGTCAAAAAATTTCATGAAAAAGGTCATAGTATAGCATGTCCATTAATTTCATGGAAAGAAAACTCATATTATAGTATGATGAAAAATGTCATGAAAAAAAAGTCATACTATAGTATGTCGAAAAATGTCATGAAAAAAAAGTCATACTATAGTATGTTGAAAAATGTCATGAAAAAAAAGTCATACTATAGTATGTCGAAAAATGTCATGAAAAAAAAGTCATACTATAGTATGTCGAAAAATTTCATGAAAAAAGTCATAGTATAGCATGTCGAATAATTTCATGGAAAGAAAACTCATAGTATATGTCGAATAATTTCATTAAAAAAGGTCATAGTATAGCATGTCGAATAATTTCATGGAAAGAAAACTCATACTATAGTATGTCAAATAATTTCATGAAAAAAAAGTCATAGTATAGTATGTCGAAAAATTTCATGGAAAAAGTCATAGTATAGCATGTCGATTAATGTCATGGAAAGAAAACTCATATTATAGTATGTTGAATAATTTCATGAAAAAAAAGTCATAGTATAGTCAGTCGACAATTTTCATAAAAAAGGTCATAGTATAGCATGTCGAATAATTTCATGGAAAGAAAACTCATAGTATATGTCGAATAATTTCATGAAAAAAAAGTCATAGTATAGTCAGTCGACAATTTTCATAAAAAAGGTCATAGTATAGCATGTCGAATAATTTCATGAAAGAAAACTCATAGTTAGTATGTCGAATAATTTCATTAAAAAAAGTCATAGTATAGCATGTCGAATATTTCATGGAAAGAAAACTCATAGTATAGTATGTCAAATAATTTCATGAAAAAAAAGTCATAGTATAGTATGTCGAAAAATTTCATAAAAAAAGTCATAGTATAGCATGTCGAATAATTTCATGGAAAGAAAACTCATATTATAGTATGTCGAATAATTTCATGAAAAAAAAGTCATAGTATAGTCAGTCGACAATTTTCATAAAAAAGGTCATAGTATAGCATGTCGAATAATTTCATGGAAAGAAAACTCATAGTATATGTCGAATAATTTCATTAAAAAAAAGTCATAGTATAGCTGTCGAATAATTTCAGTGAAAAAAAAGTCATATTATAGTATGACGAAAAATTTCATGAAAAAAAGTCTTACTATAGTATTTCGAAAATTTTCATGAAAAAAGTCATAGTATAGCATGTCGATTAATTTCATGGAAAGAAAACTCATCGTATAGTATGTGTTATAATTTTATGAAAAAAAAGTCATAGTATGTTGAAAAATTTCATGGAAAAAGTCATAGTATAGCATGTCGATTAATTTCATGGAAAAAAAATCATAGTATAGTATGTCGAAAAATGTCATGAAAAAGGTCAAAGTTTAGTATGTCTATTAATTTCGTGGAAAAAATTCATACTATAGTATGTCAAAAAATTTCATGAAAAAGTCATAGTATAGCATGTCGATTAATTTCATGGAAAGAAAACTCATATTATAGTATGTTGAATAATTTCATGAAAAAAAAGTCATAGTATATTATGTCGACAATTTTCATAAAAAAGGTCATAGTATAGCATGTCTTTTAATTTCGTGGAAAAAAAAATCATATTATAGTATGTCGAAAATTTCATGAAAAAAAGTCATAGTATAGTATGTCGAAAATTTTCATGAAAAAAGGTCATAGTATAGCATGTCGAATAATTTCATGGAAAGAAAACTACTATAGTATGTCGAATAATTTCATTAAAAAAAAGTCATAGTATAGCATGTCGAATAATTTCATGGAAAGAAAACTCATACTATAGTATGTCAAATAATTTCATGAAAAAAAAGTCATAGTATAGTATGTCGAAAAATTTCATGGAAAAAGTCATAGTATAGCATGTCGATTAATGTCATGGAAAGAAAACTCATATTATAGTATGTTGAATAATTTCATGAAAAAAAAGTCATAGTATAGTCAGTCGACAATTTTCATAAAAAAGGTCATAGTATAGCATGTCGAATAATTTCATGGAAAGAAAGTCATCTAGTATATGTCGAATAATTTCATTAAAAAAAGTCATAGTATAGCATGTCGAATAATTTCATGGAAAGAAAACTCATACTATAGTATGTGGCATAATTTTATGAAAAAAAAGTCATAGTATAGTATGTCGAAAAATTTCATGGAAAAAGTCATAGTATAAAATGTCGATTAATTTCATGGAAAGAAAAAGCATAGTATAGTATGTCGAAAAATGTCATGAAAAAGGTCATAGTTTAGTATGTCTATTAATTTCGTTGAAAAAAAAGTCATTCTATAGGATGTCGAAAATTTTCATGAAAAAAGTCATTCTATAGTATGTCGAAAAATTTCATGAAAAAAAATCATAGTATAGTATGTCGAAAATTTTCATGAAAAAAGTCATAGTATAGCATGTCGATTAATTTCATGGAAAGAAAACTCATATTATAGTATGTCGAAAAATTTCATGAAAAAAAATCATAGTATAGTATGTCGAAAATTTTCATGAAAAAAGTCATAGTATAGCATGTCGATTAATTTCATGGAAAGAAAACTCATAAGGCATGTTGAATAATTTCATTGTCTTTTAATTTCGTGGAAAAAAAAGTCATATTATAGTATGACGAAAAATTTCATGAAAAAAAGTCTTACTATAGTATTTCGAAAATTTTCATGAAAAAAGTCATAGTATAGCATGTCGATTAATTTCATGGAAAGAAAACTCATCGTATAGTATGTGGCATAATTTTATGAAAAAAAAGTCATAGTATGTTGAAAAATTTCATGGAAAAAGTCATAGTATAGCATGTCGATTAATTTCATGGAAAAAAAATCATAGTATAGTATGTCGAAAAATGTCATGAAAAAGGTCAAAGTTTAGTATGTCTATTAATTTCGTGGAAAAAAAGTCATACTATAGTATGTCAAAAAATTTCATGAAAAAGTCATAGTATAGCATGTCGATTAATTTCATGGAAAGAAAACTCATATTATAGTATGTTGAATAATTTCATGAAAAAAAAGTCATAGTATATTATGTCGACAATTTTCATAAAAAAGGTCATAGTATAGCATGTCTTTTAATTTCGTGGAAAAAAAAATCATATTATAGTATGTCGAAAAATTTCATGAAAAAAAGTCTTACTATAGTATTTCGAAAATTTTCATGTAAAAAGTCATAGTATAGCATGTCGATTAATTTCATGGAAAGAAAAATCATAGTATAGTATGATGAATAATTTCATGAAAAAAAAGTCATAGTAAAGCATGTCTATTCATTTCGTGGAAAAAAAAGTCATACTATAGTATGGCGAAATATTTCATGGAAAGAAAACTCGTAGTATAGTATGTCGAAAAATGTCATGAATAAAGTCATAGTATAGTATGTCGAAAATGTTCATGAAAAATATCATAGTATAGCATGTCGATTAATTTCATGGAAAGAAAACTCATATTATAGTAGGTCGAAAAATTTAATGAAAAAAAATGATAGTATATTATGTTGAAAAATGTCATGAAAAAAGTCATTCTAGAGTATGTCGAAAAATTTCATGAAAAAAGTCATAGTATAGCATGTCGATTAATTTCATGGAAAGAAAACTCATTGTATAGTATCTGGCATAATTTTATGAAAAAAAAGTCATAGTATAGTATGTCGAAAAATTTCATGGAAAAAGTCATAGTATAAAATGTCGATTAATTTCATGGAAAGAAAAAGCATAGTATAGTATGTCGAAAAATGTCATGAAAAAGGTCATAGTTTAGTATGTCTATTAATTTCGTGGAAAAAAAAGTCATTCTATAGGATGTCGAAAATTTTCATGAAAAAAGTCATTCTATAGTATGTCGAAAAATTTCATGAAAAAAAATCATAGTATAGTATGTCGAAAATTTTCATGAAAAAAGTCATAGTATAGCATGTCGATTAATTTCATGGAAAGAAAACTCATATTATAGTATGTCGAAAAATGTCATGAAAAAAAATCATAGTATAGTATGTCGAAAAATGTCATGAAAAAAGTCATAGTATAGCATGTCGATTAATTTCATGGAAAGAAAACTCATAAGGCATGTTGAATAATTTCATTGTCTTTTAATTTCGTGGAAAAAAAAGTCATATTATAGTATGACGAAAAATTTCATGAAAAAAAGTCTTACTATAGTATTTCGAAAATTTTCATGAAAAAAGTCATAGTATAGCATGTCGATTAATTTCATGGAAAGAAAACTCATCGTATAGTATGTGGCATAATTTTATGAAAAAAAAGTCATAGTATGTCGAAAAATTTCATGGAAAAAGTCATAGTATAGCATGTCGATTAATTTCATGGAAAGAAAAATCATAGTATAGTATGTCGAAAAATGTCATGAAAAAGGTCAAAGTTTAGTATGTCTATTAATTTCGTGGAAAAAAAGTCATACTATAGTATGTCAAAAAATTTCATGAAAAAGTCATAGTATAGCATGTCGATTAATTTCATGGAAAGAAAACTCATATTATAGTATGTTGAATAATTTCATGAAAAAAAAGTCATAGTATATTATGTCGACAATTTTCATAAAAAAGGTCATAGTATAGCATGTCTTTTAATTTCGTGGAAAAAAAAATCATATTATAGTATGTCGAAAAATTTCATGAAAAAAAGTCTTACTATAGTATTTCGAAAATTTTCATGTAAAAAGTCATAGTATAGCATGTCGATTAATTTCATGGAAAGAAAAATCATAGTATAGTATGATGAATAATTTCATGAAAAAAAAGTCATAGTAAAGCATGTCTATTCATTTCGTGGAAAAAAAAGTCATACTATAGTATGGCGAAATATTTCATGGAAAGAAAACTCGTAGTATAGTATGTCGAAAAATGTCATGAATAAAGTCATAGTATAGTATGTCGAAAATGTTCATGAAAAATATCATAGTATAGCATGTCGATTAATTTCATGGAAAGAAAACTCATATTATAGTATGTCGAAAAATTTCATGGAAAAAGTCATAGTATAAAATGTCGATTAATTTCATGGAAAGAAAAAGCATAGTATAGTATGTCGAAAAATGTCATGAAAAAGGTCATAGTTTAGTATGTCTATTAATTTCGTGGAAAAAAAAGTCATTCTATAGGATGTCGAAAATGTTCATGAAAAAAGTCATTCTATAGTATGTCGAAAAATTTCATGAAAAAAAATCATAGTATAGTATGTCGAAAATTTTCATGAAAAAAGTCATAGTATAGCATGTCGATTAATTTCATGGAAAGAAAACTCATATTATAGTATGTCGAAAAATTTCATGAAAAAAAATCATAGTATAGTATGTCGAAAAATGTCATGAAAAAAGTCATAGTATAGCATGTCGATTAATTTCATGGAAAGAAAACTCATAAGGTATGTTGAATAAATTCATTGTCTTTTAATTTCGTGGAAAAAAAAGTCATATTATAGTATGACGAAAAATTTCATGAAAAAAGTCATAGTATAGCATGTCGATTAATTTCATGGAAAAATAACTCATAGTATAGTATGTCGCATAATTTTATGAAAAAAAAGTCACAGTATAGTATGTCGAAAAATGTCATGAGAAAAAAGTCATTCTAGAGTATGTCGAAAAATTTCATGAAAAAAGTCATACTATAGCATGTCGATTAATTTCATGGAAAGAAAACTCATTGTAAAGTATCTGGCATAATTTTATGAAAAAAAAGTCATAGTATAGTATGTCGAAAAATTTCATGGAAAAAGTCATAGTATAAAATGTCGATTAATTTCATGGAAAGAAAAATCATAGTATAGTATGTCGAAAAATGTCATGAAAAAGTTCATAGTTTAGTATGTCTATTAATTTCGTGGAAAAAAAAGTCATTCTATAGGATGTCGAAAATTTTCATGAAAAAAGTCATTCTATAGTATGTCGAAAAATTTCATGAAAAGAAATCATAGTATAGTATGTCGAAAATTTTCATGAAAAAAGTCATGTCGATTAATTTCATGGAAAGAAAACTCATATTATAGTATGTCGAAAAATGTCATGAAAAAGATCAAAGTTTAGTATGTCTATTAATTTCGTGGAAATAAAGTCATACTATAGTATGTCAAAAAATTTCATGAAGAAGTCGTAGTCTTTTAATTTCGTGGAAAAAAAAGTCATATTATAGTCTGACGAAAAATTTCATGAAAAAAAGTCTTACTATAGTATTTCGAAAATTTTCATGAAAAAAGTCATATTATAGCATGTCGATTAATTTCATGGAAAGAAAACTCATCGTATAGTATGTGGCATAATTTTATGAAAAAAAAGTCATAGTATAGTATGTCGAAAAATTTCATGGAAAAAGTCATAGTATAGCATGTCGATTAATTTCATGGAAAGAAAAATCATAGTATAGTATGTCGAAAAACGTCATGAAAAAGGTCAAAGTTTAGTATGTCTATTAATTTCGTGGAAAAAAAGTCATACTATAGTATGTCAAAAAATTTCATGAAAAAGTCATAGTATAGCATGTCGATTAATTTCATGGAAAGAAAACTCATATTATAGTATGTTGAATAATTTCATGAAAAAAAAGTCATAGTATATTATGTCGACAATTTTCATAAAAAAGGTCATAGTATAGCATGTCTTTTAATTTCGTGGAAAAAAAAATCATATTATAGTATGTCGAATAATTTTATGAAAAAAAAGTCATAGTATAGTATGTCGAAAAATTTCATGAAAAAAGTCATAGTATAGCATGTCCATTAATTTCATGGAAAGAAAACTCATATTATAGTATGATGAATAATTTCATGAAAAAAAAGTCATATTAAAGCATGTCTATTCATTTCTCGGAAAAAAAAGTCATACTATAGTATGGCGAAATATTTCATGGAAAGAAAACTCGTAGTATAGTATGTCGAAAAATGTCATGAATAAAGTCATAGTATAGTATGTCGAAAATGTTCATGAAAAATATCATAGTATAGCATGTCGATTAATTTCATGGAAAGAAAACTCATCGTATAGTATGTCGAATAATTTCATGAAAAAAAAGTCATAGTATAGTATGTTGAAAAATGTCATGAAAAAAGTCATAGTATAGCATGTCGATTAATTTCATGGAAAAATAACTCATAGTATAGTATGTCGCATAATTTTATGAAAAAAAAGTCATAGTATAGTATGTCGAAAAATGTCATGAGAAAAAAGTCATTCTATAGTATGTCGAAAAATTTCATGAAAAAAGTCATAGTATAGCATGTCGATTAATTTCATGGAAAGAAAATTCATTGTATAGTATCTGGCATAATTTTATGAAAAAAAAGTCATAGTATAGGATGTCGAAAAATTTCATGGAAAAAGTCATAGTATAAAATGTCGATTAATTTCATGGAAAGAAAAATCATAGTATAGTATGTCGAAAAATGTCATGAAAAAGGTCATAGTTTAGTATGTCTATTAATTTCGTGGAAAAAAAAGTCATTCTATAGGATGTCGAAAATTTTCATGAAAAAAGTCATTCTATAGTATGTCGAAAAATTTCATGAAAAGAAATCATAGTATAGTATGTCGAAAATTTTCATGAAAAAAGTCATAGTATAGCATGTCGATTAATTTCATGGAAAGAAAACTCATATTATAGTATGTCGAAAAATGTCATGAAAAAAAATCATAGTATAGTATGTCGAAAAATGTCATGAAAAAAGTCATAGTATAGCATGTCGATTAATTTCATGGAAAGAAAAATCATAGTATAGTATGTCGAAAAATGTCATGAAAAAGGTCAAAGTTTAGTATGTCTATTAATTTCGTGGAAAAAAAGTCATACTATAGTATGTCAAAAAATTTCATGAAAAAGTCGTAGTATAGCATGTCGATTAATTTCATGGAAAGAAAACTCATATTATAGTATGTTGAATAATTTCATGAAAAAAAAGTCAGTATATTATGTCGACAATTTTCATAAAAAAGGTCGTAGTATAGCATGTCTTTTAATTTCGTGGGAAAAAAAATCATATTATAGTATGTCGAAAAATTTCATGAAAAAAAGTCTTACTATAGTATTTCGAAAATTTTCATGTAAAAAGTCATAGTATAGCATGTCGATTAATTTCATGGAAAGAAAAATCATAGTATAGTATGTCGAAAAATGTCATGAAAAAGGTCATAGTTTAGTATGTCTATTAATTTCGTGGAAAAAAGTCATACTATAGTATGTCAAAAAATTTCATGAAAAAGTCAGAGTATAGCATGTCGATTAATTTCATGGAAAGAAAACTCATATTATAGTATGTTGAATAATTTCATGAAAAAAAGTCATAGTATAGTATATCGAAAATTTTCATGAAAAAGGTCATAGTATAGCATGTCTATTAATTTCGTGGAAAAAAAAGTCATACTATAGTATGTCGAAAATTTTCATGAAAAAAGTCATTCTATAGTATGCCGAAAAATTTCATGAAAAAAAATCATAGTATAGCATGTCGAAAAATTTCATGGAAAGAAATCATAGTATAGCATTTCGTTTAATTTCATGGAAAGAAAACTCATCGTATAGTATGTCGAATAATTTCATGAAAAAAAAGTCATAGTATAGTATGTTGAAAAACTTAATGGAAAAAGTCATAGTATAGCATGTCGATTAATTTTGTGGAAAGAAAACTCATAGTATAGTATGTCGAAAAATGTCATGAAAAAAAAGTCATACTATAGTATGTTGAAAAATTTCATAAAAAAAAATCATTGTATAGTATGACGAAAATTTTCATGAAAAAAGTCATAGTATAGCATGTCGAAAAATTTCATGAAAAAAAATCATAGTATAGTATGTCGAAAATTTTCATGAAAAAAGTCATAGTATAGCATGTCGATTAATTTCATGGAAAGAAAACTCATATTATAGTATGTCGAAAAATGTCATGAAAAAAAATCATGGTATAGTAGGTCGAAAAATGTCATGAAAAAAGTCATAGTATAGCATGTCGATTAATTTCATGGAAATAAAACTCATATTATAGTATGTTGAATAATTTCATGAAAAAAAAGTCAGTATATTATGTCGACAATTTTCATAAAAAAGGTCATAGTATAGCATGTCTTTTAATTTCGTGGAAAAAAAAGTCATATTATAGTATGTCGAAAAATTTCATGAAAAAAAGTTTTACTATAGTATTTCGAAAATTTTCATGAAAAAAGTCATTCTATAGTATGTCTAAAAATTTCATGGAAAAACTCATAGTATAGTATGTCGAAAAACTTCATGGAAAAAGCTCAAAGTATAGTATGTCTAATAATTTCATGAAAAAAAAGTCATAGTATAGTCAGTCGAAAAATTTCATGAAAAAGGTCATAGTATAGCATGTCGAATAATTTCATGGAAAGAAAACTCATATTAAGTATGTCGAATAATTTCATGAAAAAAAAGTCATAGTATAGCATGTCGAATAATTTCATGGAAAGAAAACTCATATTATAGTATGTCGAAATAATTTCATGAAAAAAAAGTCATAGTATAGTATGTCGAAAAATTTCATGGAAAAAGTCATAGTATAGCATGTCGATTAATTTCATGGAAAGAAAACTCATATTATAGTATGTTGAATAATTTCATGAAAAAAAAGTCATAGTATAGTATGTCGACAATTTTCATAAAAAAGGTCATAGTATAGATGTCTAAAATTTCATGGAAAAAAGTCATAGTTTTAGCATGTCGAATAATTTCATGGGAAAAAAATTCATACTATAGTATTTCGAAAATTTTTATGAAAAAAAATCATAGTATAGCATGTCGATTAATTTCATGAAAAAAAGTCATAGTATAGTATGTCGAAAATTTCATGAAAAAAGGTCAATTTAGTATGTCTATTAAATTTCATGAAAAAAATCACAGTATAGTATGTCGAAAATTTTTATGGAAAAAGTCATAGTATAGCATGTCGATTAATTTCATGGAAAGAAAAATCATAGTATAGTATGTCGAAAAATGTCATGAAAAAGGTCATAGTTTAGTATGTCTATTAATTTCGTGGAAAAAAAGTCATACTATAGTATGTCAAAAAATTTCATGAAAAAGTCACAGTATAGCATGTCGATTAATTTCATGGAAAGAAAACTCATATTATAGTATGTTGAATAATTTCATGAAAAAAAAGTCATAGTATAGTATATCGAAAATGTTCATGAAAAAGGTCATGGTATAGCATGTCTATTAATTTCGTGAAAAAAAAAGTCATACTATAATATGTCGAAAATTTTCATGAAAAAAGTCATTCTATAGTATGTCGAAAAATTTCATGAAAAAAAATCATAGTATAGCATGTCGATTAATTTCATGGAAAGAAAACTCATCGTATAGTATGTTGAATAATTTCATGAAAAAAAAGTCATAGTATAGTATGTCGAAAAATTTCATGGAAAAACTCATAGTATAGTATGTCGAAAAACTTCATGGAAAAAGTCATAGTATTGCATGTCGATTAATTTCATGGAAAGAAAACTCATATTATAGTATGTTGAATAATTTCATGAAAAAAAAGTCATAGTATATTATGTCGACAATTTTCATAAAAAAGGTCATAGTATAGCATGTCTTTTAATTTTGTGGGAAAAAAAGTCATATTATAGTATGTCGAAAAATTTCATGAAAAAAAGCCTTACTATAGTATTTCGAAAATTTTCATGGAAAAAGTCATAGTATAGCATGTCGATTAATTTCATGGAAAGAAAAATCATAGTATAGTATGTCGAAAAATGTCATGAAAAAGGTCATAGTTTAGTATGTCTATTAATTTCGTGGAAAAAAAGTCATACTATAGTATGTCAAAAAATTTCATGGAAAAACTCATAGTATAGTATGTCGAAAAACTTCATGGAAAAAGTCATAGTATTGCATGTCGATTAATTTCGTGGAAAGAAAACTCATAGTATAGTTCGTCGAAAAATGTCATGAAAAAAAGGTCATACTATAGTATGTTGAAAAATTTCATGAAAAAAAAATCATAGTATAGTATGACGAAAATTTTCCTGAAAAAAGTCATAGTATAGGATGTCGAAAAATTTCATGAAAAAAAATCATAGTATAGTATGTCGAAAATTTTCATGAAAAAAGTCATAGTATAGCATGTCGATTAATTTCATGGAAAGAAAACTCATATTATAGTATGTTGAATAATTTCATGAAAAAAAAGTCATAGTATATTATGTCGACAATTTTCATAAAAAAGGTCATAGTATAGCATGTCTTTTAATTTCGTGGAAAAGAAAGTCATATTATAGTATGTCGAAAAATTTCATGAAAAAAGTCATAGTATAGTATGTCTATTAATTTCGTGGAAAAAAAGCCATTCTATAGTATGGCGAAATATTTCATGGAAAGAAAACTAATAGTATAGTACGTCGAAAAATGTCATGAATAAAAAGTCATAGTATAGCATGTCGAAAAATTTCATCAAAAAAATCATAATATAGTATGTTGAAAATTTCATGAAAAAAGTCATAGTATAGCATGTCGATCAATTTCATGGAAAGAAAACTCATAGTATTTCGAATAATTTCATGAAAAAAAAGTCGTAGTATAGTATGTCGACAATTTTCATAAAAAAGGTCATAGTATAGCATGTCTATTAATTTCGTGGAACATTTTTTTACTATAGTATGTCGAAAATTTTCATGAAAAAAGTCATAGTATAGTTATTACTTTTTTTCCCAACAAAATTAATGGACATACTATAATTTGACATTTTTTTATGAAATTTTTCGACATACTATAGTATGACTTTTTTTTCATGAAATTTTTCGACATACTATATTATGAGTTTTCTTTCCATGAAATTAATCGACAGGCTATACTATGACCATTTTCAGGAACATTTTCGACATCCTATACTATGACTTTTTTTCCTACGAAATTAATGGACATACTATACTATAACTTTTTTTCATGAAAATTTTCGACATACTAGAGTATGACTTTTTCTTCCCACGCAATTAATGGACATGCTATACTATGACTCTTTTTCATGAAATTTTTCGACATACTATACTATGAGTTTTTTTTCCATGAAATAAATCTACATGCTATACTATGACTTTTTTTCATGAAATTTTTCAACATACTATAATATGAATTTTTTTTCATGAAATTTTTCGACATACTATAGAATGACTTTTTTTTTCCAGAACATTAATGGACATACAATACTATGACCATTTTCATGAACATTTTCGACATGCTATACTATGACTTTTTTTCATGAAATTTTTCCACAAACTATACTATTACTTATTTTTAATGAAAATTTTCGAGATACTATATTATGAGTTTTTTTTCCTTGAAGTTAAAAAAAAAGAAAATTTTCCTTGAAGTTAATCAACATACATGGTATGACTTTTTTTCATGAAATTTTTTGACATACTATAGTATGACTTATTTTTCCACGAAATTAATGGACATACTATACTATGACCTTTTTTATGAAAATTTTCAACATACTATACTATGACTTTTTTTCATGAAAATTGTCGACATACTATACTATGACTTTTTTTTCATTAAATTTTCCGACATACTAGAGTATGACTTTTTTTTTTTACGAAATTAAAGGACATGCTATACTATGACTTTTTTCATGAACATTTTTGACATAATATACTATGACTTTTGTTCATGAATTTTTCGGCATACTAGAGTATGACTTTTTTTTTCTACGAAATTAATGGACATGCTATACTATGACCATTTTCATGAAAATTTTCGGCATGCTATATTATGAGTTTTCTTTCCATGAAATAAATCGACATGCTATACTATGACTTTTTTCATGAAAATTTTCAACATACTATAGTATGACTTTTTTTTTTTCCAAGAAATTAATGGACATACTATACTATGACCATTTTCATGAAAATTTTCAACATATTATACTATGAGTCTTTTTCATGAAATATTTCGACATACTATACTATGAGTTTTTTTTCTATGAAATAAATCTACATGCTATACTATGACTTTTTTCATGAAAATTTTCGACATACTATACTGACTTTTTCCCTGAAATTTTTCGACATACTATAATATGAGCTTTCTTTCCATGAAATTAATCGATATACTATACTATGACTTTTTTTTCATGAAATTTTTCGACATACTATAGAATGACTTTTTTTTCCAGAACATTAATGGACATACAATACTATGACCATTTTCATGAAAATTTTCGACATACTATACTATGACTTTTTTTCATGACATTTTTCCACATACTATACTATTGTTTATTTTTAATGAAAATTTTTGACATACTATACTATGAGTTTTCTTTCCATGAAATTAATCGAAATGCTATGCTATGACTTTTAACAAGAAAATTTGATATACTATACTATAACTTTTTTTCATGAAAATTTTCGACATACTAGAGTATGACTTTTTTTTTTCTACGAAATTAATGGACATGCTATACTATGACTTTTTTCATGATAATTTTTGACATACTATACTATGACTTTTTTCAAGAAATTTTCAACATACAAAAGTAGGACTTTTTTTTTTCTAAGCAATAAATGGACATACTATACTATGACCTTTTTCATGATAATTTTCAACATACTATACTATGACTCTTTTTCATGAAATGTTTCGACATACTATACCATGAGTTTTTTTTCCATGAAATAAATCTACATACTATACTATGACTTTTTTCATGAAATTTTCAACATACAAAAGTAGGACTTTTTTTTTTCTGAGCAATTAATGGACATACTATACTATGACCTTTTTCATGAAAATTTTCGACATACTATACTATGACTGTTTTTCATTAAATTTTTCGACATACTATATGACTTCTTTTTCATGAAATTTTTCGACATACTATACTATGACTTTTTTTTCCACAACATAAATGGACAAACCATACTATGACCATTTTCATGAAAATTTCGACATACTATACTATGACTTTTTTTCATGAAATTTTTCGACATACTATAGTATGACTTTTTTTTTCCACGAAATTAATGGACATACTATTATATGACTGTTTTCATGAAAATTTTCGACATACTATACTATGAGTTTTTTTTCCTTGAAATTAATCGACAAGCTATACTATGAACTATTCATGAAATTTTTCAACATACTATAGTATGACTTTTTTTCATGAAAATTTTCGACATACTATACTTTGACTTTTTTTCATGAAAATTTTCGACATACTATAGTATCACTTTTTTTTCCCAAGCAATTAATGGACAAACTATACTATGACCTCTTTCATGATAATTTTCAACATACTATATTATGACTCTTTGTCATGAAATTTTTCGACATACTATACTATGAGTTTTTTTTCCATGAAATAAATCTACATGCTATACTATGACTTTTTTCATGAAAATTTTCGATATACTATACTATGACTGTTTTTCATGAAATTTTCCGACATACTATAATATGACTTTTTTTTCATGAAATTTTTCGACATACCATAGTATGACTTTTTTTTTCCACGAAATTAATGGACATACTATACTATGACCATTTTCATGAAAATTTTCGACATACTATACTATGACTTTTTTTCATGAAATTTTTCGACATACTATAGTATGACTTTTTTTCTTCCACGAAATTAATCGATATACTATAGTATGACTTTTTTTTTTCCACGAAATTAATGGACATACTATACTATGACTTTTTTCATGAAAATTTTCAACATACTATAGTATGACTTTTTTTCATGAAATTTTTTGACATACTATAGAATGACTTATTTTTCCACGAAATTATCGACATTCTATACTATGACTTTTTTCATGAACATTTTCGACATACTATACTATGACTCTTCTCAAGAAATTTTTCGACATACTATAGTATGACTTTTTTTTCCACGAAATTAATGGACATACTATACTATGACTTTTTTCATGGTAATTTTCAACATACTATACTATGACTCTTTTTCATGAAATTTTTCGACATACTATATTAGTACTTATTTTTAATGAAAATTTTCGACATACTATACTATGAGTTTTTTTTCCTTGAAATTAATCGACACTCTATACTATGAATTTTTCATGAAAATTTTCGACATACTATAGTATGACTTTTTTCCACGAAATCTTTCGACATACTATAGTATGACTTTTTTTTCATGAAATTTTTCGACATACTATACTATGAGTTTTTTTTTCCATGAAATTAATCGACAAGCTATACTATGACCTTTTTCATGAACATTTTCGACATACCATACTATGACTTTTTTTCCTGAAATTTTTTGACATACTATAGAATGATTTTTTTCCCACGAAATTAATGGACATACTATACTATGACTTTTTTCATGAAATTAATGGACATACGATACTATGACCTTTTTCATGAACATTTCCGACAGACTATACTATGAGTTTTTTTTCCTGAAATTTTTTGACATACTATAGAATGATTTTTTTTCCACGAAATTAATGGACATACTATACTATGACTTTTTTCATGAAATTAATGGACATACGATACTATGACTTTTTACATGAAATTAATGGACATACTATACTATGACCTTTTTTCATGAAATTTTCGATATACTAGTGAGACTTTTTTTTCATGAAATTTTTCGACATACTATACTATGAGTTTTTTTTCCCATGAAATTAATCGACAAGCTATACTATGACCTTTTTCATGAACATTTTCGACATACCATACTATGCCTTTTTTCATGAAATGTTTCGACATATACTATGACTTTTTTTCCTGAAATTTTTTGTCATAATATAGAATGATTTTTTTTCCACGAAATTAATGGACATAGGATACTATGACCTTTTTCATTAAAATTTTCGACATACTATACTATGAGTTTTTTTTCCATGAAATTAATCGACATTCTATACTATGAGTTTGTTTTCATGAACATTTTCAACATACTATACTATGACTGTTTTTTCATGAAAATGTTTCTACATTCTATAGTATGATGTTTTTTTTCCACAAAATTAATCGACATACTATACTATGACATTTTTTCATGAAATTGTTTGACATACTTTACTATGACTTTTTTGAATGAAATTTTTCGACTTACTATACTATGACTTTATTCCATGAACAATTTCGACATACTATACTATGACGTTTTTCCATGAAAATTTCAAGATAGTATACTATGACTTCTTTTTCCATGAAATTGTTCGACATACTTTACTATGACTTTTTTTTACAACAATTTTTCTCATACTGTACTATGACTGTTTTTCTTGAAATTTTTCGACATACTACACTTTGATTTTTTTATGACTTTTCCCGACATACATAGTAATACTATGCCTTTTTTTTCGACATACTGTACTATAACTTTTTTTTTTATTTTTTTGACATACTATACAATGACTTTTTTTCGACATACAATACTATGACTATTTTTATTTTTTCGACATACTACAATATACTATGACTTTTTTAAATTTTTTCGACATACTTCACTAAGACTTTTTTTTCTTTTCGATATGCTATAGTGTGACTTTTTTTGTAATTCTTTCGACATACTATGTAATGACTTTTTATAAAATTTTTCGACATACTATACTATGACTTTTTCCGATATACTATACTAGGGATGCTAAGTCTGATTTTTTTTTAACCGATAACTGACCCTCGTTAATCAATTATTAACCATCAAGATTAGTGCGTCGCAGCTGCAGTGTGTGAGCACAACGGACCACTGAGTCCCCAGTTAACCCGTTCGGGAGAGATACTGTCGCTGCCATAGTGCTGCGTGTATTGTCGAAGACACATGCAGCCACTTTCCAAGTAATGTTAAGTCTCCATCGCACCATTTGTATACCTTTCAGTTCTTTATTTTAGCTGCGAGGTTGTCAGCTTTGTGCCTGCCCGGCATAACGATAGCGACTGTCCGACAGACCGTGTCTGTTTGGTTTGTGCTACGTTAGCAGCTGTAGAGCTGCTGGTGGCTTAGTGCTCCCCGTTATCACACGTTATCGTTATCGAGTGTCCGACAGACCGTGCGTGTGTGGCGGCGGTGAGTGTGGGGTTGTCGGTGGCGTTATAGCTGTGAACGTAGCTGTAGCAGTGTGTGTACAGTTTGTCAGTGTATAAATGCTACAACTCCTCAGCTCAAGACCCGAGTCAACTTCCTGTATCCTGCAACTTCGGCTCAGACTCTCTTAATGTGGGCTGTTAAGGTGGACCAGCTTTTCTCCTTGAAGTGACAACGGTTAATTATTAACATCCCTAAATTATAGTATGACTTTTTTTCCAAGATATTTTTTTCAACATACTATACTGTGACTTTTCTTCATGAAATTTTATACCATAACTTTTTAATGCCATTTTTCAACAAACTATACCATGACACTTTTCGGCATACAATACCATGTTTTTTTTATGACCTACTTTACTGACGTTTTTCAAGACATTTTAATGACATACTATTAGGGCTGGGATATATGGCTTATAAATAATATATCAATATTTTTAGGCTATATCGCAATATACAATATCTATCTGGATATTTTCATATTTTCTCTAAAATGACATTACTGTTTGATTTACCCCTTTGATGCGTATGGTCATACCAGCGTGATCATTCTAGCGAACTAATCTGAACACTCTGAGGTTGTGGACTGTCATATTGGAGTCAGATCGGTCTTTGGAAATGTATTCTTATAAAGTTTCACTAATTACTCACACAACTGAAGTTAGATTTTTCTCCGAAATACAGTTTGTTGGTAGTATCTTTTAATATTATTATCATTATTGTATTTATTATTTAATATTTACTCATTTTTTTTTATTATTATTATTATCTATAGACTGACTTATTGAATTTTTGTGAAATCACATTCACCGGAAGATGCTATTACCTTAATGCCTTAACCAACGTAGGGGATAGTTTGACCGTCTTTTGGCACTTCACTTCTTCTGCTCTCTCCAGGCTCTTTTCCTGTTCTCTCCTTCCCTACGGATACAAAAACAAAACACACGCCCCATAAGCGCATCTATGTTCATACGCCAGACACACTCTCCCAGGAGAGTGTGTCTGTGAGAAAGAGAGAGATGCAGGAGAAGCGGAACGCCAAAGTGAGTCTCATGCCGGCGGCTTAAAAAAATGACATAACAATTTATATTTGTACTCTCGTTATAGTAATTTACAACATCCCACGTAGAACAAACCACAATATATCAAGTATATTCAATCTATCGCCCACCCCTACATACTATACTATGACTTTTTTACTGATATACTATACTATGACTTTTTTATGATTTTTTTAATGACATTATACTATGTCTTTTTCAAATAAACTTTTTATGACATAAAAACCCTAAACCTAATCCTATGATATTTTTTATGACATACTATACTGCGAGTTTATTGACTTATTCATGGCATACTACACTATGGCTTTTTATGACATATTTTAAGGCATACTATACTTAGATTTTTTTATGACAAACTATACTATGACTTTTTTCATCATACTAAACTACTACTTTTTGTCATGCCACTTTTCAACATACTATACTGACTTTTCATTACTTTGCAGCGCTTTCAAAGCGAGCGACAGGAATAAACAGAAACGGGGCGTCCGCCAGAAGTTCACTCCAAGAGAACACTCCAATAGAAATCAATGCAATCAAACAGATTTTGTCACTGACACTCGCTTGTGCCGCATTCAGTATACAGTTTATGGTGAGGACACGGACACCTTAATCTCATTGAGTCACGCAGTCTCATTCTCAAGAGAGACCTGATAAAACTTGGTGGCAACAGGGAGCAACCTACAGGGGATATGTGCAATGGCGCCTTAATGCTTGGGCATGAAGTCCCGGGGCCCGAGTACCAGGGGCCTCACAAGACAAAAGCTTAAAAAAAATATAATATCAGGGTTTGTGCACTTATATGGCTGGACAGCCGATGCACTGCACGGCACCAGGATGGGGGGTGAGAACTAGAGTGCTGTACATTACCTGTACAATGTTCAGTTCTGGAGCTGGGAACCCAGGGTCTAGGTTGTAGGCTACAATAAATATAATTAATGAAACATTGTTTCATTAATTATGACATACTACTACTTTTTTGACATACTATACTATGACTCTTTTCATAACATTTTTTGACATACTATAGCCTACTATGACTTTATAATGTCCTTTTTCAACATACTATACTATGACTTTTCATGACATTTTTCAACATACTATACTATGACTTTTCATGATATTTTTCAAAATACTATACCATGGCTTTTCATGATATTTTCAACATACTATGCCATGGCTTTTCATGATACTTTTTAATATACTATACTATGACTTATGACATTTTTCAACATACTATACTATGGCTTTTCATGATATTTTTCAATATACTATACTAAGACATGACATTTTTCAACATACTCTACTATGACTTATGACATTTTTCAACATACTATACTATGATTTTTCATGATATTTTTCAACATACTATACCATGGCTTTTCATGATATTTTCAACATACTATACCATGGCTTTTCATGATACTTTTTAATATACTATACTATGACTTATGACATTTTTCAACATACTATACTATGGCTTTTCATGATATTTTTCAATATACTATACTAAGACATGACATTTTTCAACATACTCTACTATGACTTATGACATTTTTCAACATACTATACTATGATTTTTCATGACATTTTTCTACATACTATACTATGAATTTTTATGAGCTACTATACTGACTTTATATGACATACTATACTGTGACTTGTTTAAAGACATTTTTTTGACACACTATACTACAACTTTTTAATGAAATACTATACTATGACTTTAAGACATACTATTCTATGACTTTTAATGGCATACTATGCTATGGATTTTTATGACTTCTTATGGCATAATATACTATAACTTTTTTATGACATACTAGATCTAGCGATCATACTAGAGATACTAGATCTTGGTCGTTTTTAACTATATCAGAGAGAGGAACTACCAGCACAAACCTATCGGAGCCTGACCTTCATAGAGGGATTTTATCCAGTTTTCATCCACCTTTCATGACACTATTATCTGAGAAGCTGAGCACAAGCAGCTGTAAGCCTTCTTTGAACTCCGAGGACTTTTTTTTACTCAAGAAAGCAAATAAAAAGATCACTGACCTTAAGGAGGGTATCTGAAGGCTTTTTCTGATGAGCTGAAAAAGAAAGATTCCCTTTAGTGCAGCTTCATGGAGGTGGTCTCGGACAGTCTAAAAGGTTTAACCTTGGTCAGTGCAACTAGTTATGTGAGATCCCTCCACTTGTCCACAGCCTTCCTCCTGGTCGACACCTAACCATCAGCCGTACTGGTCTGAGGTGGTGGTCCACCTCGCCTTTCCAAGCGAGATGTTTCCAGACACATCCGCTTCTTCAACGCAGCCAGTCACCGTCTCCCTGCAGCCATATACAGTAGTCATATGGCAAATTTAGTCCATCACAGACGGCGGCCGCATGCTACATGTAGCAGCTAACATGCAGCACGCAGGTACAATCAGGTACAATCCTCTCCACGTGATTGACCTGCACACCTCACCGGAACCTCCATCTCCATCGCTGCCTACAACAACAACACCTCAGAGTACTGTTTCCCCGCCAGCTCCCCCCATTGACCACATCTATCACTAACCCTCTCTCCCAAATTTTCTTTTTTTTATGACATACTACTATACTATGATTTTTTAGGACATAATATGGCCTACTAAGATTTTTATGGCATACTATATGTGTTTTTTTTATACTATATTATGCCTTTTTATGACATACTATAGCCTAAAATGATTGTTTATGACATTTCTTATGACATACATACTATACTATAATTTTTTATGGCATACTATACCATGACTTTTTGTAGGACATACTATACTATGACTTTTTATGATATACTATACCATGATGTTTTTAGGACATACTATATATCTTTTTAATGGCATACTATACTATGATTTTTTATGACATAATATGGCCTACTAAGATTTTTATGGCATACTATATGAGTTTTTTTATACTATACTATGCCTTTTTATGACATACTATAGCCTAAAATGATTGTTTATGACATACATACTATACTATAATTTTTTATGGCATACTATACTATGACTTTTTGTAGGACATACTATACTATGACTTTTTTATGATATACTATACCATGATGTTTTTAGGACATACTATATATATTTTTTTATGGCATACTATACTATGATTTTTTATGACATAATATACTATGATTTCTATGACATAGTATACTATGACTTTACTATGTATTGAAACATGAGCACATTGTGCTGTTTAATAACAGTTTATGGGAATTTGAATGATCAGTTTACTTAATTTTATTACAAAACAGTATTTTATCACTTAACCCAGGTAACCATGTAGATAGTTTTGGATCTTGTGTGCTCAGGATACATTTGTCTGAAACTTCTGGGGTGAAAGACATTTAACATGTGCTGCTCAAAACAATGAAAACATCCTGATACTCTGGATAACCCACAGAACTGTCAATAGTTTTGGCAGGAACTATTTCTTTGGTAAAAAAAAGTAGTTCCACGGTGCGATCTGTGGATTATCCAAATAATCAGGACATCATCTCTGGAAAGGTAAATTGCTGTTGAGTTTTTCTAATGTGGTTTCTAAATCCTTAGCTAAGATAAACAGACTGGTTTTCAGCTTAATGACAAACATTTTTCAGGTAAACCAAATGTGTTTTTACATGCTTTATTTATCTTATAAAGATTCAGATTAATCCTTCAGTTTGTCCAAAAAATGTAAAATCTGCAAATGCCGGTACACTGTATCCCAAAACCTCAGCAGATAAAACCAAAACTTTCTGTTTGGCCAGGTGCCATTATGTTTAAGTAGAAGTACACATTTTTGTAAGCTGGTTAAACTCACAAACTTAAATTCACAAATGCAGATACTCCACACTGCCACTTCTAGTACAACTACTGTACCGTAGCTTAAGGCAATTTTTAATTCAGACTGCAACTCTACAGAATGAAGGGAAAGTCAAGGGCATCCTTTGTAGGCACAAGATTGAACAGGAGAGGTAGCAAGAACAATTTTTACATTACATAGGGACTCTGTCTGAAATCACTGACTCGTTCACTACTCCCTGTATACAATAATAGTCACTCAACAGTTTACTATATACTGTAGTGAGCAATAAGTTGAAATTTGATGAATTACTGTCAACAAATTCACAGTGCATTAGTTAAAGGGATAGTACGGGTGTTTTGAAGTGGGGTTGTATGAGGTATTTATCCACAGTCAGACAGGAGTACCGACACCGGACCAAAGCAATACAGTGCTGTGGACGGGGACGACATAAAAAACATATTTTAGCTACCTAAAAGAAAGGCTCACCTAAAAAAAAAAAATCGATATCCGATTAAAGATAGGATGAACGATCTTGGAGAGCTAGCATAATTTGAAAGTAGCATCGCCTCAGGAGCCCCGTCTAAACCCACCCCCTACCCTCCCCTCGAAACTCCTTCCAAGGCAACGCCCCCCACACACATGCACGAGCACCGCCGCATCGTAACTACTTCACAGACACAGAGCGGAGAGAGGACCTCAACTCAACAACACTTCCTCATGACAAGTGATCGCGGCAGTGCTACTGCAGGTCTGAGTTTTCTCTTCCATACTCAAGTAAACCTGCGGGGGCGACACGCTTTGAGTTCAGGCTGGTGCACGCCAAGGGTAGAGTACGAGCAGGGAGGCATGGAGGCAGGGAGGCATCTGATTGGTTCTTTACAACTGGGTGCAGAGGCAGTGATTGGTAGACGTTTTTACAGGATTACAGCAGCTACAGATGACGGCTCTTTTCCGGTCCTTTTTCAGGGCTCATCAGTAATGGATCGCTGTCGGGTGTAAAGACCATTTCAACCAATATAACAAATAGTGTATACTGGATAAAATCGTCAACCCTGCCTTTAAGTGTATGCTATGTTTAGAATATTTTCACCACTTTATCTTGCCGTCAGATAACCCTTTCCTTATCCTTTCTGACAGGGAACTGACCTGAAAGTGAAACTTTTCTAAGTTCTCTTCAAAGCCAGCAGGCTCGGATGACAAAAACAGTATAGATATGTTTAACTTTCAGTTCAGTTCACCGTCGGAAGATATTCGAAATATAACGTACACCAAAACTGATATCAGCGTGAACAAGGCCAGGGGGCCAGATAACACCAACCCCCGGGGTGCTCAAGGCGTGCGCTGGGCAGCTGGCAGCAGCATTCCAGCACTTCTTCAGCCTCTCCCTGAGGCTGAAGAAGGTGCCCCAACTCTGGAAGACCTCCTGCATTGCCCGGTGCCCAATAAGGGACGCCCCAGCACCCCCAATGACTACAGGCCAGTTGCTCTGACGTCACATGTCATGAAGATCTTTGAGAGACTGGTTCTGCAGCACCTCAAGCCCCTTGTGAACGACTCCCTGGACCCCCTGCAGTTTGCATACCAGGCAAACATCGGTGTGGATGATGCCATCATCTACATGCTCCACAGAGCCGACACACATCTGGAGAGGCCGCACAGCACAGTAAGAATCATGTTCTTCGACTTCTCCAGCGCCTTCAATACTATCCAGCCACTCCGGCTAGCTGAGAAACTCTCAGCGATGCAGGTAGACGATGGCCTGGTGGCCTTGATTACGGACTTCCTCACCAGCAGACCACAGTATGTCAGACTGCAAGGCAGCCTGTCTGATGTGCTGGTGAGCAACACCGGCGCCCCCCAAGGAACCGTGCTGTCACCGTTCCTGTTCACCACCTACACCTCTGACTTCCGCTTCAACTCGGGTACGTGCCACCTACAGAAGTTCTCCGATGACTCCTCCATCATCAGCTGCATCACAGATGACAATGAGGAGGAGTACAGAGCCCTGGTGGAGAGCTTCGTAGGGTGATGCGACAACAATCACCTCCAGCTCAACATCGGGAAGACCAAAGAGCTGGTGGTGGACTTCCGGCGGAGCAGGAAGAGCCCCTCTGCTCCCATCACCATCCGAGGGGAGGAGGTGGAGGTGGTGGACACCTACAAGTTCCTGGGGGTACATTTGAACAACAAACTGGACTGGACCGACAACACCGAGGCCCTCTACAGGAAAGGACAGAGCAAACTGTTCTTCCTGAGGAGGATCAGGTCCTTTAACGTCTGCAATGGGCTGCTGCAGATGTTCTACCAGTCTGTGGTATCCAGTGTCCTCTTTTTTGCTGTGACATGTTGGGGGTGGAAATACCAACACAAGAGATACCAACAAACTAAACAGGCTGGTGAGGAAGGCTAGCTCCGTGGTTGGCTCTGAACTGGACAATCTGGAGGTGGTGGCAGATGGGAGGATGAGGAGGAAGCTGGACGCTATCCTGGAGAACCCCTCCCACCCCCTCCATGATGAGCTAGTCATGATGAGGAGCACCTTCAGCCACAGACTCATCCCCCCTCGGCACAACACAAAGCGCCTGGGTCAGTCCTTCTTGCTGGTCGCCATCAGGCTCCACAACCAAGGCTGACCCCCCCCCCCCACACGAGAACTACGAGGACTCTAAACATAAAACACGCACTATCTGGACTGTCTGCATCTATCTGCACTACCAGCAACCACCTCCTCTAACCGCTGGTGCACTTTAAACTTAAATTGTACATATTACATCTATTTATTGTACACTACATTTTTTACTGACGGACGGTAAACACCATGTTCATTCACTATGTATATTCTGTATCCCTATTTATTGTTTTTATAATTCTTGTACACCTGTACCTGTTTTCGCTTTGCTGCTTTGACACCTGAATTTCCCCACGGGGATTAATAAAGGTTCATCTTATCTTATCTTATCTTATCTTAACTGATATACATTTTTTCGGTGAGACTGGGTGGCTAAAATACGTTTTTCTGCCGTTCCTGTCCACAGCACTGTATTGCTTTGCTCCGGTGCTTCTGTGTGTTTCTCCAAGCTGGGGGCAAGCCGACCGTCATCTACTGTACGTAATAAACCTACCATAGATAAGAACCATACTTCAAAACACCCAAACTAGCCCTTTAATAGGGTGATAGTTTGGGTGTTTTTAGTGATTTTGAGGCAGCCAGGTCGTCTTCAGCCACCTATTTAACCACAGAACTAGGAATAATGAATTATCTGTAAAAAAATATATAAATTACACAATATCAATCAGAATTTGGTGTACTCAGGAAATGTATAAAGCCTCTTAGTCAAATTTAAGCTTATAAAACGTATTTGTCACTAGTCACTATGACTGAATCCAACAGCACCTTCAAAATTTGAAAGCAAGGTGTTTTTCATCATCTTTGCATTGAAGCGTTGCACTACAGTATGTTACATGTTTGAAAAGTTGCTGTCATCATTTAAACTTTGCAGATTTTGTAAAGCATCCTCACTCTAAAATCGTTGTGTAATAAACACAAGATTGTTTCATTTATGATTTGATGCTTGACTTCCTCAGCGTCAGATTTAGCTGTTGACCTGGTGTCCGATACCTCATTATCTTTGCCCTCAGCGTTTGAAGAGCAACATTTAGCTCAACTTGCAGTTTAGAGACGCCCAACAAAAAAGATTGGCTGTGTTTCCGGAGCTCAAATGTTCCTGTGGACCGAGTTGCGGAGTATCCGGAGGCGAGACATGACTTCATCCCAGTCCAGGTAGGCGCCCTCCAGGTGTCGCAACTTGTCTGGCTTGCTGACGTAGCTCTTACGCCCGTGCAGCAGACGCCAGTTATCAAAGGTCACTAGGTCACCTGAAACACAACAAAACCAAAACATCATTTACGAAGGTATGAGGTATGTTTCATTTGAACCTTATTTCAGTAAGGAATACAATTTGTCAAAATAATGTAGTTTGTTAACGGTGCTAGATTCCAAATGCAGAGCATTGAGGGATTGCCTCCACACGGCTCTCAACATGGCGACAGCTGAGCTGGTGGCTGGCAGCTAATGTTGCTAACAGCACGAACAGTGCAAACTCGACGACGCCGTCGGTTGGGACGGCATTATCAGCGGTAACCGCCGTATAAGCAGTGCAGAGCAGTGGTGATTAGTAAGCCAGCGGGGCAAACGGACTCACATGCACGCACGGCCTGACCGGCTACGTAAACAAAGCACAGATTACAACAGACAACATGAATGTGACTTCATTCTCTGCTCAGGTAGACATTAATCCACTATATCTTTATATAGCAAATAGTTGTTTGCTGCTATATTAATGCTCTGAATTTCAAAAGAAGTTCCTTAATGAAATGCTTCATGGCCTAGGAAGTAACAATGACTCTTTATCAGTTACTACTGTGGGTAGTAAACTAGTCAGCCAGTCGCCAGACATGCTAACGTTTGCATTTTACGTTAAAGCAGAGAAACACACTGTTTAAAAGACCAATATGTAATATATATATACTGTAATAAATCATAAAATGACATCATATGATATCAATGATGTATGTCATCAGAAATTAAGGAAACATGCTGAATTGAAAAACTGTCTTCTCCGACAACAACGCTACAGCAAGTATGTTCTCCTCTGAAATTTCCATTCCGGTCCAGGAAGGCTGTTTTTGTTTTGGCCGGTGTGATCCCGTCCACTGCACATTTCAACACCCCGCTGCCACATATGAAACAAATTGGCATACAAACACAACCGTCTGCAGCCATGGAAGCAAGCTAACGAACTAGATCAACAGAGATAACATAACATTAGATTCTACCCGACATAAAAAGCCTCGGCACATCTCTCTGTGGTCCGTGTGTAGCTGGGTTATCAAGGCAGCGAGTATTTGAGACACACAGCCGGTGAAGTTATTCCGACTACTGCTGGACAGAGGCTAACGTGGTCGTGACTGGAAGGTAACCCTCCAACTGCGAAAAAGTGCGCTGCAATCAGTCACACCGGAGGAGTGGACGGTCCACGGCTTCAATGTTTTGAATTTGGACTGTGGTACCAATTTTAAACGCAAGCTGTCAGTCCTACATATTGTTCCTTTAATCAATTTCTTACACTTTTACTTGTGTTTTTCGTTTTTGAAAGGTTAAAAAAGACACCTCCTCCAAACTGCTTTTACGTCTCTCTTACTACAGCTTGCAGTAGTTTGACAGTCCCGACATGCCTAGTTACAGTTGCTACACTATGACTGGACAATTGCTGTTCAGGTGAGGGGTTTAGCCAAAGGTCATTTCAACGTGTCTCGCCCCTCTCTATGACGGCCAGCTTCGGATTGTGGCTATTCGGAAAACAGGTTTAAAGGACACGTTTGTTTGAAGCATCTCAAGGCCGCGTCATCAGGATGGATGCTTTCCAACATGGAGGCTTGAACCCTGCGTCTCTCTACTGCCCAGCACCATCCTGCTACACTGTGATGTCCTTAGACTCTTACAATATCATTACTCCATCTCTGTCACTTGGTGTGGCAGACTCTTTGCAGAGCAGTGATTATTTATAGAGGGTTACACCACACTTGAGGTAATTTGATTTGGTCTACAGCGACAGAGATGACATTGACTCTCTGATGTCATTGTGACCTTGATGATGTTGTTGTACGTCACTGTACCAGTCCATGTTCTGTTTACTACAAGCCTGAGTATTAGTACTTTTACTGTGATTAGAGGGCTTTACAGATACATTTTCTTATATTTGTTGTGTTATATCGGTAGAGATTTTAGAGTTGCACACTGACCTGGCATCATTTTGTAGGTGACCACGTTCTCTGGTCGCTTCATGATATCCGTGTAGGCCTTCAGCGCTCTGTAGAAGGGCTGAACCTGATGTAGGGGGAGGTCCAGCACCGAATCTCGGGTGGCGTTGTTGAAGCTTATCCTCGTAATACGGCCCTCGGCATCAACGCTGCTCAGAGGGGAGGAAGAAGTTCAATGTCAAACTAACATGACTCATGAGTTTTAGAGCTGAAACTATTAGTCGATTAATTGATTAGATGCTCAACAAAAAAAGAATTGGCAACAATTTTGATAATTGATTAATCATATAAGTCAAATACCAAGCAAACGTGTCAGATTCACTAGTAGGGCTGCAACTAATTATTTTTCATTATTGATTAATCTGATATAATCTGGATTTGGTATATAAAATTTCAGGAAATAGTGAAAACCAATGTGATGATTTGCTGCTTTTTTTCACAATTGCAGGTTAAATATTTTTGGATATTTGACTGTTGGTTGGACAAAAGGAGCAATTTGAAGACATCACTTTGGGCTCTGGAAAACTTGCATTTTTTCTCTATTTTCTAACATTTTATAGACTCAAGCATCAAATAATCAATATATTAATCATTATGAAAATAATCATTTGATTCCAGTCCTTTTACCCAGAAAGAATTCGAAAGTCTAATTTATTTATCGCACATTAATTACGTGGCCAAAGGTATATGGACTCATGAACATTAGACCACATAATGAATATTATTATGCAACACTCTTCTGTTCCACATGGTGTTGGAGGCCATATAGAGTATATTTTGGACATAATAATTCTGAACAGCAGATGGCAGTGTCCCATTTCCAATCACACACACAAACTCCACTGCATCTTTTTTTTTAAAAATGCATGTCATTTAGATTTTTGCAAAGCCTGAATCTTTGCTTCACACAGAGATAGTAAATGTGTGTGTTTGTCTGGGAATAAAAAACAGACAACAGGTGATCTGAAAGCCCATCTTACTCGATGATGCAATTCTTGGACTGCAGCATGAAGTCGCAGTAGTCCAACCCCGTGTCGGTGAAGTCCACTTGGAGCGAGGTGAGTGTCCTGAAGGCCTCTGGGTCTTCTCTCCGCAGCAGCTCGGCCATGTGGAAGCCGTCCACCGCCTCGCTCTCCCCTCCCTCCGCAGCCTGGTTGATGCAGTGCAGAAACTGAACCTACAGCAGTCCAACACACACATGCCGCACAAATGCTCGTTTTACGACTCTAACGGCATAAATGCCAGCAGTCGAAACAAACTTAAAAGCAGCACATAAATTCATAAGTGATACCATATCTGCGTAGTGCAGTTTAATCCTCTAAATAGACCATATAAGTCAGATTTTACTCACTCCAGGTGTGTAGTGCAATGCAGGGTAGTCTGTATGGAGACTGAGCGCTCCTGAGGTGTAGGCTACATTGTTCGCCATGTGTTTGTCCTGCACCTGCCATGTGTGCCTGAAGACAAAGATAACATTCATTACTAAACTCCACGTTAATTATTTAACTTTTGCTTTAAAGATAAGCAGCGACAATTAGGCTGTGTGGAGAAAAGAATGAGATGACATGAACTTTGCAGGGATCCCTGCGGGGAAACCGGGCAGCTTCACAGGAATGCTCAGACTGTAGTCTCTGAAGTAGATGCTTCATTGAGATGCAGCAGGAGTCGGGCACTAATGAGGTAAAGTTATCTTCCATGTTCTGTTTGCATGCCTCGTTTGGATGCCCGACACGTAAAATGGTCTAGTTTCTCTGATGGCAGGCCTTCAGCTTTAGTCTGCAGTGTCTTTACGTCCAGCAGTATGAGCTCATCCGCTGGCAGTGGAAAAGCTTTACGCTCCAAACCTCTGTTCTGACTGAGTGCACCAGGTAATTCCTCTGGCTTAAAAAAGCTGGAATGCTCTTAGGTTGTTTTCCCCGTCTCTGTCCTCAAGTAATCAGCACTGCAGTAAGTCAAAGTGATGAACTCTGGTGTGATGAAAGGGCCAACAGACATTCTCTAAGCTTCTCCGTGGAAACAAAATGAATCAAAGCTACAGATAATTGACGAGTGGACACATTTTCCTAAACATTAATGTTGTAGAGTGAGAATCTGAGAACTTCTTTCAACAAAATATCTAGCTGCTTTTTTCCCCTGGAATAGGGATGTAAATAAAAGCTCTTTTGTATTTAATTTTTACTAATAGCACTCCCTGGGCTCTGCTCCAGCTAAAATATGATCAGTGGAAAATTCAGCAGTTCAGGATTTAGTGGGGAGTCAGATTATTAAACAGTGGCTTGGCTGAGGATGACAAGAGAAAAATGGATGAACGTCACAGAGTCTTACCCGTAGTATGTCAACCGGAGATAGCCAATCCTCTCAGCAAGTCTGGCCACTTGGCCTTTCTCTCTCGGTGCCCCCGTCAGGTAGACGATGCCAACGCGACGCAGGGCCATGAGCCAGGCCAGCGCAGCCTTATCGTCATGGAGGACTTCCTGGAAGTCGCCCGTGGGAATGTGCAGTTTGGAGTCCCAATAATAACGCTCTGAAGTGAGAAAGGGGACATGGAAGAAACGTCACTTCATCTTAGTGGAGATTTACATACATACAGTGGTTTCTGTTCGGTTTGTGTTTGTCTGACAAGAAATAAGCCGCGTCTGCAATGCACAGACATGAAGCTTTTCCACCCAGCAGTCTTTGTCCTGTCCTGTCGCTGCTCTGCTCAACAAACAAAAGCTGCACAAGGACAGAACTGCTCTGTATCATAGCAACTTTATCAGATGTTACATCCATTTTTTTTTTATGCACATTCACTCCATGCCACAAAAATAAATCCTAACAACTGTTTCATTTAACAGAGGATATTGGCAGGTTTTTGCATGAATTATAGCCACATTCAGAATTCACACATATAAGTTTGAATTCACAAAGATACCTAATGTTTTCACAAAAGACACGTGCGTCAACATTATCCCATTGTTTGGTTCAACTGAAAAGGACCAGAACCATCCAGGTGTGCAGCAGGAATGAGCTACATTACAGTATAGGGCATGACCATTCCCTTATACTTTCCATCAACACACATCGCTAACTTTAGGAGTCATTCTTTTTCCGAGATGGCGGAAAGAATGTCGAATAATGTGCCGTAAGTGCTGTCTGGTGTGCTACAGCCAAAGGAAAGCAAGTCAAGCATGAATTCACACTTTCTATTGAATAAAACACATTGTGAATGTGTAGTTGCAATTTTTCAGGCTTAAAAAATTAACTAAATATTTGAAAAAAAACATATTAGAAGTGAAGAGGGTCGCAGGTTCAAACCCGGCTTGGGGCCCTTCTGTGTGGAGTTTGCATGTTCTCCCAGAGTTAGCGTGGGTTTTCTCCGGCTTCCTCCCACAGTCCAAAGACATGCAGGTTAATTGTTGATTCCAATTTGCCCGTAGGGTGAATGGTTGTCTGTCTCTATGTGTCAGCCCTGTGATAGTCTGGCGACCTGTCCAGGGTGTACCCCGCCTTCGCCCAATGTCAGCTGGGATTTACAGCCCCCCCGCGACCCCAAATGGGATAAGCGGTTACAGATAATGGATGGATGGATATTAGAAGTGGCTAGCAGTGTGACAGACTTTATGTTTGCTTTGTCACTAAAAGGAAACAATTAATTTCTAACTTAATTTTTGGTCTCCTGTGTCCTTTCATTTGAAAACGATGCACTGCATGTGATAGTCTGCGCACTTCAAGATGAATAGCTCGCTGAGAAAAATCAGCCCGTCTCCGTCAGACAGACAGAAGTGGAAAAAATCCTCCCACTGCTCTCCACCCAGCTGGCTCGACTCCTTTTTCCATGCAGCCTCTCTCCAGTGACTTCCACAGAAACAGCTGCTAAGTACATTTGCAGGAGGAGGAGAAGGAGGAGGAGGAAAGTTTAGCTGAGGAGATTGTGTACCTGTCTGATCTTTGTGTCTCCTCCTTGTGTCTCTTTTCAGTACCCACCAACTTAAAAAAAAAAAAACTTTCCAAATGGCTGCATCACAAACACATTACAAGGTTAAAGCCAGCAGGAGATGGACACACAGCAAGGCGAGCTGAACTTCATGCATAATTTATCATCCTCAAGCGTCTCAAATGTTAAAAGACATTGTGACTGTTTGTTCTGAAGGCCATAACGATTTACAGTTGCAACAGACAGACTGGTTATGAGGAATTTCTGTGCCTTGTTTTTTATTTTTAAAAGCAGGGAGGCACAAAGCACACCGAGACGCATCATCAGTCAGAAAACACAGTGATTATCATGACTCGCAGACCTCCCTCCAGGCTGTTGTCACAAATGATCAGCTTCTGGCCGCACCGTTCAAAAGGGTCAGGAACCTCCCGCTTGTTAAAACTTGTCAAGGGGGCAGAGGGGAAACAAAGGCAGAGAAACAGAAAACTGGGGCAAAGGTCAAGCCTGAATGTTACAATTGCTCCTGTGAAACTGAACCTGGATGTCTTTTACAGACACGCCGGTGTTTTGGCTCCACGGTTTAGAGTATCACCCGTGACAAAGAGGCTACAGCGCTGGTCGCAGTGTGCACATACATCAGCTGTGCAGCCCTGGCTGCAGTTCAGCTCCGATCTCATTTTGAACACGCTCGCTGCTGTCGAGGGAGTTCACACTGTGCCGGCTGGGTCGAACAAAAGATGAGAACTTTGCATGAATATCTGCCAGCTAATCATGTAATTAGCTCCTCAAATATGCTTCATTTTTAACTAGGAAGGCTAATCAGAAATCTTAGATGTGAAGAAGAATCACAAGAAAGTTCTTTTTTTTAGTCTCTTGTCAGCTCACACTGGCAGCCGATTAAAGAACAAATAAGGGCCTTGTCACCCGAACTGCTGTAGAAACAAATCTGGTCAAATTTAGAGCTGATAAAACAGAAAAAAATGGAAATTTATTTAAGTAATGTACATGACCAGTGTGTAGGATTTAGTGGTTACTCACCCCTCACTTTCCAACCTTGTATGTAAAAACTAGGGCTGTCAATCGATTAAAATATTGAATTGCAAATTAATCACACTTTTTTTATCTGTTCAAAATGTACCTTACATTTTTTGAATTATCAAGTATTTAATACTCTTATCAACATGGGAATGGACAAATATGCTTGCTTTATGAAAATGTATGTATATATTTATTATTGGAAATAAATTAACACAAAACAATGACAAATATTGTCAGAAACCCTCACAGGTACTGCATTTAGCATAAAAAAAATATGCTTAAATCATAACATGGCAAACTCAAAGCCCAACAGGCAGCAAGAGCTGTCAGTGTGCTGACTTGACTATGACTTGCCCCAAACTGCATGTGATTATCATAAAGTGGGCATGTCTGTAAAGAGGAGACTCGTGGGTACCCATAGAACCCATTTTCATTCACATATCTTGAGGTCAGAGGTCAAGGGACCCATTTGAAAATGGCCATGCCAGTTTATCCTTGCCAAAATTTAGCAGAAGTTTGGAGCGTTATTTAACCTCCCTCGCGACAGGGTAGTAAGACATGGTTGGTACCAATGGATTCCTTAGGTTTTCTAGTTTCATATGATGCCAGTATATTCACTCTAGCTTTGCACCCGCTACAACCTCAGAAAGATCGATTGTGTTAATGTGCTAAAGAAATTAGTGGCGTTAAAACAAATTTGCGTTGACGCGTTATTATCGCGTCAACTTTGACAGCCCTTGTAAAAACGTGAAAGGCTCTCTCTAGAGCCAGTGTTCGTGTCAGTGTCCAGTTCAGTGTCCGTTCTGGGCTAATGTAAAAACATGGCGGAGCAACATGGCGGACTCCGTGAAGAGGACCCGCTCCCTATGTAGATATGAAGGGCTCAAACAATATTTAGTTTCAGGTGATTATACACTATTGAAAACATAGTCATGAATATTATATTCCATTTCTGCTAATGGATCCCCCCAAAATCCTACAAACTGGACCTTTAAGTACAGTTTTGAAGTACTTGTACTTTACTTGAGTATTCCAGACTTCTACTCCACCTTATTTCAGATGGAAATACTCTTTTCCACTGCAATTATGGGACAGCTACAGTTACTGGTTATTTTAATCAGATTAAAATGTTCATCTAAAAAATATGACAATACAATACAATGTATTGCATCCTTGGTATTCGGCTTGTAAGACTTTGGTCTAGTCTGATGAACCTGAGAATTATCAGCTGAATCTGCAGTTCCCTTCGGCTCTATGGATCTTTACAGCGAGTTATAGTTCATTGTTTAGTTGTCCGGCCCGCAACTTTTGTTTTGCTGTTTTTCACTCTCACCGCTCTCATAGTATCGTTTCAGCCGCAGCAAACAAGCTCTAAAAAACACTGTACACTACCATAGACTGTATATAAGAAGTGCACGTAGTCACTGTGATGTCACTGGCTTGTGGACTACGGTTTTGAAGCCTCGAGTTCGGCATTTTGGCCATCACCATCTTGGTTATTTGCAACCAGACGTGACATGAGAGGGTAGAGGTAAAACCAAACGCTGAATAAGACATTTTCAGGCTACATAAAATGTTACAATTAACTGTGAAAGGGTTAAAGTTGTGAGACGAAAACACGGACAACTCCCACACCGGACAATGCCGTGGTAGCAACCTGTCAATCACAAGGTAGCCACACCCTAAAGCATACCCTGCTTTATGGTCTATTTGACTCTAAATAGGACCATAATTTACTAAATGAACATCATGCTGTATTGAAGAAGATTTGAAACTAGCGATTGAGACCATAAACTCATGTTTACAATGTTTACTGAAGTAATAAATCAAGTGAGAAGTAGGGTAATTTTCTCATAAACTTCTATCCAATCAGACTTCTTTTGCAACCAGAGGAGTCGCCCCCTGCTGGCTATTAGAAAGAATGCAAGTTTAAGGCACTTCCACATTGGCTTCACATTTCAGGCCCCGGAGTTGCACACTGGACACTACCTGCTCAGCACCAAACGGCAGACAGACAAAGTTAGAAACTAGCTGGTGAATATAGTGGAGCATTAAGCAGCTAAAGAGCCAGACATTTCCCTCAGGAGTTGATGGAGACCAAAAACAGAGCTCAAAGAAAGTGAATATCATTTGATTATTACTATTGAATTATTATAGATTTACATTCACCAAGTGGCCAGAAAACTGACTCCAAATGAATGCATGATGTGTAAATAAGCAACTGTTTGCTAAGTTTGCAAACTGTATGTCAATGTTGTGTTTACCGCTCGTTTCCACTGCTTGTTATTTCAGGTTTAAGTTCATCTGCTCATTTCTGTAAAACCACTGCGTATTTCACAGGACGGACTGTGCTGGTGTTTGCTTGAAGGGGCACCTCTGACAGTCTGACAAGATAGTATATGTGCATAATCCCCTCGCCTGTTTCCCCCTCGGTCGTGGTCTGCTACAGTGGCTTTTCCAGATGAGGAAACCTGAAGCCGCGGCTCCCGTGGCTGTCAGGCAGCTCATGGCAGTTCGGCTCTCCCCTCTCTGTGCTCTGTTTAAGCTCGGAGGGCTGCGTCGCTCGCCTCTGCAGCTGGGAGCGCCTCCAAAGCTCCGTTTCAATCACTGCAGTTATCCAGAGAGCTTTTGTTTTGACTTGGTTAAGTTTTATCACAGAGCTCGGATCAGCTCACTTCAATGGACCGTCTGTGGAATGCACGGTGGAGGGCTCACAGCCAGATGGGCAGAAACAACCTTTTTTTTTTTTTTTGGGAAAGAATAATTAGATTCAAGCTGTTGTTTATACTAAAAGCATACAGTAGGCTATTTGAGAGATTGTACTGAAATAAAACAAAATAAGATTGCCGTATTTCAGCTGCAATCTGATCCCCAAATATCTCATTTTTGGATTTGATTTTAGTGATGTTTCAGTATAAATAAAGCCAGTGGTGGAATGTAACCAAGTACATTTACTCAAATACTTTACTACAGATTTGAGGTACTTCTTCTTCACGTGACTGTTTTCGTTTCATGCTATTTTATACTTCTACTCTGCGACAATTCAGAGGGAAATATTGTACTTTTTACGCCACTACATTTATTTAACAATTGCAGTTACTTTACAAATTAAGAGTTTGTTGTGTTGGAGTACAGAAAGTATAGCTTAGTGTTATCTTAAAGATTTTCAATGTCATGGCTGAATATTTAGATGATTTCGACAACTTGGATGAGATCTTTGAATTCGATTGGCCGCCCGTATTTACTTGAGCCAGAGTATACGGATATTCACATTTCACAACGAGACTTCTCTGAGTGAGAGACACAGTAACAAACAGACCGCATCAAGCGTAAGGTAAGAAAAAGGATTCATTTCTCGGTAGGGTGCTTTCCATAATGTTATAATAACAATCTGAGCCTGTCGGTGGCAAAAACAAGCACTTTTAGTGGACGTAATGTTACATTGACACCGCTCACTTGCCCTCACAGCTCGTTAAGCAGCTGCCGACTGCACCGTTCTCCCTCAATACTGGACCTATTTCAGAAATTGTTGTCCCTATTAATCATTTAGACACAAAAACATGGGAAAATAGGGTCCAGGGGTCCAGATTGAAAAATACCTAAGTTACCCTCTAAGTGACATTTTCAACGCAGGAATTTGACCCAAAACTGTCTTCTTATATTGCAGTATTGCTGAATACTTCCTCCACCACCGAATAAAGCATATTTTGACGGACTTTCTCATTAATCACAGCAAGTAATAAATTATTAAGCCCGTTGCATCTCTGTTAATACACGTGTTAAGTGAATACAGATGATTTAAACCAGCTTGTTAACAGCTGCAAGAACAAAAGCTGCTTAATGATTAATGATGAGTGTTCTTGAGAAGGAATAGCACCCATTACATTACCATACTGCCAACATGTTGAGCATTCATTAGTGTTAATTTGTTACACAACTTGCCAAACTAAATTAGCCTGCCATACTTAGAGCAACGGAACAACTTGTTTGGTTACTTAAAGGGACTATTTGTAACTTATCACGCGCATAAATCATAACGGGTCGGAATCCCATGCGCGCTCGCGTGTGGGTACGCGAGCGCGCAGCAGCTCTGCTCCTGCCTGTTTGCACACCGCGCTCGTTCTCACCCGCTCGGCTCGCTCCACCTCCACGTGAACGCGCGCACACTACACACTGCAGAAGAGTTAGTTTAGCTCTGAGAATATCTAGTGAATGTGCAGTGGACGTTTTTGCAGAAATAAATGCTGCAGCATATATATATATATATATATATATATATATATATATGTGTATATGTATATATATATATATATATATATATATATATATATATATATATGTATATATGTATATATATGTGTATATGTATATATATATATATATATATATATGTATATATGTATATATGTATATATATATATATATATATATATATATATATATATATATATATGTATATATATATATATATATATATGTATATATATATATATATATATATATATATATATATATGTATATGTATATATATATATATATGTATATATATATATATATATACATATATATATATATATATATATATATGTATATATGTATATATATATATATATATACATATATATATATATATATATATATATTGCATATTGGCATATTGTATTACATGTGTGTATTGTATATTATAAATAATAATATGCGCATATACGAAAAGATAACAACTAGTCTATATGATTAAGATAAATATGTAAGTAATGAATTTGTATTTTGATTAAGATACATTTATAAGTAATGAATTGGTATTCTTGATTGATAATGAATTTATATTTTGATAAGGGTAATTATATCAGTAATTAATTTATATTTTTGTATGACAGAGATAAAAGGTAATAATTATTATGTTTAGACAAGTTTAGGTAAATTAATTAGAGTATATGTTTAGCTCAATAAGGAAGCTGGCTAATTATCAATGAATGACTTATGGAGAGGGGGTGGAATTAAATAAGTTTGTACTTCTTCTCACTCCTTTTCTAATATGTAAACCAAGGCATCAAGTGTTTGACAATTTCTTTTACTTATGCTTTCCATTGTATGTAAATATTATTTTTTTCTGGTTGTCCACTTGTTTGTATGATCATTCTCTTTTTTTATTTTTATTTTTTTTTATTTTACATGAAATGAAATGAAATGAAATGAAATGAAGTGTTCCTAGCATATGTTATTTCTCTGTCGGGTCCTTTCCATAATGTTGTCACACACTTATAATAACAATCTGAGTCTGTCAATGGCAAAAGGGAGCACTTTTAGTGAAAATAACGTTACATTGACGCTGCTCGCTTTTCTCTCCCATCTCGTTTTGCGACTGCTGGTTACAGCGCTCTCCCTCAATAATGGACCAATTTCAGAAATTGTCGTCCCCATTTGTGTCACTTAGACACAAAAACATGGGAAATAGGGTTGAAAAATACATAAGTTACTCTCTAAGTGACATTTTCAACGCAGGAATTTGACCCAAAACTGTCTTCTTATATTGCAGTATTGCTGAATACTTCCTCCACCACCGAATAAAGCATATTTTGACGGACTTTCTCATTAATCACAGCAAGTAATAAATTATTAAGCCCGTTGCATCTCTGTTAATACACGTTTTAAGTGAATACAGATGATTTAAACCAGCTTGTTAACAGCTGCAAGAACAAAAGCTGCTTAATGATTAATGATTAGTGTTCTTGAGAAGGAATAGCACCCATTTCATTACCATACTGCCAACATGTTGTGCATTTATTAGTGTTAATTTGTTACTCAATTTGCCAAACTAAATTAGCCTGCCAAACTTAGAGTAATAAAACAACTTGTTTTAAAGAGGGAATAGCACCATATTTGGTAACTTGTTGTTATTTATATCTATATTAAGAAGTGTAAAAATGTTTTTTTTTCCATTACAGCCAAGATCTATATTTGCCACAAAGATTTATTATGAGACTTTTTGTTTCTTCTGGGAGGATTGAGATCGTATTGAAGTAACTAAAGAAAGTGCTTTACTTGTAAGAAGAACATGTTTTTGTCATTGCAGGCCTTCATAAAAGTTATGAATTGTGAGAAGTTTCAAAGTAATCCTATTTTTTACTACACCCATGAGTCCAGACGTTTGAAAAATAAAAAACAAACTGTGTTCTTAGTTATATTCCAGTCAACAATTAGCATGTGAGTTTGTGTTTTCACAGTGTACATAATGTGTCTCTGGGTGCATGTATATATCAATAGAGCTGCAAGAAACTCACTCCCCCCTCCACTAATTGGACAAACACACCTTTATCTATGAAACCTACCTGGATGACAGAGCAGCCAACATCTGCACTCCCAGTTTGGAGACAGACAGAGTGAGCAGTGTTGTCTCACTTGAGAGTTGCAGGCCCTCCACACACACACTAATCCAAACACAACTCTTTCTCCATCAGCAAGTTTAGCTTCCCCAAATTATACTGAGCCTTGCAGTAGTTTGTCAAATCATGTCCCTTTTGCCAACTTATACTCAATGCTTTCAGTATTATTCAAAGCGCCAAGCAGGAGGTCTGGCTTGCCAGAGAAACGAAAAATCCAATCATTATAATCGCCAAGCTTTCCATGCAGTCTGATGTAAAGGTGTTGAAATTTCAAAAGAGATGACAAAGAGAAAGGATTTATCCCAAATATAGTTGATCCGTGAAGGAATTACAGGAATATACGGTGAAAAATAAACTGTGTGTGGGTGAAAAATAGTGAAATTTGTTGAAAGGAGGCCTAATTTCTCTTGAAAGACACATCTGGTATGTGGAAGCTTTGGCTGACCACCCCGATTTTTGACAAATCTGATTCGTCAACAGTCCATTATAGCACACATCACGATGATTAAAAGCTAATTTTGACAAATGAAACACTAATAGTTTACAGTTTAGATTCCTCAAATTCCTGGCAGGTTGATAACACACCACATGTACACGTGTATGTAAGCATGTGTTCTGCTGAAGCTCTAAATGGCGTGTGAACTGACTGTCAGGTTTGGAAAACACTTTTTCCATGGATGGACCTCCGCAGCTATGTTTCCAGGAGCCTTGTCTGTCAACTGACGAGAGATGACATAGAAGTCTAAATTCAGACCAGATGGAAAATGGGAAACACCAGCCAGACGGGGAATTGACAAATCAGCTGCTACTTGCCTGAGTCAAACCACTCAAACTTTATCTCTGTAGCACCTACTTGTATATCTGTACAGGTATGTGCAGATCAGTGTGCTTTGCAAATGACTGACAAATTTAAATAAGAAGTAAAATAATATGAGAGACCACTTTGAAGTAGAATGCAGAACTAAATATGTTAAGAAAGAAAGTAAAAAAAGGATTTAAGGTTGTATGCCTCCGCCGACCAGTCAAGTTGCAGTTTACATCCATATCTGTCCAAAATGTCATCGCTTCATCATTTTATCCTGAACAACACATATGCGGACACCCAAAGTATATGTGCAAACTGTTCTGTTTCCACGACACTGGGTGTCTGCAAAGGCAGACGTGTCGACACGTGCAAACTGCTTGTGGTCGTACATTTTCATCTGCAGACGGTCATCCACAAAGAGTAAAGCAAAGATCCTCATGGGCAGCTGACATTCACACATCACTGACCTTCATGGCTATGTGGATGTGGAAATTATTATTTGTGCTTAATGGTTTGGAGCATAAGAGCTAAAAGCTGCTGCACAAAACGTCTTCATGCTGCACTTTAAAACAATTCAAATGCTTCTTCAGAAGTACTATTCTCCATAGATTTTAGTGAAATCTGTACAAAAACAAGCAACAAAAGTAAGGCCTTAAAAATCGGTGTGAGGTGTGCTCTTCTTCTGGTCCTAGTCAGCAGTCAGGCGACCATTCTGGATCAACTTATGACATTTTTGGTAGCCAAGCTAGAAGTATTACACTTGTCAGAGTCTACTAGAGATTATCTGTCTGTATTGGTATTGAAATGAATTACCTAGTACCACAAATAGTGCCACAGTCTACTATAAAGTACACATTGCTGAGGAATATTTCCCACTTTGTATTTAGGGAATGCATGGCCTTTGTCAGATTTTTGACCGCTTCACAGAGATTTTCACAATGCTAAGATTGATTGAGACCAGATAGTTGAGGTAAAGACATGGTGAAGTGACAGAAATTTTTTGACAGACAATCTACAGCGTAAGGTTAGAAATTGTTCAGGTTTTGGGCTGCGACTAATAACTAGGGCTGTTTTTTTGGCAGGTTAGAGGAAGATATAACAGAGACAGCTGTCACAAAAATTTTCCTACAATAAATTTCACAAAATCTGTCCAGCATACTGCTTTCAAAGTTTCCTAAGCTTTTACATACAGTACTTGCATTATATTTTGAAACTGTTGGACTAAACTACACCGTAAGGTACCACATCCCCGAGGGGAAATTACATTTTTTCACTCTATTGTGTACTCAATTTTTACACAGTACATAGTATACACAGGCCCAAAATACACACACACATGCACAAACAGGACCTATATACATGCATTAATGGAGAGATGTCAGAGCGAGGGGGCTGCCCCTGACAGGCGCCCCGAGCAGTTGGGGGTTTGGTGCCTTGCTCAAGGGCACATCGGCAGTGCCCAAGAGCCAAACTGGCATCTCTCCAGCTACCAGTTCACACTCTGTACTTGGTCCATGCGGGGACTTGAACCGGCGACCCTCTGGTTCTCAAGCCAAGTCCCTATGGACTGAGCTACTGCCGCCCCGCGAATAAAATCTAGAATAAAAGAAAATCTATTATTATTAAATCTGTTATTGTTGTATTGTTGTTTACTGATGGCTTGATATAAAAGCAGCAGTATTGATCAATACGAGTGTTAAGGTACCAAACACAAGGCAACTAAATTAAGAACAAAATCCCAATTCTAATAGGTGCAAGAACAGAATTAGACGGATAAAATAAACTTTATTAAGACCGACGCATCCGAAACATGGAGCTCAAATTGAGCTTGTGTTCTGTTACTAAAATATAAAATAAGTAAGGTCAAAGTAAAGATAATAACGCATTAATGAAACTTGTGATTTTTAGGTTAGGTTTAGGTTTTTAGGTGAAGGTACTGGTATCATATGAAACTAGAACTAGAAAACCTAAGGAATCCATTGGTGCCAACTATGTCATACTAGCTTGTCGAGAAGGAAGCTAAATAACGCTTCAAACTTGCGGTAAATTTTGGCGAGGAAAAATTGGCATGGCCATTTTCAAAGGGGTCCCTTGACCTCTGACCGCAAGATATGTGAATGAAAATGGGTTCTATGGGTACCCACGAGTCTCCCCTTTACAGACATGCCCACTTTATGATAATCAGATGCAGTTTGGGGCAAGTCATAGTCAAGTCAGCACACTGACAGCTGTTAGGATTTGAGTATATTTTTTATGCTTTTATACTATGGACAATCATGCAATTAATCTAGATTAAATATTTGAATCGATTTACAGCCCTAAAAACTAGCAATCTACTGGAGGAACAAAAACAATTTGCAAACAATTATAGTAAACAAGCGACTCTCACTCTGAACTGCTCATGGTCAAACTACCATTCAACCATTGTTGTTTGCTGTGTAAAACTAGCACAATGAAATGTGAAGAAGACCACTTCCATTAGTACAACTTGATGCAGTTTACTCGGAGTGATCACGGCAAATGACTCTACTTGTCACAGAAATGGCAAACCATTATGCCTCGTTGAGGACGAGCAATTCACACAGTTTACTGAATAAGGGAAATGTTGTAAGGGCAAGAAGACCGACTCCTTTCACAAACTACCGATTTGAGCTGGTGGATAAGTGTGTGAGAAAAGACTGTGGGCTATGTGTTTGGGCATATATTTACTTTTTCTAAAAATCCATTTAACCTGTTTCCCATCCCTCTTTTAAATACCAGTGACATGAAATTAGTCAGGATTCCCACCCCGACTAAATAAACATGACAGGCGCAAAATGGGAGGCCTCAGACGATGACACGGTTCAAATATTAAAAGCATCTGGCAGGCGTTTGAGTAAGTCACTGACAGATTTATCAGTGAAAGGAAGAGTCGTTGCAGATAAGGTTTTGAGTGACAAGTTTTTGGTGTTCCCGAGAGCAATTCAGCATCATCACTCTCCTCTAAGTGACGTGAAAGGTTCAAAGTGCACATGACAGCAAGAAAGCGTCATGTGTAAATTCCAAAGGTCCTGAACACATCGATGAATGAGATGTAATACTTGTGCTGGTGATTACAGAGACGAAGGTGTTCGATAGAAACACATAAATCTGACAGCATGCTTGTCATATAGTAGTTGGCTGAGTAAATATTTGACTAAAGGTGCCAGTTGCTGTGTGGCCCATAAAGATGTTTGTCCTAGGAAATAGAAATAAATAAGCCATACTAGTGTAGGTTCTAGGGGTGGGAATCACCAGAGGCCCCACGATACGATATTATCACCATACTTAAAGTGGCAGTAGGCAGTATATTTTTGGCTTCATTGGGCAAAAATTCCATAATAATCTTTCAGCATATTATAATTCAAGTGTTCTGAGAGAAACCTAGACTTCTGCTCCACATCATGGCTCTGTTTTCAGGCTTTAGAAAATCTGGCCCGTGATGGCAGACTTTGACCAATCACAGGTCATTTCAGAGAGAGAGAGCGTTCCTATTGGCTGTGCTCCGGTCATGTGACCAGAACTTGGCTTCCTTCAACAGATTTTACAATGGCGGCCGCGTCAAAAACTTTCTCATTTTACAGCTAAACAGTACACTACAAGATGATTCTGAAAACATTTCAGGAGAGAAATAGGCATTACAGTAACAGAATATTGATTCATATTTGATCAGCGCGGCCTAGTTTGACCGTTTGGTCGGAGTTCGCGAGTGATTGACAGCCGGCTCTCATAGACGGCAGCTGGACAGCGCACCTTGTTTACCTCCGGTAAGTGAAATCTTTCAGATGCCGTTAGGAGCACCGGAGGACACAGTAGGACACAGAGGAACATGATTTTTTTTCAGGTTACCTGTTTCATGTACTACTGTCACGATATAGTGGCCCGTTTCTAAAAATAACTTTTTTAAATCATATTTGCGCCAATCTCGCCTACTTCAGCTTTAAGTCACGATACAATGTTATTGCAATTTTATACATTTTGCTATATGATTATTGCGATTTAATACCTTTTTTCAACTGTAAATTATGCAGTTTGTAAACATCTGTTTTTATCTAATAAGATACAGTTTTCATCTGTTCATCTCAGAGTTTTCATTCACATTTCTTGAGGTCAGAGGTCAGGGGACCCCTTTGAAAATGGCCATGCCAGTTGTCCCTTGCCAAAATCTGGCATAACTTTGGATCGTTATTTAGCGTTCTTCCCGACAAACTAACATGACATTGATTCCTTAGGTTTTCTAGTTTCATATGATACCAGTATCTTCATTCTGAGCAACTCTAGCTTTAAGACTGAGCCGGCTACAACCTCTGAAAGACAGAATAGCGGTCGGATTGTTAAAAGGTTTATAGTTTATATAATAAAAGATAGATACTTGAAGTCCGTGTATCGATACAATATTGCCACGCAAAAATATCGCGATATTATGCAGTATTGATTTTTTTCCCCACCCCTAGTATGCTCATTGTAAAAAACACATTGTTAATAACCCAAAGTATTGAACAAAATTTTAGTCTGACCTGATGATGGCACTAGATGAATAATCGGGGGCTCGCCATTTTTCACTAAGACCATCATGTCTGCACTAAAATTGCACGATAATCCATCCAATGGTTGTCGTGCCATTTCACTCATTGAAATAGAAGTGTATTACCCGAGGCTGGTTCTGCCCAAGGTTTCTATCCGTTAAAGGGGAGTATTTTCTTGCCACTGTCGCACCTAGTGCATGCTCATGGGGGATCTCTTGTTGGGTCTCTGTAAATTATAGAGTACGGACTAGGCCTGCTCTTTATGAAAAGCGTCTTGAGATAACGTCTGTAATGATTTGACGCTATATAAAAATAAACTGAATTGAACAAGTGCCAACCTGCTGGTGGCGGTGGCAAAGTCAGGGTAGACATTAGGGAATCACGCTCTGAGGATCATGAATGTCACAAAACTCATGCCAATCCATGTTGCAGATGTTGAGAGATATTTCACTGGATATATGACCAGTTGAGGGGATCACTTAAGCTATTACAATTCATCCCAAGGGGAACGTGAATGTTTGAATCAAATTTCATGGCAATCAAACCTGTTTCCGACGTTTCCGACCGACAGTCATCGCCAGCCCTGGAGCCATGCCGTTACCTTGGCAACAAAACAAACAATGGACTGGGGGGGCCTCCTGTAGTTTATGTCTTTTGGAAATAAATGTCAATCAAGATTCCTGAATGAAGGCAGGACCGACTGTTTCTCACAAACTGTTCTTTTGCAAAAACCCAGCAAAGCTACCAAACGTGTCACAAATATGTGTAATAAAAGTGGTAAAATTACTGAAACATAGTGTCCAAACAATAACAACTGTATATTGGGATATTAGAGACTTACTAAGAATATGTCTGTAACATGTCAGTCTCGGGCACCAGGCAGTTTGAGGTTAAATTCCTGGTTACACATACCTACAGGCTCTGGGATTTGTTCGTTCCCAAGGAAGGAAATACTGACAACGGTGAGCTTGTGTTTGGTAAGAACATGCAGATCTTTTCTTGACCCTCACTCTAAATCGGTTTTCCATATGGCAGAGGCAGAAGGGGGTCTGAATGAGACTCACATTTATACAGATGTCAGCCTTTCAGAAGGTCAACTGTTTCACATGCAGACATACTGCTCCTTGGTTCGGTTTTGTCTGGAGTAGATGAGCAAGGCCAATAAACTAGAGATGCTGACAAATCACATGTGCATCCAATATGACATTTGAAAATAAAGGCCTAATTGAGGAACTGACTGAACAATAACGATGCGTGGAAAGTCATTTAAAAGTAAAATTTACTGTCTGAGAATTATGGAAAGTATGTTGTAGCTGATTTCTATATTTGGGACTGTATAACAGATTTAAAAGTTTTCATTATAATGTAATAAGTGTCCTTGAATAGTACTAGTTCCATGTCTCGCTCCAATAATAGCTGCTGCTGAACTACATACTGCGGTTTGAGTCGCACAACTCCATAGAAACGGTAAAAGCAGAAGAAAAAAACATTACTTCAGACATAAAAGCGGGAGGTATAGTACAGGCTGAATAATAGCCCCAGAGCTCCAATTTTCATATTGACCTCACAGTGTCCCATGTGTGCTTAGCTTTCACTGTTCAGAACACTTTAACAGGCATACTTGGGCCTGTAAAGTCTAGGTGCACTGCATGAAAAAGGAAACAGAAATTCAAACTGTGGACTACGCTTCAGTGAGTTAACGTCACGGAGAAGCAACGAGCGAGAATGGGAGCCAAAATCCTTGGAGGTGAACGCTTTTCATCATCCATCTTTTGAGAATACAGACCTTTCCGGTATTTTTCGGTGCGAGGAATTTCAGGCTGGCACTCAGGAGGAAATAATTAAACCCAGAGAGTGTGTGTGTGTGAGCACGTCATCTTGTATTGTGTTTTGGTTTTTGAGTTTAGCAGCGTCTTCCAGGAGGGCTCCTGGCTCTGAGCTGAGAACAAAAAAATCTACTCTACACATAATGAGTATCTGTCTGTAAATTGTTATGAAGGGGATCTGTTTACATTTCAACATGAATGCAGGAGTTCTGTAACACGCACACACATAACGTTAATCAGCCTGGAACAGAGCAGGAGCCGCTCAGCCCTGTGGGTCCTTCAGGACCACGTGTGTGTACACAAACCGACTACAGTCCATCCCCCGCTCCACTGAAATGCTGCTACCTTGTTCCACAGCTGAACTTTCTCCTCTGCTGTCTGGCAGACTGTAAAGCGTACTGGGCCATTGTTAATGTACTGTAAAATGAGTTCTCTTTCCAGTTTGTAAAGAACTTAACCCTGTTATGTTACTGAGAAATGTGTGGAAAGAAGAGTTTAAATCAGATTCCCATGAAAGGTTAGCAGAGAAAGTCCACTCATTTTCATTACACACACACACACACACACACACACACACACACATATACTTGTGTACGTGTGTATTTTACACATAGCCTACACACCTTTGTCATTAACATTAAAGTCCCCAAGTATATACGATATACTTGGGGACTTTAATGTTAATGACAAAGGTGTGTAGGCTATGTGTAAAATATGACGTCCATAATGGCATGTTGTGACCGTCACAGTATGGAAAGTGTCATCCGAGACGAGATTGTTTGCTATTTATGTACAAGCAGGTAACACTTGCTGCTTGCCAAGCAGACAAATTACTGTTCTCAGATATCGCTTTGAAAATGCAGTAATTCATGACAGTGTTTGTTCATCCTGTTAATTTTAAGACAGCTGCGTTTTGATTTATGGCCTCTTTTAAAAGACATCTCTTTGATAAACAACAGGTAATCAATTAGAAAGTAATCATTAGTTTCAGACCAGTGCAGTCCAATCCAATCAGTAGGCCTTTTTTGTCAGCGGTTTGAATGCATTATGTGTATTTATTTTTATCTGATCAGTACAGCACCACTGACTTACATACACACGGTAAATACATTTGGGAGGAGATGAACTGAGCTGAATATTCTACATAAAAAGCCCCTGACACATTCAACATATACACCTAGGGCCGGGACACACTGGACGCTTGTTAATAGAAATAATCCACGATTAAAAGACGGTATTCTATTCATTCATGGAGCCGTACAAGTCACTGCATTTTCTACAACACTGTCCTGAAAATATTTTAGCATAAAAGCCTTGAAGTAATTCTGTCCACAGAAGAAAATACTAGAGGGCTTTTATTTTGAAATGGAAACAGGAAGTGTTGAGTACAAAATAATTATTAACTTTTTTCATGTCTGTGACATATTCTACAGATACAGACATTGAAAGTGTAATAATGTTGCTGGTATGATGTCAATATACTGTCAAAAGATCACTTTCACTGCCTGTGACATATTCTACAGATGTCTAGACATTGAAACTGTAGTAATGTTGCTGGTATGATGTCAAAATACTGTTAAAAGATCATTTTTACCATCTACTTTTGCTGTGAGCAGCACATGGAAAAAATAGGCAAGACCTTGAAGCCTCTAGAGGAGACACGGCTGACACGCAGCAGAACATGGGCGCCGAAATACAAAGCAAGAGGTTCCGCGGCGCACATGCGTCCAGTTTGTCCCGGCCGTTAGTGGCCACTAGCTGAACTGAACTGTATTGCATTATATAGAGAGGTTTTTGCTATTTTGACCAACCTCATGGATATACATGAAGTGGACAAAACAATAGAAACACCAGTCAGTATAACACTACAATATAACAGCACCACAGTCTACATCCTCCAAAATGACCATACAGTTGAATCAACACCTTTCTAAAACGGCTTCAACAAAAACTGTTCATCATAACGTCCATGATGGTAGGATTTATTGCAGGACTGTTGTATTAGACTAGAGCAGCACAATTAATCAAATATTAATCACGATCACAATTTTCGCTTCCCACAATTGAATGAACATGATCGAATGAGATATTGATGTTTAAAATGTGTGCTCCGCTCATAGAAATCTGTGCTGAATATGCAATAAAAATATTTTGTTCCTAAAACTATGAATAATTATAGCCCTATATTAGACAGCATTAGTTTTAACTAGGTGTACCTAATAAAGTGGCAACAGAGTGTATTTCTGTCAGACAAGTACCTGTAGAGCAGCTATACCTGCATAGAAGACGTGGTCCCTAAAACCAATCCATTTCATGAAATTCTAAAATACAGACTTTTCCTTTAAATGAAAAAATGTAAAAGCTTGACTCACCGTTGAGGAAAAACTCTTCTTGCATTGCTTGTCTGGCAGCAGCAGAGAAGCAGCGTTTCTTCAGCCACTCTGCATCAAAGACGCTGGCGTGCTGGTCGGGCCACACAATGGACACCTGTGGAGAGACAAAACGTTTATTGATCCCAATAGGCTAAAATATTTTAGCTCTTTTTCTACACATTAATATTTTGTTTTCATAAGCCATCAACTGAAAGTGCACCATCTCTCTTTCAAGTTAACAGTAAGTGACACCCATTTTTATTGACTGGCAATGATGAGGTCAGAATATTTACTTGGTATTCTGGTGGTCTTCCCCTTGAAGGTTAAGCTTTTTCTTTTCAAATGAGGATCTCCTATGTTCACCATCTGCTTTTTTAATACTTTTGGGAGCTTTTGGCCAACGCCGCCATCTAATATTTCCTATAGCCACAGCCAAGCATGAAACCATTGCTGTGGTACTTAAAACACATGTTTATTACAATAGATTATCAAGTATATCTTGGTACAGGAAACTGCATTTAATCTTCATCAACAAATCGAAAATGGCGCACAGTAGCTTGGCAGCATTGTCACGGCAAAAGGAATCTATTTATAGCTGCGTCCCACTTCAGGGGCCGAATCCTCTACAGGACCCAAAGGTGGTTCCATTGGAGGACTTAAAGGTCACACTGAATGTGTGCTTCTGCCAAAATTAGATCATATAACCTCATAGTTTATCACCAGCCAGTTGCCCTCAAACAGTCAGCAAAAGTTTAAATGCCATTCATAAACTGGGACAAGCTTCATGATACCAAAGTACCGTACGAGTTGTGTTGTTTAACTTTAACACAGGATAATAAACAAGAACTGCCCAGTAATGTCAGAAAATGTAGGGCAAACACAATATCAGTAATAAGAATAGTATCATAGAAGTATGATATCATAGGTTGAGAAATAGTGTAATTTGATGTAGGGCTGAAACTGTCGATTATTTTCATCATTATCAATTAGTTGTTTGGTTTATGAAATGTCAGAAAATGCTGAAAAATGTCGATCAGTGTTTTCCAAAGCCCAAGATTACGTCCTCAAATGTCTTGTTTTGTCCACAACTCAAAGATATTCAGTTTACTGTCATAGAGGTGTAAAGAAACCAGAAAATATTCACATTTAAGAAGCCGGATTTAGTTTTTTTTTCCTTAAAATTTTTCCAAACCGATTAATCGATTATCAAAATGGTTGGCGTTTAATTTAATACTTGACAACTAACCGATTAATCGATTAATTGTTGCAGCTCTAAATGAATCTTCTGATTACTTTCTTGACTAATCGATTAATATTTAAAACATCAGAAACTGTGAAAAATGCCTGTGAGTCACAGTGAAAAATGTTCTCGGAGCCCAAGGTGACATCATCAAATGTCGTTTTGTCCGAGCAACAGTAATAAACCCAAAGATATCTAATTTACTATAGCATAGGAAAAGGCAAAGCAGCCAGTTCTCCCATTTGAGAAGGTGGAACAACAAATAATCATGATTTTTTTGGTCAATACTAAGATCACGATTATTTAACACGTTAAATCACGTTCAACACGGGCCTTTCCAAACCAAAGCTAGAGTTGGTCATCGCGCACCACCAATACACCTGGCGGGGGCCAGCCAGTCCAGGGTAGAGTTCTCACGAGGGGATCCTCCCACACCGAGCGGCTGTGATGCACCAATCCCACTTTTTCAGTCTCGATACCGATATCATACCTGGGCTTTGGGTATCGTACGATACCGAGTACCGATCCGATACTAGCGTTAAATTAAGTAGCTGTGTGCCTCACTGTGTGGAAGTGACTGGGATCATTCTTTTATGTGTAAGGCAACATCAGGCTTGACTTAAACATTGCTTTCCTAACTTTGTAAAACAAAAATGTAACAAATAAATTAATAGGAATTACAATTCAGGTGTAAACTGTTATAATGCAGCAACAAATTGGTCAAAACTTAAAGAGGAATTCAAATTCCAGTATATAATGTATATAGTATATAAACATAGAATTGAATCGAATAGATCTGCCCCATTGTCACCGTTATCCGAGCCAGCTATTTGAGTCAGTAATGGCCCGATATTGGTATCGGTGCGTCCCTATCCCTGACCCGCCGAGCGGGGCAAAAGCGCACCGCTGTAAAGGAAAAAGGGTGTTTCGGATTTATTATTTAAGACAAAATGGAATGTGGCACAATAATCTTTTAATGTTGATTATCTTGTTTTCATAATCAATTCAATTGCTTGCACAGCCCTAAGTCAAATGATTAATTAAACTGAAAAATTACTTTAAATAACTTATCAATTATCAAAATAGCTGCAGATTAATTTGCTGTCGATCGACTATTGAATTAATTTACTAATTATTGAAACTCTGATATGATGGAATTAAACCTGAAAGTAGTGAGCCAACCTTATCTTAGTCACTTAAATTTGTTAGGTAACTTCATTAATGAACTTTCATGCTCAATATTTGTTAACTTCAACTTAGATTTTTGTCTTGCTCTGGGTGGAGAAGAGTCCATACCGACACCAGAATTTCACATTCCAAATAGGATAATCTTTGGGGTCCCAGTGAGAAGAGATGAGATGCCCCACTGCTTTGACAGATGGTACTGTAGCTCCAGAAGAAAGAAAGACCTTTTTTCAAAAAAGAAACCTTATTTAAAAAGTTTGATCTATTGGCAATTTCCTTGCTTATATCTGAGGATGAAGCAAGCACTGCTGAACATATTTTTTACAGCAGAGTCAAATAGAACAAGAAGCACAAGCAGTCAGATGGCCAAACCGTTTTTTGTTATTAAAAGATGAACCATATTTTCAAACGTCTCCTCGTATTGAAAAGGAAAAATGAAAGTTAATGCAACCAAAATGTCCATTATTACCATCCAGTGGAATTGTAAAACTGTTTGGGGGAACAATTAGAAGTGTTGTGAATGTTGAACCAGGATGTAGTTATGCAAGACTTATTTACACAGCCTGTTTGGGTAATAATTCAAACATTCATCATTTTCTCTTAATATAGAAAATCGAGTGTGTGAACCCTGAAAAACACAAGTCAGATAGTGGCAGTAGCCTACCTTGTTGTCATTGGTGACCTCCACCGTGTCGACTCCTGTGTGGATATCAAGATCAGACATCAACAGTTTCCGGGCCTGAGCCGACACCAGGGTACACGTTGGACACTGGCAGTTGTCTCTCAGCCAGGTGAACGGGTACAGACTGATGCCTCTGTCCTCCCACTCCACCTCCACCATCCTCTTCTCATTCAGAGCCTGGACATGCCTCACTGAGTGGCGAGCCAGAGGGACGGAGGCAGACCCAAGTGTCTGCTGCCCACGAAGCTGCATCGAAGTCAGAGAAGAGGGTAGTGGGCCTGCAGCCCGCCCTGGTCTACGACAAGCCCTCAGAGCCCGGCACGCCATGGCAGAGGTGCTCCTCTGCAGGGCAGGCAGGGCGAGACGGGAGAATGTACTCATCCACATTTCTGGTTCCCTCCAGGCGACTATGTCTCCAGATCAGAAAGGGCCACCAACTCTCTGTAGCTAATGAGGAAGGGAAGCAATAAAATGAAAAAATGGGTGTATATTAACCAAATGTATCAAGTTACCAACATCAGGAGTCTCCTACTAAAGCTAAATTTACTTACGTATGTCTCTATTGTCAGCAAATAAATTGTTTAAGTGTCATATAATTAAATTAAGTACATCATGTGCCAATGTGAGAAAGCTAAAATAATGCACTGATGTATTAAAAAAGCAGCAACAACAATTTTTTGTGACAGTCATATCCATCTAACACCTTTGTTTTTGAACAATGCCAAAATCATTGTATACAGTTCAAAATGTAAACTTTTTCAAGGTGCTTTGGGAAATTGTGACTGGTCGCTGTGCCAATCAGTATTATCTAAGCCTGGCTAACTGTGTGTTGATCTGGGCAAAACTGTGATGCAAAACAGCTAAAACACTAAAACACTAAAACAGCAGCATTATTGGTGCCTTCAAATGAAACTCGTGAGCTCGTGTTTACAACATGGGAAGTCATGTACACAATATGCTTCGCGTTCAAGTGGTTAGGTCATGAGAACACCGCTGCTAAGCAATATTAACGTTAATGTCGGCGTCTAGCAGCCACAGAGGCTAACAATTTAGCAAGCGAACAAGCGGGTAACATAATGCAGGAAATGCAAAGGCATAATGACAGAGGAGAAAGATTAGGCAGTTGGGAATATCACCATTTTCCTCAGACATATTATACAATTACGAAGAAAAACAATATAAGACTAAAATATACTACAATATATTCACTTATTATGCACCGAAAAATTAACTTCCATGGCCTCCGCCATTTCTGACAACGTCACCAAACACGTCACAACTTGTGAACTCAGAGCTTTCAGAAACTTTCCACATACGAGGTTGTGAATATCACAAGAGGGGGGGTGTTCATATGGACTGTTCTTGTGAACACGGTAAACACGACCCCATTTGAAGGCACCATATGTTAAGAAACACAACACAAAGGCCCTGTTCAGACCTGGCATTAACATGCGTCCTGAGTGATCTGATCACAAGTGAACAGCTCTAAGAACAGGTTTGAATGCACTCCAGACGCATTGAGGACGCATTGAGATCCGATCGCTCAGACCACATTCAGAGGTGGTCTGGGCCACACGTGACCTGATTCTTTTAGCAGTGTGTATGCGAATGTGTCCTGGGCCACATTAAGGACCACCTACTCAACTGACATCCCGCTTGGATCCGCGGGTCTCTGCGCTACTCAGGTAAAAAGACAGGCTGACGCAAGCGCTTGTCTGCCTCGCAGCATGGAAACGGCCTCTGTGCTCTACTGTATTCTGTCGGTACAACTGAATTTTATTAAAATATATCTTATCTATAGGCTACATATCTACAGACCATCAGACTAGGTGGCTCACCGTTTCCATGTGCAATTTCCTTGAGCCCAAAGTGATATCATCAAATGACTTGTGTCGGTCAGTCTAACAGTCCAAAACCCAAAGATATTCAATTTTTGCTTGAAAAATTATCAATCAATGATTCGTTAGGTTGATTGATTCAGTCAGTGTGTGTGACCATCTGTTTGTATTGCTCTCTAAAGACAAGGCTTTTGTGTAGCCTTTTAAAATCCAATACATGGTCTATCTTCCACTTTGTTTCAGTGTGGGTGTGCTTGCTTGCTTATTTACTTTCATATTATGTTTCAGGGTAAATATAGCAGCCTCTAACTTATCTTTAAATCTTTATCTAACTTATTAACACTTTAAAACTGCTCCATTCTGGTGTTGATAAAGGTCAGGAGCCAGTCTGATGTTTTTGCTAACAGGAAATACTTTTACATAACCTCATTATCATTTAATGTGAACATCCGACATAGTAACGTTATATATATATGACAGATAATAAGGATAAGCACAATAGGTCCCCTTTAAAGCTGCAGTGCGCGATTTTGGCGCAAATATGATTTAAAAAAGTTATTTTTAGAAAACGGCCGCTATAGCGTGAGAGTAGTACATGAAACAGGTAACCTGAAAAAAATCATGTTCCTCTGTGTCCTACTGTGTCCTCCGGTGCTCCTAACGGCATCTGAAGGACTTCACTTACCGGAGGAAAACAAGGTCCGCTGTCCAGCTGCCGTCTATGAGAGCCGGCTGTCAATCACTCGCGATCTCCGACCAAACGGTCAAACTAGGCAGCGCTGATCAAATATGAATCAATATTCTGTTACTGTAATGCCTATTTCTCGCCTCAAGTGTTTTCAGAATCATCTTGTAGTTACTGTTTAGCTGTAAAATGAGAAAGTTTGTGACGCGGCCGCCGTTGTAAAATCTGTTGAAGGAAGCCAAGTTCTGGTCACATGACCGGAGCACAGCCAATAGGAACGCTCTCTCTCTCTCTGAAATGACCTGTGATTGGTCAAAATCTGCCGACACGGGCTAGTTTTTTCTAAAGCCTGAAAACAGAGACATGATGAGGAGCAGAAGTCTAGTTTTCTCTCAGAACACTTGAATAACAATATGCTGAAAGGTTATTATGGAATTTTTGCCAAATTATGCCAAAAAATTGTTGCCTACTGCCACTTTAAACTACCAACACAGTCATTTAGGCTGTGACATCATTAGCAGCCAGCAGGTGGATTGAATTTGATTAGCATTACAAACAAACAAACAAACAAACAAACAGAAGAGTGTGTGAACCAAAGCTACCCGTCTTGTTACAGTTAACCTCACTCACACTGAAGGTGAGAACAGCTTAACCGATAAATACATGTTTAGCCGGTAGTCTTTCGATTCATTGTGCTCGCAAGGCGTCTATGAAATCCATAAGGAGAAGCTAACTGCATACAGCGCTCTGCAGGCTGCACGTCACGCCCCCACTGCCAGCATTAAAGCTAACAGAGAGGCAAACTTCTCTCACAAACAGGGTTCTCTACCGGGTTTGCTTTAAAGTTTATGTATTAAAGTGCCTAAAAAAAACAGTAAAAACAGTGTTTGCCAGTAACAGGCGGTAACAGTACCTGTAATGTTTTGATAACTGTTCCTCTTCCCAAAGAGCGTCGCCTCCCTCTGTCAACAACACAAACGCCGGCTGTGTGTGAGAGAGAGAGAAAGTGGGTGAAAGGTTGACCGGCGGGAGGCTGGACCGGATGACATAATCACTGCTAGTGCGTGTGCGTTGCTGACGGTGTTTGTTTACACAGTAGTGGTAAAGTACAAACCAGATTGGCAGGTCTAGGAAGAGAGCATTTTTCTCCTTTGTTAATTGTTGAAACACTTGAGGAGGCTGCTCAACCAACAGGTTTTTCTGAGGGGGGGGGGGGGGTTATGGTTTTATGGGATCTGGGGGCCCTCTAAAACAATATTGGTAATTTAACAACAAGAAGAGTCTCTAGTCTACACATCTTTACATGTACATACTATACATAATCACCCAGCCCATGTATTTTTATTAATTTCATTATTTATTGTCGGTCATTGGTGCTTTTATATATATATATATATATATATATATATTTATATATATATATATATATATATATATATATATATATATATATATATATATATATATATATATATATATAATATTTATTTATACTCCTATACAAAACAGTCCTGTCTATTCCTCACCTTTATCTGTCCAGCTTTGTTGTCCTTGTTCCCAAAAATGTGACATAGCAGCCCGTTCACACGAAAAGCATTTTGAATGGCACGATAATGCACAAGGTATTTAGCGTGTAATAAGAACGCCTTTCTTGCTTTTGGCGTGTCATTTGTACGCCATGTAATCTGCACTGACTGCGATGTAAATGTATCCTATATGCTCAGAGCTAGTGACGTAGAATAGCCTATAAAGTGAGAAGGGTGGTGGGGTGGATGGTCCGACAAACACACGACTTTCACGCAGAAGACTGGTGTTTGAGACCGCTGTGTTGGTTTGTAAGCTACTGTACATTTGACGATGTGTGTTTTTAGTGATGTTTTCCATACTTATGTTACATGACCTTATGACCTTAGACCATACTTGCCAACCTTGAGACCTCAAAAGTAGGGAGGATTTCAAGACCAAAGCGGGGGATCCGGGGGTTCTCCCCCAGAAAAATCAAAGTTTCAGTGACTTTTAAAAAATGAAAAATATCAAAATAATAAGTACACTTTTTAATTTTGATGTAAAATAGGCCTACTTTTTTCTATCTAACTTTACATTCCCCAGGAAAGAAAATTGAATAATTCGCCCCTCTGGCATGAATTTGTGTGAATCTTTAGGATAAACTACTATTCATCAGTTTTTATTCATTCATTTAGTATTTCTTTCTATCAGTATTCTCCATTTTTCACTCACTGGAGGCCCTTTCAGACACAACGCAGCAATGGCACCACTGCACTCTAAAACCTATTATTTCTAATATTTTTCGCTGCGTCGAGCAAAGTCCGACTTTGGGTACTACACGCTGGCAAGTGCAGCTCAAACACCGTTGTGTCGCAAGCAACTCTTCCACCTTGAAACAACATTTGGTGTAGCTCTATTGAATCTATAGAAACAGTAAGGCTTATACACGCTGTACAGTGCCAGAAACAGGTTGAGATAACGAAAAGGAAAAAAAGGTGTGAAAATTTGCCTTAAATCGGGAGAAATGCGGGAGAATTGTGACCCGGGAGGAAACCGAGAGAGAGCAATGAAAACAGGAATCTCCTGGGAAAATCGGGAGGGTTGGGAAGTATGCCCTAGACTGAGGAGCTCCGACTACCGTGGACCTATTACAGATATTTGGTTATAGCGCAATGCTCATTTTGTCCAAAGAAAATAGGCTCTACACCTGCATTACCTTTCAGTAGTAGACTTATCTAAAGATATAACATAAAAATGCCCACATTGATAAGATATAAGCTACTTTATTGTCCACAAGGGGAAATTTTGCTTGGGCAATAGTGAATGTTGGGGGTTCAGTTTTTTTTTCCACCTTTTTGTTATTTGCTTCAGTGCTGTGATTCTGAGTAATCTGAATAAGTAACATTCATCTTTACCAAAACCAATTGGAGGATTCCCAAGTAGGATATGCTCTGCCTTTAAATACAGAGTTTTTTTGAAAATGTTTTCTATAAACTTAAAAACTTCTGAGCAAAACAAATTCAATAAACTGCATGTGTAGAAAATATGTAAATTACTTGCATTACTTTCACCACAGCTTCCCCAGCACTGAGAGCTCTTTTATATTTGGAAGTTATTTCAGTTGTCAAGAAATATCTCATATTTATTTTCCAAGCAAATTCTCCTCTATACAGTACACATTACCCATAGTATGTTTAAAATGTGAGCATTTGCTGCTTTAATTGGTCATATATGACAATAAACTGAATATCTTTGAGTTTAGACTGATGGTTGAATAAAACAAGGAATTTAAAGATACCACCTTGGGCTCCAGGAAATTATGCTCAGCATTTTTCATTATTTTCTGACATTGCTCAATTAATCAAGAAACCCATCTCCACATTAATCCATACTGAAAGTAATGTAAAGGTTTTTAGGGTTCAGTCATACTTCTTACGTTTCTTTGAAGTTTCCAGGAAGATGACCAGCACCCAATGGATGTGCAGAACCTTCTTCTATCCAAGTGACACCTGCTAACATCTCGAGTGTACTGTAGATTTTACAAGCTAAATTTTGCAATTATTAACCCGGGATAAGATACAATGACCACGGTCAAGTTAACCAGTCAAGTTATAATATAACAGAGTTTGAAACAGTAAGTGAGGATTATATAACTCACCCTTGTCACCTTTGCAACTGACATCAGCACACACGTTCATGAACAACAACAATATCTGTAACACTGATAGTCGTATCATGTAATGTATATTGGTTCAAGCCTATCGTCAACTTTCATGTAAACCTGGAGAGAGAAAGAGAGATATTAAACATAGATGGAAATATTAAACATTTTTGGAATCAATCATTTTAGGAGTATTGTATTTTCGCATTATTTTTGTAGCAGAATAAAATGTGCAAAAGACGTGATCAATGCTAAACATCTGTTACAGTACACTGATTTTTTGTGTCAGATTTCTATCTGGGACACTGACTGCACCGATCAAAACTTCCTGGTTCAGAAGTTACACAATGTTCTGCCAACCTGTAAATGGTAACTTTCAACTAACATCATAAATTCACTTTCATGAAAAATATTAACCATAGCCTGGGTGAAGGGTGTTTTTACATTATGCAACACTACCACAAAGTATGATGATAGTTGAAGCAGAAGTCTCATGATACCTCGACTGTTTCAAATCCATGTTACATAAATGTTTTTTCCTCTGGGTGATGCCAATAAACCATCTATCTAAATGAGAAAACCAGGGGCTTTTTCCTCTACTGGAAACATACAATGCAAGCTAAGGGTTTTGCTGTATTTCATGTTGCCTCATCATCAGCGTAATCAGTGGGCTCAAAGTATCTATCGAGTGTGTGTAACCACAATTGCAACCGTCATACTGTACTTTGCCATGTTACATATCAGTTGGCATTTTCAGTACAGTATGGAGTTGTGGATACTAATTCTCTTGACTCAAAACTCAAACTGTTTACTCAAGCGTATTCACGACTTTAAAAGGCTGAAGTATCACAAAAAAATGTTGTTTTCAGCACTTTCAGCACTGGTGACGAATGCAGGACAAAAAACAAGTTGTTTGTAAGGCCCACCGCACCTATCAACACAACTTCCTTACATGTCTGTTCCTCATAAATACCAACAACCAGCTTCCTCCTTCAAAGCGCCCATAGGAGGGCTGTGTGTATAATTTACAGCAGACCTCAAAACCTTGTAAAGCAAACATGGAGGGGAACTTTGTAATTATGGAGCACGTGGCAATGCAGCACGCAGTCCCAGTGGGATAGTGCTACTGCCACATTGAGGATGGGGACCTCTGTAGGGATTCTTAGCAAAATAAGGAATAATTTAATCTCACTTTTATGTCATTAGCAACTAGAAGAGATCAATAATAGTGGAAAGGATGAATGTTTCGACCCAAGACCAAATCATAGTTTTCTAAGGCAGGGGTTCTCAAACGTTTTGGACCCAGGGACCCCTTACAGGGGAGAATATTTTCCAACGACCACCTCTTTATCTTAATAAATACTGATTAAACATATGCTTACTACCATCTGTACTCTTAGATGCCTTTGGAACTATTTGTATTCTAAAACTTTTCAACCTAAATACTTCAGACCTTGTGATAAATAGAAACATTTCAATTTTAATCATGTTAAGATAAAATAAGATTAATAATAATCGGCGGGGAAATTTGCATTGTTATTGAATGTTATTATCGTTGACATACCTTTAAACAGAGGGTCATTTTATTCAAATTGCATTTGGACTCAACTTGACAGCATTTATACTTTTCAAGTAACTGATCTTAAAAGTAGGGCTGTCAATCGATTAGAATATTTAATCTCGATTAGTTGCATGATTGTTCATAGTTAATCGCGATGAATCGCAAATTAATAGCACATTTTTTTATCTGTTCAAAATGTGCCTTAAAGGGAGATTTGTCAAGTATTTAATACTCTTATCAACATGGAAGTGGGCAAATATGCTGCTTTATGCAAATGTATATATGTATTTATTATAGGAAATCAATTAACAACAGAAAACAATGACAAATATTGTCCAGAAACCCTCACAGGTACTGCATTTAGCATAAAGCAATATGCTCAAATCATAACATGGCAAACTCAAGCCCAACAGGCAACAACAGCTGTCAGTGTGTCAGTGTGCTGACTTGACTATGACTTGCCCCAAACTGCATGTGATTATCATAAAGTGGGCATGTCTGTAAAGAGGAGACTCGTGGGTACCCATAGAACCCATTTTCATTCACATATCTTGAGGTCAGAGGTCAAGGGACCCTTTTGAAAATGGCCATGAAAGTTTTTCCTCGCCAAAATTTAGCATAAGTTTGGAGCGTTATTTACCCTCCATCGCAACAAGCTAGTATGACATGGTTGGTACCAATGGATTCCTTAGGTTTTCTAGTATCATATGCTACCAGTATCTTCACTAACTTTAAAACTGAGCCGACATCCTCCGAAAGATTGTTTGCATTATTGCTTTAAAGAAATTAGTGGCGTTAAAACGAATTTGCTTTAATACGTTTTTATTGTGTAAAAACAGTCAGGACAGTCTTTCACAGTCCTACTTAAAAGCTTTCAGAAAAGTCCTAACAAATCCAGATCTTTAAACTTACCAGCCTAAAGCTGACTTTCAGTTCGTGCTTCAATTTAAGAATAATGAACTTGTGTCACAATCAGTGTTTCTATTGGCCCAAAGCTAACGTTGGTGGGAGTACTGGACATAATATGCTTGTTTTATTGGTGCAAATGGTCCCCATGTGTAGATATGCACTTTTTAATGATGCAGCACAATTTTATAATTTATAGCAAATTATTTACCCTGACAGAGTGGACCCCTGGGGGTCCCCGAACCCCACTTTGAGTATCATCGTTCTAAGGAAATGTGACCCAAGATGGCAACATGCATGCTAGTGGCAGGCTGTTATAGCACTCCAAGTGTTTTATCAGTCTGTTATTGTGAGTACCATCTTCAATGCTGTGTGCTGCTGTGAGGGCATCAAAGCAAAGGACGCCAAAAGACTGAGTAAACTCGTAATGAAGGCTGGGTCTGTCATTGGCTCCAAACTGGAGGAGTTGGTGAAGGACAGAGTGCTGGCTATAATGGATAACACCTTCCAGTCCCTACACAGCATGACAGCCATAAAGAGCACCTTTAACAGACTTATTCAACCCTGGTGTGTAAAGGAGCGTTATGGGAGATCATTCCTGCCTGGTGCTATTAGACTTTACAACTCTGCTTTTTGCACATCAAGAATATTGAATAAAACTTGTATAATGTATTGTTCATATTGACCAACTTAAAGGTTCCATACCACGCTCATTTTCAGGTTCATACTTATATATTATATATAGTATAGTATATATACTGTATACATTTTGTTTTTCTACTTGAATATGTTTACATGCTGTAATGATACAAAATATTTCCCCCTCATACTGTCTGCCTGAATATATATTTACCCTCCGTCTGTCTGAAACGCTCAGTTTTAGCATATTTCAACGGAATTGCGTTACTAGGCAACAGCTTGGGTCCATGTTTACTTCCTGTAAGCTGATGTCAATCATATGGTGCCTTCAAATGAAACTCATGAGTCGTGTTTATAACATGGGAAGTCGTGTACACAATATGCTTGGCGTTCAAGTGGTTAAGTTGTGAGAACACCGCTGCTAAGCAACGGCGTTCAAGTGGTTAAGTTGTGAGAACACCGCTGCTAAGCAACGGTAATATTAACGTTACTGTCAGCGTCTAGAAGCCACAGAGGCTAACAATTTAGAAATAATAATATAATAAGATATAATAATATATTATATAATTATTTCTAACAATTTAGAAATAATAATATAATATATTATAAGATATGATAATGACAAAGGAAAAAGATGAGGCCGTTGGGAATATCAACATTTTCCTCAGACACATTAGAAAATTACAAAGAAAAACAATATATGACTAAAATTACAATATAATCACTTATAATCACTTATCACTTACCGAAAAAATATTTTCCATGGCCTCCGCCATTTCTGACAACGTAAACAAACACGTCACAAGTCGTGAACTCGGAGCTTCCAGAAACTTTCCCCATACGAGGTTGTGAATAAGGGGGCCGTTCATATGACTGTTCTCGTGAACATGGTAAACACGACCCCATTTGAAGGCACCATTAGTCTAAATATTGTCTAAATATTGTACAGTTGTGACATCACAAATGTACAGAAATCCTGAAGGCTTGTTTAAAGGCACAGATTTTGTATTTCTCCATGGATTAATTACAAATTACAATATGGGACCTTTAATATTTAACTTGTGTTTGATTTTGAATCTCTGTTTTTTTGTCTTGTATTTTAATGTGGTTGCTATGGCGTTTTCATTTCCCTTCTCTATCTATCTATATATATATCTATATATCTATCTATCTATCTATCTATCTATCTATCTATCTTTCTATCTATAAAACATGCTCTTACAACAACACTTTAAACACAAACTCTTTATTTAAGAAGACAACACAATCCATTAAGAATATTGTTGCACAGATTGGTGTTTGACATTGAAGTCCACGAGTGCTGCCTGCAGTCTTATCCGTCAATGTATTACATCTCACCACATATCTTAACAAGGTAAACAAGAATATATATATGCAGCTCTATTTCAAAACTTTATATAAACAATGAATACATATTAAGGTGTTTTTGTAATAACGATATTGGCACTCACAGTATTTACTTACTTCTAATAATACACTGTACATTTTCCAAGATTATACTACTAAAACCATGTCACAACCTTTAGCACCGGAAAAGAATTGTGCAAAGTCTGCTATAGCCTATAAAGCAAAAAAATACAACATAGGTGTCCATATGTAAACATTCTTGGATATTCTTAGAAACATTCATCTGGAGTGTCAGAGAACAGCAACAATAACAGCTGCTCATGTTACTGTAGGAGCTTTCAACCAGGCTACTACATGAGGTCCACCTCTGCTTTACTGCTATGTGACGAGTTCATCCAAAACTCATTTATCCAACTTTTGGGTCAAAATCAAACCTAACACGTAGCTTTCACTAGTGAATATGGACACTGACACATAGGCTGTCCAACGTGTCCAAAATGTTACTTAATCCTCAAATGAATCGCTCCAAAACTCACTCCGTTTTCTTTTTTGGGTCACAGAGGACTGAATGAGTTTTGGAAAACCCTTCATCTGACTACAGTACTAGTGTTATGAAAACTGATAGTTCCTGTTCTCACTTTTTCATTTGGCTGACTCATGTTCAAAGCCGTTGTTTTACACATACACATACACACACACACTTACACGCACACACGCACAAACCTGCGACTATTTACAGGTAAATTCCACGCACTTACCAAAAATGACCAAGAAGAGAGGCATATTGATGGGCGGATGGATAATGCCATACATCATTTATTATAAAATATTACTGTAATTAGTCTTCAGCCATTTTTCAATAAAATCATTTAACTACTATCGTGTGTTTTATGGTGTGTAATGACCATTACAATGGGCTCTAGTAGTGGGCAATATGACGATTTACACATTCAGATGATATATATTTGTCTAGTGATTTTTCCTGTTTATACCTCGGTGGCTCTTTAATATCTCTGGATGCATTGGGACCACTTTATGGCAATATTGGATTTTTATATGATCTTTTGCATCAATATGATGAAGTACTTTGTTAGGAATTTAGTTTGCTGGGTCAGCCAAAAACAGACATTCCTTTCTGGTTATTGTGTCCATTAACATTTTCTCAGTTGGCTTTTTCCAGAAAATGTATCACAATATTGTCATAAATTGCATTTATTATGAAAAAGGATCCATATTACCCACTCCTCATTGTCTTTTTATAGAAAGTAAGATTTTTGGTGTCAGATACAGTCCCACAGGCTTTTTAAAAGCTCAAAACAACAAATTTTCTTAGCAGTTCCTAGCAATGGAGATAGTTTTGGTTGTATACGCCCAGGTTTTTATATCATCCCTCACAGAGATTTCTGCCATGTTTGAATGGATGTAAATGGAACATGCTTTGTTTCTCTCACAAAATGATATTTTTATTTTTTGGAGCACAACTTCATTTAGGAAAGAGGACCAAATGAGCACAATATAAACTAAAAATAACAGATACTGATACATGACCCCTATACCAAACAGGGACCATGAGATCAGGTAATAATGCAGGACCCGTCATTGTTGATATTGTACTTTAGCAGCCTATATCTGCAACATAATTTACAAATAACCCAATTACCAAAACACAATTGACACGCAGTGAATATGGGAGGCTTTGGGGGCCCCTGGGGGTCTCTACCTTCTTTGCCCGTTTGGTAATCCAGCTTTGGAGACATATCACAAAACCTGGGCAAATTCAACCAAAACTATCTGCATGACTACATAGTCTACCTCTAGAGCAGAGGATCACAAACTTTTTTGTTTGTTTCTGACCCTTTAAAGTGAAGCAGTACCTGCAACCCCTCATCAAGGGTCGCTTATGACTATGAGTTGTGAGCAGTTCCCAGATTGTTTAATTTGAATAATTTTCAGCAACAAAAAAGGTGAACTGTCGAATATTTCACAAGAAAAAAAAGCTTAGATAAAATAAGAGAAAAGTCAGAAAAATAAACTTATAAGTTTTTCTTATTTCCTATCACATTAACCACCTTGTGACAGAAGATATATAGGCTATCTTTTGACCAATTGGAGGGAATCCAAGTTGAGAACCACTGCGCTAGAATTAAGCATGAAAATATGTTATTTTGTAATTTAGGTGAGCTGACCCTTTAAGTTTTGTTTTTATCCCTGATATGACTGCTTTTGTCACCCCTGCCTCCGCCTCGTGGTCACCATGAAAACAATAAAATAGTAGGCTACTGTAGAGGAGACCTGTAGGAACTACTTTCTCTCAGAACTTCATGTATTCGTTCTTCAGTCTGCTCAGCCTCGTGCCGTGGCTGCGGATGATCAGAGACAGCAGCTCGTGTTTGTCCTTCAGTCCCAGAGAAATGTCCAGCGTGTCCTTCAGGACGTCCCGCGTGTGCACTATCATGTTGAGAAAGTCGTCGTTGAGCCGGTGCTCCTCCTTCAGCTCGCTCTCCTGGCTCTGCTTGAACTTCACCTCCAGCTCCAGCAGAGACTTCTCAGAGTTCGTGAACGCCTCGCCTATCTGAGCCGTCTCCCTCCGCAGGTATTTCCCGTAGTTGTCCTCTCCGTCCAGGTCGTAGGAGATGCTCTTCCCGATGCCCTCCAGCACCCGGGCCGAGTCCTCGATCTGCCGCTTGATGATGGTGAAGTCGTCCCGTATGACGGCCTCCTGGTCCTCGTCGAGACCGCACTTTCGGTCGTCGGTCATTTTGAAAAGCATCTGGCATTTCTCCGGGTCGTCGTTGTCCTCGTAGTCTCCGTCCGGCACGAAGTAGTGATGGAAAGTTCCGTTAGACATCTCCGGTTGTAGCGGTCCGCGGAAAAAGGCTCCGCACGTCGGCAGCGATAACATCCCGGCACACAGGAGGAGCAAGTGAAGAAAAGCCATGATGCCCCACAAACACACTCACAAATATGAAATATTAAAACGTTATTTCAGCGTCAGTGTCAGCCTGAGGGACTATTTAACTCCAACGCAAACATTTCAATCAGCTTTAAACAGTCCAAACTGCGCAGTTAAGTTGGGGGCTTTGTTGTTGCGTTCACGTCCTCCTCAATATCCTCTTTGTCCAAACAGATAAAAGTGGCGTGGAAATGTTTTTCAACAGCCTCACTTCTCTTCCTTTAGTGGCCAGCTTCCATCACTGCCGGTGAACACGAACAGCAATGTATGAAAGTTTGTTTCGACGTGGAAACAGTTGTACTCCACGACTCCTCTCCTCGGTGCCGCAAACGCAACATCTGGATGTCTCAAGTGCCGCGCTTGGGTTTTTTGGCTAATAATACCTCTGCCGCTCCTCTCAAGTTACAGCCGCCCCGTCACTTTAAAAGGCTGCATTCAGTCTGCAGCAGGCTACCAGCAGAGCAGCACTGAGACCGGTGTTAATGCACATAACCCTGACAAGTTGGCATAGATGGTTAGAAAAGTTATGAGAGTATTGAGGAATAAACAAGCTGACCACATGTATTAAATGTCAATCCAACACAACAGTCCTGTAATTATAGTACTTTTTTGAAAACTTATAATTTTTAAATACCTAGTGATATGTGGCAGAAATGTGGATTTAGTAGCCAGATATTTTTTAGACTTCTGTTGCTTTGTTGTATTAGATTGGATTATTAGGCTACACTATTTGATTGAATTATACTGTTTTTTAAAAGTGTGTTTAATAGTTTTGCTCCCCAAAGGAAAAAAAATGATGTACATTTTTTTTTTTACAATTAAACCTGCAGTAGGCCGAATTTATTTGGCATCATTGGGCAAAAATTCCATTATAACCTTTCAGCATATTGTAATTCAAGTGTTTTGAGTGAAAACTAGACACCTGCACCTCATCATGGCTCTATTTTCAGGCTTTAAAAAATCTAGCCCGTGACGGGAGACTTTGACCAATCACAGGTCATCTCAGAGAGGGAGCGTTCCTATTGAGCATTCCTATTTGCTTTGCTCAGGCTGGTGGGCGGTGCTTGGTATTTCCTCATCTGATCGCCACATGGCTGCCGAGTCACAAACTTTCTCATTTTACAGCTAAACCGTTCACTACAAGATGTTTCTGAAAGCATTTGAGGAGAGAAATAGGCATTACGGTAACAGAATATTGATTCATATTTGATCAGCGCTGCCTAGTCTGACCGTTTCATCGGACATTGCGAGTGATTGACAGCCAGCCCTCATAGACGGCAGCTGGACGGCAGACTCCAGATCAGTTCTGATTGGTTGTTTTCCTCCGGTCTGTGAAATCTTGCCGGTGCCATTAGGAGCACCAAAGGACACCAGAGGACACAGAGGCACATGATTTTTTTCAGATTACCTGTCTCATCCACTACTGTCAGGATATAGTGACCGTTTTATAAAAATATATTTTTTAATCATATTTGCTCCATTTCTACCCACTGATGCTTTAACTGTAACTGTATGTAACTGTATTTTTTTGTGTGTAATTTTTTTGTCTTTTGTTGCTTTAGTGTATTGGATCAGATTACTACATTATTTGATTGGATTATACTGTTTTTTTTAAATTTCCCCCCAGGGATCAATAAAGTATTTCTCATTCTGATTAAAATTTTACACACAAAAGAAGATTGCAAAATATGATGCACTGTTATAGGTTAAACTGCCCAACAGTAGGAAAGTAGACAACATTAAAATACTGTTTACATGTTTAGGCATCAATATTAATAATCAGAATATAATACTACTGTATAATGATGTAACTCTGATAGGGGTCGTTCTGCTGCTGAGTACTTTTAATTGTGATGCTTTAACTACATTTTGTTCATAATACTCTTGTTTCTGAGTATTTTTACAGTATGATATTGCCATTTTTACTTAAGTAAAGGATCTGAATACTTCTTCCTCCACTGCCTATAATAACAGTTATTTACTGTTAGAAATATCTACTCTTTACTCTCCACTTTATCCCTGTCAACAGTTGAAACAACTGTATTTCCTAAGAATAAAAATGTAATTGAATTTAAACGGCTTTAATTGCTTTTTTAATCTGCAATGGATCATTGTTTTATTGAACAATATAACAAAGTATAAGAGTCATTATCTAACACCAGAAATAATGTCGTAAAGCATATGTCTCGCCTGTGTAGTTTGAAGCACATAGACTAAATTCAGGAGGCATAACCACATGTTTCGCTGCGCTTCCTTTCATGACCACCTGTTTGTTTTAGTTGCCTGCTGGCATCAAATTACAAGTTCCAGCTCAGCTGAAAGGAAATAGAAATTCATGTGATGATCACCTGTTGAGCGTCGGAAAGCTTTGTCTCAGTATAGACCTATACTTTGTCTAGATTTTTCCTATACTGCACTGATTATAACTTTACTTTTGGATATAAAAGAATATGTTTAAAACAGTATGCCAGTAGTTTAAAGACACATTTTAATATGTTGATACAAGAAATGCCATTCAAATTAAGTGATGCTTTTTCCAGTACGCTTAAGCCGCTATAGTCACGAATGCAATGCCCCAAGGGAAGAATGAATGTGATTTTATATCTCGAGATCTAACATGTTAAGAGTGATCTAATTTGCTAAACCCACAGTTCCACTCAATGCGTGCATAATCTTTCCAGTGGAAACAGCAGACGTTACAGCATCACCTACCTCGGAGGAGTCCTGCTCTCATTTTTCCACTGCATGAGTGATCAGTCAGGGTTGTAACCTGCATAAATTAAAGATTGAGCAGAGCAGAGCGAGTTTAGGTGGTAAATTCATTTTTTAAAAATAGGTTTAGATCCCCAATTTATTTATAAAACACCAAGTTCCTTGTATGTGCACGCCTACTCGGTGATAAAATTGTTTCTGATTCTGATTAAAATGTCATATTATAATACAAAAACAGAAGTTAAGTTACGTAAGTCTTACATAAAACAGGATCTGCAATGTGCATCAGTCTGATTTAGGATGGAGAGAAATACCTCACTGCTCATCATTTCTGTGTCTAACCTCAATAATAACAATAATTGAAAGAACATAATTCAACGTTGCCTGTCACTAAGTCTGTCACTGTGGCTCCCGCTTTTCTGAAGGTTTCACAATTACAAATTTTATCCTCTACTCCAACAGTAGTAAGACGTATCAGCATGTGTGCAACTCCACTTTTATTAGAACCCTGCAGTGCCAGCTCCACTAAAAAAAGGGAATATGCTGTCAGAGATCAGAGGAGTGTACTTTAACAGAGTCTGCCCTGTGACATAACTCTGCAGAAAGAATTTCAATGTGGTGTCAGACAAAAAAAAGAAAATGGAAAATGAAGTCATGTTGGGTTTTGGGTGTGTCACTCTGTTTTGATTTGACGTCTTTTGTGGCACGTTTACATTTACATTAAATCATTTTGAAGAGGAGAAGAGCTCCACCAACTCACAGTCTCGTAAAGAAAAGCCCAGCATGCAGTTGTTGGTGACCTCCCTCTCTTTGCATTACAGTTTTTCTCATTTGCTTTGGCTCAATTCTAAAATAAGAATTTTTTTTTTCAAAACAATGAGCTCAAATCCCTGAACAATTAGTTCGTTGTTCACAACAGATTAGAATTTCTCATTCATTCAAGCAAATTGCACGTGTTTTGGCACGTGTGTGCAAAAGAGTCAATACAATTGTCTACAATTTGCACAATAACCACTTGCACGTCTTGCTGATCAAAACTGATGAGTTGACTTAGTGAAATTGTCGTCTTCTTCACAACTTCTAAACATTCTTTCATCGTTTGAGCTGTCACATGCAAAATTATCCATACAATTATCAGATCATCTGTCAGATATACATGTATATTCCATAAATATCTATGACATGGTGTTATATACCGTGAGGAAGTACAATTAGTTGTTGTTTTTTACTGAACTACAGCAGGTTGTTTCATTGTTGTGTTTTTTTTTTTTTTTTTTTTTGGCACAGACGCCATTATGTGGCAAATTTTCTCTTGATTGTATCTGACCTTACATGAAAGGTCAAAGGTGATTTTTCTATTTAAAATACATGTCACACATTGCTACACAAATACACCGATCAGCCATAACATTATGACCACCTGCCTAATATTGAGTAGGTCCCCCTTTTGCCGCCAAAACAGCCCTGACCCGTCGAGGCATGGGCTCCACTAGACCTCTGAAGGTATGCTGTGGTATCTGGCACCAAGCCGTCAGTAGCAGATCCTTTAAGTCCTGTAAGTTGCGAGGTGGGGCCTCCGTGGATCGGACTTGTCCAGCACATCCCACAGATGCTCGATTGGATTGAGATCTGGAGAATTTGGAGGCCAAGTCAACACCTCAAACTCGTTGCCATCCACATGATGTAAAAGAAAATGTGATTCATCAGACCAGGCCACCTTCTTCCATTGCTCCGTGGTCCAGTTCTGATGCTCACGTGCCCATTGTAGGCGCTTTTGGCGGCGGACACGGGTCAGCATGGGCACCCTGACCGGTCTGTGGCTACGCAGCCCCATACGCAACAAACTGCGATGCACTGTGTGTTCTGACACCTTTCTATCGGAACCAGCATTAACTTTTTCAGCAATTTGAGCTACAGTAGCTCTTCTATTGGATCAGACAATGCGGGCCAGCCTTCGCTCCCCGCGTGCATCAATGAGCCTTGGCCGCCCATGACCCTGTTGCCGGTTCACCGGTTTTCCTTCCTTGGACCACTTTTGGTAGGTCCTGACCACTGCACACCGGGAAAATCACAAAAGAGGTGCAATTTTGGAGATGCTCTGACCCAGTCGTCTAGCCATCACAATTTGGCCCTTGTCAAAGTCGCTCACATCCTTACGCTGTCCCATTTTTTCTGCTTCCAACACATCAACTTCAAGGACAAAATGTTCACTTGCTGTCTTATATATCCCACCTACTGCCAGGTGCCATTGTAATGAGATAGTCAATTTTATTCACCTGTCAATGGTCTTAATGTTATGGCTGATCAGTGTATATTTACTGTATAATCACACATGTACATATCCTGTTTCTGTGTACTAATGTACAGTGTTGACTTTTCAGTAAACTTTTACCAACTATTGAAATTGAAATCTAAATAGCTCCGTGCGATACACAACAGCACTCAGCTAGACAAAACTGACATTCTGGTAGTGCAGTAAGCACTTAAGTGTCAACAAAACAAAGATTTGTATATTAGAAACATTTCCAGGGTTGACTGCCGTGGTGAAAAAACATGTAAACATTTCGACCAGTACGGCTCACACAATGACAAAACAACTTTTCATTTTGGTGGCGTTGGCCAATTTCCTGTCCAAATAACTAGGTTTTGAGGCATGAATTAAGTGTTTTGGATGAGTTACTACCATTTGCAGACATGCAATAGAGTTGTGATGTCCCATCAAACAGTTGTGACAATTACACTTACAGTTTAGAGAATGTTAAGACTTTCAAAAAATGAGCCAAAGCGATTGAGAAAAACTGTAAAGCTAAAACACAATCCAGATATATCCTTGCTCTTACCAGTTCTCCCGCCCCCCCATACAACATTTAACAACCTAATTTGTGATAAAGTGCCTCCAAACTTTGGGCTAAATTGACCAAGCTGGGATTAGATTCCAGTTTAGCAAAAACCTTTGCTTCCAAAACTGAGTTTGACTTAAAGTGATTCAACAATCTGGCACATAGAGTACTTCCTACGATTTCAGAAAAGGGTTTATTTGACATTTTTGGGACCAACTGAGACTGACATCTGCGCTGAACTGTGTTATTGGAAACCTTCTTCATATATTTAAGAGTGCATATCATTATTGGATCCACTTATTGTCACAGTTCTGGTCGATGTTTTGTCTCACGAAGCGGAACATGGAGGCAGAGCAGGTTGAAATAAAAGTGGGGTTTAGTTGGTCTATGTTGAGAACAGAAGTCAGCTGTCAGCAAACGCAAACTGGTCCAAATGGGGGCAGACAGGCAGATAAAACAGGAGCAGATGGCTGAAACGCAATGGCATAGTGCTACATTGAACAACCTGGCAAAGGGCTAATGTTTGTGGGCAGGTATACTGTATATAAGCCTGATTATAGGGAATAAGGGGCAGGTGTGCTGGCAGGTGATGATCACATGACTGGGGAGTGGTGGGTAGCTGACTGAGGACCACTGCTGGTCAGGAAGGGAATAACAGGGTCTGACATTATGTGATGGAGCTGTGACACGTACAAGGAGTGAACACAACAAAGTCCACATTTGTGCTGTGTAATCCAACCTGATGTCAGAGAAGTCTTGACTCAACTGTTGGGGGATTTTTGAGACCTGATAAAACTGCACAACAGCACCACAAACTCTGAGCTCAAAAAGCACCTTAGATTTGAATCGACACTTTTCTGACACTGTGTCAACTAAACTTTATAAGTATTATAAGCTCCTCGAAAGTGATTTATTGCAGTGCCAACAGTGTTGGGCTGAAAAAAAAAATACAGCTGCATAAATGCTTGGTGACATGGTTTCTTGTTAAAGGACGATCTATTCCAATAGTAAAACAGATAGTAGCTGACTGTTGTGAAAGCATAAATGATTTTACTAATTAGAAGCTGATGGATTTGCAACTCAGTCATAATTAATCCAACACAGATAAACTGAAGATAATTGTTATTATTTTTATCTTTAGAGTCACTGTCATAGCTTTTTGGCACACTTAAAAAAACACGTGTGAGTCTTAGCAAAAGACACATTTACAACCCATAAACAATTTCAGCCCGTTCTCATTCCCAGGGCGTCAAATGCCGAGGCTGTGTCACGACCATCTGCATTCAGTACTGCCGCACACGGCACCCTTAAGTGCTGGTATGAGACGCACCAGACTTTCAATTAACTGCAATGTAAACCCATCCGCGGACAGAGTAAACGCTCAGAGAAAGTGCACCGGGAGTGTGGTGACGTAGTTTCGCCTCACGCCGCCTTTTTCTTAGCCAACAAGTTGCATTTGATCACGTACATTCTGCGCCTGGGTGAGAGGAAATAACTCTCCGCACCAGCAGGTGGCGGTAGTCTGTATTCGTCATTCAAAAAAGGAAACCGGAAGACCGAGGACTGCGGATATAGAAGCCGTTGTTATGATACGTACATGAAACAAAGCGGCGTTTGCCAACCATTTTCACACCACTCTCACTCACCACTTAGCTTTATACCAGATGGCCATGTTGTTGTGAAAATATCCGTGTATTGGAATGATCAGATGAGATGAAGATGAGAATGAGAAGAGACCTCTATGTGTCCCCTCTTGACTTTACTCGTTGGCTTGCTTTCCTCGCTTCCGTATCTGTAATCATGCACTTATTCGTTTAAGCTGAACAGCCAATCAGAGTGATTTCTCTTCAACATGCTGAATCGGCTTGGTGTGTCAGGGCATTAAAGGGCAAAAAAACACACACGAGAGGAGGGAGGGGAAGTGGATGGGTCCAACAAACAAAGGCTTTCATCCAGGGGACCGCTGTTCGTGTCCCGTGCATCACGTTACAATCAAACGTAGTAGTTTAAGCCCAACCATGTTGTTTTTTCCTAAACCTAACTATAGTGGTTGTGTAGCCTGATCCAAAAGTGACGTAAATGGTAGCTGGGGCGGTTGTGGCCAAAAGGTTTGGGAAGCGAGCTTGACCGGAAGGTCGCTGGGTCAATCCCCTAGACCGGCAGGATAAATCTGGGTGGGGAAAGTGATGAGGCAGCGCTTGCCCCTCCCTCATTACCACCACTGAGGTGCCCTTGAGCAAGGCCCTTAACCCCAACCGCTCCAGTGGAGGTGCTCAGTGGAAAACACATCAAACTGTGGTTGTACTGGGCAGCTTCCAGATGTGAATATGTAACTGTGTGAATGTGATCCTGAAAAAGAGAGCATTGCTCTCAGAGAAACGCCCCTGAATAAGTAATTGTAAAAAAAACTAACTATAATGGGTCGTGACGCCAAGGGTCGTGACAAAGCAGCAGTATGTCACACGCCAAGGGTCATGACAAAGCAGCGGTATGTCACACGCCAAGGGTGGTGACAAAGCAGCGGTATGAGAATGTGTTGACAATTTATCATTATCACAAGATTTTCTTTTAACAAATTTTATATGATTTGGTATGACACATCAAATTAAAGTATTACAATTATGAGAATGAAATGTGAAATTAAAAATCATATACATAATGTGATTTAAATGGGTAATTTAATAACTTATGGCAAGACGCACAGAAGTTTGTATATTGTGAAATGTCTGCTGAAAATTCTGCCACACTCAACTTGTTTCACCCAATTAAACATAATTAAAAATCTCCTATGAAAATGTTTTTGGCTGCACTTCTCACAACGTTGCTTTCTTTGAGCCTTTATGTCACAGTTGGCTTCAAATTACGCACCAAACTTTGAAACGCTCTCCCAAACCCCTCTGGCACTGTGCTCCAAGCCAAAAAAACGATGACCCAGCATACCCAGTTACTACAGCGTGCTGGCAGTGACATCATAAATCATGTGAACTTTTAAAAGTCTGTTTGTGCTGCAACTCAGACTGTAAAATGTAACACAAAGAGAAATTCCAATATTCATTCTTATCCTTTTTCATTATCAGTTGTTTCTGCTAGTCAGCGAATCTATTGTATTCCCAGACAGATTGTGGGCCAGGGAGGATTTAGATAGCACAGCAGGAAGACAGCCAATGCTGAAGATGCATGGCCTTGTCTGCGGAGCCTCAAACTATGTATCTGTAAAGCCGAATATCCTTTGTATCTGTAAAGTCGACTCTCTCATCATTTTTTGTGTATAGAAGTGTCTTCCTGCTCTGGTGAGTCAGAGCTAATGCATATAGGTGTGTGAGGTTGTCTCTTCTTACGGCTGTAATGAATATTGGCCATCCTGTTGGCTTAGTGTTCGTCTTTTATATGAGTGTAACCAGCAGAATCTCTGGACCTGTTCCACCCGTCAGACAAGGCTTATATGCTGCAGTATGCAGAACAAATCATATACTGAACCTTATTCCCATATAAACAGACGTGTTGGATCATTATGTTTGATCTCTCAAGGTCTTTTTATCCAGCTAGATGTGGGTGGAGGTGTCAGATGTCCACAACATGATATTCTACAGAGCACGTACAGTGTTGTTAGCCATCTTCCTGCTTGGCTAACTAGAAATACACTTTGGCGGAGTACGTGCACTGCAACTAAAGTGCTGTTTTAACCATGCTAGCTCCTTGGCTCCTTGGGATGGCATGTCTAGCGGTTCGTCCACCTTAGGTCCAGATTGAAATATCTCAATAACTACTGGGTGGATTGCCATGAAATTTTGCATAGGCATGCATGGTCCCCAGATGATGAATCCACTGAATATTTGTTGTTTGATTTTATACAGTGTGATTTTTGAGAATCAAAGAAAAGGTAGTAGTAGTTACATCTTAGTCTCCATAGTGTTCTCTGTTAGATTTTGCACACACAGCATTAGGGCTGGGTATCGACACTCAACACCTAAGGTATCACACTGATAACCCAGTACCAAGTAGTATCGAAACATTTCCAGTCAAACGACACCTGCAATCGATCCTGTTTGTGCCCAGATCTAGAAAAAAAAGACTATTTGTAGGGTTATGCTTGCAGCCAATCACAGCAAGCATTCTTCGATTTAATGCGACGTTTGATTGGCCCACTACTGCAGCAGCCAGGATTGCCTGCCTGCAAACGCCTCTGAACACAGAGATGTCTGAGCTGGCGGCTAACAGCTAACGATGCTAACAGCTAACGATGCTAACAGTGCGGACAGCACTAACAATGGTAACAGTGCTGACAGAACTAACAGTGTTTACCTGAGCGGGGAACCGGAGGGTAGGGGGACTGCGTTAACCGCGGTAACCGCTAGCTAGCCAGTGGGACACACACACACAACTTCCGTTCACATGATGGGTATCAAATTAAGTACTCTATTGATATCGGTATCACTTTAAGGGTACTGGTATTGGTACTGGCATCGATACCCAGCCCTACACAACATACATGCTTTTCTTGCAATTATAATATTGTTTTGTACCAATAACATATTGTAACATGTTGTATATTAACTGTTGTTTGCGTTATGTTTACTGTTAAGACCCCCTCCCACCCCATCTAGAAGGACGTCCCAATTCCTAAAATGCATCTTGATGAGCGAGGAGGCCTGCCGGAGGAGCTATAAGCGAGGCTACACCGGTGTATCTTTTGCGGAAGTCTTTCCGACACCTGTGATGTATAAAAGAGGCGTGACAATAACGGCTGATGCAGCTGTGCCCCACGTTATATTCAATTGACGTCAGTTGCCTGTTGCCTGGACTCCTCTCTCCTCGTGTCTCTTCCTCACGTCCTCTCCTCGCGTCTTAGTCCCGAGCGGAAAGGAATCGAGGATGTACAAACTGGGAAATGAGAAAGGCCCATTGTGTGTGTGTTTTTCCTGTTGCTGTGTAGGAGGAGGTCAGAGTGGCAGTGGTGTTTCAAGAGGATGAGCCACCTCCTAATTGCTCCTCCTGATATAAGAGGGCTGGATATGTCAGCTCTGTCTCTCTTTCTCCTCCAAGAAAGGTTTTGTTTGGTTGTGTTTTGAGTTCTATTAGATTTGCTTTCCACCTTCCACTTTGCCTACACTAAACTCGCCTACACCCATGCACTCACTACTTTACATGTTTCAGAGTATGTTTGTCTATAGTTTAATACGGGTTAAATACATTTGTTATACTTTAATCCATAATTATCTGACTGAACATTGGGGGCCATTTTGATACAAACCATCTGCCAAATTAATTCCATCCACATTCATTCTTTTCTTCCTTTCCTTAACTCATTTGTCTCTCTTCTCCTGCTCCAGCAACCCAGGCTCACAGTACGTCCCCCAACGATAATGAAGTTATTCCTTTTCAGCCTGAGATAATGGTCCAAGAACAAATCCATTCGTCTGCACACTCAATGTCCGTGTCATTACAAAAGACATTTCAGGTAATTCAGTTTTACTTGAGAAAAGTGTGTAATAAATGTGTAATGTGTTCTCTTTTTTGCTGTGGTTCTACTGTCTGTCCTGATGTGCTAATGTGGATCCACTTCTGATCTCTTCCTCAGTGAAGCCATTTCTACACTGGGAATGTTTATTGCAAGATTAACTCTAAGTGTCCAATTCTTTTAACAAGTCTGTTTTCTAAACATGAATTAGTCCCTGAGAGACTTGCAGGATGAAAATAAGATGTTTCTCGGTATGTCGTTTTGTTTTGGCATTCATTAATTTTTTAACGCAGCATCATTAGTTAACATGATTTGTGATTGGTAATTGGATGTGCCTGACAACTGTGAAGAAAGTTCTCCTTGCTTGATATGATGCCAGTGCCATTTAAGCATCGTTCAATTTAATTACATTTTTCTTCCAGTGGGCAACTCCGGGGTCTGAAAAGTGAAGCCAATGCAGAAGTGCCTTAAACTTAAACTAGGTCAAACACACATGTAAGGCCACTAGTCCTATACTGAAAATGTTTCAATTAAGGTCATGGTCTTGGGTTTTTGTTTAGTCTGTTTCGGTGGGCAACTTCAGGGTCTGAAAAGTGAAGACAAATTAAGACCTCATGATGGCGCTAGAAGAAAAGTCAGGGGATAACAGGCGGCAACCTCCGGTTCTGAAAAGTGAAGCCAATGCAGAAGTGCCTTAAACCTGCATTCTTTCTAATAGCCAGCAGGGAACAACTCCTCTGGTTGCAAAAAGATTGTAAACATGAGTTTATGGTCTCAGTCGATGTTTCAAGTCTTCTTCAATACAGCATGATGTTCATTTAGTAAATTATGGTCCCATTTAGAGTCAAATAGACCATAAAGCAGGGTATGCTTTAGGGCGTGGCTACCTTGTGATTTTCAAGTCGCTACCACGGCGTTGTCCGGTCTGGGAGTTGTCCGTGTTTACTTCATCATGAAAGTTAATTTTAACTTTTTTATTCACCTAAAAATGTCTTAAATATCTCGGTTGACCCTGTCGTGTCAGTTCTGGTTGCAAAAAAACAAGATGGCGACGGCCAAAATGACGAACTCCAGGCTTCAAAACGGTAGTCCTCAAACCAATGGGTGACGTCACGGTGACTACGTCCACTACTTATATACAGTCTATGTTTTCTTCTGATTTGTCACATATGTTGATATACAGTAGATGTTTCCTTAAATGTTATTGAAGCCTGATGTGGTAACTTGTCAGATAAGCTTTTGAAACTGTCTTTTGTTTTTTGGACAACTTATTTACTTTAGACATCCACCTCCAACCACGCAGTTTTATTGGTTAGGGACTAAAACACTTGAGACAAATAGTAATGCTCATAATGCGATGACATAAATGTATTTACACATTTTATTTCAAATCTGACTCAGACCCTCCTGATTTTTTGACGTCCTGAGGTCTGGATAAACTGAAATGTTTAACCATTTGCCCAAAACCTACCTCAAGGTGTAAACTCTGAAGTGTTTTATGAATCAAAAGATGAAAAGTGTTTTATATTGCTATACACAGACAATTTTCTTGATGTCAGATGTTTGGATTTTTATTTGAAATCTTGAAAAGAAAGTCTATGAGTGCCTGAAAGTTTCCAAGTTCTTGTCTGTTTCAAATCATGGTCTTCTTCCCTATACGGCCACTGGCAGGCTCCAGCTGTTGCTTTTCAGGCTAGCTGATATCCTTTGACTCATTGTGTAAAGTAAAGACAGTTCTGACTAATAGACAGCACAGCATGGACTTGAACTGGCACTGTGTACGTGCACATGTGTTGCTTGACTGATCTTTGAGAAACAGGGAATAATTCCCCACGGTGAACCTCATGTGAACTTGTCTTCACGCTAGGAAAGAATTGGATTTAGGACAGTGGGTGTTTCGTCATTGTTTCTGTGGAGACCTTCTTTTCAGAGAAAATCAAGGATTCTGTTTGTGCCATATAACATTGATTGGCAAATCCTCAGAAGCCAAATATGTTTCACCCCACATAAAACTGTAATGACACACAGTCACTGCACTTCATTTATGCTCTTCTCGAGCAGCGACTTCAGTCTCAACGCACAATTGCACATTTTGTTCGTCATGAGATCAAACACATACAGTAGCTAGCTTAGCATTACAGCAAAAGTTTGACATTACAGGAAATATGCTTGTTTTCTTTCTGGCAGAGAGCTAGATGAAAAGATTGATACCACAGTCATGTCTGTACAGTAAATACGAAGCTACTTCCAGCAGCTGGTTAGCTTATTTTAGCACAAAGACTGGAAACCGGTGGAAACCAACCCGGTCTCACAGGAAGGCGTATACATACCACGACATTACAAGGACATTCCGCATGTCATGAGTATGCATTTTAGCCTTTTTGCGTGTCATTTGTATGCTGCTTTTCGTGTGTCAGTTGTACGCCATGCAAACGTCCGCAGTTAGGTTAATAGGCAAGAAAACCACCTAGTTGGGTTAAGGAAAAACGTCATGCTTGGGCTTAACATTAGTACGTAAACAGACTAAAATACGCATGGAAATCAACGCAACACAACTATGGAAAACATGTCACAAACGTCACTAACTCTTACAGCGTTTACATTGTAGTCAATGCAGGATACATGGCGAACAAATGACACGTGGAAATCAAGAAAGGCGTGGCATTCATGCACCTTTTCGAGTGAACGGGCTGTGGAAATAGCTAGCGTGGCCTTGTCAAGTGGAAACAAAATTTGCCATACTAGCACCTTGAAAGCTCGCTAGTCTTGCTTTTTTTATCCGTACAAAAAACTAAGTGTCAAAAAACAACAATTCGCCGTTTTAGGGGGAGTTATGTGCCGGGATATTTCTTAACTCTGAGCAGTTGCCAGGTAACCAGCAGAGTCCCAAGAAAGTTACTGGTTGCAGCCAAGAAATACTTGAATACTAAATACTAAAACGGAACGAATTGTTGTTTTTATACTTTGATTTTTTGTATTAATTGAACAAGATCTAACATGTTAATTAGTGAGATTTAGAGATGCCGGTAGAGCCAAGCTAGCTGTTTCCCCCTGTTTCCAGTCTTTGTGCAGGTATCGATCTTCTTATCTAACTCTACACCAGGAAGCAAATAAATGTATTGGGTCTCAATGGGCAAGTTGGATATTAATGTATGTCCACATTACAGTATGAGTTTACATCCTTCACTCTTAAGCCTTGGTTATAAAGTACTTTCTGCAAGGAAGGTTGCATGAGCTGACGTGGAATCGTGACGGGGAAACATTTGGATCTTTTATTCTCCGTGCAGGTTTCTCAAAGCTTCTCAAAATTTTCAATTTTCTCTGCCCGTCCACGTCCGTGTGGGTAGAAAGATTTGGATGTGCACCGACAGGCGAAAACCTGCTGCACGGAACCCCCGAGAAGGGTCGTGTCTGATGGTGTGACATCATTTTTGCAGATACTTGCGTCCCTCGTAGATGTGGCAAGTACAAATCACGCTTTAGGTAGTTTCAGTTTCATAATGTGGTACTATAATTGCTCATATTTTTAAATACTGAGGCAGGAATTGCTTTGACATGATTTAGACAAGCTAGCGATAAATGACGCTGTGCTTTAACAACCATGAAATCTTAATCATATTATCCTAAAAAGGCTTGATAATTGAGATAAAGTTTATTTTACTTAATATTATGTTATACCACTCATATTCCCAGTCCTGAAACAAAACCAATTTAAAGCCAATTACCAGGCATAACACATAACTTATACCTTATCTCCAGTTACATAATTATTACAAAATAACTAATTTCATTTGCATTTTCATTACATCCCAGTCCGCACATAAGCAGAGCTGCAGTTTATCTGCGGGTGACACTGGGTTGTTTTTCTAATGATGTAACAGAGAAAATATATCACACCAAAATTAACTGGGGAGCAAAGTGAATGGAAACCGGATGCCTGTTGATGGCTCCAGTGGTGCTCAGCATACTGCACTATCAATTCAATACGACAACGGCGTTTTACAAAGACAAATCTACTCAATTAACTGAGCTATGGAAGAAATATCAGCCATTTAAGAGCAAAACCCCCACAAAGCTCTTTATTAAGAGATTTTGAAGCTTGGCTGCAGTGGGAGTCGTCCTGCGTCACTCGTCTTCCTCTGAGTGATCAGAGACATAATGCGGCTTGTGCTCTGTCCAATGGTGACTTCAACAATTTAACTATACAATTACTGCTATAAAAGACACAACAATGACCGAAGGGACCTTTACTGAGACTTTTTATGAAATAACTTTTAAAGTTAAATTGGTAGCAGCTTCGAGATAAATCCCTCGTAGCTAAAAGGAGGACTGTTTAAAAAGAGTTCATTTGTAGTATAATATCCTCCATCTAATTCTAATGATTCTTGGTATTGTAAAGGGAAGCCACAGAAGAATATGTGCACCGGAATCCTTAATGCAAATATAACTCAGATATATAGTTACACAAATTTGTTTCCAAGAATAAACCAAAGGCAAGGTTGTGTGCAGGAGTATATACTCTAAAGGGAGTAAAAATACACCATTAATGATACAGACAACCTTTTCTCAACACATAAAGGTGACCTGAGATGTGACCTCTTTCCATCTCAAGCACACCGCCTTCAACATCAGGAGAACAATAATCATTAAATGATAATGCTTTTCATATGCAGCCGGCAGTGGCGTCATTCGGTACATGTCTCATTCAGCAGATAATGACTTCAGGGACTTTGTGGTATTTGAACTCGGGAAGCATAAATAATGCACTGCTTCATTCACGGCACAGGAAATTTGGAAAAATAAACATATGCAGCAGCCAGTTAATTCTGCACCACGTAATTTTATGATGCAGTTCTGATGAAAACCGTTACCAGAGAGTCTCCAGAGCCAAATTTGCTGATTGCGGTTTTATGCACACCAGCGGGTTTGGCATGAGTCTAACTTTGCAAAAAGTCAGTAATGCGAGTTGTTTTTAAGTTAATGTTGAAGTGTGCATGTCTGCACACAGACATCAGCAGAGTCAGCAGCAGTGAGATTAGCAAGTCAAAAGTTACTATGGAGAGTCCCAGTAAATGCATCCATCAACGATGCAGAGATAGAGGCACTCCGGCAGGCATGCCAGCTGATCACCTATGCATGTTCTGATCCTGCTGTGCCACACCAGGACCTCTATGACTAGAACCTTCAGATCAATGCGCGAGCCATGGAGGTCCTGGTGCGGCAGGTCCGCCTGCAGAGGGCTGCAGAAAAAAAGGTGGCCATGCTGCGGAGAGAGCTTGAAGCCACCAAGGCCAAACTGACGAGCTCCCTCCAGCAGCTTGAGGGTGGGGCAGGCCTCAGCCTGCTTTGAAAAAGATGATGGAGTCTCTGATGCTGGCACACAGACTGAGACGGAGGAGAAGATGGAGGTCGGGGAGGAGCAGGTCATGGAGGAGCAGGGCCAGGAAAAAGTGTAAATATTGTAAAATAGTTACTGTGTTAAAGCTGAAGTAGGCGAGATTGGAGCAAATATGATTAAAAAGTTATTTTTATAAACGGTCGCTTTATCATTACTGTAGTACATGAAACAGGTAACCTGAAAAAAATCATGTGCCTCTGTGTCCTCCGGTGTCCTCCAGTGCTCCTAACGGCATCTGCAAGATTTCATAGACCGGAGGAAAACAAGCAGTAAGAGCTGATCTGAGGACTGCTGTCCATACATTAAAGCTTCAGTAGGCAACAAGTTTTTGGCATCATTGGGCAAAAAAATCCGTAATAACCTTTCAGCATATTGTAATTCAATTGTTCTGAGAGAAAACTAGACTTCTGCACCTCCTCATGGCTCTGTTTTCAGGCTTTAAAAAATCTAGCCCGTGACAGGAGATCACGGGCATCTGTTGAGTGAACTAAGAAGACAAATCACGGAGGACTGCGTCTCCATGAATGATTGGAGGTGCGTTCAAGATAATAATTTCATTCCGCACCCGCTGCTGACATGACTAGGTTTACAGTGTAGTTTAAGATTATAGTTTTGCCAAAGAAACTTTCTGTGTTTGACCTGGTTAATATTTGCAGTGATTCCTCCCATGCAGTGAAAATGTGATGCCCTCTGCCCCTGGGAGGTCAGGAAGTTAATGGAAAATCGAATCTTTGAACCAACTCAATTGTTTCTGATGCTACCGAGGCTGCATTACCAACCAGACAAAGTGGGCAACCGCCCCAGGGCTCCAGACTCTCAGCGGCTCCGAGGGCACCAGGCTCACTGGGTGTCAATTGGTTTGTGGTAATGTCATGAATTGCAAATGTGTTTCGGAATATACACCATCAAGGTAGAATATCCCCTGAAGGGTTCCTGAATTAACACCCAATACTGACTCAAAGTCGCACTTTTAATCCTCCGATGATTTTATACTTAAATGGTACATTTCTATTGAATCAATTTACAACAATTTAGTTGCTGTGTGTATTCTGCTGTGTGCACCAGAGGTAGGACCAAGTCATTGTTTTGCAAGTCACAAGTAAGTCTCAAGTCTTTGCACTCACATCCAGAGTCAAGTCCAAAATCAAGACGAGCAAGTCCCGAGTCAAGATGCAGAAAACCACATAGTAGTGTTGTGTCATTGTAGCGTCCCTGGCCGAATGATGGTCTAACTCTCCAACTGATGGTTCACAAACAATATTTGCTCCAAAAACAATATGCTGCGACCACATTGTGAACACACTACACACACAGCTAAGGAGAAAACAAACAAAAACTAAATATTATTATAAAATTATTAGTCCCCTTTTAAACCTTTAATCACACACAAAATGCAGCTGTGACACAGAATTCACGCCAGGCAGGTAGAGCCAACATGGCGTCTTTGCTAGCTTACACAGACACTTTTTCACTCTTTTTATCTCTGCAAAAACTATGAAATTACATTATAAAGTAACTTCATATCAATTGTAGTAAGAAACGAAACATTGACAAACATTGTGCCCTTGTCAGCCAGGTGCTAAACAATAAAACTGTATGACACACTCCTCTGGGAAGACCACAGATGTATAAAGAGAACTGGATACAGCGTTGGAGGCGGGCTCCCGTTCTTTCCTATGAGAGTTGCTCAGTGGTGCATGAAGCCAAAATGGCTCGACTGCCGAGTGATAATGTACCCGGATCATCCGGCGATCTTCCGCATCCATTGGGCCCATAGAGCAGGCGCAGTAGTGTTTCCTTTAACTCGGTCCGACTTCGTTCTGGGTCTCGGAGGAGGAAGGGAAAATAACTCTGGATTCAGCTATTAGTGCATTTTTACGGAGCCCCCCTAGACCCCTAGGAGGAAATTTTATTAATTTGTGCCCTTGAATTAGTAATTCGTTCCCTCGAATTAATAACTCGTTCCCTCAAATTAGTAACTCGTTCCCTCGAATTAATAACTCGTTCCCTCAAATTAGTAACTCGTTCCCTCGAATTAATAACTTGTTCCCTCGAATTAATAACTCGTGCCCTCGAATTACTAATTTGTTCCCTCGAATTAATAACTCGTACCCTCGTTCAAGGGTATGGTTAAAATAATTTGAGGGAAGGAGATACGCAATCATGGGCTGTTTGGATTTAATACGGCTTTATTTTGATCTAGGACTGAAATACGAGGATATAGTGTGGATTTCGGCTTTGAAACACTACATTATATTGTCTTTAGAATCCTTGAAACGTATTTGAGTTACTAATTCGAGAGCATGAGTTATTAATTTGAGGGAACGAATTACTAATTCGAGGGCAAGAATTAATGCAATTTTCTCCTAGGGGTCTAGGGGGGCTCCGTACATTTTACAATTTTTAGGACCTAATTATATAAATAAGGGCTATTCAAGTGTTCGTACTGGGAAGTTGATTCACCTAAAACAAATGATCCACTGAGTTACAGACATCTCTTTCCCAGTGTAAGTCTATGGGAAAAAGTATTTTTAGGCCCAATGGCATTACGTGACGGACACGGAAGTTGTAGTACCGCCGTTTGGCCATAGCAAAAACTATGAAACTACATTATAAAGTCACTTCTTATTAATTGTAGTAAGAAATGAAACATTGACAAACCTTGTGCCTTTGTCAGCCAGGTGCTAAACAATAAAACTGTACGAAAAAATCCCCCTTTCAAAATAAAAGCATCCGTCTTAATAAAGTAATGTAACAGGTCCTATTACTGGTGTTACCCTAAAATCAACTTTATAATGTAATAAGATAAAATTAGCATTAATTAACACCTAGAAATTAACAAAAATGAAAACAACGTACTACACAAATATACTGGACCATGCAGAGGTCATTTACAGTCATCTTTTAAATAATGGCCAAGCTCGGGCAACTGGTTTGAAGAGGTTGGCCTACGCAGCGCTGATGACACACAACTCACTGTATTCAGAAAAACAAACGAAGCTCTGTGTGCTTAGTTAGGTATGACTGGACGATGACAGATATAAGAGACAGAGCAGTGATTCAGAATGAACTCAACCACATTGTCACACAGAATTAGATCCATACACTCATTAGTATAAAACATACTGTCGGCTGAGTGTTTATGACCAACACGGAACCATCTTTGCAGACAATTAGATTAATTCAGAGCGCTGGGCAGATGGACATTTTTCCACAATGTATTAGGTGAAAATGAAGAGATGAGTCAACACACACACACACACACACACACACACACACACACACACACACACACACACACACTATGGAACTGGTTTAACTGAAAGATGATTCATTTCACCACAGTGAATCAGTCTGGCAGTGTGTTGGGAGAGTTGATACGAACCATAGAATCTCTTGGACAAAAACATATATGACTCATACACCACATTGCATGGAGGGCTGTGTGTAAATCACAGGCTGTAATAGGGACAGGCGGGAAAATCTCCAAAGCTACAGTATGTCCAGATCGGCAGACCAAATCTAAGCCAGGCTGCTTTTATTGAGGCTTGACACACACATGGTCATGGATATCGATTTTTTTGGAAATTGGTTTCAAACCCCACTGATAGATAATTGAAAACCAATTCACATCAATGTGGAGGTGTGTCTCAGTTTGGCCTCAGAGTTTTATATGTTGGACGACTGTAACTTCAGCATGAAGCATGGCTGAGATGGCTAAAGAGGGCCATTCACGTTTTCGTGACACCGTAGTTCAGGGCTGGCTTAAGGCATAGGCAATATAGGAGGTCGCCTAAGGCACCACCTTCTGGGGGGTGCTGGTTGCCTCTTAAAAAAAATAATAATAATAATGGAAAAAAAAAACGCCGGTGGTCGCCCATCCTCATTTACTGCACTGAGGTAAAACATGAACAAATAAAGAAAGAAAGAAACACACTTTTCACCCCTATAACTCTTGTTGTAGTGAAACTGAATAAACACTTTTAAGCCAACAATATCAGGAACCAATTGTTTATTTATATTATAATAAATAAAGTTATTTATGAAAATAAAAATCTTAATTTTTGTCTTAAAACCATTGTGATGTCTGATGTGTGTTGCGGTTTACGGGGCTATGCTTAGGGTTCTGGAGGGGTTGAACCTTACCGCTAGATACCACTAGATCATACACTGTTCCTGTAAAATCTGATTGTACTGCCATCTGAACATGTAGTGTAACAGGTGCTAAGAGAGAGGGGGCTACCTGAGAAGAAAAAAAACCTGCTTCAAAAAGACACAGGGGCCTCATTCAAGAAGAAGAGTTAAATGAAAAGATCGATGCCACTCATGTCTGTACATTCAGTATGGAGCTGGACCCAGGAGGCGAGCAAAAAGACAGCTAGCCTGGCTCTGCCCAAAGTTAAAAAATCATCCTCTAAAGCTTACTGATTAACTTGTTGCATCTAGCTTGTTTAATCTTTAAAAATAAGATAGTTCAGAAGGTACAGCATGTCCTATTTTTCAAAATGTTAACGCTTAATTGAATTTTTGATATTGTATGACACGTCACGTTGTTTTGCTGGTAAAATTGGGTGCAAGGTTCACAGGCTCTTGGGCAATAGTTCATTCAAATTTGATGATTCGTCATCCTTCTCCAAAACAACTCATTTAGCAGTTATGTTAAATGGTGAAACACCATATTACCACAATCTTAACATTACTCCGAAAGTATTCTGAAGCCAAACATTTGTGCGCGGAGGCTCCAACAGTCCAACATTTGCCTCAGCAGTTTGGTTTTACTACGTCTCTTTCTGTATTCCCCCCCCCGTGTATGTCTGCAAAACTCTGAACACAGACCTTTGTTATAGACAATTTCCAGCACAAAAGTCCAATAACAATGCTCCAGATCAATAAGACCGTTCCTCAGAGCACACTCCAAATTCTCCATCATTACCAAAGGCTCCATGGGGGAGAACTGTTCACTTTGTGTGAGGAGAGGAGCTGAGAATGAAATTCAGCTCAACCTCCTGAACCATGCATGTTTCTTTTACCTCAGAGAGGTTATTTTCCATGTTCAGTCGATGCTAGAACCTGCTCTACTCTGCCAGTAATTGTACCCGACTTTGTCCTTCTCCCTTCAGGTGGTGACCTCACAAAGATTTTAGCTTTTATGGGCCATGTACAGCCAGGCTGTGAGGTCAGCAGGGCAACAGGTGCCTGGAGTTAGCTGTTGTTATTCTGTGCACAATTTTTGCATTTCATTTACTGTAAAGACACCAATAATGTTTTTCTTGACCTTGGAAACAGTCTTACCAAAAGGGCCACTTCCAAACACACAGAACAAAGCAGCTACTAAAAGAAGATCATGTCGCAAGTGTTTTTTTACTTTAAAGTCTAAACTTTAAACTAAATGAAGATGAGTAGTCCTCAGAAAAATTGGACATATTGTCACGGCTTAGGAAATGCAGGATCGGAACCAAACGCAGACAAACAGGATAAGTTCAGTGATTTATTGCCAAAGTGTTATGTGGAAAAATGCATCATATCTTTGGGGTGAAAAACATGCGCAGTAAAATCTGGTCTGCACTTGCCGAAAGGCTCCCTAGCTGGTGCACGATCACAGAACATGAAGATGATTGATTTGTTTCATTGAGGCGTCCGCAGGGAGGGTGCCAATAGTAGCCTATTTTATGGGTGAGAATTACAATTCTGCAATTATTGAAAATATCTTTGATAAACAACCATAAAGAAATGCTTTGCCATCCATTTGAGCGTACCCAAAAAGTTCTATCAGGCCGAGTGCACCCAAAGACCACCTGACCACCAGATATCCCTTTATTTCTAGCGCCCGTGTCCCAGCCTTCATTCAATAGCCTTGTTCAAATCCAATAAGGCCTATTGAAAGAGGCCGGGTCACGCTTCATCAACGCGTCATATCTTTGGGGTACAACACATACGCAGTAACATCTGGTCTGCACTTGCCGAAATTGAGCCAATTGCAACACACGACCGCAGCTTCAGTTGCACTGCGCATGTGTTATACCCCATCCCTAAGACCCGTGTCCCCCCCGTGTCCCAGCCTCCTTCATTAGGCCTAAGTCAGTAAAACAGGCAAACAAATCCAAATGTTTACAAGTACAGGTACAGATTCCAGGAAACAGGATTACAGGATACAGAGGCTCAAGAATAAAGGTACAAAGCACATAGCAACTTTGACGAACTGGGAAAAGATTACATGATATGATTGAAAGCTCCAGAACAGCTATTAAATGGACCTTCAGATTGTTTTGATAGTGTTGTCACGAATAATTCAGCTTGTCTGCTTTGTGTTTTTGCTCCCAGGGTCCCTGTGGAACATAATCACCTCCATCATGATGAGGAATAAAAATGGGTGACTACGTTAAAAGGGCTCAGTTTAGGTAAAGGTAGAACATACTAATGTCAGAAAATATAGTTTTCAGGGTTAGGGAGTTCTTGGATAATTGCTCCTGAAACAATTTTAATGTTTGTGCAGCGGGTTTGTGCAAGAGAGATTTTGTCTGTTTACTGCCTAAATAATAACCCAGGGCATGCAGATATCACTGAGGAAATGTGAATAAAATGCCCCTGCTGACTGATAATGAGTAACATATGCAAATCTGTCTGTCCACTGAACTGAACTACATCATAAGGAGCTATGACAATAATAACGGTTGGTCCTCCCCATTATATTGGGCATTCACATATTTGCTGAAATACAGGAATAGCATGACCCAGGATAGTGTCAAAGGAATCATTGTCTAGCCAGTGTTAGTGGTAGGAGGGCATGAGTCAAGTTAGTGCTGAAAGTCCTGAAAGAAACCATGTCTGCCCTTTACTGGAGCTTATGCTTTTTACTGCCGCGGCACAGGGGTCTGCAGCATGTAATTACACAAGAACACTTATTACCCTCAAGAAAAGGTCACAGATGGTGGGAGTCGGTGTGAAGAGCTTAAACTTAACTGTAACACTTAACTTCTCCCTGAGAGATGATAATTGAGATGACAACTTGAATTACAACCAAAACTCATTTAAGATGCGGAAGAACAAAAGATTTTATGAACTGCACACATTAATTTCCTCCTTTGATTGGCTCGACTGAATACCTCTTTACAGCTTGAGGAGTAAAAATTGCTCTGACCCCAGATCAGAATCTTTAAGAAAAATGGTTATACACCAGGTGTGAGAGAAATAATTGTCAAGCTACTAATAAAACACTGCTAAAACACTTTGATGAGAGCTTTTTATGCTCTGTGCACACTTTAAAGTGTATACTGCCATTCAAACACAGCACAATGGAGTTGTTGAGTGCCTCTTGAAACTCTGCCATATGGTCACTTTATTTTAACTCCGTGCGCGCGCATGCTTTCCACATGCTGTAAGCAATTTGTGTGGTATAGTTGGCAGGACAGCCCAACCAGTGCGGTAATCTTTGGATCGTGCTGCTACATGAATGGTGGCTGAGGCTCTGTGAGTATCCTGACTGCTTGCCCGGGTGCCAGGCCGCAGGAATGGGCCCATCCTCGCCACAGTCTGCCTGTGAACGACACCGTTAATGCCCACATTGTATTTGATGGAGACAGACATTTTTGCTGTGTGAAAGACTCCTCTTTCCCTAATATTATTCTGGTTTGAGAGGATGTGCACGAAATGGCCCTAAAGGGACTCTAGGTGGCATTGTATCTGATGTGCCATCACCATTTTAGGTCCCCTTGGGCTTTGCTTTGCAATATATTTGAGCCAGTTAACGGTACACTAAGCCCAGACCCCCTTAGTTTCTGTTTCCATCCCTGTCAAGCTTTCTGTTGTTGCACGACAGAAATGCAGTTTACAATGATAATGGCAGTTTTACCATCGAAATACTTATTGTTTAAATGATGGGTCCTTGTTCTCAGACAGAAGTATAAGAGGGCTTTCACATCAGGGACCTGGGCCCGGATCCGAGTACACTTGACCCCAAAGTCCGGTTCGTTTGCTTAGTGTGAACACTCTGTACCGCACGGTTAGTCGATCCGTACTCAAGTCCACTTGAAAAGGTGGTATGGAGTACGGTTCTTGTGTACTCGGGTTCGGTTTGCATCAGGTGTGAAACCCAACTGTACCGAAACACGGAAGTGGACTGTTATTTTATGTTTAATGTAATTTTAATGTTAGCAGTCAGTGAGTAGTTTTGAAAGGGCAGGCTTTTTCAATGCCGCCGGTCTTCTCCGAAGTCTGTAGCGTGCAGCATGTGCCGATTTCATCTTCTGAACTGCACGGCATTGGGGTCGGGCGATGTTTGCTATTGTATTTAGCTAATTTAATGGTCTGCCTCTGAAGAACGAGAGCCGTGCAGCGGTCAGAGAGAGAGAGAGAGAGAGAGTGGGACAGCGGGGCAGAGCCAACATATTTTCACATCTACCTCGATAAAATAAGGGTTTATTTCAACCAAACCAGAGTTGGTGATTGCTGGAAAGAGAATCGCTGACGGTTTGGTGAGTTTTATTTTGTTTTTGTCAAGTTTAAATGAGTTTGAAAGTTGTTTTTAAAAGTTTGAAAGTGTTTTGTGATGCTCCGCCACTAGAACAGTTGATCTCAACATAAACAAATACACGTGGATGATGACGCAAGTGTAGGCTACTCCGGAACGGAACAACCTTACTAATGTGAAAGCCGAGTCGGCGGGGAGGCAATCGTACTCGGGCACGGTACGAATCAATCGTGCCTAATATGAAAACTCCTCAAGTTGACAAAGCAGGTTTGGCATTTCTAGAATTTGCCGGCTAATAGGACAATTGTTGCTAGGATATTTGATCAGCTTTCTAGCTAGCTAATAAAGCTAATATTTAGCTTTTGCTTAAATGCTGAAATTGAACTGAATTGAACTGAAGTAACAATATTGTAAAAGGGGTTTTAAATATGCACTTGATGCGCTTTTCTAAACTTTCACACTGCGAATAAAGGCATCAGCCAATCGCGTTGTGCAGAACAGGTTGAGTTGTGCTTATGTTTAGCCTATGAAACAACAACTCGGACGCTGCGTAGTCCGAACCAGGACAGCAAACCTTATTATTTCTTTCAACTTTGACAAAGTTGGCACAGACCAGATCCGCTCCTTCCGTTCTTATCTTTACAATAAAAGCCCTAGACATACAGTATAATATTTGCAGGCGAGTATTTCACATTTTCGTTTAGTTTTGTTTAGTCGGCACGCCCCTGATGTGTGAAGGCCTTAAAGCTGCATGTCCCAGGTAAAAAGTCAGCATCCTTCAAGCATTAACATATGCTCTTATTGCAATCTAGAGCTAGTTAGTCCTATATGTATAATAAGGAAAAATGTAAGATCAAACTGTCATTTTGTTCTAACAAAGCCCTGTTTTCATAATTGGACAAATACTGTAAGACAGAAGGTAGATTTGATCTGTATTGTTTGTGTTTTTAAAAAAGTATGTTTCGCTTTTAATGCTACAAGAGAAAGAGCTTTTTTATTGAGGTCTAATTGATGTGTTTGGCAAACCTAACGGTCTGTCAACGTTGCTGGAGTGTAAACTAAAGTAAATTACCTGCAGGGAAATACTACACAGTGGATGTGAAGATTGTGAATGGGGTAACCCTACAAACTAATGTAGTTAATGATGTGTTTGTTGGCCTTGGAAGTAATGATCGGTTAGCCTAATGTAGGTGTTGGCTAGTTAGCCGGACATGCTATCGATTGCAGCTTATGTTAGAGCAGATAAACTGTTTAATCCATTCCTTATACGGTTTCTCTTTATTGTTTTTGGTTTTGGAAAAGCTAAAAATTCCATCCAAACTCTCTAAATCCTTTAAATGTCAAGTCATTTTTACTACCGCTCCATGGACATCACTTCAACATGTGGAGAGAATTCCAAGCTTCACAGACGTAGACGTAGTCATCGCTGCTATGATTGGACAATCAGCGCAAGGTTTTAGAAGCAATGACTACTTTTCCATCCTATAGTTACATAAGATCTGTCTCCTTGAACAGCTGTAACCAAACAGTACGGTACTAAATTTCTCAGGATTTAGCTCCATCTGGACATTTGGCCATTAAATGTTACACACTGACTTTAACATCTGTGTTGCAGCTCTCGAGTTTTCTCAGAGCACACTTCAAAACATGCCCACCGTGCCTATACACCTTAATAAACTCATTTTTATTGGTCAGTCAGTAATTTTATTTTAAACTTCGTACCTCATTCTACATGTTGTTTTATGTACTTTGATTGTTACCATTTGTTATGTTATGGTTTGCTTTATTGATATTGTGGTTTTCTGGTTTTGGTCCTGTAATTTTTTTTATTTGTTATTTCTGTTTTATTGAAGGAGGCAATTTTCCAAGTATCGTAAAGAACTCAAGGACAAATACCTTTCAAATCTTAGTTGTAAACACTCCTATTACTCATTTTAGTGACGCACTGTACAGCTAAATGACGTGGACTAGGATTTACAATGTAAAAAGGAACATATGAGGTACATACTGTGGTTATGGTGTCATGAAATAAAGCTTTTCCAATTCTGTTCTCCCACAGTGAAGAGGTGCTGAATACGCAACTCTTTCCATTTGTCATCAATTCACTGAATGACTCCAGATTCTCAAAGGAAATTGAGCCTTTGAGACATTTCCTGGAGACATTGTAGGTTGTAGCTGGGCATGTCAAAAGGACATTTATGGAGAATGATCTAATCAGCGGGCAAATGTTCCTTGAAGTGAACATTGAGGTATTGTAGAGGAAGATCAAAGATTATGGCGAGGTTAGCCAGTGGCCCTTTTTGTTCCACATCGCTGTAAATCTACAAAATCTGGAAATAGCTTTAATATCTATTAAATGCTAATATGGGCTTGAACTTAGACAAATCATTAAACTCTCTAACATGGAAAATGTTCCTGGAAGCAAGTGACAGATTTTCACTGATACCCAAAGCAATAAATTTTACTGGGAACATATACTGAACCACAGAGTTCCTTTACAATGTTATCATAGTATTATTGGGTTATTTGAACAAACATAGTGAAGTACTAACTTTACGTTTCTTATTTCATCCAATTGTCTTTGAGGTCTGTGGATTATATATGTATTTTTTGGATGAAATCGTGTATTAATTTGTCACGTGGTTGAGAGCAGAACAGGCAGGGAGAACCCAAATGCAGCAGGCTGACTGGTGCAGTAAAAGATTTAATAAACAAAAGGCATATAAACTGAGAATCTAAAATGCAGTCAGGTAACAGCACACAGGTAACGGGCCAACAAACCTCAATGCGTGACGAAAGACAAACCAACAAAGAACAAACAAACTGAGGTTGTATAAATAGTGACTGACTAACTTGGGAAGTGAGAACAGGTGAGCAGGAGGTGAGTGCAGGACTAATGAGGGACAGCTGAAACTGATCAGGGTGGGGCAGACAATCAAAAAGGCGGGAAAACACAAAGGAAGGGAGTAAAAACATGGCACATGAGAGTGAACTATCAAAATGAAACAGGAAACAGACCATAGAATGTACATAATAAATGGACATAGTCACTGTGACGTCACCCCTTGGTTTGTGGACTGTCGTTTAGAAGCCTTGAGCTCGGCCTTTTGGATGCCCCCATGTTGGTTTTTGACTGTCGCCATCCTGTTTTTTTGCAACCAGAAGTGACATGAGAAGGTGGAGTTAAGTACAACCGAACGCTGAATAAGACATTTTTAGGCGACCAAAATGTTACAATTAACACACTGTGAAAGGGTTAAAGTTCTAAGACGAAAACACCGGCAACTCCCAGACCAGACAACGCCGTGGTAGCGACCTGTCAATCACAAGGTAGCCACGCCCTAAAGAATACCCTGCTTTATGGTCTATTTGACTCTAAATGAGACCATAATTTTCTAAATGAACATCATGCTGTACTGAAGAAGACTTGAAAATAACGATTGAGACCATAAACTCATGTTTACAATGTTTACTGAGGTAATAAATCATGTGAGAAGTAGCCTCATTTTCTCATAGACTTCTATACAATCAGACTTCTTTTTGCAACCAGAGGAGTCGCCCCCTGCTGGCTGTTAGAAATAATGCAAGTTTAATGCACTTCCGCATTGGCTTCACTTTTCAGACGTTGAAGTTGCCCACTGAAACAGACTAAACAAAAACTCAAGACCATGACATTAATTGAAACATTTTCAGTATACGACTAGTGGCCTTACATGTGTGTTTGGCCTATTCCTGAAATTACTGGATATTATTGTATACAGTATACTTGTAAGATGTTAGACTGCGTGTATGTGATTTTGTTTCATGTGGAGTATTTGGAGCTTGTGAACTCCTGATTCAATATCACACCTGTGATTTGGTATCTTAACTGACAAGCGAGCCTGATGAGGCATATGTGAAAAGCCACTTATATATCATTTAATTTAAAATTCGTCCAAGGCTGATTTTTTGGGGGTGTGCAGCAAGATCTTTAGTCATTTCAGTCTGAAACTTGCTTTGGATCACTGAAAATTGCTCTGACAGTGATTGCATTTGGCACAGTGCCTTCTGTCAACTTTTGCATGTGCACCAATCCCACCAATTCTAAATATACTGCAATAGGACATGGCATCAACATTTTCCTTTTTCCAAACCAAACAAATGTGACAGCGCTTTTCATGAAGCAGTGTCAGGTATGTGTAGCCAAAACAAACAGTCTCATCTCATAAGGAAAAAATGCCTGCGCACTGACAAAAAAAGTAGTAGAGGATCTTCAGATGCAAAAAGAATCAATATATTACATGTACAAAAGGTGATGAAAGTAACAAAAAAAGTAACAGTGTCAGTCGTGGGACCATCTTTACAGACAATGTTATTATTGGTGATTGCTTCCTGGAAACCAAACGGCAGTGCAGTTAAGAAATGCAATATGGTTTTTACACACCAGATTATTTACAGGAAAGAGAAACTGGTTTCATTCTACTTGGGTTTAAATGTTTTTGTTGCACAGAGAAAACCAGACAGTGCTGTCTGAGAAGACTGTGAAAAATCTCACGGATTACATCAAGGACCTCATTCAAGTGAAATGTTTCCAGCACAGATTGGACACACTGAGCGTCCAAGAAATGTCAAAGCAACAATGGAATTAAATCCAATGATTTTCCTTTGTGCATCTTTCAAGATATTTCTTCATAGGTCTGATGATTCCTGTGTGTGATGTGTTATTTCTGTGCCTGAGTCTGGATTTTAGGGCGACGGACGCTTCAGCTCATGACTGGATGGTGATGTCATCTCTGTGGAAGGCCGAGGGCTCAAACACCAATTAACTTCCTTTTCGTCTTTGTATATTCAGTTTCAGTCAGCAAACTTATTATTAATATTCGCACCACTGCACAGCGAGATGTATGTACTATATGTTAATTAAAATCTGAAGAAACTGTGAAAAATCAAATTTATTTTTTATTATTTATTCATTCAGTATCTTTATCATTAAAAATGGCCATTTTCTACTTTTACCTTTACTTTCTATGTTACTTTTGACAACAATGTCTTGGAGTTTGGGAAGAACCTGAGCACTTCTCAGCTGCCTTACGTTAGCCTGACATGGGGAAACAAGTAAAGTCAGCTGAGATAACACTGCTTAGCTAGCGTCAGCTAACAACATTAGCTGGCTAAAGGCACTGGCTGTATCTGAAACCTCATACTATACTAGTAGTACATACTGATTCGGCCAAAATATACCATGTAGTATGCAGTATGCGAACAAAAAACTAAATCTACAGTATGCCAAAAACACCCGAATGTCGTACTGATTTGGAAAAATCTCCAGTAAGCATCGGACCAGTCTTCCTCGCCTACTGTATCCCACAATGCAAAGTGCTGGAACGGTACAGGCTCGCTGCTCGCTATGGTCACAACAACAGAAGTTGAAAACGGCACATTTTTTAATTTTTCGTAGCTATTTTATCACTAAATTCACTTCTGAAAATTTTTGAGGCGAGAAATCAACTATGTAGATTGTGAATGTTGGCAGTTTTACAATATTAGATGGCGAATTGAACGTTTGCTCCTACGTTTTTGGAGTTTAGAAGCTCCACAAACTGCCGTGACAGCTAGCTAGCGCCTGCCAGGGTTGCTACCTCGCCAGCCGGGCAATCACGCACACAGACCTCTATGAGCTGGCTGGAGCTCTCTCTAGAGACTGGTCTCATCGACAAGAGGCCTTTATTTCCTTGTTAACGGATGGTTTGTTTAAATATCACAACACAAATGTCCATTATAAAATGAACGGGAACCTGTGTTTATCTGCCTTTTTGGAGTTGAAAAGCTCCACAATCGCCCGCGGGCGTAGCTCGCTCGTGAGCTGGCCAGTGACGCTCACAGACCGGCTACAGAGCAGCAGAGTGGCGAGAGAAGAGGAGAGGGAAAGAGCAGCTTCTGACGGGGCAGAGAGATACCTGCTGAGACAATACAACCCTTTTTAACATTACTGTAATATCTGTAGGGATATCATTCCACTATTCTGTTGCTGTAACTGAAAAAGCAGTTTGAGTAAATTTTGTCGATCAATTTTTTATATTTACCGTCTCCCCTGTTTGTCTTACTTCACCATGAGCTGTTAGAATAAATAGTTTAGGGGCTGGTGGAGCTAAACCTGCAGTATCTTATAAAGTAAACAAACATTGGTCACAAAGAAAAAAAACTTAAAAGTCGTATTTTTCGATAATATTGCAATATTTGTACGAGTTCATTTTAGAGCTTGTTTAAAGGCTAAAGTCTTGCCTAGCATACTGCAAAATAAATTGCTTTAACCGTTTCATACTACATACTACTACTGAGGAACGCAGTATGCAGTAATTACTGTATACTGCATACTGCGTTCGTATGTAGTAGGCGGTTTTGAATACAGCCACTGTCTAGGGTCTGCGGTGTTCCCATAGAATAAATGAACTCAATTAACTTTGGCGTTATTGTGAAATATAACGTAAGTTGCTCTAACTAGGGCAACCTGATGACCACAAACAGAACACATACAAAGTGTCTGCGAACCGTGTTAACTGGTGAGTCTCAGCGGAATGCGTCATGGTTGCTCGTAGTGACAGCAGCTGTCTTCTTCAAGCCTTCAATTTTACTTTAATCCATTTTAAATACATACTCATCTGTGTTTATTATCTACGCCAACCTTTTGGCCTTAAGTCACCAGTTAATACTGTTAGCAGACAGTAGAGTGACTACGACTTGCCACTGCAGTAATGGCGGCGCTAGATGGCGGAACACACAAAGCAGTCACTGGATTCGTCTGTAGTATCATAAATACTTTTTCTGATTAAGTATTTCAAATATTTCCAAGAGAGCAGCCAGAATATTTCAAGATTTGAAGGATTTATGCGGTTTTACCTCAGAGCAAAGTCATGCTGCAAACATCCTGTTCCACCTCATGTCTAATGTGTTTTATTGGGTGTGGATGTGGGACTTGTGCAGGTCACTGGAGTAAACTACACACACTGTAATGTTCCTGGAGTCATTTAGAGTCAAGCCTTCATGAAGCAGAGAAGCTGCTGCACAAAGAGACCTTGTTACGTGCAGTCACATGAGGTGTTGGCAGAATCTGCTCTTCATCTTTCTACACACAAGGATCACTGACCGACCTCCGTCATGCAGTATTTATAGCACTGTAACTCTGTCTCGACCTCCGAGTTCTCCCAAACATGAACAAACAGAATCTATGAAGAGCTGTCTTAACAAACGGAGTGGTTTGTATTTCTTTACAATAACTGTTAGATCACCAGAGGGCTTCTTACAGTATATTGTTTTGACCACAGAACTTATTTCATCTTTCATCTGATTTTCTTTTTTCAGTTCTGGTTTCTCTATGCAACATATTCAGCTGTGTTATGGCAGAACAGGCAGCGTTGAGCAGCAAGTGTTGAGCATTATAAGGGTTACATGAAGCCACTGACAAACAACCAATTATCCTAAGTTACCTAACTGTTATGAAAACAAGAGGAGATTATTATGTAGCAATTAGACATAATGCATGGTGCCCTATTCAAGGTAATATTAGGTACAATAAGCCAGTTCAGTAACCTGACCTCTCTCTCTGCAGTTACAGTTTAACTCATTGTTACATCAAAAATCGACAAGCATCTTCAGCCCATGCTTGTTGCACCATTATTTGTAGGTACTTAACTTATTGTTTGTGCCATTTTGTGACTCTTGTTTTTAATCTGTGATGTTGAATTTTTTTTTTCTGCTATCATTTTTGTGCTAAGCAAGCTAGCCGTTATATTCAAGCCCCCAGGAAGAGCGCCGGTCGTTGATCCCACTTTTGTAGTGGCCAAACGGTGGTACTACAACTTCCGTGTCCGTCACGTGATGCCGTTTGGCCCAAAAAGACTTTTTGAATGAGACCCAGACCGAGGCTGTAGCGAGGGCTGGGAGGTGGAGTTAGCAAGCTGTAAGGTGACAGTTGTGACCCTGTGACTGAGCCATGTGACCGAGCAGACGCTACTGCGCCTTCTCCATGGGCCCGATGGATGCGGAAGATCCGGGTACTTTTCGACTGGGAAGTCGAGCCATTTTGGCATCATATGCCACTGAGCAACTTTCATAGGAATGAACGGCTCCAATACTGTATCCAGTTCTCTTTATACATCCATGGTTATATTAGCTGTCTGATGCTAATGTGTTGTTGCTAATACAACATTCTAAGTAAATTTAATTTACTGTTAAAGTTAAGTTGCACTCTTTACGCTTCGTCCACACTGGGAACGTCAGGAGCGCGTGGCGACTGGCTGCGTGGCGTGGTGGCTGCGTGATTCATTCGTTTGGTGTTCAAATCAGCTGTGTTTCCGCTGCTGCAGCTGCTGCTGTCAGCCCTTTCTTTCTACATAGAGTTTGCCTTTCATAATGGCCATTTCATTTCATTATAAATGTCATTTATATTTATTTTAGACAGAGAAAGATTAAGAAACGTGTGGTAATTTGTAAATAATAGTAATAATCCACAATTAAAACCCCATACTATATTCATTCATGGAGCTCTCCAAGTCACTGCATGTTCTACAACACTGTCCGGCACATATTTCAGAATAAAAGCCTTGTGTTAACAAATGAAGGAATTCTGTCCACAGAAAAAACGCTTGAGGGCTTTTATTTCGAAATGAAAGCAGGAAGTGTTGATTTAAACCCCGTACTTTATTCATTCATGGAGCTCTCCAAGTCACTGCATGTTTTACAACACTGTCCTGCACATATTTAAGAATAAAAGCCTCATGTTAATGTTAATTCTGTCCACAGAAAAAAACCCGCTTGAGGGCTTTTATTTTGAAATGAAAGCAGGAAGTGTTGATTTAAAATAAGTCTTTAGAATATGTTACGGAGATGAAAAAAAGTAGAGATAGACATCAAAACTGTAGTAATGTTGCTGATATGATGTCAATATACAGTCAATAAATCACCTTTACTGTCCGTGACATATTCTACAGATGTCTAGACATTGAACCTGTAGTAATCTTGCATGTCGGACGGTCTCTAGTTAAATCTGGATTCAAGACTAATCTTTTTAGCAACCCAGTCGCCAGAATTTTTTTTTGGCATTGTATGTTTCTGCAAACCAGGGATGCGTTTCATAAAGGCGTTTCTAATCAGCCTCATATCACGCTTGCAGAAACGCACAATGGCGTCTCTTTTGGATTAGGCAACAAAACCACTATAGTTAGGTTTAGGAAAGAACTACATGGCTGGGCTTAAAACTACTACGATTGTACAGTGAAAATGACACTGAACGTTGTGAACACGGGACACGAACAAACAGCTGATTATAACGTGACGCATGGGACACAAACAGCGGTCTCCTGGATAAAAGCCTTGTGTTTGTTGGACCCATCCACCTGCCTGCAGTGTCTTTTCGCCCTTTAAACTACATCACTTGTTCTGACTGAATGCAAAAATTGTTAACATTCAACAACGTATCCCTGGTTTGCAGAAACGCACAATGGCAAAATTTTTTCCTGGCGACTGGGCTGCTTTTAGCCAGTCTTTCTATTAATGTAGATTTTTGCTTGTTTTCTTTCTGTTAAGTGCCCTTGGGTGCTTATAATCACATTTATTATTAATACCTTTGGCCAACTCTATATTAGCTTCTTCTGATTTGTAGCCACTATCATTGAATTTGTTGTGTTTTATCCAACACTGTTCTCACAGTGTCACAATTGCTTCCAGTAAAAGTGTGTTTTTATAGCTCACTGCATAGCTGTGCAGCTACACACAGTGAGGGCAGAAGAACTACATTTCTTAAGGGAATATTTGTAAATGCAAAATGTATTTGTTGTATTGCCTGCTTCAGTACTACAGTCACTTTGCCAAAATCTGCTATATTTTATTTATACACGGTCCTCGTGGGTACTGTATATTTCAGCCCTGCTACCGCTGCAGTTCTTGGCTGCATATCACAATCCTGTCATTCTGTGTTTCTAGTACCATGTAGTGTTGCAGTTCCTTGTATACTCTAATTCTGCTTCTCTACATTGTAAGTAGATTAATGGAATAACCACCCCATCTCTGTTGCTCTCCCAAAGGTTTGTCCTACTCTGTCCTTTTTCCCAGTAATGTTTTCAGGCAGATTTCTGGTCCGTAGCCATGTCATTGTGCTATTTAAAGGTCAGTCTATCATTATCAAGCATCTACAGACTGTGATCACAGGTGAAGGTGTTGGTTGATGCTGACATCTAGTGGCAGAAAATGCGTCAGCACCATCTTATCACTGGTGGAGGGGTAACAATGAAATAAATAAATAAATAATCACACAAAATAAACACACAGGGTGAAAAGAATTAACATTTCACTGTGATACACTGTGTGTACCCCCCCCCCCCCCCCCCCTTCCTGAACTGGTCATTTTCAGTCTCCTCTAATTTTCTTCAAAAACTCTGCCACCTTTATTTGTTTATCCCTTAAGGGGCAAAGACACGAGCACGTGCATTATTCATAGGTCATGTAGTTACTGTGACAGTTCATCAAGAAAATACATCATAATTTATTTGACGTTTGTGTGCCTTTGAATTTTAATGTGAAACCAGACATGGCTTAATTAACTAATCATTTTAAAATAGGATTACACATCAAAATAAAACAGAATAAACGTGTCATCCTAGTTTTACAAGTTAAGTTCCTGTTAGAAACCTTTGCTGACCTTTAGCACACATAACATCTAATTAAATAAACACAAAATGTAGCAGACACACTGAGGCCTTTGATCTTGTGTAATAATAAAAATATCTTTTGCATTTCCAAAAGCAAAATCTTGTCAAACTTTTCTCCTTGACATTCAGATTTAAAAGCAAAAATGGCGTTCAACTGTTCTCTACTGATGAGAGAACATAAAATACGTTTACAAAGATTTAAACATTAAATTCATATAATGAAAATTTGAAAATGGCCATGCCAGTTTTTCCTTGCCAAAATTTAGCGCAAGTTTGGAGCGTTTTTTAACCTCCTTCACGATGAGCTAGTATGACATAGTTGGTACCGATGGATTCCTTAGGTTTTCTAGTTTTATATGACGTTCATATGAGTGATATTTTCACTCTAGCTTTAAAATTGAGCCCGCCACAACCTGAAAAATTGCAAGTTGCGTTAATGTGTTAAAGAAATAACACATTGTTATCGCGTTAATTTGACAGCCCTAATATTTTTGTGAACTCATTGCGCATCACCGGAGTCTTCGACAAGCTGCTAGCTTGACAGCTGTGAATGCTAATAATAGCCATGTTTGCTGTTTACGTTTATTATGATCATTTTAGGGGAGTGGCTTTGGAGGGAGGCCTGAAGGGACGGACGGTTAGTGTTGCAGACTTGGCGACTTTCTCACTAGATTTAGGGACTGTTGGAGCTAATGCTGCTAACAACTTTCATTGGAAAAGAGTTGGCAACACTGGGCTGGGCTTTTCAGTTGGATGTTACCTATTCAAGCTTTAACAGTTAAAAATAATTTGAAATACTATGTTTAGTTACTGATTTTCTGGAAGTTAATTTTATTGTGAATGATGGTGTACAACATTTTTTTTATTCAACATCCAGAAAGCATCACGTGATCCTGTTAATGTAACTGGAAAGTTTAAATCTATTATTAATGAGCAGATAAAGTAAGGTAAATAAATATAAATTAGGTTCTATTTGAACTAAAGAACTGTAGACTTGGTCCTCAAAGGATACATACTTTCCATTTGACACATGTTAATAATATGAAAGCTGCTTGTTCCTTTGATACGTTGTTGGATCCTGATATTTCAGCCTTTCTTATGTCACATCAAAACCATAAAAGTGACAGAAACCACTTTCAATTCTTCGCTTTTGAAAGTCTTCGGCTTTTGGAGGGTGACAACTCAATAACTTCTTCTAACTGTCCTGGATGTCTTCTTGATAATTTATCTTTGTGAATTATGGTTCAAAAAGTGTTTGCCGCTGTCAGTCAGAAAAAAATTACAGTTGGGGAAGAATCTCCAGATATATGGACTGGAGCCTTTAAAAGTGCTGGTTGGCACAATAATTCAAAGCCATTATGTTTGCTGTTGCCTGTTTGTCCCAAAGGAAAATAAAGGATAAACAACACATAATAATAGAGGAGTTTTTTTTAGCCACTGTCACTCAGAGCCGGAGTCGACTTATGACGCAGATACTGTATCAGCTGAAGGCGTGTCTTGTTTGCCAAACAGTGTTAGCAGACAAGAATGTTGGTATATTTAGTCACTGTTCTGGTATTTGTTTATATTGTAGATACTCTACTACAACGCCTTGATCACATCAGCGTTGTAGTCATTCAAAGCAGTCGTTGCTAGAAGGAACACGAAACATGCTGTGACTTGTTTGTCCAAACAAGCTCTGCATCCAACTCAGCTTCCTTATGACACATACGCAGCCACTAATGTGAAGGAAATCAGGGTTTACGTGTCCAAATGAAGTGTAAACAGAAACTTCTGTGGTAACTCAACTGTTACCACAGAGATGTCAACAACTTTTATATTTACAATGGATAAGTGAGAAAAACCCACGGAGAATTATCACCCAATTCTGCGGCTCGATGAAGCTGTTTAAACTTATTTAGCTCCTTGTTGTAGTTTAACAACACATTTATGGTTTAGTCTGAACCCCCAATTACCTCCACCAAGGAGGTTAAGTATTTGGTCTGGTTTGTCGGTTTTTCAGCAGGATTACAGAAAAACCACTGGCCCGATTTTCATGAAACTTGGTGGAAGGGTGTAGCATGGGCCAAGTAAGAACCCATGCAATTTTAAATAAAAAACATTGCGAGATCGTTCATTTGGCCTTGGCAGAGGTCTGAGCTCTCCAAGTGTTTAGTTTGTTTAGTTAACTATGTTCTCAGCAGCAGCAGGCAGCTGTTTTCAGCAAATAAACTCCGATAAACCGACTGTACGCTACCTGCCCAGCACCAAACAACACACAAAACTTTTTTTTTATTGCTACTACCTTGTGAAGAAAATCGATCTGACAAAAGAGCCAGATTTTTTTCTTAGGAGTTGGCGGAGACTAAACCAGAGATAAAAGAAGAGTGAATATCCATCAGAAACACAACTCAAAATAAATACTAATGTTGCTAATATTACAAACAAATCAAATTAAAGAAAACTAATGACAGCAACTTAACCTCTGTACTAAAACACACAGGATAAATCACAATAATGAATAGGTTAACAAAACCAGCAGCCTGCCCTAACAAACTTACACACATCGAGGCTGGAACAACGCAGTGTGGTTCTGGTTGGAAGAAATTGAGATGAGTTTTGCCCAATGTAGGTTCAGCACATAGACGGTATATAAGAAGTGGATGTGGTCACTGTGACGTCACCCATTGGTTTGTGGACTGCCGTTTTGAAGCCTCAAGTTCGGCATTTTGGCCGATCGTTGATCCCAATTTTTGTTGTGGCCAAACGGTGGTACTACAACTTCCGTGTCCGTCACGTGATGCCATTGGGCCCAAAAATACTTTTTCCCATAGACTTACATTGGGAAAGAGACGTCTGTAACTCATCGGATAATTTTTTTGAGGTGAATCAACTTCCCAGTATGAACACTCTTATTTAAACCATTAGGTCCTAAAAGTTGTAAAACGCACTAATAGCCAAATCCAGAGTTATTTCCCTTCCTCAGTTCATGTGAATGAGACCCAGACCGAGGCTGGAGCGAGGGCTGGGAGGCGGAGTTAGAAAGCCGTGACGACAGAGTGACCTTGTGACCCCATGACCAAGCCATGTGACCGAGCGGACGCTACTGCGCCTGTTCCATGGGCCCAATGGATGCAGTCGAGCCATTTTGGCATAATGCGCCACTGTGCAGGTTTCATAGGAATGAATGGGGCCCCGCCTCCAACGCTGTATCCAGTTCTCTTAAGACATCTATGGTCACCATCTTAGTATTTGGCAACCAGAAGTGACGCGAGAGGGTGGAGCTAAGTATAACCGAACGCTGAATAAGACATTTTTAGGCGACTAAAATGTTACAATTAACTTTCATGAACTGAAAACACACTGTGAAAGAGTTAAATTTGTAAGACGAAAACACGGACAACTCCCAGACGGGACAACGGCGTGGTAGCGACCTGTCAATCACATGGTAGCCACGCCCTAAAGCATACCCTGCTTTATGGTCTATTTGACTCTAAATGGGACCATAATTTCCTTTTTTTCACCTTTATTTCTTCAGGGGAGGTTCAATGAGAGCAATGCTCTCTTTTTCAGGAACACCCTGATCACATTCACACAGATACATATTCACATCTGGAGGCTGCCCAGTCTGATATGTTGGCCACTGAGGAGCACTGGAGCGGTTGGGGTTAAGGGCCTTGCTCAAGGGCACCTCAGTAACAAGGGAGGGGCAAACGCTGCTTCTTAATCCTTCACCCACATTTATCCTGTCATTCCGGGGGATTGAACAAATGACCCTCAGGTCACTAGCTCGCTTCTCTAGACAATAGGATATCACTGCCCCTAATTTACTAAATGAGCATGATGCTGTATTGAAGAAGACTTGCGACTAGCGATTGAGACCATAAACTCATGTTTACAATGTTTACTGAGGAAATAAATCAAGAGAGAAGTAGGGCCATTTTCTCATAGACTTCAATACAATCAGACTGCTTTTTGCAACCAGAGGAGTCGCCCCCTGCTGGCTATTAGAAAGAATGCAGGTTTAAGGCACTTCTGCATTAGCTTCATTTTTCAGAACCGCCCACTGGTTCAGCACCATCTTGGCTCTTTATATAGTGTGATGTCACCTGGGAGGAGCCACCACCTGAGGGAGCTCTGTGGTCTGGTACACACCTGTTATATAAAGGTTCATGCAGGTACACACCTGCCACATGCCATGCCAAAAATACTGACAGTTACACTGATGGAGAGAACACACATATACTATTGACAACAACAGAATATGACCATATAATATAATTAATTAATTAATATAATGAATAACATATTGGACTGAGATGTTTACATCACCATTGCTGTTGTATTATTAGAGTAAGTTATTAGTGTTCATACAAACTTCGGTTATGGAGAATAACCTGGCCCCGTTTTTATTTTATTTTATTTTTATAGTAACATTGGATCAAATGACTAAATATAATGTATATGGGGTGACAAACGGTACACGGTTCACCCAGTGTTGCCAGTTTGGGCTGGTTTCCGCCCACTTGGGCTCCTTTTGATTAAGTTGGGCTGGGAAAAATAGTGTTGGGCTGGTAGGTGAAATTTGGTCTGCTTTTGTCAACATTTGGCGGGGTTTTGAAAATCTGGTGAAAACAATAATACTAAACAAGCTGTCATTTTATGATCACAGATACAAAAATCTGTAAAATGAATTGTGTCCACTCAAATTACATACATATATATACTCATATTATTGACTGAGAAATCTTGATTGACATAAGTTGTATTCAATCATCATTAGGGATAAGGGAGGACCTAGCTACCTTGATGTCATCATGATTGATATTGACATAGGAATTTGTGTATTTGGTTGTCTGACAGCACTCTTTGTGGGTTGCGATAGCCTATTTATCTAACATTTTACAGGGGTATCTGGCAAGGTTATGATTTGGGCTAGTTTTGATATAATTGGGTAATTTTTATAATTGATATAATTTTAAGTTGTGATTGGGCTGGAAACTGTCAATGTGATCACCAATCTCTGCTGCTCTACGCAGACTTTAGTCTACTGTAAGTCAGTCATATTTACTGTATGGTTCAGTTTTACTGCTGTCATTTCTAAAATTTTGAATAAACTTACTGTGTACTCCCTGCCCTGCACAAAATGGCAGACAAAGTTAGCAACTAGCTGGTGAGGATAGTCGACTATGGAGGTATTCTTTTCAGGAGTTGGTGGAGACCAAACCAGAGCTAAAAGGAGAGTAGTTTAACTTTCAGTCTTCAGGTGACAAGAAACATGAGTCCAAATAAATGCTAATGTCGCTCTGTGTCTGTTGGATTTGTGAAAAGGCAACTGTTTGCTAACATGTTAGCCGTAGAGCTTTTATAGAGTTAGGGATGTGTTCTTTTGCTCCCCATGGCGACAAACAAACAAAACAAAAACAATTAACGCAGCTTTAATAATGATATATGATTTGAATACAACAAAATTACACAATTAAACTGAGTTGTTTCTGTTGAATCATTAGCTTAAATAATTAGAGTTCATACCAACTTGTCCTCCGGCTCCATGCAGAGGATGACCTTTCTATTGGCCGCCCTCCAGCGCTGTTTACATGCACCTTCGACACCCTGTAACTGAGTCTTTCAGCATCCATTAATGAACCAGATTATTCTTGTGCCACCCGAGGTGTGCACCTGGCCACAGACACAACTCTTCACCAGAGAAAAGGAGCAAAAACCTGTAGTCATCAGCTTCGTAATTTGAAGAAATGATTATCTTATCCAAAATGGCTTTTGGCTGATATCCAAATGTACTTTTGATGCCATGAAATATATTTTGCACACATTAGGGAAAATTAAATTGAAAGGAGTAAGATGTTTCTATGTCCCAGTTTTTATCACAGTGATTTAACCAGATTTCTCATAACTGAATGATAAATATGTACATATTTATATGTTCTTAACTCAAAACTGGTCGGCCTTTTATTACCAACAATACGTTGTCACAGTTCCTTTTCTCTTTTTTTCATATATTATACTCTTCTACTTCACCACTTTCCACTGACACTATTACAACAAATATCTTTTTGAAAGATCTCGAAAATCAAAGAAAGCTTGTGAGCTGCTTTTCAGATGTTAAAGATAGTCATGAGGAAAAAGAGACCCAGGACACTCCAAAATAGACTCATAAAGCCTTTATTGATTATTCATAATGAAAAGTTAATGCATTTTGAGCATGTGTCTCTCATGAAGGCCATATGAGGCTGATATGAATATAGCAACATGGAGTAAAGGCATTTCAAACTATTTTAGAGTCCATTTCTTAAAACCCCTTAAACCTCTCTGACCTGCTGATGGACCAGTGAGCAAACACACCAAACTCCTGCTGCTCTGCAACCAATTTAAGTGCATTTCATTAAGATAACTGCTTTTCAGGGATACTTAAAAACAAGCAATTAAAATGCATCAAACAATAGTAACAGATGCAGAGTCTGTTGGTTAAATGTACTAGTCCAGATTTCAGTTTACATTTGAAAGCCTGTAGACTGCTTTGTTCCCTTGCACACCTGTCTAACTGGTTAGATAGTGACTCTATAATACTACTGGCTGTTCTTGAAAGCAGCATTTTTGGCCGCAACCAAACACTGTTCAAATCCGTAGAGCTTTATTGTGGAACCCAATCAAATTTTCCAACAATACCAAAAATTTGAGACTCATCAGTTCTCATCCCAAGTCGTCACATACGGCCGCTTTGTCACGCCCCATCGGCATCAAAACCACTATAGATAGGTTTAGGATATAACCTCATGGTTGAGCTTAAAACTACTATGTTTGTACAGGGAAAATGAAACTGAATGTTCTGAACACAGGACACGAACAAACAGCTGACTGTAACGTGACGCACAGGAGACAAACAGCGGTCTTCTGGATGAAAACCTTGTGTTTGTTGGACCCATCCACCTCCACTCCGGCCCGCCTGGTGTGTGTCTTTTCGCCCTTTAAACTACATCATCACACTCCCGGCGCACTTTCTCGGAGCGATTACTGTTGCGGCGGATGGGTTTACATTGAAGGTAATAGAAAGCCCGGTGTGCTTCATACCAGTGCTAAAGGGTGCCTTGTGCAACGGTATCGAATGCCAATGGCCGTGACGCCCTGGGAATGAGAACGGGCTGGTGAAACGTGCATAAAATGATATATATACACAAGACACCTGTAATGTTTCTATCTTTTGACAACCTTAAAACTACGAACCCTAGATTGGCGGCGATCTCAGCTGACATTACAGTCTTTAAGGGGCTGTAGCGGGCTCTGAATGGGTTCTATGGGTACCCACAAGTCTCCCCTTAACAGACATGCCCACTTTATGATAATACTGCGAACTGGGGTCCCGAAACAGTCTTGGAATTGCATAAATTGGATATCACTGTAAAGCTGAGACTTCTCTGGATGCAATGAGCCCAATTGTATTCACGTGTGATAATGTTAGTCCCCATAGTGGCCATTTCATTGTAGTGAGACCATTTTTTTTTAAAAATTTGACCTCACTGTATAAAATGACCTGTGGTGGAATCAAGAATAATCACAACCTCATGAAACTTTACAGCCACAAACTAGAGACCTATGGCATTCAGAGGATGGATGGCTTTCTTAGGTAGATTGACAATAAGGGGGTTTCTGAGCAGTTTACACAACAGAAGTGCTCGCCATCCAATCGCCGAAAAAAAGCAATTCTTGCAGAAAGCTCCAAATGTCAAAAGTTTTTGAAACCAAACAGCATAGCTTTTTCTGTGGTGTTCCTCAAGGTCTTGGTGTCTTAATGTGGTATTTTGGAGAGATTATTGATCATTTTTATCAATTCTCGAGCGGTAACAAAAAAAGATTAAATTTAGCACCAAATCTGTCTAACAAATGGTCTCAACCCAAAAATTGATGCAACAACTTATGAGACATAATAGAGCATGGAGATGGCCATCATATACCTTCATCATAATGTTCTAAGCCCTTATACACTTTCACTATTTATTCTCATTAATTCTTCTAATTTATGAGTAGCATAACTTGAGACACAGTGCTGAACTGCATGTCAAATTAATCTTCAGGTTCCCAGCTTTCAGATGATGTACACTACTTCTATGTGGCATCTACTCTTGACGTGCTATCTCCCCCTAAAGACCCCCTGTGCCCGCCCTAAAAAAAAGACAAAAACTGATATATGTGGGTCTCTAAAGGTTAAGGGGAAAACATCCGCATGTTAAGGCTTTTTTCCGAGCTGTTATAACCTGCCAGGCAGTGGTTTAAAAATACGATATGTTTAAGATTGTATACAGTGTGCATCTAAGGCTTAAACCTACAAGATATCAAGGCAGAGACATTCAGCTTTCCCTCCTGCCTTCTGGGTCTCGCTGGTTTCTGCCAGACACAAACCTGAAGAAGATAATTCAACTCTGACAGTGAAGTATCCTCCCCAGACCTGCAGAAATGCATCCGCAGACACACCAACACATGCACACACACACACACACACTCAAATCACACTTGCTGTGTTCTTTTAGAGGGTATCATTAAGGCTCTTTGTGAGCTCGCAGTAACGTAACAGTTGGACATAGACTGTAATCAAGCCCTGAGAGAACGCTCACAGCACAGGAATATATAAAGGCACAATCTGGCTCTGTCTGAAAAACAGCTTTACAACATTTATTTCCACGGCTAACCTGAAGCCAGAACGGCGAGGACTCTCTTCTTGTTTTCAAATCTAAATTGACGCACTGTTCCAGGGTTAAGCACCTCCTGAGAGCCGACTGAATCAGCAGGGATGTGCCAAGCTGCTGTTCAAATGTCACAAGCATGTTACGAAATAGAGAACACAGAGAGTGTGATTACATGTTGTTCCCTCAGATGAATGTGTCTTCTAGAGGCAATTTACTGCTAAATTTCATTTTCACTGACTGTGAGTCAAAAACCATTAAAACCTCCAGAGGAAACCGCTCAGGATTTGAAATTATGTACTTTTTTATGATCGACTGAGGAAATAAGCGAGAGCAAGCACAGTTTGAGTTTTTCAGTATGACTCTCCAAAGATTTGCAGAGTGTTTCTGTTCAGACTGAGCCACAGAATCTTTAGCATACAGGGAAAACACTCATCAAATCTAATGTTTATCCGGAGCATCTGAGAGCTTAATTTTTGGAGAACTTACTGGAAAAAAGAAAATCCTTTCAATAGACCTTTTTTGTGCCAACGTCATGATTACGTCACAGTGTTAGCTGGAGGCAAAACAAAGGAAAGACTGGAGGCTAACACTAGCAGTGGGCTAAAGTTACACATTGAAAATGTCATCTTGCTGTGTTGTTGGGTGCCAGAATCAAGACTTCACATACATTTGAGATGACAAACTGTGATTCGAGGCTCTGTAGCGAGCTACAATATCGGCGAAACGTTTCAGAGATGGAGCGAAAATGTTGCTAATATTTAGCCCTCTGCTAACCGCAGCCGTGAGCCATTGGCTGCGGTTAGCAGAAGGCCAACTATTAGCAACCCTTTCTCTCATCTCTGAAAAATGTATATGCCCTCAATTTCTCTTTACAGCGCTGCTGTTAGCCCGCTGGTCGGACGGCTGGCTACTTAGCTGCTAATTCCACAATGCTGTCATGCAACACAGAAAATGAGCCAAACAAAGTGGCGATAGCCCTGGGCTTTCCTACGCTGTGACAAGAGTGTGTGGATGAAGCATTAAAGCTGCAGTATGCGAGATTTGTGCAAATATGATTTAAAAAAGTTATTTTTAGAAAACGGCCGCTATATCGTGACAGTAGTACATGAAACAGGTAACCTGAAAAAAATCATGTTCCTCTGTGTCCTACTGTGTCCTTCGGTGCTCCTAACGTCATCTGAAGGATTTCACTTACCGGAGGAAAACATGGTCCGAAGTCCAGCTGCCGTCTATGAGAGCCGGCTGTCAATCACTCGCGAACTCCGACCAAACCGTCAAACTAGGCCGCGCTGATCAAATATGAATCAATATTCTGTTACTGTAATGCCTATTTCTCGCCTCAAATGTTTTCAGAATCATCTTGTAGTGTACTGTTTAGCTGTAAAATTAGAAAGTTTGTGACGCGGCCGCCATTGCAAAATCTGTTGAAGGAAGATTTTTCCAAAGCCTGAAAAGAGAGCCATGAGGAGGAGCAGAAGTCTAGTTTTCTCTCAGACCACTTGAATTACAATATGCTGAAAGGTTATTATGGAATTTTTGCCAAAATATGCCAAAACATTGTTGCCTACTGCCACTTTAAGTTGTCAAAGTTTACTCATTTAGCGACTGGCTAGTTAGCTAGCTACCTTGCTAATTCCACCATGCTACAGAAAATGAGCCCAACAGCGGACAGCGCTGGTTCCCGGCCCCTCTGCCTCATCGCAAGGAGACTACTTCGCCGGGAGGAGAGCAGGCGTTAGCTAGCTCTGGAGACAGACAAGCCAGCTAGCTAACTAACGTTAGCCGGCCGTCTACTCCTCCCGTAAAAGTCTGTCAGCGCCGTAGGGGTCGGCTAATCTGGTCCCATTGATTAATGTTAACTTTCTCAACTAACACTCATGATCCCGAAGAGTGTGTGACAGTACATATTGAGAGAAACTAGTATTTTCTTCAGCCATTGTTAACCAAACAAGCTAACAAAACTTGGCAGCCAGCGTTTGCTAACGTGGTCAGAGAATCATTCTGCCTCCACTTAACGCTCCGCCCACAAAATACGTCATCATGTTTACTAACAGAAAAGGGGGCTATTCACATGAAACTTTAATTCAAAATCAACATTGTGAAATTGAAAAGTAAATAAAAACAGCTGTAAACTGATTGTAAAATCATGAAAACACTGTGTTTTATGAAAATATCACAAACATCCACAGTGTGACCTGTTTTTCTGTCTGTTCACATAATCATCATCAGAGTGAATTAACCCTAAATATTATAATAGCTCGAAGGATGCGTCGTAACATTCACATTCACGGTGCCCACCCATTATAGCATTTTGGCTGTTACATGTTCCCTCTCGCAGCCATTTCCCAAATTGACTCTCTCTGGTGAAGCGACAGCGGCCTCAGATCTGTGAGAAATCTCATCCATGTCCACATATGAATACTTATTTTCTTCAATGTCCTAAAATTGCTGAGAATATTTAACAAGATAGCAGAGTGAGCATATCTCAATGCTACTAAATTATTAATCATGCAATGGGAAATTATGTCTCTGAATCCTCGACTGGCCATATTACTGTTGTTGAGTGAAAAGTTAATTTAATGTTTTTACTTAAAAAGGAAGTGGAGCTGCAATATATTATATTTTTCCACATTGTGATTTTTTCGGGATTGTCAGTTTACTGTACATAATCTGTTGTAGTTTCATTACATGCAGTCTGTTTGATTCTTCTGTCAAATGAATTTATGTAAAAACATGTATGCACGGATGAATGAATGAATTCTGTAGCACATGTGCATGAATGGGCAATACATATGAATGAATAAGTGAATGAATCAAAGGGCAATTCTTCTCTCCACCCTCATTATTCACTCTACTACAAGTCTACTTTTAATAAACCATGCTCCTCACTGAATCTATTTAGCTATATGTATCTACAGTGTGCGACGCTGGTTAAATCCTCTAGCAAAAGGAAACAAGGAGCTTCAGTGCTTCCTTTCCTTTATCCGAGAGAACAAACCATCCTTTAGGAAAAGAGAGACGGTAGGCCTACTGTACGGTCTGATGATTCAATGCTTTTTGTTTCACTTCATCGTTTGAATAAAACCACATTTCACACGTGTTTTGTGAAAATTAAAATATATACCCAATAAAAAACGTATCTGCATGCTGATGGTATTTAGAATTAATTAATGGGTTAAGATGGATTACAAATAAAATTTGTTAAAGTTTTACTCCATTTTGGGAAAAAAAAAATGTCAAGGATAAAGATTCACTAAAACGACTAAAGCCGACACATATGGGCTTTAATTTAACTATTTGCATTTCGAATATACTGTATCTTTTGTAACACCTTCATGTTTAATTTTAGCATTTCCTTTGTCCTCCTTATATTCACTAGTGCAGTGCCTGTTTGGAGCGCGTGCCCGTCCAGAATGGGCCGATTGCTTGGCCCCCAGAAGTGCTGCTTGCAGCGTTGTCGAGAACCGCTGCTTGTAGATCTCGAGATATGTGGAGGGCAGTCATACAGAAACAGACAGAGAATATGTCCTTTGTAGTTAGATGATGCTGCGACAGCTCCACCTATTGGCCAAATGGCACCAAATTTGTCATGGTCACTCATATCAACATCTACACATGTCCACCAAATATGTCATGGTCACTCAGACATCATATCTACACATGTTTACCAAATGTGGTCCCGATAGCACAAAGCGTTCAGGAGATATGACATTTTTTGTAATCTAAGCCCTGCCCTCAGCATTTGAGCTAACTTTGAGGGCCAGCTATAGCAAAACTGTATGGAACATCAAAAATAAAACAAACATAACTTTTCCAGCTAGGTCCAGAGATGTTCTGTACCAAATTGGTGACGATTGCTCAAAATTTGTAGGATACGCAAATGGGCATGGCTTATATAGATAAATTCATCTGGACCCACAAAATCCATGAAAAATGAATTTCGTGACAGAGTTAAGGTTTACAGGCCAAAATGTAAAGTTCAGTGTTATAGCGCCACCATCTGGCAAAATTCACCATACAACACCGCACTCCATTGGGTCCCCATGCAGCAATACACCCGCCAAGTGTGAAGTAGATCAGATGAGCCGATCTCGAGATATACAAACAGACAGAGATTCCTCGCTTTATAGTTAGATACTGTATATATTTCTGAACAACATCATACATAAATGTTGCGTTGTCTAGTTTTGTCAGATATTTTCTTGGTCTCTATTTAAGTCTCCTTTACCATTTTTTTCCCTCACAATATTATCCACCGAGGTCAAGTAAAAGTGGTCTTCAAAGGAAAATGGATGTATTATTTTCTTCATGCTAATTTGTATCCCCAAAGTCATTGTAATCCTGATAATGACCTCAAATTATACATCGTCATGACGTCAGATTCAGATTACTTACTGCCAAAAACAACACATAGACAGAACTGACTTTCACACTTCTATTTAAACTGACATAAAACTTGAATCAGTATTCATAAATTTGCTATGTTGCTGTTACGAAGCTCTTCATAACATCTTCAGCAGTTTTCAAAGTGCCCCATCTTTTTACTTTTTCATGCCTTTTGCACGCTTTTGATTCGCACTGAAGTCTGAGGCCTGTTTATCCTCTGTTCAAGATTTAGACATTTCTATTATTCACGTCCCTGATGAGGCTACATGATCCCATTAGCTCCGAACACTGGCAGGCCACATGAGGTGCCAGCGACAAGCTGTCTGTGAGGAACTCTGTGTGCCAGGGACAGTGAGCCTCTGTTAAACCTCATTATGGCAGTGTATCAACAGCTGACCTGCAAACAATGATACCTGCACTGCACTATTTAAATAAATGTCATTTGGTTATGATAACAAGGCACATGTCTACTGTATATGTCTGTCTGGACGATGAATGTGAATGCTTTTGACAAGTGGGGAATAATATGTTCCAGTTCTGAAGTCACGGCCGTAGCTACCACTGAGGTCATGTTCCCTTTTTTATTTATATTTATAGAGAATGGTTGGTAAATGGACTGCATTTATATAGTGCTTTTATCCAGTGTGCTACACACACACACACACACACACATACACACACACACACACACACACACACACACACACACACACACACACACACACACACACACACACACACACACACACACAAACACTGATTGCAGTGTTTTGTTTTTTTTAACTCAATATGTTTGAGTTTGACAATGGTTAGGCCAGTCGCCCTTGGAAAAGAGATTATTCATATCAATGGGACTCTCCTTATTAAATAAAGATTTTAACAAAAAATAAATACATAAAATAATAAATAAATTCCCTGCATACGCCATCTTATTCACATGTTGGCGTGCAATCTCTTGCAACTTATCCCTGTTTATTCATTATTTCTTTAACCCTCTGAGACCCACAATAGACCCGTTTTTGTCTCTTTTAGGGGGGTACAGGGGGTCTTTAGGGGGAGATAGCAGGTCAACAGTATATGTCACAAGTGGTGTACATCATCAAAGCTGGGAACTTGAAGATAAATTTGAGATGCAGCTCAGCACTGTGTGTCAAGTTCTTCTAGTCATAAATCAGAAATAAATATGAATTAAATAATTAGTTAATTAATTAATTAAAATAAACAGTAAAAGTGTAAAAGGGAGCACATTATGATAGAAGTATATAATGGCCATTCCCATGCTCACTTATGTCTCATAAGTTGTTGTATCAATTTTTGGGTTGATACCATTTGTTACACAGATTTGATGCTAAATTTAACAATTTTTTACCACTCAAGAATTGATAAAAATGATCAAAAATAAAAACAAAAACTTTTGACATTTGGAGATTTCTGCAACAATTGCATTTTTCGGTGACTGTATGGCGAGCACTTCTGTTCTTCTTGTATGTTTTCTTTTAATGCCATCAACCTGCCAGGTTACTACAGATGAAAATGAGCCTGTATGGCTAAATCTGTCCCTAAATGAAATATACAATTTAATTCCTGACAGCGTGGAGAAGGCTTTGAAACAGGCTTTAGCCGCTCATATAGATGAACAAATAAAATTTAAAAAAATCCAACTTATTAAAAAAAACGAAGGGTCAAATTTTGAGGGGGGGAGTGGTGAGGAGTGCCCTGGGGGGACAAATTACCTTAGTACTTTTGAAATCCTGGCTACGGCCCTGTCTCAAGTCATGAAAGTGAAAAACGAAATTGAAATATAGACTGATATTCTTCCATATTTCATATGTGGCCAAATTTTTTGTGTAAAACGTTCAAAATAAAAATGTAAAATATAATTGATGATACACTGAAAATTGACTGGACACATCCGACTAAGGCAAGTGTATGTGTGTATTTTTGTCAGCGGGGGAAACAACAGGCCTTTTTTTCACGGAGGATATTTTGACATCAGTCACAGTAGGAAAAGCACAATAATAAAATTAATGATGGCTGAATTCCATTTAGCTGCTTCAGTTTCAGGCTCCTGGTGTTGTGCATGCTGGCTCGCTGTCACACTGTTCTGGTTTACTGGGACACTTGACTATAATGGAGCCATTGTTAGTGTTATTAGTAACACCTGTGATTTTCTGTTAAAAAGGCCTGCTGTCACATCTACTTTATGTACGTTGAGAGTTTTAAACTAATCTCTCATCCACTTGAAGAAATTTTAACTTTCCGATTCATTAACAAAACAAGCACAACCACTCCTTGTTCTTGACTCACCAAAGCACACCGGCTTTGAGTGCCACTTCATCTGCCTCACTTGTCCGCTCAGCCGCTGCATGAACTGAGGAATGAGACCAAAAACATAACAATCCCGGCTCACTTGACGTACAATACCTGTGCGTTCACAAAGTCACACGTCACCCGGTAGCCTGATATAGACCAAGAGACAAAGGCGTGGATGAAACCCGAGCTCGCCAGCCTCCTTTCTGTTGCCATGACGACAGCAGCCGTTTCCAGTGCCTCATGAGAAAAAAAAAGAGCTCAGAGGACCTGTGGCCAGAGGCTCCACCCACTGGGGGAATTAACAGATCTAACCTGGCAACCCGGCAACTCAAAATTAATATAATCAACTTATTTAGAACATGAAATGGTTACAAATTAATCCCTCAACCGTTGTCCCCTAGTCTTATTCCTTATTCCTTCCCATCCCTGCCCTGTGTGGCCCTTTCACAGCGTGCAACTGGATGCGGTTCAGGGCGTGTTGCTATTGCTGGCAGGTGTAGAAGCAGGTTGAGCAGGTTGCTCCCTGAATGCCACTCTGTTGAGCCCTCCTCCCTCCCTCTCTCCGGGCCGACTGCTGATTCACTCTCACATGTTGGCAGCACACTGAAGAGATTTTGTTGCCTGTGCACCTGTTCTCACCTGATATAGCCTGAGAATAAGGTAAGGATTTACTGAGAGAGGATTTCATTTTGTCTTTGTCTTCTTTAATTTTCTCTGGTAATGTGTGATGGATGATTTTTTGTCCAAAATGTTTAATAAGATTTGAGTCGCTGTTAAAAAAAAAAAAAAAAAGAAAAAAATCCAACACAAATAACTTAATTTTTTTAGAGAAATATTTTTGTGTAAAGACTTCAATCATTTGTACCGTAACATGAAGAAGTTACACTTAAAATTCTTATTGTAATAATTTGGTTATACCTGGCCGTGTTCGATACTGCTTCCTCTTTTGAAAGAGTAAAAATAGAGTATCAGAAACATTTTTTTTACAATGTGAGAGTGAAAAGAGTTTGTCTCTGGGTGCCAAAACATCACGTCAAGTGACATCCATACTGTAGGACATTATGTAACCTAAACAGGGGAATACATGCTGTTGCACAAGTGTAAATCAATTTTACAGTGGTGACTTGTGAACTTGGGATAAGTGGAGGAAGAAGTATTTAGATGCTTTATTTGAAAAAAATGAAGTACCTCACTAGATTCAAATTCCTTAATTGTTCCATGTGAATTATACAAGTATAAGAGATTAAAAGACTTTTGTTTTGGCTCCTCGTCACTGTAGCATAATAGCAATAAAAACAGTAAAAAGTACAGTAAAAAGACATTAAAAACGATAACAATTAGGGCTGTCAAAATTAACGCAATAATAACGTGGTAACACCAATTCGTTTTAACGCTACTAATTTCTTTAACGCATAAACGTAACTTGCGATTTTAGGTTGTATCGGGCTCAGTTTTAAAACTAAAGTGAAGATACTGGTATCATAAGAAACTAGAAAACCTAAAGAATCCATTGGACCATATCATACCAGCTTGTCGAGTAGGAGGCTAAATAACGCCAAAAGCTCATGCTAAATTTTGGTGAGGAAATGGACAACTAGAATGGTCATTTTCAAAGGGGTACCTTGACCTCTGACCTCAAGATATGTGAATTAAAATAGGTTCTATGGGTACCCACGAGTCTCCCCTTTACAGACATGCCGACTTTATGATAATCACATGCAGTTTGGGGCAAGTCATAGTCAAGTCAGCACACTGACACACTGACAGCTGTTGTTGCCTGTTGGGCTGCAGTTTGCCATGTTATGATTTGAGCATATTTTTTATGATAAATGTAGTACCGGTGAGGGTTTCTGGACAATATTTCTCATTGTTTTGTGTTGTTAATTGATTTCCAACAATATATATATATATATATATATATATATATATACAGTATATATATACGTATATATATATATATATACGTATATATATATATATATGTATATATATATATATATATGTATATATATATATATACACAGTATATATATACATTTGCATAAAGCAAGCATATTTGCCCACTCCCATGTTGATAAGAGTATTAAATACTTGACAAATCTCCCTTAAAGATACATATTGAACAGATAAAAAAAATGTGCGATTAATTTGCAATTAATCACGATTAACTAGACAACTAGACAATCATGCGATTAATCGTGACTAATTATTTTAATCAATTGACAGCCCTAATTACAATACAACAAAATGCAATATAATTATATAAAAATACAAGTTAAATAAAAGTAAAAGCCCTGAATTCATTTCTTTAAATAAAATATTAGCAACAAAATGTACTTAGTAATACTCAGTATGCTAGTTTATTAATGCCTCATATTGTTTAAGCTGATCATATATTTCATCTTTAAAATCTTAAAGTGGCAGTATGCAGTATATTTTTGGCATCATTAGGCAAAAAATTCCATAATAACCTTTCAGCATATTGTAATTCAAGTGGTCTGAGAGGAAGCTAGACTTCTGCTCCTCCTCATGGCTCTGTTTTCAGGCTTTAGAAAATCTAGCCTGTGACGGGAGACTTTGATCAATCACAGGTCATTTCAGAGAGAGAGCGTTCCTATTGGCTGTGCTCCGGTCATGTGACCTGTACTCGGCATTCCTTCAATCCATCTCAACCTGATCTCAACATGGCTGCCGGGTCACAAACTTTCTCATTCAGTACACTACAAGATGATTCTGAAAACATGTGAGGTGAGAAATAGGCATTAACGTAAAATAACATTGATTCATATTTGATCAACGAGGCCTAGTTTGACCGTTTGGTTGGAGTTCACGAGTGATTGACAGCCGGCTCTCATCGACAGCAGATGGACAGCAGATCTCAGGTCAGCTCTGACTGCTTGTCTTCCTCCGGTCTATGAAATCTTGCAGATGCCATTAGGAGCACCGGAGGACACAGAGGCACATGATTTTTTTCAGGTTACCTGTTTCATGTACTACTGTCAGGATATAGGGACCGTTTTATAAAGATAACTTTTTTTAATCATATTTGCTCCAATTGCGCCTACTTCAGCTTTAATCTAAAAAGTAACGAGTAACTAAAGCTGCTAAATTAATGTTGTGGAGTAAAAAGTACAATATTTCAATCTGAAATTTAGTGGAGTATAAAGAAACATAAAATGGAAGTACAAATGCCTTGTACAGTATGAGTAAATGTATTTAGTTACTTTCAACCCCAGCTTGGGATTTTGTCTCACACAGATATTGAGGTTGTGTGATACAGTAAATGTACACCATAAATGACAGCGTGTTTACAGGCTGTGTGTGAGTAAAGTACACAGTAAAGTCACAGCTGACAGAGTTGTTGAGGTGCTAGCAGTTACACATTCTGACAGACCAGCAGAGTGAGAACTCTTTTCAACAGGCGGCTTCTCTGAGTGTGAAGGGTCACAGGTAGACATCGACCCGCGGCGCTGCAGAGACGCTTTGGTGAGATGCTGACAACCAAATAGCCTCTCAGCGGGTCGGCCGGTTTGCTGCTGTAATTTCTTAAAACAGGTGGAGATCTGTTCCTCAATGTGATGACGGATGTGAGGATAGTGTGATTACAGACAGGAAGTTGAGTTTAAAAAACATGGTCTCAATGGTCACTGGTTTGAAATTCAATGACCCAGATAATACAAACAGGTAATAGTATTAACATTAGTCTCTGCCAGATATCAATGAATACAGGTCACCAAGTCATCAATTATCATCTGATCTTAAATGTTTTCCCCCTCTGACTGTGGACACATTTATACAGCACAAATCAAACCAAAGCAATGGCTCTGCTGAGCCGCCTGTTATACTGGTTCTACACGGATTCTCAGCTGTCTGCAGCATTATTACACTTCACACACACTCCACAGAGTGTATGTTAGGATACAAACTTCAACATGCTCTGCTAGTTAAAAAGACAAGTTTTTTGTTGTTTTTTTACCTTAAATTCACAGACTTTGATGTACAAACTTGAATACAGCATCCAACCTAGTTGTTATATCTCTGCCCCCCTTTTTTATTTTTATTTTTTTCATCTAATCTTTTTCTATTTATTTATTTATTTCTAATTTCTAATGCTGATGTTGTTTTCTTTTGTGTACATCTTGTTTTGTCTCTGTTCTTTCTGTTACTTCAAAGTTTGTTTATAAACTTTTGTAAGTACGAACTGTAAATTGCAAAAATTTAAATCTCGAAAAAAAATATTGTATAAAAAAATAAAAAAAAATTCAGGGACTCATTAAAAAAAAGTCCTCAAAACCTTCCTCTTCACCCAGGTATTTGGTCATCAATAACTGCAGTTATCTGGCAATTTTAGCTTTTTTTGTACTTGTGTTTAGTTACCTAACATGTAAAGTGTCCTTGCGTTTCTTGAAAGGTGCTATTTAAATGCAAGTTATTATTATTTATTATTATTATTAAACTGATAGTGTATAGTCAGACAGAGACAAAAAATGTGGGGATTGAGAGGGAGATGAACTTGATCCATTGTATGACTGAAAGTATTGCTGATAAATTAGCACAAAGTTCTTCATTTCATAGAAACATGGCAGTCTTCTGGATGGCAGATGGCTTTAAATTCTACAATATACCCATGAGCCTTTGCTGCTGAATTAGAACTGTAACAAATTCAATAAGCTTTATTATTGCAACTGAGAACAAAACACAGCACCGGAATCTGAAACAGAACAAATTTAAATTGTTCAATCAATCAGTCAAACTTTATTTATATACAACACAGTCTCACAGCAGTTCATGAAATAGTCATTTATTCATTTGATTCGTGTACATAGAAACAAATTCCCTTTTTTTCGTGACACTCAGCACAACTTTCAACAATGTATTTTTTATGCATTTTCCCACGAATGTCCAGCAACACGTGACGCACGTGTCAATGTCCGCTCCAGTCTTTTCAAAATAAAACTACTTAGTTAGGCTTTGGAAAAGATCGCGGTTTGGGTTAAAATAACACTGGAAGTGCTGTGACTTAAGTACAGAACGTGACAAATAAATGAACCTTGACTTGTTGTTTCACACAGAACATGATCTCCTTGGCTAAAGTCCTGTGTTTTTTGATTCACATATCCTTCCCGACCTTCTCCCTACATGGCGTTCACCGCTCTCTATATTTCATAATTACATGGATTACATACAAATTGATTTCTTGCTGACCACCACGAAATAAAATTGAAATTCGTGTCTATGTACACGAATCAACACATTAAATTTTATGACTATTTCTGAAACTGCTGTGCGACTGGGCTGTTATATAGCCCCTTTCAAACAAACCAAATACACTTCAAAGTGCTTTACAAGTGATTGACAGATAAATTGACAAATGTCATAATGATCAACAGTTCCTCAAAGTAGTAAAATGTTGATAAAACAAAATAAGAGTAAAATAGATATAAATAATGAATCCACTAAAATTATAAAACACTAAATAAAAGCCAGACTAAATAGATTGTTTTTTGAGTTTATGTTTCAAAATATCAATATTTTCAGCTTCTCTCAGATCCTCTGGATCATAATTTAAATTGTTGAATGTAGTATCAAGTCTCTATAAAGTATAATCTTTAGCTTCTGTTCACCATAAGTGGTGCATGCAACAAAATGTTAAGCTCTGAGATTTAGTGTTTCTCACTGAAAACACTTTGAATCACAATTTTTTTGTTGTTCTTGTTTTTATTTGAGAACAGGTGAGTCAAAACAGTAACCTTTGACTTGAGAGTGCCAAGATGTTAAATAACTATTTCCAGCCAGGTGAGGTCAGTCAAACCGGTCAGTTTATTCCAGTTAATTATTTTCACTGCTGCAGTGTTAGCTGCTCTTAAATCTACTGTAATTGTATCTTGGTGGATTGGGCCATTTCCTTTAATCATGTGCTCTTAGTGTCGTATTATCAGCAAACTTGAGCCGGTTGATTGATCCTGCGTTCACACAGTAGCCTGCACCATCAACAACCCACAGGTTTTCCATTTATTTCCCACAGAGCCAATTCACCAATTGGTGAAAAGTTGCTTTTCAGAAATCCCAACTTTTATTTAAAAGATGATGGATAATGTAATTTTTGAATGCATAAAACTAGGGCTAATAATGCGTTAACGCAAATTTGTTTTATTACCACTAATTTTCTTTAACCCATTAACGCAACTTGCGATTTTCAGGGTGTAGCGGAGCAACCATGTCATACTAGCTTGATGCGAAGGAGGCTAAATAACGCCCCAAAGTTACGCTAAATTTTGGCGAGGAAAAACTGTCATGGACATTTTCAAAGGGGTCCCTTGACCTCTGACCTCAAGATATGTGAATGAAAATGGGTTCTATGGGTACCCACGAGTCTCCCCTTTACAGACATGCCCACTTTATGATAATCACATGCAGTTTGGGGCAAGACATAGTCAAGTCAGCTCACTGACAGCTGTTGTTGCCTGTTGGGCTGCAGTTTGCCATGTTATGATTTGAGCATATTTTTTATGCTAAATGCAGTTTCTGGACAATATTTATCATTGTTTTGTGTTGTTAATTGATTTCCAATAATAAATATATACATACATTTGTATAAAGTAGCATATTTGCCCACTCCCATGTTGATAAGAGTATTAGATAATTGACAAATCTCCCTTTAAAGTATATTTTGAACAGTTAAAAATGTGCAATTAATCGCGATTAACTATGGACAATCATGCGATTAATCGCAATCAAATATGTTAATCGATTGACAGCCCTAATAAAGAGATGAACAATCCATTGGTGATCTGTCGATGAGTTTAAAGAAAATTGGGCGTAGTTGTTTTTAATTTATTTTCAGCTAGTGGTACCCTTGTTGACTAGTTAAAATATGTTGTGACAGGTAAAACCAAAAATGTGAAATCCCTACATTTGCATGTTCAAACCTCTGCTGCTGCAGACGGAGCCTGTTGCACTGCTCATAACAAGACTCCCCTCAGAACAAAGCAACCGATCCACAAAGTGACTCCAGGTGAAAATGCCCTGCAGGGAATAAGTGGAGCTGCAGTCATTTGTGTATTGGAGTGAAGCCGAGAGGAAAACACAGAGCTCACAGGGCACCTGTGTAAATTCACCCTGTCATCAAGGTCTCACCGGAGATTGTGTTGGGACCATGCTGAACTGTGGTAGCTCGCTGTGTAACAATGCAGGGATGAATGCGTTGAAATTCCCCTCCAGATGTAGCAGCGAGGGGATGTCATGTTCATGATGTTGTGGCCCATGTTCACCACACCATCAGCAGTTCCCTGAGAGACGGGAGGTGGGACAGGATTAGTCGTTCAAGGATTTCCATTCTGATTTGTGTCAGTGCAGCTGACCTGAGCTGTTAAAGCAGCTGATTGTGTGCTTCTGGAAAATGGGAACAACCAGGGATGTCTTGTTGCACACTGAGTCTTGACTTTGTGTGTGGTCAGGGAGAGTTTGAAGGCTGTGATGAACACAAGTTTAACACCTGTGGCTGCTTCCAGGTGGTAAACAGACTCCTCAGTCACTGGGAGGAAGCAGGAACAGAAAAAACACTTGCATTTTCCTTTTAGTTTTTTGAATTAGGGCTGTCAATCGATTAACATATTTAATCGTGATTAAACGCATGATTGCCCATAGTTAATCGCGATTAATCGCATATTTTTTATCTGTTCAAAATGTACCTTAAAGGGAGATTTGTCATGTATTTAATACTCTTATCTACATGGGAGTGGACATATCTGCTGCTTTATGCAAATGTATGTATATATTTATTATTGGAAATCAATTAACAACACAAAACAATGACAGATATTGTCCAGAAACCCTAACAGGTCCTGCATTTAGCATAAAAAAATATGCTCAAATCATAACAGCAGCCCAACAGGCAACGAGAGCTGTCAGTGTGTCAGAGTGCTGACTTGACTATGAAAGTGGGCATGTGAGCTTCACAGCAACAGCAGTTAACAAAACAATTTCAGCTCAAGGTCCACTTACTTACTTGTTCTGGAGCTTTTGACCAACTTGAGCTTTTGACTTTTAATCTTCACTTTTAAGTGGATAAGATGTCTGAAAAGTGAACATCTACAGTTCCCTGACAACCGAATAAACTATATTTGCTGAAAAGACCATGTGATACAGTCGAAAGCTTTGGAACAAGTGAGAAAGTGGACCTTGAGTGGAGATGGTTTTACCAACAGCTGTTTTCAAGGTCAAGAATGAACTGTGAAGCTCAAGGCAATAAGGTGTGCTCCTTATTCGTTATTATATTCGTTAAGAAAATATTATTTTGTTGTGTTTTTTTATTGACAATCTGCTGGGAATAAATATTTAAGACAACATTATTTAATAAAATGATAACACTATCAAATAATAAAATCAGCATGCTTCCACTGAAAGTTGATAAACAATAACTTATTCCTTTTCCAATATAATCTGTATTCATTAGTGAGCACTCACATCTAAAGTATTATCACTATGTTCACTCTGAACCTTGGCACCTTGTGAACAACAATGGATTATATATTTTTTTCATTAAATAAAATAATGTTTTATGTTCTCTCTTGTGTTTCAGAGTGAAACCAAAGGGGGGAAATGGGACTGTATTTAAAAATCGCAGCAGGCCTCCTTTTGCTTGTCCAAGCCTTTCACCTGGCATCGTTTCAAAATGCAACCGACTCGCCGGGGAGGACAATTGATAAGAGTTGGCTCCGTGAATTAGCCAAAAATACAGCTGGAAGTCAAAACGCTGTAAATACTGAAGAGGAGCCGAACTTTGATCCGGGATCTGATGTGGATGGGGAGTCAACTAATGATTACTCCAGTGGGATAGCATCTGGCTCCATGGCAATATATAACGAAAATGAGGACAATGTGTCCGGCCGAGACAAGCGTGTAAACGAAACTTTGCATAATCTGACTGCTGTCACTACCACCGTGCCGCCTACATCTCCCGCAGATGCTACAACCAAGAAAGCTAAATCGCCAGACGCCACCGTTTCTCCAACTAACGCAACCTCAGACCCCACAAACTCACGCCAGATCAACAAGACAAAAGCAGAGAAGGAATTTCATAACTCCACGATGACTCCTCAAAAATCCACAACTCATCTGAGCGCACAAAACTCCACCAACTCTTCAGGTAGCAATCACACTGATTTACCGACGACAACCTCGGCTCCGGAGAGCACCGCTAAGCAAGAATCCACAACAAAACCCAACAAGGACACGGGGTTGACTAACGCTACTGAATCTACCACCAAAACAACTGCAACAACCACAACGAAGGAAAAGAAAAACGAGACCTCCACCAAGTCTTCCTCTACAACGGTGATCCCATCTGAGACCACAGGAACGAGCCCTGTGACTACAACCACCGCTGCTCCGATCACACCCGAGAAGGCCAACAAGACAGACAAAGATGCAGCCTCGGGGAGCAACTCAGAAAGAGGTACTGCTGCCGTTTCAGGTGTCACAGTATCTGGTGCACATTTCTTTGACCAGGAAACTGCTTTGTTTGTCTTCCTAGCAGCATGACATCACTTTATAGACAGATACCTGAAGAAAAATAGCATTCGTGTGAAATCCAAGCGCTCCTGGCTGACTTGTGTTGCGCAATAAGGCAACACAGCACAACATCCTTTGCAGATCACCTTTAGAGACTTAAAGTAACACCGTGCTTATTGCTCAAGAGCATATATCACTGTTGCTTGTTTTAGACATTGCTTTTTTTCCGCCCTTTCCCTGACCCACATTTGCCTCCATCTGTTTTCCCACTGGCAGAGGACAAACGCCCCTTCTTTCAAAGGAAAAGGTTGGATTGGGTTTCAGGTGCTATCGATGTGGCCACTATGAGTGAAGGGCTCTATTACAACCAACTATATAGCAGGACAATGAAGCCCTGTTTTAGTGGCAAGAAAATCTAAAAGAGGCAGTCATGGAGGGAGGTCAAAGATACTCGTGCTGCCTCCGTGCGGGGGCGTGGGACTAGTCTTTGGTGTCAACCACAAGATTAAGGAGATAGGATTGGAAAAGGCTGCTTGTCCTCTACACCAGTGCAAATCTATCTATGTATGAATCTATCTAGTTGAAAAGCAACTTTTCCTGCTAAATATATGTGGGCGAGCTCACTACTGACACCATGGCAAGAGGGGAAAAAAGGCCTTTACAGAGTGCAAGGTTGGGATTACTGTGAAATAAAACTCACATCCCACGGACAGATGTGACAGCAGGACATAACACTAACAGATGATGCCAATAAACAGTGGGAAAACAGTTGTGAAACTGCTGGCAACACAGAAAGAAATAGAACCTGCTCCATAGTTATCATGACAGGCACAGTGTGTGCACAAAACCTGTACAAAAGCACAGACGGTTGAGTAGAGATAAACATAGAGGCTATAAATATGAGCAGAGGAAACTTTGCTGTCACTGTTATCGATAAATAAAAGTATCTACCCCCTCCAGCTGCTTGACCAAGAAACATATAGATGTTGCAGTGACATCAGGTTCTTTATGAATCGTAATCATGTTTCATCAAAATACAACAAGACTTTACACACCGGGGGCGCGAAGAATGAATGACACGAAAAAGCAAAATACTCACCTGCGAATATTTCGCATCAAAACTATTCATACTGGCGGCGATGTGAATTTGCAACAGTTGCAACACTTTTTCAATAAAAGATATAAAGAAATAGAAATGAAAGAAGGAAATTTGCGCAAGCAGAGGAAAAACTACTGGGATCTTATTGACCCAGAGCAACGCCTGGCAGTCTGTCTGAGGTAAATTGTTGTATAGCCTAAACTACTGTGAGCTATTTTAGTTTCCTTTTAGTGAAATGCTCTGAATGAATTTGCTACTGGGAAACATTTAAGCAGTGTATCTGTCTAGGGCTTTTATTGTGAAAGGTAAGAACAGAAGGAGTAGATCTGGTCTGCGCTGCCTTTATCAAGGTTTAAAGGAGTAATAAAGTTTGCCGTCTTGGTTCGGACTACGGAGCATCCGTGTTGTTGTCATGGATGTATAAGAACTCTTCTGGGGTATACGGCCCACTGAATATGCGCAGTAGTGTTTCTCTGGCCCCACCCGCGAGCTCCCACTCGGCCCATATACTTTACATTGTGATGATGTCACAGATGTTTAAATCCCTTTTCTCGCCTCGAGGAAAGTTTTACAAATATACCAATCAGCCATAACATTAAGACCACTGACAGGTGAAGTGAATAACATTGACTTTCTCGTTACAATGGCACCTGGCAGTGGGTGGGATATATTAGGCATCGAGTGAACATTTTGAACTTTGAACTTTGTGTTGGAAGCAGAAATATGGGCAAGCGTAAGGATGTGAGCGACTTTGACAAGGGCCAAATTGTGATGGCTAGACGACTGGGTCAGAGCATCTCCAAAACTGCAGCTCTTGTGGGAGGTTCCCCATCTGCAGTGGTCAAGACCTACCAAAAGTGGTCCAAGGAAGGAGAAGTGGTGAACCGGCGACAGGGTCGGACCCAAGGCTCATTGATGTACGTGGGGAGCGAAGGCTGGCCCGTGTTGTCCGATCTAATAGAAGAGCTACTGTAGCTCAAAATGCTGAACAAGTTAATGCTGGTTCAGATAGAAAGGTGACAGAACACACAGTGCATCGCAGTTTGTTGCGTATGGGGCTGCGTAGCCGCAGACCGGTCAGGGTGCCCATGCTGTCCTAATGTTATGGCTGATCGGTGAAAAACCTCCATGGATCACAAATTCGTAATAGAAAGAGTCATAATCGATCTTGTTTGCAGTTCGAGGTGACCTGTCAACCTTTTACAGACGTCTCTTTTACAATAGTGGTCTATGGGGAAAATGCTGGGGGATTTTTTGCTGAAATACTGCGAGTGGCCACTGGAAAAAATTGGAAGCAAGGCTGAGCGGTGGAACCGTATCCAGGTCTTACTATGCATCCATGGTTATAGTACACTATAATGTACGTATTGAATATGTCCGTTCGGCACAACGTGATTGGTTGATGACTTTATTTGCGGTGCGAAAGCTCTGAAAAATCGACCTTGTTCCGAAAAAAAGCTTTTTCACCACATAATATTCACGTTCTGTGTGAAAGTACTCATGACAAAACCAACAGTTTGAAACAACTATATTGACTTGTGAATTAATAGTACGAAAAAAAACGCTGCCGGTGTGAACTTGTTTAGTTCGGTTTAATCGAACCCTGGAGCGTTTACCCTCTTGGTGCGGTTCGTTTCGGCAGGTGTGAACACAGCAATCGCACTGAAGTGCGCACCAAAACAAGCGAACCGAGGCCTACTTGAAGGGGGGGTCTCGGTTCGCTTCCAAACGAAGTGCGGTACGATTCGGTACGCTTCGTTGTTGGTAAGAACATGATCCGACCTCGATCCGGCCCAACTGGAGAAAGCATTGCGCCTTTTTGGATTAAACCAGCTCCGGTAGCGAGCTGCGCTGTGCAACAACAACAACATTACTACAAAGAGCCTACGCTTGCCCTCTATATTCTCATCAGTACTAAACAGGTGTAACGTCAGGATGTGTTGAAGACCACGGGCATACCTGATGGAGCTGAGGAAATATTTTCGTCCGATGAGCATGTCACAGTTTAGGAGGGTTTATGCACGCCTCTTCCTCCTCCGTCCTCCGTTCGTCTTGATGTGCGCCTTCGGCGACTCTAGTGCATCAACACATTATTTTCAAGTCGCCTCATTTTCAAACTGTATCGTTGCCTTGAGTGAAAAAATGCTACGAGGTAAAAAAAATAAGAAAAGAAGACCAGGGCCAAGATCAAGCCGTGTAGTTGTCCCTCCGTTGTTGTGTTCTGGAAGTCTGCTCTTCTTTGTTTGCTTCCGGGAGTTTTCCAGCATGGACATTCTGACCAATTAGAGAGCAGTTTGTTTGCGCACCAAAATTTTGGTCCGCTTGTAAATGCTGCCGTGTGAACACAAACCAAACCCGAGGCAATATGCAACATTGTAACAATTTGGTCCCTGATTCGGACCAGCGCAAACGAACTACAGATGTGAAAACGCCCTAAGAGTCTACAGCCATGCTAGCTGAGCTGCATGCTAATATGCTCACAATGAAACACTGTTTCCTATAAAATTATGTTCACATACAACTAAACTGCTTTCTCAATTACGTTTCGACATATTTTTTTTACGGTCACAGTGTGGTTAAAGTTGTAAATTGAAACAAAACAAAACAAAAATGCAACAAAATTCCTTGATTGTGTTTAGTAGAAACATCATGGTTTGGCTTAAAATAAATATATTTGTTATGTTGTTTAAGTTACGGACATAAATGAAAATGAGTCAACATTGATTTTTGGTTTCACACAGGACAAAAACAGTAATTTCCTGGGTGAAAGTCCTGTGTTTGTTTGACTCTTCCACCACCCTGACCTCCTCCCTACGCGGACTGTGATGGTAAACATATTTGTGATACGTCAAAACCAAACATAATCTGGCAGAATATACGTTTCCTTCAAAATGTAATTGATAATGCAGTTTTGTTGTACGTAATTTTTAGGAGACCAGGCTGCACAATGTCAGTGTTAATATGCTGATGTTGAGCAGGTATAATATATATATAGGCTACCGTGTTCATCATTTTAGTTTAGTGTGTTAGCATGCCAACATTTGCTAATTAGCACTAAACACACAATTACAGCTGAGCTTGATGGGAATACCATTTGCTTATCATTAGTCAAATTGGTGTTTTGACCTGATGATGGTGCTACATGGAAAGTCAGGAAGTCACTAAAATGATTACAATTCATCCTGAGAGGAGCATAAATGTCTGCACCAACAGTCATGGCAATCTATCTAACAGTTGTTGAGAAATTTCATCCAAAACCACAAATAACAACCTCATAGTGGCACTAGAGGAAAAAGTCAGGGGATCACCAAAGTCAGTAGGATTTATTCTCAGGGGAACACAGATATCTGGACCAAATTTAACAGCAATCCATTCAATAGTTGTTGAGCTATATCAGACCAACATGGAGCATCTTTAAAGCCTCTGAACACCCACACAGGTGTTTTCAGTTCTTCTGATTAGACCTCTGCTCAGGGCTGTGCGGTCGTGTTTAGACCAATTGAGTGACATCTTCCTGAGTCTCCTGTTGGCTTTGTTGAACCTGTTCGGGCGGGACAAATAACACCATTATCGTTCTTATTGGTAGATGAAGATCTGTGACCTAAGGATTTCCAATGAAAGCTCCGGCCCACCTTCAACCTGAGCAGAGGTCTAATCAGCAATCAACACCTGTGTGGGTGTTCAGAGGCTTTAACATCTACATGGGATTTGGACTGGGGTAACATAGTTTAAAAACCCAACATTCAAAGGACAGTGGCATAAGATTACAATACTACACTACACGGTATATACAACAAATACTTCCATTAATATTTTACTCTGTCTACTTTCAAATGAAAGGGAAAATGCAGCTGAAGAAAACAAGAACTGAAATACACTGCCTGAGAAAATGGTCTATTGGTTCAACTTGCCCCAGGTTAGGGGTAAATTGATCCTAGCAAGTGGGTAAATTGAGCTATCTGTGGATAAACGGAAGCACTGAATTATTTATGTGTGAGTCCCGATAAAATACAAATGTAGCATTTCTGTGTCAAATGATATTGAAAACTGTCACTTTCAGAAACTGCCCTTTTTACCTCACTGCTTTTGCCTTGAACATAAACAGCGAAACAGAAGAGTAGAGTAGAAAGATCTTTAAATAACTTCAACAATTAAACTTTGCAAAGCTTAAACAGTTAGACATTACGTTAAAGCACAAATTGTTAGAATAGAAAATGTTCGAAAATTCAGACCTGTTCAGCTGTCATAATGTGACAACAGATAATAACAGGTGAAGGTAATTAGCTTTGTGCTATATTTACACATAAAGAAGTGTTATATACTGAAATTTTGGAGTACATTTTCAAAGGGGTCCCTTGACCTCTGACCTCAAGATATGTGAATGAAAATTGGTTCTATGGGTACCCACGAGTCTCCCCTTTACAGACATGCCCACTTTATGATAATCACATGCAGTTTGGGGCAAGTCATAGTCAAGTCAGCACACTGACACACTGACAGCTGTTGTTGCCTGTTGGGCTGCAGTTTGCCATGTTATGATTTGAGCATATTTGTTATGCTAAATGCAGCACCTGTGAGGGTTTCTGGACAATATTTGTCATTGTGTTGTGTTGTTAATAGATTTCCAATAATAAATATATACATATATTTGCATAAAGCAAACATATATAAATATATATAAATGTGTGATTCATTTGTGATTAATCACGATTAACTATGGACAATCATGGGAATATTAAATATTTTAATCGATTGACAGCCCTAATATATATACATATATATATATATATATATATATATTGATCCATGGGGCAATTTAATCAGTTATTTAATTCAAAGTTAAAAGTGTTATAATAGAATGGGAACTAAAGTAATGTTCAGTCACATTTCACCTGATTTAGATGCACAGCCTGCCGTCTTTAAATATTCAAATGTATTCCAGAAATTATCATGATTTTGGCTCGTTAATTGCATTAATTATAACAGCGTAAATTAAACAAATCTGTACAGCTGACTAATTGGGATGTGTATCTACTGGAAACACGTTTTCAAAAACACATCTCAGCTATAATTATCTGACAATTAACCCTCAAAGACAGCAGTTGATATGAATAATTTTGTTGTTGACATATTATTTATCACTCTCTCCCCCACCCTCTCGACCCCTCATTCCTCCAATAAAGGTTTGGCAACGGAGAACCACGGAGCGTGGGGAGCTGTTCTGGGAACGGCGGTGGCTGTGACCTTAGTGGGACTAGTGGCCTACATCATCCTGAAGAAGAAACACCTGACGGGTTTCTCTCATAGTAAACTGGTTGAGGACTACCCTTCAGAACCAGGTATGTCCCGACACCCCCTTATACAGTTAATGCTAAACCTTGTCAGCATTTTAAAGGAAAATTCCACCCTAGGGCATCTATAATTACACTGTTATCTGTGATTGCTCGATCAGGATTTAATTAGGGTTGCAAACTTGATCTGACGTTTTCTAATATTAAAAAAACCCTGTGGTAGGTGGGTGGCAGATTGCAAACTCTAATGCTAAAATATGTGTACACTTTACACTTGTTCAACATTTTTGGGAAATAGTCTGATACATAACCACCTGCAAAATAGCTCATTTTTGTTTTTACACTTATTTTAAATGGATTAAACGAACAAGATATGGTGTGTTAATTAGTGAGCTGTAGAGGTGCCTCCAGTCTTTATGCTAACCTTAGTTAACCTGCTGCTGGCTGTAGTTACATATTTAATATATCAGACATGAGAGTCGTATCGATCTTCTCATCTAACTCTCAGCAAGAAAGTGAGTATTTCCCAAAATGTCAAATTCCTTTAAGCCCTTGGTCCTCTGCCTCTCTCTCTCTCTCTCTCTCTCTCTCTCACACACACACACACACACAGACACACACACACACACACACACACACACACACACACACACGGTAAGGTAAGCTCACCATGCAAAATAGGATCATGTACTGCAGTATGACAGCTTGCAATTTGTCTCATTCTTGCCATGAACTTAGAGGAAGACAGCATTTTCTTGTCACAGTTCCCCCTACACGCCCTCTTACTTAACCTTCTGTTAAGGTCCAACTGAAATTAACCTGCACGTTTCTTTTTCTGCTGCAACATATATCAACACATTCTCATTCCCATGGAGTCAAATACAGAGGCTTTGTCATGGCCGTTGGCGTTCGATATGGCCGCACAAAGCACCCTTTTGCGTGCTGTGGGAGGGGCGGTGGATGGGTCCACCAAACACAAGGCTTTCAATCAGGAGACCGCTGTTAGTGTCCTGTGCATCACGTTCCAAACGTCACTGTACAAACATAGTAGTTTTAAGCCCAACCATGTAGTTCTTTCCTAAACCTAACTATAGTGGTTTTCTTGCCCATTCCTAAAGTGATGCCAAGGGTAACTATAGTAGTTTTGATGCTGAAAATAAAGGGACGACAAGGGGGAGGACAAAGCGTTGGCATGTGACGAGTTGAGATGAGAACGTGTTGCATATAGTGTACCTACCCATTCTCATCCCAACTTGTCACATACTGATGCTTTGTCAGGACCCATTGGAGTCACTTTCTAATGCACTGGGTAGCCCATCATGCCAAACTATGACGCTCCACTACAGTAGCAGTAAACACGTGCTTAATGTTGTGATTTCAAACAAAAACACTTGCTTCTAGGTTTAGGCAACAAAACCACTTAGTTAGGTTTAGAAAAAAAACATCATGGATTAAAAATACTACGTTTGTAAAGTGAAAGTGAATCTTAATGTTGTGAACACAAAGAAACAACACATTGTTGGTTTCACCAACCCATTCTCATTCCCAGGGCGTCAAATACCAAGGCTTTGTCACGGCCATTGACCTTCGATACCACCGCACAAGGCACCCTTTAGCGCCGGTATGAAACGCACCAGGCATTCCATTGACTATAATGTAAACCCATCTACGGCAACAGTAAACACTCAGGGAAAGTGCGCCGGGAGAGTGGTTGTTTGTTCATGTCCCGTGTCCACAACGTTCAGTGTCATTTTCACTGTACAAACATAGTTGTTTTAAGCCCAACCATGTAGTTCATTCCTAAACCTAACTAGAGTTAGATTAGGCAACTATTTGTTGCCTAATCCTAAAGTGATGCCAACGGTAACTATAGTTGGTGACGAGTTGGGATGAGAACGTGTTGGTTTCACATGGGCGATGAACAGCGCTCTCCTGGGTGAGAGTCCTGTGTTTGCTTGACCCATCCATCACCCCTCCCGCCTGCCCTATGTGGGTTTTTTCTGGTCTTTAAACTGCGTCACCCTACTCCCGGAGTGCTTTCTCAGAGCATTCTAATAATGACGCGGATGGGTTTACATTGTAGTTACTTGAAAGCCCGGTGTGTCTCATACAGACGCTAAAGGGTGCCTTGTATCAGTATCAGACACCGAGGGGTGTGACAAAGAGTCGATATTTGACGCCCTGGGAATTAGAACGGGCTGCATATACAAGTATGCACATCAGATTGCAGGCTAGATAGGTAATTAGCTAGTCAGCTTTACTGTAGTACATAGACCAGCTTAAAAATATACCTGCATGCTTAAAATTAGTCAGATCACATCTTAAATGATAGGTCCTCAGGCCCATTTCATACATACCTTCTCAAACACTGGAGGAGCAACAGGACGCCTTTCAATGTGATTTGATCCTTGAAAAACATGCAGGCGACACCCAGCACTTCTCAAAGATTCCCTCATGAAACAAAAGCAGTATTCCAAAACAAATTGGAGGAAAAGCTCTGTTGCGGAAATCAGCACCACAGTTTTATACAATAACTTTAACAATGTAGCGGGACGCATCGCTCAGCAAATTAATGACTTTGCAGTTCACCAGTATGATGGAAACATGAGAAAATAAACAGTCACAGCCAAATACAGTATGTAAATTACGTGCTCAGTGCAAACACGCCCACAAGCTTCATGCCCAAAAAACTATGATAAAAGGCTTCTGAGTGGTGAGAGAGAGCATGCCACTTTGAATCATATGCATAATTATTCTTTCGTATAGCAGCCTGGTCTCCTCAAAATGGAGTTTCCATACAACAAAACTACATTGTTACATAAAAACGATCCGAGGGAAGCATATTTTCTCCTGGATTACATTTGTTTTTGACGTATCACAAGTCCGCCAAGGTAGGAGATCGGGGTGGTGGATGGGTCAACAAACCTCAGACTTTCACCCAAGAGGCTGCTGTTTGTGTCCCGTGTGAAAATAAAACTTACCATTGACTTGTTTTAACTTATGTATGTAATTTAAGTTACGTAACAAGCGTATTTATTATAAGCCAAACATTGATATTTTCTAACCAAGTAGTTTTATTGCATTTTTGTTTTGTTTTGTTTCAATTCACAACGTTAACCATGTGTTTAAAACTGCAACCGTTATCCAGGAGAAAATACATTTCAAAATGTAATCGAGAATGTATTCTAGTTGTATGGGAACGCAATTTTTAGGAGACAAGATTGCATATAGACGTTTTATTGGATATCACAGACCTTGGCCTGTATGTTACAATTACCACCATTTTAAAATATTTTTATCTGTATATATATATTTGTTTCTGTGCTCCTGTTGGCTGAACTGTCAGAGGCTTTGAGGCTTTCTGATCCCCAAGGACCTTGTTTTTTTTTTCCTTTTTGTGACTATATTAGCAATTTGATTAAAGAGGATCACATTTACGCATTGATTTTTAACTACTGAATTGACTACTTCTGATCTCAGTTGTACTTTAACCAACCTGCATTACCAAAGGCCAATTATACAACCTACAGTACAATACACATACAAGACAAGTCAGTTTTATTTATAAATCAAAATTACATATTTGCCCTGACCTTTACAATCTGTGTAACACACAACAACCTTCTATTCTGAGACAACTGGAAAAAAGTAAAAAAAATACATTTTAATGGGAAAATAAATGAGAGAAAGGGGTCCATTTTACCCCCACCTCACACCTCAGCCATGTTATTTACAGTAATATCAACCAATGTCTTTTGATTGTTAAGATTTATTACAACATCAGCCCACCAACGAATCTGTTGGGATCTATTATTCTTTCCTCTCGGGAAATTGAGCCACCCTATCTCTGTGTTGCAGTTAAGAGTAAGTCACTTCTTTGGTGTACCCACTTATCTTTCATCTGCCTTGTTTACTCTTACCTCTGCTAGGTGTAGTGAATTCCTATATCTCCCAAAATGACTTTCAAAAAGCTCCATATGTTGGGTATGAACCTGTTAGCTTTAGTACTGGTAGGTGCAGAAAACAATAATGACAGAAATGATAATGGTTTATTCAGTATGTATGATTGATTTGTTTGGATGTTTGTTCAAAAATGGAGGCTCAGCAAGGGAACTCTTGCTCTTTGACTCACAGTAACTCTTACAGTAAAAAACACCGTACCAAGTTGGACTGTAAATATGTCAATAGAGTGCTGCAGGAGTGAGTCCTAAAACCCAGAAATGAGTTAGCATTTTTAGCACTTCCGGTTCCCTCATCTCGAAGTCAATGGGTTTTTTGAATGGGTTTTTAATGAGATGCCTGAAATAAGGTCTGTGGTTAACACAAGCTGAAGAGATTTTAACATTTTGTTCTACAACATAAAATACGTCAGTAAATACCCCACTCGTGAATTTTGAAGCTTTTATGTGTCTTAAAAAAGGCGGTTGCTAACAAGTGGCTAAATAAGACAACTAAACGTCATCACGCCTTGTTGTGTTTACTCATGCGACCATGGTGTAATTTGTTTATCGCCTAACTTTAGCTTTTTACCTCTGGCGATTGCATTTACAAATATCCTAAAAGTGGTGTTCATTTGTGATGATTATTTTACAAAACAAAACGTGTGAGTATCATAAGTGTGTGTTTGCCACAGAGCTTATTTTCTGCAATAATCCCAAACCAAATGGAAAAATCCCATTGGCTTTTTGTGGTAGGAACTGTGATTCTAACTTCTGGGTAGGCCTACAAAAATATGTGATGCATCAATAGGATCATCCATCTATCTGTGGGAATAAGAAAATGACAACCCAAAACAACTAAGTTGACCCACAATTGCCCCATCAACAGTAATAGATTATAACAGTAATGAAAGTGTTTGAGGGTGGATTTTTCCTTCAACACCACGTTTAGTTGCGAGTAAAAAACATAGAATAAGATTTAAATACCACCGACAGCAAAAATATTTAAACTTCCCCTGTAAATCCAGCAATGACAATGAATAATACAGGCTATTTGTCTGCGCAATACAAGGTCATAACGAGGCTTCAGAGAAAAAGAGTTCAATCATACAAATGTCTAATGTTGACTTGTCTGATTTCTAGTTCACAGATTAGACAACACTGCACCTTTGGACTTGAACTTTGGAGTAGGTAGTTTGGCCTATTACAACCCAGGACTCCAAGGGGACAACATCCAAATGACCAACTTTCCAGGACGCCGCTGAAACCGAAACATCTCCCAAGACCAAAGTCATGAACCCCCTTGAAAGATAGTTGGCTAATTATGCTTATTGGCATTTGATAGACAACCTATAATGTGGAGTTATAATGTGGAGTGTTATGCATTGTGTTGAGTAGATTTACTGTATTGACATAGAGGGATCACTGAAGGCTGACCTACACTGCAACAGCCAAAATTAACTGTCAGACATTATGTATGTTGCCAAAGGGGTATCAAATGAAGTCTTTCCTAATAAAGAATTTGTTTTACAGTCGATGAAGGATTATATTTGCAATAACTTCAATTTTTGATAACAATTTACAAGCAAAGCAAAAACAGATCAGAAACCAGAGGGCGACCCCTGCTAATGCAAAACATTTGTAGCAACAGAAGTTCTGCTGTTCGGCAGCCTGTAACAACAGATGACACAGCTGGCCTGTCGAGGCGTTTGCAACAAAATTCAGAAGCCGTGGCGAACAATAACATTGTCCATATCAACTGTTGCCTGCTGTTATGGCAGGAGGAATGCAATAAGAAGTTAAATTTGAACTGTGCTTTCAGATATCCCATAACTGGCAGTCACAGCCGGAGTCTGAGAATTGAACCGTCAAACCAAAGACTGTTTTTCTACACCAGCGAGGGAGGTGGAGGGAGCTGTTTTGTTATTCATAGACTGAGGTTTTGGTATTCAGGAAGAGGAGTCATGTATTTGGTCTTAGCATTACTCAGTAGCAACAACTATATCATCTTAATATACTGCTTAAATCTTCTGACCTCCAGGTGTCCAAACAGAGATTTGAGTTTCTCGTAGCGACAGTGTGCACCTGCTGCATGCTTAGAGCAAAATTAGAACATAGCTTTAATGCAGAATATTTTTTAAAAACTTTATTTTTTTCATTGTTATTCTTCTCCTAAGTTTGCTTTAACTTTGAGTGACAACCTTTAAGAAAATTGTCTCTTTTTTGACAAATATGTGGTTGGGCAAGGAGGGAATAGCAGGGATTAACTACACTCTCTCGTCCTTTAATGCATTTGTATGATAACATCTAACAATGTTTCAGAATTATTCATTTCTAAACTTTCTTATTTTTATATGTTATGTAAAAAAAACACACTGCTATGTGAAGAAAACACCTAGAAAATAAATCTTTCAGCTCCCTCGATGCTTTCACTCATCATTACCTGAGTGAAGCTGCACTCGATCAATATGCATCCTGATTATGATTGATATGTGCCTCGTCTTGGCCTAAACAGCCAATAATAACTCGGAGATGTGGGATTTTGTTTCTTTGGTGAGATGGTTCAGCGGCAGGCACGACAGGTCTGCTTCCTTCCTCGCTCTAATTTCAGACATCAATCAGCGCGAGAAGGATTTTGTCTGACTGAGAGAGGAGTTTTGTGTCGCAGTGTTAAAGAATCGCAGTGATTACTGCAGCAACAATGCAGGGCAGATGCATCATGGTAGACTTACCACTGCTTGTAAAATGTAATGGAATCTGATGGTGATGCCTTAATAAACAAGCAAACCCCAAATTATATTCTTCATTTTGTGATTTCATATTAAACAAGTTTGTATTTCCTCCCAAGATATTCTCACAGAAATGGTTCTTTTATTCATTAAACACACACAAAAACATGCAGATACACACACTTCAGTATCAAGAACATATTTGGACAAGCTTGGGTTTCTTTCATCCATCACAAAAACTGGCTCTGTGGGGAGATTGTGCCTGTTTTAATTAACCACAACAATTTGGGATGTGATTGTTTGGCAGGGTGCTGAAATCAATTAACTGACGCCGAGCCCTCGCTGAAGAATGTACATATCTCATTGGGGGGGTACAGGCAGGTTAATTTACACTTCCAGCTGAGCCAAATTAATTCGAATGAAATCAAACGATTGCTATCTTAATTGAGGCTATGTCAAATTTATTATTGGTTAAATTCAAATTCATTTTCTTTGAGCTAACTTGCTGGAAATGAGTTTAACCTATAAGCCTAGCCTGTTGTAATAGCCCAAATCACTGTCTCTTTATCAGATGAGCCTCTACAACGATTACACGGTCAACAGTACATTATGCTGAAATCCTGGGATTTTTAATGAACATGGGGCCTTTACGGCAGTGGAGGCTCAGCGAGGGAACCCTGGAGGGAATTTTTAAAGTAAAAACCACAGAGTTGGACTGCAATATGGCCAATTAATGAATGCATTTTAAGGTGGATTTTTCTCCAATATACCAGGTCTATATCAAAAACATAGGATAGGATTTAAACACTACTGACAGCAAAAGCGATTTAAACTTCCCATGTAATGTATAAGCATGTGAAGCAAGAAATTCAATTATTTACTTATTTTTCTGCCATTTTAGCGCCCCCCAACTATGAATTTTCGGTACTGACTTATTTTTATTGGTGTAATATCTTTGTAGGCAGGCACTAAAAATAGTTCATCATATAACTTCAGTTCCAACAGCCAGACAGGCATTTAACAAGCTGGCTTCCTGACATTGTTAGCCGTTGCTTATTCCCATCACTGTGTGAGTGCTGTGACTGCAGGACTACCTGCTGCTCATGTGAGTTTTGATCCGATCATTTGCCATCATCACAACTGCTTCCACTTTCCAGGTGGACTGCAAACTTAACAGCACAGAGAGAATAATTTGTCCTGTACAATACCTGCAGGACTCCCTCACAACTGAATCATATTCCTGGGGACTTTTTATTTTGCACTCCCACAACTGTACAGTAAATATGTAGCTTGAGCCAGCAGCCAGTTAGCGTAGCTTAGCACAGAGACAGGAACAGCAATGGGAAACAGCTAGCCGGGCTCCCTCCCAAGGTAACAAACTCTGCTTATGAGCACCTCTAATGCTCACTTATTAACACATTATATCTTGTTTGTTTAATCCGTATAAAAAAAACAAAGAGAAAAACGTCAGTTTGCCGTTTTATGGGGATTATGTGTCAGACTATTTCTTGGCCAGGACCAGTTGTCGGTGGTATACCAAAAAATTAAACTAACATGCGAATGCAGACGAGTGACCACAAGAGTTGAACCCCATGCGAAGATGTAAATTGGCTTTCCAACAAAGCAAATGTTTTTTCGCCCCTTCGCTCGCATAGAATGGAAGGGAATGGAAGGCAAATCTTAATTTTGCGCATGTTTGACCGTTAACATCCAAGTACTGACCACTCTGGGGTTTCTGGCAACTGGATGTTACCAGCGGGAATTAGCTGACAGGTATGTGTTTGATGTGATTATCAATATATAATGTTTACCTTTCTGCCTAAAGCCCCTCTTGGTAATGATACAGTTCTGTTAATTCATATCCTTAGGTCTGGGATATCACAGCTGTCCCTGAGTGCCATAATGCCTGCCGTCTTGGACGGCATTACTAATTTGACTTCTCGATACATCAGGTTTCCTAACACTGTGGGAGAACAGGCCAATATTAAAAGGCAATTTGCAGCAATGTCCGGTTTCCCAAATGTAATCGGTGCAATTGACTGTACTCATATTGCTTTAAGGGCACCATATGATAACGAATATGTGTACGTCAATCGGAAGCATGTACATTCAATTAATGTCCAAGTGATATGTGACTCCAACATGGTCCTAACAAATGTGGTAGCACGATGGCCTGGTTCAACCCATGACTCATTTATCCTGACGCATAGCAGTGTAGGGAACAGACTACAGGCAGGCGCTGTGCGTGATGGCTGGCTTATTGGTAAGTTAATAAACACCGTCTTGTAGAAATTCTAAATATTCAAGCCTGATGTATAATTACCCTCCATTATAACCTGCAGGTGACAGTGGCTACCCCCTCAGGCGCTGGCTCCTCACCTCATTCCCCAACCCTCAGAGCGCAGAGGAGGTGCGCTACAACGATGTCCACACTCGTGCGCGTTCAGTTGTGGAGCGTGCCATCGGCCTCCTCAAATGCCGATGGCGGTGTTTAGACTTTTGTACCATCCGAAAAAAGTCTGCCAGACAATCAGGGCGTGTGCTGTGTTACACAATATGGCACAGCGAGTTGGCATTCCTCTCCCCCCTGGCCTCCCACCTCCCCAGCATGAGGACCCTGACCCACAGCCCCCTACCCGACAAGAGGGATTTGAACAGGGAGTAAGGACCAGTGAGGATGTCATGCGGCGTTTGTAGGAAAGACAACAAGTAAGGTTCACTTTTTAACAATATCTTTTAATGATGTTGCAATTTCAGAAAGCACCACTCTTATTTCCTTCAGCTCGTCAGCAATTACATTCATTGCGCTGATTGTGTCCCGTTGTGTCTGCAGGACAGCGTCGGTCAGGACGCGGGCACTTCCAGGCGTGCCATGCGCACGGAATGGAAGTGGCCGCTGGTGACAGCTGGACGTTCTGCAGCTACAGCCCCGTCGCCGGGAACCTCCTCACCGGAACCCCCTCGTCAACAACCGCTCCCGACTCTGGGAGGACTAAAACACACCACATATTAGCCCACTGTGGTTTTCATATGTTTAAATTGTTTTCAAAACACTGTTATAAAAAATTTAACCATGCACTACCTGGTTCATCTGTGGTCTCGATCATGTCTGTGTCTCCCTCCTTCTCCGACACAATGCCCCACACACTTGCTTCCCAGAGTATGGAGGCCATTCGGGCTTCCAGCGGCGTGAACTCAGGTCAGGAACCGGCCACGGCCCAGTTGGATAGGGAAACCCGGTTTGGGAACAGCCACTTACTCCACCAAACAGACAGGGCCTGCGTACACAGCGGCCTCCGGCATATGTCCCAGACAATCTGTCAGGGGCTGAACGCAGGGCCCTAGCACAACTCACCCATAACCCTAATATATATCATTAAATCGGCAGATAAAGGATCGAAAATCGTCATCATGGACAGACAGCAATACTTAACGGGGGCTAACAGAGAAATTTCAAACACACAATATTACCAACCAATTCCAGACAGCATCCAATTACAAACACAATCAGCCATCCGGACAATCATCACATCACTTCACCACCACAAAATTATTAGAGCCAAACAAAGAGACTTTCTCTATGGTCCAGATGATTCCCGCCCCAGACTCTTCTATCTTTTACCCAAAATCCATAAAGAACCACCCACCTGGACCATTCCCTTTGAAGTTCCTCCCGGCAGATCCATAGTTTCCGACTGCAACAGCACCACATACAACATCCCTCAGTACATCGATCACTTCCTGGGCCCCCTCTCCACCAAACACCCCAGTTACATCAAGGACACATACCACGTCCTAGACCTCATCCGACCCATGGCTGTTCCCACACGTTCCTAACTCTATTCACCTAATGTTGTTCACCTAACCCTTTGAGGAAACAATACTCTTGCGAAACGTCAGGGTAACACTCAACGGCACAAATACCTTTACCCTTTTTATGGTTTTACCTTATTACGGTTTTTAGCTTTTTATTGGTTTTACCATTTTAAACCTGTTGGTTTTAGCATTGTTTTTAAATCTAATTTTATGAAAGATCTTAACTTTAATTGTCAAGTTGAGGGCTCTGCCTATCTGCAGGAGGAGAGGCCTCCTCACTCCACCAAACGGGCCTGTTCTTAAGACTTTTTGGACAATTGTGGGATCTTTCTCTCCTGAGTGTCCCCACCAGGCTCAACCAGGAACATAAACCAATCCGGACCCCAACAACTGGACACACACGGCTACAACACCATCTGAAAGGCCTGCTAGGAGACCATCACCCCACCCCCCAAACAAGCCAGCTACCACGGGCCCTTGGAACCCCCATCTGCACCGTTTAAGGTAAGAGCCCGACACAAGATGATTAACATGTTTTTATCCAGGGAGAGGCCTGTGCCGTCGATTGGGAGAGGTAACGCAGCACGGCTCACACACACACACACACACACACCAGACCGCAACCACTCATGTCCTTGCACACACAGCTCAGAACACGCCATAACCACCCCACCACACATACAACCACAACCATGGATACACAATACACCCAGACACTCAACCACCCACCAGACCCAGAAGCCAGGACCATCAGCAAACAGTATTTCAAATTAATACAAGCCATCCATCACAAACACACTGTAGACCAGGCCATCCTTACACGCACATTCCCACCCGGCATGCTAAGACAGGTCGATAGACTCACCGACTTCATTTAACCATCCACACCTACAGATAGCACACGCAGTAAAATACAGGCAAACACAACACATTGGATGCAAACCAACATGACCATACTTCAAGAACATTACCACTCAACAATACTCATCCTCAGCAACACCACCTGCAACCCTCTGGCCCTACAAATTGCAGTTAATTGGGCCAGAAAAAGATATGGACAACGATTAAGACCGGACACCATGCACAAAATAGAACACACACTGAACATACACAAACAACAGAACACAACCAACCACCATACCACTTTTCCACCTTCACACAAGACCAGACACAGGTTGGACAGCTCTCTGCCCCCCATCCCGTAGCTATCAGATGAGGAAGAGTTCCCACCACTGCCAGCTCCACACAAGTCCTCCCTATCCTTAGGCCCACGCACCTCCCTCTCCCTGCACATCTCCAGATAAAACTCACAAAAGACCAACCGTCAACCTCTGCTCCCCACTCCACTACTAGCCCCAGCCCCCCCTCCCCCTACAGCCAGCCAGCTTCCCCAGCCCCCTTCAGCCCCCCCACTACCACAGCAGAGACCTCCCAGCCAGCCCCCCACCCCGCCAACCCACACCCAGGAACCTCTGCAGCCACGGAGTGCTCCCCCCAATCTCATTTCAGCCCCCCCAAAATCCACGGAACCCAAACAGGTCCCAGTGATACCAGCAACATCCATCCCACTCACGCAAAGGGTCAAGAAGGTCTCCTGGGGGCCCAAACCAGCCACTCAAGGGACGAACACTGCTTGCCCTAACCCCCAGCTGTCACCCATCTTACCCATCCCACACAACAAAACTACAACCCCACTGCGGTCACCAACACCCATTCTCCCACTTCCCACTTCCCCCGCTGAGCCCTCCAGCACACAGCCCCATCACATCCCACCCAGCACCACAGGAAAGCTCCTGGAGATCTCTGCCCAGATTTGTGAACCATCCGAACACCACAATAACACCTCCGACCTGGACTCCATATCCCTCACCATTCACAGGAATTCCAACACCTCTGTCATAACTCATGACACAATCTCTCCCGTCTCTCCCACTCCTACCGATGGCGCTGGTGCCCAGACCGGCCTGGCCGAGTGGCAGACTCCGATTGAGCAGACAAAGGAGGGCACACACATGATGTGAGGGACTCTTGAGGCTAGCAAACACCCAACTTACATAAAGGACACCTACCACTTCCTGGACATCATCCGACCCATGGCTGTTCCCACTCAATCACACCTATTCACTATTGACATAGACAGCTTATACACAAACATTCAGACAGAATCAGGACTCAAGGCAGTAACATCCATTTTTCAAAAACACCCCGACAACAATAGACTGGACAAAGAAATTATTCAATTCTTAAATATCTGCTTAAATAACAATGACTTTACTTTCAACAACCGCCACTTCCTCCAGGTCCATGGAACAGCCATGGGTCAACGATTCGCCCCCTCCTATGCAAACATTTACATGAGCAAGTGGGAGCGAGAAGCCCTTGCCAAGTTCACCCATAAACCCTCACTATAACTCTGTTACTTTGATGACATTTTCGGCATTTGGACACACGACCCAGCACTCTTCCCAGCTTTCATCAACACCCTCAACAACCACCATCCATCCATCACAGTCAAGTACACTATAGACACACAACAGGTCAACTTTCTAGACACAACAGTTTTTTTTCAGCCACACAATTCAACACATAACCACATACTCTTCAAAGCCGACGACACCCACGCACTACTCCATAAATCCAGTTACCACCCCAAACATACATTCAAAGGCATCATCAAATCCCAAATAATCCGGTTCCATCGCATTTCCTCCAAACCCTCAGACTTCCAACAATCCACCACCACACTTTTCAATAGTCTTAGGCAAAGAGGTTACTCCAAACGATTCCTACGTACAATCAAAAACAGCACCTTGGCCTCTCTCGCTCCTACTCACTCCACCCACCCACATGCTCCACCCCAGGTCCCCATACCACCTGACAATCACTCCCCAGACCAACTGGACCCCCACGTCCCGACCTCCGACCCCCCACACATCATACCCTTCATCTCCACCTTCTCTCACAGGATCACCACTCTCCACCGCACCATCAAGCACGACTTTACTGACTTCCAAACACACCACCCAGTATTTCAACGTCATAGAACCATATCAGCCTACCGCAAAACAAAAGCCTACTAGACATCTTGATCAGATCCAAATACTCCGACAATAGACCCCCACTCCACACACAACACAGCACACACTTCCAACACAGAAAATACATCCATAACCCCCATTGCCTATCCCTCCCTCGGCTCATTTTCCCTCAGCACAAACCAATGTCATATACATCATCACATTGTAGCGTTAACCACTCTACATGTAATTATTGATTTGCACTCGTTAAATAAAGAAATACTCAATTCGGGGCACCACCACTTTTTATAGGAAAAGCGTAAACTATTGTGATAGAAGTATTGATCATTAATCAATCTCAAGTCTGAAGTATAAGTTCTGAATTCATTGATCTACAGTTCTGCTTTGAAATACACACACAGACATGACGTAGTGATAAAGTGAAACATTTATTTACCATAAATCGTGATAATTGAATAAATGAAGTGATGAATATACAAATGACTAATTAACACTGGTAATTAATTAATTAATTAATGAATGAATGAATGAAATGAAAATTCAATGAAGCAATTCTGATTGGAACTTTAGTAGTGAGGGAAAGTCTGATTATTCTCTCTAAGCTATAAAAGTTGCAGTTAATAATTTGGAAGATTAGGAAATTTAGAAGATATGTCTGACAAACAACTATTGATCATAAAGCCACGGAACATTCACTTATCGCTGCAGTTGGTTCTGTGGGTCCAGAGGCCGTTTCCTCACACGTTGTCTGGATAGACAAGCCCCTTGGATGGGTTGGATGAGATCGGTTCAGCTGGCCCGGGATACCAAACAGCAAAGCGTGGAGAACATTCAACTTTCTCGTCAGAACATTGAATGTGGGAGTTGAAGTCCGTTGGCTGATTACTCGTTGAAAGAGATCAAAAAGCTGAAGTCGGATTATCTTCTGAAGCTTTAGAATTTATCTATTTCACGGAAAAACTGGAAATGCTGGCGGAGCACTTAGCATTTAAATCACGCGAGATAAACAAAAGATCTTTAAAAATGCTGTCCTTTAGAAGTCACTTGACTCAGAAAAATGAACATGAGGTAGAAAATAAACATACAAATGAAATGTATGTATGTAAATTCTGGAGAACTCCTGCTGGAGTCATCTCCCTGCGGACAACTTTCTCAACTTCTTCTTGACAACAGCACTTCTGATTCTGTGTCATCTCTTCTTTAACCCCCTCTGGGAGGGAGGGGTCGAGACCCTCTCTTTCTCTGATCGATTCATTATTGAAAAACCTTTACACGCGCAAAATCAGAATTCCCTCTTTACTAATTTTTCCTTTCTTTTGCACGAGACAGATACATATCAAAAACTATAAAACCACTAATGTTTTAATCAAACATTAGTATCAAGATTGTAAAAATGTAATTCTAAGTTCAAGTTATAACTCCTTTTTAACAACTTTAAACTTAAGGTATTACATCTATTGAACATCACTGATAAAACATTAAAACGTATTACAATACCATTAATGATTATACACAAAGAAGTCAATAACCTAACACATGATGACTTCTAAACAATTTAATTATTGGTCACATTACCAGAGATGAAAACTAGGTGGGGTTGACGCTTCACCGCTGGAGTGAATCTCTGGGTCACCGAAAGGTTAAGAAACCTAGGCTGTGGAATGTGAGATGGACAGGGGAGTGTGTGTGTGTGTGTGTGTTTTTGACCAAACGGATCACTTTGAAGTCAGGAAAAGTTATCAGTTCTTGTTGGTTTAAGTGGGGAGAAAACCCTTCCCACAGTTTTAAAAGTTATTATCCTCCTGGACAGTGTCAAAACTGACACTCGATGGTCGATAAAAGAGTTTATGGCCCTTTATCCAAACAAATTGTTCTTTCTTTGGAGACCTCCATCTGTAAATGACCAAATCTTGTTGGACACAAGAATGTGTTTTTCTCATCCCAGTAGATGCAGGATGAGATAAGATGCTTCTCAAAGTAGCAGGCACCATTCACGCTACATATCCCCCACTCGGAACGATACTCGCTGTCCAGGGAGTATCGTTACGTTGTTGAAACGAGGATGGTGCGTAAAGGGAACCTCGTTGTTGAAACGATGATGGTGCTGTGAAGGGAACCTCATTGTCGAGACGATGATGGTGATAGACAGGGATGGCAGGTGGCAGAATAGCTTTATGATCAGAGTTGTTGTCTTAAACAAAAAAAAAAAATTGATAGATAACTTCTAAATGGTTAGAAAAAATATATGATGTATCTAATTTCTAAATACATATATGGTTTAAAACAAAAGGTTCTGAATACTATTCAGTTGATTAAACTTCTAACCTACTTAGAATTAAACTAACTTATGAGGTCTACCTTTTAATTGGACACTAGTTCTAAAATGGCGGGGCGTGGAATACTTTGTCAGTGGTGGAAGAGGTCCTGAACTAACATTCCTGGGACAACATATGGGAAAATCCTACCCGTGGCTAGGCTGTCGACTGAGGATCCGATGTCACGAATCATGTCGTACATTAGCCTGATTACCAGTTGTGTGTGCAGAATTAACCGACAAGACCAAGAGTAGGGTGTCTATCGCACTTATGGTTTTGAATGATAAACCCCTGTAAGGTTTCTAACTGGTTTGGCTGTTTTCCCATCTGATCGTGTACTTTGAAAATTTCAGCATGTAGTTCACCTAGGAGACGCTTGCATTGACAGAAGATAGACCTAAACTGAAAAGAGAACCGACGACGGAGGCTGCAGCTAGCAAGCCTCCAATGCACTGTTTTTCTCTCGTCTGGGTACCACTCACTTCCGATCGAGTGATGGTGAACTTTTGGTATTTGTCATTTACTGGATAACCCCCACTTGTAACCAAATGGGTGTTTGTAATTTATTGGATAACCCCCACTTGTACCCAAGTGGTTTGAGTGAGTGATTATTGCAGAGCAAATTTTAAAATGGTGGTGAGTTTTATACACAGTGGACTTGACTGGAGACAAGGCACCTGACTTGAAATGACTTTCATCCAATACAGCTTTCACTGCACAACTTGTACTAGAGTTTATGATTTTCCTCTTGTGTTATAACCCTAGTACCTGGCACCTCAGGGTGCTCTAAATTTTCTGCAGTCTATGATCTGTCTGGGACGCATACGTCCGGTAAGCTTTCCCTGTGAATTTTATGTGGTTTGATGGTTGGCATTGGCAACGGACTAAAAAGCGTTTGATGTAATCCGCCACGTCTTCCTGCTTTTGTGGCCAACAAGCGACTTGTTTCAGTGCGAGTGTTGCTTTAACACTTGTATGGCCTGCACCGGGTGAATCATGGGCGTACATCAGCATCACCCCCCTGTGGTTTCGAGGCACCACGAGCGCAGGAGAAGTGAGTGCGTCGGAAACATGGACCAAAAGGCCCGTATTCACCTGCAGGGAAGAGCGCAATTTGAACAGGTGTCGCAAGTTTAGCATAGGCTCAAATTCAGCATTGAAAATGTCATGTGCCAAGGGATCAAAGAGATAGAGGTCCATGGCTTGGAACGCCGGGTTCAAAGTCCGAAGTGAGACCCGGTTAGAGCCAGAGAACTCAGGCGTCACAGAGACAGCATCCGGAGTGACAGGGTCTGCCGGTGGTTCGGCCGTCGACTGAGACTGAGTGACTGCACAGACCGTAGGGGTGGGAGGGCTGGGAAAAGAGGTGGAGTCTGGCAGAGATTCCGGGTTGAATGTCCAAAGTGGGGCCTTGAGGGCGCCCTGTGACTTTATGACGTATGGTTCAGGGATTTCACCAACTTCAGTTGCTTCTGGTTGGTCGGATGGAACATTCTGAACCCGGGTTTCGGTCTCTGCGGTCCCCAGGGCGTAGCATTGAGCGCCAGCGCTTGGGGGAAAAGGGATAGGCAGAGGTTGGCGAACCTGTGACCAGATCTTTGAGCGTTTGAAGTCGATTAACGGCCCGAATCGGTTAAGCAGGTCTTTGCCGATGAGAAAAGGAATTGCGTTAAGAGGAGACACGTACACGGGGTGAACACAACGCATTGGCCCGATGGTTATGTGCACCATCAACGCAGCTGTCAAGGTCGTGCCTAACGGGGCATACGGCTGAACATCCAGGGAACATTTCTGGAGTTTCAAGTGTTTGTTTGATCGGCGCGCTATCGTTTGCAATCTGCTGAAAAGCTCTGATGACATCAGGGTGATGTCTGCAGCCGTGTCAAGGAGTGCGTCGTGAACAAGCATGTTTTCAAGAGTCGTAGACAGGTAGAATTTACGAGCAACTCCTTTTTCCTTGAGGTTGCACAAGAATTGAGGGGGTGTTTCACCCTGAATGGTTGATTCGTCGTCGCTAGGGGACTTGTTTTCGGAGTCTAGTTGCATCAACAAGACTGAGCTGGGGGGAACAGGTTTTTCACCCCCCTGTTTTGACTCATGACATCCATTCCCTTGGGGAGCATGGTTCTGGTTCTGCAGGGGAACAGGCTCTTGATCATGGGAAGTCAGTCGAAGCTTCCCAACCACCTCCTCAGGTAGGTTGGAGGGGTTGTTTTGTGGCGTAGCCCTAGTGGCTGTTGGATTCACAGAGAAAAGATCAGCTTTCTTGCTGTTCTCCTCGCGAATGTCATGGAGAAGACTCTTTAGGGATTCCAGGTCTTCTCTGGCAAGCTTAGGTTTGTTAAACTTACCTTTGGAGTTGTTTTTCATCCGCTGGAAAGCTGGTTTGTTACCATCTCTCATTTTATCCTCCTCAGGGGAGTCATGGTGGGATAGTTTCTGATGTCGTTTGTACTGTGGGTAATTATCTGGTGATTTATAACGGCCCTTTCCTTGGTCGTCATAAGTCCTGCGATTTTCCCACTGGTTTGGTTGGTACCTATACTGGCGATTCTGATCGAACTTGGAGTGGCCCTGGAGTCTGTTAGGCCAAGGTCGTTTTGAGTACCCGTGGTTCTGATCGTTTCGCTGTGGTGCAGACGGTCTCTGCTCCTCAACACGCCGGTAGGTGTGTGGAGGACGCCTGGGTGAACCCTGTAGTTCACCGCCGGGGGCTCCTTCTAGCTCCATGGACAAGTGTTTAGTGTTAAGACTCAGGATGGTGTTGGGCTCTGCCGGCTTGATTAGGGATTGCTTTTGCTTTTCAAATCCCAGAGAGGCTAGGTCACGCAAGTGTTGGATGGTTGAGGTGAGTGGGTTTGCCAGTACACCAAGTTGACCACTCGTGGTGGGATGGAGGTACTGGACAAAGAGGGTTTTGAAGTTCAAGTCTTCCTCCATCCCAGGTTCATTTCGAGAACCAAAGTAAGCTTTGAGAAGGCGATGGTAAAATTCTTTAGGTGATTCGTTTCTCCCTTGTCTTACCGTCATAGCCGCTGTTAAGCCGGTCAGCGATAAGCTGTCGGAGAATTCTTTTTCCAATGCCTGGCAGAGCAGGCCATAGTCAGTTCTGACTGAGTTTGGCTGGCGTTCGATAAAACTGCTAACGTCGCGATTGGAGGTACCTTTGATCAGGTATATCTTTTCATCGACGGTGACATTTTGAAATTTACGCAGGTAGAAGTCGATGTCTTTCAAGTACGCTCTGGTGTCCTGAGAGACACCAGGTTTGGGTTCGAAGCGTGGTAAGTTACGAGCGATTTTATCTAAATCGCGGTCTGATGGACCTGGTAAAGTCTGGGGACCCGGAGGTGAATAAGGTTGCAAAGGAGAAGCCGGCCTGGCCGGGGTCGCTGGATTTCTGTTTGTTCCAAAGAGATCTGGAGTGTACGGTGAACGAAACTGCGCATCCGCGTCTCGTTGAGCTTCTCGGGCGTGGCTCTTCTTCCTTTCTTCAAGGAAAGCATCATCGAAAAGTGATTGTCGGGTTCTATTAATCTCGAAAGAATATTGGAGATCTCTTTTAGCAGCTGCTAATTCTTCGTCCTTCACTTCCTGTCGATGGCAGGCATCAGCCAATTCCTCCTTGGCTTCTGTTAGTTGGTGTTGCATCTGCCGTAACTGCCTTTGATCAGCGTCCATGCGTTGTTCATAGACCCTGTTGTGAGATTTTAAATTGTCTACTTGTACCAATGCTTTATCAAGTAGTTCTCTGGATTCAACATTGACATGACTTATCTCATCAAATCGATCTTGTATGGCAACCAGTTGTTGCCCTTGCATTTGAAGCGACTGCTTCAAATCTCGATTTCGTTTTTCCAAGTCTGCCTTTTCCTGATCTGGGGTGTTAAGTTGAGTTGTCAGCTCATTAATGCGTGTGTCCGCTTGAGCCAAAGATTGTTTGGAAGTTTCAAGTTTTTGATGAAGGGATTTGTTTCCTTCCTGTAGCTGTGCGACCTGTTGCGCGCGCAATTTCAACTTACCTGCTGCAAGGTAAAGCAGTCTCCGAGTGTGTTTAAACTGCGCTGCTAACACGGCAGTCATGCTGCCTAGCATCTTAGCTAGTGCTTTACCTTTTAGTGGATTAGACTGGGCTTCATGGATGAGGTCTGACATTATGTTTGTTTGCTCTGAGGAATCTTTACCTTGGATGTGTGCTACATACCCAGGCAATAAATCTTCAGTCAAGTCCACAAGCGCAATCTCTAAATTGTCCGCAATATCGCCACCATATGAGCCATCAGATGAGGCTGGACTGGTTCGACCGGGTTGATCAGGATTGGACATTTTGACAGGTGGTTTGGTTAAAGAACTTGGTTAATAAAGTAATAAAATGAAAAGTTAATTGAAATTAGTTAATTAATCATATTCTTTGTCATACCACAACAAGTATGTTAATCTTGCATGCAGTTATTTACGGGTTGTTTACAACTCGTAAGTTGTTCTGTGAATGAATCATCAAATCCTATGTGTTTTATTGTTGTTCAATCGTTATAAATGATCAATTAATAAAATCTGTGAGCAAGCAAACTCAAATGGTTATTAAATTATGTTGATCATTCATTTAGTAAATGAGTGGTTGTTTTGTATAAGAACACAGGTGATTATTAGGGAGCAATCACACTAAACAGGAATCAAACAGAAACTGCATTATCAATCACACTTATGCAAACATATAGACCACTAGTTAAATCTTAGATGTAAATAGCGTTGACATTCCAAAGTGGTAGCATGCAGGAGGGTGAATTAGTATGGATTTAACTCACTACTTAAGAGTATTTAGTAGGAAGAGATGTTATTGTCGTTGTTTCATTACAATTGTTCGTGGTAAGTTTGCATTTACAAAGTATGTTAGGTACACAGAGAAAATTTTGAATATTCAATCCCAAGTTTCGTTAACCAAATCATCCACCAGATGGAGACAACAGGCTCGCCCTTGCAGACAAGGGAGGAGCTCTGGATGACGTCTCTAAGCAACGCCCACTGAGAGCTTCTGCGCTCGCTCAAGCTCAGTCTCTATTTTGACCACAGAACAGGGAAGTTGTCTCCGCAAACAATAACAAACTTTGAAACAGGCACGGCGGCCCGAAAACTCACTCCACGGCTGGAGCAAGATTTCTTTCGCAACAAAAGTCCTCTTCGGGACTTGCAAAGTACCTCAAAGCACTTAATCTCTCTGCATCAAACCACAAGGGTACTCTTACTGTTCGCGACAGATAAACAAGCAGAGTTTTAAACCACACGGGCGGCGTTTAGCGGCAAGTTAGCTAAGCTTGTCCGGCTAAACAGGCATCTGGGTCAGATAGGAACCATGCACGGGCTATTCCACAATCCCAGGAACAGAAGACAGAATTGGTTTCTGTCAAGGCCTTATCAATAAGCGTATCAATACACTTTTGCATGCAATTACACCCATAGCTCCAGGCTAATTAGTAACGCTTTCTTCTGTCAATGCAACTATACGCCTTGAAACACGGCGCGTTTTCAACCGGGCCTTCGCCGGTGTAAATTCAACTTTACAATTTAAACGCTGAGCTCAAATCATAACTTCGCAGGCAAATGTAACAATCAATAAGAAATGTGAATTCTCACACACATCCAGTAATTAGCAGAGAGTCAAATAGCAGCATTAAAGATCGTCAAGCAGACAGCAAGATAAGAATTAACTTTCTAAAGTTAGGTGAAGTTTGATAAAACCTATTTCTTTCAACGGGGATAAATTCACTATTTCACAGTATCAGCGGAAAATATCTGTGTATTCATTTCAGCAGACTTGTTGATTTGATTTCCCCTCACACGGACGGCACCAATTATACTGTAGCGTTAACCACTCTACATGTAATTATTGATTTGCACTCGTTAAATAAAGAAATACTCAATTCGGGGCACCACCACTTTTTATAGGAAAAGCAGAAACTATTGTGATAGAAGTATTGATCATTAATCAATCTCAAGTCTGAAGTATAAGTTCTGAATTCATTGATCTACAGTTCTGCTTTGAAATACACACACAGACATGACGTAGTGATAAAGTGAAACATTTATTTACCATAAATCGTGATAATTGAATAAATGAAGTGATGAATATACAAATGACTAATTAACACTGGTAATTAATTAATTAATTAATGAATGAATGAATGAAATGAAAATTCAATGAAGCAATTCTGATTGGAACTTTAGTAGTGAGGGAAAGTCTGATTATTCTCTCTAAGCTATAAAAGTTGCAGTTAATAATTTGGAAGATTAGGAAATTTAGAAGATATGTCTGACAAACAACTATTGATCATAAAGCCACGGAACATTCACTTATCGCTGCAGTTGGTTCTGTGGGTCCAGAGGCCGTTTCCTCACACGTTGTCTGGATAGACAAGCCCCTTGGATGGGTTGGATGAGATCGGTTCAGCTGGCCCGGGATACCAAACAGCAAAGCGTGGAGAACATTCAACTTTCTCGTCAGAACATTGAATGTGGGAGTTGAAGTCCGTTGGCTGATTACTCGTTGAAAGAGATCAAAAAGCTGAAGTCGGATTATCTTCTGAAGCTTTAGAATTTATCTATTTCACGGAAAAACTGGAAATGCTGGCGGAGCACTTAGCATTTAAATCACGCGAGATAAACAAAAGATCTTTAAAAATGCTGTCCTTTAGAAGTCACTTGACTCAGAAAAATGAACATGAGGTAGAAAATAAACATACAAATGAAATGTATGTATGTAAATTCTGGAGAACTCCTGCTGGAGTCATCTCCCTGCGGACAACTTTCTCAACTTCTTCTTGACAACAGCACTTCTGATTCTGTGTCATCTCTTCTTTAACCCCCTCTGGGAGGGAGGGGTCGAGACCCTCTCTTTCTCTGATCGATTCATTATTGAAAAACCTTTACACGCGCAAAATCAGAATTCCCTCTTTACTAATTTTTCCTTTCTTTTGCACGAGACAGATACATATCAAAAACTATAAAACCACTAATGTTTTAATCAAACATTAGTATCAAGATTGTAAAAATGTAATTCTAAGTTCAAGTTATAACTCCTTTTTAACAACTTTAAACTTAAGGTATTACATCTATTGAACATCACTGATAAAACATTAAAACGTATTACAATACCATCAATGATTATACACAAAGAAGTCAATAACCTAACACATGATGACTTCTAAACAATTTAATTATTGGTCACATTACCACAGATGAAAACTAGGTGGGGTTGACGCTTCACCGCTGGAGTGAATCTCTGGGTCACCGAAAGGTTAAGAAACCTAGGCTGTGGAATGTGAGATGGACAGGGGAGTGTGTGTGTGTGTGTGTGTTTTTGACCAAACGGATCACTTTGAAGTCAGGAAAAGTTATCAGTTCTTGTTGGTTTAAGTGGGGAGAAAACCCTTCCCACAGTTTTAAAAGTTATTATCCTCCTGGACAGTGTCAAAACTGACACTCGATGGTCGATAAAAGAGTTTATGGCCCTTTATCCAAACAAATTGTTCTTTCTTTGGAGACCTCCATCTGTAAATGACCAAATCTTGTTGGACACAAGAATGTGTTTTTCTCATCCCAGTAGATGCAGGATGAGATAAGATGCTTCTCAAAGTAGCAGGCACCATTCACGCTACAACATGCACCCTATGCAATAAACACTATGTCGGAGAAACCAAACATACCATACTCACCAGAGACAAACAGCACATATACAACATTGGGGAAGGTAAGCTTACCACACCTCTGGTTCAACACTGCCAACACCACCCCATCCATAACCTCATTGTTTCCGGACTCGAAGCGAACGACCGCTGGACCAGTGGGCAGAGAAAAAGAGCAGAAAAATCTGGATCGATAAACTCGTTACCACCACACCCAAAGGTCTTAATGCCATATAACCTCACCCTCTCTCCACAGTCTTCCCACCCCCTTCCCCTGACCCTCACCCCCTCTCCTCTTCTCTTTCTCCCCCACCTCCCTCCATCACTAGCCCCTACTCCCCTTCCCAATCTAACCCGGACCCCCAACCCCCTAATCCTAACCCTAATCCCAACCCCTTGTCTCTGCTCTCCACCGCCCTCTAACCCTGAACCCTTACCCTAACCCCCTTACCCTAATCCCAACCCCTTGTTTATACTCTCCACCCCCCTCTAACCCTAACCCTAACCCTGACCCTCAACCCCCTAACCCTAACCCATGATGAAGGGGATACAAAGGTTAAATCAACCACTGAAAAAAAACATTTTGAATTCTCCTCTGGGCAACCCTCTGTGGACTGCGTGCTGGACGGGCAGCCACCGGGGGCCAGCCCACCTGCAAACCTAGACCCTGACTCCCCAATTACACCCTCTCCTCTCCCTCCCCCCACCCCTCCACCTGCTCCTCCCACTCCCCCTACACAACTCACTCCCTTCCTCCCATTCAAATTCAGACCCAAACACAATATCGCCCGACCCCAAAGACTTCAGGACTGTTTTTTAGGGGGCAGATACCGGTCCCCATATTGGGGGACTCGAACATCAATCGCATCCCAGCCCACACCAATCCCAGCATACAATTAGAAAGCTATTCTGGAGCTAATGCATACCATTTCCTCAAAATCTGTGAAAAAACAACTCCCAACACCACAACACAAATCATAGTTTTCTAAAACTAAACTAAATTTACAATAACCACTCAAACCAATCCGGCAACCCCCATACAAAACCAACAACTACAGACCACAAGCAACCCTTCCAGCTCCCCCAACCAAGCCCCAACCCCGAAACCTGATCCAAACCTGGACCTGGGCTGGAACTCATCATCAAACATACTCAACCTGTTCAAATTATTCTCTCCATCTCTGGCACATATCAAACTATTGGAGAGGGGGCTCTCATTTATCCCATGACCCTCCACATACGATTGGGAGGAACTTCACAGGGACCTCTACAGATCCCACAGACGAATCAAATTAAAAGACTACTTCCATCTCAAACCAGACCACCAACACATTCCATTCACACATCCGTCCAACTGGGAACCACTATGGTCCCAGTTAGACCGGAATACACAAACCCTCATCAGAACAGATAGACCGTCCCTGGGATCACATCGGCCTCCGGCAGATATCCCTGATAATCTGTCAGAGGCCGAACGCAAGGCACTAACCCAATTTAAACATAATCCCAACATTATAATAAAACCAGCAGACAAAGGATCAAAAACTGTAATCATGGAAAGACAACAATATCTCATAGAGGCACACTGACAGTTATCCGACACCAAATACTATAAACCCATCCCAGACACTATACAACCAGAAACACAGACCAAACTCAGGACCATTATTCAAACACTACAATTATACAATAAAAAACTCATAAATTCCAAACAAAAATACTTTCTATTCGGCCCCAACACCCCACGACCCAGACACTTCTATCTACTACCCAAAATACATAAAGAACCACAGACCTGGACTATTCTCTTTGAAGTTCCTCCCGGTCGTTCGATTGTCTCAGATTGCAGCAGCACCTCTTACAATATCTCACAATACATAGACCACTTCCTCGGCCCCCTCTCAAGCAAACATCCCAGCTACTTCAAAGACACATATCACTTTCTGGATATCATTCGACCCATGGCTGTCCCCACCAACTCCTTCCTCTTCACAATAGATATAGACAGTCTATATACCAACATACAAACACCCACAGGACTTAAGGCTGTAGCAGCACTTTTTGAAAAATACCCGGACACCAAAAGACCAGGCCAACCCATCCTTCAACTCCTGGAAACCTGCTTAAACAACAACGACTTCACATTCAACAATAAACATTTCCTCCAAATCAGTGGGACAGCCATGGGTCAAAGATTCGCACCTTCCTATGCAAACATATACATGAGCGAGTGGGAGCGAGAAGCCTTAACCAAATGCACCCACAAAACCCTCCTTTACCTCCGTTTCTTAGACGACATCTTCGGCATTTGGCACCATGACATATCACTCTTTCCCCGGTTCATTGTCACCCTCAATAATCAGTATTTTTTCATCAAAACCAAACACACCATAGATCCACACCAAGTCAATTTCATAGACACCACAGTTTTTCAACAGAATTCAAAATCCGGCCATAACCAAATACTCACCAAAGTATTCTTCAAAACCAAAGATACCCACGCATTATTACCCAAATCCAGTTATCACCCCAAACACACATTTAAAGGAATAATAAATTCAGAACTCATCCAGTTCCACCGCATTTGCTCCCAACAGTCAGACTTTGAACAAGCCACCAGTACACTTTTTAACAGCCTCAGGCAGCGAGGATATTCCAAACGGTACCTCCGCTCAATCAAAAACACCACATTGGCTTCCCTCGCTCCCACACCCAACAGACTCCATCCCAGGTCCTCAATTCCGATAGGCCTTCTCCCCCAACATCACCAACACCCCTTTTCCCCTACCCGAACCAGGGTCTGCATCCCATTCCCAACCCTAACCCTAACCCTAACCCTACCCTAACCCTAACCCTGACCCTGACCCTAATCCTAACCCGAAACCTCCTAAGCCCTAACCCTCTGAGGAAGCAACACAGTTGCGAAACGTCAGGGAACACTCAACGGCACAATTACCTTTTACCCTTTTTATGGTTTTACCCTTTTATGGTTTTACCTTTTTACAGTTTTACCTTTTTATTGGTTTTACCATTTTAAACCTCTTGGTTTTAGCATTGTTTTAAACTGGACACACACGGCTTAAACACCACCCACAAGACCTACCAGGAGACCACCCACCAAACATTCAGCCACCACGGGCCCTTGGAACCTGCAGCTACACTGACTAAGGTGAGAGCTTGACACTTGACGATTAACATGTTTTATTCCAGGGTGAGGCCTGTGCTGTAGACTGGGAGAGGTAATGCAGCACGGCTCACACACACATACACCAACACCAAACCACAACCACTCATGTCCTTGCACACCCAGCTCAGAACACGCCATAACCACCCCACTACACATACAACCACAGCCATGGACACACAATACACCCAGACACTCAACCACCCACCAGACTCAGAAACCAGGACCATCAGCAAACAATACTTAAAATTAATACAAGACATCCATCACAAACACATGGTAGACCAGGCCATCCTCACACACACATTCCCACCCGGTGTGCTTATTTCACTTTTATCTCAATCTTATCCTTTTATCCTTTTTATTTTTTTATTTTATTCACCTTACTTATTTTATGCATTTTATTGTTCTTATTATTTTATTTCTCTTAGGTTTTAAACCATTTTACTGTGGTTTTAATCAAGGAACATTTTAAAGGGCCCCCAAACCCATAAATCCCCTTGTGCCCGTGCCCCCAGTTAGGATGCAGCGCCTTCATTTTAACCTAACCCTGGACCTCGCCACTTCTCGGGGCTGTGGACTTCAGTACTCACTGCACCCTCTCTCCCTGTGGGGAGAGACGAGGCCTGTTGCTTCTGGCGCGACTGTCAACTGGGGCGGACTGTCCTTAGTGTGTAAGGGTCTGCGGTGGTGTCAGCAACCCACTCGTCCCATCTTGAAACACAGACCCCGTCTCGTTTTCCATGCTTTGTGGGTGTGACTTTTTGTCTTTTATCACCATTCATATCTATACAACCAATGTGTTTAGGAATAAATTGTTTACTACAGCACAAAGTTTTTCATAGATCCAGCCTCATCATTTCGCTCTCACAGTGCACCAGATTGATGCATTTAACTTTAAAATGTACAAAATTTTCTTCCAGGGGAGCATGCCCCCAGACCCCCTAGTCTCCAACGTCCACCCACCACAGTCTCACAATATCCTGTGGAAAACACTGTATTACATCATCCAAAGCTGGATGCCCCCCACACTTCAACTCAATCCAGCGCCACTGGGCCAGACTATTTACCATGGAAGTCTGGAACATCATGAAGGTCCTCGTCTTATCTTAACCTCCAGACACCCAGAGCCTCCTCACATAAAGCATGCCAAGTGTGAAGAACTGTAAGGTCTCTCAAAATACCAAACCATGACAATACACAAATCACACATTCCTTCATGTCTAGCAAAAATTCTACCACAGGAAGTCACTGGAGGGTATATCCCAATATGTCAAGCGCTAACAGTATATAACTGATGCCATGTGGGCTCATTGAAAAAGGAAATAATGTGTTGTAATAAATAATGTTAGTAGGCTATGCCATGCTCCAGTCAGAAGCACACCAAGGAAGGTGACAGCACGTCTCCTAGCAACACCGGCCCTCAGTTGTCAGTCAGCTGCTGCCATGGGAACGCCCCCAGAGACTTGAAGCTTAGACGTTGTTTCCACAAATATGTCCAAAAAGTGTTATCCTATTTTGAAAAGTGGGAAAATATGCACAGTATCACCAGAGTTATTATGTCCTTACATAATAAGTGAGGAGAATTCAAATTTCAGTTTGACTTTAATGTTTTTAATGCAGTCATGTTGTGCAAGGATGTTATTTTCAGAATGAAAATAGTCTCTGACAGGACTAAAGATCAAAAGGATTTGTTGCAGTTTGTTCTTTTCTTCTCATTGATAAGCCACATTGAACTTAATGAACAAGTTGATGGAAAAAAAATATTTGGAATAAATCATCATGTTCTTATAGACCTCAAATTCACAAGATTTACTTATTAACTGGGAGGAATTAGGAAGCGGTGGCATATGGCGACTGATGTGCAGCTGCTGTTTCAGCCTCTGTTGCCAAACCTGCCCAACCTGCCCACAGAGACAAATACTGGTAAAAGAAGGAACAGCTTGGACTCCAGTTTGACAACACATTTAAAACACCTGAACAGCCTCACACTCAAGAAATATAGATGCCTTTATGTCTTAATTTGGTGAATTTATGACACAGAGGGAGAACGGAATGAATTTTAAACCTCAAACGAAACACTAAAATATTGAAATGTCAACTCTTCGCTTCAGTCTTGTTTGTTGGATGTAAAGTCATGTTGTACTACTCACAATTTCACATTGTTCTCATATTTTCCTCAAACTTTTAGTGTCAGTTTAACCAGTTAGCTGCATGAAATGGGTATTAATAAGCCTACTGCTGTTTGTTACATAACAGACTTGGCTTTCTAGCTACTATTGTTAATGAAAAAGCATTTTGTGAGAAAAAAAAACTGACAATGTAAAATCACAACAATGCTTAACCGTGTCTTGAAATTCAGTGTTGGAAATTAATATAATGTGTGGGATGTGCTTTGTTAAATATTTATATGCCAGTTGCCAATGTGATGAAAATGATATAAGCACATTTGAATAATTAAAGGTAAATCAATAAATGACAGAACAAGAGCCATGAATTACTTCATATCTGCTAGATTTGGTGACATTAAAATAAGTAAAAAAGTAAAATCAAGACTCAACACGCAACAGTAAAAACAATATTACCAGAAGTTTAAAGGAATAGTTTGACATTTTGGGAAATACTATATTTAATCTCTCATGAAAAGTTAGGTGACAAGATTGATCATTCTCATGTCTCTAAATTTGAGCTGGAGCCAGGAGGTAATTAGCTTAGCTTAGCATAAAGACTGGGAGCAGGGGGAAACAGCTAGCCTGGCTCTGTCCAAAGTTAAAAAATCCACTCACCAGCACCTTTAAAGCTCACTAATGATCCCTCATCTTGTTTATTTAATCCGTAAACAAACAGAAATGTAACATTTATTGTGGTTTTACTAAGTGTTGTAACTAGTTCTTAGCAAATAAAAGATGGGCATAAACAAATAATTACACATAACTCCTTCTAAAACTACAAATTGTAATATCTATCCTTTCGGTTCATGTACGGATTAAACAAATTAGATACAACACTGCATCTTCCACTTTATGCTAAGCATAGCTAATAACCTTCTGGCTCCAATTCTGCATCTATGGCGATAAGTGGTAATTGCAGGTGTGCTTTTGGATCTCACTTCCCACAAGCACTGCTTGTGACTTTTCTTGGGAATGTCACCACAGACACCCAGTTCGTAATACTGCAAATGCAAGGGCTTTCATCAGTGAAACATTAGAATGAAATGACATAACGTTAAATAAAGGTGACTAAACATAACGTGAATAAAACTGTAATACATTAACTCGTCCAAGAACATGATTTCTGCCTAGTGATTGATTAACGATGAAGACAACAACTCCCATGATCCCACGCTACTTCAAGATGTCATCAAAGTCCGTCTTTTGTTATTGTTTCGATTAAGAGACTAGCGGCAGAAATTACATACTGTACTTTTAACAGACTCTTTGAGATTATTACTGTAAGAGAGATAAAGGAAGAGAGTGGGATAATGGCAACGAAATTATAGACTAGTGGTATGATAAGACTAGGGCTGTCAATCGATTAGGATATTTAATGGTGATTAATCACATGATTGTCCATAGTTAATTGTGATTAATCGTAAATTAATCTCACATTTTTTATCTGTTCATGGGAGTGGGCAAATATGCTTGTTTTATGCAAATATATGTATATATTTATTATTGGAAATCTATTAACAACACAAAACAATGACAAATATTGTCCAGAAACCCTCAGAGGTACTGCATTTAGCATAAACATATGCTCAAATCATAACATGGCAAACTCAAGCCCAACAGGCAACAACAGCTGTCAGTGTATCAGTGTGCTGACTTGACTATGTCTTGCCCCAAACTGCATGTGATTATCATAAAGGGGCATGTCTGTAAAGGGGAGACTCGTGGGTACCCATAGAACCCATTTTCATTCACATATCTTGAAGTCAGAGGTCAAGGGACCCCTTTGAAAATGGCCATGGCAGTTTTCCTCGCCAAAGTTTGGAGCGTTATTTAACCACCTTCCTGACAAGCTAGTATGACGATTGCGTTAATGCGTTAAAGAAATTAGTGACGTTAAAACAAATTTGCGTTATTATAGTGTTAACTTTGACAGCCCTAGATAAGATCATGGAACAATGATAATTGAACCACAGTTTAACGAGGAAACTATTTTCTTATGAGGCACAAAACTTTGTGTCAGTGTATTCAGAATGATCGAGACTGGATTCTGTCTTAATTGGGCAAACTAAGTTTAGGGCAAACCCACAGGGAATTAACTAAGTGAGTATAATATTCCCAAAAGTATACACACATACAGTAGGAGTGTGTATGTGTGGGGAGTTGAAGGTATTGTTTTGCATTTTAGAAGTACACCCACAGCTCACACTGTTGTGACATTAAAGGGATTCCTGGGGTGTATTTAAAAGCTAACTCAATAGGATATGACAGAGAGAGTGAGAAATGAGGCCAAACAGAAGGTTAACATTCTCCCTCTGTCACTGTCTGGTTGCACAGGTCGGGTCTTATACATTGCCCGTGTGTCTGACAGGCTATTGTCTGTCAGTGATCTCTCCACAGTGGTTGCTGCTGCTGTTGGGTCACTGGGGTGGATCTGAAAGGTCAGCGTCCTCCTCTGACAGAGCCCGTTCTGGGAAAGATAAACAAATACGAAAGGTTTCCAAATATACAGATGAGACAGGGGAGTGATATTTGCATAGGCAGGCAATGAATACTGAAGAGCCCCGTGTGAAATAAGCAGGCTTTTCGTGCCCAGTTATGCAAACCAAGACACCTGTAAACCCGTGGAACTTGCCAGCTATATTCACAGCACGATACCTTTTTGAACAACATACAGCATCCTCTCCAGGCACAGTTGCAAGTAAAGAAGAGTTTGACTTTCACTTAGCCTTTACTTCACTAAACCCCACTGACATTGAACTTTTATTTGACAAGATTGTGTAAATATACACAAACAACCACAGAGTAAACGTACAGTAAATCTTCCCATAAAAAACGGGATTAAAATACTGAGTCGGAAATAATAGCCAGCATGCCCAGCTGACTGTTGTCAGGTTATTAAATAGGCGTTATCAGTCGCTATAAGACCCATAGATGTGGGTCAATAGGAGCCTACTACACCCACTAGTAGTTTTTATCATCTATTCACATGGTAGATCACCGAAATGAGATGGAAAAGATCGGACTGTTTACTTCCTGTTAAGACTTCCGGATTCCGGCCACGGGGCGCTTCTTTGTGTGCGACCCGCTACAGTTTTCACCGTTTTATCTGTTCTTATTTGTTTTAAATCGTGCTTTTAACATCCTGTGTGTGTGTATGACAGTACGGAGGACCAATACGTGGACTTTGGGAATGTGTGCGCATTTCCTTGCATATTTTCTTATCCTGACGCTAGTCTGCATTGTCTGTCAAGGGGAGAAGATGCTACAACAACATGGCGATACTTTTATTGATCTTGCACCTCCCCATATGCCATTTACTGTGTTCCCTCTGTCATTGATGAATGTGCAGTATGAATGTGTATATGTTTCGATGGACTGTAGAAACTGAATTGGCCTTTGGGGATAAATAAAGCTATCTGTATCTGTATAAGGGAGTGACTTTGGAGAGAGATCTGAGGCCTGTACTATGAAGCAGGATTTAGGGTTAGCGAGGTAACTTTAGGGTTAACCCTGGGTTTTCCATTCTATGACAGTGGTTCACTTCTTACCGGGGTAGATCGCCATGGTAACTTATGGTCATGGTAACATAACCTGGAGCAGGTTACGTATAAAAGCACCGCCTACTGACCAAGAAGAGCTCGGTGCGCAGATCTTATGATAACATTACAGAAATACGAAGACGTTGCAGTCATAATCCAGGCTAAAAGCAACACAGTTTAAATGCAGGAAAGACAGCTGGCTGTATGCTCTGGGTGTTTACCGCTTTGAATAATGTTTTTACATTTATTTTTTTACTTGCTTTCAAGTCCGTTTCACACCGTCGGAGATGGGGACCCAGCTGAAAGAAGGATGAGATTGTCACACACGCTTTGTCAAAGAACATAATGAGGTGTAATCTATTCATCCATTCTATATTGTATTGAGTATTACATTAAATTAATAAATCTGTTAATTTACGCATTCACACATCGGCAATTTTTTTCTTTTGCCAGCTGTCCTTCCTGCATTTGGCAGCTTCAACTTACTTTTAGTCTGGATTATGTGTTTGACTTCTTTGTATTTGTCTAATATACTGTAGTTCTCTCTTCCTTTGTGAAATGTGCCGCTCTGCCTGTCTGTCTGCAAGTCTGTAGACTTGTCCATGATTGTGATTGGTCACATGTGAACGCGCTCATAGCCAGATTGAGAAACCCTTGATTTACCGAGTTGATAACCACCTTCGTAGGACAGCTTAGCGGGATCGGGTTTGTTAGGGTTAGTTTAGGCAGATAACGAGAAGATACCCTGATTATGTTGAACGTGCTTCGTAGTTCAGGCCTCTGAAGGGACGGACTGTCAGCGTTTCCTACATGACAACTTTCTTGCTAGATTTAGGGGCTTTTGCAGTTGGCAACACTGGGCTGGGTTTTTCGTTTGGATCATTTTAAAAATCTTGCTAGTTTCTGAACATTACCAACCCTGGCTTTAATGAAACTCAACATTTCCCGTACATTTTTACACATGAAAAGCCTGCAAATAAAGAGAAAGGTTGACTAGTAATGTTAAGAATCTGCAGGAAGTGTCAATCCAGCCCAACACACCGGGCGAGCAGGAGGGGAGGTGGATGGGTCCAACAAACACAATGCTTTCATCCAGGAGACCGCTGTTCGTGTCTCATGCGTCATGTTCCAAACAGCTGTTTGTTCGTGTCCTCTGTTCAGTGTCATTTTCACTGTACAAACGTAGTAGTTTTAAGCCCAACCATGTAGTTCCTTCCTAACTATAGCGGTTTTGTTGCATAATCCTAAAGTGACGCCAAGGATAACTATAGTGGTTTAGATGCTGGAAATAAAGTGACGCCAAGGGGCGTGACAAAGCGGTGGTATGAAGATTGGGTCGGTTGGGATGAGAACGTGTTGGACAATGATTAAAATAACCACTTGGTTAAAGGCCCTGCACACCCACACAGGTGTTTTCTTCTCAGGTTGAAGGTGCGTGGAACTATTATGGGAATTGTGTGAGGTCACCATGTTCTCCATGTACTAATAAGAATAATAACGTACAAGTTAACAAAGTTAACAGGAAAGAGAAGAGGTCTAATCAACCAAAATAATTCAAGACACATATGTGGGTCTACTACGGATGTGTAGGGCCTTTAAGGTTAGGGAATGATCGTGGTCTAGAAGAAACTATTGTTGAATGTCGGTGGGAAATGGAAACTGACCAATGGTGTCAAAGTCCAACATTTTGTTGACCAATCCATCCACCCGGACCTCCTTCCTCTGTGTGGCTCTATAATAACATCTACAATATTTCTTTCTTTGCTCCGGGCGGACAAGAGTTATACTGTGATCCCAACTGCTATAAGGGCTTGTTTTGCTCAAATGACTGATGCGGTCATTTTGTGGGAGGACAGTCATGATGAGACTGTTGTTGTACTGATGGAATTAGTGCTGTGGAAATTAACTTGATGCTGATTAAGATAACAGGTAAACATGAGAGAGGTTTTGACTTTGCATCAACTGGGACTGTTTGAAATAAAGCCTTGGGGCTCTCTGCTAAAGCTGAAAAGAAAATGTATGGTATGGCAAAAATCAATACATTAAAGACGCGCGGTGAAACTAAACAATAACATGACAAGTAAAGCACATAACACTTTGAAAAGGAATCTTCCTCGAGCTCTTTGTGAGGTTTCTAAATTCACCAAGTGACATGTCGATCCAGCAGCTTGAAGTAACTTCATAGTGAGGTCCAACTATAAGAGATATTTTTAAAGCCTGTTTATCCAACTATGTGAAGACTGCAGAGGCAAACAGATAATGGGAACACATCATGTGAATGTAGCTTTAACCAGACTTGGACAAGTGTAATTCCAAAGATATGACAGTAAGTGGGCCAAGAAAGGACTTATAAATAAAACTGCACCAATGGTTGTTCTACAACGAGAGAGTGCCAGCCAACTCTTGCATAAACGGTACAGTGTTAAGTGCGCTTTCAATCCTGTAAAAAGCTGTAAGGTCCCATAATAAAGGCTATAGCAGCCAAAGATAATGCTTTAATGCTTTCATCAAACCCATATAATCAATCGGGCATAAAAAGAGATGATAATAGGGAAAAATTGGTCCTCTCTTTGGTTGGTGTGGACATCATTACATTTGTTTTACCTGCTTTCAGGACAGGTTGGACCAGGTTTCACACGATGGAATTTTAAAAAGGTCAAAGGCTAGACTGAAGCAGGTTTCAGACTAGGTGATTAAGGCTGGTGCCAGCTTGTTGCAGACTAGATCACTTGGCTCAGTTCCAGTCGCTGTGTCCCCACGAGGGACGCGAGCTGATGTAGATGTGAGTCTCCCTGAAGGGACCAGATCTAACCAAAGAGAACATGACGTGCTTTGTTTAAGTGCTATAAGTAAAGTCTCAAGTCTTCATATGTAAATTGTGAGTCACACTTCAAGTCTTTCAGGTTTCTGAATGCAGTCTATGTTCATTGATGACATAACATTAGACTGTAGCCTTTACTATGACAGAGATGACAACAGCGGCTCTGAATAAAATGTTTAGATGCAATTATACCCACAAAAAAAGCAATGCACTGTAATTCGTGTATATCACACAAAATCAATTTGTATGTAATCCACATAATTGTGAAACAGAGGATGTCGGGGTGGATGGGTGGGTCAAAAAAAATCAAACTTTTACCCAGGAGACTGCTGCTTGTACCCTGTGTGAAACCAGAATTCATAGTTAGTTATTTTAACCCAAACCAGGCAGTTTTGTTGCCTAAACCTAACCAAGTTGTTTCCTGTGAAGACATAAGTTTATTTTGAAAAGGCACAAAACTGACACGTGCGTCACGTGTTGCTGGATATCCGTAGGAAAACGCATGAAACATGAGGAATAACTTTTTGTAAGATATCATATGAACTGTGGTATGAGGATACGTCAAAATGTTAAACCACAACACAGTCTCATCCCAACTCATCACATACCGCCCCTTGGCATCACGCTATTTTCGGCATCAAAACCACTATAGTTACCCATGGCGTTACTTTAGGATTAGGCATCAAAACCACTATAGTTACCCTTGGCATTACTTTAGGATTAGGCATCAAAACCGCTATAGTTACCCTTGGCATTACTTTAGGATTAGGCAACAAAACCACTATAGTTACCCATGGCGTTACTTTAGGATTAGGCAACAAAACCACTATAGTTAAGTTTAGGAAAGAACTACATGATTGGGCTTAAAACTACTACGTTTGTACAGTGAAAATGACTCTGAACGTTGTGAACACAGGACACAAACGAACAGCTGATTGTAACCTAACACACGGGACATGAACAGCGGTCTCCTGGATGAAAGCCTTGTTTTTGTTGGACCCATCCACTTCCCCTCACACCCACCCGGTGTGTCTTTTGGCTCTCTAGACTACGTCACCCAACTCCTGGCGCATTTTCTCGGAGCGTTTACTGTTGCCGAGGATGGATTTACATTATAGTTAATGGAACGTCCGGTGTGTTAAATACTGGCGCTAAAAGGTGCCGTGTGCAGCGGTACCGAATGCCAATGGCTGTGACAAAACCTTGGTATTTGACGCCATGGGAATGAGAATGGGTTCTAAACCACCACTTCTCTGGAGCGAATAAGCATATTTCCCAAAATGCTCTTTATTCGCTTAATATTAAACCATGTCAATCAACAAAAAAATATAGAACATAAGGTCGAGTTGGTGGGGGGAGTGGAGGCCGACGCTGTCACTCCTGTCAGCCTACATGAATACAATTGGACGTTACTGGTCATAAAGCTGAATGTGCCAGTAACTATGAAGCATGAATGAAACAGCTCATATACTGGTATACGGCATCTATACGCTCATGTAAATCTAAATTTGCAGTGATGAGCCCACAGATGATTATCAGCCGAATCCACAGATCCCCTGAGCTCTACAGAACTTTATAGTGTCTTTCAGCTCATTGTTATGGTTTTATGCTCGCAGCTTTACTGTTTGATTTAGAGCTTCAACGATTAATCAATTGTAGTCATCAACTATTAAATTAATCGCCAACTATTCTGATAATTGATTAATCGGTGAGAGTGATTTTTTAACGAAAAAAAGATAAAATTGTCTGATTCCAGCTTCTTAAATGTGAATATTTTATGGTTTCTTTACTCCTCTATGCCAGTAAACTGAATATTTTTGAGTTGTGAAGAAAGCAAGACATTTGAGGACGTCATCTTGGGCTTTAGGAAACAATTTTTTCCCCATTACCACCATTTTCTGACATTTTATAGACCAAAGATCTAATTGATTAATCGAGAAAATTATCGACAGGTTAATCGGAAATGAAAATAATCGTTAGTTGCAGCCCTATTTTGGTTCACTCTTAGCGCTCTCATAGCAGTTGTTTTGGGCGCAGCAGACAGCTGTTTTCAGTGAAAAAGCTCTTAAAACCCACTGTATGCTACCTGTCCAGCACCAAACAAAGTTAGCGATTAGCTGCTGACCATAGTTAAGCATTTAGCAGCTAACGAGACAGATATTTTCCTCAGGAGTTGGTGGAAAACCAAAAAAGAGCTAAAAGTTGAGTTAATATTGAACTGATATTCGCCAAAATACATCCATAATGAATGCTTGTGTTGGATCTGCAGGATTTGTAAATATGCAATTGTTTGCTAACAATTTTTTCATAAAAAATGGTGCTAATATGTCAGTATTGTGTTTACACACTGTTTCCACTGACCCCAGTGTTACAATCAGTAATAGGTAGACCCATACAAAGAGGCAGAGCAAATTAAGGACTTATTTGAGGGACAAAGGGTGATGAGGATGGTGAGAAATTGAGCTGAGCTGGGCTGAGCTGAGCTGGGCAGGCTGATGAGAGTGAGAGCGTGGTCGGTGAGGCAGGTAGTGATCCCGGGGACTTAAGGAAAAGTGTAAAGGATAGGTTCAAATAAATCAACAGCATGAAAAAGTAACTGTGATTGCACTAAACAGAGCGACCAAGAACGACTAACTACCACAATGGTTGCAACAATGTTCTGATGAAGAGTGAGTGAAGAACCGGGGTCGATGTACTGCAGAGTGATGGGCTTGATGGAAGGCAGGTGTGGGTAATCAGCGGTAACTGGAAGCCAGGAGGGAGCCAGGAGAGGAGAGCAGTGCCACGCCCACGGCACACAGACACAGAGACAGACCGACAACGGAAAGGAGGGGGAAAAACACATGGAAACGCAAGCAAAACCCGGAAAACACAGCCTCCTTCATTTACAAGTTTATAATCTCGAAAATTTGTGAGTTTTTTTCCATAAATTTGCCACTTTAATCTCAGAGAATATCCAACTTTTTGTCTCGTAAATTTACGACTTTAGTCTCTGAGTTTTTTCTCTGAATATTACCCCCCTCCCCCAGCTCTGTAATTATTATTATTTATTTTTTTTACCTACAATGGCCCTAACACACAGTTGTAGTTTATTAATATTGGACTGTAAAAAATAAAGTGTGATTCTAAAATGAAAGCCACCCAAGTCATCTCCTGCCTTTCCACCGCAGCCTCCTCCTGTGCTGTTCAACAGAACTGTCTATTTACAGCTCAGAACGAAAGGCAGAATATTGTCTATCAAGTTCCTCTGAGCAGCTTGTGCAGCATAATCCAAGTGTTTTGCCGACAGATGTTTGCAGTGTGGGTCTGAATGTCCAATATTTACATCATTATTGCTGGAAATCCTAGATACAAAGCGAGCCAACTGCTTACAACACTCTGGAGGAAGTCATAAGACTGTGTACAGAGGATTACTGTTTGTGAGGGAGGTTCGAGGAAACAGGTGGTAGTCTGACATGAAAACAGCACCGTGTGGTCAGGGTGGTGTGGCTGGGTGGATGCTTCTGTCTTCAACTGTGATTACCTGGAGTCAACTGCAAAGTATGTACTCTTTATAGCCTTTTGATAAAAGTTATTGACAGGAGTGCTTACTGATGATCTGAACAGGAAACACCAGTTTAACTTGGTGGCAACATTAATCATTTACTTTGCAGCAGAGACTAAGTATAATGTTAAAGAACAGGGTGATATGCAGAGTCAGCAAGTGAAATGCTAATGAACAAAGGCAACTGAATTAATTCAATTTAAATTTAAATTGGATGGATTTTAAGGGGAAGTATTAGCAGGCAGCATTGTCACCGGTCGACAGCAGCAGCTCTGTGTATTTAAATGCGGGTAAACCTGCTGTTTTGGAGGCTTTCCAGCTCAAATGCTGCATAACGGCCAGATTAGAGGAAGGAAGTAATTCTAAAGTGAGGAGAGTCAATCAAGACCTATTGTTGTCCAGTGTTTTGAGTTGAACTAATCAGAAACTGATAAAAGGAAGTCCAGCTACCGTCTTAATTCTTTTATCTCATTCTGTAGAAAAAAGATGAATAATTATTATTCATTACAAATTTCCTTCTTGACCTTGGAAAAAGCAGTTGACAAAATAATTTCACCTCAATGTTTTGTCGCTGTTTTGGAGCATTAACTCATATCACATGATTTTAATCAGATGGAGTTGCCCAGTTGTCATTCAAATTTAATTTGATTAACTTTAAATCTCAACTTCGAAGCTAGCTATTTTGGGCAGCATCATTCACATCTTGTTGACTTTTTCTTCACAAAGTGAAGACAGTGAAAAAAAGACTGCTAATATGGCAAACATGGTTGTAGGATGCACAATGTAACAGTGGTCCTTGTGGACAAAAGCGGTATTGTTTCTGAGCACCAGAGTCCCTTTAGAAAACCTCTCATTTTACTGCAGCAGGGTCTGACAGTCTGCCCCACAAAGTCCTGGTTCTGGTTCTCCTGTGCCTCCTTTCGCTCCAGCGGACCCAGCAATACCGCCTGGGCCTCCAGCAGCGTGGTGCCGGTATTGGCTCCTGGCAGAGCAGCGAGGCGAAGCTAAAAGTTAAAAGTCCTGAACAGTAACTTTAAATGTTTGCAAAAGTAACATGAGGAACACTTGCATTTGTTAGAGCTCAAGGATACAAGTTTTGGTGAGAAACATTGAACATCAACAGTGGTCTTAATGTTATGACTGATCGGATGTACCGATCAGCCATAACATTAAGACCACTGACAGGTGAAGTGATTAACATTGATTATCTCATTACAATGGCACCTGGCAGTGGGTGGGATATATTAGGCAGCAACTGAACATTTTGAACTTTGAACTTTGTGTTGGAAGCAGAAAAAATGGGCAAGCGTAAAGATGTGAGCGACTTTGACAAGGGTCAAAAATGTGATGGCTAGACGACTGGGTCAGAGCATCTCCAAAACTGCAGCTCTTGTGGGATGTTCCCGGTCTGCAGTGGTCAGGACCTACCAAAAGTGGTCCAAGGAAGGAAAACCGTTGAACCGGCGACAGGGTCAGACCCAAGGCTCATTGATGCACGTGGGGAGGGGAAGGCTGGCCCGTGTTGTCCGATCCAATAGAAGAGCTGCTGTAGCTCAAATTGCTGAAAAAGTTAATGCTGGTTCCGATAGAAAGGTGTCAGAACACACAGTGCATCGCAGTTTGTTGCATATGGGGCTGCGTAGCCGCGGTCATAATGTTATGGCATATACTGTATATATATATATTTATATATATAAGGGTTGAATCGATTTAATGATTGTTCATGACTTATCGCGATGAATTAATCGCACATTTTTTTATCTGTTCAAAATGTACCTTAAAGACCTTATTAACATGGGAGAGGGCAAATATGCTACTTTATGCAAATATATGTATATATTTATTATTGGAAATCAATTAATATATATATATAGATATATATATCTATATATATAGATATATATAGATATATATTACACGGCTGTGTTGAATACTCGATTCTGATTGGTCAATCACAGCGTTCTGCAGTGTGTAATTTCTCTATAACAGACCGTTGTTATGTATAACAGACCATTGTTATGTATAACAGACCGTTGCTATGGGCGCAGCTCTGATGTCGGACTCTGGCGGACTGTTTTTATGTCAAAATATTGATTTCTTCAGTAAGTAGCCGTGTAATAAGCGGGATAATGTACAGCTAGCGGGTCATTGTTGTGAAAGAATCCCCTTCAGGGTGATGAGAGACCTGTCGGGGATTCTTTCACAACAATGACCGGCTCGCTGTACATTATCCCTTACATATATATATATTGAGCCAGGAGATGCTGTTTAATGAAAAATTTCAAAGTGACAACTGGCCAAACTAACAAACAAAAATGTGATATGATAGGAAACTCAAGATCAGCTATAACATGGACCTTAAGGTGAGATTGTTTTCTCAAGAAATCCTTTGTTTCAACATGTTTTCTGTAAAATCTCTGTGTTAATAGATGCATGAACAAGGTTAATATCTGTATAATATCACTGAACACATTATTGACCCAGCACTGATTACATCCATCACTGAGTGTGAATACATATTAAATAGGAGATAAAAGAAAACTACTTCATTTCAACCGTGGCTCTAGAGAGACTGTAAGCATCCCCCACTACTGAAAATGTGTCCAAACCAACTAATTTACACCTTGAAATGAATCAATGTGAGTTCACTCGTGAGATTGCGGTTGTCAATTGTGTTGACTTGCTGCTGGCTCAGTGCTTTTGCACTTTTCTTTTTCTTTTATGTGTCGTCCTCCTGACAATGTTTGTGGTTCTGGCAGCTAAACAAGCAACAGAATACAGAATAAAACAGTCAAAGTGCCCAACATGTTATTCCTCTGCCTCCCCCCTCTATCCCTGCCCCTCTAACACACACACACACACACACACACACACACACACACACACACACAACACACAACACACACACACACACACACACACACACACACACACACACACACGCACACACACACACACACACACACACACAAACACACACACACTGAAGATCTGAGGCATGAGAACTGCAAGGCAGGCATAAAATCCCCCTCTGGTCCTCTTCATCTTCGCTCCTCTCCTCAGCAGCAGCTGAGTCCTATCTGAGAAGCTGTAAAAACAAAAATGTTTTTTTAATCTTTTAACTAACTTTAATCACAATTTGTTTCTCTGCAAAATAAAAAAAAAAATGATTGAGATTAATGAGCAATTTTGTGGGGAAAATAAAAGCAGGGCCTCGTTTCATTTTAGGTTAAATGGGGTCAATATTTGTTCAGTGTTCTGCGTCTTGACACTCTGAACTCATGGATTTTCATGGGTTCTTGAACATTATCTTCCATGCATAATTGCAGTCCGAGGAAAGATTTCAGACCATTTTATATACAGTATATTCAGTCTGCAGGAGTTTGGGATGTGTGACCAAACGTGTTGATCCTGATGCTCCATGGAAACTAGTAACGGGACATGTGACGTCTTTACCATATTTAAAGCAGCAGTGGGTAGAATTGGAGCAAATATGATTAAAAAAAATATTTTTATAAAACGGTCACTATATCCTGACAGTAGTGCATGAGACAGGTAATCTGAAAAGAATCATGTGCATCTGTGTCCTCCGGTGTCCTCCGGTGCTCCTAACGCCATCTGCAAGATTTCACAGACCGGAAGAAAACAACCAATCAGAGCCGAGCTGGAGCCTGCCGTCTCTGAGCAGCTGTCAATCACTCACGAACTCTGATCAGATGGTCAAACTAGGCAGCGCTGATCAAATATTAATCAATATTCTGTTGCTGTAATGCCTATTTCTCTCCTCAAATTTTTTCAGATACATCTTTTAGTGTACTGTTTGGCTGTAAAATTAGAAAGTTTGTGACCCGGCAGCCATGTTAAGATCAGTTGAGGAAATACCAAACACCGCCCACCAGCCGGAGCAAACTTTCTCATTTTACAGCAAAACAGTACACTACAAGATGTTTCTAAAACCATTTGAGGCCAAAAATAGGCATTACAGTAACAGAATATTGATTCATATTTGATCAGCGCTGCCTAGTTTGACTGTTTGATCGGAGTTCGCGAGTGATTGACAGCTGCCTCTGTTGAAGGAACAGCCAATAGGAACGCTCTCTCTCTGAAATGACCCGTGATTGGCCAAAGTCTCCCGTCACGGGCTAGATTTTCTAAAGCCTGAAAACAGAGCCATGAGGAATTGCAGAAGTCTAGTTTTCTCTCAGGACACTTGAATTACAATATGCTGAAAGGTTGTTATGGATTTTTTGCCCAAAGATGCCAAAAATATTCTGCTTACTGCAGGTTTAAGAGCATAATGTCATAAATACAAACTCAGCCAGGAAGAAAACAGATCTGCATGTCTGTATAAGGGTTTGAGTTAGACAGGACCTGAAGGTTGGCTCAGCAAGATTTGCACCGAAGTAAATGTCTTAGCAAAGGAGAATTATATCCTCGTATCGGCACTAACAAAATGTGATGCATAGAAGGCGCATACCTCAGCATCTCGTGAACAGCTCAATGAAAAATATCGTACAGAGAGAACTCACTGGGGAAAATGTAGAGCAAAAGTAATCAATTATCACACCTCCCAACCCATTCCAATTGCAGAGGCCCCTTGATTATTTAAGGGAATTAGCTATCGATCAGCTAAGTGAGTCAGCGGGACAGCCACCAGCCTGCTAGCCAGTCAGCAACACCGCCGTCGACTGCTCCCCCTCCACCACTCATCAGCCTGCTCAACACAGGCCGGTTAAACACTCGCCTCTTCCCACTTGGCACCTGACTGTAGGTGACTGGGGAGGAATGCAGAAATTAACAGGTACTAATTATGCATGGGAGGCAGGCGGGCTCAAATCAAGGTCAACAAACGTTGAGGAGGCATGGAAAATCTCACGCCATATGCCCGACTGTGTGTGCTGAGCTGAGTCTCCGCATGCCCCCGGCTCATTATCGCCATTATCATCCAGGACGTCTGCGTTTACACCAGAGCATTCAGCCATGGGGTTCAGTCATTAAAAGAATGCATTGTGCTTTACACAAGTGTCTCTCGTCCCACTGTCACTGAACAATTTACAACAATACACAGCTTCACGCGAAGGGGCCGTCGTCCTCAGCAGATCCCATTATGTGTCCGAGCTGCTGCCAGTGGGAATCTTCTGGGAGACGACTCGCAGCGTCTCTGTTGTGATGCTTTTTATTCGTGGGCATCGAAAAAATTCACAGTCTTTTTGAAAACAGACATTATTATTACAAAGACAATAAAATATTTATAATGAAACTGTAATAACGACATGTGGAGGAAACAATATTAGTGACTGACAGTTTCATTAGTGTAACTTTGTTGATCATAAATTACACAACATCAAACTATCCTGTAGTGGGCCGTGGACGGTAAGTTATTTTAATGTGAGTGTTTGCCGGGAATAACTTTTAACCTTCACACTATTCTGACTACCACAAGCATTTTTCTTAGTTTCAATTAGCGGTGTTGTGGAACAATGATTTTCTCAGATTTTCTGATTAGGTGCTTTAAGCTCTTTCTAGTTAATGCTAATCATCATGAATCATTTATTTATTTATTTTATTTTTATTTAAAAGGGACCATGTACAGTTTAAACATAAATGTCACCATTTGATGCACTGTACCAGATTATAGCTTTAAGCTAATTCACATCTGTAGTCCCTTGGCAGGTCAAGACAAAGAAACATATTAAAGTCATACAAGAAAGAACATACAAAACGCACAATACACAGCTACACACAATAGCACATCACAAAGTCTTCGAGTCATGAAGAATAACGTTTCACATTAACACTGTATTAAATGAGTATGTGTAATGTAAAAGGGGTTGCTGTTAGTGATCAAACTACAGAGAATGAACACCCGACTCTGCAGCTTTACAGAGCTTTTCAGCCTCTTTCAGCTTTCATCATCCCCCCAAAATGCATATTCACATCAGGAAGTGGGACAGCAAAATTCAGGTGTGCATCCTTGTGAAATAGGTGGTGATGGAAACTTAAGGTGACCTAGTGACTTATTATGTGGTCTTTAACACGACAGTTAAAGTGGCAGTAGGCAGTATATTTTTGGCATCATTGGGCAAAAATTCCATAATAACCTTTCAGCATATTGAAAGTGTTCCGAGAGATAACTAGACTTCTGCACCTCATCATGGCTCTGTTTTCAGGCTTTAGAAAATCTAGCCCGTGACGGGAAACTTTGACCAATCACAGGTCATTTCAGAGAGAGAGAGCGTTCCTATTGGCTGAGCTCCGGTCATGTGACCAGAACTTAGCGTTCCTTCAACAGATTTTACAGTCAGTACAAACAGTTTGCAGCTAATTTGATGAACGGCACAAATTTGTGTGTCAAAGCTCACCAAAGTTTAACTACTTTGCAGCCTAGTCTCACGGCAAAGCGTGTAATAGAGCCGCCTGTCCACTGGAAGAAAGCGTGTCAGTGTTACGTTTTGTGTCACCGAGACGTGAATATTACACGTCTGCATGAAGGTGCAGTGGTGCGTAGTGATGGAAGTCTAACTCCAGAGCTAGTTACATAGTATATGAAGTGAGAAAGACCACTAACAGTATGGTTGGTGGGTGTGGAGGTGGAAGGGTCCAACAAACACAGGACTTTCAAGCAGGAGATCCGTGTTTTGTTTTGCAAGTTACATTAATGACGTTTGTCACGTGTTTTGTAGTAACGGTTGTCACGTGTTTCCCGTATTGATGTTACGTTGTTTCCGTACGTGTTTTACTTAGTTTACGTACTTATTTGAAGCCCAACCATGACGTTTTCCCTTAACGTAACTAAGTGTTTTTCTTGCCTAATCATAAGTGAGTGGCTTTGTCTCCACCTGCTGGTACTGCATGTTAATACAGGCGTGTAATATTCACGCCTCTGGTGGACAGGCGGGTCCATTACATGCTTTGGTGTGATAGCGGGTTGTACTTTGCCTCTGTGAGCAAATCCACTGATGGTGGCGATTCCAATGAAACAAAGTGATTTTAGTCCAAAATTTAAGATAAGATAAGATATGCCTTTATTGATCCCCAGAGGGGGAATTTGGTTGTTGCATTTAAATACAGATGAATAGAGAATGTAAAAAATGAATAGTAAGAGGTATATAACTAAAACAGAATGGAAGTGAAAATAGAAACTGTACAAAATCAATTCAAAAATGTGATTGTGAATGTATGTGATTAATAGCAGCAGAGTCAGCAAGTCTAAATGATTTTATTTGTAGTGAATGCAAAGTCCTTGAGCCAAGCAGTTGCCTCCTGGTCTGCTGTGTGGAGTTTGACTAATCCTCCTTTAGTCTTTGGAGAGGACAAGACTCAATGATGTGTTCCATTGTTTGCTCCTCTCCACAGGCACACAGTGGGCTACTGCTGCTGCCCCACCTATGGAGACTGGCCAAGCAGGGGCCGTGGCTGAATCTGTTGAGGGTTGACCACTGTCTCTGTGGGAGGTTGGTGCCAGGGACCTGTTGAGTGGGGTCTGACACCAGGTGTTTGTTTGGGACATCCTTGGACTCCCATTCCTTTTCCCAAGCAGACTGGTAAAGTCTGCTGGTGGGGTTTATCTCGATTGGTCGTCTAGATGGGAGACGAGCAGTAGCTGGGTTGTAGATGTCTGCGTGGATTGGTAGATGGGAGGTATCTTTGACCCTTTGGAGCATCCTTTGAGTAAGTGTGACACGGATGTGTGGGGGGTTATGTTAGATAGGACAGGAAGCCAGGGGAGTGGCGTTGGGTGTATAGTCCCAGCTATGATTTGCATGGTTGTGTTGAACTGGGCATCCACATGGTGTGTATGGGGTGACCTGGACCAGACAGGGGCACAGTGTTCTGCTGCAGAGTATATGTAAGGGCCAGTGCTGAGGTGCGCAATGTGGGGGCTGCTGACCTGAGACTGCAAGTTTACAAAGCAGGTTGTTTTTGGCCTTCACCTTTGCCAGTTTCAGGTGTTCCTTATAGGAGAGGGTGCCGTCTAGGGTCACTCCCAGATAGGTTGGGTTCGGGGCGTGCTTCAGCTTGTCTGCTCAATTAGATGTTTATAAACAGTATATATATGGTATGAGTAATTATGTATAATATGACTAAATAACAATCCTTAGTCCTTAAATAATCCTAATATAATTATAATATTGCATATAATGTTGTTGGTGAAGACAGTTAAACATCTAGCCGCAATGAACCAGATATTTTTCTCAGGAGCTGGCTGAGACCAAACCAGAGCTAATAGGAGAGCGAATGTTGGACATTTTACATCTCAGGTACCCAGAAATAAAACCCCAAATGAAAAGTAATGTCTCTCTATGTAAAAGGCAAACTGCTAACATGTTAAAACCAACTTTATAAGTCAGTAAACCAGTATGTCAGACCTCCTCCCCAACAATCAATGTAGCTTAAAATAATTAAACATTATTTTCTACACCTGCAAAATCTTTCCAATTACCTACAGCACATATTTCCGTGGTTACGGGCATCAATTGTTTCCTAGCATGTTAGTTAGAGCAACTTTCCAAGCTGGAGTTCTTAATGTTTTTCGGACCCCTAATGGCCAATACCTAATCAGTGCAGCTTTAACCACGTTCATGGCCCAAGATGCTTTGATACTCCCGAGCAGAAATATCTGAGACAGGCAGCAGCCAGCCTCCATTTATCATTTGAATGATGAAAGCTCGTCCTGTGTGGCAAAGGCCCGCTCCCAGACGACACTGAGCTGATTGCGAAGCAGCCACTGCAGCAACATGCTGACACTATGAGACGAGCATGATGTCTCCTTGCGTGGCCACATATCCCCAGCAGTAGGCATTTCACGTGAGCAAGTTGTGGCTAATTAGAGTTTGATAGTTTTATTTTGAAATCACCCTGCTGTATTCAGGCCGCAGAGCTCAAATTTCACAGATGAAGCGCATGACAAACATGATTACAGCTGCTACCATAGGTGGTCATCAGACTCTAAAATCACTTCCTTTATGACACTCGCCCAGCACGAAGGGAAATAAATACACACTTGTATCGAGGTGCTCCGGTGGTTTGAGTTGCTACACAGTTAAAAATCAGTGTTCACACCATGCCTCTATTGATAATTGATGTCCTGCATTATTAGCTCCTTTCAGTGCCATTAAAGGATCCTGGATGTCAGTGGTGTGTGTCTCTGGGTCCCACTGCTCCCGTGGTGCGTATCATGCTGTGGCTGAGACGAGGAGCTGATTAAAATCTGCCACAGCCCAGTGCACCGAGGACACTCGCAGTTATTTGGGGCCTGCAATGCAGAGTATGATACTCCCTTTACCCCTTTCTCTCGCCGCCATCAAACCAATCGCACCTTGTTTGCTACTTTCTCTACCTACTGTATTCATGTGTCACTGAACGAAAGAAGGGGAAAGAAATGTCTTTGAAGGACTTCAAAGTGGGAAGCGAAGAGGCAGAATCTATTTTGGTGAGAAAAAAAGACTAAAGACAGGTATATCTAGACACACAGGCAAACACCAGAGCAATTATTCTTTAGACAGGATGTGATTACATGCTACATTACAATGCAACTCATTACTGCTTATGGCGAATTAATTACATGCCTCTCAGCTGAACTAAATTAAAACCTGGCTGCTTGTGATACTCAACGGAAAGACTGATGAACAAGGCTGTTTTTGGTAATTCACGGTGTAAAAACTAAAGGCTGGTAGAAAAGCTAAAGGACGTATTAGATACACTCAGTGAAAAAAGTGTTATTTACTTACTTTTTCATAAAGTTGTTGCAAAAAATTGTGATATTTGACAGATGCCAGGCTTTTCCCCCAATACCTTCAACTTTCACCCAAATCACAATCTCTTTTATTTAACTCCTTTTTAAGAAGAAATTCTTAATGCAGTATTAATTGATTTTTTTTGGCAACTTGGGGACAAGAGAACACCCTGTAAACCTTGACAGCAGAATCAGAGCAACACATTTTTTGATTAATATAAGTAATAGTAGTATTAGTATTAGTAGTATTTTTTCTCCTTTTAGTTCTGGTCTGGTCTCATCTTTTTAGGGAGGTATCCGTCTCTACAGAGTTCTCCAGGGATGAAGTCTTTTTTTAGGCCAACCAGGAAGTTAGCATCGCCCTGGTTCCCTCGACAAAAAGCCAATAGGATTTTTCCGTTGGATTTTGGATTATTACAATTTACTACTACTTATGATCTTTGAAGTGGGAATACAATCGCCAGAAGTAAAAATCGAACGTTATAGGCTATAAACAACACCACGGTCGCATGAGCGTGAGTATACACAACGAGGCTGTAACGGCGGACTAGTCGGCATGATGATGTTTAGTAGTCTCATTTAGCCACTTGTTAGCAACCGCCTTTTTAAGACACATGAAGGCTTCAAAATTCACAAGTGGGGTATTTATTGATGCATTTTATGTCGTAGAACAAAACGTTAAATTCTCTAAAGCTTGTGTTAACCACAGACCTTATTTTAGGCATCTAACTAAAAACCCATTCAAAAAACCCATTGACTTCCAGACGAGGGAACCGGAAGTGCTAAAATGCTAACTCATGTCTGGGTTTTAGGATCCTGTAGCTGCTAAATATAACTATACTACTATAATATACGTTTGATGACTATGGAAGAAATTATGCAAATTTATTTTGCAGTCTTTGGGAATAACTGGCTAGCTTGTTGCTAACTTTGTCTGTCTGATGTTTAGTGCTGAGCAGGTAACGTACTGTGGGTTTATTAGTTTTTTCACTGAAAGCTGCTGCAGTTGGAAATGACACAGACGAGAGGTGTGAGAGTGAAACAAAACAGTAAAGATTTGGGCCGTAATCCACAACAAGGAGCTGAAAGACACCAAAATGCTCAATTAAGCTGAGGTAACTGCTGAGTTGGGTCATCATTTTCTGTGGGATTGTTACTATGTAATTTGATCCATTGTTATACTATTGATTAGTGCAGCTTTAAGGCATACTCATGAAAGAGGAAAATATATAGAAAAAAATCATGTATACAAACAATAATTACACAATAAAGTGCTCCAACTACAGCGCAGTTGCAAATTTCAAGCAAAAATACCCCCTCCTTGTTGTCATATTTGCTATTCAAAATATGATGTTATTGAAGAAATTGAACACATTTTCCCATATAAAATACCATATGTTTAACATACCATATATAACATCTGGCCATTTCTCACCATTATTCCATACAGTACATTTTCCAAGACTGTGTGAACAACAGTAAATTCCCACATAACATGTAGAAATGTTTCTTTTTCTTTCTGACATTTCAAACATAAATTATGAGCATATAACTGAGCAAACTAGTAGTATATATATATATCTGTATTAGATATGATCTGTAACTGTGAAGTGCCTGATGTGCAGGTGACACTGAAGGCAAACACACACAGTATATATCTATACATCACTTCCACCGTCACTGAACTGCGTGTAGCTGGGGTCAATAAATCAGCATCCTGTTAAAGGTTCAACAGCACTACAAACAGTCAGCATAATAAGGGAGAAATTCTGGTGGTGATGTACCTTAAATTTGGTGTGTAACACATTTATGGCACTTAGAGGAGCTTCAGAGCGACTGTATTAATCGCTCATGAATACTCATGAATTATTTGTGGCACACCCTCAGGACAGTGTGCCAGTTTGAACAAAAATATTCAAAATAAGACTAAAATGAGTCCTGCTAATTGCCATTTTAACTTGAAAAACATGTCCTTAATACGGCTTTTATTAACCGTGGAGAAGGTTTTCACAGCTTTGTGAGATCTACTGTACCTTAATTCTGACTGAACTCTTCAGTCAGCTTTAATGATTTGTTTATTCACCAGGTCATTCATGTCACAGTGGTGGAACAAAGTGTACAGCGAGTGAAGGGTTTTTAATTAAATAATTCAAATAATTAATTAGATAATAATAAAATGACAAAACACATGGTTCTTTATTCATATGTGTCAACATTTAATATATCAAATATATTAAGTTAAACCCACAATGCTTTCATACAATGCAAAAATGTGCTGTAATCTACATTCCTCTTTTATATTGAACACTGGGGAAAAAGCTTACATCAGAACCTAAAATGCATTTAATTCTCAACCACATACATTTACACTAAACTAAACCAAATAAATGTTACTCTCCTGGTATTTCTTTTGTCATCTTTTTCTTTGCTCTTGTGCTTAAAGCTGCATTGAATCCTTTTTTGGCCACCTGGGGGCAAAGTAAAAAGCTGTAAACACAACATCTGAAATATTACTACCATATAAAGTTGTATAAAGAATTGCTTATTACACATCCAGCAAATACAGAGCAACATTAGCATTCATTTGGAGTCGTGTCTCCCTAATGCTTCAAATATTTACTCTTCTTTCAGCTGTTTTGGTCTCAGCTAAAGAGTCAACATTTGACTGCTGCTAAATGCTCCATTATGTTCACCATTTGGTCTGCCAGTTGATGCTTGGCAGGTAGTGTACAGTGGGTTTACCTGAACTTTTTTGATAAAACTCAGCGTCTGAATATTAGCTTGCTAAGAATCAGAATCAGTTTTATTTGCCAAGTACTTACATAGAAGGAATTTGACTCTTTTTATGTATCTCTCTATATGTACTTACACAGAAATAGAAATAACAGCTAGAGACAATGACGACTACAAAGCTGGACAAACAAACATGAGGAACAGAAAGGACTGTTATGTGCTGTAGTGAAAAAAAAGGTGTATATATAAATATTACCTAAGTAAATACAAAAAGCACCAATCACCAACAGTAAAATAACAAATAGGGCTGTCAATCGATTAATCACACATTTTATAACTGTTCAAAATGTACTTTAAAAGGAGATTTAACAAGTATTTAATGCTTTTATCAACATGGGAGTGGGCGAATATGCTGCTTTATGCAAACGTACTGTATGTGTTCAATTAATAACACAAAACAATGACAAATATTGTTCAGAAACCCTGACAGGTACTGCATTTAGCATAAGGGGAGACTCGTGGGTACCCATAGAACCCATTTTCATACACATATCTTGAGGTCAGAGGTCAAGGGACCCCTTTGAAAATGGTCATGACAGTTTTTCCTCGCCAAAATTTAATGCAAGTTTGGAGCGTTATTTAATCTCCTTTGCGACAACCTAGTATGACATGATTTGTACCAATGGATTCCTTCATATGATGAAACGTTATAGAAATTAGAGGCGTTAAAACTAATTTGCATTAACGTGTTATTATCGCGTTAACTTTGACAGCCCCACAAATCAAATTATATTTAAAAAAAACTCCGTCTATATACAAGTCAAGGTTGGAGTTCTCAGGCCTGAAAACAAGAACAATGAACCAAAAGAGGCTAAAAGGCTCAGATTTAGCTCCTTAAACACTTTGAATTCGAAATAGTCATTTCAAACTCATGCTGTGCAAACATTTTTCAAACCCACAGGACTTTATTTCAATCTCTAGTCGAGATCCAAATATGTCAAGCTGAGTGTTAGAAAAATGTGTATAAAATTTGAAGAGCACATCGCCATTTGACGGGATGGTGCAGCCATAAAAACATGGAGTCACAAGTTTGAATAACTTCAGTGAAAAGCTGGAAAAAGCTACTATACAATATACATATGATTTTGTGGATAACATGATTTTAATACCCTAAAATACTGTGGTGGAATAGAAGGAGAAAACTGTTAAGGGGTTAGATAACATACTTATTTGTATGTCTGTCTCTATAAGTGAAATCTTTAACATTGCACATATAGTTATTTGGTCCATTGTTAATCAAGTGCAATTTTAATGTCAAACTATGAGATGTGTTTGTGTCCTTGCTTGGAGGTAATTTTGAGTCACAATATACTGTACAGTATTGTATACATTCATGTCCAGACTGTGTCCCATTAGTTGGTGACCTCCGAGATGCATTCTCCTCTTTGTTTGCCTCCGTCGAGTAGAGAAGACAACATCTCCTGTGCACATTTTGCACGCCAGCGTAGCAGAAACACAGGCTTTCCATTCTAAATCTGTATCGAGCTCTTTGTGTGCTTTGCTAACCCAGCCAGTGGTATGCTGCTGTCAAGGCAGAGCCTGTTCCTGCTGGATTGTACACGCTTTCTCCAACATCCAAGACTCTTCTATTTCCATAGCAACCAGAGCATCAAATTTGGTTTGCAGAGATCAACACGAAAACAACATAAGAATAAAATAAAAACACAACATATGCACTGTGTGTCAGAGAAGATTTAAGCAACATGCCTCCACAAGACTCTTATGCATCACGGTGTTTATTTAAAATCAAGAAGAATCTGTAGTATGTGTTCAGAGCTTTTGTTTATGTTGGGTTTTTTTACTTTTAAAGTCACATTTAAATGAAGAACATGGGCTCTTCAACACTGTCAGGTTATTTTCCATACTATATCATACACATACTGCATTTCAGAATCAGTATCAGGTTTATTTACCAAGTATATACATACATGGAATTTGAGTCCGGTTTCATGCAGCTCTCTCAATGTACTTACACAGAATAGAAATAACAGTGAGGAACAACAATGACCAACAATGAAATAAGAATACAATAATAAAAGAATAAATAAAATGTCTATATACAAGTGTTCTAGAAGTTGTAAACAAAGAAATAAATACTGGATGGATATACATGGACTGGATGATTATGTACAGTATGTACACGTGGAGATGTATTTATACTGTATGTACAGTGAGTAGCATTTATATTGACAGTAACAGATATGTACATATTACAATATGTACATGAAGTGACAGATGATATGTACATATTACACAACAATGTGCATTAAACTATTATTATACATAAAGTAGACTGTAAATTATAATCTAAAAATGTGCAAAAATGTGCATTAAATACTGTGAATTATAATCTAAAAAAGTACAAAAATATGCATTTAAAAACTGTAAATTATAATCTAAAATGTGCAAAAATGTGCAATTAAAACCTGTAAATTATAATCTAAAATATGTGCAAAAATGTGCATTTAAAAACTGTAAATTATAATCTAAATATATGCATTAAAGACTGTAAGAATTATAATCTATAATGACAGCAGCGGATATTTGGTGATGGAGTGTTATTGACAGTGTATGACTGATTATGTGTTCATCAGAGTGCCGTCTGGGCCTGGAGCCTTCCTGATCTTCTGTCTGTCGAAGACTTTTATTTAAACCCCCAGTCTGTAAATTAATATAATAACATACACGTATGGAAACTTTGATTTTCTTATGAAAACTAATTGCAATTGAAAATATGGGCCTGTTCATTGTCTTTGTTTCCAAATGTTATTGAGCCTTTAGTTGCATCAGAAACATTAATAACTTGTTGTCTAGTGTTAGTCCATGTATTAAAGGGGACATATCATGCTCATTTACAGGTTCATACTTGTATTTGGGGTTTTTACTAGAACATGTTTACATGCTTTAATGTTCAAAAACACATTATTTTTCTCATACTGTCGGTCTGAATATACCTGTATTCACCCTCTGTCTGAAATGCTCCATTTTAGGGCCTGTCTCTTTAAGCCCCCCTCCTGAAAAAGCCCAGTCTGCTCTGATTGGCTGGCAAGACAAATATGGTGTACCTTTGCTAAGGTAGTTCTCAAATTGTGGGCGATATATTCTAATGAGCCTGCATGTGACATAGGAAGGGGAGCCAAATCTGAATGGCTTGTTGAATCACATATTTTCTGATCTCGGCAGCCCACATAAAACTAACTGGGTTGCCTTAAATACCCAAAAGTATGAGCACAAGCACTGAGAAAGTGAGTTTTTCATGGTATGTCCACTTTAAATTACTATATATCTATGTAAATCAGGCCCTAACTACGTGCTGAAATATAATTATTTACAGATATATGCAACCTAGACATCTAAAGACCTATGCTTTTCAGTCAAGCTTTAACCTCAACGTCTGGACATCTTTTGTCCTGCAAATAACCAATTCAGTGGCTGCTGAGATGCATAGTCAGACTAGGAGAGAGGAGTTATACAGTTTACTGTATATTGTTGCATTTTGCATTTTGTAGAGTTTTGTTCATAAGACAAAGACAACTTTTTGAATGTTTTAAAAACTGCATTGTTTACATCCATGTTTTCTTTCTTGCAGTTTTCTTTTCCTTACCTTTGCTGGTGCATTTCGAGCATGAAAGCAGTGGCATGGAAATGAATCACGTCGTGTGCATGCAATAGATGCAAACAAAATGGGCATGTAATTGTAAAAACATCGCATAGTGCTGCTAAAAACTTAACATGTTACCTTTAAAAGACTTGCCAATCAATTTAGGAGTGAAAGCAGGACCCAAACTTGAACTTTGTTTATAATTAGATAATTGATTGCGCCTCATTTTTTAACCCCTTTACTTTTATTTTCAGGGAATCTGTTGTGTTTACCTGAAGATGTATCTGTGGGTATAAACAGGAATTTTATCAAACAATCCTGCCTTTCTCCCAAAGACTGTATATAAGAAGTGGACATAGTCACTGTGACGTCACCCAGTGGTTTGTGGACTGCCGTTTGGAGCCTTGAGTTTGGCATTTTGCAATCAGAAGTGACACGAGAGGGTGGAGATAAGTACAACCAAACATTGGATATGAACATTTTTAGGCGACCAAAAAGATTATAATCAACTTTCATGAACTGAAAACATGAACAACTCCCAGACCGGACAACACGGTGGTAGCAACCTGTCAATCACGAGGTAGCCACGCCCTAAAGCATACCCTGCTTTATGGTCTATTTGACTCTAAATGGGACCATAATTTACTAAATGAACATCATGCTGTATTGAAGAAGACTTAAAACTAGCGATTGAGACCATAAAGTCATGTTTACAATGTTTACTGAGGTAATAAATCAAGTGAGAAGTAGGCTCATTTTCTCATAGAATTCTATACAATCAGACTTCTTTTTGCAACCAGAGGAGTCGCCCCCTGCTGGCTATTAGAAAGAATACAAGTTTAAGGCACTTCCTCATTGACTTCACTTTTCAGAACCAGAGGTTACCCACTGCTTTCTCCTCAAATAATTTTTGATGGATTCTGCCAAACCCAGAATTCAATTACACAGCGAGGCAGCCCAACTGTCTAAAAAAACAACATTTTATTGTGACTTTAGCATATCAGCCCCTCTGGCTTGCTGTTGCATTCTTGACAAGGAATCATTTTCTAATTGTTGTAAGATGGATTTTGGCCATGTCAGTACCAGCAAACATGCTCTGCTTACATTGATTTAAATTGGTCTGTCTTGGATGTAGTGTATGAAGCTCCAGAAGGGACATGAGGTTGTGTTTTCACTGAAAATCCTGTTGACAAGTCGGGGAAAACACTTGTGGTATCTGCAGCCCCCCGGCATTTAGCTACAGTCTCTTTTTTTATCCCTACACAGAAAATGTCACAGTGTATCAGTAGAAATAATTACACATTTCCTATGAGACCAGGCGGTATGTGGATATGAATACTATACAGTATATTTGTCTACCACAAATTGGGTATGCATTTTTGATCTTGTTCATCAGGTGAAAAGGTTTGAAAGCACATACACTACATTTAGTGAATTAAATTCAAAAACAAAAAGATAATCAAGCAAATCACGTGATACTATTCATCTGTCTAACATGATCTCATAGGAAGGCTATAAACCACTTTTAATGTCATGTTAATGCATTTTAAGATTTTCATGTATAATTTCACGCAACAAGTTTAACATTGTGAAACAGCTTTTTACGTGTCATTCAACAGCTCGTTGATAACATGAAATAGGCATTACAGTAACAGAATATTGATTCATATTTGATCAGCGCGGCCTAGTTTGACCGTTTGGTCGGAATTCGCGAGTGATTGGCAGCCGGCTCTCATAGACTGCAGCTGGCAGCGGACCTTGTTTTCCTCCGGTAAGTGAAATCCTTCCGATGCCGTTAGGAGCACCGGAGGACACAGTAGGACACAGAGGAACATGTTTTTTTTCAGGTTACCTGTTTCATGTACTACTGTCACGATATAGCGGCCGTTTTCTAAAAATAACTTTTTTAAATCATATTTGCGCCAATATCGCATACTGCAGCTTTAAGGTGAGGTTTTTGTCATTTTTGTGTGAAAATAAACCCAAAAAATAATTGACATTAAGAAGAGAACTTTGTAGTTTGACTTGGTAAGTTAAATATTTTTGATATTCTTGCAAAAACATACACCTGCCTCTCTGTCACGAACACAATGGTCCTCTTCCATCCATCATTTCAGTTTCAAACCACTGATTTTCCTTGTCCTGTCCTCATATAATGCTTTAGTGATGGGGAAATGTATTTCTCTCATGTTTCATGTGTGGAGCATGTATATGAATTTTACAACACTGTTCTCATTTCATGAAATTTCAGGAGCTGGGTCTGGTAGATTACAAGGCGGGTAGCAAAGTTATCACACCACTATACTTTCATTCATCAATTTGATACTGACGGGTGCATATCTCATCCAGCACTGCAGGGTGAACTGCATGGTCCTGTTTGAGAATACGGAGTCCTGTGCTGTGTAACAGCTGTCTACCAAGATAACAGATTAAAATGAAGTAATGATTATGTGTTTAAGTTTGTTTGACCTGCACGTATCGCTGAGACTCAAAGCACTGGTGATGGTGTTAATGCTACATCCTCTGAGTTAATATGTTATTTCTCTTTTCTTTTTAAGTTTATGGTTTTGATTATTCATGATTGTATTCCTGTCTTTGTTCTTTGATCTACTGCCAGACGGCTGTTACCCCCTCCATGTTTCCCTGAGTTTAAATGTTCAGCTTGTTCCACTGTGCTTTACTGTTCTGAGAGTTGCTCTCCGGTACTTATGAGTTGTTGTATTTTGCCTTTTATTGTTATGGTCTTTTAATAATTTATGCATTTTAAAGCACTCTGGCTGCACTGCAAAAACTGCCAGTGAATCAAATGAATCACTGACTTAATCATTGCAGGGCGTGGTAGGAATTTTATTCTTTTCTTTCTCTTGAGATGAGGGATGTGGCTATATAAGATACGCTGGTCCTTTGTCCCCTGTGAGGTAGGTAAATATTAATGCCACTGACACAATAATAAAATTTACAAATCATTTTATGCTCTTTTTTTGCAGGTCAGCAAGTGTCTTGTGGCATATTGAGCATGTGTGTGTGTTGGGAGGTCCAGTCTTTGTAGAGTAAAATCTGCCTGTGTTACTGTAAAGGACCACATCCAGCCCAGTCGCACAGCAGTTCGTGAAATAGTCAAGAAATTGAATGTATTGATTCATGTGTATAGACAATTTTAACGAATTTCACATTTTTTTCATGATGGTCACCATGAAATCAGTTCTTTTGTAATCTACGTAATTGTGAATTGGGATGTATAGAGAGCAGCGAATGCCATGTAGGGAGGACGTCGGGTGGACGGTGGGTTAAAAAAACACAGAACTTTTACCCAAGAGACCGCTGTTCGTGTCCTGTGTGAAACCACAAGTCAAAGTTGATTTATTTGTCACGTAACTTATTATAACTTACTTATTATTATTTCAACCCAAACCACGATCTTTTCCTAACCTAACTAAGTAGTTTTTGTAACGCAACTTCCGTACTTAAGTTGCGCCACTTCTGGTGTTATTTTAACCCAAACCGCGATCTTTTCCTAAATTTATCTATGTAATTTTGTTGCCTAAGCCTAACCAAGTTGATTTTTTCCTAAACCTAAGTAGTTTTATTTTGAAATGACCGGAGAAGAAATTGACACATGTGTCACATGTTGCCAGACATTTGTAGGAAAAGCACGAAAAATTTTGTTGAAAGTCGTGCTGAGCGTCACGAAATAAAGGGAAATTCGTGTTTATGTACAGGAATCAAATAGATTAAATTTCGTGACTATTTCACGAACTGCCGTGAGACTGTGTTGCCTTATCAGTGTTTTTGCATGTTTTAGCCGATTTACTACAAGTCAGATATTTGCATTTCTGCTGAGCACTTTCCACAACAATCCATGGTGTATAGATTTGTGATTTTTTTCCCCCAGCTCCGAGGCAGCCAGTATGCAATGCATTTGCATTTCGGTGTAAAATCAGATGCAGAGCCTTGAAACTTTCTTGAATGTGTCTGTAGGTAATCCATTGTAATGGAAATCATGTCTGCTTTTGGGTTTTTACAAGTTATTGTGTAAATCAATTTGCACTCATAAGTGCATGGCCACACAACAATAATGTAACTAGATGAGGGCGGAAATTATTTTCACTGATTGATTACATATCTCAAGCAACATCTCTGCAAGTTGATTTTGAAACTGCAAAGAAAGTAATGGAGGTTTTTGTGGGTGGAAATACATGATGGAAGAAAAATACGCTTTGTAAACAAAAAGTGAAAGTGTTTTCTTTTTCAAAATCACTCTCAATGAACAAAGGTGCTGTTTGGGAGTCAAGGTACACAGCAATTGCAAAGAGGAAAGAAATCCAAGGCACTCAAAGAATATAATACATTTTTGGCTGAAAGCCTTTATCAGGGTGTTGAGGTAAAATGCCAGCTCAGACACTTATGTAGCACATGGAGCTAAGAGGAAGGCGGGGTTACAGCAATCACACTGGAGATCAATGAGGAGGCTGTGAAAACTAACCCAAAACAGGCCACCTATCTGCCTTCACAATGCAATGTATATGGAGCCTCAGAAAAGCAACAAATGTATTAATTTCAAAAGAAATTTCACTTAGAAATGATGCTCCAACATACAGTATATGAAGCACCTACCCACACCCCGAAAAACACAGTTTTTAAACCACATCTAAAAAATATGGAGTTACATTAGGCTCTGGGAATGTTGTTGCTTTAAGGGTCAAAATCCAGAAAGTTTCCCTCTAGTGGACTCAGGGATGACCTCAATGACAATTGCTTTTAGAGAATGAGGGTTATTGTCATGTGTAGTTTTCACCCTGGTCGCATAAATGTCATTTTGTGTGCAATAAGAACACCGTTGGCATGCTTTTGGCATGTCATTTGTACGCCATGTTGTCTGTATTGACTGCAATGTAAACGCATACATGTAAACATGCTTGGCTCAGAGCTAGTGACGTGGAATAAAAGAGAGAAATACAGCTTATGGCAGGTGGGAGGGGAGGTGGATGGGTCCAACAAACACAGGACTTTCAACCAGGAGACCGGTGTCTGAGACCAGTGTTCGTGTCAAGTATTGTTATTTTTAAGTGACATTTGTGATGAGTTTTTTTCTGTTACATTGTTTCCGTACATATGTTACCTAGTTTTTCGTACTTATTTCAAGCCCAACCATGATGATTTTCCTAAATCTAACAAAGTGGTTGGTTTTGTTGCCTAAACCTTACTGCATCCGTTACCGTAGTTTTGATGCGTGGCGTGAAAATTACACATGAAAAGCAGCGTACAAATGACACAAAAAGGCTAAAATGCATTCTCATGACATGCAGAATGTCCTTGCAATGTTTTGCTCTTTATTCTCCTTCCCATGAGATCGGGTTGGTAGTTTTATATTGATCTTGCCATGAAATATTCCTCATTGACAATGGTATGTTTGTGTTCAGTGATTCTCTACTTTAGTTCCTGTTTAGTCCCGCCAACATAAAAACATCCACAGGGACACTCGAAGTGGTACACAAAAAAAGAAGTGTTTCTGTTCATGAATCCATTGATCACATTTACCAGACATGAGTGTAGACTTTGGCCTGTTTGATATTTCTGCAATGGTTGCATCCACTTTGTAAACATCCTTTGGGTTGGGTGTTGCAAGTAGTCTTGCAATCTTGAGGCATGTAACACCCGCTTCGAATGTTATCAGCCGATTGAACGGGCATTATCAGCGGTTATCAGCCTCATAGATATGGGTAAGGAGGAGCCTGCTATGCCTACTAGTAGGTTGGGAAGGCCGTTATCATCTATTCACATGGTTGATCACTGATACGAATACAAGAAGACGACGCCAACCTCTAGTGGCCATAGTAATTATAATGGGAGCCAAGGAGGAAGTCAGGTGGCGTAGTATGAAGAGCGACAAAGTCTGCATAGGGAGGAAGATGGGTGGATGGATGAGTCAAACAAACAGGACTTTCACCCAGGAGACATCTGTTTGTGTCCTGTGTGAAACCAAAAGTCAACATTAATTTATTTTACCGCACTTTTGTTACGTAAGTTACATACTTAACTAATGCCAAGTACAAAAGTTACGTAACAAACATAATATTTGTAACCCAAACTACCATCTTTTCCTAAACATTACCAATTAGTTTTGTTGCCTAAACCAAAATTTGATTTGTTTCAATTCAACTTTAGTTTTCATTTTCACTTTCACAACGTGGCAGGTGCAGTTTGGTCCATCTGAAGCATTAGAATGTTAGTGATAACATTCAATAATTCAATCATCTGATGACGTTCAAAATGGGTGCATGTAATTATGTGTAACTTTATCTCCTCTTTTAGAATAATGTTAGTGGCTGGGTCGCACTGAAGATTTCCCCAATTATTAAACACTAAAGTTCATGTACTCGTTAGATTGTTAGATTGTGCAGGTTCTAGTCTCCCCGACACTGTCACATTTATAAAATGACACAACCAACTTTATCAGGAATCCAGGAAACTTTAAATTAATTTCTTATCAGCTAACACTTTGGCAAGAGATATAAAAGTGAAATAATATTCCACTGCAAATTGCATTAAAAAACCTGCAAGTGGAGCCTTTCAATTACCAGGCATCAGCCTTCCCATCAGTACATACAGGGAAGATAAACAAAAACTGATTAAAAAAAAACATACAGTCTCTTATAGGAACATCAACATTGCAAGAATTATCTTTATTTAGGAATTGTCACATCATAATAATAATAATAATAAAAAGTTTCAAGTTCCATGAAGCTCTAAAACTATGAAGAGCTTTTAAAAAAAACAATCTCGACTCAGAGTCCTTACTCATTTGTTCTGGTGCTTTCAACCATATCATGCTCTTCATCATTCAGATGGGTTTTGCTCAGTTGTCGTGTGTTCAAACCCTCCATGATACTGAGCTCCACAAAGACTTCTCGTCCATGTCGGCTCAAAAGTTGTGCTTGACAGTTCACTATTTATCTCGGAAACAGCAGCTGACAGAACAGAGTCAACTCAAGGTCCTCTTACTCGCTTGTTCTGGAGTTTTTTAACGTCTTTCTCAGCTTGTTCAGTTGTCACAGATCAACGTATCCTCATACAACGGTTCGTATGATATGTTACAGAAAGTTATTCCTCATTTTTCATGCTTTTTCTTACAAATGTCCAGCAACACATGACGCACGTGTCAATTTCCGCTCCAATCCTTTCAAAATTAACTTCTGTCTTCACAAGAAACAACAAAACTAGTTGAAAATGATCGTGGTTTGGGTTAAAATAACTACGGAAGTGGTGTAACTTAAATACGGAAGTTATCTGACAAATAAATCAACATTGACTTCTGGTTTCACACAGGGTACGAACAGTGGTCTCCTGGGCGAAAGTGCGATGTTTTTTGACCCACCCATCCACTCCGATCTCCTCCCTACACGCCGTTTGTTAGTCTTTAAACTTCCTGCTTTGCGATTACGTGGATTACATACGAATTGATATTGTAGGATATACAAATTACAGTGCATTTACTTTTCATAAGTATAGCTACGAACGGTGTATGAGAACAGCCTGCAGAGATGCATTAAGTGCAGAATGAAAAACACATTTTGTATCATCAATATGTACGTTTCTAAAAGCACTCAGTTGCCAGTTTATTAGGTACACCTATCTAATGCATTCTAATACAATAGAGTGTCTCCAGGGATGACGTATTTTTGTAGGCCAACCAGGAAGTTAGCGTCACCCTGGTTCCCTCGACAAAAAGCCAATGGGACTTTTCCATTGGATTGGATTGGATTTTGGATTATTGCAAAAAAATAAGCTATGTGGCATTTATATGATTTTTGAAGTGTGAATGCAATCGCCAGAAGTAAAAACCTAACGTTAGGCTATAAACAAACTACAGCACGGTCGCATGAACGCGAGTATACACAACGAGGCTGTAAAGGCGGACGAGTCACCGTGATGACGTTTAGTAGTCTCATTTAGCCACTTGTCAGCAACCACCTTTTTAAAATACTTACAAGCTTCAAAATTCACGAGTGGTATATTTACTGACGTATTTGATATCATAGAAAAAACGTTAAAATCTCTTCAGCTTGTGTTAACCACAGACCTTATTTCAGGCATCTAACTAAAAACCCATTGACTTTGAGATGAGGGAACCGGAAGTGCTAAAATGCGAACTCATTTCCGGGTTTTAGGACTCCTATAAATATAAATCCTACATTCATTGAAGTTATAATGTTTGGTGTTTGATGAAACTGTTTCAAAGATAATAGAATAGATAATAATAGAAACACTTGTTAGTATAACGCAATAAAATTCAACAGAGCCACAAACTATCTCCTCAAAATGATCAAGTCTGCCGGAAGGTGCAGTAAGTTTCATGGATAATAATGTTAAACTCAAGTTACGAACTTTCACTGACTTCAGACTCCCACACAGGGTTGAACTGAATTCTTGGAAAAAGAAAAGAAGAGACAAGATTTGAGGTTGCTCAAAGAGATTAAAGAGTTTCTGAAATGTGAAGACTATACAGAAAGTGCAGAAAGTCATAATCAGCCCAGCAGGGTTGCCGTCACCATGTCCATCTGAGCACACAAGGCTGTCACGGAACAAAGGAGGGAGAGGCGCTGTTGTTCATAGCGGCGAGTGTTAATATGTGGAAGCATCATCTGCCGACACTGACAACAAGAGCTGAGTGCTTTCTCTTCTGAAGGTGAAATTATGCTGCCGGGTAGAAGTGGGTGTTTACATCACACACTGCTGCACATAATGTTGGCCTGTAGGCCCATCTCTCCAATGATTGAGCTTTTTTACTGCGAGGCCTTAAGTTTAGAATGACAGACGGAGGAAAACCAACGTTGAAGGCAGATGTTAAAGCTGTGATAAGACCATCACGGGCAGGGCAGATGTATGAATGGAAGCGTATCGGAAAAAAATAGCTTGTGGCCATTTTAGAGATGATTTCAGACAATGTGTGGGGAGAAATTACCTTGAAACAGTTACATTTTATTCTTATTTTACATGAGGTCTCATTATGCCACGCTGCAAAAAAAAAAAACCCGAACTACGCATTATCTTTGGCCTGTCCAATTGTGGCTTGCAGCCACCACCTTTATTTATTTTCAAGTTAACCACACCACAAAAATGCTCCTTCAAAAGAAACTAATTTGAACAACAAATATGCTCCTGATTTGCCACTTGCTAAAACATATTTCATTTGCCCTCCGAGTGCGGAAATGCAACCCTAGATAGGTTCCTTTAGAGAGAGAAACTTTCTTTCTTGTTATTTCTAGTCATGTGTAGTTCAATACTCCAATCATCACAAATTATGCTACTCTGCTGTGCCGAGCCAGGACTGCACACAAAGCAGGAAGCGCCTAAACCTGCTGTGGGATTAAAAACAAGCTTTGCATAGCTAAACAGCGAGATCCCTTGAAGCTGCCAGTCTTTTCACTCTGCCATCCTCATAAATCAATACTGACATCAAATGTGACAGCTATAGATTTAACAACTTCGCCGGGATCTCAAGGAAGAAAGTTGACTTGGATGTAGTTACCTTACTTTCCTCTTCAGTGTCTCACCCCAGCGAGGAGCTATTGACTGCGTCGACTCGGTGTGAACTGGAATTGCTATTCTTTCCCTAATCTTCGCTCTCTGCTGCTTTGAAATCATCAGCACTTCTCGCACCTGCAGCTCCGTTTCTTAGTCTACAGGGCTCTTAGTTAATATTATAAACACGTTATCTATTGGAAATCTCTTTCACACGCTCTCTCTCTCACTTCCCCTTTCCCCAAACTTGAATCATCCTGTAATAAATATGGTGTGAGGGAACACAGTCCAGCGGGAGGAGAGGGAAGAGAGCGGGAAGAGATTACTAGAGCTGCTTGTAGAATTTTAAAGATCCATTATCTCAAACTGACCTGATTTAATAAGCACTAGGGGACACTGGAGCATTAAATATATCTGCGCTTTAATGAAAAATTCACCTAAATTATGTCGTTTTCAACTGAAAGTCCTCCTCCGTTTCCGCGGGATACAGCCTGAATAACTTGAAATAAATCAGTCTATAGGAGGCACATAGATGAGACATTTCCACATCTGAGGGAAAAATGACTGATTTTCTTTGCTGATTCAGCCGAGTTGACGCAGAGATGATTTTATAAGGATGTATTTTTCCATGTGCCTGTGTCAGCAAAGGTGGAGACCATAAAATAATTGCTCCAATTTTTTATGGAGGAAACTTTGATTTTTCTTGCATCATTGACAAATGGTGCGTCTTGTCGACTGTGAAACGTTTAAATCATACACTAGTCAAACAAGCACTTCCTAGCTGGCTGGTGTGCTGTCACATCTTTTTCTCGCCTCTTCTTCCTCGGCCTTCAAATCCACAGTATTACTGCAGGAGAGTGGACTGTACGCCCACACTCCTTTACATAAATAAAATAGTCCCGTCTTCAAGCCCTGTAGCTGACAAGCCATCAGCATATGAATTTACATCGCCAGGCAAGTGAAGGGGGAAGCCTGCCATTTGAGAAACAGCAGTTATTCAAATGTTGCCATTTAAGGTCGCAATAAAAACAATTTATCATGAAAACAGTTTTATTTCAGAGCACTTTATTAAGTCTTGTCCCTTGCAACAAAATTGAAATGTATTAAGTGTATCAGGATATTTGTTACTATTAACGTGAATGGTGTATGGAAGTCTAGGCATGCCAATATTAAAATGGAATACATCAAATATTCTACTTATTCATGCATGATCTTTGACCAGATGTGGAACGGATCTGTGGAAAACCTCCCCGAATCAGATACTGTGATTTTCCTACAACCCGTGCAAGGTTGTTGGTTTTTTTAAAAGTGACCCGATCTGAAAGGGACAAGAGGACAAGACTCAATTTTTTTTTTCTGCATTAAAAGGTCTACACTTGAATTTTAATTCCTGTTAATTTTGAAGATTTTTTATCAAGTTATTGGTGAATGATGTTGCCTTACACATAAAAGAATGATCCCAGTCACTTCCACACAGTGAGGCATACAGATTATTAATTAAACACTTGTATCGGCCGATACCCAAAGCCCAAGTATGGTTAACGGGACTGAAAAAGTCGTATTGGTGCATCCCCAATTAACATTACCATGAAAAAAGCCATTTCCATTTAATTTGTAATGAGCTAAAACCGTTTTGTAAAAAAGTTTTGATTACAAAAATGTCAATAGGATAAGAAAATGTCCATTTTATAATCAATTTCACTATCATTATTGCTGTGTGCACTTAAGATTTGTCAATGAAAGATTTGGAAGTTTACTATCCATGAACATAAACCTTTTTATGTTAGCTCTCTATTGCACAAAATGTTTTCTCCTTTTTAAAAATTAAACACACACTTTTTATATCATTGCACCTTGACAACATTCTACTTTTTCCAACAAGTAGCCTACATTATGTACAGTATCATTTATATTTCAGTGGAACTTTGTCTGTGTTTCTGAGTCTCTTCTTCCCAGAGCCAAAATAAGATGTGATTTTCTATTTATTATCTATAAACCTGCTGTGGGCTCTCTGTCTCCTTTACCTGCCAGCAAAGTGAGTCTGTTAGTGAGTGTGTTTCAGCCCGTAATGGCTTTTGAAGACATCCTAACAGTGTAGCCTATAGCTGCATTATGGACTTCCAACATCTAGTTAAAAACATCCAGTCTTTAACCCCGAGGCCTGCTCCTCTGAAGTGAAGGAGCTCCAGATTAAATACAGAGCACAAAAAAAGGAGAATTGTGTCACATCTAGTTTTATCCTGAGAGGGCTTTTTTTCCTGAAAAACTTCCTGTATTTTCCTGCTGATTTTCTTTCCTCCATTGGACAGTTATGAGTCGTAACCATTCCTGAGACATTCAAGGTATGTTTCACTCTGCCAGTTGAATGCTGATGTTTCATCTGCCCAATAAGCTGTGAATGAAACGAAAGTGACACTTCATCTTCTAGCACATGCGTTTCCGCTATTCTTTTTTATCTCTTCATGATTCCCCATACAGTCCAATGATGCTGGTAGTGGAGGACAATACAGCTAAACTTCCCTCATCCCGATTCATCTGTCAGCTCAAATATGCAAACATACAAGATGTTCTATCAGGTTGGTGTGCATTATAACAGACAGTTATTCATATGCTCTTATGGTGGATACTCTAAGATGAATAGCCAGGGGTTTTAGCACCACAGCTACATTTCATCAGGAATTTCATTCAACAGCTGTAATGTTATTCATCTGTTCTTGATTGTCTTGACTTGCTGAAGTGCCCTCAAATCATCTGCACTCTTGATAGAGATCATCGAGAAAGCATAAAAATAACTCAAAATTCTGCACTTGGAAAATGTGTATTATTGTTTTCTGTTTCTCAGTATGTGATTATCCCATTAGAGCTCTTTATTACAAAGCTAATCAAGGTTGGAAAATGTTACAATGGATGAGAGAACTCAAAATTCAATAGAAAAGTATTGGTGAGAACTGTAAGATGCATAAAAATGACAAAGGAAATAAAAGTAAATTAAAGGGGTCCTCATGGGTGGGATGGTGTTTGTGTGTGATCTAATAACTCACATACTGATTTGGTTGAATAGTTGGATCTCGAGTCCGTGATTTGAAATGATTAAAATATCTCAGAGTAATAATTTGAGATGAATCATGCAATAACATGTAGGACAGCAAGTGAAGAATAACAGAATGTATTCGAAAGTTGCATAACTGTATTGACGCCGTCACCCAAATGCTTGCTTATGGGGTATGTTGGGTCTCTGTCAATGAAAGAGTACGGTCTTAACCGGTTCTATAATGTATGAAAAGTGTCATGAGATAATTTCTGTTGTGATTTGGCGCTATGTAAATAAAAATGACTTGACTTAAAACAGTTATCGCTTTCTCTTACCTCTCGTGGGAAAAAGTAGCCTGAGGATGGTGCCAGAGGGAAGGCCATGTTGTTATCTAAAACATAAGTGATTGTCAGTCAGAGACCCTAAAGCCTTGGTTATACTATACAAACAGACGCATAGACGGACAGCTGCGGAAACCATGGACGTGTAGTCGTTCTGTTTATACTGTCCACTTGAAGGACACGTTCCACACATGCGCAGTAGATCAGTGGCAATTTTGGCAATTTGTTTTAATTGCCGGGATGCGGACGTCTGCACAGAGCCTACGCGTACAACCTCTGATGACAAAATTTACGTTGGCGCTTGCGTACTCGCAGATGCTGAAAATATAACTTTGGCTTTAAAGAGTAACTTCCACCCTGAAAATAGTCTTTTGGTCAATTTGACTCTAAATGGGACCATAATTTACTAAATGAACATCATGCTGTATTGAAGAAGACTTGAAACTAGCGATTGAGACCATAAACTCATGTTTACAATGTTTACTGAGGTAATAAATCAAGTGAGAAGTAGACTCATTTTCTATACAATCTGACTTATTCTTGCAACCAGAGGAGTCGCCCCCTACTGGCTATTAGAAAGAATGCAAGTTTAAGGCACTTCTGCATTGTCTTCACTTCTCAGACTGCGGAGTTGCCCACATGACATACATGGACATTAGATGTCTTAGTAACAAGTCACCAATACGAAGCCTCAGTCACAAGGAGAGTGGGGTGGTGGAGGGAGATGCAGCAGCAAACAGAGTTGGCATTAAGAATAAGAGTAATAGCGAGCGCTGACAGTTTGTAAAGGCCACCGAGCACATTTTTTCAGTCAGCTGGGAGCTGAGCAAATGATGCAACAATGAGCTCATTTAAATGTGTTAAGCTATGCAGTTCTTGTCACTGCTAACCTCCTGTTGGCCTGGGGAGGTTGTCAGACAGTCATGATGCCATGTACTTCTTTTGAACAACTAACGACGAGCTTCAACATGAGGGCACAACACCGTCGCCACTAGTTACAATTTGATAGGAACCGCGAAGAAGTCGCTAGGGCAGTAACAAAAAAACAAAAAGAGAGAAAAAGTCTGTTGGAGAATTTCCATCTGTGAGCATCGCTAATTATGTTTGTTGGAACAATGGAGGCACCATTTGTATGATTATAATTCAATCATAAAGTGAGCTTGACAGTTCAATCTTGACCTTAGAAAAAGGGTCCACTTATTCACTTGTTCTGGAGCTTTTGACTGTCAGCCTCGTCTATGTTGGTTTCTCTAAAATATCAACCAAATGTCTTTTGTGAGGACAGCATTAGTAACCTTTCCGTGGCTGTCTCAGCACAATAGGCCTTTTTCACAACTTGGCATAGCAGGAAAAGCACAGGTGTTACAAAACAACAACAGCGGCTCCATTTTATTCAAGAGTACAGTAGGCCATGACAGTGTGACAGTGAGCCAGCATGTAAAATACCAGGACCCTGAAACTGAAGCAGAATTCAATTGTTATTTACGCCTACTGTGACATGTCAAATGCTGTTGGTGCCACTTGTAAATTTGGCCAAGTTATCTTTGCTCTATTTCTATGAATTGTTTTGACATCCTTACTAAACCTTTAAAGAGATAAACAACTTTGAAATAGGTCAGTGGTCAACAGAATAATGTATGTACCCAATGGCGCCCTAATGTATGTGCTTAGCAGGGCTGAAGCCCTGGGCCTCGAGTACCAGGGCGGCCTCACGAGACACGAGCTTAAAAAAATGCAGCTGGATGAGCCGACACACGGCACAGCACGGGGAGGTTGGTGAGAACGAGGGTGCCATAATGTATCCATACAATGTATACAAAATCTGGACATAATAAAACCCATGAGAGCGAGTCACTGGTTGTTTACTAATGCGCGATGATAAGCACTGATAAAACAATGTTTTTCACACTAATTGAGTGCCAAATAAACGTCAGGTAGTTAGCGAATTAGTTTAAGAAGACTGTTCCTGCCTGTGTTATGAACGTTAAATTTCTATACACTGTGAATCCATAACATACATGTGCTTTTGCGGTAGCCCATCTACCGTACGCACCGCTGTCATCGTCATCAATTTATTGGCCCTGAGCAGTGGAAAATAAATCAATAACACAACAATGGCTAGTAGTTAACATACTCATTGCTTTATGTTTTGAACACACCTGATGCAACTCAGCAGCCCTTACTGTTGGATCAGGACTGAGCATCAGCTGGTTCAGGTGTGCTAGAGCTGAGAGAACTGGGCAGGTAGGGGGTCTGGATGTCTGGAGCTGGGAACCCAGGGTCTAGGCTCTAGACTACAATAAGTAAGGGATAATGTAGAGCAAGCCGGTCATTGTTGTGAAAGATCCGCTTCGCGTCAGGCTGCAGCATCACCCTGAAAGGGATTCTTTCACAACAATGACCCGCTAGCTAATGATCCAATGATATTTTTGGGGGGTGGGGTGGACCCCCAAACCCCCACCCCAAATTTATACCGGTTCTTTGCCTGTGATGTTTGTGGGTTTTTAATTGAAAAGACTGATCTGTGTTGCCGCTGTGCACACAGGCCTACTTAACTCAATAACCTAGCTTTGTCTTGACTTATAGCTGATGTATTGTTTTGTGATGATGACTTTCATATTCTGTTTATGATGAGGAGGACACTCAAGACACTAAAGTTGCCACGGCAAAACGTCCGTAGCCCCGGGCCTCAAGTAATATTAAGGCGCCCCTGTACGTACTGTACATTTTTGTGATTAGTAATGGCAAAGAGCCTTTGCCTACCAATGGAAATATAATCACCTCCCATCAGCTTTCTGTATGATGTATGTCATGTTAGACAAGCTGTTTTGACGTGGCTTATGCAGAACATACTGAGGTTATAAGCTCAGTTTAAGGGTGATGGAGATTCACACATCAGGTGGTTCCATATGAGCAACATGATCGGCTGAGAGGCTTTCCGCTGAGTGACAAAACCTCACGACAATGGCACTTGTAACCTAGCAACACCTCACTGCAAAAATATAAGTCCTGCTTTGTGTATATTGTCAGAGATATCAGACACCTGTTACCTAGCAACATGTCCAAATCAGTCAAGAAACGGAAGGATCCGAAAGCACAACTTTTGATGCCTTTTTCTGAAGAAAGGTCTCAATAAAGATACAGTACCTGATCCTGATCTCACTTTGATGAAAAGGAGAAATGAATCAATCTCTCCCTCACTTTTCCCCTTCTAGGTCTGTCAATAGGCAGTGAGCAATTTTCCCTGATAAAAAAAACCCAGTTTTCATCGCCAAATCAGGGTTACACAGAAAGAGCGGTTTCCCACAGTGAGTCAGAAAGTCTATATTAAAATACTGTACATTTAACCAAGGGCGCAGTGTGGGGGTCAAATGTCAAACACTTAATTTCCTGCATTCTGGTGAATTTTTATGCACCAATTTATGGTGGAAATGTCTTTATTTATGTAAAGGAAAACACAACATTTAGTTGCCAGATGACAATTCAAAATATATCTCAGACATTTTGTATTGCTCTCAAATATTTATTATACTGTAGATCAATTTTTCTCACTTAATGTGATCCCCACTGAGTCAACGCACACGTATGCATGACTCTTTTGTGTCTTTTGTTTGGGGAAGTAACCTCTTGAAATGTGTATGTACCACCTATTCACATCAATGATAAATGAATTCATTTTATTACTTTATGAACCCCTGGACTTTAATAGTTTATATGCGTTTCAGCAAGATTTCTGCTCATGTTCAAAACTTTCTGCACATTCAAAAATCCGATCTGTGTTCATTAAGATTAAGAGAATTAATGTAATATTACAAGAAAAACGTCAGAATTCTACCTGCTGTGTGTTACGTTATTGCGCTGCACCCTGCTGATGTAGTAGTTTCCCATTCAGACCCTCTGACAGACATGTAACTCAGTTTGGGAAGTTTAGGGAACTTTGTGTGCTGTTCTTCATAGGTGGAAAACCAAAACAAACTGAAAATCTCACCGTTGTGTGGCTTATTGTCCACACAAATGTTAACTTCACGACTTCTGAGAAAGTGAAGCGCACAGTCGCTTCAAGGGCTGCCAACTTTTCCATTCAGTTTGGAGTGATATTCGGTTTCGGTGAAGTCGTTGCATTTTATGAGTAGGCCTTCTGTGAGGTTACCCACTGCAGGTGTCAGGATGGGGTCATCACTCCTTAACCCCCCAACAATTCTCTGCATTAGAAAAACGGACATTTTTTGATTTTTTTCTCGTAATATTATGGCTTAACGAAGCAGTGGGTAGGATCTGGCGTTATCTAGCGGTGAGGTTGCAGATTGCAACCAACTGAAGCCTCTTCCGCGTGCCAAGCGTGTAGAAGAGCGAAAACGCGAAAGGCCCTCGCTAAAGTTGTTTTAAAAGTAGCGTAGGTCATTTGGAGACGAGCCAGTGTGTAGAGTGAGTGTGTACGTGGGAAGTGAGTGGTGAAGCAAGAGGGAGAGAGCGGCGGTGACGGAAGCGAGTAATATTATCTGGGCTACTGTAGAAACATGGCGGACGATTCTTATTTTCAGGTGATTATACACGAAAGAAAACATACTTATTAATATTATATTGCATTTCTGCCAATAGATCCCCCTAAATGCTACACACTGTTCCTTTAATTCTCAAAATCTGATATTATTATTGTTTTCTAACTGCGTCTTGAATACTTTTTAGTGGTTGACAGACTAGAATTCTGCCTTTTGGTTGATCATATTCTCTCGCTGATTTGTGGCTGTATTAGAGCAGCTCCTGCCATGTCTACTCCAGTCTCTTCATCTTTCCGATTTCATGGCAGATTGCAACCATTGCTTCTGCAGCCGATTAGATTATTATCAGGCCATTAAATAGGCGTTATTGGTGGCTATAAGCACCATAGATGTGGGTCAATAGGGGCCTACTACACCCACTAGTAGGTTTTGTCATTTATTCACATGGTAGATCACCGAAAGAAGGTATAAAAGAACATGACAGTGACCTCTAGCGACCGTAGTTATTATGACAGGAGCAGAAGAGGAAGCCAGGCGCTGTAGTATAGACAGCGTGAAACTCCATATTGGGTGGAGGTGGGGGGCGATGGGTGGCTTCTGAGGTTGCATACTGCCCCCTACTTTACCGGAGGCATTGTTGCATCTATGAGTTGCATTCTAGCGGTTCTACTACTGCTGCTACTTTCATGTTTTTATTTGGGGGGTGGGGGGTTGTCCCCTGCGTCCGCTCCAAAACCTACGCCTACGCATTTAACACGGGATTTTATGGTATGCTATTATAGGTACAAACTGCTGATTGAAGATTTGATATGAGATATAATACCAGGTATTTTATCTCATGCTGATTTTGCAGCTGACATTCATTAAAACAGAGGAAGTAGTAGGATTTTTTACAAAGTGTTGCCGTACAGTAATGCAGCAACGGGTGCATCTGGCCTGTGACAGCAGCACACCAGTGTCAGCACCTCACTGTAAAGCACTCTCTCAGGTATTACCGTATAATTAGTTTGGGGATTAATTGAGTGTATCTGCTGTAGATTCTGCTGTTATTAGCAGGTAGTCTGGTATAATGGCATGTGGGAGTAAAGCCTCATGATTCTGATGCACTTGTAAAATGCCTTGAAGGACATTTTTGTCATTTCTATTCTTGACAAGGACACAAATATATATCAGGACTGTAATAAACCACAGTTAACGTTTTTTTTTTCAGGAGAAATTGAACATTAGTCATTTTGAAGTAATCCAAAACCTAATTAGAGAGAGCTATTCAAAACAAGGAGGTAGCCAGGACCCCGAGTCCCCACGGTGTCTTTCAGGAGTTTGAGATATCTTGGGGATTGGAAGTTAGCTTTTTATGTAAAACAAGATCCTCCGAGGAAAAGGGAAAGAAGTGGAGAATGGGGCAGTCCTTGGCCCAGAACCCCGTCATCAATACTCAGAATTGGGCAATTCATAACAAGAGGAGTAAAAGATGATACCATGAAGGGTTGGGTTTTTATCAGTCAAGGGCAGAAAAGCAATAAAATCAATTCATGCAGTGTGCATCTTAAATTGTTTTCTAACTTAAGCTTTTTCTCCTAGTTAGATTAAGTCAGATTTTTTTGTTCCAGAGCAAAATGTGACTATAATAGTACACCTGCTGGGATGTGAGAGGTTCAATATCAATGACTCAACAGACACTTAACCAGTTGCTGTGATTTCCAGCTGGTCCAGATTTTTATTACCCAGCCAAAATATTATGTATTTTTACAGTGTTGTGATAATTTACTCCTTCACAAGATGCTTTTAATTGCTCTAATTGGTTAAATTAATGTCAACCTATTGAAAATGTTGCTTTATTATCTGTCTGTTCAGGTCAGTTACAGACAGTGCCACACATCTGTGAATGTTGGTGCAAAAAGCTTTGACGTATTGGGCAACAGATAACATACTGTAGCTAAACATCAGGTTTAGCGATATACATTGTTTTAGAAAGAATAACTTGATCTTATGATTAAAAAAAAAAATGAATCCTCTTAAATGACTGAGGACTGACAACGATACAAGTGAAATAAACTTAATTTTCAGTCCAGTGTAGAAAATATAACTCCTGTCAAAAGCATCTCACCTTAAAGGTACAGTGTAGTGTGTAGGGTAAGGTGAGCCGCCGAGTGCAAAACTGTGGTAACTTAAAAACGTGAAAGGCTCTCTCTAGAGCCAGTGTTTGGTTTGTCCGTTCTGGGCTACTGTAGAAACATGGTGGATCAACATGGCAGACTCCGTGAAGAGGACCCTCTCCCTATGTGGATATGAAAGGCTCATTTTAAGTTAACGAAAACACCATTCTTAGTTTCAGGTGATTATACACTCATGAAAACATAGTTATAGATATTATATTCCATTTCTGCTTATAGATCCCCCAAAATGCTACACACTGTTCCTTTAAAAAGCCCAGTATGATATTCACCTTGTGAGACAAATCTGCTTCTGAAAACTTGCCCAGTTTCTCCTAAAACGAGACAACTGCCGTCAAATGTGGAATGATATCAAGGTTATTCTCAGATGTTTGGAGATATCTTATAAAACATTCATAATAAAGCAATTCTGCATAGAGTTACATAAATTAAGCACATATTTGTATTGGATACATTTTTGTTGATGCATTTACTCTGATATCTAGTTTTATGCATCTTTTGATTTGAATTTGCAGTGGATTAAGCTAAAGGTTTTATGTCAGCCTGTTCGCACAGGCATATAAATGCCACGATAATGCACAAGGCGTTTAGTGTGCAATAGGTACGCCTTTCTTGATTTCCGCGTGTCTTTTGTACGCAGTGTATCCTGTCCTGACTGCAATGTAAATGCATAAATGCTACAGTAAGAGTTAGTGAAAAAGTTTAAAAAGCGAGAAAGACCACTTATGGTGGGCGGGTGGGGAAGTGGATGTGTCCAACAAACAGTGGACTTTCAACCAGGAGACCTGTGTTTTGTTTTGTAAGTTACGTTAGTGACATTTGTCACGTTTTTTGTTGACTTTTGTGACGTGTTTTCTCTGGTTGTTTCCGTATGTGTTTTACGTAGTTTACTCACTTATTTTAAGCCAAACCATGACGTTTTCCATTACCCTAACTAAGTGGTTTTCTTGCCTGAACTTAAGTTAGTGGTTTTCTTTCCTAAACGTAACTGCGGACGTTTGCGTGGCGCTCAAATGACATGTGAAAACGTTAAAATGCATACTCATGAAATGCGGAATGTCAATGTAATGTCGTGGTATTTATACGCCTTCCCGTGAGACCGGGTTGGGTATGTTCTGCCTACCTGACCATTGGACTTATGCCCCTCAGCCTGACCCCTTTTTGGGTAAGTTTTCCTGTTTTGATCTGCCTGCCTGTTTTTTTTTTGTTTTTTTTTCTTGCGTCTGGGTTCAAACCTTTTTCTCTACTGAGCCATTAAACAAACACAACAAAACATCAATACAATGTGAGGTAGATGGGAACTTTTTTCCCTTAGACACCTTGGCCTTTTCCCTCCTGGTCTATTTAATCTGTCTGCTGCTTTTAAAGGGGATGAGAGGAGCTGATGTGATTGGCCATTATTGAAGCTTGCCCCCAACTCCACCTGCTGATGCTATATTTCTTCTACTAATACGTTTTTCAGCCTCTTTTCCACACTGCGCCAGGGTAGCTTTATTACGCCAGTGGCCACCAAAATTGGGGATTTGCCCTTACACTTGTGGAAATAGGGCTCCACAACATTTTCTGTAGTGTACAAGATATGGATGGAGACACTAAACCTTGATATATACATGAAATATGCAGGTTTTCCAGCAGAGCAGAGGAAGTACTGTACACATAGCTGTTGGCACTGTCCCATTGTTCTGAGTGCAGCTTTAATTTTCAGACCTGCTCTGTGTCTATACGCTCACAGTATACTAATACTACTACTAGATACAGTAATCCACTCCATAAGACTCCAAGGAAACAATGCACGCCTTTATAACCACAACTCCCAATACTTTCTAACTGTTAATGTATATTATTATGTGGTTTCAAATGGCCGCTCAGTTTTAAATACATCCTCCAGCATCGGTATTAATGTACAACTAGGAGACGGATAAGTTAATGGTCCTCCGGTGTGACCTATACCCAAGAACTAAAGACACTTCTGAGCCTGATCATTCGCTTTGCCCTTACAAACTTTTAATACCTCTCAAGGCGTAGCGTAACACACTGGTGGGTTAACATAATTAAATATCTTGCTGACACTAAAGCTAAACGCTGACTGAAACAACCTGACACTAATATTCACTGATGCAGAAACGGCTTCTGCTTTTCACATAAAAGCACATTAATGGACTTTTTTGGTGATTGCTGGTGACAAAGTCGACCACTGAAAATAATCAGCCACTACCTCCCGTTCTGAAATAGTTTGAAGTCAACGTGGATAAAGTCTTTATAAGGATATTAAAGATGAGAGCGGCTCCAAAATACTACAGTCCTTTTTCACTTATTTTGCCCTTTAAAAACAAGTTCTTACTTTCACTGTGAACAGGATGTAAGAAGAGCATCCAGAAAGACCTTAGATGTGTCATCCCTGATATAAAAGTAACTTAAGAGAGGAAACTTACAGTAAGTGGCTTCCCGGTTCTCGTATCTTGGAGAATATTAATCATGCATGAGCAACATCAAATTGCAGTTTGGGATCTTCTGTTATCCATGTTTAAATGTCAAAAAGATGGAACAAACTGTAGTTTATGAATGAATAATGGTTGGAAAAGTGATATTTTGCCCAGAGCACAAACACACAGAACTGCAGGGAACAAGATGTACGGACTTACAAAATATTAAAGTCATAAAACATTTATCAGTGAGTTCAGTTGTAACGTTGGATGTTGGTATTTTAGTTTAATGGAATTGATCTTTGAGTTTAACCCATCGACTGAAATTGCCGAAACACAAATCTGAAGAAATTTTCAAAATCCGTCAAGCCGTTTGGCTGAAAAGTGTGTTTTCTTATCATACTATATTTAGTCTTGGGCACAAGGGACAACTGTTTTTTTCAAAAAGTGAATTGAAACCCATTGAAACTAATATAGAATGGCTCCGCAAGTGAATGTTTTCACCTGCTGTATGACATATAATAGTTCTGTGTAACTTTTATGTGGAATATGTAGATAGGAGCCACTCAAATATGTGTACTGAAAATAATTTAAAAAAATTTTTTTTTTACTGTTTATTCTAATGCATTTTCTACCGTTTTTGGAAAAAACAGTAGTCCCATGTACCCAAAGACTAGATATAGTATGATAAGAAAATGGCTGTATCTCAGAAACTACAAAGAGCACAATCAAGTATTTGGTATCTAACTCATAATAAGTTGATTAACAAAGATATGTACACATATACAGTGCAAACATATTTCATATGGAAAACATTTAATAAACGCAATGTTAGGATTTTTCCAAATTGTTCACAAATCCTGATTTTGACCATTGTTAAAAGCGTGATTTTTCATGTGATCTAAAAAATTCTAAGTTTTACTGTTAGATATTTGCCGAAAGCATGTCTGTACCAGATTTCAAGACTTTTGACCAATCAGAACAAATGTTGTGGCATTTTAACTTATCATATAGTCTTTGGGCACAAATGGGTTAATAAATGTGAGAGCCTGAATCAGTGAATTCCTTGAAAAGAACAAGATTGCTGAAGAGATTTATGCTGTCTTGACCCTGCATGTAAAAACTAGAATAAAGGGAAGAACAGAAAAAGAAGAAGTACAGCACCTGAAAATGGCAGAAAATCTGAAGTATTCAGATTTTGAAGTATTCCTTGTCCTTCATGTAGAAGATTCTTTTTTGGTGACATTTTTTTCAATTTTCTGAAGAAAAGTAGAGTTTATAATCACTCTAAGAGTAGCCACTAATAACTCATAAGATTTATGCATACAGCAATCACATTTAGTCATTTAGTTAACCTAATGTCATCAACGTCACAATGTTCAGGCTTGGTCTTTTCGTTTCCCGAAAATTCAATATGGCTACTCTTTGGCGAGCGAGACGAATTGGTAGAATTGGTACAAAAACTGAGAGAACCCAGATTTCTTCGCAGCGTTATCAAAGAAACATTTGTTTTGTGTTCTTAAAAGAATCCTGGACTTGGATGACCATAGCCGCGTGTGGGGCCAAATTGGCGCGTTGAAATTACAATCTCAAAGATCTCCATTTTATTGTCTTTGGTGGCGATAAGCGGTAATTGCAGGTGTGTTTTTGGATCTCACGTTCACTTGATTTGGAAGTTTCATTGTCTGTAATCATCGTTATGTTTTTTTATTGTTCAGCCATACTAACAGTTTATTTGTAACGCTAGCAGAGACTGGAAAAAAAACAACACGTTCTCATGTCAACTCGTCATATACCGCTGGTTTGTCACGCCCCTTGGCGTCACTTTAGGATTAGGCAACAAAACCACTATACTTAAGTTTAGGAAAGCTATCCATGGTTGGGCTTAAACCCATAAGAACCCACGGTGACACAGGTGTCACACGTCCTTTAAATTTTCTGGAAAGTTCCTTATACAGGTTTATCCTTGACTTTGACTCATGAATCCCCTAAGTGACACATACTGAACATCCTGGTGGGTCATATGACAGGTCATGTGATTTTTTGTTCCCACAACAACATTTCCAAGATGTCTGTGTGCCAGGTTAAGACATGTGACAGAACTAGCTGAATCAAAAAAGCTTGTTTTTTGTTGCTAAAGGTAAGATTCAAGCCATTTAAGAATTCTAATGCTTACATAACATGTCCTTTATTACATTTAACCTGCTGTGAACACATTTCCTGAACAAATTGATATAAAACAAATCAGACAAATATCGTTGTGACATATACGTCACATCGGGCCTTTAACCTTAAAATTGTCACGGAAAACCGAATGTGACATATATGTCTCAATGAGAAGAATGATTGTGATCTGCTCAGTTAATTTAGGTGATTCAATGATATTTAGTTAATAAATTTTATATTGTTCAATTCAGTAAAGTTTTTGTTACCAAACAGAAAAAGACTGTCAGGCTGATTCATTTTCAAATGAGAAATAAATTTACCGTTCACGCCCAATGTGACGTATATGTAACTTTAACTCTAGGGGCGGTATTTTGAAAAAAATGTCAGAAATGTGTTCTATGTGGTCTGTTTAGTCTGTTTTATATCCCCCATAATTTTCCTTGAAGGAGAAATGGGTCTGGGTTCTTATGGGTTAAAACTACTACATTTGTACAGTGAAAATGAAACAGAACATTGTGAACATGGAACACACACACAACAGTGGTCTCCTGGATGAAAGCCTGATGTTTGTTGGACCCATCCGCCCGGTGTGTGTCTTTCGCTGTTTAAACTGCTTCACCACACTCCCGGTGCATTTTCTCAGAGTGTTTACTGTTGCCACGGATGGGTTTACATTATAGTAAATGGAACGCCCAGTGCGTTTCATACCGGCGCTAAAGGGTGTTGTGTGCTGCTGTACCGAAGGCGAAAAAACAGTACGCCGCTTCACACACAAGTGAATTAAGGAGCGAGTCTGTTGCGTTAGCTCCACCTACCTTCTCTGGAGGACTAACCACTGCTGGGTAATTAGAAAATGGTCACTTTTTCCCGGTAATGTTGCCACAGACATCCATTTCGTAATACTGCAAATGCAAGGGCTTTCATCAGTGGGCCATAGGCTCAATCACCGTTGTTGGAAACGCTTCTGTTCTGTATGGATGCAATGAAAATGAGAGCCTTTTGGTAACTAAATGTTAAAAAAAAATTATAGATGTACGGTATAGATACACAGTACTGTACACACACACACACACACACACACACACACACACACACACACACACACTATATATATACTGTACAGTACATGTATATAGTGGTGCATGGCTTCTGTATTTCTAGATGTTGGCATGTTGCAAACTGGTGAAACGCACCATTCCCTCGTTGACAGTTCACATCCAACATGAAGATGTCAGCAGTCATTGCATCGTGCATTCATAACGAATGAATGATTAATTTCTTTACATCACAGAGAGCTGTGGTTGGGTTTTTTTTCTGATGCTGTGTTATCCTTCCAGCAGCTTGGAGGCTCTTCTTTGGAGACTCTACATCCATCTATAGAATGACTTATGGTCCCTTCTCCTGTGATCAAAACCTCTCGTTCCCTGTCAAGCCTCTTTGACGTGCCGTTTGCTCTGACCTCAGCTACAGGAGTAAAGTGACATAATTACAATTCTAAACATTTCTTCCATCAAAAGGACCCAGAAAAAAGACTGTAAAGAGCCATTTAACTCAAGAAATTGGCATTTTTTTATGTACATATTCAGATGCGATTTCTTTAGCTCTGTGACCTCCAACAAAAGTCAACTGCTCTGGGAATCCACAGTCACAGCGAAGGACTGTGTTGATTTTTTCAGTCTTGCTATCAATACGTAAAGAGAAATATTACATATTAAAGTTTGACAAAGAAAAGGAGCCGAGAAAAACAAAGAGAGTAGCATTAGCATGCAATAAGAAGAGGCTGGGCATCTTGAAAATGTCAGTTTTCCTTTAACCAAGAGGAATAGCCTTGTTTTCACTGTGATGACAATGTATATTTGAATTTATGTGATGAGTTTTGACAGGGTTCAAGAAGCCAAATTGGCTGCAGAGTCATCACAGAGGAACTAAATGAAGTGAAAACATGAAAATCATTTAAAAAAAAATGTAGTCAGGAGGTTTTCACACAGCAAAACCAATCCACTGTGCACATATCATGAAAATGGATTCCAGACTCTTTGATATCATATCATCTTTCATTAAATTTCCAAAATGAAAGCAAGCAATTGCCTTTAAGCCCGGCAGCTGATTGTTAATAGAAATTAATAGTGAAATGTGAGCTGGAAAGTAAAAATGTGAAACTCTCCTTCAACAGTGAGGTAATCCTTTAAAACTGCCCGAGACGCTATTTTTATTATTATGTGAGTTCAATTTTCAAGCTGCCCCACCTGGATGGTTTATCATAAGGAAAATAATTGGATTGAACAGAATGTAAACCTGTGAGAGCAAACAGAGAAATGCTGCTTTGATTGTTTAGTTGATTGCCTCTCCTTGTTTTATCTGACCAGTGAATTATGACGTGGAACAGAGGCTGACCTTGACTAATTGTTTCATCCAAAACATACTTCAAACCTGTCTATGTACAGTACATGTTCAAACCCGTTGGGAATGTATAGCCAATTTATTATTATAGTGTGCAGAGGCAATCAATAGAATTCATGTTTTCCCCTCCACACATTTTACTGTCCAATCAATTTTCAGAATGATGCGCCTGCAAAGGTGCTTTTCTGAAAGCAAAGATGGTCAATGAGTTTCTGTTTTGAACTACAATTTGCTGGTGGTTTATTTCTGAGACAAAATACAAAACAGCAGAAGAAGAAGATATTCATAGAGCATCACTGGAATGTATTTGTTTGTGTTCAATGTGTGTGAATTAGCTCTATGGCTAAACTATAAACTATAAAATCTCTGAAAATTGTCCATCACAGTTTCCCAGAGTTCAAGGTGACATCAAACCAAGTCCCAAATATATTTAATTTCTACCTCAGTTACAATGATATTAAATATTTTACTTTTAGTTAATTTTTGTTGACTCTTGTACTCTTTGAGCTGCATTCATTGCATGAATTGTTTAAATTATTATTTATATAACTGAGAAACTGGAACAAGCGAGACATTTCCTTGACAAATCACATAAACAGTTAATTAATAAAAATGTTTGATTAATTTTCTGTTGATTGACTAATTGTTTCAGCAGTACCCTTCACATACATGCAAAAGTACAGTACATAAGGTGCAGTAAATATAGGTATATTTAATGGATGGAGCAGCTTTAGTCTGCAGGTTCTGATCATGTTCAGGATTTTCTTTACATGGATAAATATATTTGGTTATTCATATCCCTGCATATGCGATTCTAATATTATCCAGGTTTTTGATCATCTGAACAGGCTTCTCTTTGACTCCTCCGCATCCAGAAAATGTCACCTCTCCACAGAATTAATTCAACAGTTGGTTTCTGGTTACAATACATTTTACTTTTCAGACATTCCCTTTCATTTCAGCATGTAATAAAAGCTTTATTTATGTAACATGCTTCTAAATAGAGTTACGAAGTGCTTGTAAAAAATAAAATAAAAAAAACAGCTGGAATAACTTGTTAAGGAAGCAGCTGCACCAGTAATGGGCAGATAAGCACTCAGCTAGGTGCCAGGACAAGTGCTTATCCAGGTTTCTAATGTTAACATGAATAATACAAAACCAGGATACTACAACAAACCACGGATTGTATATAAGAAGTGGACGTAGTTACCATGACGTCACCCATCGGTTTGAGGATTGCCATTTTGAAGCCTCGAGTTTGGTATTTTGGCCGTTGCCATCTTGGTTTTTGGCAGTCGCTTTGTTGGTCTTTTACAACCAGAAGTGACACGGGAGGGTAGAGCTAATTACAACCGAAAATTGAATAAGACATTTTTAGGCGACCAAAATATTCCAATAAACTTTCATGAATTGAAAACACACTGTGAAAGGGTTAAAGTTGTAAGACGAAAACACGGACAACGCCGTGGTAGCGACCTGTCAATCACAAGGTAGCCACGCCCTAAAGCATACCCTGCTTTACGACCTATTGGACTCTATATGGGACCATAATTTACTAAATGAACATCATGCTGTATTGAAGAAGACTTGAAACTAGTGATTGAGACCATAAACTCATGTTTACCATGTTTACTGAGGTAATAAATCAAGTGAGAAGTAGGGTCATTTTCTCATAGACTTCTATACAATCAGACTTAATCTTGTTACCAGAGGAGTCGCCCCCTGCTGGCTATTAGAGAGAATGCAAGTTTAAGGCACTTCTGCATTGGCTTCACTTCTCAGACCCCGGAGTTCCCCACTGCAACAAACAAATCATAATCCAGAAACCAGTGTGGAGAAAAAAAACACACTCACTGTTTTCTTTGGATCATAAACATAAAAACCAAGACTCTGATGAACTCTTTACATTCTGGCCATGTCATAGTGTTGACAGATTGTAGGATGTAAATTAATTTGCAGTAATGCCATCACTAATTTTCACTCATGACTTCAGTTTGAAGACATTATGATTTTATTAACACATCAGTGAGGACAAACACTGTACATCTGTATTTCTGTGGAGTGTAGAAGGCAGGCAGAACCTGTTCATTTATTCTGTTTCATAGTTCATGTCTATGCCTCTCTCTCACACACACACAACACACACACCCACACTTTACTCCACCATGACTGTCATCAAACATGCTCTTTCTCATCCATCTTTTATTCTCTATATTCACTGTCAAGCTGCCATGACATTGTCTAGTACAATGCACTTTAAATATGCATTGCACGGGTGTAAAGTTGAGTTCAGCGTGTGTTCGTGATTTGAGAGCTGCAGCAGAGACTATAGGGCTTGAACAGGTACAGTATGTGAGCAGCTATGAACAAACAACCTTGAGCTTTAATGGATAACAAGGACTTCAAAGTAGTGAAGGCACGTGTGTCACGCTGCACCGGTTCCCGTTTTATTCTGGGTTCAACACCAGATTTTGTGCGACTCTTGTTTCTTTTTGATCAGAGTGCAGGTTCTCATATAATCTGCGGCACCTCAGTAGCTGGTAATAGCAATGGAGCAGGTGTCATGCTCGCCTGACAGCAGGTTAACTCAACTCATCTCTAAAATCCATTCAGCCCTTTTGTGTTTGACATCTAATAAGCCCTGTCTTAAATTAAAAGCCCATTAATGCCACCTAATCGGGCTTTGCCGTGTTCTCTGCACTACCCCTCATCACACTTCCTCCATGAGGAATTAGCCTGGGCTGTACCTTCCCTATAGTACTCACTGCACAGTTCCACAGTTCACTCCATTATAAAAGTTTCAGGACTGAGTGGAAGAAAGATTAGACAGTGATGTAATGGAGAGTCACAAAGACAAAAGACAGACTACTCTTTTTGCAGCACAATTACTTGCTACCTTATAACTAGCTAGTGCAGTGCCTGTTTGGAACAGGCCGATTGCTCAGCCTCCGTTGTTGCTGCTTGCAGCAATACCGCTCATCCAAACAACTTCCCACTCAACACTGCGCTTCCTTGTCCTGAGCAATACACCTGACATGACATAGTCGCATCAAGTGAGAAGTAGGGTCATTTTCTCATAGACTTCTATACAATCAGACTTATTTTTGCAACAAGAGGAGTCGCCCCCTGCTGGCTATTAGAAAGAATGCAAGTTTAAGGCACTTCGGTATTGGCTTCACTATTCAGACCCGGAGGTTGCCACCTGCGAGCGACAGCTGCAGACTTCACTTTCTCAGCAAGAGCTTCCAGAGCAGCATTGCTTTGGGAGACTCTTGAGGGTCTGCCAAGACATGCAAGAAGAGGGTCACATGGCCGTTAGGGTTTTTGTGCTACAGCAGCACTAGTGCTAGCAATCTCCTCAACTGGCACTCTAAAACTTCTTACAGAATAAGTAACATAAGGCTAATTAGCAAGCTCTGAAAAAGTAGCGTAAGGATGCCTTTGCCTTGCATGGTCACCCCTATTGTGAGAGCAGAATGTAAATATCAGACAATCTTACAAAACTGTGGCTTATGTTCACTTACAATTTTTTCTTCACGTCCAATTATTTGCCACAATATCTACATATTGTAACTACCCTATGGTTAAGATTAGGGAAAGATCGTGGTTATTGCAAGTCATCTATCGTTAAGGTATGGTTAGACAGTGTTTTAGGCTACTAAATCACTTGGTAAAGGTTTGGGAAAGGTCAATGTTACAGTTAATGAAAAGGCAAATGTTAATGGTCAGTCTTTTATGCGACACAAACTCTGCTCTCTTGCATGAATGTTGGATTTGCTTCACACCCATCAACCAAACATGATCCCCACACCCTTACATTTTGCCTCACTACATAAAGGGCATACTGCTTCCTGCACTGACACTGAACATTGGAGGTATATTGTGAAATCGTCCAACATAAATACAGTTCCTAGGGATCTGGTTTGGCACGTTGGAGCGGCCCCTTGAGAGGGACCCAGATGCCAACCCAGGACACTTTGATTAGAGGTAGGAACATAGGTGTACAGCACATGCACCAGGACATCCTGTTATTTAACGCATTTCCATCCATTCCCTTACTACCATCTAGAGTCCTCACCAGAAAAACGACAGCATTCGCCAAATGGTTAGCGTGACATTGTTATACTGCCACAAAATCTCTTCAACAGGAAGTCAGGGTGGACAGCAATTTTGACACCTGAGACTATGGGGTCCCAGGTCAGAAAACACTCATATGAGTTGTTTTGGAACAGTTTTTCAGAGGGCATTGACAAACGAGTGATTTTGACATTTAGGAATGAGTAATTCATGAGTGTCTGATCCCCAAGGACAATAGAAGTAACACATCTAAAGTAAATCTGATAGAATGTTTTCAAAGTTCCAAGGACTCCAAAGACTCAGAGTACTATACCTCACATTAAATCATCCTTTGAATTGTTTTTTTGTATGACAGGTTAGAGAAGCAGAACTGTTCGAGGACACATTCGCTGTTCTGTTCACAAGCTGCTTTGATTAAGTAATCTAAAAACCTAAGGTGAGAACAAAAAGTGTAATGGAATTAATTTCCCCTGAAGTCCATTAATTCTCTGACTGAGAATGCAAAACTCGAGTGCACCTCAGGACCTTGTTTCAGTTGATTCTCCATCAAATTTTGAGTCATACTGAAGAAATGTTTTTCTATTGTACGAGTTTCTCTTGGTGCAAGACAGCGATGACAAAGTGCCTCTAAACCTATTGCTTTGAAACACATCAGAGAAAAAATAATGCTTGTTGGCACATCTAATTCATCAATGCACCACTACACCCCATTTTTGCCTGCTTCAATGGTGATGCATTTTTTTCATGTTGCCTCTGCAACAATCAATCTGCAAAAGAGACTCTCAAAATGTTCTGTACCAGCAGTTTGCCTCAGTCAATTATCTGTCAGCTCAACTTATTAGCAACACTTCAAATGAATCATTGAAAATGTATTTTCATATTGCAGAGGACTCTTCACCTGTTCTTGACCCACATGACCACTGATTCTCCACATTACCTTTCTTCCCATCTACGATAAGCACCCCTTAAAAACACACTTCATCCCAGTAACCAATCGCAAACATCGGCAGCTAACAATGCACCGTGGTAACACACCTTTAGCCAGGTGACAGGAATCCATCATCAAAAATCAGTAGCTGTACAAATGTTTTGGAATTAAAGCTTGCAGCCGGGAAGCCACTAGAAATTTAGCAGGCTTGGAAACACCTCGGCAACAGCTCTGACACAATGATTATCCTTGCTACACCTTCCATATTCTGGGGCTTCTGTCCGCCTCTCGGCACCCTGAATCATTTAGGTTTTCCACCCTCTCGATGCCCTACTGCCTGCAATCATTTGACCCTTCTTGCCACCTATTTTTAAAACACTGTTTTATACAGCAAGGGCCCCATTTCTTTCTCTGTGGTGTTCTTAGGGTTAAATGGGGGCAATGTAATTAGCCCAGCCCAGCATCTAAGAAATCACAGCCATATTGGATGTTTCTGCACCTCACAATGTACGTTCAATGCCAACGTTCAATGCAGTAAGTAGTGTGTCCTTTATGTAGCAATGCGGAAAGTAAGGTTTGTGGAGGGCAGGCTAGTGGGTGGGCATGTACCGTAGTGTGTCTGACTTTGTGTCCCATCACAGATCTGCAATTAATGTTGATATCTTAATTAAGAATAACCACAATCTTTCCGTAACTTCCACCGAGTGTTTTAGGTGCCTAACTTCAACTACACTTAAAGGGACTATTTGTAACTTATCACACGCATAAATCATAACGGGTCGGAATCCCATGCGCGCTCGCGTGTGGGTACGCGCTGCTCCTGCTGCCTGCTGCCTGCTGCCTGCTTGCACACCGCGCTCGTTCTCACCCGCTCGGCTCGCTCCAGCTCCACGTGCACGCGCGCACTGCAGAAGAGTTAGTTTAGCTCTGAGAATATCTAGTGAATGTGCAGTGGAAGTTTTTGCAGAAATAAATGCTGCAGCTCCTCCAGACCAACAGAGGTTTCCCGTGTCTTATGAAGTGACGGAGCTCCGCAGCGAGTTACGTTATCGTCCCGACCGGGTGTCGGTGTCTCCCCCCCCCCCCCGTTCCCTCCGCGGTCGGCAGGCTGAGAAAGGAAAAGCCAGCACTAGAATCAGCATTGATCCATGGAGAGACCTTCGTCTGGTCAGCTAACATTACTGCCAAGCAGGTGAAATATAGAGTGATATTGTGTGTTAGCTGACGTGTGTTGCCTCACTGTTTAGACCGGTGCTCGTTCATGTCAATGTAGCGCGAGCGCGAGCGCGAGCAACAGGACGCTGACTTTCATTGACATTGCGGCCACAGGTGTCGCTGTGAACAAGCAATTTCTGATTCTTACATATAGCCCCTTTAAACAATAGTGTATTTGCCATAACCATGACCTCTCCCCAACCTTAAAGATAACTTATCATGCTTATTTTCAGGTGCATACTTGTATTTGGGGTTTCTACTAGAAAATGTTTACATGCTTTCATGTTCAAAAAACGCTTTACTTTTCTCATACCGGCTGTGCTGCAGCACCTCTTTTCACCCTGAAACGCTCAGTTTGAGCTCCTGCCCCCGCCCTCCTGAAAAGCCCATTCTGCTCTGATTGGTCAGCTGGCCCACTGTTGTGGTTGGTCAACCGAACCAAACTCTTTGGACTCTGCTCCAGCTCCGCTCTAACTGGCTTTGTTTGAGGGTGTGCCAAACTAGCTGCTTGGCAAATTGTGTTACTTCATCACCATGTTACGGAAGAAAAGGTGGGACTTCAAGCAAGACGTTTCAGACAGTTCAGGAGCAATGTTTCTTGACTCCTTTTGGAATGGAATTTTGGCTTTGTAATTTTGCAGACCTTTTACATGCACAAAACACTATATAACACACTAAAGGAAAGGGAAAAAGCACAAAAGCATAATAGGTCCTCAAAAGGTGAGAATTTCAAAACGTTGGCATTGGACATGAAAAACCTTTTTCTTCTAAATGTAAGGGATTTTTTGAATTGTCCAATAGGATTGTGTCAAAAATAAGGCAGTTTGAAATTCTAGTGAGTGAGTCATACTCGTGCAATACTGCTTTGACAGAAAGTCCTTATTCCATGCACTACTTTTCATGTTAAGTAAAACAGTCAAATACAAAACATTTAGTTTACAATAGAGTTAAATCAACATTTCTCTGACGCAGTCTAGCAAAAGATTAATATTTTCAGGTTTTCTGTGAGGCTGTTTTACTGGACTACATTATATTGTACAAGTTTGTATACATATATATATATCCATCCATCTAAATCTATATCTACAGGTGAGCAGGAAAAATTGCTGCACTACATCTCTGACAGAGCTCATTGTCCAAAACAAATCGCTGGCATCGCCTCCCCCTACCTCTCCTGTACTCTGCTACTACACTGGCTTTATATTGGCAGAAACAATAAAGTCAAATTTTTCCTCATTTTCAAATTAAAGCAAGTAAGCGCTAGCCAATTCGAACACAGACTCGACATAAATATCAAGTACAACTGCAAAATATAATCTCACAAAATTCTGTCATAAAAATGCGACTTTAATTGTTTGCATTTTAGGTTTGGTTTCAAAAAAGGTATGAAGCTGGTGGTTCACTGCAGCACTCTCCTCCAATGCTGAACAGCTGAAATAGAGAGTGGAAGACTGGTAGTGTTGCAGTTAATGGTTTTTGTCCCAAAGCAGAGTTCAGGCCAGCAGTGACTTTTGAAAGCCAGAAATCCATCTTGCAAAGGAATTATTTAGTCATTGGTATTGATCAACACGGCTTTCAGACCCTTCAGATAGTAATGTGCTTTTGTCCTAAGGGGCAGTAAAAACATTATGGCCCATCTGTTAGATGTTGAGTATATTTAAAATTGCAGCATTTAAGAATGTTTCACTTATCGAAGATGCACTGTAAGTACAGTATGTGTGAGAGTGGGTTTTAAATGCTCATATTGTATGAAGTTATGAAGATAAATATGTCTGACTATTTAACAACTCGGTTGTGCATTCGGATGAGACGACCTTGTGAGACATCAGGAGGTAGAAGGAGCACTTAGGCTACGCTTCAATCAGATCTTTAAGACAGACAGTCCGCACTGTTGATCAGATCGGATTTGTGTGTCCAGAAATTGGCAACCTATCTGCATGGGTTGCTGTGGTAACGGCAGAGGTGTCAGTTACTACATAGCTACGCTGGTGACGCCGCTTTCCAACTCTAAGCATGAGAAGTGGAGGTTTATCATTTTGCCCTCCAAACAATCGCGTTGTCAAGTCGTGGTGCAGAACTTATTTAGGCATCTGTCCACAGATTGTTGTTCTCTGTAGCGCTCTGCTAGTAGCAGCACGGATTCTGCTCAGCACTTCTGTCACTCTATAGATTTGAAGTCGTCGTTGTGTATCGCGTTGCTAGTGACGCAAAAGACGCTTTGAAATTTAATTTGAACGGCCAGAGCGTCCGGACTGAGACACATCTGTAAAAATCCGATTGGAATCGCATTTCATACCACCTCCAATTTGCAAAAATTGCTATTCATGTGGGTTTTTTGCTATCCAGGGTTGGCAGTCTGAACAAGGTCTTACATGCCTCATTTAACTTAAAAGTACGGTATGAATTTAAAAGTGGTCCAATTAAAAAAGTGAGTCAACTATAACCAACTAAAAAAAAAACTGATGTATCAAGTATTAATTATGAATTATTCATTGTGAAGAATGTTTGTTACCAGTAAATGACGTCCTACGTCATTACAGCTCAAACAGGTCAGAAGTGTTGCTGGTCTAACGGCTCCAATGTATCAGATTGTTGTAGCTTAAAAGACGTTTCTCACCAATGCGATGCAAAAATGCGGTGCGGGAATCCGCATCAAATTTTCCGCATGGCAACTATGTACACCGGCTCCGGTGTGTATTATCCGCTTTGCCGTGTTCCATTTTCATCATTGAGTCCAAATTTCACTTCTTAATAGTGCCCGTGTCAACTTCGCACAACAAAAACAGACAGAGAAGGTCTACAGGGCCGACACTAACTAAATGGTAAATGGACTTTCATTTATATAGCGCTTTTCTAGTCTTCCGACCACTCAAAGCGCTTTACACTACATGTCAGCATTCACCCATTCACACATACATTCATACACTGATGGCAGAGGCTGCCATGCAAGGTGCCAACTTTGCCCATCAGGATCTAATCTAAATACTCATTCACACACCGATGGCTAAGCCTTCGGGAGCAATTTGGGGTTAAGTGTCTTGCTCAAGGACACATCGACATGTGACCGGAGCAGCCGGGGATCAAACCACCGACATTACATTCACAATATAAATATGCTTCATATGTAAACAGATATATCAGTAAATGAACAGCAGGCTAAATATGCCCTTTGGTCTTGAACAAGCAGAGCATCCTCAAAGAGATCACGGTGATAACATCAGTTGAGAGCAGAAGAGAAAGACATATTTGACCTCCCATCTCTTGAGCTCTTTGAAGCTCAGAATAGATTGAGTCAACATACATGTGAGTTTCAGGGTTTTTTGAAACTGTAAGGCTCTCATGAGCATCAACACACACATCTCGTCTCCCAAGTGCAAGCGCACTTTACTGCACAGAAACAGCTCTATCTGTTTAATTATCCTCCTCTGAGGCATCAATACATCTCAAATGCCACCCCCACCACTCATGAATTAATGATGAACATCTCTGGTTGTTATTAGTAAGCTGCATTGGGAAACAGACTGGTCGAAGTTAATCTGAGATTCAACTCTAAAAAAAACTTGAGGTGCTTGTTGTTATCCACTGTAGAGTTAAAACAACAAATATACTCCTTCATTTGTTTCAACAAGATGTGCAGCCCTTCAGGGACCGCAGTGCACTCTTTGGATACAAGGCCAGCTGGCAGTGATCTTGTCTTAAAAGTTGTCATGCTGGACATACACGAGTCAATTAATGACATCATGGAAGTATTGTGGTTCAAAAGTAGTCCTGGGTGAATTGAGGATTATTTCTTAGTCAGTGTGGGAGTCTGTAAATGATTAAGTTTGCCTGTGCACTATGACAATGGCTATAACTAATGCATGATGAATTTATTAGTTTCCTTTTGATCTGAATTTCAAACGACAACTATTAAAGTAAATTATGTCAACAGGCAGGATTGTGGCGGTACTGATTCCCCAGATTTCAGCTAATCGGGAAGAAGCCTGATGCTCTGTCCACACAGGGAACGTCAGCAGCGCGTGGCGGCTGCCTCGCTGAACGGCTGCATGTGTCACGCGTGTGTCACGCGTGTGGCATCCACACTGGCAGCGTTTCTGCTGCTGCTGCTGGGCTGCTTCCGTCAGCCCTTTCTTTCTACATTGAGTTTGCCTTTCATAATGACCATTTCATTTCATTATAAATGTAATTTATATTTATTTTAGACAGAAAAAGGTTAAGAAGCTTGTGCTCATTGTAAAATATATTAATAATCCACAATTAAAAGCTGGTACTTTATTCATTAATTGTGCCGTGCAAGTCACTGCATTTTCTACAACACTGTCCTGTAATTATTTCAGAATAAAAGCCTTGTGTTAACAAATGAAGGAATTCTGTCCACAGAAAAAACGCTTGAGGGCTTTTATTTTGAAATGAAAGCAGAAAGTGTTGATTTAAAAATAAACCCTTACTTTTTTCATGTCTGTGACATATTCTACAGATACAGATATTGAAAGTGTACTAATGTTGCGGGTATGATGTCAATATGCGGTCAAAAGATCACCTTCACTGTCTGTTGTTGTGAACGGCTCGCGGTAAAAATAGGCGAGACCTCGAATCACTAGAAGAGACGCATCTCAAAGTGTGAGGCGCACCACAGGCATGACAGGTGGGACATGAGTGACCGGGGGAAAATATGATGCGGGATTAATGTTTTGACGTCGGAATCTTTTTCGTGGCGGAACAGTAAACAAATCGGCTGTAGCAATTTTGTTCATTCAGACAGATATTTGACAGGGACAAAAAGAAAAACAGACGATGCTTCGGAGATGAAAAAGATAACGTGCTCAGCTGACCATCACTTGTCATTTTACCTTTATATACTTTACATTAGGGCTGTCAAAGTTAACGCAATAATAACGCATTAACGCATCTTTCGGAGGTTGTAGCGGGCTCAGTTTTAAAGCTAGAGTGACTGTTACTGGTATTGAAATAAGAAAACCTAAGGAATCCATTGGTACCAACCATGTCATACTAGCTTGTTGCGCAGGAGCGAAATAACGCTCCAAACTTACACTAAATTTTGGTGAGGAAAAACTGGCATGGCGATTTTCAAAGGGGTCCCTTGACCTCTGACCTCAAGATATGTGAATGAAAATGGGTTCTATGGGTACCCACGAGTCTCCCCTTTACAGACATTCCCACTTTATGATAATTATATGCAGTTTTGAGGCAAGTCATAGTCAAGTCAGCACACTGACACACTGACAGATGTTGTTGCCTGTTGGGCTGCAGTTTGCCATGTTATGATTTGAGCATATTATTTTATGCTAAATGCAGTACCTGTGAGGGTTTCTGGACAATATTTGTCATTGTTTTGTGTTGTTAATTGATTTCAAATAATAAATATATACATATATTTGCATAAAGCAGCATATTTGCCCACTCCCCTGTTGATTAGAGTATTAAATACTTGACAGATCTCACGTTTAAGGTACAATTTGATCAGATAAAAAATGTGCGATTAATCGCAATTAAATATTTTAATCGATTGACAGCCCTACTTTACATACTGTTTTACAAACTGTTACACCTCTGTCTGTATATATATATATATATATATATATATATATATATATATATAAATATATTCATATTTTTTACTTCATATTTATTACTATATTCCTGCTTACACCTCTGTACATGTATTACTTCTCATCATGCATATACATACTACATTCTGTTTACATGCAGTTTTCCCATCTGAAATAATGGTTTCCACAAAATTACAAAGTTACATTTACATTGCTATTTTATATTTACTTATAGTTGTATTTAAGCCCTATATTTTAACTGAACTAATGTATGCCTTAGATTATCATTTTGCTTTTACTTTTAATTGTGTGATTTCCCCTTTTATATAAACATATTTTAGGAGCATTGTTGAAGGAACCTGAGACCAAAAGTTGTCATTACCAATGACTGTTTTGCTGGAATTACCAAATGCCAAATAAAGAACCTTGAACCTTGAGCTGACGGTAATCAAAAGAAAATATGATGAAGTAGGGCTGCGACGAATAGTTTGTGGCTTCATTCATAACATTGACATTCAAATTATCATTATTAATAAGTTACAGAAACATTACATTACACCTTCTCTGAAAAAAGATAGATGTAATTTCCAAATTCACAACATGTTTTTATCAAACGAAATATTCTGCTATAGTCCATATTTGGTATTCAGCCTTTCAAAAACATTTTCACTGCAGTCAAAACTGTTTACTTTCCCGCACGCACCTATATTAACGGGGCAGCAATCTAACAGCACCATAAATTACATTTATATCATCACAATAACCCAAAATAATATTTTCCCCATTTTTTAGTGTGATAACGTCATAAAGTATGACGACACACATATTGAGTGAATGTGGTGGGAGATGAGGAGAGACCAGTATGTATTTTATGTCTGAAAACTGGCAGGTGACAAAATGAGACCCAACAAATTAAGAAGACATTTTGAAATGTTACATCCCAGCCACAAGTTGTTTGATAAACTTTAAGTAGAAGTGTTTGTGCATGTGTAAAGGTGTTCATTGATATTCACTCCAGCTAGGTTTCACAATGCTGAAAATCAAGTTAAGACAGCAAAGAAGTCTCAAAAGGGCCTAAAGAGCAGAGTTTCTGGCTGACAATATCTGCTGAGATCTGCACTAAGTTGAATCAGGATCAGAGTGTACTGGATGTACAATTCAGCCCTAGAGAAAGGGCATAGTCACACTCTGATTGGCCAAGAGGGGAAATGCACCAAGCTGCTTTCAATTCCTAATTAGGAGCCGGTCTCCACACCCTGCACAACAGGTGATCTGATAACCTCCAATCAACTCAGGGGAATTGTGACATTCAGCTAAAATGAACTGGGAAAAAGGGAAATGACAGCAAGAACCAAAGAATGAGAGACTGCTACAGAAGAGTTTCCTCTTTAAGCTTCACTACACACATTTAGTTAGTTAGTTAGTTTAGTGGTAGTTTAGTTGTTTTTTATTTCATACCAAAACACTTGTCATTCTTCATGCTGTCTCACATTAAAGTTAATCCTTAACCCTCTATGGCATGAATTTTTATTTTTTTGGGGAAAAAAAATATTTCACCCCATTTTTAGAAGTTGATTATATCATACCCAACCAGATTTTGGTTTGTTGCCTCAGGGCAACAATGTGCTACAAGGTTACTGAAACATCAAGGTTTTTTATAGTACATTGGTAACACTTCATTTTACAGGTCCGCAGATTTCATGGTAATTAGGTGATAGTTAGCAAGTAACCATTTGAAATTTCTTTGCAATTACTGCCAAATTACCCAAATATTTACCTCAAAATTTATCGAAAATTACTTTATCATAAACATTATTTAATAATTATATGCTAAAATAGGGCCCTTAGGCTTGAGAAGCGGCTGTGCGCTGCTCTTCATCGGAGGTGGAAAACCAAAACTAATAGAAGACACTTTGTATTCTTTTCCTGGAAATCTATTAAATAAATTACCAGCTATGTATTACTGCTTATTGGGAAAAAGTGGAATATAATTATTAAATAATGTTTATAATAGATATAAAATAATAATAAAAGTCCAGAGTCAAGTCCCAAGTCAAGACATGCCAAACAAAGTACTTTTTGATAAATTTTGAGGTAAATATTGGGGTAATTTGGCAGTAATTCCAAAGCAATTTCAAATAGGTTACTTGCTAATTATCACCAAATTACTATGAAATTTGCTGACTTGTAAAATGAAGTGTTACCAGTACATTTGATAAATGGATTAAGGAAAACAAGCAATAAATGCATTTTGACAAACATCAATCACAAGTGATTCCAACAAATCACAATTAGAAAACAATTGTCTTTATTTCAAATAAAGTGATACAGTGATTGATTGGGTGTAATTTCAAACCAAACACTGGAAGTGAACTCTAGGACCAGTATATCCTTTACCTCCAGTAACCACAAATGTCACCACTAAGTCAGGAAGGCCTTTAAAACAATCAGCTTCTTACCTAAAAGGATCCAACATGAACACGTTTCTGCGACTGGTTAACATACGTTTGTTTATTTTATGCTCCACTACTGTTTCTGCCCCCTCATACCTTTTAAGATCTGGAGTTTGCAAACTGTAAACAGTAAAGTAAACAGAGTTATCCTGCTGGATTTGTATATTGACTGTCAGAAACTGTCATAAATAATGTGAACAATCTGTGCTCAAGACTGCTCTTCTTGTGTACTATTTTTAGTTTATTTCTTTGCATTTTACTTTCTCGTATTTGAGTCCCTTATTATCACAGAGCGAGGATTTTTTATGACTCATAAATGCTTAATTGTTAAATTTTGTCCTCTATAGCTAAGTTGTCAACCCCCTCGCTTCTTTAATTTATGCAGGCTAAGCATGCAAACTGGGATTCTGCCTCATGGCGATATACTTTTTTATGTGTAAACCTTGTCTGTTTTTTGGTATTGTTTTTGCTTTGCTTATGTCTGTGTGCACGCACATTTGTGTTTTTGTGCTCTGGTGAGGCTCTCTCCTTTTCTCATCCCTTTCTCATCAGACCAGATGTGTAGCTATATATGCAACTGTCATATATTTTATTTTTTTTCCGCAGCATTAATACTGTAAAAGGTTTAATTGTTATTCAGCTGAACATTAGGAGACTTCTCTCAAAAATCGACCTTCTGAGAGCCCGGGTTTCTCTGTTTTCACTCTATCCAAAACTTGGTTAATAGTATTTCCATTATTACAGAACCAGCTCCTGTTGTTAACCAGCATTCAAAATATCATTTGGAACATCTTTTATGATGTAACATTGATCGTTTTATTGATCAGCTTCAGTGTTGTTTAAATCACAGCTTAGACAGACTTCACTTCTACTTTATAGCCACCATAATGTCATACACTTGTATTTATACCGTATATATCTATTGAGAGAGGCAGACACATTGAACTTTTATTTGATTGTTTATTTGATTTTTATTTATTTGTTGTGTGTTTTCCCACGAATGTCCAGCAACACGTGAGGCATGTGTCACTTTCCGCTCCATAATTTTCAAAATAAAACTACTCAGTTATGTTTATGCAAAGATTTCGGTTTGGGTTAAAGTGACACCGGAAGTGACGTAACTTAAGTACGGAAGTTGCGAGACAATAAATCAATTTTGACCTGTGGTTTCACACATGACACAATCATCGGGCTCCTGGGCGAATGTCCTGTGTTTTTTGACCCAGCCCGACCTCCTCCGTACGTGGCGTTCGCCGCTCTTTATACCTCCAGGTTCACAATTACGTGGATTACATACGAATTAACTTCGTGCTGACCATCACGAAAAAAATGGGAAATTTGTGTCTATGTACACGAATCAGTGCATTCAATTTAGTGACTATTTCATGAACTGCTGTGCGACTGGGCTGTGATGTTACTATGTTGAATGTTTTGTGCCGTTGAATTGTTTAATATATCATAATTAGTATCATTTATGTGCTTAAATGTTAACTTCCGTGTTGTGTGCCTGAAAACGAGATGGTTCATCTGAAGGGGTTTACCCTCTAATTCAATTCTGAAATAAAAATAAAATGAGCGCTCCCATAGAGAGTGCAGTTCTTCTATCATCTTGATGTAGCACCGCACTTGTGAGAAAAGCCTTTGGCTGATGAAAAGGTGTGAAGTGATACATTTCTCAGGATTGCCTGGTGACTCTAAACGCAGGCAGACTGTATTCATTACAAATCCAGCACACTTTAATAACAGAGAAATTACTGAGGCACGGTGACTTCAGATCTTCCTGATCATCAGTGTCAGTGCACGATTCTTCAAATGATACCCAGATCTGTTTTCAATATTAGGACATAGAGTTCATTGAGGTGTTCTGTTTCTGCTGGGTTAAGCTGCTCTCACTGTCTCATTGTAATTACTTACAGGGGCACTTAGTCTCTGTGGCAATGTAGCTTTGTATATTATGTGAAAAATGTTTTCCGACTGTGAGTCTGATTTGATTAAAATTAGCTTAGTTATAACATCTAAGCCATTTACCCGATACAAAGAAAACCTTTTAGAAAGCAATCTTAATCACATTGCAGATAAAAGATAAAGCATTATTCTATATTTTTCATCCTGTCAACAGATGCTGAAATAAACTGAAAAATCTGCAACAAATATATAGTTTCTTCTGAGTTTTAATTCTCCTCAGTGTAAGGAAATACACTATAGAGTATACACTACTGCAGCTTTTGAGGGGCAAGTTTGTAGAAACAGTGAGCAGAGAGCTTCACATCTCTTTGTGGGCATTTCCCATGGCGGGGGTTGACTGACATTTGAGTGCCGGCATTGCTAGGAGACGCGCTGTCAACTTCCCACCGTGCGCTACCAACTGTCCTGTATAGCCTATGAATATTAATACAAGATGCATTTTCAACAACATTGTTTGGTTTTATTCGGTCAAAAAAACAAACTACACACAACACATTTGTCCACAAACAAACAAAACACACAGTTTCAATCCAACATAGGGTTGGTTATGTACTTTAGTGATTTAAGCCATCTGTCCCTTTACATTACAATAAACATTTGGGAGGACACATCACACTGTTAAGTTTGTATTCCACTAAACTGAAGTGATATTGCAAACTATTACAAAGGTATTGGACCAGCCCAATTACCAGTAGCAACACTGTCAGTCGGCCCCGTGGGAAAACACAATGTAGGGGCGCATAAACAAATAGAAGTTAATTTATTCTTTTTCGTAGGCCCATTTTGACCAAATAAGTCAAAATGAACAATGGAGGTATTCATTTAAATTCAGTTTGACTTGTTAAAAAAAGGCTCAGTATTTCCTAAAACAGGAGGACACTGTATTTTAAAAAAAAACATTACTCAAACAGGAATACATAGTGCATTTGAAAGGGACTATTTTCAGCTTACACACTTGGTGCTCTCGTGAGGAGTCAATGTTGATTTTGGTCTTTACATGAGACTATTACAGACTAGATTATAGATTATCTATTATAGACTTTACATTCATTAACCCACACATGATAATTGACACTATTGAGTATCTGTTTTTCTATAGTTCTCATGCATTTGGAAAATAAACTACAATTGATAAAGATTTTATGAACAATATTACCAATTAAAGGTACAGTATGTGGGATTTGGCGACATCTAGTGGTGTGGTTGCAGATTGCAACCAACTGAGTACCCCTCTGCTCACTCCTCCCTTTCCAAAGACTGCGGTAACAAGAGCTGCCAAGTGCAAAACCGTGGTAACGCCATTTGCCTTGCTCAGAGACCGTCCTTACCATAATAACACTACTTTAGGAGCAGCTAATGGAAGTCTGACGACGGCTGGTGGTACCACGCGAGGCTCGCTGACCTACCCTAACCTTAACTATCTTGCGAGAGTTTCGCATCGACCGCTCACGTTACTGCAGTTTCATAAGCGTGTCGGAGAATTACGGTGGCCTTCAGGTAACGTAAAAAACCTGAAAGGCTCTCTCGAGAGCCAGTGTTTGGTCTTTCCGTTCTGGGCTACTGTAGAAACATGGCGGACTCCGCGAAGAGGACCTGCTCCCTATGTAGATATGAAGGGCTCATTCTAAAATAACAAAAACACAACGATTCTTAGTTTCAGGTGATTATACCCTAATGAAAACATAGTTATGAATATTATATTCTATTTCTGGTAATAGATCCCCCAAAATGTTACACACTGTTCCTTTCAGTATTATTTCTTATAAAGTAAAAATATAAAATGTGACTTACAAAATCAAATTTTTATTTTTTTTTCTATTTTGCACTGACTTTAGTGACTCTGGGACAGCGAGACACCCAGAGGTTTTAACAAATGAATACACACATGTACAGCTTTAAACTACAGAGCTTCAAGAGAAGCTTGAGTGACTTGGCCTTTTCCTCCCTATCAATTCTCTAATACTGCAGGAGAATTAGCAGGGAGGAAAAGGCTAAATTCACTCATGCCTATCTATTTTGCTGTGTGCAAAACACATTACAATTCAAGGCCGAATTGGCAGCCCGCACCCTTGATTGCTTGTTCTCATTTAAAATACCCTGCGAACCCTTACAATTAGAGCTCACAAGATGCACTTGAATATTAAAACCATGGTGACTTTCCACTTCCCCAGGTTATAAGAGGAAAGACATCAGTGTCTCAGCATGTCTTTGTGAGCCTGTCTGGGTCGCTTTAATATATTCTTACTTCTTTATTGTTACTTTCCTTTAATCCATGAACAGTGACAATGTGACATTCATACACGTGGAAGTTAACAAACATGACCTTTAACCATCAAATTCTCCAGATGCAGATCATCTACAGGCCGACTGTTCCTGTGAAATGATGGGTAGATAAAAGTAAAGGTCAGAGCTAATATCCTTGCTACAGATTTTAAACTACTCTGTAGCTTGTCGTAATAATGAAATTCACCAGAGTTAACTCCCCACAGTGTAGACTTCTAAGGGGGGAAAAAAATCCTATTGATCGAGAGAGTTGTGGGGATTCTCCCAAGCATTTTCACAGCACATTTCACTGCATCAGCACTGCCTCGGGGCATCATAGTGAAAGCAGCAGACTAGTGTAGCTCTTGAGGAGCAGGGTGGAGGAACTTGATACAGGTGAAGTGAATATAATGACTTAGCTTTTGACATACCAGGGAGACTGGAGCACTTCAGGGCTCGGTAACAACATCCAGATGCCTTGATCCCTTGTTATAGACTATTGATCCGATGTCTGAGCGGCTGTATTTTAAGGGCATAGACTTTAAAAGATGCCAAAATGCATTGTTCGTTTTCTACTGTCTCAGTTTCTCACAGTTGAAGTATCATGGTTTTGCTTATTTTATATTTCTTCCTTTATTTTACTGCACTGCAAAATGTGCATTAATTAGGGCTGACAATCGATTAAAATAGTTAATCGCGATTAATCGCAAATTTATCACACATTTTTTTATCTGTTCAAAATGTACCTCAAAAAGAGATTTGTTAAGTATTTAATACTCTCATCAACATGGGAGTGGCCAAATATGCTGCTTCATGCAAATGTATGTATATATTTATTATTATAAATGAATTAACAACACAAAACAATGACATTTATTGTCCAGAAACCCTCACAGGTACTGTATTTAGCATAAAAATATGCTCAAATCATAACATGACAAACTGCAGCCCAACAGGCAACAACAGCTGTCAGTGTATCAGTTTATGATTTGAGCATATTTTTATAAGCATATTTACATATTTGTAAAGGGGAGACTCGTGTGTACCCATAGAACCCATTTTCATTCACACATCTTGAGGTCAGAGGTCAAGGAACCCCTTTGAAAATGGCCATGCCAGTTTTTCCTCGCCAAAATTCAGCATAAGTGTGGAGCATTATTTAGCCTCCTTCTCGACCATCTAGTATGACATGGCTGGGGTACTGGCGGGACGCCAACTGACGCGGCCGGGCACAATGAAACCGGAACTCTGACGAGCGCAACGACGTCGGCCACAAGACTCTACGACAAACGGAGTTATGAAAGGGGGCGAGGCTAATATGTAGGGGGCGGGGATCACCTTCACCAACTTAACAGGCACTCTCTGCTGAGTGATATGACACCTCCCACAAGAGTCTGCGACAAACGGTTCATTAGTTAGTCAAGGGGGCGGGGCTTATGTGTAGGGGGTGGGGTTAACCTTCACCAACTTATCAGGCACTCTCTGCTGAGTGATATGACACCTCTCACAAGAGTCTACGACAAACGCTTCATTAGTTAGTCAAGGGGGCGGGGCTTATGTGTAGGGGGCGGGGTTAACCTTCACCAACTTATCAGGCACTCTCTGCTGAGTGATATGACACCTCTCACAAGAGTCTATGACAAACGCTTCTTTAGTTAGTCAAGGGGGCGGGCTTATGTGTAGGGGGCGGGGAGAACCTTCACCAATGAAACATGAACTCTCTGCTGAGTGATATGACACCTCCCACAAGACTGTGCGACAATCGGTTCATGAGTTATGAAAGAGGGCGGGGCTAATGTGTAGGGGGCGGGGATAACCTTCACCAATGAAACATGAACTCTCTGCTGAGTGATATGACACCACCCACGAGACTCTACGACAAACGGTTCATGAGTTATGAAAGGGGGCGTGGCTAACGTCTTGGGGCGGGGCTATGAGTATATATTTGCATTTGAATGACATCAGGACTGGACCCTTATTTTGGCTGAGAAATTTGGGGCAGATCGGACTATGTACAGTGAAGTTACAACAACTTCCTGTTTCATGGCGAATGGCCCAAAATGGCCACCACGCCACGGTCAGGTCGTTCAGTGAAAACTCACCATTTGAATAACTTTTCATCCTTAAAGGGACTATATGTAACTTATTACGCGCATAAATCATACCGGGTCGGTGTCCCATGCGCGCTCGCGTGTGGGTACGCGCTGCTCCTGCATGCTGGCACACCGCGCTCGTTCTCACCCGCTCGGCTCGCTCCAACTCCACGTGCACGCGCGCACACTACACACTGCAGAAGAGTTAGTTTAGCTCTGAGAATATCTAGTGAATGTGCAGTGGACGTTTGTGCAGAAATAAATGCTGCAGCTCCTCCAGACCAACAGAGGTTTCCCGTGTCTTGTGAAGTGACGGGCCTCCGCAGCGAGTTACGTTATTGTGTCTGACCGGGTGTCGGTGTCTCCCCCCCCGTTCCCTACGCGGTCGGCAGGCTGAAGCAGGAAAAGCCAACACTAGGATCAGCATTGATTCATGGAGAGACCCTCGTCTGGTCAGCTAACATTAGGGTGAAATATAGAGTGATATTGTGTATTAGCTGAGGTGTGTCGCCCCACTGTTTAGACCGGTGCTCGTTCATGTCTATGTAGAGCGAGCACAAGCGCGAGCGCGAGCAACAGGACGCCGACTTTCGTTGACATTGCGGCCACAGGTGTCGCTGTTAACGAGCAATTTCTGATTCTTACATATAGTCCCTTTAAGGTCTTAAGATGGTCCTGACCAAATTTCAAGTGCAAAAAATGGGAGAAAATTGCATATTAAATTCAAAATGGCTGACTTCCTGTTGAGTTTTGGACATACCTCCAAGAGGCTTTTTTGTATGTTTCCACATGATACATTTGCCTGCCAAATTTCATACTTGTAGGTGAAACCGGAGAACGGATATCATTTTTTCAATTTTCTAGGGGGCGCTAGCGAGCCATTTTGCAACATCCAAGCCCGAGACCCTTAAAATATCAAATTTTTCACCGTGTCCGATAAGTGTGCCATGTTTAAGAACTTTTCGAGCATGTTAAGGTCCTCAAAAAGGCGATTCATTTGGGAGGAGAAGAAGAAAAATAATAATAATCCTTACAGTTTCAATAGGGCCTTCGCTGGCCCGACGTTGTCGGTGCTCGGGCCCTAATTATCAAGTTAACTTTGACAGCCCTAGTATTAATTATTGTCGATATGTGCTATAATAGTAGCAAAGGTAGTCACAGTTGAAAGAAGCAGCAATGGAGAAGGCAGCAGTAGCACAACAACGGTTGGGCCTGCACTAACAGTCCCTTATCCAACAGATATACTGTATATTCTCCATATGGGGATCTGTTATGGGGACAGCTGCATCATCTCCCTCTGCACTTTCAGACTTTCTTCCTCTCTCTAGGCTGCATATGGAGGCTCCCTGTATTTATTGTAGAACCATGTCATTCCCCACCTGCCCACCTGTTGTCTCCAGAGAGTTTCCTGCCTTTGCCAAACACCTGACCTATGCTGCTCCCTGCACACCTGTCCATCATGTCCTTGTCAAGCCACACCTGTCCCTCATTAAGCCCTCAGTGTATAATACAGTACAAAATACAAGCCACTTCCCCCACTCACTGTTACTAATGTTTTCGGTCTGCTGAAAGTTTGTGACCAGACTTCCTGCCGATCAGAGTTTAACACTGGTTCTGTCCTGCTCCATATTGCATTTGGGAAAGTTTAAAGGACCAGTGTGTAGGATTTAGGGGGATTTATTGGCAGAAATGGAATATAATATTCACAACTATGTTTTCATTAATCACTGGAATCTAACAATTGTTGTGTTTTCATTAGCTTATGAGCCCTTCATATCTACGTAGGGAGCGGGTCGTCTTCACAGAGTCCGCCATGTTTCTACAGTAGCCCAGAACGGACAAACCAAACACTGATATAGTCCCATGGCATACATTTGATGACATATATTCAATGTACTGTTCTGAAGAATACGCCAAATATGTTCATATATAGTACAGAATATTAACATTATATTTCAACATAAGAAAAACAGTTATTGTTGGCGATTTTATTTTGTAATATACATTGTTTATTATCTATTTATTATTATTAGTTTTGTTATAAATGTTGATTTTTCATTCCATAATAGCAGCAGCAGCAGCAGCAATAGCTATATTATGACATTTGTAGTTGTATCCACAGTAGTAATTATAGCAGTATTGTTAAAAGTAGTCTTAATAATAACACTAGTGACAACAGTGTGATAGTGGTAGCATTAGTACTAGTGATAGTAGTTATAGAAAGATAGCATTAGAATCACCCATACACTTTAATATATAAGCCATTTAAACAAAGCTTACCAGGCAGCCTACTGAGTCAGTCACACTGCATATCTGCAGAAAAGCTAAAATAAGCTTCATACTACTCCACCAGATATGATTATTAGGCTTTACTTTATAGTGGATCTCTGCAAAGTCTGGAGCCAGTTTGTTAATTTAGACCGTAAAAACAGGGCATTGTTGAGTTGAGGGGAGATGATGTAAAATAGTGCTTAAAAACACATAAGGCTCTCTATGCTATTAAAGAGAAAAACCACAGTAATCAGTGTGCCTAAGATGGTAAATCCACATCTGAAATAGATTTGTTGCCTGCTGCTCAGGGTTTAAACATTTATCAAAGAATTCTTCATTTTGATAAATGGATTTAAAGGGTTTTAAAAGACAATTATAGTTTTCTGGAAATAACTTTAGAGCAAACAACTAGATGCTCAAATTTAGAACAATTATCTGTTGACATTAGCAAGACAGATAGTCATACACTACTGGCATTTTAGCTACAAGTTGGCACTGAGTACTGCTGGCAAAGCAGCAAATACTACGAGCCAAAGGTTAAATAAAACATTTTTTTGGCCCCCGAACGGAGCATGAAGACGCATAATCACCAATGGGGACTAAACATGTTCGGTTTGATGAGTAGAATATGAACCAGCCCGTCGTAGCGCTGGAAATAACCTTATTTCTCAGTCTATCAATTACAATGACATGATTAATCACATCCGAAGGCGGGGTTAGGTCAAGCAGCACTACAACTGAGCACTTACTGGAGTATGCATTTATCAGATGATAATTAATAGCCCAGAGAATAGTGGTTTCAGTGCTGAGGGGTTTGCAAAAGCCTCCACTTTTAGTGCTACAACCTCCAAATTTTGGAGGTGAGGACCATTCAGAATTAAACTGTCTGGCTGAAATGTGTCTTTTCATTTCAATCTGTCTGGAATGCTTCTTGGATGCATTTACACCAGTGGCGGCTGGTAACTGAAAAATTGGGGAGGACAGGAGGGGTGCTGTTACGGCGGGACTATGGTGGCGTGCGTCGGACCGATGTGCTGCTGCACTCTGTTCACCTGGGACAGTATCCCTGTATGGGCGACAGACTGCAGCACGGATCCTTCAGGGCTGCTACAATGAGCAACTATTGCGTTGAATAATGCAAATAATATAGCTCTCAAGCCCCAAGAAGTTCGCCGAGCTTTGATGCAAATTTTCGTAGTGGCCAAACGGCGGTACTAAAACTTCCGTGTCCGTCACTTGATGCCATTGGGCCCAAAAAGACTTCTGTAACTCAGCGGATAATTTTTTTGTAGGTAATTTAACTTCCAAGTATGAACATTATTTAAATCATTAGGTCCTCAAAGTTGTAAAATGCTAAATGCTAATAGCCAAATACAGAGTTATTTTCCTTCCTCCGTTCATGTGAATGAGACCCAGACCGAGGGATGGGAGGCGGAGTTAAAGGAGACGCTACTGCGCCTGTTCTATGGGCCCAGTGGATGCGGAATATCGCCGGAAGATTGCCGGAAGATCCGGGTACTTTATCACTCGGCAGTCGAGCAATTTTGGCTTCATGCGCCACTGAGCATCTTTCATAGGAATGGATGGGAGCCGCCTACAACGCTGTATCCATTTCTCTTTATACATCCATGATAGCTCCTCGATAAAAAAGGGAAAGTTTGGACTGTTATAAAGGCCTACATTTTGACATTATTATTGGACCAACACAACATCTATACTGTATTCCTCTGGTTATTGATGGGTAACGACGAGCGTCTTTTTACGCGTTTTGGCCAATAACAGATAAGCATGAAAAAAATCAAATAAATTGAATCGATAGAAGAGGTCCTGCCTCAAGGGAGGACAGCACCTGCTCGTCCTCACTTGCCCCCACCACCACTTTCTCGCCTGCCCTGCAGGTGTCGCTGTTGAGGCATTTAAATCAGAATTTTAATAATGGATTATTTCCAATGGAGAGAATATTATAATATATTTGTATAATGATACTGAGATTTGGAAATGGTTTATTTCAACCAATTACTCTTTTTATATTTTGGTCTCCATCTTGCCTCTCAAAAATAGAGGAGGAGAAACCTCCTCTGCCTCTGTGGACCAGCCTCCACTGATTAACACCTACACCATGACGTGACCAACTATGAAAGGGATTCAAAGAGTCTGAAAATGAGGCATGAAACACTCCGTATAGAAACAGAGAAGTGTTGACAGTACAGAGCAGGCAGCTGCCCACTCCAGTATGTCTCATAACCTATTTGAGGGAGCTAGTGAGAATAATATCTTAAAGAAGAGTGTCTAAGCAACCGCTGGTCTTTCAGTGAAACTGATGAAAAGTGTCTAAACAACTCAGCTCGGAAGAAAATTATGAGGCATCATTGAATTGATGCGCCGATGATTGCACAGTTAATAATTTCTCAGCGTTAACGATCGGAGCAGCAGGAACACCTGTCGGGGCAGTGATTACAAAGTGATCACCAGAAGTGAATAAAAAGCTGGAGAGGTAAACTCAGAAAAATTTAATCTAAGTCCAGATGATCTAATTGTTGATTGTTTCCTGGATGGAGCAATAATATGCACAGCTGGGTGGAATCATTAACAGATCCATTGTAGGGGGAGACTGCACTGTTGGCACTCAAACTGACTAAAATCGAGACAATTCTGTGGGATGTTCATTAAAGATACGAGAGCACACAGTGTGCTTATGATGCGTAATGGCTGCTATAAAAAAGGGATAAAATAACAATACACCAGTGATCAAAGAGAGAAATGGCTGCTTCCCTTAAGAGTGTTTAGACAGAACAGAAGAATTTGGCATGGTTTTTAATTTAATCAAACGGCATATCAGGATTTCATTTAGTGTAAACTTTACATTAAGCAGGGCCAAAGCGACTCAGACTGTCTGTTGTTTACAGCAGTCCTGCAGGCGCTTTATGGACCGACGAGTAAAGAGAAAAACAGGCTGACATGGGAAAATTTACTGACTTTATTAACCTATTTAAATGAGCTGAAAAGAAATGGGAAGTCTTTATGGTTGCAGCTGCTAATGTTGTCTGGGAAAAAGCAGTCCGAGGCCGGGGACTCGCCTATTATGCTTACTGCACATTGTCCCAGGCCTGAGGGCCACTGTACCACTGTTGATAGCTGCTTCCCAGACAGTCCAGTGACCCATGAGTCACATTACTTAGATTTTCTTTGAGCCACACCAGTGACCGGGCTGGTTTCCGAAAGCATGCAACCCAGCATCAGCAAGTTTCAGCTAGAGCCCCAAAAATATGTTTACGCTCAAGTGACACAGCCCTCTAGCAGCCGTATTAATGATGATGGGAGCAAAGAAGGAAATAAGGTAATGTTATTACAGAGCAACAAAGTCTGCATACTGTTGGATGGAGGTCAGGGTGGATGGACGGGTCAACAAAATGGACTTTAACACAGCAACTTATGCTCATACAACAGCCCGTATGATATCGTACAAAAAGTTATTCCTCATTGTTTGTGCGTCTTTCTATGAATGTCCAGCAACACAAATGTAAAATAAATAAATGTTGGGGAAATTTGAATGACCACTTTCTTAATATAACACAGTTAGTGGTGATGTATAAAGTGTGTATATGATAAATATGATGTACTTCTTTTTCCCTGATAATGGCCCTTGAGGCTTATTAATATAGATGATGCAAATGAATGTAAAGTTAATGAATGTATTTAAAATGACCGCTTAAAGTACGTATATGATAATTATGATGTACTGGATCTCGGACCCCAGGAAGACTAGCTTGTGCCATTGGCATCAGCTAATTGGGATCCTTATAAATAAATAGATAAATTAAAGTGGCAGTAGGCAGAATATTTTTAGCATCATTGGGCAAAAATGTCATAATAACCTTTCGGCATATTGTAATTCAAGTGTTCTGAGAGATAACTAGACTTCTGCACCTCCTCATGGCTCAGTTTTCAGGCTTTAAAAAATCTAGTCCGTAATGGGAGACTTTGGCCAATCACAGATCATTTCAGAGAGAGTGTTCCTATTGAGCGTTTCTATTGGCTGTGCTCCGGCTGGTGGGCGATGCTTGGTATTTCCTCAGCAGATCTCAACATGGCTGCCGGGTCACAAACTTTCTCATTTTACAGCTAAACAGTACACTACAAGATGTGTCTGAAAACATTCTATGTGAGAAATAGGCATAACAGTAACAGAATATTGATCATCAGCGCTGCTTAGTTTGACAATTTGATCAGAGATCGCGAGAGATTGACAGCCGGCTCTCATAGACGGCAGCTGGACGGCAGACTCCAGATCAGCTCTGACTGGTTGTTTTCCTGTCTGTGAAATCAGCAGATGCCATTAGGAGCACCGGAGGACACAGAGGCACATGATTTTTTTCAGATTACCTGTCTCATGCACTACTGTCAGGATATTGTGCCTGTTTTATAAAAATAACTATAAAATAACTTTTTATTCATATTTGTTCCAACCTGCCTACTGCTGCTTTAAATAAATTGACATGTGACGCACATGTCAATTTCAGCTCCAGTCTTTTCAAAATAAACTTCTGTCTTCACAGGAAACAACTTAGTTAGGTTAAGGAAAAGATCAACTTGGTTAGGTTTAGGCAACAAAACTACTTGGATAGGTTTAGGAAAAGATCGTGGTTAGGGGGGGTTAGCAAGTTAGAAAGTCTGTTGTTTTTTGACCCGCCCTTACACCCCGACCTCCTCCCTACGTGACGTTTGTCACTCTTTACACTTCCTGGTTCTCAATTACTTGGCTTCATATAAATTGATTTTGTGGGATATATACGAATTACAGAGCATTCCTTTTTGTAGGTATAGCTACAAACGCTGTATGAGAACAGCCTGAAAACAGTAGTTAGGTGTTCGTTTCCTGTTTCAAATGACAGTTGACGTTGTGTTGTGTTTTTTAAAGCATCACCACGATCGTTCCTTAACCTTAACCACGTGTTTATTGTTGTTGTTGTTGATGGCTGAGTTCAGAAATATGTGTTATTCTAGAGGACTCAGACTAACGATGTATTTTGTTGTTTTATTTGGAGGGTCTATTGCTGAGGAAGCCCTGAGCTGTCTACAGACAAAACATTGCAGCAAACTAACATTAACAATTATATACTAGTGCACCTGCACCTGTTATTACCTCGCTCAAAGGCTGCAACAAAAATGGGAAACCAGACAAGTTTTAAAATGGTAAAAGACATATCTATTTAACAAACTAACAATAGATAACTAAACAAACATGTAAAGTCAGTAATAATCAGTATGTGTGGGTGTGTGAAAATGTTTGCAGCAAACAAAACCAAGACAGTTGTGCCAAGGAAGAGAGCCATCTGTGGGAAGGTAGGGAGCTTTTATATCAGCAGCACACCGAGTCCAGAGGCCTGTACTACAAAGCAGGATTTGGCGTTATTGAGGTAACTTCAGGGTTAACCCTGGGTTTTCCGTCCTACGAAGGTGGATCACTGTTTACCGGGGTAGATCGCCATGGTAACTTATGCTGAACAGCTAACCTGCTCTGGAGCAGGTTATGTTCCAGATAAGAGATCAACTCATATAAAAACACCGCCTATTGACCAATCAAAGCTCAGTGCGCGGATCGTATGGTAATATTACACAAATACGAAGAAGTTTAAGTCATAATCCAGGCTAAAAACAACACAGTTTACACTGACAAATGCAGGAAGGACAGCTGGATTTATGCTGTGGGTGTTTACCGCTTTGAATTATATTTTTTTACTTGGTCTTGAGTCCGTTTCACAACGCAGGAAACGGGGAACGCACCTGACAGAAGGTTGAAATAGTTATACACACCCCATGTATAATAATGGGCATAATGAGGTGTAACCCATCCATCCACCCATAACATTTCTTATAGCTATTTATAACTAGACGACTTTATCCGACTTTTGAATGTTCCGTTAAATTAATAAGTCTGTTAATTTACACATTCACACATCGGGAGTTTTTTTATTCTGCCAGCTGTTCTTCCTGCATTTGGCAGCTTCAACTGTGTTACTTTTAGTCTGGACTGAAGTGTTTAACTTCTTCGTATTTGTCTAATATAGTTTACTCTTCCTTTGTAAAATGTGCCGCTCTGCCTGTCTGTCTGCTGACAGTAGACTTGTCCATGTCTGTAATTGGTCGGATGCTGCAATCACCGCCCCGTTCATGTGAACGTGCTCATAACCAGACTGAGAAACCATGAGTTGATTTACCGAGTTGATAACCACCTTCGTAGGACCGCTTAGCGGGATCTCGTTTGTTAGGGTTGGTTAAGCCAGATAACGAGAAGATACCCTGGGTATGTTGAACTCGCTTCGTAGTACAGGCCTCAGGTGTGGCTCATCAACCTGACGACCCTCCGCCCTTCAAAACAAAGAAGAACCAGCAAAAGGACACCAGCACACATAGTGGAGTGGAGGGGTCGTCACACACCCAAGGGAGCACAGAGTACATTAAGGTCCAATTCCAAACCACCCCCTACATCTTCTCCCTACCCACTTCCACTCCGTTTGGGCGTTCGCATGGAGGGTCCGCCATATTAAGTGCCATTCCAAACCAATTCACGGGGAGTGGAACTGGGTTATAAAACCCTCCAACAGTGAGCCTGCATCGATGCCAACTTAACTAGCTGCCCTTACTGACGACGTGCAACACTGTTTTGTCTTCCTCAAGGAACACGATCCAATGTCAGTTCCATGCAACTACCGGTACAAACATTTACTGTAAACTGCTCAAACTAAGACAGACATTTAATTTATTCTACTTTATTTTCATACAGACGTCAACAACATAAAGTAAATAGATTGTCCGGTCTAGAAAACGGTAGACATGTTCATTAGATTGTAAATTGTTGTATACAACATATGTTTTTTTGTTTTTTTGTTTTTTTTACCCCTATCAGGAGCTATAACCCCGTAATTTATTATATCTTCAACTATGCAATACTGACTGCAGTGTTTTAATGCAATAATTCAGCTGTGCAATAATCTGGTTTACTCCGGCATTAACACCACATTTATTTATACAGAACATTTAAACTAATATTTTTATTTTACATTATTCTTGCATTTTTATAAATGCATGTATTTATATTATTTGCATAGATCCTATTTGTCAGCATTATTATTTGCACTGTTAAATATATTTATTTATATTTTTTTAGGATTTCTCTATTTTTATATATTTATATTTATATTCTAGAACGGGAGCATAAATGTAACTCAATTTCCCACCCGGGGATCAATAAAGTATTTCTGATTATGATATTTATTTCCTTGCCGGAGAGAGGGAAGTTCATCCCGAAGTGGCTGCTGTATTGATACCCTTCACCTTAAAGAAGGTGCTTCATTGAGCTGTGAGTGTGACTACAAACAGAGTTCATTCCACCACAGAGTTGGAGGGTGTAGGGGCCGCATTGGAATTGGGCCTTCGAGTGACTATATATTGATCTGCCAAACAGGTTAACGGGAGAAATCCCAGGTGAGTAGGGTAAAAACAAATGTAATATTACCATGAAACTTCCCCAGTTCATTACTTATATTAAGACAATTATTTTTTGTATTACAAATTTTCTGATAATGTATGTTTGAATATGCAAATGAGGCATTCTCTTATCAAATATGTGCTAACTTGCATACATTTCCAGAACAGAAATCTGAACATTGGATAAAACCAGGTTCGAAATTCTTGTTTCATTTATTTGACATATTAGAGTCAAAGGTTTTTACTGACGGATATCTTTTTCATCTCTCCATAAATCAGAAAATACTGTCTACAGCCATAATAAATCTATTTTCGCCATGCTTTTAGGAATAAAATGTTCTATAAATCAGGCTATGAATGATATATGAATAAATCCCTCTGTAGAAACCTTCAGAATATAGACAGGAATGAAACTGGAAAGTTTGTGTATGTAAGTGCTACTGGCTCAGAGTGAGAAAAATCTAATTTTGAGAAAACGGCCTTTAAAGTGGCAGTAGGCAGTATATTTTTGGCATAATTGGGCAAAAATTCCATAATAACCTTTCAGCATATTGTAATTCAAGTGTTGTGAGAGATCACAAGACTTCTGCACCTCATCATGGCTCTGTTTTCAGGCTTTAAAAAATCTAGCCCATGACGGGAGACTTTGACCAATCACAGGTCATTTCATTGAGAGAGTTTTCCTATTGGCTGTGCTCTGGTCATGTGACTAGAACTTGGCGTTCCTTCAACAGATTTTACAATGCCGGCTGCGTCACAAACTTTCTCATTTTACAGCTAAACTGTGCACTACAAGATGATTCTGAAAACATCTGAGGCAAGAAATAGGCATTAACGTAACAGAATATTGATTCATATTTGATCAGCGCGGCCTAGTTTGACCATTTGGTCGGAGTTCGCGAGTGATTGACAGCCGGCTCTCATAGACGGCAGCTGGACAGCGGACCTCAGATCAGCTCTGACTGGTTGTTTTCCTCTGGTAAGTGAAATCTTTCAGATGCCGTTAGGAGCACCGGAGAACACAGCAGGACACAGAGGAACATGAATTTTTTTCAGGTTACCTGTTTCATGTACCACTGTCACAATATAGCGACCATTTTATAAAAATAACTTTTTTGAATCATATTTGCTCCAATCTCGCCTACTTCAGAGATTCAAAAGATATGCATTTTAAAATTCATTACATTTTACAAGACACTACAGGTTAATGATAGGGTAAAAAAAAAAAAAATATCACCATGAAACTTCCCCAGTTTATTACTTACATTAAGACAATTATTTTTTGTATTACAAGTTTTCTGAAATGTTATTTTTAAATATGCAAATGAGGCATTAAAGCATCAGTAAAGTTATTTGATTGACTTTGCAATCGTAGTTAAAGGCAACCAAGTCATCCTCACATGACTAACGCATTAGTTTCACACATGCAATATCTTAATTTCCATTTGTGTGCAGTACACAGGTTGTGAACATGATAGAATTCCATCTTGTGCATTATATCCTGTCGTTGGTCACGCTGTAGTGCTCTACAGTTTTCTCTTTTCATGACACACTAGTTTTTCTCTGCAGGGTTATGTGTGTTCCGCCCTGAGCAACATTTGAGTTCTGCAATTCAAAAGGAAATGGAAACCGTGAGTAGAATTTCTGCTCTTTCTTTTTTTTCCCCATATATCTGTCTGTAGTTTTCCTGGAACTCTTCTTTTGTTTGTTTGGTGGTTTTTACATGTGTTTCTAACCTGTTGTTTTACTACACTATTAAAGTGACTTTACTTTTAAAAAACTCAGGAGACCGGAGTTTGTATCCGGTGTGAAACCAACAATGTGTAGTTGTCTTTGAGATTGTAGTTATTTTAATCCAAAACACAATCTTTTTCCCTGAACTTAACGAAGTGTTTTTTTTTTTTTTGCCTAAACCTAGAGAAGTTGTAGTTTTGTTGACTAGATCTAAAGAAGTTGTAGTTTTGATGCCTAAACCTAAAGAAGTTGTAGTTTTGCATAAACATAAAGAAGTTGTAGTTTTGTTGCTGAAACCAGTTTTTTTTGCCTAAACCTTAAAGAAGTTGTAGTTTTGTTGCCGAAACCTAAAGAAGTTGTAGTTTTGTTGCCTAAACCTGTATTTTTGCCTAAACCTTCAAGAAGTTGTAGTTGTGTTGCCTAAATCTAAATAAGTTGTAGTTTTGTTGCCTAAACCTAACAATTTTTTTGTCTAAACCTAAAATAAATTGTAGTTGTGTTGCCTAAACCTAAAGAAGTTGTAGTTGTGTTGCCTTAACCTAAAAAAGTTGTAGTTTTGTTGCCTAAACCTAACTATTTTTTTGCCTAAACCTAAAGAAGTTATAGTTTTGTTGCCTTTAAAGAAGCCTTTTTGTTAATGTTCATAACGTGACGTTTCGTTGAGTTTTACGTGTTAGAATGGGCTGCTTTTAAGTTTCACTTTCACTTTTACAACGTAGTAGCCCCCTAATGACCCACATCTATGGTGCTTATAGTGACTGACAACGCCTACTTAATAGCCTGATAACAGTCAAAACAGGTGCACCATTTGCATTGTCACATGCAATGTAACTCACCATTCTCTTTCAGAAATCAATGCGAGTTAATACGGTTAAAAAGCGAGTATATCTCCAGCCTTAAGGAATCTGGAAAAAAGGTGCACTCTCATTATCCTCATCCTAATTATGTCATTTAGAATTACATATCTTTTCAGAGTCCACCTAGTCTAACCAAGGCAGCTTTTTCGTCATGCTCCTTGGAGCACACAGAGTGATCATCACCACTTCTCCTTCTCCACCTCAATTCCTTTACCAAAATACATTTTTTCTGTCCTCAGGTGATTTTACAGCCAGCCCTAAGAATATCATCCCCTTCCCAACAAAGTCAGGAAAGAGTTTCTCATTGCTTTCAAATCCCTTCCCCTAAATAACCCTCATATAACACTGCAAGGTCCCATCTCAATCTACTGCTCCTTTCTGTCTTGTGTCCCTGGAAAGTTTGCTCTCAATGCAGCCGTGGCCAAAAATACCATCCTCATAAAATCTGATGCCCTCTGTACTCTGTGACTTTGTCACTTTCAGTGTCAGTCAGACCAGCCTGGTGAAATCATCTGTCACCCCAACCCGCCTCCTCAAAATTAGACTTATATACTACTAATTTGTTTTTCCAAATGAGTTTTGCAGGGAATGTAATTGCTGTCAGGTTTATGTTCATTTGCAATGTTTTTCTCCAGTGAAAGAAACACTATGTTTTTGTACTGAATGCAAGGTAGGAAGGTGGTCGGACATTGAAACTGCAGACTGCGGTTCACATCCTGAGCCCTGTGAGTGGTTAGGTTTAGGCAACAAAAGCTAATCATGGTTTCAGTTAAATGTAATAAAGTATCATTGTGTCTTATTGTTCAGGTCACTGTTGTCTATCCCTTTGTTTGACCAAGATCAAGATCTTTCTCCAACCTTAACCAAGTGCTGTGAGTGCTAAACACAACCAAATACCAGAATCCGTTGCTACGACCCCATATTGTATTCCCAAGGTGAACATTGGCAGGGAAAACAAATTAAATATATTTTCAGTGAATGTTTTGCATATTTGTTCATTAAAAATGTTCTCTCATTATATTGATAAAGAACATAGTTCAGTTGACATCACGGTTACAAATTAGTGGTATAAGAGTATCTAGAAGACAGGGTTGGTCACGCAGTCAGTAGCTACTTATGCTGCAGATTTGCTCTATTTGCAAAAGACAAAAAGCATTATTGTTGCATTATAGGTCATTATGATAAAATGACCAACATAACACATACTACTACTGATGGAGTATTCTTTGGATGACCTCTTGATGACCTGAGGTAAGAGAGTGGAGCAGGGATGACGTATTTTTCTAGGCCAACCAGGAAGTTAGCATCGCCCTGGTTCCCTCGACAAAAAGCCAATGGGAGTTTTCCATTTTCAAGCGTGAATGCAATCACCAGAAGTAAAAAGCTAACAACAAGTTGGCTAGTGATGTATTGTAGTCTCATTTAGCCACTTGTTAGCAACCGCCTTTTTTAAGACATGTAAAAGCTTCAAAATGTGGGATATTTACTGACATATTTTATATCGTAGAACAAAATTTTAAAATCTCTTCAGCTTGTGTTAACCACAGACCTTATTTCAGGCATCTACCTAAAAATCCATTAAAAGAAACCATTGACTTCGAAATGCTAACTTTTCGGGTTTTAGGACTCATTCCTGCAGCATTCTTTGGTGAAGTACACAGTAGGACAGAAAAGTCCTTCTGCAGCTTCTTACATTAGGGTTATATTAGTGCTCTAATTTCTGGAGGAGAGAAAACACAATGGCCAACAGCCTAAAAACGGTCCGTTCTCATTTCCAGGGCGTCAAATACAGACGCTTTGTCACGGCCGTCAGCATTTCATAGCTAACACAAGGCTTTCATCAGGAGACCGCTGTTCGTGTCCCATGTGTTAAGTTTCACTTTCACTTTACAATCAGATGTTTGTTCATGTCCTGTGTCATATTTTCACTTTACAAACACAGTAGTTTTAAAGGTCCAGTATGTAGGATTTGGCGGTATCTAGCGGTGAGGTGAGGTAGGTCATTTGGAGCAGAGCTAGTGCTTAGAGTGTGTGTGTACGTGGGAAGTGAGTGGTGAAGCAAGAGAGAGAGAGAGCGGCGGCGACGAGAGCGAGTAACGTTATCGACTCTGGCCCACGCAGGAAAAGTTAACAATGTTTGGTTTGTCTGTTTTGGGCTACTGTAGAAACATGGAGAGGAGAGAAGCTCCCTATGTAGATATAAACAGCTCATTCTAAGGTAACACAAACACAACTCTTATTATCAGGTGATTATAGACTAAAGAAAACATACTTATTAACATTATATTCCATTTCTGCCAATAGATCCCCCTAAATGTTACACACTTGTCCTTTAAGCCCAACCATGTAGTTTTTTTCCCTGTGGTTTGGTTGCCTAAACCTAAAGTGACACCAACGGGCATGACAAAGTGGCAGAATGTGATGAGTTGAGATGAGAATGTGTTGGCATTCTGCAAAGGGCTCTCAAATGCTGCTATGAAATCTGTGCCTCGGCGTTTCTCCAACGCATCACAGAGGGGACATCAAGAAGGTGCTCAGCTTTTGTCGCCTTTGAACAGATGGCATCAATTGGGTTTTCATCCACTATAGGGTGATGGTACTGATGGTCCTGCTTGTCATTAGAAGGACACCCACTCTTTCTTTCATAACAAAAGTCCAGCGGATTGTTTTATTTGCTTTACATTACCTGGATGAATGAGATTACTTTGTATGGACAAGACTCTGGGGCATTGACTGAAACTTGGCCTAACTGTAACTAATGCATCTCATTATAAAGTGGTACAGTATTTCCCCAAGTGTTACAACTGTACGTGCCAAGTAAGGTCCAGGCTTGGCATTACTATATGATTCAAATTTAAGCCATATGCCTAAACTCAGCCGCTTCATTTGAAATACTGGCATGGTCTATTCAAGGAGAAAGCAGGCCAACACACAGTTAACTCCTATCCTTATGGGCCCTGGCTATTCACTATAGATTTAAATGTATTTAAAGGAAAACCTGATGGTGCACTATTTTCTACCCCTCCTTTCTCACATTTGTTGGTTTTACTCAGCATTTTGCCTCCCTCTGTCACTGTCAACAGTCATTCTTGCTTCTTATCTTTATTTGTTTTTCTCTTATTGTGACACTTTATCAGTTTGACTTAAAAGTTGCAGTCAGCAATTCCTTCATAGGAAGTCAGTCAACAACTTAACTGATGACCTCAACTCAATTTTCCAACATGAGAGCCATTGTTCTGCCCCGCAGTGTAAAGCATGCAGTTTATTCAATTCAGATTCAGTGTATAATTGTCTCAGTGAGATTCCTCTAATGACTGCTGTGAATATTGCTGCTGACAGCTGTTGAAAGACCATGCAACAACAATAACAATAGTAATCGCTGATAGGAGGGAAAATACCCAACTGAGGATGTAATGGGCCTGCAACCCATGAGAGCTGTATTCAGGGCCGGCTCAACAGAATATCTGAGCTTTAGAATGACTGACAGGATCAGGCTATTCTCATTCACTGTTTGTACCAATACCTACGAACAAAGTAATGCACTGTAATTCGTATATAACCCAATTAATCATTAGCTAGGACAAGCAGGGCTGCCTCTAAGGAAGTGAGGTGACGTAGTATAAGTAAGGGATAACGTACAGCTAGCCGGTCATTGTTGTGAAAGAAACCCTGAAGGGAAAAGATCGTGGTTTGGCTTAAAATAACTACGGGAGTGGCGTTCCTTCAGTACGGAACTTACATGACAAATAAATCAACGTTGACTTCTGGTTTCACACGGGACATGAACGCTGGTCTCCTGGGCAAAAGTCTGGTATTTTTAGACCCAACCATCCACCCCGACCTCCTCCCTAGGCGGGGTTCGCCGCCATTTATATTTCCTGGTTCATGATTACATTAATTACACACAAATTCATTGGATATATATACGAATTACAGTGCATTACTTATCGTAGGTATAGCTACAAACAGTGTATGAGACCAGACTGTTTGATGAGACAAGTTTGGGCTTGTGCAGGCACACTCATCGCTGTGGTTGCTTGGCATTCGTATGAGAGCGCACGCAAAATAAAAAAATTGTAAGATATCATATGAACTGTTGTATGAGGATGCAATAACAGGATTACAAATGGCCTGACTATGAGCACAAACACATGGACAGAAAACTGTAGTAGAGAGAAAAAATTATATTTTAAAAATAACAACTTGAAAAGACCTGAAAAACACAGTAAAAGAGGTGCTTGACAAAGTTGAAACAAGGACCTCACATTGATCAACACCTCTTGAGTGGTCAAGGATACAATCGGTTCAAGTCCAGTGACACATAGCAAACCAAACTGTAGACACAAAGGCCAAAATGGTGGGTCTGGAGGTTCATGAGTTCAAGCAGCCAAAGAAGGAAAAGACCAGCGGGCAGAAACATCGAGAGTAAAATGGCCTAGGGCTACTGACAAAAGGGAACGGTGAAACTGACATGGAAACAGCACTAGACAGGCAAGACAAAAAGGAAGAGTTGAGAGCAGAACAGATAGATAGAGGATGTCATACAGTATTATGACTCAGGAGAAGGTGTGGGGTTCACAAAAACAAAGAGGAACCAAAGTGGTGGAAGCGACAGCAAACAGTTGTAGTGTGGAGGAGAGACAGATAAAAGCGCCACAGAGAAGACATCAGAAACGAAGATCAGACCGATTAGAAAGGAAGTGTCAATAAACTACAAGTAAACAAAGAATCATTTGATAGAACTGACTAGAGGGAGTCTTTGAGGGAAATGAAAAAAAAAATAAAGGACAAAGAAGAAAGGAGTTATGATGACAGTATTTTACAAGCCCCCCTTTTAAATATGTAGTGTACTACTCTTAAAAGGATAAGGCTAGTGTTATTTTCTTCTTTTTTATTATTAACAACAATTCCCCTGAAGAGACAAAACCAACAAAGAATTTTTCCTTCCAAAAAATGATTGTCTGTAAAGCCACGGCTTGATTTGGCTTAAGCCTCAGTGCTGAATCAATAAAGTTTAAAAAGACTGCTGCATTTGGGTGACACATTCATTTATTGTGATCAGCACAGGCGGTGTAGTTTATTTCGGTCACTTTCTTTGTTTACTTTTAGGTCAGGTTCAAAGATATGCAACCCACAAAGCCACATTAATGGGAAATCATACAACGGTTGGTATGTTATCTTATGAAAAGTTATTCCTCATTTTTCATGGGTTCTCCTATAAATGTCCATCAACACGTGTAAATTTCCGCTTGTTACATGCATTCAGTCTTTTCAAACTAAACTTTCATCTTCAAAGGAAACAAGTTAGGTTGTTAAGGCAATAAAACGACTTAGGTTTAGGAAAAGATCGTGGTTTGGGTTAAAATAACCACAGAAGTAGCGTAACTTAAGTATGGAAACATAAAAAACAAGTCAACGTTTGGGTCCAAATAACTACAGAACTGATATAACTTAACGGTGGAGTCTGCGATCTTGGAGAGCTAGCATAATTTGAAAGTAGCATCGCCTCAGGAGCTCCGTCTAACCCCCCCCCTCCCCTCGAAACTCCTTCCATGGCAACGCCCCCCACACACATGCACGAGCACCGCCGCATCGTAACTACTTCACATTTTTCGTAGCTATTTCATCACTAAATTCACTTCTGAAAAATGTTAAGGCGAGAAATCAACGGTGTAGATTTAGAATATTGACAGTTTTACGAAGTTAGATTGCGAATCAAACATTTTCTCTACTGTTGTCGGAGTTTAGAAGCTCCACAAACTGCCGGCACAGCCAGCTAGCTCCTGCCGGGATCGCCACCTCTCGACCCGGGCATTCACTCACACAGACCCCGCTATGAGCTGGAGCTCTCTCAAGAGACCGGTCTGTAGACGAGGGGCTTTTATTTCCTTGTTGACGGAGGGGGGGGGGGTAGCAGCTCGCTGGAGAGCCGGCAACAGAGCAGCAGAGTGACGAGGGAAAGAGAGAGATACCTGCTGAGACAACACGACCCTTTTTAACGTTACTCTAATATCTGGAGGGAGATCAGTCCACTCGTTTGTTTCTGTAACTGAAAAAGCAGTTTGAGTAACGTAAATGTTGTGGATCAATGTTTTATATCCGCCGTCTCCCCTCGTTGATGATCCTGTTTGTCTGACTTCACTTTGAGCTGTTAGAATAAATAGTTTAAACCTGCAGTATCTTATAACGTAAACTAACAGAACATAAACAACTAAATCAAAGTTGTATTTTTCGATAATATGGTAATAGTGGTACGAGTTCGTTCTCGTTGTCCGGTGTTTTAAGAGCTGAGTTTTCTCTTCCATTCTCCAGTGAACGTGCGGCGGCGACGCGCTTTTAGTTCACGCTGGTGCACGCTAAGGGTAGAGTACAGGCAGGGAGGCTTCTGATTGGTTCCTTACACCCGGGACCATTTTTACTGATTGGGAGACGTTTTTACAGGATTACAGCAGCTACAGATGACGGATCTTTTCCGGTCTTTTTTCAGTGCTCATAAGAAACGGATTGCTGTCGGGGTGTAAAGACCATTTCAACCAATATAACAAAAAGTGTATACTGGATAAATCGCATACCCCATCTTTAAGTACAGAAGTTACATGACAAATAAGTCAACGATTGGGTTAAAAAAATCACGGAAGTGGCGTTACTTAGGTACAGAACTTACGTGACAACTAAATCAACGCTGACTCCTGGTTTCACAGGGACACGAACCTGGGTGACAGTCTGGTGTTGTTGGACCCATCTATCCACCCCGCCCTCCTCCCTACGCAGAGTTTGTTGCTCTTTATATTTCCTGGTTCCCGATTATGTGGATTGCATATAAATTGGTTTTGTGGGATATATACAAATTACAGTACATTACTTTTCATAGGTATGTCTACGAACGGTGTATGAGAACAGCCTGCACCAGTTTGAAACATGGACTAAGGCAATACTGCAAAATATAGCAAAAATATACAGTCAACACAGGAGCACCATGTTTCAGCCTGGCAGAGCTGACCAGCCTGTCACCCTTGAGCTGCTTCTCCGCCACGCTGCTCCAGCTTGTCTGCCGAGCCTCCACCACTCTATCGCTGCTTCTCTGACACCCTTTGTCTGATTCTCTCTTACTTTTCTGCCACTGCCGGACCGCCATGAAGCTGTTTCTTAGCACCCATTTCTACCCTTAAAAAGTCCAGACTGCAACTATGGCAACAGAGTGTGGTCAAGATGACTCCATTATCAGTGCTTGTAGTCAGATTTTATGGCGTAAGAATTGCGCCACTTCCCATATTAATTTAAATTATGTGTTCTTGATTTTCATGTGCATTAGTGAAACCGGATGTTTAATGACAATTCAGGGTTTTATAAACTGCCTTTCCATTTCAATAGAAAACCTGTTTCACAATTATTCTGATATCCAAGCACTCCACAGCCAAAATTTCAAATGAAACCAACAAAAAAGCTTTCAGTTTCTGGCAACATTCAGGCACTTAGGAATGGCACATACTGGTAATCAAATTGCTTCTCAGCCAGTCAGGAAAAACTTACTGCTTATGTCTGCTTATGCTTGTTTTTCTTGAATAACTAGAGAGAATGAAACGCAGCACCATAGACACTTAGTGTGTGTGTGGGTGCTTCTGTGTGTGTATGTATTTTGGTTTTTTGGTTTTTGCTGTCTGCTGTGTGTGTCATTATTGGCTGATGTTCTTGGTTATTTTTTCCTGCTTGAGAAATTTATGTCAAAGTCACTTTGACCAACACGTCTACGAAAAAGGTTTCTCACCCATTAGGAAGGATGTGTTCTTGTGCAAATTGCTCGGAAAAGCCTCGATGATAGCACAGAACGTGACTGTGGCCGGTGCCTTTGAAGTCATTTGAGCAAGCAGGTGATGAAGTGCAGGGCGATAATGCTTGGTACCAAAAACGTACTGAGCTGTTTGACCACTATACTGAATCACCTGCCTGTGCCACCCCTCCCATTTTGGCACACTTATCTTCAAGGTGACTTACTAATTCCAAACAGGTGTAGGCAAGATTAAAACTAATTTTTTTAAAAAGCCCTGAGCGTGCCTGATGAATATGCCATTTAACTGGCATAAATCATGTAAAAAAATGGAGCCCGCTGACTCACGTACACTGTGACAGCCCAGTAACTTCCTTGTATGAAGCTGCCAGCACAAGAGAAATGACAATTGTTTTCCCTTGAGGAGATATGTGACACTGAGTTCGCCACTGTGCTGCCCTTGGCCCCAAACTCGCTGTGAAAGTTTAATCTGTTCTGAACTTAGAATTCAGCTCACCTTTCAACATGACATGAGAAGCAGCAGGAAGAAATATATCAGTTCCATGGCAGAAAGTGAGCAAGGTCACGTCACAACAAGCATGTTTAAGAGAAAAAACATAACGCTTGAAGCTATGTGACTCTGCACACGTGGCTAACAGGTCTGTAGAATCACCTCTGGTTAAAGGTTTTGAAATGTTTGTTATCTCTTCATTGCTAACGGTAAGCACTCACTCACTCACTCACTCATCTTCAACCGCTTATCTGGGGTCGGGTCGTGGGGGCAACAGCTCCAGCAGGGAGCCCCATACTTCCCTTTCCCGGGCCACATTAACCAGCTCTGACTGGGGGATCCCGAGGCGTTCCCAGGCCAGTGTGGAGATATAATCTCTCCACCTAGTCCTGGGTCTTCCCCGTGGCCTCCTCCCAGCTGGTCGTGCCCGGAATACCTCCCTAGGGAGGCGCCCAGGGGGCATCCTTACTAGATGCACGAACCACCTCAACTGGCTCCTTTCAACGCAAAGGAGCAGCGGCTCTACTCCGAGTCCCTCACGGATGACTGAGCTTCTCACCCTATCTCTAAGGGAGACGCCAGCCACCCTCCTGAGGAATCCCATTTCGGCCACTTGTACCCGCGATCTCGTTCTTTCGGTCATGACCCAACACTCATGACCATAGGTGAGAGTAGGAACGAAGATTGCCCGGTAGATCGAGAGCTTTGCCTTCCGGCTCAGCTCTCTTTTCGTCACAACGGTGCGGTAAAGCGAATGCAGTACCGCCCCCGCTGCTCCGCTTCTCCGGCCAATCTCACGTTCCATTGTCCCCTCACTCGCGAACAAGACCCCGAGGTACTTGAACTCCTTCACTTGGGGTAAGGACTCATTCCCTACCCGGAGTAGGCAATCCATCGGTTTCCTGCTGAGAACCATGGCCTCAGATTTAGAGGTGCTGATCGTCATCCCAGCCGCTTCACACTCGGCTGCGAACCAATCCAGTGAGAGCCTGAGGTCACAGACCGATGATGCCAACAGGACCACATCATCTGCAAAAAGCAGCGATGAGATCCTCAGCACACCGAACTGCAAACCCTCCTCCCCCCGACTACGCCTCGATATCCTGTCCATGAATATCACGAACAGGATTGGTGACAAAGCGCAGCCCTGGCGGAGGCCAACCCCCACCAGAAATGAGTCCGACTTACTGCCGAGGATCTGGACACAGCCCTCGCTTTGGGCGTACAGAGATTGGATGGCCCTAAGAAGGGCCCCCCTCACCCCATACTCCCGCAGCACCCCCCACAGTATCTCCCGGGAGACCCGGTCATACGCCTTCTCCAAGTCCACAAAACACATGTAGACTGGATAGGCATACTCCCAGGCCCCCTCCAGGATCCTTGCGAGAGTGAAGAGCTGGTCCGTTGTTCCACGGCCAGGACGGAATCCGCATTGTTCCTCTTCAATCCGAGGTTCGACTATCGGCCGAACCCTCCTTTCCAGCACCTTGGAGTAGACTTTACCAGGGAGGCTGAGTAGTGTGATACCTAACGGTAAGCACGGTTTTGTAATTCAGAGGAATTTAACCTCCTGCAGAATTTAAAAGCTGTATGAATTTGTATTTGTATTATCTGTATTTTTATATCAACTGGGCCATTTATCAGTGGGTTGCTTTTAATTTGGGGCACCTTAAAGTCGGTAACTTTGAGCAAATGTGATAAAAAAAAGTTATTTTTATAAAATGGTCCCTATATCCTGACAGTAGTGCCAGCCCAGTCGTACAGCAGTTCGTGAAATAGTCACAACATTTAATATATTGATTTGTGTACATAAACACAGATTTCAACTTTTTTTCATGATGGCCAGTACGAAATCAATGCGTATGTAATCCACATAATTGTGAACCGGGAACTATAAAGAGCAACGAACGCCGCATAAGGAGGAGCTCAGGGTGGATGGGTTGGGTCAAAATACACAGGACTTTTGCCCAGGAGACCGGTGTTTGTGTTCCGTGTGAAACCACAAGTCGAAGTTGATTTATTTGTCATGTAGCCTCCGTACCTTACGGCATGGAGTTATTTTAACCCAAACCGCGATATTTTACTAAACCTGTCAAGTTATTGTTTAGTTTGTGCAGTTTCTCCAACTTGAGAGAGAATAAACATCTACTTGGCGATTTCTATCAGGAATCCACTCAATGACAAACAGCTTTCCTTTCTTTTCCCTCCTTTATTTTGAAGGTTGATTTGACATTTCAGTTCATTTAGGAATTTCTTAGCCATTAATTCTTTGCCATTAGGTGAAAAACCTTTTGAAAATAGAAAAAACACAGAAAAGAAAATGTACACATTATTACCAAAATAAGTGTTAAATAAGAACAAATACATTTTTAGATTTTTTAAACTTTTAACCAAAATTCATTTCCCTTATTTCATTTAATACACATACCCATGTGAAATACAAATAATCAAGTGCCCACTGCTGCCATAGCTTTCTTCGTAACATAAAGGTAATATGTATTATATTAAATTATTTAATTACTTATTTAAACACAAAGTATTTTATAATTAAGTTTGAGGTAATATTAAATCCTGCAGTCATTTTAACATTTCCCATAAGCCCATGTAAACTAAAAGCCTAAACCTACTATTCACAACTTTATAATGAGCTTCTCACCACATTTGTGACTGAATGTGAACCAGGAAATCCCCGTATTTAACAAACAATCAACACCCTCTTAACGCAATCATCACAATTCACCGTGCCTCTCACCGTATTATCTACCGCACATGCAACTGGACTCAAAACAAACAATCGGCCGAATTAAACAAGCGATCTTCTATGAAGCCGAGTCAAACTATCGCCACAAACAAATTGGCTACCGTTCCCCGTGCATAACAGCGCTAAACAAACAACATCATCAGCGATCTCCGCCGGGTAAACAGTCTCTCAGTCTGTGATCCAGTATAGTTCATTTACCGGCTGCCTCTCCAACTTTGTAGACGTCCGTTCTGCACACAGTCCCGCAGATCGCAGCGCTGCTTGAGTGACAGCACTGCTTGTTAGCGCGCTGCTAACTTCTCCAGACCCTTTTCACTGTGACACAGAGTGTTGCTTTTCTAATGCTCCGGGCATAATCGGGTTAATTAGCTCCATCCGGTTTACTTCCTGAGCACTCAGTTTTGCTAGTGGACTTATTAATTTACAAATTACTTTCTGATTTATTTATTTTTTATTTTCCTATTTATACTATTTTCTTAATCTCTATTTATTAATTTTTACAAAGCTTAATTTCCTGGAACCTTCAGTTTGACTTTACAAAACCTAACTACGTAGTTTGTTGCCTAAGCCTAACCAAGTCAATTTATTCACAAACCTAACTAAGTAGTTTTATTTTGAAAAGACTGGAGCGGAAATTGACACGTGCCTCACGTGTTGCAGGACATTCGTAGGAAAAAGCACGAAAAAGACGTTGAAAGTTGTCCTAAAGGTAAGGGAAATACGTTTCTACGTACACGAATCAAATAGATTACATTTTGTGACTATTTCAGACTGTGTTGGTAGTGAATGAGACAGATAATCTGTGAAAAAAAAATCATGTCCTCTGCCTCCTCCTACTGCTCCTAATGGCTTTGCAAGATTTCACCGGTCCGAAGGAAAACAACCAATCAGAGCCTAGGAGTCTCTACAGCAGCTGTCAATCACAGCTAGTGAAACTGTCAAACTAGGCAGGGCTGATCAAATATGAATCAATATTCTGTTACTATAATACCTATTTCTCTCCTCAGATGTTTTCAGAAACATCTTGTAGTGTACTGTTTAGCTGTAAAATGAAAAAATTGGCTGGTGGGCGGGTGTGGTTTTGGCTTGACTGTTTTCAACATGGGTCACAAACTGACAGCTCTATAAAAATAACTTTTTATCATATTTACTCAAAGTTACCGACGGCAGCTTTAAGGTTAAGGTCACTCTAACTTACATATTTTCCAACTGTTATCATTTTTAAAAAAATTAAAGACAGAGTGAAATTAAAAATAAAATGTTCAAGTTTTATCTTGTTTAATAGTTTTATATCAAAAGAGCCTTATTTTATTTTACTTTTATTATTTTCTTTTTTAACTCAGGGGCGTCATTTGAATAATCCAATCAAATGAGATCTGGGCCGACTTGCTAAATCATATAAAACCACAATAGACCTCTCATGGCAGGAAAAGAACAGAAAGGTGAAACTAATTTTGTTAACGATGGTTCTGATTAAGTGAGCCAGTGAGCCGGTGTGCACAATACCAGGACCCATGCAGTCATTTTTAACATTATTAATTCCACCAGTGTTTTCACTGTTATTACTCGCCAAATTATCTGTTATGAAAAAGTTCTATTGACCGTTACTGTAGCTTGTGGCTTGTAGTAATATCAGGGATTGGGGGTGTGGATTTTAGTTTGAAAGTCTAATAATGTGGGTAAGGGAGGTGTGAGTGGAGACCAACAGTCCTCTAGAGCTCTGTATCGCTCTGTATGCGCTATATGACACGGCCACTGTTGAGCCATCCACTTAAATTTCAAGGACACATTATGGTATCTAAAGACGCTCTAACTGCTGTTTCGCTGCTACTTTAGTTCCAACACCGCAAAAAATGGCCATTATTGCATAAGCATTGGGATTTATTTAGGCAGAGTCAAATGCATATATTTGAGAGAGAGGTACAGATATAGAAGAGTAGCCATGGGAATGACTAGGCCACTTTTATCTAATCCCACTTTTGGGGATCTGGTTAATTCCAACAAAAAAGTGTTTGTGTGGGGTTTTGTAGTAAGTAGAAGACAGTTGAAACCAGAATGTAAAAGGAGGGAGTACAAATATTGATGTTGTCCTCTTGGTGTTCGGTCTGGTGCTAACCTGTATCTCTGTTGACTCTGCAGGTGGCTGATTAGCATGATCTGGAACACCTGTTGGGTCCAGAGTGTCCCAGGTTGCAGTCTAATCCGTAGAAATAGAATGAGAGTAGAATGGATATTCCCATTCAATTGGCAGGATGGCAAGAGCGGCGGCCCTTTTTATTTCCTATCTATCTATTTCTATGGTCAATGCACAGCGCTGAGCATCATTTTATTTTGAACAAAATTACCACAGCAAACAGTTCAATGTCAGTTCTCAATAACGCCGCTCCCTCTCTTCAGTCACGCTATAGCTCGCTCTACCATCGCTGCTCTCTCTCTCTCTCCCTCACTCGTTGAGCTGAGGAGGAGTGGCCCACTTTGAATGCCGTGTGTTTACAAACAGCAACCGACAACGGTAACATACCTTTAATTTGGTCCAATTTGATTTAATTAAATATTTTTTCCATGCTGAACTTGCCGGTGGTCATAGAGTTTTTATTTTTCAATTTCTGATGAGTGAGTAATTACTGTATGGTCCTCAGACGTGTTATGGGCCAGCCTGGCCCTCACAGCCGCAGACAGCACAGAGCGGAACGCTGCCCGTCAGACTGGGCCAATCTCATACTTTTTTTTGTTGAAAGCTGATTTGGCTGATTTGGTAATTTTCATCGTGAACGTGACAGACTGGGACTAGTGTTCCAGCTCACCAAGGCTTTCCTGGCCGGTCTTGTTTTGATTCAGTGCAGTGGTGACCTGCTCATACAAACTGAAGAGGCAGGTGTCAGCAACACATCCTAAAGTGACATGAAGGTCCTGTTAGTGTTAAAATTACTGCCATTTTTTTTTTTTTGACTCAGAGCATACAAAGCCTCTACATCTCAAAGTCCCAGGCTGAATTTCAGTCCCAGTACGTCCCTGGGTAGAAGACAGGTGAAACCAGAATGTAAAAGGAGGGAGTACAAATGTTGGTAAAAGATCCCAGAATCCCACAAACTGTAAGTGTGCAAAACCATTTTCTGATAAGACAGAGCTGCAGAGCAAGATATTATTTACTGATAGCAGTCCAGTTAGTTGCTCTGGATACACAGTGCACATCACATGATCTGATTCGATTATCAACACAGCATCTAACCGAGGCAGCACTATTTCTCTGCCACAAAGGTAGATAAACATCCCTTCGGAAGGTAGACGCACAGCACCAACCACAGTCATTGACATCATCTGATGCTCAGCCTACAACCCCTGAAAACACCTTCCCTATTCAACCTCGCATAGAGGCTGTTAGCACCCAGCTGACAGAATAATGACAAGATGGTGACAAAGGTCAAACATCATGCTGGAATAAAAGACAGAGAGGCAGTGGGAGCATGACAGAGTGGTAAATGAGACAGGTTTGTGGCTTACTAAGAGTAAAAGGGCAGCAGGGCCACATCAGTAAATCGGTTCGTGTGCTGTTTGAATGGCAAACGACTTCTTAGTCATATCCCGTACACTTACATGCTGCTAGGATATAACTGTCAGTGTGCATTGATGGTGCACTGTCAGATTAGAGCGGAAAACCTATTATTATGGCCACTGCTATGTATTTGATAGGGGACTATCAGCTTGCTATTTCCTTTCTAGGTGGACTGCTAGGGGGCCCACTATCTGGGACTTTTCTCTGGTGTAGATTACAGTAAATCCAACTTCATGGGCTAAAATTGGTTCCTGGTCTCCGCTGTGTCCCCGAAAAAAGATCCAGGCCTTAATTTTCCGACTGAATTCCCATTAATGGAGACTTTAATATTTCTATTACCTTGCAGGATTGTTGTGGAGGTTAATATTAGTTTGCAATTAGAGCATCAATCCTCATTTACAAACTATATTAGGCTATATATCTCTCACTGATTTGACTTCAGCCTAACGCTGACTCTGCATCCCAGCTGTCGCCACACACACTGTACACTGACTCTCAATGTGCTCTCGTCCATGTATACAGAGTTCATTGGCGACGTGACTTTCTGGTCAACCAATCATTCACAATTTTTGTTGAAATTTGACATACCTGAGGTCAGTCCAAGTGTTCCAGTTTAGCAATGCAAATGTACAGTAGCTGAACTTTATCCATCCCTCACAACAACCACATTAAAGTTGAGGTTTCTTCTAGTTCGGCTGCTGCTGTATATTTAAGCAAAAAGTCACAGACCTATAAAATACAGTACTGGAGCTAATCCCATATTACAGCTTCTCAGTAGAAAATCGCCACTAACTTGGTACATGTGGAACTGTGAATAGTCAGTTAGAATCTCATCTTTTTTCTTCTGGGATGGAAGGTTTCTCAGGAGTAATTTTTTTTTTAATGCATATCTGCAGCTAAACCTGTATTCACTAATGTCAGAATCTCCAAAGACAATTTTGTGATTAAAGAGATATCAAGAATTATTATAAAGATTTGAAACAATGCCGATGTACATGTATGTAACTTTTTCTTCATGATCAAAACCAGTAAAATTAGGTTATTTAAATGTCAAGCAAATACAATGGAGATTAGGGCTGGGACGACACACCTATCTCCGGATTCGATACTATCACCATACTTGGGTGCCGATTCAATAAGTATTGTGAGTTTTAAGTATTGCAATTCTACAAGTATTGTGATTTGATATTGCGATTTTTGGCAACTTTTTTAACACTAGACCATGGGAAAAAGTTGAATCATACACTTCTACGGACTTTTACTTTGGAAAATATCTAAATTGATACTGTAAAAATGTTTGATTTTCAGCATGTATGTAGTCAGAGATGTCCTGAAGTCAAATATATCAGTCATTGTCAGGCATTATTTATTAATTTTTTTTTCCAGCAACCCAAAAATCAAAGAATAAATACATTTCCCATCGGAGCCATTTGAATACATTTCACATAAATGTCAGTATATGGGTGCTCTGCAGTTGTAGCATCGGCTGATTTGACCGCGGAGATGAGAGTGACGGCTGACTTGACCGCACGCTACCGCAATACAATAACGTTTCCTGTCCATGACAGAGTTAGCATGCAGCTTTAGCCATGATGTCTAGCTCTGCTTTTTCTGACAATGTGTGAAACCCAAAGTGTTTCTATACTTTACCGAATGTGTAGTGTTTACCACTTTGGATTTAAAATGTGATTGTGCATGTCGTATCCATGCAGACCCTCCGCCGTTTTCTCACGTTACTCAGACTAAAACAATAAAAGCGGTAACTTCCTTCTACTTACGTATAGACTCAAATGAAGCAAATATCGATTCTGGCATCAAAATATATATTTCAAAAATCATGAAAAAAAGATTGCGATACATAGGTGAATTGATTTTTTTTCCCACCCCAAATGGAGACCACCATCAAGTTCTCAGTTTTAACGTCATATCGTTAAAAATATGAACATCAAATCCTGTTTTTCCAGTAATGATCTGTTCACATAATAAAAAGCCCTAATTACCAACATCTCTACTGACACGGTTCAGTGAACCAGGCTCAGGAGTCATTATTAATTCAAAAAATAGTCAACAAAAGCTCTGAGACAATGCTATTTTGGTTTAATTATCATGCTCAGTACTTTTAAAATAATGTTACAGTGATTGTCCAACAGTAACCCCCCCAAGAGGACAGAAAAACCTACAGTGAATCATTGCTGTGTCTAAATATGGAACAATTTGATATGACTCATTGAGTGAATCTGATGAGTTCCATCCAACTGGGTTTCGAGTCTCGGCAAAGCAATCACAAATATTTACATGGAAATATACGACACACCTGCTCTTCTCAGGTATTGGCAGGTACAATAGCTGTAGAAAGATTCAATTAATTCATTCAATACACACAAACAGACACATGGGAGGCACAATGTTTGCTCTTCGTTCAATCATATTAGAATGGCTTGAATTCATCTTGTTTACAGGCAATCTTCCAATTATGGTTGATTGCAGGAACAAAGTGACACAAAGTGACTTCTGCATTTAACCATGTTTTGGCTGCTATAACTATGAGTGTTCACAATATAGCCTACTTAGTTTAATAAAAAGAGTCAAATGGTGGATTATGCTACAGGAGTGGTTTAAGACATTTTTTATGTATGTTTACATATCTTTTCCACAGAGAAATCTGTCCCAATTGGAATAAGGAGAAGGCAGACACTCTCCTTTGTAATAATCTACAGACTTTTTACAGCCACATTTCAAGTCTACAATAAAGATTTTGAGTGGATTGTCACTTTAACTTGCTTTATAGAATCAAGAAATACCTAGTTTTTGATAATGTACATGCCAGGGTGTCCAAATATATGAAAACCATGAGGTGGAGTCTTTTATTTTCTGTATCGGGACACCTCTGATGGGCGAATTCACAAAGAGCAGATTTCTAATAGCACCATGAATTGTGCTTGACTGCCAACCGCTATCTGCCCTGTCTCAACGTCTGATTCACTAAAGATATCGCACTAATGTTATTACAACACAAACACGATTATAACGTTTTGCAGCTGAGTGCAATTTGCCTTTTTTGCATCTGATTGCAATTATGTGGCAAAGTGTAAATGTTACCTTTGCGCCAAGAACACAGTAGGCAGAACAATGGCAGAGAGAAAAAGAAAATTTCAATTTTCAGACAGTGAGCTACAGGGCCTGACCGACGAGGTGCAGAAGCATACCTCAAAACTTCAGACATGGGAGTCAAATGTAACAGAGAGAATTTTGCGCCAAATGTCTGCATATTGCCTAATTTAAATACGTGCAAATAGCATAGGAGCACCGAGATGCTAGCAGTTAGGGGTGCATTTCACCCTTTGCGCGTGCTTTGAGAACAGCCCATTCGCCAGGAAAAACGTTGGTATTGGACGTTTCTGCAAACCAGGGATACATTGAATGTCGACGTTTTTGCATACGGTCAGAACAAGTGACGGAGTTTAAAGAGCGAAAAGAGACACACCGGGCGGGCGGGAGGGGAGGTGGATGGGTCCTACAGTGTCATTTTCACTGTACAAACGTAGTAGCTTTAAGCCCAACCATGTAGTTCTTTCCTAAACCTAACTATAGTGGTTTTGTTGCATTGTTACGGTTGTTATGTTATGTTGTTACATTATTATTTGAACACAAATTTTCAATCAATTTTTGAAAGGGGAAATACGCTTACTCACTTCTTTGCCGAGAGTTAGATGGTAAGATTGATATCACTCTCATGTCTGTATGGTAAATAGGTGCTACCATCCACAGCCAGCTTACTTAGCTTAGCACAAAGATTGGAAACATGGGGGAACAGCTAGCCTGTCTCTGTCCAAAGGCAACATAATCTGCTACCTTAAATCTCCTCATCTAACTCTTGGTAAGAAAGTGAATAAGTGTATTTCCCATAGACTGTATATAAGAAGTGGACATTGACCCATGGACGATTTTGAAGCCTCAAGATCGCCATTTTGGCCGTTCATATCTTGGTTTTTGGCTGTTGCCATCTTGGTCCAGACGTGAAAGAATGCACGCTTAAGGCATTCTGCATTGGCTTCGCATTTCAGACCCTGGAGTTGCCCAGTGGTATTTCCCAAAATGTCTACTTTTCCATTCAAAGTTTGTTTGTTGTGTGTTTGGCCAGTGAGAGTTAGCCTAACTACTGCAGTATAATAGACCTTGCCCACTGATTTAGAGCGGTTGTTAATCTGTCGACAGTAACTGTGTTATTTGAGTGGACACCTGCCAGCCAATCAAACGGCTACTATATAAAGAGTTATGAGAAGAGGGGAAGATTATGTTGCAGCTGATTGCACATCATGCTTGCACATACTGCTAGGAACAAAAGTAGCAGAGGACAAATGTGCCGGCGGTCGCCAATTCCCACCAGATTCTGGATCGCTGCAGGCCCATCTCCACAACACAGACACACACATACACAGTAATGTGTACATCCATCAAAACTTAAACTGTTAACAACGGTATTCATTTTCAAAGTATGGCACACACACTTCGGCCAAATCTCTGTCATGTACCATACCCTGTCTGGCATTCCCCTAATTTGTCGCTTGGCCTTTGAAATAATGGTTCACAGGGACACAGAGACGAGCAAATCATTTGATTAAAGTGGGGCATAACAGTGAGTGTGGAAATCAGCCTGACAGGGAAATGTCCCAGATGTTGGGTTTTGGACAATGAATATGCAGAGGGGGGTGAGACTCTTGGCAGTTGGCACAGGTTCATTCCCTGCATTCGGATGGCCTCATTCCTGTCAGACCCACAGCCACACAATGTCCGTCTGGAGACCTAAAAATAGTAACAGAGGCAAAGAACAGTGGAGAAGTGTGCTCTCTTAAGGCTGCACTGACCTGAGCACATTCGACTAAGTCGCACTGTCATACATTGTGATCTTTTTCTTAGACAGGGCAGTGGATAGAAAAAAGGACCACACAAACCAGCAATATGTCTTCTTCCATAATGACTTTGTTTTTTTACTGTCAAGCACTCAGCCCTCCTAGAAAACACCAGAAATTCCCCGGAGCGCCACTAGCTTGTGTTTGAGTCACAGATCACTGTTACTGATCATTAAAACGACTCTGCAGCATTTGAGTTTTTGATGGCTCCTCGCTCTTGTGCTGAAGAAATGACCGCCGTGCTGTCAACCATCTGCAGTCATGATTGCCTTCAGCTCTCTTTCTCCCAAGTTTTCATGGCTGGCTCTGCTCCCCATTGTTGCCTCTATACCTCTATCCCATCTCTCCAGGAACAGCCAGCTCTCGAGTGTGCATACTGCAGGCAGCCGTAAAATGTTCAGCCGGCCAAAGCATTGTCGCTACAGTGGTTTCTAGGAATTTGTGCTGCTTCCTTGGGTCAACTTAAGATACACGATTGGTGTTCTTGGCTGAGGCAACAGCTTTCACCCTGCTTTTCTCCCTCCCTGCAGATAGTGTCTGTTTCATCCTTCACTACCAGCTTGAAGAACCTTCTCCAGTCGATGTCAGCTTGCCTTTCATCCAGATAATGAATTGAATAGTCAGGAAGCTGTTAAGTTCCCTCCTCCGCAGCTACCTGTCCCAGTCCACCATGGTACAGTTGATCCCGCTGAGCTGCTTCCTGCGCCGTCGACTTTCAGCCACTTCACTTTTAAGTGAGATTTCCCAAACTTTGTTTTTGAACTTAAACATCAAGGGATGATTTGCAGTTGCTACAGTCACCCCCTGGAAAGCCCCCTACCCACCCCTAATGCAGGGATCAGACTACCAATATCAGCATACATCTGACAGACGTGGCGTGTCGGGAAAGAAAATGAGCGCTGGGCGTGAGAACCTTTTTCTGGGCACTGTGTCATAGTGGCAGATAACACATTAATTAGATTTTATGGTCATAAACCAATATACATGTAACACACTTGTCCAAATATACATACCCCCCCCCCCAAAAAAAACCCAACAACAACAACCAGACTCAATCCAGCTCAGGGCCAGGCCCAGTTCTAGACTGCTTTTAATGGGGGGGGGGGGGGGGGGCAGTAAGAGATGATGGTTGGTCACCAACCTCTGGGTCTGAGAAGTGAAGTCAATGCACAAGGGCCTTCAACTCGCATTCTCTCAGGCTAACACTCGCAAAGAATAATTAGACGTTTGGGAAATACCAGTGGGCAACTCTGGGATCTGAAATGTGAAGCTAACACAGAAGTGCCTTAAACTTGCATTCTTTCTAATATCCAGCAGGGGGCGACTCCTCTGGTTAGAAGAAGTCTGATTGTATAGAAGTCTATGAGAAAATGACCCTACTTCTCACTTGATTTATTACCTCAGTAAACATTGTAAACATGAGTTTATGGTCTCAATCGCTAGTTTCAAGTCTTCTTCAATACAGCATGATGTTCATTTAGTAAATTATGGTCCCATTTAGAGTCAAATAGACCATAAAGCAGGGTATGCTTTAGGTGTGGCTACCTTGTGATTGACAGGTTGCTACCACGGCGTTGTCCGGTCTGGGAGTTGTCCGTGTTTGCACTTTAGAACTTTAACCCTTTTCAGCTCATGAAAGTTAATTGGAACATTTTGGTCGCCTAAAAATTTCTTATTCAGCGTTCGGTTGTACTTAGCTCCACCCTCTTGTGTCACTTCTGGTTGCAAAATACCAACATTGCGACGACCAAAATGCTCCGTGGTGCACAAACCAATGGGTGACGTCACAGTGACTACGTCCACTTCTTGTATAGGCCTACAGTCTAGGCTTTCTACAAGGGTATGAAGTAGGCAGCTAGAGGAGTCCGAGGGCATGCAGGAAAAAACGGACACAAAACAAAACTGTGGAAACGAGGCAACTGGCTCTCTTAATAATGTTTATTGCTGGTTTGATGAACGGTGCAACAGTTTGTCGGACTCTGTAATCAGTGTTTCGCTAGGTTAGTGAATGAATGCCTCATGCTCTGCGTACAGCTTCAATGTGCAACTTGCAGGTGGCAGTACATGTGGATAGAGGTGACAGCCTGATGGATATGTGTGGAGAAAAGAGCGTTTTGCTATGATTTATCCAGCACGTGTGGTGTGATTTACTGGTGTGTGATTTGCTGTGTCTCCTCTGGTGTTCCGCTGCAGCCGAGATCAATTTAATTGATTAGATCATGTATTGGCAAACAGTACAGGTGCTTATGAGTGCATCTTTGCCTGCAGTACAACCATCTAATATTACAGTTGCATTAGACCTCTGATATGTGTGTGTTTTGTTGGCAAACCGCATGAATTTCACAGACCATTAGTATTAGGTTGTGGTTAGGGTGGGCCTCTGTCCTAACGCTGTGATCGATGGCAGCCATCTTTTATATCTCTGAGAGAAAGACACTGATGAAGTAAACATTGGAGAAGCTGGAGTTCATGTGTTTCTGGGCATGTTCTTTACTAATCTAGCTGTGTCTGAAAGCAGCAAAATGTATTCCTATTTGTTGCTATTATATGGTTAAGCACTATGGTAATTGATGTTTCCAGCACATACTATATCTAAAGAGCGTTGGCGGGCTGTCAGTGATTTAATTGCATTGTTTTTTGAGGGAAAACTAAGATAAAGTAGACCTACATCTTAATAGTTTAAACAGAGTGATAGCATTTAGTATAAGAGTCATGAAGATGATTAATTTTAATTAGACTGATTATCAGATACACTGTTATCTGTTAAAAGGGGCTGTGTTGATATCAGTGTGTTTTCTGACAGACTGAAGATTCATTTTAATAAATGTGATTTAAGTCTTGAGTGAGCGGAGGTCTTTTTGTCCTGCTTTTTGAGGAACATTTGAAATACTGGCTTTTGAGTAAAAGTATTTTTTTTTTTCATTTGCATGTTTATTAAAGGGGCTATATGTAAGAATCAGAAATTGCTTGTTCACAGCGACACCTGTGGCCGCAATGTCAACGAAAGTCAGCGTCCTGTTGCTCGCGCTCGCGCTACATTGACATGAACGAGCACCGGTCTAAACAGTGAGGCGACACACGTCAGATAACACACAATATCACTCTATATTTCACCTGCTTGGCAGTAATGTTAGCTGACCAGAGGAGGGTCTCTCCATGAATCAATGCTGATTCTAGTGCTGGCTTTTCCTGTTCAGCCTGCAGACCGCGGAGGGAACGGAGGGGGGGAAGCGCGACACCCGGTCGGGGGGGGGAGCGCGACACCCGGTCGGGGAGACACCCGGTCGGGGGGGGAGACACCGACACCCGGTCGGGACGATAACGTAACTCGCTGCGGAGCTCCGTCACTTCACAAGACACGGGAAACCTCTGTTGGTCTGGAGGAGCGGCAGCATTTATTTCTGCAAAAACGTCCACTGCACATTCACTAGATATTCTCAGAGCTAAACTAACTCTTCTGCAGTGTGTAGTGTGCGCGCGTTCACGTGGAGGTGGAGCGAGCCGAGCGGGTGAGAACGAGCAAACAGGCAGGAGCAGAGCTGCTGCGCGCTCGCGTACCCACACGTGAGCGCGCATGGGATTGCGACCCGTTAAGATTTATGCGCGTGATAAGTTACAAATAGTCCCTTTAACAGACCTCCAAGTGACTGAATGATTCTGTGCTACCACTGCAGTACACTCTCAAAACAATCCTGACCCACCACTGACCTAAATTATGTCTAACGTTGCCATACAAATTTTAAGGACATAATTTTCTCTTCATAAAAAATTGTGTTGCTCTCAGGCCAGCTCCATTGACATCACAGCATGAATAAGGAGGCAACAAATGCAAAACAAATGACAACAACGATGTTGGAAATGGGTTGAATGAGGATTTCTAAAGCAAACAGGAATCCAGCTGTTGTGCAGTGAAGAAGAATGTTAATTTAATATCAAACCTTTTCAAATTAAACACACAGTCTTGTACCCCACAATGAACACGTGGATTTGTGATTTCAAAAACAGTTTGCAGTACAGGGGGAAATAAGCCGGAAATTGTTGAAGTTTAAGGTTTTGCTCTGACATGTTTTTGTTTATCACTAATTACCTACTTCCTGCATCACTCTGCTGAAGTAGAACAGGCAGCATGACCTCAATACTGTCTCCATCAGTCGTCTGTCTCCCAACTGGGGTACATTGTTTGCCTCTGTGCCACATCTAGGCCCCCGCAGGTTAACGTCTGTCCTCATATCAACTCCTTTGTGGCCGCCGTTTTGCCAAAGGACATGCATTTTTTTGTGGAACCTTCGGTATATTATGTTCAAAAGAGGGAGCTTCTTTAGTTGAGTCAAAGTTGATACGCTAAATAAGTCAAAAGGTACCAATACTTACTGCATAAGTACTGCAATAAATCCTTAAATAAATATCATCATTAAAGGAAGAGTTTAATAATTTGGGAAATACGCATATTAGCTTTTTTTCAAGATAAGAATATGATGAGAAGATTGATGTCAGTCATTGCTGGAAGATTACTATTCAAAATTAACTTAAAAACTTAAACTTAAAGGACCAGTGTAACAAAGGGATCTATTGGCAGAAATGGAATATAATATTAATAACCAGGTTTTCTTTAGTGTATAATCACCTGAAAACATGCAATGCGAATCCAAAATATTTTCGCACTTCTCAACTGGTGGGCTGACCCTCACCGGGCGCATCGTTGGGTGCGCTGTGACGGAGGACTGCTTGGAAAGGCCCGACCGTGAGTTTTACAACACCTCTCGCCCGGACTTGCCGCTGCCCGGGGCCGTTGAGTTCTCGCTGCGTAGTGCGCCCTCTCTCCTTGTGGGGAGGAACGGGATTCCCGCCGCGACTGTCAACCGGGGCGGACTGTCCTCAGTGCGATGGGTCTGCGGCGATGTCAGCAGCCCGTCTCATTTGCTGTGCTTATGCTGTGTGACTTTTGGCCATCAGCATTAATAACCGTACAACCTTTATGATTAAATTGTTTATTAGAGCACCAAGTTCTTCATAGATCTAGACTCCTAATTTTGCTCTCAAAGTGCTCCAGATTGATGCATTTAACCTTAATATGTTCAAAAGTTTTCTTCCGGGGGAGCACCACACAACAGTCTCTCAAAATCCTGTGGGAAACACTGTATTACGTCATCCAAAGCTGCCCCCCCACCACTTCAAAACTCACTGCTGCTGCCTTGAAATAACAAATGTTGTGTTTTTGTTGGTTTAGAATGAGCCATATATATCTACATATGGAGCGGGTCCTCTCTTCACGGAGTCGGCTGCCATGTTGCTATGGTAGCCCAGAACGAACAAACTACTGTGTTAACTTTTCCTGCTTGGGCCGGAGTCGATAACGCTCCGGAGCGTCACTCCACTCAGCCGCCAGAAAACAAGACACAGGAAACCTCTGTTGGTCTTGAGGAGCTGCAGCATTTATTTCTGCACAAACTGCAACTTCCACTGTACATTCACTTGATATTCTCAGAGCTAAACTAACTGTCTTCTGCTCCACTAGCTCACTTGTTAGCTCACACCATCACACATGTTCACCAACGCTTTCTCTCTTGCTTCACCACTCACTTACCACTTACACACACACACTCTAAGCACTGGCAATGCTATTCTCTAAATGACCTATACTACTTTTACAACAGCTCTAGAGAGGGCCATTCCGAGTTTTCACGTCGGCCACTGTCACAGCCTGGCTCTAGAACTGTGACAAAAACAGGAGACGCACGGCTTAACTTGAAAAATAAAGTGATTTATTAACCAAAATAATCAAATAAGTCAAAAGAATGTATGGGAGGAATCTGAAGAGTCATAGTTTAGGGAGTGGATGTGTGAAAATGTGCTGCTAGGATGTTATGCTGTTAAAACAAAGACAAGAAACCAAAAGCCTGGACACAGAGGTATGATGTGAGAGGACATCTGCAGGACACAGACTGCTGTATGCTCAGGCTTTTAAGCATGGATCACACCAGGCCCAGGTGTGTCCCATACTGCTGATTACATTCATCAGGTCTGCAGACCTGGAGAGAGAAAGCAAAACCTGCAGTAGGCAGAAAGTTTTTGGCATCATTGGGCAAAATTATTGTTCCATAATAACCTTTTTAGCATATTGTTACTGAAGTGTTCTGAGAGATAACTAGACTTCTGCACCTCCTCATGGCTCTCTTTTCAGGCATTACAAAATCTATCACAGGTCATTTCAGAGAGAGCATTCCTATTGGCTGTGCTCCGGGTGGTGGGCGGTGCTTGGTAATCCTCAACTGATCTCAACATGGCTGCCGGGTCTCAAACTTTCTAATTTTACAGCTAAACAGTACACTACAAGATGTTTCTGAAAACATTTTATGTATAGGCATTAGACAAAATAGGCATTACAGTAACAGAATATTGATTCATATTTTATCAGCGCTGCCGAGTTTGACAGTTTGATTGGAGTTCACGAGTGATTGACAGCTGCTCAGAGACGGCAAGGCTCCAGCTCAGCTCTGATTGGTTGTTTTCCTCCGGTCTGTGAAATCTTGTGAATGCAATTAGGAGCACCGGAGGACACCGGAGGACACAGAGGCACTTGTTTTTTTCAGATTACCTGTTTCATGCACTACTGTTGGCATATAGTGACCGTTTTAATCATATTTGCTCCATTTCTACCATACAGACATTGAATTTGACCTCTGCATTTAACCCATCCTAAGCATTGGGAGCAGTGGGCTGTTGTGAAGCACCCAGGGAGCAACTTGGGTTTCAGTGTCTCACTCAAGGACACTTTGAAATGCAGACAGAAGGAGCCGGCAATCAAACCGCCAGCCTTGCGATTAAAGGACAACCCGCTCTATCCCCTCAGCCGCAGTTGCTATATATCAAATAAGTGATTTTTCCCAATGTTTTTTTGTTTTGTTTTAAGTTGAACAAGTAAAACAAACATTCCAAACTTTGGGTCAAAATACAAAATAAATGTGAGACATTGGTGTAACACTTCATTTTACAAGTCTGCAAATTATGACCGAAAGAACTAGATTGCGGGTACAAGCAGCCGAAATGGGTTTTCTTAGGAGGGTGGCTGGAATCTCCCTTAGAGATAGGGTGAGAAGCTCAGTCATCCGTGAGGGACTCGGAGTAGAGCCGCTACTCCTTTGTGTTGAAAGGAGCCAGTTGAGGTGGTTTGGGCATCTAGTAAGGATGCCCCCTGGGCGCCTCCCTAGGGAGGTGTTCCAGTCACAACCAGCTGGGAGGAGGCCACAGGGAAGACCCAGGACTAGGTGGAGAGATTATATCTCCACACTGGCCTGGGAACACCTCGGGATCCCCCAGTCAGAGCTGGTTAATGCGGCCCGGGAAAGGGAAGTTTGGGGTCCCCTGCTGGAGCTGTTGCCCCAGCGACCCGACCCCGGATAACTGGATGAAGATGAGTGAGTGAGAGTGAGTGAAATTTCATGGTAATTAGGTGATAATTAGCAAGTAACCTATTTGAAATTTCTTTGGAATTACTGCCAAATTACCCCAATATTTTTCTCAAAATTTATCAAAAATTAAGCTACTTTGTTTGGCTGTCTTGACTTGGGACTTGACTCTGGACTTTTATTATTATTATTTTATATCTATTATAAACATTATTTGATAATTATATTCCTCTATTTCCCAATAAGTAGTAATACTTAGCTGGTAATTTTTTTAATACATTTCCAGGAAAAGAATACAAAGTTAATTGATAAGTTTTAGTTCCATGTGTGCTGATAAATAGATAATAATTAGCAAATAACTTATTTGAAATTTCTTAAAAACTCCCTGAATCATTACAGAAGTGTCTTCTATTAGTTTTGGTTTTCCACCTACGATGAAGTGCAGCGCACAGCCACTTCTCAAGCCTAAGGGCCCTATTTTAACGATTATATGCTATTTTAGCATATAATTACTACATAATGTTTATAATATAGTAATTTTCGATAAATTTTGAGGTAAATATTAGGGTAATTTGTCAGTAATTCTAAAGAAATTTCAAATAGGTCTGTAAGTAGTGAGTTCCCTCTGTCTGTCAGTGAGTGAACATTTACGGTTTTATACAAGACAACTGATTGAACATGAAAGCCAGTTAGAGGTGAAGTGAAACAAATGAATCAGTCCTGATAGTAAACACGACTCCGAATACCTGAATACCTCATTCATCATAAAATATGCAACACTGGGACTTTCCGGGAGACATGAAACCATTCTGTAGCATGAACATGAATTATTACTCGCTGTGGTAATGACATGCATAAAGCACATTCTGATGTTCTGATATAAATCTAACTGGGCTTTTAGATAAAGATCAAAGACATCAAAATCTTGCATTTATTTCTCAGACACACACACGTACACACAGATCCTGCATTTCATCTGATGCTCTGAGCCACAGAGGGCCTCACACAGGAAAGATTTTTGGGAAGGGCCCAAATAGTGATGCAATCTATCTGACACATCCTTCAATAGGTGTGATTGGAGAAGCTAACTATTCACTCTTTCTTTCTTGCTTGAAGCCTTGTGCCTCTTCCCTCTCTGCCAGTGCCTGGGTGATGAGGGCGCAGCAAGCATTAAAGGGCTGCTTTGAACAAAAAGATTCAATATGAAAAGGAATGGGATATTAGGTGCCATGAAGGGATCGTGGAGCAGCAGCTCTCCCTCCCTTGAAGCTGTCATATAATTAGATAAAGGTAGGCGCTCCGCTGTGAGTCCATCCCCGTTGAGAATTTCCCGCGACCTACGGGTCAGCCCACAGATAGAACGGCAGGGGGAATGCAAGATGTTTCTACCTTCATGTCAAGGTGACATCACCTCACAACAAGGATGGAAAGAAAAGAGAGGAACACTCCAAGAATATTGTATGAGGATAATTTGATGATAAAAAGGAAGAAGCAGATACGAGGACATGTCTGTAAGGCAGAAAGCAGACACACTGAAGTTGTCACACTCTTTCTCCCCATGCAGCCAGCCTGCTGCACTGTACAAGTCCCGGTTTAAAAAGAAAGTCAGAGGTTATGCTAACCTCTAATGGTATTTTTTTTTATCAACCTCTCCTAACAATAAAGTCAGAAGTTATTCATAAAAGCCATGTGGGGCGGCAATGTGAATGAGGGATATTTGGTTAAAAATGTCTTGACATCTGTAATCTCTCACATCTTGGCAACTGTTGTTCTCCGAGGGCAATCGATGTAATGCTCACTGAAATATCTTTATCTAAAAATCTCAAAATATAAATGTTCTTTGCCTCAAGTTAGACACCCCGTGCAGTTCAATAAATCCCAGCTTGACATGCTTTAATAAGCACAGGTGCACATTTTCCACTTTCAAATCTTTTGCCTCATTCTGACCCAGTTTTCACAAACCGTGTGTGATAGACTGACAGGCAGGCTCCTCTGCTGCACACACAAAAAACGCTTAGAAACTTGTAGAATTGCAGGCAATGCAGGCCTTTGGGCGATTGTTTTCTTTGGATAAGTGATGTCAAATCCTGGATATTCAGCTCAGCAAACCTTGTTTGGAAATAAATCTTAAATCGACCTTAAAACACAGTCTTTGATATAGATTTTATGATTCAATTGAAATGTGAACTTGAGCAAAAACAAAACCGAGAACAGACAGAAAATTAACGAACTTATTAAAGATGATATGAGGGTGCTTTGCTTAACTGTGTGGGAGGCTGAATGTGTGAAATGATGGAGCATTCATTTGAAAGTTTACCCTTGGATGAGCTTAATTTCTTCACAGCGCTGGCAGTTGTGTTAGGAAACACATCCACATCCCCCAGTTCCCATAAAAATGATCTCTCATTTATTAGTGTTTTATTTAATGACATTGTGCTGCAGATTTTAGTTTTTTGTTTCTCGTTTTTGTGATTGAAGTACAATATTTCTAAATTATTTCTCCAAGAACATAAGAACACCTCTTCTCCTATTCATTTACTTCATAATTTAGTTTGAGGGAAATCTATATCACAACTCAAATGAAATATAATAACACAGATAAACAAAGTGATGCAGAGAAACGTGTTATATCTGTTTTGCATCTTTTCTGACAACTTCATTTCCATGTCACAGTTTTAAGTATCAAATGCAATTCTTTCAAACTTTCCTCACATTTCACCAGGCTATATGGTTCATGACAGTATAATCTCACTAAAAGGAAAATAGCTGGTCCCCCTTAAAGGCCCGAAATTGTGGCTAACTTTGGGGCTAACGCATGGATGTATAAGAAGACCTGGATAAGGCGCCGCCGGTCAGCCTTGCTTCCAATTTTTTTCCAGTGGCCACCTGCGGTATTGCAACAATTGAAACAAAGCATTTCTATTATTGCCTCTCCAGGGCTCAAAACATGGCAACGTCTGAGCCGGCAGCTCACAGCTAAGTGGAAACAACGGCAACAGTGCTGACAGAGCAACAGTGTTTACCGGGAGGGGAGGAGGGGAGGCGATGCCATTGGTCGGGACAGCGTTATCAGCTGTATGAGCGCAATGCAGAATGGCGGCCATGAGATACGGCGTCGCCACTCAGCCTTGCTTCCAATTTTTTCCAGTGACCACTCGCGGTATTGCAGCAAAAAATCCTCCTGCATTCCAAAAAACATTTTGCCCATAGACCACCATTGTAAAAGAGATTTCAGTCAGGACCACTTTAGTCAAAGAAAAAAGTTATTTCCATTTGCAGTAATATATATATTTGGCGGGTTGGCTCTGTTCTGGGACCTCCCTGCCCATCCACGCGCATACGTGGATCCACGTGCATACGTGGAAAGCATAAGGCAAGGAGAGCACACCTCCTTGCCCTTCCATGTGCATACATGGAAGGGCAAAGGCAGGGAGAGCAGCAGCAAAGATCCCCCCTGGGTGCAGAACAGAGCCAGCAACAATGACAACAGAAATGACATTGATCAAGTCAGACAGTATTAATACTGAGGGTTTGTCACGACCGTCGGGGTGTGATGCTGCCGCACAAGGTACCCGTATGAGACGCACTGGGCTTTCTATTAATTACAATGTAAACCCATCTGCGGCAACAGTAAACAGTAAGGGAAAGTGTGCCGGGAGTGACTGTGTTGACATATTTAAAAGAGCGAGAAGACACACCAGGCGGATGGTAGGGCAGATGGATGGGTCCAACAAACACAAGGCTTTCATCCAGGAGATCGCGGTTCGTATTCCGTGCGTTACGTTTCACTTTCACTTTACAATCAGCTGTTCGTTAGGGTCCCGTGTTCACAATTTCACTTTCATTTTCACTTCACAAACATAAAAGTCCAACCATGTGGATTTTTCCTAAACCTAAGTGGTTTTGTTGCCTAAACCTAAAGTAAGGACAAGGGGCGTGACAGTATGTGATGAGAATGTGTTGATAGTGTATGGGCCGAGCGGGAAATTGCAGGCAGGGCCAGCAAGAGAATCTCTTCTGCGCATATTCAGTGGGCTGCATAACCCGGAAGTAAACCTGGAAGCAAGCAAACTTTTTTGCCGTATTCACCAGGCGAGCAATTCTCTTTGGACTTGGGTTTTGGTATGCAGTTCTTATTATACATCCATGTTACAGACACATCAGTGGGTGGAATGGAGATGATGTGCGGGGGTGGCGACTTGCAGTTGAATAAAATCATGTAGCTATAAACTGCATTTGTAGTTGGAAGAAGACTAAACCCAAAATACCCCAAAACAGGGGCAGAGGCATTTTGTTTTTTACTAGTCTTGTAACGCTATCCACCACTTGTAGTCGCCATCTTTCTGAGCTCAGCTTCCTGTTCCACCCAAGCCTCCAGGAAGAGCGCCAAACGGTGGTACTACAACTTCCGTGTCCGTCATCTGATGCCATTGGGCCCAAAAAGACTTACGGACATTCATTGGGAAGGAGACGCCTGTAAATCGGAGGATAATTATTTTTTAGGTGAATCAACTTCCGAGTACGAACACTTGAAAAGCCCTTAAACCATTAAGTCCTAAAAGTTGTAAACTGCACAAAGAGCCAAATCCAGAGTTGTTTTCCTTCCTCCGTTCATGTGAACGAGCCCAAGACTGAGGCTGGACCGAGGGCTGGGAGGCGGGGTTAAAGGAAACGCTACTGCGCCTGCTCTATGGGCCCAATGGATCGAAGGAACATCCAGGAACTTTATCACTTGGCAGCCATTTTGGCTTCATGCGCCACTGAGCAACTCTGAATGAACGGGAGCCCGCCTCCAACACTGTATCCAGTTCTCTTTATTCATCCATGGTTCCACCAGAAAAGGCTGACCCCTGGTGGCGTGTGCTGTGCACTACAATACATCCATTAATCAACACATTCTCATACAACAGTTCATATGATATCTTACGAAAAAGTTATTCCTCCTTTTTTGTTATTTTCATACGAATGTCCAGAAACACATGTTAATTTCCGCTCGTTACATGCAAACAGTCTTTTCAAAATAAACTTCCGTCTTCACAGGAAACAACTTCTTTAGGTTTAGGCAAGAAAGCTACTTAATTAGTCTTAGGAAAACATTGTGGTTTGACTTGAAATAACTCGGAAGTTGACTTCTGGTTTCACAGAGGACACAAATGCCGGTCTGCTGGAATAAATAATAAAAAAAAAAAACGTCGAACCATCCTGACATCCTCCCTATTTATATTTCCTGGTTCACGATTATGTTAATTACAAATAAATTTATTTTGAACAGTGTATGAGAGCATCCTGAATTAATACAGCATCTGGAGTGTTTGTATTTTTGACAGTATTGAAAATCATACGTCGGGATTTCTAAAATAACCTGATTTACCGTAATATGCCCAAGCCTACTTGCCAGGATGTCTTCTGTGAAAAGGTCTAAAGCCATCGACCAAGAAAAAGTAAGAGAATGAAAGAAAGCCTACAGAAACAATAGGGTGCCGCTGCACCTTTGATGCTTGGTCTTTTAATAATGATCAAAAGTAGACTGTAAGATCTCTCTCTCTCTGGCAAGGGATTGGGAACCATGACTTCTCTCACTAAACTCACTGATCTCACTCCTTTTGTTCTTTAAAGTTTGCCTGCTTCAGACAGCACACGGAAATAGAAATCTGAAATAAAAGTGACCTGGAATTATTTTTACTATTTAAGGTCAGTGGATACAAAACAATCTGTTATTTCTTAGGAGAAAACCCTGACTTCATTTCTTGCAGTGGGTGTTGCTTTTGGGGGAAAATGTTAGACATAGATATGCACAAGAAGGAGCCAAAAGACTTGTGTGGATTGTGTTTTCAAACGGCCCTGCAAAAGGGGATCTGTCTGTTTTTGATCTGATGCCTCTATGGTCAAGGTATGGTTTAGTTTCGGCAACTAAAGTTACTTGGTTAAGGTTAAAGAAAGTGTGTGGTGATGGTTAAAACCCTTACACACCCACCGTCCATCCACACAGGTGTTGTCACTTCATTAGCCTGATTAGACTCCTGCTGTGTTCACTCACTTTCCTGTTTCCTGTTTTGTTGCACCTGTTTAACCCAATTATCGCTGGCTGTGTTCCATTCAGCTGGTGTATTTTATGTGACAACATTTGGTGAAGCTCATAAATGATGAAGGATTTTCAATTCCCAAATGTGACAGACCTCTATCATTCCCCCTGTGTATGGAATGGCATATGCATAGACAGATACGTATCCAGCATCTGTTCCGGTACCCTTCAAAAAAAACCAAACTATTAACTATACATAAAAAAAACAAAAAACAAACTTTAATTCACATTTTGGACAGCTTGCAAGTTTTGACAAGGACAGCACAGTGCATTTCCATTTGGGCAAGGTATGTGTTTACCCAGCCTGTTCTCATTCCCAGGGTGTGAAATACCTACACTTTGTCACGGCCATCGGCGTGTGATACGCAGCACAAGGCACCCTTTAGCGCCATAATGAGACTTTCCATTAACTACAATGTAAACCCATCTGTGGCAACAGTAAAAGCTCAGAGAAAGTGCTGTGGTGACGCAGTTTAAAGAGTTAAAGAGACACACCGGGCGGGACTGGACGTGGATGGGTCCTACAAACACGAGGCTTTCATCCAGGAGACCGCTGTCCATGTCCCATGCGTTAACCGTTACAATCAGCTGTTCATTTGTGTCCCCTGTTCACGTCAAGTCACATTTTCACTGTACAATCGTAGTAATTTTAAGCCCAACCATGTTGTTTTTTCCTAAACCTAACTAAGTGGTTTTGTTGCCTAAACCTAAGCAAGTTTTTTGTTTAATTCACAACACTGAGCATGTGTTTACTGCGACCGAGAAGTGACGCCGAGGGGTCTGACAAAGTGTCAGTATGTGACGAGTTGGGGTGAAAATATGTAGGTTTACCAGTTATATGGTTTACTATGCTTTTTGTATACTAAACAAAGAGCATCTTTTTTGAGCCATTCATTTTCTTTTCATTTATTAGAATTTAACTGGAGGGGAGAGGACACCTTCACGGTTAAAGGAAATAACATTGACTTTTGGTAGAAAACTGGACTTTGTGCCCTGACCTTTTCACTACAGCTTTTGCTAAGCGATAAGAACATCACACTAGTTCCTGCTTTGATACTGAAGATAAACGGGTTTCTTTTCTGGGGATGTATATAAATTCAAGCTAAACTTTATACTGCAATCACATAAAACTGTTGTATGGGGTGTACCTGTCTTTACCATAGACTTTATATAAAGATGGACGACATGACAGCTCCCCTAAAGTGAAGCCAAACCATCTCAATTGCCCCCTGGTGGCTGGCTGCAGTATAGGTCATAAAGCCTGCCCCTTCCATGTTAGTGGATGGGACATGAGTCAAACTAATAAGTCAAAGTACACGTAAAATCAATTTTTCCCCAAAGATGGTTTCTTTCATTTTAGGTAGTTCTTATCACGCTGATGTATGTTCAAGTGCTTATTTATCTGATGAGTTTAGTTTTAATTAAAAGGGTTGAGACGTCATGACTGGCAGCTGTGAGTGTCACTCGCTGACAAGCTGCGACCGTGCTTGGCTCGCGATTGGTTCAGATGGGTGTGTGGGCGGGACCTCGATACCACGGCTCTACCGCCTGATCACTACTGCACACTCTGGCTCCAAATTACGTCAAAATCTCAAGATGGCAGCTCCCGTGTCCGGGATATTTTGGCTTCTGTATAGTGAGAAGAAGTGGAGGCGCGTCGTCATCTTTATATACGTCATCTTTATGTACGTCATCTTTATATACGTCATCTTTATATATGGCTTTTACTGAATGTTTAAGGTAAATTAGCACAGAAACGGTTTTTTTTCAGCCTGCACTGAATTAGATGGGACAAAGGCAAGCTCGGCAATGCCTTCTGAGCAACAACTTCATTGAAATCCTTTTATACTCATCCTAAATGGGATATGTAATGAAGCTCAGGCTTTTGTTCGAGGACTTATAAATGTGTTAAAGGGGACATATGCTCATTTTCAGGTTAATACTTGTATTTGGGGTTTCTACTAGAACATATTTACATGCTTTAATGTTCAAAACACGCATTATTTTTCTCAAAGTGTCCGTCTGAATATGCCTGTATTCACCCTCTGTCTGAAACGTTCCGTTTTAGCGCCTTTCTCTTTAAGCCCCCCTCCAGAAAAAGCACAGTCTGCTCTGATTGGCTAGCGAGATAAATATGGTGCACCTTTGCAAAGGAAGTTCTCAAGCAATGGGTGGTATATTCTAGTGAGCCTGCATGTAACATAGGAAGGGGAGCCAAATCTGAATGGCTTGTTGAATCACATGTTTTCTGATCTAGACAGCCCACAAAAAACTGACTGGGTTGTCTTATTTCACAGTTTGTGGGTTGGTAGGCATGTCCCCTTTTAAAAACAGGAATATTTACAAGGAAAGGGATACCCTACTCCACTTTATTATTAGAAACATATCTCAAAATGCTCAACGAAATGTAATTAAGTTCAAATTAGTCCTCTGTGTCAGAAACCATAACTATCAGGTTTCGCCTCGCTCACCCTGCAGCCTTGTTCTTCCTCACTTATATTGTCTCAGAGTTGAGCTTTGCTTACCACGCTCCCCTAATGGGTAATGCTCGTATAAGAGATGTATGTAAGCTATATCAGCAGCCAAGGCCCTACTGCGACTCTGGAACGCTGGGAAATTCCTTGTGGATATTTGGTGCTGTGTACCCCCCTCCCCATCCCCTCCCATACTAACAGTGTACTCAGTAAGTCAGACATTCGTGGGCAGGGGTTATGTCAGCCCTGCCTCCTTTATGCCATAGCCTGCCTCGGAAATAAAAGCAGCTGGTGGCTCCAGCTGGAGAAAGTATGAAATCTATCTAATAATAACTAAGATAGATGCATCAATTTATCATTTGAAGGTACTGTTGCAAAAGCTGAATTAGGTAGCCATTCAGTGTCCGTTGGTCCTCGCGTATTTATTTATTTTACATAATTGGAGCCATTGTTTGCCGATACAGCGTGGTTCACTAAATGCTGAATGGGCTGTTTCGAGGCAACAAGTCCAGTTGTTCCATTAGTGTTTGATTGCCAGTACAAAGCCCATTGTTACCAAGATTGATGTTGCACTTGGAAATTATTTTCCTGAGATCGGGGCAGGGTGTGAAACTAGGATTAGATGTAGTGTCAGTACAGTGTAGTGTGTACTAGAGTTTATATCACTATTTGGAGAATTGGTATGAGTATGTTTGTGTGTGTATAAACTGTAAGTAACTGTGGGTGATCAAGATCTACATCAGGCCTTAGATTAACAGCAGATGCTACTATTTAATTCAAGCCCTTTACAGTGAATTATGAAACGAGTGGGGGCTACCAATGAATGGGCTCTTATGCCCGCGACACAGAGGGAACGTCAGGAGCGCGTGGCGGCTGCGTGGCGGCTGCGTGATTCATGCGTCGGGTGTTCACACCAGCTGCGTTTCAGCTTCGTGTCTGCTGCATTTCTGCTGCTGTCAGCCCTTTCTTTCTACATAGAGTTTGCCTTTCATAATGGCCATTTCATTTCATTATAAATGTCAGTTATTATTTATTTTAGACAGTGAACGGTTAAAGGGACTATTTGTAACTTATCACGCGCATAAATCCTAATGGGTCGGAATCCCATGCGCGCTCGCGTGTGGGTACGCGCTGCCTGCTTGCACACCGCGCTCGTTCTCACCCGCTCGGCTCGCTCCAACTCCACGTGCACACGCGCACACTGCAGAAGAGTTAGTTTAGCTCTGAGAATATCTAGTGAATGTGCAGTGGACGTTTTTGCAGAAATAAATGCTGCAGCTCCTCCAGACCAACAGAGGTTTCCCGTGTCTTGTGAAGTGACGGAGCTCCGCAGAGAGTTACGTTATCGTCCCGACCGGGTGTCGGTGTCTCCCCCCCCCCGTTCCCTCCGCGGTCTGCAGGAAGCAGGAAAAGCCAGCACTAGGATCAGCATTGATTCATGGAGAGACCTTCCTCTGGTCAGCTAACATTACTGCCAAGCAGGTGAAATATAGAGTGATATTGTGTGTTAGCTGACGTGTGTCGCCTCACTGTTTAGACCGGTGCTCGTTCATGTCAATGTAGCGCGAGCGCGAGCGCGAGCAACAGGACGCTGACTTTCGTTGACATTGCGGCCACAGGTGTCGCTGTGAACAAGCAATTTCTGATTCTTACATATAGCCCCTTTAAGAAACGTGTGGTAATTTGTAAATAATAGTAATAATCCACAATTAAAACCCATACTATATTCATTTATGGAGCTCTGCAAATCACTGCATGTTCCACAGCACTGTCTGCACACATTTCAGAATTAAAGCCTTGTGTTAACAAATGAAAGAATTCTGTCCACAGAAAAAAAACGCTTGAGGGCTTTTATTTTGAAATGAAAGCAGGAAGTGTTGATTTAGAAACATGTCTTTACTTTTTTTCATCTCTGTAACATTTTGTACAGATAGGGACATGTAAACTGTAGTAATGTTGCTGAGATGATGTCAATATACAGTCAATAGATCACTTTCACTTTCACTGTCTGTTGTTGCTGTGAAACGCGCGCGGCTCGCGTCAAAAATAGGCGAGACCTCGAATCTCTAGAAGAGCTGAGACGTGCGTCTCACGCGGGCGTTGTGGCTTCTCTAACCTCTTAACACGGACGCCGAAATAAAAAACAACAGGGAACGCAGCCGCCACACGCTCCTGACGTTCCTGGTGTGGATGAGGCTTTAGCTTACTGCTAGGAGTGCGACTAGAGCTTATCTTCTACAGTACAAAGTTGTTTAGTAGAAAAGTACCAACCATGATGGGATAGTAAGAGATGATGCAAAAGTATGAATAAATAGATAGAAGCCCCCAGGCCCACAATTTAACCTTATATACTCTGCACCCACAGACTGTATATAAAGATGGACGACATGACCACTTCCCAAAAGGGAAGCCAAAACATCTCGATTGCCCCCTGGTGGCTGGCTGCAGTATGGGTCATAAAGCCCGCCTCTTCCATGTTAGTGAACGGGACATGAGTCAAAGTATGTCAAATACATTTTTCCCAAAGATGGTTTCTGTCATTTTAGGTAGTTCTTATTGTTTATTTTTCTGATAAGTTTGGTTTTAATTAGTTATTTGATGCTATAAAAAGGGGGTGAGATGTCATGATTGGCAGCTGAGTCTCTCCTGCTGACAAGCTGCGGCCGTGGGGATTCGGCAGTTGACCAATTGGATTCCGGCAGGTGACCTCGAGACAGTGGCTCCAGCCCCCCGATCACGACTGCGCAGACTCTGACTCCAAATGACGTCCAAATCTCAAGATGGCAGCTCCCGTATCTGGGATATTTTGGCTTCCTTTGATACAGTGGGAGGAAGTGAAGATGCGTCGTCCATCTTTATAATACGGTCTATGTCTGCAACGCATTCAAAGTTATGTTGCAATAAAGCATTCATTTTCTCTGCCAGATGGCTGTAATAGTTTTTTTGTGCCATTTCCCTTCCATTCTGTTTCTACTTGACACACTAATTTAACAGGACATGTTGCTTTGTGATTTTTATAAAAAGGCAACTTTTTATTCCAAACCTTGCTTCAAATAAAGAAGGGTCTCAACCAGAATAGATCAGGGCTTTGCTGGCAACCTTTCAACTCAACAAACAGGAGGACTGTACTGCACACAGGCTCAACTATCTCTATACTCTCTTCTTCAGTCAAAACAGAGTTATGCTGATTCAAAACCCAAGGTTTTAGGTGATACCAGGGTTCAATAGAAGTGGTGGGTTTGAAACTACTTACTAAATGTATTTCAAAACATGTAGAAGAATCATTTAGTAATCAAGTTATCACCTGCTGCACCTGTATCTCCACCTCCATCTCGTTTACCTTTTAGACCATTTCATAGCTAATGGTGCACATCATACTATACGTAGATCATAGTGGAAGCTGAGAGAATCCACATAATAAATGAATGTGTGTATCAATAAACCAAAATGAAATTTACAGAACCTAAAACAAACAATATTGAGGTCTTGGTCTTTGTTGAGTCCATGAGGCAGTAATTATTATTATTTTTTTTTTAAATGTCACAATGACTTTGTTTACATGCACAAAATATTCAGTTTCTTTGCCCTCCAAAAAAAGACAATATTCCTACTAAGCTGTTAAGTTATGCCACACTGGAAGTGATGTGACTTACTGTAAGTATGGAAGCTATGTGACAATTAAATCAACGTACAGTGTAATCCAGAACAGTGGTCTCCAGGGCGAAAGTCTGGTGTTTTTTGAGACAGTTATCCACACCGACCTCCCTACACGGAGTTCACTACTCTTTATACTTCCTTTTTCATAATTACGTGGTTTACATAGGAATTGATTTAGTGGGATATAGACGAATTACAGTACATTTACTTTTCGAAGTTATAGCTATGATCAGTGTATGAGAACAGCCTGTGCGAACACAGCCTCCCTCTTTCATTCCTTCAACCACCAACTTGAAAAGGTCGGCGTTGCGTTATTTGGGTATATCCCAAAACTTGTTGATATCTAAGTCTTTCATAATGTTTAAAAGTAGATGTGTTTTTCCTTCCGACCATAAATGTGGGCTTTTCTTTTGGGCATGCATCTCTGCAAACTCTTGGCTATTTGGTTTATGTGCAACGAACAGAGTTGGCAATAAATAGGCAAGAGGCAAGTGTCGCAAACTGCCGTAAAACCCCCAATTGAAATGCACATTCCGTGGGTGCTGTATACATGTCCAAAGACAACACATTCTCACTCCCAACTCATCAAATAGCATCGCTTGGTCAGTGCCCCTCTGCATCGGAGACCGACTCACGGGGAACCCCTCTTTTGTTACTTTTGGATGGACCAGGGGTGGTGTGTCAATATATGCTCGCATAGTGTCCTTTAAAAATAAACTTCCGTTTTCACAGGAAGTTAGATTTAGGCAACACAACCACTTAGTTAGTTTTAGGAAATGGTCGTGGTTGACTTCACTAACTAGCGACTCACGTGAGTGCCGGGACTGATGACTCACGATACCGTCGAGTCACGTGACTAACGACTCACGTGACAAAATAAGTCAACGTTACTTTTTAATTTCACAAGTCTTGCGCTTGTTTGACCCGTCCACCACCCCTCCTGCCCGCCCTGAATCGACTCACACGCCATTAATACTATATCACTTGCTCCGACCGTTGAATAACGCCACGGCTGGGATTACATTGGAGTTAGTTCAAAGCCCAGTTCGTCGCTTACATTTGCTAAAGGGCACCTTCCGATGCCGAGGGGCACTTACCAAACGGCGGTATTTGACAAGTTGGGAGTGAGAACGGGTTTCCAAAGAATGCTCCTAAAACCATAATAATATCGGCATATCCCACATTAATAATCAGTAAATGCTCCATTCGGAATGAGACCTAATTCGGGATATGCAAAACGGAATATGCTGTTTACATGACCCGTATCAAATTCAGAATATTGTCATATTCAAAATAATAGTGGAATATAAGTGTGCATGTTAACATGCACACTTATATGTTTTAGTCAGTGTTTTAGGCAAAACTTGTTTTAAGTAAGAATGTTGAGTTCAGAGTAAAAGCAAATCAAGAGAAAATCTTGTGTCCTTCCCACCATGATGCTGCAGACTGCTGTGGGCTAATTGTGGTCACTTACTCACTTACAGATGCTAGCAGGATGGTCAGTGCTTATTCAATCACCGATCTGAGCGCAAATTACACTTGGTTGGTGGTTGTCCAGTCGTGTACTTGCATGAAAATGAGGTCTCACAGTGGTGGCAGCGCTTTGTTTAATTGCATACTTTCATGCAAATCAAGTTCAGCCACAACCTCTTGGTTCAACAGTAATATTGATGTAAAACATACAGTCCCTGAATACAGACATGAGGGCAATTGTAGCCCATGTTTAATGTGATGATAGAAAGCATATGAAAAGTCGACGGCACTGTGGGATTTGGTTTCAATATTTCAATATTTTTGAATGAAAAATAATTGGCAAGCCATTTTGTGACTGATGCAGTGATAATTGGTGTAATATAAAATTGCTATAGAACACTCTAGTTTCACGGAGCTTGTGCATGTATGCCATATGTATTTAGGCCTAAAAATAAAAGAGAGCTGTAGAATAATTTATAGACTTACAAGCCAGTATGTTTCTTTGTTGCTCTATCTGGTGATATACCCATGCATGGACATGTTGTCCCATTTATCATCAAATTATTAATGAATCTTTTTCGAGGTTTTGCTGTCCTCCTGCATTCTGTTTTCATTTTAACTTTAGTCAAAACAAAATATCACTTCTGTATTCATCCTCTTCTTTCTTCCAACCTTGATCCTTGTTTTTGTTCCCTTCAATAACGTTCTCCCTCCATGCAATGCCATGTTTTAGAGAATGCCACTCACACAACAGGTTCGGAAGACATGCTTTCAGTGGGCCTTAAATAATGAGTGGCAAAACAGCACTTTCTGGCTTACTAAATCACACAGTTGTGGTGATTAGATTAATCTCATCACCGTGTTTTTGTGATTCACAACTGGCGCCTTAAATTTAATATTAATCAGGAAAAATGAGCCTTCTGCCCATCCGTCTACTTTCTAAGCATGCAATATGTTTGAGCACCTGGTCAGCAGATTATCATCCTGGCGAGTGTTTACAAGATCAGAGTCTTGGTTTATCAGTAAGTAGTCTGAAGCCTTAAAGTGGCAGTAGGCAGTAATTTTTTGGCATAATTGGGCAAAAATTCCATAATAACCTTTCAGCATATTGTAATTCAAGTGTTCTAAGAGATAACTAGACTTCTGCACCTCCTCATGGCTCTTTTTTCAGGCTTTAAAAAATGTAGCCCGTGACGGGAGACTTTGACCAATCACAGGTCATTTCAGAGAGAGAGCGTTCCTATTGGCGGTGCTCCGGTCATGTGACCAGAGCTTGGCGTTCCTTCAAGAGAGTTCCCGGAGATTTCACAATGGCTGCCGTGTCACAAACTTTCTCATTTTACAGCTAAACCGTGCACTACAAGATGATTCTGAAAACATTTGAGGAGAGAAATAGGCATTAACGTAACATAATATTCTGTGAAATCTTGCAGATGCCGTTAGGAGCACCGGAGGACATCGGAGGCACAGGATTTTTTTCAGGTTACCCGTTTCATGTACTACTGTCAGGATACAGCGACTGTTTTATAAAAATAACTTTTTTTAATCAAATTTGCTCCTATCTCGCCTACTTCAGATTTAATGGAACATTTGTAGCATTTAGGGGGATCTATTGGCAGAAATGGAATATAATATTAATGTTTTTTTAGTGTATAATAACCTTTTTTTTTACCTTAGAATGAGCCGTTTACATCTACATATGGAGCGGGTGCTCTTCACAGAGCCGGCCGCCATGTTTCTACAGTAGCTCAGGAAAAAAACAAAACACTGGCTCTAGATAGGGCCATTCACGTTTTTCGCATCGGCCACTGTAGTTCTCCTACACACTTGGCACACGAGAGGAGTTTCAGTTGGTTTGAAATTGCAACCTCATCGCTAGAACGCACTGCACCTTTAAAGAGCACTTTCAATTTCAAGAGAGACTCCACCACCACCAAAGGCTGGTCTCATACGCTGTTCATACCTATACCTACGAAAAGTAATGCACTGTAATTTGTGTATAATCAACGTAATCATGAACCAGGAAATATAAATAGTGGTGAACGCCCCGTAGGGAGGCGGTCGGGGTGGACGGATGGGTAAAAAAATACCGGCCTTTCGCCCAGGAGACAGCTTTTCATGTCCCATGTGAAACATGTGAGTTATTTTAAGCCAAACCACGGTCTTTTCTTAAGCCTAACTAAGTAGTTTTGTTGCCTAAACCTAAGGAAGTTGTTTCTTGTGAATGACAAAGTTTATTTTGAAAAGACTGTATGCATGTAAGGAGCGTAAATTGACACGTGTTGATGGACATTCGTAGGAAATGAAAAAGGAAGAATAACTCATTCGAAAAGATATCATACAAACATACGAGTATACTTTGACCACCAAGACATATTGATCTACATTCTGTTTCACTTGCTAAAAATTATAATTAGCATTTTACAAATGCATTTAAAAATTTACAAAAGACATGACATGTTCTAAATTGATTGGGTCCTAAATGTGATAACAAGCATAATTAAAAAGAAAGATTACATGATGCTTTAACTTTCACTTTTATACATTTCCCAAATAGATTGACTTTTCCCATCAGAATTGTTTCTGAAAGATTGGATAAGGCATTGTTTAGCATGCTGTATCTCAAGAATAGGAGTTAAGTACATTTGGATGGATGAGCACAGTTGGACTTGTTATCATTGGCTTGTTCCAGGACTAATACTTATGCTACTATAGAAAATCCGCCTCTTCTTACAGCTGGTTTAAGAGAGTAACATCCTATTAATAGTCCCTTTGTGTGTACTCTTTAAAGACATCAAAGGATTAAACACCATAGTCGTAGCCTAGTTTTGGAAGGTTTCATCCAGGGAATGCAAACAGTTACTTCTGGGACACGAGTATGTAATTGGTATTCATGGATTTATTATTACAGAATGTCATTTATACTAGAAGTATCCACTTCCAAATTCTGCGAAAACATGAACTCATCTGCAGCTGGTTCAGACAATGCCGCATCCTTGGTACTCTGTAACAGGGGCGGGTTTGGTCTGCTGTAAGGCTGCAGCACTTTGTAAGGAGGCTAGAACAGTAGGCTCCTTGTTTCCATGGCAACCCCGCGAGTGTGTGAGCCAAAAGGAGGGTGCCACGGTGAAGATGCTTGAGGTGAGTTCATGATGCAAAATGATTTGACCACGTAATGTTCTTCACCATATAACTGGACGGACTGGTGTGGTGGCATCTCAAATGTCTGTACCGAATCCCAGTTGTTGTTTTTTTAGATTTTGGTTTCCGGCTCGACATGTGGCCCACACTTACTGTAGTTTTCTCCTAAAATAATACTGGAGGCTGAAGGTTGCTGATGGTACATTGAAGGTGGGAGGCTGACATGTCTGATGAGGATATCTTCACTTTTTTTCCCTCCCTCATTATTTCAGAGAGAGGAAGTTCTTTGATCTGTAAGAAAAAGCTCCAGAGAGTCGCGAAGTTGCGCGTATGATGCATAATATATTTAAACTTACTGTAGCTTCTGAATCTCCAAAGACCTCCTTAGAAACTCTTATCTCCTATGACCTCTATAAAACTAACATGCTTATTCCGTAGTTCAGTGATGTGTGGCACATCAAACATTGACTATAACCAGGTTGAATATACAGGGTTAAAAAAAAGTTGTCAGTGTCAACATGTGACCTACTGGCACAGGCACATTTTGCTCCTAAAACTTAAATATAGAACAAAAGTTTTGTACTTCCCCATATATTATATATATATACACTATATAATGTAGAAAGATAGATAGGAAATTGGGAAATTATTGTGTCACAGCAGCAAGTTATCCGGGCAATGCACAGGGACAGTAAATACACAGTAAATATACTTATCAACACTAGAGATAATATCTATAGTATACACAATATAAAGACTATATTAGAATACACTATAAATATACCAGACTACTACAACTAGCTTAGAAAATATAAACATAGAATACATACTATATACAATAGCAAAGTGTGCAATGACATAAAATATAAGTAATTTTTTTTATATTTTTGTTATTATTATTATTATTATTTTTATTTAAGTTGTATTATTAAAGTAAATGTCAAGTATGAAATGTGAAGGAAAAATGCAGTTAATTTTTGTTTGAATCTGCTGAGTTGAGGCAATTACTCTTTTTTTTCTGCTGTATTTACACATTAAATGTTTTTTTCTCCGTACCTTTTTGGAGACAAGGTTAAAAATCATGACTTCAGCGGGTTCGGGGAAAATGGGACTACTTGGATCCAGCTGTTGATCCATTTCTCAAATACAAAGTTTAATTAAATACTTGATGTTCACAGATTATGCAATTTCTAAATGTGGTGCAATTTAAATCTAGATTGAAACTAGGGCTGTCAAAGTTAACATGATAATAACATATTAACACAAATTGTTTTTAACCCCTCTAATTTATTTAACGCATTCACGTAATTGATATTATTGGAGGTTGTAGTGGACTCATTTTTTAAGCTAAAGTGAAGGTATTGGTATCATATGAAACTAGAAAACCTAAGGAATCCATCGATACCATTCATGTCATACTAACTTGTCGCGAAGGAGGCTAAATAATGCTCCAAACTGGCATGGCCATTTTCAAAGGGGTCCCTTGACCCCTGACCTCAAGATATGTGAATGAAAATGGGTTCTATGGGTACCCACGAGTCTCCCCTTCACAGACATGCCCACTTTATGATAATCACATGCAGATTGGGGCAAGACATAGTCAAGTCAGCACACTGACTCACTGACAGCTGTTGTTGCCTGTTGGACTTGAGTTTTTGGCTGGACCGCAGAGGGCCAGCCCTACAGACGCAAAAGTCTGTCGCTGAGTGAGTGAGTGAGTGAGTGACTGACTGACTGACTGAGTGATAGAGTTACAGGATTGGTCGGCTGGGGTTGCTGTAGCTTCCTCATTGGTCGTTGCTCTTTCAAAATGAAAAGGCGGAGAACAGTTCTGTGTTTACATTTTCTGGGGAGCGTGTCAGCGTTTAATGTATCATTACATAGCGCTGTTGTTGTGCATGTGCTATTGTTTATGTTCGTTTAAGTTACGTTATGTTGTGCTTCGTATTGTGTTACCGTACAAATTTTCGCCTCGCTTTCCTCCATTTCCGCCATGAACTGACTATCTAGCAGCCACACGTCACTACTGCGGTATGAACCCAAAATAAACAGACTGTGCTGTGATTTAAATGCAATAAACGGATCAAAATAATGCCGAAATAACAACATAAATATATCGATTTGTAAAAAGACATAATCCATTCTTTGTCAAGTCTGTCCGCAACACAACAAACAAACAACTTTTAAAATGCTTGTTTTCTGAACGGAGTTCGGATCGATCAGTGCCAGGCTATGATAACACCAGCTACTCAATCAACACTCAACATAACGTCATCTAGGCATAAATACGGCAGCGACGCTGTTGTAAACGGATCAAAGTGTGCCGAAATAACTACATAATGATGCTGATTAGTAAAAAGTCTGAATTCATACTTTGTCGGGTCTGTTACCATGACGACCAGCAAACAACTTTTAAAATGCTTGTTTTCTGAATGGAGTTCGGATCGATCAGTGGCAGGCTACGTTAACATTGCAGCTGCTCCATTAACACTCCATCTAGGAATAAATACAGCAGCAACAACGTCAGTGATGACAGCGGGGATATCTCAACGCTGATAATCTTTAGTGAAGTATGTATATATTGTTACACACTACTTATATGATGAATGCTTTTGATACAAATGCTTTAATAAAATACTGTATGTCATACTAATACCTTTTCACCTTGTATAAAATGTATAATATACTGAGTAGTAAATGTTACCATTTACTATTACTGAATGTAATTTGCTTCATTATAAGTTGGCTTTCAATCAAACATTAAGATATAAGTGAAAAAAACTGTTACCAATGACTATTTGTGTAACAATTTAGCCACAAATTCACATACTGACCAAATACGGTCCAGCCATATACTCGGTTTGACCGAGTCTTGTTCATGTTATGATTTGAGCATATTTTTTATGCAAAATGCAGTACCTGTGAGGGTTTCTGGACAATATTTGTTTTGTGTTGTTAATTGATTTCCAATAATAAATATATATATACATTTGCATAAAGCAGCATATTTGCCCACTCCCATGTTGATAAGAATATGAAATACTTGATAGATCTCCCTTTAAGCTACATTTTGAACAGAGGAAAAATGTTCGATTAATTTGCAAATAATTGGTGATTAACTGTGGACAATAATGTCATTAATCGCAATTAAATATTTTAATTAGTTTACAACTCTATTTTTTTCCATACCTTTTTGGAGACAAGTTTAAAAATCATGAGTTCAGCGGGTTCAGGGGAAAATGGGAGACTCATCACTTGGATCCAGCTGTTGATCCAGGTCTCAAATATAAAGATTAATTAAATATTTGATGTTCACAGATTATGCAATTTCTAAAAGTAGTGCAATTTAAATCTAGATTGAAATGCAAATAAGCACATGATTGTCTCCTGAATATTTTTGGCTTTAACTAAATTATCTATGAGAGCTAAAATAAAATCACACTTTTCACAGTTGATTTTTCTCTGCTTTTTAAATTTGTTAACAAAAGAAAAACTAAAAGGAAAAAAAAAAGAATGCTCTTTGTTTAATTTAAGGGTCACATGCTGAAAAGGTTGAAACCCACTGGAGAATTACCCTCATGCCAATCAGCTGTCAGACACCAACAGATTGTACTTCAAGGGCCACTGGAGTGCTGCTGTCTCTTCCCGCTAGCTTCTGGAGAATAATTTAGCGGTCCCCTAGCTTTTAAATTAGAGCACGGCAAACTAAGTGCCGTACCATGTTTTGTGTCCACTACCGTTGTTTCCTTTGCTCATGCAGTACAACAAATGCCGGTGCTCATTTGGCCCCACTGCTGGAGAGCAATAAAACTAGCTTTCTAGACATTAATGGGTGGCTTGATGTACCATCACCAGGCTGTGTAGATGGACTAGTCTCAAAAAGCTTCTGGATTTTTCTACGGGAAAGAGACCAAAGTACTTCAAAAGTCCATCTGGAGGCAAATATAGCAGATGGGAATGTTTTGCAGTTCCATTTACATATGAAAATGCCATTCCTGGGGGCAGAATCAGCCATCATCTGTGCACAATTTCTCTATAAATGATAATGGTTTTTGAATGTGTAAGTTAAGATCAAAGTTTGAGGTAACACATTGAGTTGTGTTAGTGAAAGAACGACCACCAAGCAGTAGGAAAACATCACATTGATTAGGAAAATAGAAGATGAAAGGGTAAAACAAACACTTTTTATTCATTCTGGCCTTCCTATCCCTTGCTGCTTTCTCACGCTCCCACCCACTCCCATTACAAGATGTTGTTGTTGATGTTTATTGCTCTAGCTGCTGGCCATGTAGCGCTGAAAACGGCAGCACATCCCTCACCAACACAAAAATCCTATTTGGAGTTCCCACTAACATGCACCCATAGGACCGAAGTACATCAGTAGGTGCTGCACCATGGGACATTTTACCAAAGGAGATGTGGAGCTGGAGGTGGTCGCAGTGTGAGGATTTTATTTAGGATCACGGCAAGGACAAACCTTTGGTGCGCCATATTCTAGAGTTTTTTTTTTTTTTTTTAAATCATTATGGATTTTTCAGAGGGATTTAATTACTCTTGTGGCAAATGAGCAGCCATATCATTCGGAGTTGGAATCAAACACTTCTCCCTCAAGCAAGTGTGCAACAACTACTCCTTCCTGGCCTCATTATGGAGCAAAGTCTACTCCAAGGAACCCTCAGATAGTAACATGATAAGTCAGATGAGACTTTACACCTAATGGTTTGATGCTGCGGGCTTATTTTGTCGTTCCACATTGTTCTTGGCCTCAATCACAGCAAAACAGTAAAGATTTATCTTTTTAGTTTCCCGATATGATGAACAATGCAGTCTCTTCTCACCAAGTGTTTGATTGTCATTTCTGTGAGAAACTAGACACCCAATTCTTCCTCACTGTGTTATTTGTTTGATCTGGCATCTGATTACAATACACCGTGCTGCTCATGCCAACGCAAGCATATAATTATCATAGTGTGGAGTGCAAATATTGGGGTGTCTGTCATTTCCCTACACGTTAACCTTTATCTGAACGTCACTGCTGTTGCACCAAACATGATTGTCACTTTACCGAAGAGTCAACGTGTTCTTTGACACATTAATGGTTTTGCTGTGTCCGAGGCTTGACATAATGCATTTACACTGCTCTTTGGTGTAAGTGCTACCGTGACTTGATTTAGAAACCACTCATGTATCTTGATACACCGTAATTGCATGCTGGTTTCATTAAGATCAATTTATCAAATTCGGCTGTCTCTAGACATTTCTTAGGTATTCTGTTTGATCTGAGAAATCATTAGTTGTGCAAGGAAATGAAATGTCTCTTGGTAGAAATGTTTCCAGGAATGCCAAAAACTTTAGCTTTGGAAGTAGAGGGGTTTCCCAAAATACAGAATAGACTTTAATTTCCAACCTGATCTCATGGGAAGGCGTATAAATAGTCACGCTGCTCTCATACACCGTTCGTAGCTATACCTACGAAAAGTAATGAACTGTAATTCATATATAGCCCACGAAATTAATTCGTATGTAATACACATAATTATGAACAAGGAAATATAAATAGCGGCTAACGCCACATAGGGAGGAGGTCATGGTAAAAAATTACTGGAAGACCACTCAGTCAACGTTGATTTATTTGTCACGGAATTTCCGTACTTACATTACGCCTGCACTTCTGGTGAGGCGTAACCACAATCTTTTCCTAAACCTAACTAAGCAGTTTTGTTTACTAATCCTAACTCAGTGTTTTTGTTGCCTAAACCTAACCAAGTTGTTGCCTGTGAAGCTAGAAGTATATTTTGAAAAGACTGGAGCGGAAATTGACGCTGGACATTTGTAGGAAAACGCACAAAATATGATGAATAACTTTTCGTAAGATATCATATGAACTGTTGTATGAGGATACGTTGAAATAGCATGACATTTTAAGAACATTCCACCTGTCATGATAACATTCTAGGCTTTTCACATGTCATTTCACTCCACGGGTTTAAGGCTGTGAAGCGTCGTTTCGCGTGTCATTTAACGCCACATCGTTACCGTGAAACGGTCATGGTCATTTTTAGGCATCAAAACTATGGTAAGGGCTGCAGTTAAGTTTTGGCAAAAAAACAAGTAGTTAGGTTTAGGTAAAACAACATGGTTTGGCTTAAAGTACAGATAACATGTCAGTAATGTAACAACACTTTGGGACACAAACACCAGTCTCCTGGTTGAAAGTCCTGTGTTTGTTGGAAACCATCCACCTCCCGTCCCGCCCACCTTACACAGTCTTTTTCACTTTTTATTCTCCACCAATAGCTCGGAACATATTCACACAGATGCACTTACATTGCAGTAAGTACAGACTACATGGCTTACAAATGACACACCAAAAAGCAACAAAAGCGTTGTTAAGGACGCAAAATGACGTTCATACACCATTTGTTAAGACAGGACTAGAATACTTGCTCTAGTTTATTAGCGATATGACAGTAGACTACGATGTATAACGTGAATGTGATGGTCTTGTTTTGTCACCAGTATTAATGAACTGAATAAATAAAAAAAGAAGAAAGAAGAAATGTGTTCTTAAACCTGTATTAACTGATTTCAATTCATCATTTGGAACCGTTTCTGGCCACTTGGAGAATAGAAGTCCAATATTAAGTCTCCTTGTAGCTTTTGGTCTTTACCAACTCATGAGGGAAATATCTGGCTTTTAGCAGCTAAATGTTCCTCTATATTTTCCAGATAGTTGCTAACTGTGTCAGTTAGAGCTAGAAAGGACGCATACAGTGGAGTTTTGGGCTTTTTTTGCTGAAAACAGCTGCCTTCTGCATCTGGAAACAAGGTTGATGAGAGAGGTGAGAGTGAACCGAACCAAAACCAATGAGCCGAAAGATGCTAAAGCGCTTTGTAGAGCTGAAAGGAACTGAGGAGTTGGGTGATAATTCTTTGTCAATGTGTCACTACGAGCAACCACTTTCACATTCAAGTAATCATTTGATCCATTGTATAATACTATTGATTATAGATGTAAAACATCAATTTGAGCATGTTATTGCTGTGATTTTCTGAATTGTATACAATATGCAGGGACATTTAGAAATGTAGAAATTCCCAATTCTGCCAAAGAAACCCCATAAAAGTTTTGACGAGACTGAAAGTATGATTTTAATGTTATTTATTTATTTTTTTAATTCTTTTAACTGGGCAGTTATTCTTTCTGTAAATATATATCTAAGTAATAGTCTAAGGGTGATACAAAGCCTTCTCAATGCTGCCAAGAATATAACTATTGTGGAGAAAAACTGAATCCCTTTTTATTTTATTTATTTGAATTCAAAGGTATTGTTACAAAAAATATATAAAATAATATTTCCTGAAACAACACAGGTTTGACCTTGGGCTCTACCCAGAGGTGCATGTATAGTATTCCATAGTCGGCGGTATCGTACCTGCTGTTACCAGGCGCTTGGTAATGTTCAAAGTTATCAGGTATTTGTAGCTACTGTTTCTAAACAACACATCATTTACAGTTCTTTATGTCAATACTGTAGGGAAAAGTAAAAACATCTAATTACTAATGATTTGAATTATCCTCAACAGCAATTAATACGCCTGTATTCTCTGTGGATTTGAGTAATTCAGTAGTGCCCATACGCATTAGCTCCTTTTGAGCTAATTCTGACATTGAACACACTTTTTCTCTTTTTCCCTCCCATGTCATTTGGGAACCAATTATTAAATGATTAAAAATCCAGATGTTTGATCTTGTTTCAAGTCATTCAGTCAGGAAAATGGATTTCTTTGTAATTAATAGCCCACAGTATGTTTATCTCGGGATGCTGGAAGCTGAAACAGGGCGATATTTACACTTACATGTAGAAAAAGAAAACAGAACTACAGTTGTATTCATTTTGTTCTTTGATTGTTTTTTTACAATGTAAATTATGCCTATAGGCAACACTTACATATATATATATATATATATATACATACACATTTCATATCATATGGACTTTGACTTTATTCTTATCAGCAAGCCAATATACAGTATTGAGATACAAACAATAAGTTAGCTTGAAGACAAGTAACACAAGAGCACTTGGGTCTTGATTTGGATTTGGTTGGCTTCAGAGGAGGAACAAGCTTCTTCTGCAAATCAAATAGCCTTGACAAATTAGAGTGCATGCAAATGGTAAACTCCAGACATGATACCTGAAAGATAACAGCACTGTCCGTTTATGCATGAGAAATTCTCTCTGTGACTTTTTCTGCAATTAAGTGTTTCTTGTGTTCAAGAGGCAGCAGTAATGATGCACACAGGACCTCCAGGTACATGAAGGGTTCATTTGAGTGACCAGTGAGGCAGACACTCTGTTTCTCTTTAACATTCAGAGTTTTTTTGACAAAAAAATATGCTTGTATCTAATGTATCTAAATCTAATTATTTTCATATTTGGTCTATTGAACATCAGAAAACTTTAAAAAGTTCAAATTTCAAAGAGCCCAAGGTCACATCTTATTTCTTTTTTAAATTACACTCCACAACTCAAAGATGTTCAGTTTACTCTAATGGGAGACAAATGAAAGCAGCAAATCCTCTCATTTGAAAAGGTGGAACCATCAAATGTTTGCCATTCTTGCTTGAAAAATTACTTCAATGAACGATTCGTCGAACTTTGGCTTGCCAAATATTTGAAAATAGCAAAAATAAAAGTGAGTATTCTCTGGTATCATATGATTCCATGTTTCTGCTTTCTGTGTGTGTGTGTGTGTGTGTGTGTGTGTGTGCAACATTTCCTCATACAACGGTTCGTATGATATCTTACGAAAAGTTATTCCTAATTTTTCTATGAATGTCCAGCAGCACATGACGTACGTGTCAATTTCTGCTCTGGTCTTTTTCAAAATAAACTCCCCAACAAAACTATTGAGTTAGGTTTAGGAAAAGATCGTGATTTGGGTTAAATTTGTGTGTCGTAACAAGTACGGAAGTTACGTGACAAATAAATCAACGTTGACTTCTGGTTTCACATGAACAGCGGTCTCCAGGCAAAATTCAAATGTTTTTTGACCCACCCCGACCTCCTTCCTATGCGGCGTTCACCGCTCTTTATACTTCCAGGTGCACAATTATGTGCAAATTGATTTTGTGGGATGTATACAAATTACAGTGCATGCACTTTTTGTAGGTATAGCTACGAAATTTGTATGAGACCAGCCTGATGTGTGTGAGTGTGTGTGTGGGGGCGCAAAACATGCAAATAATAGGCACTTCCCCTTGTACAGTATTCTAAATTCAAGATGCATACAAATGCATTTTTGGGGGAAATCTGGTCTGAAAAATGTTTTAGTATCCACTTAATAGGCAAGATGGAAAAGCTGTGTTTTTATTCTTAGTCAAACTGAGTCAAGTCACTCAGTCTTCATTGTGACTGTGACAGATAATGACACAAATACAGAGGCAGAGGTATAAAAAGGTGTTTCATTAAATATCCTGTTAAAATGACCGTAGCTGTCTCAGTTTGAGTTCTCAGTGTGTCCACGTCTTCTCTGAAGAGCAGGTGCAAATCTGAGGTTTTTCTGATAAGAACGCTTCTATTTACAATGGCTTTAGTCATTTGTGCAAGATGGAGAAACGCTGTGTATCACACATAGATGTGTTGATAGAGTCACGCGCTGAATCTCATTACAGCTAACTGAAAACCCATTGTCAGAGGATGCCCATTAAGCAGTAAAGATGGGCTCAAAGACGATCTAGTGCCTCCCAATAGCCCTCTCATTCACCCTCTGTATTAGTCGAGCTCCCCGCAGGTTCTTCCTCTATCTAGACCGCTGCAAACACGACACACAGCTGATACTGGATGCCATGAGTCCAGGCCTAGAATCCATCTATCTATGAGGCTTTAATGATAATTCAAAGAGAAGTCGGTGGGCTGTAGATGATCTGCTAGCAGGGGAGGTGGACGGGAGAGTTGAAGGTTTCAGCAAAAGGCTGATGGCAGTGGATGGACGTTTAAAATCAAACCAAACCGTTTAAAGCCGTTTCACACCAAGCATGGATTTTTGTCCCAAAAATTGCACAGAACTTTATAAAAACTGATTTTGTAGGTTCTTAGGAACGCTTGCACACCCCTGCGGAACATTTGTGCGGGGGAAAAATATTCAGACAGACCTCAATTTCAGTGGATTTCCGCCTGTGGAAATACATGTTTAACCAATGAAATCCTTTCTTCCAACTGATGTCAAAAAAATATCGCTGTCATTCTGCATAATAATTAGCCACGTGCTTCTGTTTGTTGCATTGAGAGTGTGTATTTTCGAAACAATGGCCATTTGTTTTTGGGGTAACTGTCGGACATTTTTCGGACTATTGGTGTTTTGGAATAACAATGGGTCGTCCCCTTCTCAACACCCAAGAATGTGCGACAAACACCGCGATGACTACCTCAACAACCAAATAAACCAAATAAAGGACAATATTTGGAGATCGCCCAGCCGCTGGGATACGATGAAGACGGGAATGTAGCTGATATGCACTTGCTAATGTTATATTATATTGGTTACGGAATGGGGCTAGCCACAACAGCTAGCATTAGCATCACATAGTTTATGTTTTGTAGTTAACATTAGACATTCTCTGTCTGGACGGGTTTTTGTTGGTTGGAGTAGACACGGCACTATTTAGGAGGAAACTCATTCGGCCTCATTGACAAATATGGAACACGGCAATGCGGATAATTCGCACTGGACTCGGTGTGCGAATTAATCAATGCGGAAAGTTCAAATGCGGATTTTCCACATTCTCCCCCTGCATTTTCAGCCTGTTCTCATTCTCAGGCCGTCAAATACTGAGGCTTTGTCACAGCCGTCAGCATGTGTTACAGCCGCACAAGGCGCATCGGGCGTTTTAAAAAGAAAATATAATGTAAACCCATCCACGGCAGCAGGAAACGCTCATAGAAAGTACTTTGGGAGTGTGGTAAGTAGTAGTTTACAGAGCGAAAAGACACACACTGGGCGGGCAAGAGGGGTCAAACAAACACAGGGCTTTCATCCAGGAGACCGCTGTTCATGTCCTGTACATCACGTTGCAAACTGTTCGTTCGTGTCCTGTGTTCACAACGTTCAGTGTCATTTTCACTGTACAAACGTAGCAGTTTTAAGCCCAACCATGTAGTTCTTTCCTAAACCTAACTATAGTGGTTTTGTTGCCTAATCCTAATCCTAAAGTGGGATAGCAGTTTTCATGTCGAAAATAAAGTGACGGCAAGGGGCGTGACAAAGCAACGGTATGTAATGAGTTGGGATGAGAATGTGTTGGCATTTTCGCATTGCACTGGTGAGAAAAGGCTTTAGGCAGGTGACTGGTGAATGTTGGTAGGTGGTATGCTGTAGGGATCCGCCGAGTTATCTTTATCTCTCTCAATACCAATTCAGATTCAATTCCAATACCTAAACTCAAGGAAGCTGCCGATACTGAGTACCAATCTGATACTAGTGTTCTTTTTCCCAAATTTAAAATGTAGACCTCACTGCATGGAACTCATTCGAATAATTTGTATTTATGGTAACCATGAGAGATTAGTTTAACGTGAATGAATGTAACTGAGTGAATGAATGTAACTGATAGCAACACTACATTTTATAATGTCATTGACAAAGCAGCTGTATTTATTGTGATTCAGTCATGTCATAGACAATAATGATCTGCTTAATAAGGTCAGTATCAGCACCGTTACCAATCCCATGCATGTAGGTAAAGGCAGGTGCTTAAGGTGCGGCCTTGCCATTGGCTGTTGGGCCCAGGCCACACAGGGCACAGGGGAGGAGATAGCTGATGGCAGATATGAAAATGGTGTTAAAAGGTCAAATATTGCCTCACAAATGGCTTGCCATTTTGTGAGATACTGTAATATTAAACCTCTGGCCAAGTAATCACAAAAACCTGCAGGTAATGTAGAGGAATCCATTTGAACAGCTAATAACACTGTTACGTGCTGTGCCGTGTTGTGTTGCGTGTGTTGTGTTTTTGTGCCCTCTCCTCTCTCTCTGAGTCCTTTAAGATTGTTTCCGCTGTATCTGTGGATCAGTAGACTTAAGATGAGTTATTTAAGAGTGTTTATTGCTAGAGTGTTGAGTTGTAGAGTTAAGTCACGCTTTCTGTTAGAAAGTAGTTTTAAGTTGTTTTTTTGTAAAATTTTCCTTTATTGTTAATAAATTGTATAATTTATTGTTACTCCGTCCATCCCCTGGTCCTTAAACGGGGGGAACGTAACAAACACATTAATATTGGCAGGGAATTTATTGATGTTTTTAATTAAAAATTGCTCTATAACTCTACAGTGTAGTATTCATCACCATCGAGGATAATAACACAATAAGGCCTAGACAAACCATACATACATGCACAGGCAGAATGGCTCCTATCACAGTATAAAACACTTTCAAGTTGCACGCTGACATCATAAACTTTAGACTTGTAGGAAGAGTATTCTTTTATACTGCAGCAGAAGAAAAAGAAATGTGTTTTCACAGATCAAACTCAAAATCAGAAATACTTTATTGATCTCCGGGGGGAAACTGGGTTAATGTTGCAATTGTTCCATTTTAGAATAACAATATATAGACATAGAGAAGTTATAAGAAAAATGGAAATAAAAAATAAGTATGTAAAATGTGTGCATTGAAATACAATATATAACAACAATAAATACTGAAAAATAGAAATATGTAAAATATGAATACTACAATATATTACAATGGTGTAAATGATATTAATGCTAAAAATGTGATCTACGATTAATTATAATAATAATAATAATATTAATTTTATTTATATAGCACCTTTCAAAACAAGGTTACAAAGTGCTTTCCAATAAAAGCATGATACAAATAATTAACACCCAGAACTTAAATCTAAACAAAATAAAATCATGTAAATACAAAATAAAATCACATAAATAGTTACAACAATGCACCATCAGTTAAGAAAAAGCCATAAAGTGAGTCTTAAGAAGAGATTTAAGTGATTGCATTGCAGGAACATTATAAAAAAGAATATTATTTGAAATTTACAGTATAATAGTAGAGTATTAGAGTATTGCACAGTTGAATTATACGTTATTGTACAGGTAAGTCAGTAATTTCACAGTTTAGAAATAAATTAATAAATTATGGGGTTGTAGCTGCTGACAGGGGTGAAAGGAGTCCAAGGCTCTATTGACTCAGAGTGTCTGACACTCTTAAAAGGTTTGATGGCCATAGGCAGGAATTACTCCCTGTGGATCTCTGTGGTGCATCTCGGTGGAATGAATCTTACACTGAATGTACTCCTGTGCTTGACCAGCACGTCATGGAACTCATAAAGCGAAACAATATAAAATATATTTAACTACCTCTTGTGGACTATTTTTGAGAGTCTTTAAAGAGGACCTATTATTCTTTTGTGCTTTTTCCCTTTCCTTTAGTGTGTTATATAGTTTTTTGTGCATGAAAAAGTTCTGCAAAGTTACAAAGCCTAAAGTTGACCAATTAGAACAGTGGGCCAGCTGACCAATCAGAGCAGACTTGACTTTTCAGGAGGCGGGGTAGGAGCTCACACAGAGTGTTTCAGACAGAGTGTGAAAAGAGGTGCTGCAGCACAGCCGGTATGAGAAAAAGAAAGCTTTTTTTGAACATTAAAGCACGTAAACACGTTCGAGTAGAAACCACAAATTCAAGTATGCACCTGAAAATGAGCTTAATAGGTCCTCTTTAATCACTGAAAAGTAGCTCCCTAAATATATGGGCACTATTGTATTGGTCAGGTTCAACATGTGTACTTGAATGAAGTTTTAAAATTAGCAATTTGTATTGTGACTGAAAACATGACGGAGTGACTGGAAACACCACTTTAATAGACGAGAAGCAGTGGATGAGTAATCAGGGCAATTCTGGGCAGCTGGGACTGAAATAATTCAACAAGATTCAGGTGGTGACATGTGACGCAGAGGAGCCAGACATGACAATTTCATAATGAAACATACTGTGTGCATCTTGCAGCTAAAACGGGGCAGCTGGAGTTTCTTGACTTCAGTCGAGGAAAGAGAACTTGTTTTTACCGTTGGTGACTGTTTTTTTTTGTTTGGGTCTCATTATTTTGGGTTTCATATTTTGCAAAAGAAATCCAGAAAACTGTTGGTGTTCTGAATTTTAGATGGGTGAATATTGGATAAGAGGACCTTATTTATTCTTGCAGCAGGAAATGGAACAGTTGGATATGTACTTGAGGGGACTGGAAAAGTGGGTGAAAATCAGTGCTACTTTGAAAAATCCAAGTATTTCAGTATATGTAAAAGGTGGAAATCAAGAGCATTACACACACTTATTGGACGAATTATAAACTATTCATACTCGACCTGCCACCGCATTGCTCAAAAACAATAATTGATTTTCACTTATAATACTTATAAACCTCTTTTCAATCAGCAACCCACCTCTGTTCTAATCTCCTCTGCATGACTTGAGAGAACTAAATCAGTGAAACCAACAAATGGCTAAAAATTGCAGCTTTCACTATTTGCCTGTGTGTGTGTGTGTGTGCGTGCGTGCGTGCGTGCGTGTGCGTGCGTGTGTGCGTGTAATTTCAACCCAAGGTTTTCCCATTGTCAAATTGTCTCAACACACACTGACCCTGTGCTGAAGACTTAGTGGTTACTACTGAATTGTACACTAAAGGAAGTCGAGCTACATTAATGATTCTCTTATTTATTTATGTTTTAATATAGACAGGGACGGCGTGGGGTAAAGGGAGGAGGAATGACCTCCAACCAAGGACCACATCTGGACTCATTGTGTTGTGAATCCATAGTCAGCATCTTATTCCACCAGGATTCCTCTCTGTTATTTTCATCATCAATAATGCAGTTACACTCTACATTTCTAGTAATATTCTAATTCAAGTCTTATTTATATCATTCTTGCATTTGCATTTAACACAATAGATCCCACTTCTCAGCATTTTGTGTTTAGTTATATGCAATGTGGTGATATATTATATGTCTTCATGCAAATATTTGTAAATATTTCTTATGAGGAAGCTCTCTCACAAACCATCTACAAACAGCTTCCGGCACCTCCCCCCATCCCTCCACATGTAACTCCGCCAAAGGTCAATGCTCCCTCCACCTCACCCCAGTGGCTAAATTAGTCTCTGAGGCTAAAGCCTCCACCTGCTCCCTGGACCCTATGCCCACAGCCCTGATTAAGCCATGTCTGCCCGCCCTGTGCCCTACCATGGTTAACATCATAAACTCCTCCTTGGAAACTGGCACGGTCCCCTCCAGCTTCAAAATGGCCTCCATGTTTGGACCCGGAGGACTTTCAACAACTACCGGCCGATCTCCAACCTTCCTTTCCTTAGTAAAATCTTGGAAAGAGCAGTTGCCGCCCAACTCCATCAGCATATGTCCAACCATGAGCTCTATGAACCCCTACAATCTGGATTCAGAACTCACCACAGCACAGAGACTGCTTTGATCAAAATCACCAACGACCTCCTCATCGCAGCTGATTCCGGCCACATCTCCATCCTCATCCTCCTTGACCTCTCTGCAGCTTTTGACACAGTCTGCCACTCCATCCTCCTCAACTGCCTATCTGACCACCTAGGACTCACCGGAACAGCTCTCTCCTGGTTTCAATCATATCGCTCCAACAGAAAACAGTTCATCACCATCAGTGACTTTAGCTCCTCCCCAGCCCCAGTCAACCAAGGCGTGCCTCAAGGTTCTGTGCTTGGACTCCTCCTCTTCACTATCTACATGCTCCCCCTCGGTCAGATTATCCGCCACCTTGGTCTCAGTTTCCACTCCTACACAGAAGACACACAGCTCTACCTCAGCACCAAGCCATCCACCCCCCCCCCCACCCCCCCCCCACCCCCCCCGCCCCAGTCCCTACTTAACTGCCTGCTTGAAATAAAAACATGGATATCATCAAACCTTCTCAAACTCAACAGCAGCAAAACAGAGCTCATGGTTATGGGCCCTAAGGCACTGCTCCGGAAGGTTGGAGATCTCCTCCTGGACGTGGATGGCAGCTCCATCTACCCATCCTCCGAGGTCCGTAACCTAGGTGTCATCCTGGACTCAACCCTCTCATTTCATTCACACATCAAATCCGTCACAAGATCCGCCTTCTACCACCTCAAAAACATTTCCAGACTCCGGCCATCACTCTCCGACTCCGACCCTTATCCACGCCTTCATCACCTCCCGTCTGGCCTACTGTAATGGAGTCCTGTCCGGGGTACCCAGCAAAGCCCTGGACAGGCTCCAGTATGTCCAAAACTTAGCTGCCAGGGTTCTCACCCGCACTAGGCCTTCACTGGCTTCCAATCAAGCCTATAAACTCCTCCTTCTCACATACAAATCCCTCCATGCCCTTGCCCTCCAGTACCTAACCAACCTTCTCCACCCCTACACTCCATCCCGGAAACTACAATCCTCCGACACTGGTCTGCTCTCCACCCCCCACACCCGGCTGAGAACTTTCGGCGACAGACCCTTCAGTGTCGCAGCCCCCGCCCTCTGGAACTCTCTCCCTCCTCAGATCAGAAATGCTTCATCCCTGGACACTTTCAAAAAACACCTCAAGCACCACCTGTTCATCAAGGCCTATGACCTCAGCTAACTCTTCCTACACATCACTCGTTTTAATTACCTGGCTACTGTTTTTTTTCCTCTGTTTTATTTATCAGTATGATTTTGGGTGCCCTCTTTGTAAAGCGTCCTTGGGTTTCTTGAAAGGCGCTATATAAGTCCAATTAATTCTTTTTATTATTATTATTATTATTATTATTATTATATTCTCATTTCTTAGTCTTATTTTTATCATTTATTTATATGTCTCTACATATACTTGTTATATATTGTAGCATTATGTACATCATTTACATCCTTAATTTCTATTTTCTTACATTTCTTTATGTTTATATAAGAGCAACTGTAACGTCCCAATTTCCCCCCGGGTACCAATAAAGTATTTCTGATTCTGATTATCGAATAATCTGCAGATTATTTACTCAATCATTGGTTTGAGTACCTAATATGTTTCCACAGAGAGTCTTGAAATCTCTTCTTTTGTTTGACCAACAGTCTGAAATCCAAAGATTTTCAATTTACAATGAAATTAAACAGAAAAAAATGACTTAAACAACCAAACAGTTATCAAATTTGTTGCATTTATTTTCTGCTCATAATCATTTCAGTTCTGGTCAGAAGCGATATTTTCTTGTAGGTAGTGAGCATTTTCTTTGAAAGATATAGAAACATAATTATTCTAACAAGACACCAATCCATTATAATAAATGACTGTTTCATTGTCAGCAAACAGTTTTGACCAGTAAAGACTGTCTGTGTCGCATTGTTATCCAATTACTGCCAACAATGGTGTCACAGTGGGAGGCAGGAATGAGGAGTGTGTGTGTGTGTGTGTGTGCGTGTGTGTGTGTGTGTGTGTGTGTGTGTGTGTGTGTGTGTGTGTGTGTGTGTGTGTTTTACAGCTCTCGTTCAGTTGGTTCAGTCAGTAACAATACATCATTATGGGCTTTGATATTGTGAGACAAGCCAATAAAGGCTGTTCACAACTTCTGCTAAAGCATACAGATAACTCACGGATGGGCTCATTCCCCAGGTTTACTACACTTCACCTCCAAACCCCACGGATGATGTGAGGCACCTCTGTTATCACAACGCTGCAGTTTTGAACGATGCCAAAGTTATATTTTGAGGGCTTTTTAATTAAAATATAAATCTAATATATGGACATACCGTACTCTGTGTGAGAATACCATACCCCACGTGCAAATATAAAACCTCATATGGTGTTTTTATACATTCCACTTGGGTTGTATTGTGTTCAAACAGGGATATAAAGAGGCAGGTGATCTCTTGCCTCTCATTCATTCTGTATCCTCTGAAAACAACATCATTTACATATTCAGCTGCAAATGGCCTCTCGTTGGGGAGTTGCTGCCTCAGGCTTTCCCACCCAAAAGTCTCCTAAAGAGAAGTTCAAACATAACAAGGTTATAGAGGCTAGCCTCATGAGAAGAGCAAATGGACGAGTTTGGCATCTACCTTTTGGTTTGAGAACTCCACATTAGTTGTACTGTGGAAAAAAAAAAAAACTAACACATTTTGGCACACAGCTTTTGTCATTGTTTTCAGCAAAAACAACAGATGTTCTATAGTATTCTGTTAATTTGTGCAAACAAAATTAGTGTAGCCCGGTGTTAAAACAGTCAGGGACTAAACAAGTGAGCCTAATAAAGTTAGGTGGAAAAATGCACTAAGGCAATTAAACTGAAAGTAATTTAGTTTAAGGAAGACAGAACAAATGGTTAACTGAAAAATAAGTTAGTCATAAATAATGTAGGATGTGAATGTGTTAATGAGTAGTTAAAATGAATAGCTCTATATTGTTTTAATGTAAACAGAGGATGTAAACTAAGTGATAAAACACAGATTGTGCCTTTAGTTTCAGTTATTTTGTTTGTATTGGTTACTGGAGTTATCAGTAAATGACACCTGTGGTGATTGGTTGTAGTTAAGGAAGTGAACAGTAGGGGGCGGGAGTAGAGAGAAAAAGACGAGGAAGAGATGCGGAGAAAAGTGAGGAGAAAAAAGGGAAACGTAGAAGAGACGGGGAAAAAGAGAGAACGACGGAGTGGGAAGAATTGTGGAGTAATGCTGGGGCTTATAGCCTGGTCAAGGTTTATGTAAACAGAAGAAAAGTGTAGCTGTAGACTAGCGCACCGTTTTGCTTGTGTTACAGTGGATTAATGCGAATGTTTGGTGTGAGCTGTGTCGCTGCTATGCTAAAGTCAGCTAGTTGCTAGCCACGAGGACGCTATTAAGCTACGTTAAGACTGTTCCCCGTTGCGTGAAGAGGACTGTTGCTCGCTTCGTGAGTAGGAGTGTTTGCCTGCTTCGTGAGGAGGATTTGCTCGCTTCGTGAGGAGGACGGTTACTCGATTCGTGAGGAGGATTTCGTCTGCGTCGTGGCGGGGATTTCGTCTCCGTTGCCGTTGGATTCATCTCGGACCTGAACTGTTTTCCCCGCACTACAAACTGTTTCTTCAAGGAAGACTTCGAACTGTAAGTTTAACTTTGCCCGTCTTTGTTCGCTGAGGATAAGGATTTTGACGGCCGCACCGCACCCAAGCAACGTACAGGACTGCAACTTTTGTTATTTTGCGTGCGTGCGTGCGTGTGTGTGTGTGAGTGTGTGTGTGGGCCCACTGGAGTGTTTGGAGTTTAACTTAGCTCAGTGTTGGATCTGAGTGTGTTTATCTGCTATAGGGAAATAGTGGTAAAAACCAAACAGGGAAGAAATAGGATTTTTCCAAAAGGAATCTAAGAGGATTTAAGTTTGGTGTTTCAGTATGTTTATGTAAGCCAATTCAGTTTTGCATAATTTTCCAGTAACTGGTCAGGTAATCTGATAATTTCAGTATTGTCTAATATTTCCAGTGTCTGCTTCTTTTGAAGTTTAAAGGGGCATAAAGTGTGTTATTTGTGTATTTTTTATTTTAACAAAAAGAGTCAATATTATGTTTACATTGCACAAAACGGTCAGTAAACTGTTCCTGTTCATTCAGAGAAGTTGTCTGGGGTCAATTATTTAAAATACATCACTGTGAGTGTAAATAGATTGTGTATCAATAGGGTAATATAATTTTAACCCAAATCAGGTAAACCTTTTTGGTAGCTACCTTAAGAAACCGAACCCAAACACCCCTTCATCTTAGTTTAAGGTTATTTATAGCTGCTATAGCGTGTTGGGGTGCTACATAAGCAATTCACGTAAATATTAATTCAGAATAACAAAGTAAAGGACACAAATTACTATTAATGTGCACACAAGTTACTAATGGTTCAAATTTGCAATTTAAAGCTGAAGTAGGCGAGATTGGAGCAAATATGATTCAAAAAAGTTATTTTTTATGAAACGGTGGCTATATCGTGACAGTAGTACATGAAACAGGTAACCAAAAAAAAACATGTTCCTCTATGTCCTCCGGTGCTCCTAATGGCATCTGCAAGATTTCACAGACCGGAGGAAAACAAGCAGTAAGGGCTGATCTGAGGTCTGCTGTCCATGAGAGCCAGCTGTCAATCACTCGCGAACTCCGACCAAACGGTCAAACTAGGCAGCGCTGATCAAATATATATCAATATTATGTTACGTTAATGCCTTTTTCTCGCCTCAAATGTTTTCAGAATCATCTTGTAGTGCACTGTTTAGCTGTAAAATGAGAAGTTTGTGACGCCACCGCCATTGTGAAATCTGGTGAAGGAACACCAAGTTCCGGTCACACGACCGGAGCACAGCCAATAGGAACGCTCTCTCAATGAAATTACCTGTGATTGGTCAAAGTCTGCCGTCATGGGCTAGATTTTTTAAAGCCTGAAAACAGAGCCATGAGGAGGTGCAGAAGTCTAGTTATCTCTCAGAACACTTGAATTACAATATGCTGAAAAGTTATTATGGAATTTTTGCCCAATGATGCCAAAAATATACTGCCTACTGCCACTTTAAATGCAGGAACTCTCAAAGAGTTTACCAGTGTTACCTGCCTCATGGAGGCTGACCTGAAGTGAACATTTTAATAAAGCCTCAAAGTCATAGCTGGGAGCTCTGCTTTGATATATAGCTTGTATCAAGCCGCCTACCTTCTTCACGACTGGTTCAACAAAACATCAGGTATCTGCCAATTACCGTCTCAGCAGAAGACAGTATTTATGGACATTTTGGCCTCTAGTTTGAAAAGAGTAAACCATAATGTCTTAAGCAGCTTAAAAAGTTCATTTTTTTTACAAATTTGTGATAGATTGGCTAAATCTGCACAGCTAGTTAATCAGAGTAAATCCAATTTATTCTTCTATTACATATGTAGTAACACTTCTGTTCCTTTAGACTCCTCTTTTTCAGAAGTTGGCTGACATACAAAAGTATACCAGCGATATACTTTAAATTAAGGCTGTGTTACGACCTTCATGTCTAGGGGAAAACAAGGAGTAACCAGGAGTAACGTTTGTCCAACCTTTGCAAAAAAATGGGACCAACACATCAAAAAAGCGGAAACGGAAGCTCTTCAAACCGAGAGACTACAGGCAAAAACATTGTTTTTTCATACACTGATTTTGAGCTTTTGGGCTATTTTGCTTCCATAACGTAAGTGGAAAGGAAACATCAAAAATACACATTTAGGTGTTTATTTTACTACTTTGTCTATTTGTGTCTGTAGATTTCTCCTAAATTCACCAAAGGTTATCATTAGATAATGCCTCATTTGCATGAATAAATAAAAAAACCTTTGACTCTAATATGTCGACAAAATGAAACAAGAATTTTGAACATGGCTTTATCCGATGTTCAGATTTCTGTTCTGGAAATGTGTGCAACTTAGCACATATTTGATAAGATAATACCTCATTTGCATATTCAACCATAACATTTCAGAAAACTTGTAATACAAAAAAATAAGTGTCTTAATGAAAGTAATCAACTGGGGAAGTTTCATGGTGATATATATATATTAGTTAACACTTTTTAACCTATTCACATGTAGTGTCTCCAAAGTGGATGGAATTTTCAACCCGGTCTCTCAGGAAGGCGTATAAACCACACAACATTTCGCAAGTCATTAGTATGCATTTTGGCTTTTTTACATGTCATTTGTACACCACGCAAACGTCCAGTTAGGTTTAGGCAAGAAAACCACTATCTTAGGTTCAGGCAAGAAAACCACTTAATTAGGGTAAGGGAAATTGTTGTGTTTGAGCTTAAAATAAGCATGTAAACTAAGTAAAACATGTACGGAAACAACATAACACAATTACAGAAAACACGTGACAAAGATCAATAGAAAACATGTGACAAACGTCACATGACAAACATCACTAACGTAACTTACAAAACACCAGTCAACAACGGTGTCGAACATGGGTCTCCTGGTTAGAAGTCCAGTGTGTTGGGTCAATCCACCTTTCCACCCACCCACCATACACTACAGTACATTACAGTCAGTACAGGATACATGATGAACAAATGACATGCAGAAATCAAGAAGGGTGTACTTATTGCACGTTAAATGCCTTGCGCATTATTGTGGAATTTATACGCTTTTTCGTGCAAACATATTGGGAATTTTACAATTCATATCTTTAAAGGCTGTTTTCTCAAAATGAGTTTTTTCTCAGACGCTGAACCAGAAATCTCCACTTCAGTAGTCCTTACATACACCAAACTTTCCAGTTTTATTACTATTTATATTCTGAAGGTTTTTACAGAGGGGTTTGTTCATATTTCATTCATAGCCTGATTTACAGAACATTTTATTCCTAAAACAGGGTAAAAATGGATTTCTTATGGCCGCTCTCTCTCTCCCATCTCTTTCCTTTTACTCAGGCTTCTCTGTGCTGGACCATCAGCCGTTCTGTGATGTCTCTCTGCCTCTTCTGCCTGGTGGTGCCTCATTCCACATGACAGACCTGGACCTCCGTCCTCCAGGATATTTAGCCTCTCTAGCAACTTACCTCAGTCCAAGGGGGCTTATTGGCATGGGTAACATACGTTTATATTACTAAGCAACTGTGAATTAAAAACAAAAATATGGTCCTCTTCCTAGGTTCATGGTGGAGAGGAGGTTGTGTTGCTCGGGCTCTGGCTCTATCTATTCGCTGTGGAGAGATGGTCGTGTTGCTCTGGCTCTATCTATCCGACGTGGAGAGATGGTCGTGTTGCTCGGGCTCTATCTATCTGGCGTGGAGAGGAGGTCGTGTTGCTCTGGCTCTTTTTATCTGGCGTGGAGAGGAGGTCGTGTTGCTCTGGCTCTATCTATCTGACGTGGAGAGGAGGTCGTGTTGCTCGGGCTCTATCTATCTGGCGTGGAGAGGAGGTCGTGTTGCTCTGGCTCTATCTATCTGGCGTGGAGAGGAGGTTGTGTTGCTAATGCTCTATCTGGTGGGCGTGGAGAGGAGGTCGTGTTGCTCTGGCTCTATCTGTCTGGTGACGCCTGGAAGCTGCTTGACATCCTCCTGGATCCACCTTCTCACATAATGTTTACATTACATGTATTATTTTTTGTTATATGGATTGTCTATGTTGTATTTTCATTTTGTTGTTACTCTGTACACACGACATTTATTGCACGTCTGTCCATCCTGCAAGGGGGATCCCTCCTCTGTTGCTCTTCCTGAGGTTTCTTCTATTTTTTCTCCCTGTTAAAAGGTTTTTTTTTTTTGGTTAAGTTTTTCCTTATCCGATGAGAGGGTCGCACTGTAAAGGGCAGAGGGTGTCGTGTCCTGTACAGATTATAAAGCCCCCCGAGGCAAATTTGTGATTTGTGATTTTGGGCTATTCAAATAAAATTGACTTGACTTGACTTAAAGTGGCAGTGTGCAACAATTTTTTGGCATAATTTGGCAAAAATTCCATAATAACCTTTCAGCATATTGTAATTCAAGTGTTCTGAGAGATAACTAGACTTCTGCTCCTCATAATGTCTCTGTTTTCAGGCTTTAGAAAAATCTAGCCCGTGACGGCAGATTTTGACTAATCACAGGTCATTTCAGAGAGAGAGAGCGTTCCTATTGGCTGTGCTCCGGTCACATGACCAGAACTTGGCTTCCTTCAACAGATTTTACAATGGCGACTGGGTCACAAACTTTCTCATTTTACAGCTGAACAGTACACTACAAGATGATTCTGAAAACATTTGAGGTGAGAAATAGTCATTACAGTAACAGAATATTGATTCATATTTGATCAGCGCTGCCTAGTTTGACCATTTGGTTGGAATTTGCGAGTGATTGACAGCCGGCTCTCATAGACGGCAGCTGGCAGCAGACCTTGTTTTCCTCCGGTAAGAGAAATCCTTCAGATGCCGTTAGGAGCACCGGAGGACACAGTAGGACACAGAGGAACATGTTTTTTTTCAGGTTACCTGTTTCATGTACTACTGTCACGATATATCGGCCGTTTTCTAAAAATAACTTTTTTAAATCATATTTGCGCCAATATCGCATACTGCAGCTTTAATGATATTTAATAATGAGCCTTTATTTTTTAGTCATTGTGGGTTCTTTTGTTTGTTAGTTTGGCCTTTGAGACCCTGACACCTTATTTGCTTCTGTTTCTGTAATATTCATTTTTTATATAAATAATACTCATTGTTACACTCAAACTCAACAACAGCGGCAACAGACAGCTCAGAGGCCAAGAGGAAGGAACAGGACTACTGGTTCTGTGAGGAGATATATACAGCTCCACTGATTGATGAATGAGATCCAGGTGCGGGTGATTTAGGCACTGAGAGAGGTGCGTGGTAGACCTGAAACACAGAGACCGATCTCTTCCAACCAAGCAGCAACCTCCGGTGCCGAATGACCACTTGAAGCTGGCTCAAAAAATCAATGCCCATAGACCCCCTGGTTAAAATGTCAAACTTTACAGCAGAAATAAACATGTTTACAGCCTGGTACAAAAAACGGTTTTGGTCTATAGCTAATATTTCTCGTTCATGAAAGCTGTACGGGGCTGAATTTTTTATATAACTCACCTCTTTAAATTATATTAAGGCCTAAGGTTAGGCATAATTAAGGGCGTTGTCAGCTCCGCCGACGATCCACCTCTTTGCCCATTTTTGGATTAGCCGGGAATTAAGCCAGGACGGCGATGGCTGGAGCCACCCACTTTGAGCTTCACAACAGCTCTTCCGAAACCTATGGGTGATGTCACCTGAGAACGTGTATTGCCGAGAAGTGAAAGTCAATTGTTCCATTGCAACATCAGCAGCAAAGCTACGCTTCCGCCATTTTGGACTGAAAGCGACTACCGGACGAGAGTAAAACGTCCCCCTAAAAAGTACCGTACATAAGTAAAACAAACTGATTTCAATTCTATTGTTATATTCTACCGAAATGGCCTGTGTTGAACAATAAAATATTTTAAATATAATTGGTGTTTTTAATCCAAAATGGCGGCAGCGGCTGTTGTCAAAAGAGTTTTGTCTATTTGCTTCTATACTCTTTGACGTCACAAAGACTACGTTCATATTTTATACAGTCTATGCTTCCAACAAGAGCCAGAGGAAAAATCAGTGGACGTTATAGGCTGCAACTAATGATTACTTTCATCATTGATTAATCTGTCAATTATTTTATCAATTAATCGCTCCGTCTATAAAATCAGAAAGTCGTAAAAATTCCTGTTACATTTTCCCACAGTCCAAGTATCATAGTCCAAAATTCAAACTTTTTTCTGGTTACTATCATATGATGAAGAAAAGCATCAAATCCTCACATTTGAAAAGCTGGAACTATGAAATATTTGGCCTTTTGTGCTGAATATCATGATTAATCGAGTTCATGAAATTGATGATTGACTTATAGATTCATTGAGTAATCCAAATATTCAAGCTACAAAACGTTAAGAAAACATGCCGCCCACCAACATCCTTGATATTTTGTATCTCTGTAGACATGAAGGACAGAAATCATTTGGTTATGTCACAGTCCGTGTTACTCATTCAGGTTCAGGAGTGGGCTTTATCTGGATTTCTACTGGAAACATGAGATGATTCATATTCATTTTTGCCTCAAGCTGCTACTAAGAGTCACTTGCAATTACAGACTGTACCCGAGAGGTCAAGAAATGAACATGTCCCCAGTGAATAGATCTCAGTGCAGCTTTTGAAAGCAGGTGTTAAGTAAAGATGTTTTAAAAAGTGAATAACTCTGCATAAAACTTGTGCTATTAAGGCCTTTTGAAATGTCTAGTCGGTCAAAATATTGTTTAAAGATATAGTTAAACATTTGAATAGTGTAATTCTAAATCTAGTCACAATGGCTACTTTATGGTATGAACAATTTTATTTCATTTAAACACTGATGAAATATGATTAATGATGTCCACACTTTCAAAAGGTAGACTTTTTAAAACTTAAAGTTATTTTTACCTTGTTGAATATTGCACTTAGATGACGTCTGTGATTTCTCCCCACAAAAACTAAAACAAACTGATCAAACAGCATTATTTGTTGTCAAAACAGCCTCCCCAGATTTTACCCTGTGGCACTCAGAAGTACTGTATATCTGGAGGAAAGCCCATGAAGCACAACCATCCCTGGGAAAGTAGCTAGAAATCTGATAGAATAAGCTATAGTTTTCATACACAAAATCTCCTAAAATATAAATAGCATAATAATGCGGGCAAGCTCTGAGTCCGAAAAGTGAAACCAACGTTGAAGTGCCTTAAACTTGCATTCTCTCTAATCACCAGCAGGGGGCGACTCCTCTCGTTGCAAAAAGAAGTCTGATTGTAGAAGTCTATGAGAAAATGAGCCTACTTCTCACTTGATTTATTACCTCAGTAAACATTGTAAACATGAATTTATGGTCTCAATCACTAGTTTCAAGTCTTCTTCAATACAGAAGGATGTTCATTTTGTAAATTATGGTCCCATTTAGAGTCAAATAGACCATAAAGCAGGGTATGCTTTAGGGCGTGGCTACCTTATGATTGACAGGTCGCTAACACGGCGTTGTCCGGTCTGGGTGTTGTCCGTGTTTTTGTCTTACAACTTTAACCCTTTCACAGTGTGTTTTCAGTTCCTGAAAGTTAATTGTAACATTTTGGTCGCCTAAAAATGTCTTATAGAGTGATGCAGGAATGAGTCCTAAAAAACGGAAATGAGTTAGCACTTTAACACTTCCGGTTCCCTCGTCTGGAAGTGTTTTTTTCTCGAATGTTTTTTTTAATGGGTTTTTAGTTAGATGCTTGAAACAAGGTCTGTGGTAAACACAAGCTTAAGAAATTTTAACATTTTGTACAAAATACGTCAGTAAATATCCCACTCTTGAATTTTGAAGCTTTTACGTGTCTTAAAAGAGGAGGTTGCTAACAAGTGGCTAAATGAGACTACTAAACATCATCACACCGACTCGTCCGCCTTTACAGCCTCGTTGTGTATACTCACACTCATTGGACCAAGGTGTAGTTCGTTTATAGCCTTTTTACTTCTGGCGATTGCATTCACACTTCAAAAATCATAAACGTGGTGTTCATTTGTGGAGATTATCTTGCTGAACAAAACATGTAAGTATATAAATGTTTGTTTTCCACAGAGCTTATTCTCTGCAATAATCAAAAACCCAATGGAAAAATCCCGTTGGCTTTTTGTCGAGGGAACCAGGGCGATGCTAACTTCCTGGTTGGGCTCCAAAAGTATGACATCCCTGCACCACTCTTTTCAGCGTTAGGTTGTAGTTAGCTCCACCCTCTCGTGTAACAAGATTGCGATGGCCAAAATGCCAAACTCAAGGCTTCAAAACAGTAGTCCACAAACCAATGGGTGACGTCACGGTGATTCCGTCCACTTAATAAATGTCTATGGGTATTTTACTACCAAATGCTCAATAGATGAAAAGAGACATTTGACTTTTGTATCGTGAAACATATTACTACTGGCCCAATCACTGTTCATTTCAGTTACTATATATAGAGTCATTTTATAGCATGCAACCACTCCAAGACTTGTCCTGTGCTCTCCTACACTCTGTAATGTCATCCTCTAAAAGCTCAGCCATCACCCTGGGGGTTTGAGGTGGAGCTAACAGACATCTGGATCCTCTCGCTTGTCTGCTTCAATATCAGATATGGGAGATTATGGAGGAGAGAAGTCTTCCACCTACAGTGACCCCTCAGTAGTAAGAGCATACTGAGACTCAGTGTCCCTCTCTAAAGTATAGGCTTAACAAGCGAGAGTGAGCTGTAATGCGAATATGAGGTGAACCCCTCTATCCCTGAGACATACACTGTTTCTTTGGCTTTCCACCCCAATTATTCCCACATTTCCAAATGTGTAGTCAGCAGAGACCGACTGAAAACGTTGCCTCAAAAATCTTTGATACACTGATTTTCACTTTGATGCCGGATGCAAAAGAGTCACATTTTTCCCATCTGGCGTGAAAAGGCGTTTTGACATATTAAGCGTCATACAAGAGGGTATGAGATTCATGATTTGCCATCAGTTTTTAAGCGTGTGAGTTATCACAAGATTATTGATTTAAAATGTCAGTGGCTTATGACCAGGAAGATTTTAAGATCTACTCCTGACCTCGTCTGGTGCCAGTGGCCTTCTCTGCATTAATAAAAAATACCTTTTAAATGTAATTTGCCCAGTAGTCAAAGGTTAAAACATGCCCTATTGCTCACCCTTCTGGGTCTGGCTGCATGGCTGCTTATGTAGCATCTGAAATGAAATGTGAAAGTCTTTTTTCCCCATTCAGCCAAGTTAATGAGGATGAACAAATTGAAAGAGACAGTGAAATATAAGAGCATTGTTTATTTTAGCCAATTTGATAAACATATTCTCGTACAACAATTTTTAAAATATCTTACAAAAAAGTTATTCCTCTTTTTTCGTTCGCTTTCCAACGAATCTACAGCAACACGTGTCAATTTCCGCTCGTTACATGCATACAGTCTTTTCAAAATAAACTTCCAACTTCACAGGAAACAACTTCCTTAGGTTTAGGCAAGAAAACTACTTGGATAGGTTTAGGCAATATAATGACTTAGGCATAGGATCATGGTTTGACTTAAAATAACTCCGAAAGTGACGTTACTTAAGTACGTCAACGTTGAAATCTGGTTTCACACTAGACACCGGTAATTCTGGCCCACGCATCCACCCTGACCTCCTCCCTGTGTGGCGTTCGCCGGTCTTTATATTTCCTGGTTCACGATTACGTGAATTACACACAAATTGATTTCGTGGGAAATACATGCATTACAGTGCTTTACGTTTTGTGTATGAGACCAGCCTGATTTGATGCAGCGTCCAGTTGATAAGGGTGGGATTGTCCAGTCGCTGTCGGATCAGGGATCTAATAATGCATCAGAGGTGAGACATGAGTTGTGAGACGTGTCATACAACTGCACTAACGCTGTGAGTCTAGAGGAGGAAGTCAGACGAGGTTGTAGAGTTGAGTTACTCCACTTGTTTCTAGTGCCTCTTCTGCCACTTCGGCTGCAAGCTAGCAGGTGAGTCCTCAGATTTGTTGTCATTGTATTGTACAGGCCTTTACACACCGGGGGCGTGACGAATAAACAACACAAAAATACTCGCCTGCGAATATTATATGTCTAGGGCTTTTATTGTGAAAGGTAAGAATGGAAGGAGTGGATCTGGTCTGCGCTACCTTTGTCAAGGTTGAAAGACATAATAAAGTTTGTTGTCTTGGTTTGGACTACAGAGCCTCCATGTTGTTGTTTCATAGATACAGGCGCGACTCAACCGGCTACGCACAACGTGATTGGTCGATGCCTTTATTTGCAGTGCGAAAGCTCAGAAAAATTTATCTTGTTTTGAAAAAAAACAGTATGTCGCTTTTGAGGCGTGTTATATTCATGTTTTGTGTGAAAGCATTCATGACAAAAACAACAGTTTGAAAATATATATTGACGTGCAAATTAATCGCACGAAAAAAAAAAAAATGCACCCGGTGTGTAAAGGCTTTAAGGTAGCTGCTTTTAACAAAGTCCGCAAACAGGCCTCATCTTTGTTGGTAATTTTTTAATTTTGCCAAATTGGCATTTATGGTGTAGAACCCAAAGTACTTCCACACACTGCATCGCATATGCATCTGTGTTGTGATTATCCAATCAGCACGGCTTTCCCCGCTAGTGTCCCCCTTCATTACATTTTTATTTATTGGCTTAGTTTACTGATGCGTCAATAGGTCAAGCTGATTTTAAAAAAGCCCTCTGATGAACCACAAGGCAAAATACTTTGGTATGGTCTGTTGAGTTTGAACAGATCATTACAGTTTGAATATTATATTTTTCCCCACGTGGAAGCAGAAGTTGACAATCAGTCTGATTTATGATGTAAAACATATCCTTGCATATTGAATAATGACTCTGGATCCATATTTTTAATCTTATTTTTCCTGGGATACTGAATAATTTATTTTTGTCTGTCAGTTTACCATGACTGTAAATGGGCTCAAATCATATCTAGAGAACATTTTAAGCACATTGTGGCACTTAAAAGGAACAGTGTGTAACATTTCCGGGATCTATTAGCAGAAATGGAATAAAATATTCATAACTATGTTTTCATTAGTGTATCACCTGAAACTAAGAATCATTGTGTTTTCGTTAGCTTAGAATGAGCCCTTCATAGGGAGCGGGTCCTTTTCATGGAGTCCGCCATGTTGCTCCGTCATGTTTCTACAGTAGCCCAGAACAGACAAACCAAACACTGGCTCTAGCGACTTTACGTTACGTGAAGGCCACATAGTTCTCCAACACGCTTATGAAACAATGGTAACGTGACCCACACATTGCAAAACCGTGGTACCGCAGCCGCCGTCTGACTTCCGTTGCTCCTGAAGTAGTGTTATTATGGTAAGGATGGCCTCTGAGCGAGGCGAATGGCGTTACCACGGTATTGCACTCGGCGGCTTACGTTACCACTGTCTTGGAAAGGGAGGAGTGAGTGGAAGGGAATGGAGGTAGAGGAAGTTGGGTCCTCTTATTAGTTTTTGTGCCTGCTGTTTGCTCAGGCTTGTTCTTCGTCAGGTAGTTATGAAGCATTGACACTCAGAAGTGTGTGTCTCTCTCACATAATATTATGACCAACTTCTAATAAACCATGATCATGTATTTTTCAGTAAATGATTACACCAATTAATGAAATCAAATCTCATCTGCTGGTAATTCATTGTTTACATACATTTAATATATTAAATAAATGTTTAATTTAAGATGGAAGCCTTTACAAAGAAGAGCTGGAATGGATGTCAACAATAATAGTGCTCCTGCAGAGTGAGAGGATGCCAGAATGAATGGGCTGCCAGGTTTCTGTTTGTTTTGTTAATTGCTGAGTAACATAGAGCAAGTGAGGATTAATTCAGCACAATGAACACTAATCAACATACATTCCAGTGGGGCTTTCTTTAAATGCTTGTGTCTGCAGAGTAGTAGGACTCTTGAAATTCTCCACCAGCTATCAGTTGAGAGTGTTCTTGTTGGAAATATAACTGCAGTGTTTGTTTTATCTAAAACAACCTATATTCATGTTTTCCTGACGAGCATCCTCTTGTGGCGTGTGAATAATGATAACTATCGCTGAGTATCAACAGGAAGTGTGATGTTGTTATACAGCAGCATCACCTCAAAGGGTGGAGGTTAGAGGGTCGGGCTTTGATACCGGTTTCAACAATTGCTTCTTGTAGCCATGATCATGGTTGTTCTCTAACCTAAACCAAGTAGTTTCTTAAGACCAGGGCCCGCAATCTTTTCCTAACTTAATTAAGGATTTGAGTTGCCTAAACCTACGTTAATCTCAACCATAGTGTTGGTAGGTCATAAAACAGTCATATAAATAATTACTTTACCATGCATTTGTAACGTTCGTGGAAGGCAGTAACAGATTTCATCCTGCTGATAGTGAGGCAATGATAAACAACTGATTTTTTTGTTTAATGTTACTGTGAGGAACCTTTAACTGGTTATGAAACAGTCTCAATTTAATACTGAGGCCCTCTATATGACCTACATAAGTAAACAAGACCATCAGTGAGAAGATTGGCTATTACTATGTAGTTATTTTCAGCCCATTCTCATTCCCAGGGCATTAAATACCGAGGCTTTGTCACGGCTGTCAGCGTTCGATACCGCTGCACAAAGCACCCCTTAGCGCCGGTATGAAACACACCGGGCGTTCCATTAACAACAATGTAAACCCATCCATGGCAACAGTAAATGCTCATAGAAAGTGCGCAGGGAGTGAGGTGACGTAGTTTAAAGAGCAAAAAGAGGCACACTTGGCGGGCGGGAGGGGAGGTGGATGGGTCCAACAAACACAAGGCTTTCATCCAGGAGACCTATGTTCCTGTCCTGTGCGTCACGTTACAATCAGCGCGTTCAAAACGTTCTTTGTCATTTTCACTGTACAAACGCAATGGTTTTAAGCTCAACCATGTATATCGTTCCTAAACCTAACTATAGTGGTTTTGTTGCAAAATCCTTAAGTAACACCAAGGGTCACTATAGTGGTTTTGATGCTGAAAATAAAGTGACGCCAAGGAGAGTGAAAAAACGGCGGCATGTGACGTGTTGGAATGAGAATGCGTTGTTATTCTTAAATGTCCAGTATGTAGGATCTGGCGATATGTATCTGTGAGGTGAGGAGATTGCAAAAAAAAAACTAAACCCTCCCTTGTGTGCCAAGCGTGTTGGAGAGCTACGGTGGCCGACGTTAAAACGCGACTGGCCCTCTCTAGAGCCGTTTGGAGCAGAGCCAGTGCGTAGAGTGTACGTGGGAAATGAGTGGTGAAGAGAGAGAGAGAGAGAATGGCAGCGATGGGAGCGGGTAACTTTATCGACTCCAGCCCAAGCAGGAACAGTTAACACAGTTTGGGCTACAACATGGCCGTATGTACTGTAGATATAAACGGCTCATTCTAAGCTAATGAAAACACAATTCTTATTATCAGGTGATTATACACTAAAGAAAACATAGCTATTAATATTATATTACATTTCTGCCAATAGATTCCCCCTAAATGTTACACACTGTTGCTTTAAGTTAAAGGACTTGTTAGTGATGGTCAGTGTAATAAAAAATATTTCACTGGCAACATGTGATAGCTTTTATAGTCATTGTGTTATTATGAGGTAAGCTAATGGTTCAGGGAAGTGGACCAACTTTTAGGGCATGTTTACACTGCTAAAACTTTGTCTATTTCACCTTGGCACCTTTAGGCTGGTGGCAGTCAGCCAGTCAACAACAACTCATGTGTTGTGTCCCCTCTTCGTCCTTCCTTGTGCCGGTAATTTACTCCCCAGCTCCTTTCTCCTCCTCCTCCTCTCTGCCTGTGCACCATGCTAAAAATGTCCTTACTGTTTGATCAACTGAAATTATTGAAAATTGTCTCAAACATGTGTTCATGTATACACGTCATGATCTGTCAGTCCAAACTTTCCTGCCAAGGCAGTCCTGACTTCCTCTCTCCAAGAACCAGAGGTGGTAAACAGAGGAAGCATACTCGGGCAATTTCATGCTGGACAGCTTAGAAAACACTTAAACACTGTGAGAAATGCTCTTCCCTCCAAGTGAACGTAAAGACGCTGAGATGCCATTTAAAAACACACTTACTGTACAAGAATAAAAGCACAAGTTAAGGGTATAACAAGGCTTCCAGAGTCAAAGATTAAATGGCCAAGACTGCTTCTCTCTTATCCTGACAGCCAACCGAGAACAATTTGTTTCATATTCTTGCTTAAGGTCTCCTTCCTTAGGTTGCACATTTTAACTGTGAACAGTAAGAAACATTTAGTAATCTTGGCTGACCTGCTCACCTCCAAAACATCACTTAGAGTAGAAAACCAATTGGAGTATCCAGTTTTCTCTAAAACACTTGCGAGGCCAACCAGACTGCTCCACAGAGGACAATTGAAATCCCTTCCTTCGGGTCGGCCGTACTCGCTATAACGAGCTATTTCAGTGTCTGCTTTTGCTCTGTATGTGTTATTCCTTTAATAGTGGGAAACATGCAGTATGTCATCCCAATAAAGTACATTCATCCATCCATCCATCCATCCATCCATCAACATGTTTGTATTTTTAACATTCCGCATTTTGTCAAACGTCTGTACAGCACTTTGAATTGCATTTAGCTTGTTTGAAAGGTGCTATATAAATAAAGTTTGATTGATTGATTGATTGACTGGATTAATCTCATAATATATGGGAGACCACGCTGTGCAGGTCTGCAGTATCTGTCGGTCTTTTGCATATGTTCTAAATCAAATCTCCAATTCCACCACAACAAAAGCAGATGCATGGTATCATTGTGCAGTGTTTGTGTCTTGTTATTAGAGTAACTACACTAACAGAAAAACATTTGATTAGGCCTGAGACCCAAGTTAAAGGTTAGAGTTACAGTTTTTCTCAGTCACTTTGGTTCATTTTTCAAAGAAGTCTTAACTTTCTCTAAATTGTAATTGTAATTGTCACAACTGTTTCATGAGACATCACAACTCTATTGCTAAAGGTAGTAACTAAACCCAAAACACTTCATGCTTCAAAACCTAGTTATTGTGTCAATAAATTGGCCAATGCCACCAAAATGATAAGTTGTTTTGTCATGGTGTGGGCCGTACTGGTCAAAATGTTTACATGTTTATTCACCATGACAGTCAACCCTGGAAATGTTTCTAATATACAAATCTCTGTTTTGTTCTACTTGTTTGTTGACACTGACTGCTTACTGTACTACCAGAATGTTAGTTCTGTCTAGCGGAATGCTGTACACAGAAAAATGATATGCACATTAATGTTTAGAGTAAATGTGTTTGTGTAGAAATGTGTTACATGTAGCCTATTTTAAACAGAATATTCACCGTTGATCTTTATAAAGTCATATAGTGAACAGGTTTACCACAAAATGACATCTATGCCAACATCTATATAACACAATGTCATAGATATTTATGGAATATACATGTATGTGTGACAGATTTTGATAACTGAATGGATCATTTTGCATGTGACGGATCAAACGATGAAAGAATGTTTAGAAGTTGTGAAGAGGACGACAGTTTCACTGAGAATCAACTCATCAGTTTTGATCAGCAAGACGTTCAAGTGGTAATTGTGCAAATTGTAGACAATTGTATTGACTCTTTTGCACATATGTGCCAAAACACGTGCAATTAGCTTGAATGAATGAGAAATTCTGATCTGTTGTTAACAACAAACTAATTGTTCAGAGATTCGAGCTCATTGTTTTGGAAAAATTATTCTCATTTGAGAATTGAACTAAAGCGAATGAGAAAAACTGTAATGGGAAATGGCCCATTTTAACCTCAGGCCAAGGGACACGAGTTGAAATTGAACCTTTTGGCTAACACTGGAACATTTACAGCAATGTTCATCAATGTGCATTATCCCTGAGATAATAAAGAAATAAATTGATAAATTAAAATATAATGAAATAAACAAATATAAAATAAACAAATACAAATGGGTGGGTTTTTTATTGTTTGGCAAGTTTGTGGAAATGTATAAAATCAGGTACCATTCAGGTTGCAGATTAAAAAAAAGAAATCTAGGTTTGTCATCATGTAGTGCTGATTATCAGTTTTTTAATTGAAACTTAAAAGAGAGTTTTGTTCAGTAGCCAAATATATTGAACCCTACAGCAGTATAAATTCAGCCTTCTCTTAAGAAACAATTATTTTCTGTGCCCAACACTGTTTTCTCTCCAGACATTTTTACTAACAAATAGTTTTTTTTTATGATCAAGCAAAAACATGCATAAATGCTTACTTGCAGCTGCACAGTGAAGAATGTGCAATACACAGTCATTTTTGATGGGCTGCACAAATTAAATATATTCTGTTATTATAATGTAGTTATTTAGGTAAAAATTAAATTCTTGCTAAATAATGTAATTCTCTACCACATGTGACATTATCTCAACATTAAGGTGTGCAGTATATCCTCACTGAGAGGTTTAATCCCACCTGAGCTTCACATCCGGTGGCATTTGTGTGGAGTATCTTGTGCTTTGTAAGTGCTAACTGGCTTGCGAGAGGAGAAAGATGTATTTGACCATTACAGTGTTTTGCTGTGCATTAGGCCAGTGAGGGTTACCCAGAGCTGTGGATGCGGTAGGATGTATTTTTATGGCGTGGGCATTAATGAGAGAGCTGACAGCTGTTATAACTTTGGGATGGCTGAGGGGTTTAATGAGCATTTTCTCAGCATCTAAGACAGACGTGCACCATTTTTCCACAAAGGCCTGTATATGTTATTTGTAAATTATTCAAAAAGTGCTGTTTTAGCTGCAGCCTATTTTTAAATCCAGCCTTTGGGGAAGCTCCGCTATTAGTGAAGCATGGTATTCATCCAAACTTTAATGGTGCCCAGTTGTTTACTAAAAATATTCTGACTGCTCTCAGCGAGTGCCTGATTTTAGAAAATTTTTACTGAGACCTGAACCCTTTGCAGCCTTTTGTTTGAACCCACAGGGCACTATTTAGCAGTTGGTCCTTCTGCATATGAGGAACTGCATCTGCATCTTATGGCAGGCTGTACTTAATGGTGTCAAAGTGAAGGCTGGCTAATTATAGAGCAGAAGCATTAAAGGGGACATATCATGAAAAACATTTGGATATCTGGAATGCCAACCAACCCAGAAACTGTGAAATAAGACAACCCAGTCAGTTTCTTGTGGGCTGCCAAGATCAGAAAACATGTGATTCAATGAGCCATTCAGATTTGGCTCCCCTTCCTATGTCGCATGCAGGTTCATTAGAATATAACACCCATAGCTTGAGAACTACCTTTACGAAGATGCTACAAATTTGTCTCTCAATCCAATCAGAGCAGACTGGGTTTTTATGGGAGGGTGTCTTAAAGAGACAGGCGCTAAAACAGAGCGTTTCAGACAGAGGGTGAATAAAGGGATATTTAGACAGACAGTAGTAGAAAAATAATGTGTTTTTCGAACATTAAAGCATGTAAACATGTTCTAGCGTGATATGTCCCCTTTAAGTGACCAGGTACATATTGTGATGAAAATACTGGTTAGTTGATTAATCAATCGACAAGAAATAATATGTATCTGTTTTATTTTTGATGAATTGTATCAATCATTTTTCAGGCAAAAATGCCAAGCGTTTGCTGTTTCAAGGTTTTCAAATGTGATGATATGATGCTTTTTTATCATTTAAATAATTAGGGCTGTTAAAGTTAACGCGATAATAACGCATTAACGCAACTTGCGATTTTTAGGTTGTAGCGGACTCAGCTTTGAAGCTAAAGTGAAGATACTGGTAGAAACTAAAAAACCTAAGGAATCCATTGGTACCAACCATTTTCATACTAGCTGGTCACGAAGGAGGCTAAATAAAGCTCAAACTTACTCTAAATTCTGGCGAAGAAAAACTGGCATGGCCATATTCAAAGGGGTCCCCTTGACCTCTGACCTCAAGATATGTGAATGAAAATGGGTTCTATGGGTACCGCCGAGTCTCACCTTCACAGACATGCCCACTTTATGATAATCACATGCAGTTTGGGGCAAGTCATAGTCAAGTCAGCATACTGACACACTGACAGCTGTTGTTGCCTGTTGGGCTTGAGTTTGCCATGTTATGATTTGAGCAGATTTTTATGCTAAATGCGGTACCTGTGAGGGTTTCTGGACAATATTTGTTATTGTTTTGTTAATTGATTTCCAATAACAAATATATACATACATTTACATTTTACATTTCTTTGAACAAACACATTTTGAACAGATAAAAAATGTGCAATTCATTTGTGATTAATCGTGATTAACTATGGACAATAATGTGATTAATTACGATTAAATATTATAATCGATTGAGAGTATGAACCTGGAAAAGAGGATGTTACGTCCCCTTTAAGTGACCAGTTACATATTGTGATGAAAATGCCGATTAGTCGATTAATCGAATAATCAATTGACAAGAATTAATGTGTAGCTATTTTAATAATTGATGAATTGTTTCAATAATTTTTCAAGCAAAAATGCCAAATGTTCGCTGGTTCAAGCTATTCAAATGTGATGATATGATGCTTTTCTTTATAATATATGGTAAATTGAATATCTTTGATTTGAACTGTTGGTTGGTAAAACACAATTAGAAAATGTCACTTTGGGAAAGTTTTTCTGATATTTTATGGACAAAACAATAAAATCAATGGCAGATTAATCAATAGTGAAAACAGCCATTATAGGTGCAGCCCTGACTTTGTCACATTTGTTGTCTTTACAAAATGACTTAAAAGACCCGTCACTGGCCTTTAGCAACATCTTCTATCTATGGCATTAAAATGTGAGTGCATAGGGAATGATGGTGTCGAACTTCTGAGGATAGAGAGTTTAGTTTGGGTTCCAACAGCGTAAAGACCGGAAAATGAGTTTTGTAAGCCAGAAATCTAACTCGTCTTATTGGTATTGATCAACAAACCTATCCACCCAGGGCAGATATATTAAGGTCATTTTGTGCTATGAGGCAGTAAAACCTTGAAAAAGCTCATTTGATATAAGCTGTGCCACAAACTTGTGTGGTTGCACTTCCTTGGTCTCTAAATGAGGTAGATAATTCATTTATTTATTATTTTATTTTATCTGAAGTAACCTTGTTTCTTTTGTTTATCTTTAATCACAAAGTTTTCTTTAACTATTTGCCACAAGTGGTACAAATGTACAAGAATAAATACAGTAGCAAAAGCGCTGATCTTCTCTAATAATGTGTCCAGAGCACTAACCATGTCAGATGACAGGCAGGGTGAAAAAGGTTTGTACAGGCTTCAGGGTGTACGAGCAGGAACATGCTGTTCTCTGAGAAGTCACTGAACGCTCTGCTAAAATACATGAGTTACTGTGTTTATATGAATGAATACTACTAATAAAAGTCCATCGAAGCTGAGTACTTGCCAGGCTGCTGTGTATTAACGTTTTTCAAATTTTTATTCTATTCTTTCTTTCCTTTCGTAGCTCATTTGAAAAGGATACTTCATTTTGTGACAGCCAAAGCCATTTGCATTGATTGAGGAAAGTGCTCATCATTGTTGCCTCAGAATTCCTCAAGACTGGACAATAGTTTTTACAATACCAGGCCTTGCCTACTGGTCTGCTTTGAAATGAGAGCTTATGTAACCAAAATGTGGATGTTGTCATTATAAAAACGATTGTAATTAAAAGGGCACCCAGATGTGAGATTGTCTTATATTAGAATACAAAAGTAGTTTGTTTTTTATCTCAAATCAATATAATCTATGACTATTTAATCAGTCTTAGCCTTCTTTGTCATCTTTTGCTTTTTAAATTAGCGTTAGTCAGGCTGTTCTCATACACTGTTCGTAGCTATATCTCCGAAAAGTAATGCACTGTAATTCGTGTATATCCTATGAATTCAATTTGTGTGTAATTCACGTAATCCTGAACCAGGAAATACAAAATAGTGGTGGACGCCGTAAAGAAGTATAGAGGTCGGGGTGGATGGGTCGGTTTAAGGAGACAGGAGACCGGCGTTTGTATCCCGCGTGTAACCAGAAGTTAACGTTGACTTATTTGTCACATAACTTAAGGTTACTTAAATAACGCCACTTCCGGAGTAATTTTAAGCCAAACCACGATCTCTTCCTAAACCTAACTATGTAGTTTTATTACCTAAACCTAAGGAAGTTGTTTCCTGTGAAGACGGAAGTTTATTTTGAAAATCCTCTATGCATGTAACAAACATAAACTGACACGTGTTGCTGGACATTCATAGGAACGAAAAAGGAGAAATAACCTTTTGTTAGATATCATAAGCACCATTGCATTAGAACACGTTGCGTAACGTTACTGTGAGGAACATTTAACTGGTTATGAACCAGCCTACCAACCATGTCTCAATTTAATACTGATGCTTCGATATGACCTACATAAGTAAATGAGACCATCAGCTAGAAGATTGGCTATTTCTATATCACTCACTCACTCATCTTCAACCGCTTATCCGGGGTCGGGTCGCGGGGGCAACAGCTTCAGCAGGGAGCCCCAAACTTCCCTTTCCCGGGCCACATTAACCAGCTCTGACTGGGGGATCCCGAGGCGTTCCCAGGCCAGTGTGGAGATATAATCTCTCCACCTAGTCCTGGGTCTTCCCCGTGGCCTCCTCCCAGCTGGTCGTGCCTGGAATACCTCCCTAGGGAGGCGCCCAGGGGGCATCCTTACTAGATGCCCGAACCACCTCAACTGGCTCCTTTCAACGCAAAGGAGCAGCGGCTCTACTCCGAGTCCCTCACGGATGACTGAGCTTCTACCCCTATCTCTAAGGGAGACGCCAGCCACCCTCCTGAGGAATCCCATTTCGGCCGCTTGTACCCGCGATCTCGTTCTTTCGGTCATGACCCAACACCCATGACCATAGGTGAGAGTAGGAACGAAGATCTCCCGGTAGATCGAGAGCTTTGCCTTCCGGCTCAGCTCTCTTTTCGTCACAACGGTGCGGTAAAGCGAATGCAGTACCGCCCCTGCTGCTCCGATTCTCCGGCCAATCTCACGTTCCATTGTCCCCTCACTTGAACTCCTTCACTTGGGGTAAGGACTCATTCACCACCCGGAGTAGGCAATCCATCGGTTTCCTGCTGAGAACCATGGCCTCAGATTTAGAGGTGCTGATCCTCATCCCAGCTGCTTCACACCCGGCTGCGAACCGATCCAGTGAGTGCTGGAGGTCACAGTCCGATGATGCCAACAGGACCACATCATCTGCAAAAAGCAGCGATGAGATCCTCAGCACACCGAACTGCAAACCCTCCTCCCCCCGACTACGCCTCGATACCCTGTCCATGAATATCACGAACAGGATTGGTGACAAAGCGCAGCCCTGGCGGAGGCCAACCCCCATCGGAAACGAGTCCGACTTACTGCCGAGGATCCGGACACAGCTCTCGCTTTGGGCGTACAGAGATTGGATGGCCCTAAGAAGTGACCCCCTCACCCCGTACTCCCGCAGCACCCCCCACAGTATCTCCCGGGAGACCAAAGTCCACAAAATACATGTAGACTGGATAGGCATACTCCCAGGCCCCCTCCAGGATCCTTGTGAGAGTGAAGAGCTGGTCCTTTGTTCCACGGCCAGGACGGAATCCGCATTGTTACTCTTCAATCCGAGGTTCGACTATCGGCCGAACCCTCCTTTCCAGCACCTTGGAGTAGACTTTACCAGGGAGGCTGAGTAGTGTGATACCCCTGTTATTGGCACACTCTCTCTGGTCCCCCTTTTTGAAGAGGGGAACCACCACCCCTGTCTGCCAATCCGTAGGCACTGTCACCGACTTCCACGCAATGTTGAAGAGACGTGTCATCCAAGACAGCCCCTCCACACCCAAAGCTTTCAGCATTTCTGGACGGATCTCATCAATCCCCGGGGCTTTGCCACTGTGGAGTTGTTTGACTACCTCAGTGACTTCCACCAGGGAAATTGATGATGATCCCCCATTAGCTTCCAGCTCTGCCTCTACAAAAGAGGACATATTAGTCGGATTCAGGAGTTCCTCAAAGTACTCTTTCCACCGCCCGATTACCTCCTCAGTTGAGGTCAACAGTGTCCCATCCTTACTGTACACAGCTTGGATGGTTCCCCGTTTCCCCCTCCTGAGGTTCCGGACGGTTTTCCAGAAGCACCTTGGTGCCGACCGAAAGTCCTTCTCCATGGCTGCTCCGAACTCCTCCCACACCCGCTGCTTTGCCTCCTTCACGGCAGTGGCTGCTGCCCGTCGGGCCTGTCGGTACCTTGCAACCGCCTCCGGAGTCCTCCGAGATAACATATCCCGGAAGGTCTCCTTCTTCAGTCGGACGGCTTCCCTGACCACCGGTGTCCACCACGGTGTTCGAGGGTTGCCGCCCCTTGAGGCACCTAAGACCTTTAGACCACAGCTCACTGCCGCAGCTTCAGCAATGGAAGCTTTGAACATCGTCCACTCGGGTTCAATGCCCCCAACCTCCACAGGGATGCCAGAAAAGCTCCGCCGGAGGTGTGAGTTGAAGGTCTCTCGGACAGGGGCCTCCTCCAGACGTTCCCAGTTCACCCGCACTACCCGTTTGGGTTTACCAGGTCTGTCCAGAGTCTTCCCCCACCCTCTGACCCAACTCACCACAAGATGGTGATCAGTTGACAGCTCCGCCCCTCTCTTCACCCGAGTGTCCAAAACATGCGGCCTCAGATCAGACGATACGATAACAAAATCGATCATCGACCTTCGGCCTAGGGTGCTCTGGTACCACGTACACTTATGAGCATCCTTATGTTCGAACATGGTGTTTGTTATGGACAGTCCATGACTAGCACAGAAGTCCAGTAACAACCGACCACTCGGGTTTAGATCAGGGGGGCCATTCTTCCCAATCACGCCTCTCCAGGTGTCTCCATCGTTGCCCACGTGCGCGTTGAAGTCTCCCAGGAGAACTATGGAGTCCCCTACTGGAGCCCCATGCAGGACTCCATTCAGGGTCTCCAAGAAGGCCGAATACTCTGAACTGCTGTTCGGTGCATATGCACACACAACAGTCAGAGTTTTCCCCCCCATAACCCGAAGGCGTAGGGAGGCGACCCTCTCGTCCACCGGGGTAAACTCCAACGTAGCGGCACTCAGCCGGGGATTTGTGAGTATCCCCACACCCGCCCGGCGCCTCGCACCTTGGGCAACTCCAGAGAAGAATAAAGTCTAACCCCTATCCAGGAGTATGGTTCCAGAACCGAGGCTGTGCGTAGAGGTAAGCCCCACCAGATCTAACTGGTAGCGCTCCACCTCCCGCACAAGCTCTCTGGCTCCTTCCCCCACAGAGAGGTGACGTTCCACGTCCCCAGAGCCAGCCTCTGCCGCCCAGGTCTGGTCCGTCGAGGTCCCTGGCCTTCGCTGCCACCCATGTGGCTGCGCACCCTACCCCAGCGGTTCCTCCCACAGGTGGTGAGCCCACAGGATGGAGAGGAGGGGGGTGCCACGTTGCTTCTTCGGGGTATCCCCGGCCGGGCTCCGTGGCAAGCCCGGCCACCAGACGCTCGCTGACGGGCCCTCCGTCTGGGCCTGGCTCCAGACGTGGGCCCCGGGCTTCCGGCGGGCCGGGTCACTTGTCCTCTACCTCGATTATTCATTGGGGTGCTTTGAACCATTCTTAGTCTGGTCCCTCGCCTGAAACCAATTTGCCATGGGAGACCCTATCAGGAGCACCAGGCTCCAGACAACATAGCTCTCAGGTTCATAGGGACACCCAAACCTCTCCACCACGTTAAGGTGATGGTTCCCGGAGAGGAATAGTTATTCTTAATGCTTGTCATCGGGTCCGATTCCCCGCAAAATCAGACGGAACGATTTACGACATGCCGGTTCACCAGAAACTATTTCAGCTCAGACTCCAGCGGGGCCTCCAGCAGCAACCAGCCCACCGCGGACAGACCCAGATTCGGCTTCGCTGCCGCCTTTGACCTGCAGTCGGAGCTCTGGCGGGAGGTGGAGAGCTCCGCGCCCGGTAGCAGCGGCTCCTCCTCCGGCCAGTAGCACAGCTTTGCCTCGCTGCTCCACCAGTTCCCGCTGAGAGCCAACACCGACACCGTGCTGTTGGAGGCCCAGGCTGCATTGCTGGGCCAGCTGGCGGGAAGGGAGGCACGGGAGAACCAGAACCAGGACTGCTCGGGGCAGACTTTCAGACCCTGCTGTAGTAAAATGAGAGGTGTTCTAAAGGGACTCTGGTACTGAGAAACACTACTGCTTTTGTCCACAGGGACCGCCAAAATCAACACAAAATGAAAGTCCCTCTTCTTCTTTCGTGTAACATCAGAGGTCCAACTCAGTGTCTTGTAGCCATGCCCTTGTCTCTGGTCCCACGTCAAAGAGGCTGGCTTCCGAGGGTGGTCTGTATAGGGGGCAGGTGGTCATAATATGCTCGACAGTCTGTTCAGGGGCACCACACTCGCATGCAGCGCTGTCTGCCAGGCCCCACTTCTTCATTGAAGATTTGAAGCGACCGACCCCAGTTCGTAGACGGTTCAGCAGAGTCCACTGCTGGCGTGGAAGATCGTCTCCTGTGGCGCCATCTCCTGGATCCAAGATGTAGTGATGGATGCGGGTTGGCCCAGCCCTCTCCCACTCCTGCTTCCAAGCTGCCGCCAGCCATCCATTTTTGGACAGGCCCTCAGTGGTGGAATGGAGCATCTCTTGTGCCGCCTTGTTGTAGGGGTGGCGGGACTTGAGTCTGTTCAGAGGAGCTGCTGTCTTTGTGATGTTATGGAGGATGTGCCAGTCATGCTTCCATGCTTTCCTTGCTAGGGCGAGAGTGGCAGCCTCTCGTCGTAGGCCAGCCGGTGCGATTCCTGCAAGGACTGGCAACAGGACGACAGGGGTGGGCTTCAGGCATCCAGTGATGATCCGGAGGGCGTTGTTGATAGCCACATCCACCTTTTTTGCATGTGGACTTCTGCTCCAGACTGGGGCACAGTACTCCGCTGCTGAGAAGACCAGGGCTTGGGTGGATATCCGTAGTGTCTTGGCAGTGGCTCCCCAGGTTGTGCCAGCGAGGCGACGGATCAGCGCGACCCTTGATGTTGTCTTTGCCCTGACATCTTCGAGGTGTTGTTTGAAGGACAGTGTCCGATCCAGACGCACACCAAGGTATTTAGGGGCTTGCTGGGACTCCAGACGTTTGTGGTCAGCGTATACCTCCAGTTCCCTCTTGGCGTCTCTGTTGCGGAGATGGTATGCTGCTGTAACGGTCTTGCCGGTGCTGAGCTATAGGCGCCACTTTCGTAGGTAGGCTACTAGGACGTCCATGTCCTGGTTGAGACCGTCTTCCAGTGCCTTCCATGTGGGTCTTCTCAGCATGATGGCAAGATCGTCCGCGTAGCCGTACTTTCTGGATTTCGTATCTGGAAGATCATAGATGTAAATATTAAACAGCATCGGAGAAAGGACCGACCCCTGTGGGACACCGTTCCTTAGTCTTCTTAGCCTGCTGCGCTGGCCATCGCTGGTCTGGAGGACAAAACTGCGGTTAGACAGCGTCTCCATGATGAACTTCACCATATGTCGATCGGGTATTGTCCTCAGCAGCTTCAGGTGAAGTCCACGGTGCCAGACGGTATCGTACGCGGCGGTCAAGTCCAGGTACACGACCCCAGCTTTCTCATTATCCTGGAAGCTGTCCTCGATGTCTTGAGACAGTAGTGTAACCTGGTCCACTGTGGACCTACCGCGACGGAAACCGGCCTGTTCCCGTGGAAGCTGTGGGTCAATCACTGGCTCAATGCGGCAATGGATCATTCTTTCCAAGATCTTAAATGGAACACAGAGCAGCGATATGGGTCGGTATGCCTTGGGGTCTTCCGCAGATTTGTTTGGCTTTGATGGCATCTGCTGTGACTGGGCAGCTTGGGGGCTTTGTGCATCTGCCTGTTAGCTGGTTGATGGTTTGCCACGCCTTCCGACTAGAGTGGGTAAAGTCAATTGACTCAACAACTTCAGTCCATCTGTCTCTACGCGTGGTGTCCAGTCTCTGAAGCAGTGCCGTTGCAGCCGCATCCACATCTTCCCTGGAGCTAGCCCTCTGGTGGTCGCTCAGGAGTCGGCTGCACTTCTCGTCCCAGCCAGGGATGTAGTTCCTGTTGTAACCGCGTGGGATGGTCTTTTTTGCCGGTCCCAGGAGGACCCCACAGTAGGCTTCATAGGCGGCATCTACGTCGGCTGCATCAGGGTCTGGCAGACTAGCCAGCCTTCTTTCCGTCTCCTGAGCGAATGCCTTCCAGTTGGCCTTTCGAAAGTTCCATCTTTTGACAGGTTTCCCTGGTACCGGTTGCACCAATGATGGGACTTTAATGATGGACGGTCGGTGGTGTGAGCGGGGAAACCTGTCTATGACGCATCTCTCCGGTTTCGGGTCATGGCTCCGGCACACAGCTAAGGCCAGGTCCGGGTTGGTAGAGGTATGCCAGCGTGCAGAGAAGAAGCTTGGCGGCTCCTTGGGGTCGTACAGTAGCAGGGCATCGGTGTTGGAGGCCCATTCGTTCAGCGCCACTCCGTTTGGTGTTGTGTAGTTGTAACCCCAATCTGTGTGTTGGCAGTTGAAGTCACCTGCGTAGATGGCGGGGGCAGTTATGGACGGGAGTGACGCAGCAGACAGCTCTGATGGTGGGGGCTTGTATACGTTGATGACTGAAGTTTCCTGGATTTTAGTAACCAGCCACTCGATGTTGGAGCCTGGTGGGGATTGGCTACTGGCTGACCAGCTTAGTTCAGTCCTCACGAAGGTTGCCACACCATGCTGTTTGTTGTGGATGGACCCAGCGAGATGGAAACCTGGCATCTTGAGGATGTTATTGTTAGTGCAGTGTGTCTCCTGCAGGAGCACAACCGCTGCCCCATTGGAATCAGCCAGGTGACGTACGATTTCGAGTTTGGCGGTGGTGAGGCCCTCGACATTGAGTTGGAGCACTGGCAGACCCCGGTTTTCGACGGTCGGGATGACCGCACGTCCTGAATGGGACGCTCCTCCGTTCCTTGGCCTGCCAGCTCTTTGTTTGGTTGGCGACATTCGTTTCGCAAGTTGGTCTTGCACCATCTCTTGCTACTAACAGGGGAGGCCACGTGAAGGCTGTCGTCTTCTCCCCCAAAAAAGGAGGAAAAGTCCCTCTTAGTAGCTTTACATTTATTTATTTATTTTTAATATATTTTGGGGTATTTTCGCCTTTATTTGACAGAGTACAGTGTAAAAGTGGGAGAGAGAGAGGGGGGGGGGTATGACATGCAATAATGGTCCCAAGGCCGAATCGAACCGAAGACGTTGAGGTTATATGGCACGCTCTGTAACCACTTGGCTACCAAGACGCTCCATTGCTTTAACATTTTAACACTTGGGCTGATCAAAGGCTCGTGGGTGGCTCAGGTGGCCCTCTGGTGTCTCATTAAGGCACAAACATCTTTGTTGAACAAAGGTTTCACAAACAGGCAGTCTATGCAAAAGGAGAATCTTCAGCGTTGCAATAAGTTGAACGGTGATTGACCCTGAAAATCTCTTTACCACATTCTCTTCTTGACATTAAAGGATAGTATTAAAAGACATTTTACAGAGTAAAGGGAGAGGAAAACTGCTGATATTTGCAAAAAGAGGGTTGTAGAGATGGATTGAAACGACTTTATACTTCAAATAGATATGGGGCACGATCAAAAAACAGTCTGGTCAGCAAGTAGAGAGATGGTTGAAATAGGTTGGATTGGCTTTTTCAGACTTTATTTGATTTTTTTCAGGGACACGTAAAGAAGCTCTGTTTAAAATGTTGTAGTCATCTTCAAAAACATTTCTTCCCTACAGGTACGACTTTTAATGCCCTTTTTAAAAATGGTTTGGGTTTCTTTATCTAATTTACCTGAAAATGTTTGAAATTAAAATGTAATCTACTGGGACTTTATAGAAATGCACATAATAAAATTAATTATGCAGTAGCTGACTTTTTTATGTGCCGATATTATAATGTCTCTTCAAATGTACTGCATTGATATTTACCCTCGTACATGAGAGGGATTGGCACTGGAAAACTTAAACAATGGATGTTTGAGAACCAGGTTGATAAGCAGGAGTAGTGCAAAAAAACTAAAAACTGGTATTTATTAACAAAAGGTTTATTGAAACAAAGGGCAAAAATGAAACCCAGGAATTTCAATATTGAAGCAAAAGAACACCTAACAAAATAAAGCTTTATCCTCACAGCAAGCTGCCAACTCCTCTTTCCTCTTTACTCCAGTGAATGGCATTTTACCTTCTCAGCCTCACCTAACTGGAACATACCACCTGCCAAGGTAAGTATAGGGGGAGCTAAACTGAGCAAGCATCCAAATCACACAGAATAATGAAAATACCATTAATACAAGATCTCTAAGTTACTGCTGACATCTCAACCATCTATTGGCACTCACACATACCAATGAACACACCAAATATTAGAGCATGTAATTTACTGCAGAACTATCTTACCTGTCATCCTATATCTTATCAGGGCCCAGCTCCTCCCTGCTCAGAGGACATAATGAGGCAAACCTGTTTCCACTTTCCTTGATTGAGCTGCTGAGCAGCTGATCTACCCCAAGATCCCAGGCAAAATAACAAAAATCCCATAAACCATAAAAAAAAAAACTAAACAAGATTGTGTCATTTATACACCTTAATTGATAATGTATCAAATAAATGAAATTAAATAAATAATTAAAGGGGACATATCATGCTCTTTTTCAGGTTCATACTTATTATATAATATTACTTATACTATCACTTTACATGCTTTAATGTTCTAAAAACATTATTTTTCTCATACTGTCTGACTGAATATACCTGTATTCACCCTCTGTCTGAAACACTTCGTTTTAGGTTGTTCTCAAATCGTGGGCGGATATACCTAAAAAATCAAATTGTAAGTAATCCATGTAATTGTGAATAAGGAAGTATAAAGAGTGGTGAACGGAGGAGGTGGGGCAAAAAACATCGGACATTCACCCAGGAGGCTAAAATCAACTTTGGTTTAATTGTCACGTAACTTCTGGTAATGCTACTTCCTGTGTTATTTTAACACAAAGCACAATCTTTTCATAAACCTAACTACATTGTTTTTGTCACAGAGCTTCCGAAATTAAAGGTTCTGTGGGTAATTGGAGCAAATATGATTTAAAGAGGTTATTTTTATAAAACGGTCACTATATCCTGACAAAAAAATGATGTGCCTCTGTGTCCTCCGGTGTCCTCCGGTGCTCCTAATAGCATCTGCAAGATTTCACAGACCAGAGGAAAACAACCAGTCAGAGCTGATCTGGAGTCTGCTGTCTATGAGAGCCACGAGTCAATCACTCACGAACTCCAACCAAACGGTCAAACTAGGCAGCGCTGATCAAATATTAATCAATATTCTGTTACTGTAATGCCTATTTCTCATCTCAAATGTTTTCAGAAACATACCGTAGTGTACTGTTTAGCTGTAAAATTAGAAAGTTTGTGACCCGGCAGCCATGTTCAGATCAGTTAAGGAAACACCAAGCAACGCTCACCAGCCGGAGCAAAGCCAATAGGAACATCACGGGCTAGAATTTTTAAAGCCTGAAAACAGAGCCATGAGGAGGTGAAGAAGTCTAGTTATCTCTCAGAACACTTGAATTACAATATACTGAAAGGTTATTATGGAATTTTTGCCCAATGATGCCAAAAACCTTCTGCCTACTGCAGGTTTAACTTACGCCACTTCTGGTGCGGAGTAACTTAACCAAGATTTTTTCCTAAACCCAACTAAGTGGTTTTGTTGCCTAAACCTAACCAAGTGGTTTCCTGTGAAGGCGCAAGTTTATTTTTAAGACTGGAGCGGAAATTGACGCTGGACATTTGTTGGAAAACACACAAAAAAATGAGATCAGATATCATAAGAACCGTTAGATTGATAATATAAGATTAAGATTGATTCTATGATGTGACATAGGAAGGGGAGCCAAATCTGAATGGCTTGTTGAATCACATGTTTTCTGGTCTAAGCAGCCGACAAAAAACTGACTGGGTTGTCATATTTCACAGTTTGTGGGTTGGTTGGCACTCCAGATACCCAAATGTATGTGCACAAGCTGTGAAAACATGAGTTTTTTTTTTCAAGATATGCCCCCTTTAAGCAGACACAAAAACACAGTTAATTTTGGGGAACGGGGCATAGTGAAATGAGAGAAAGGCAACCTCTTCACAGTGAGAAAATACTCAACAAATGTTTTGATTAATGATGGCTAAATTTACACAAGGACAGAGATCTCATTTGGTCAAAATCAGCAGCCCTTATTCAGGAAAAAAAGGACCTCTGAATTATATTTTACTTTGTTCTTATTTTGAAAGAAAAATAAAAATCATTACTACAACCCATGTCCTAGTAATGCTTTGCCTAATTGGTTTTAGCTCTTAAAAAAAATTTAAGAAAATTTAGGAAATGAACACATTTTTAACCCCTGGGGGAACAAAGAGGTGCAAGAAATTTAGCTTCCTACTGTAGCGATTTAATTAGGTACCAAGTGGATGGTGTTTGCGCAAAAGGGAGTTCTGGCACTAATGAGTGCTCGACAATCACAAAGTAGGATGATATTAAAAGTCAAAGTCGATGATAATCTTTGACTGACATCTAACCTCTCGCCACTGGACTTGTGCTAATGCGGTCCTTATTCTGGTACTCAACACAGGTTTAAAATAAGTGTTTAAAAAAACGTACCTGCAGCAGCTTTTTGACCCGGGTTTGCTTCCCACACCGTTACCAGAATTGATGGGAGTGCAAAGCAGCTCTTCCATCATAACCCTCCACCTCATTAAAATCATTTACTCTCTCAGCGCATTAGCAAGCTGAGCTTTAAGAGCTGTGGATAAAGGAGCAGATGAAGTGGGCAATCCCGACACACTTGTGCACGCTCTATAAAAACATTTGTGTGTGTGTAGAGCAATTCAGTATCACCCCCAACAGCACGAGTTTGAATAGTGAGGGCTATTCACTATCACAATACAGCCAACCTTTGGGGTCTTGAAAGCTAAGTAACCATTTGTAATTATAACATAATGTTATTCTCTAAGTGGGTGGACAGGTGAGTGTAGAAGCAGATCCACCAGAGCAGCTTCAAGTGGCAATTGTAAAGTTCCATTCGGCAAAACATCTTTTGCTCAGACAGCTTTTTCTGTGAAAGGAGCGAAGTCTTGGAACGCACTACCTGATCACTTGAAATTTGCTGCAAACTTTACCACTTTTAAGAGAGCAACCAAATCCTGTTTAATTCAGCGACAAACCTGTACTCATGTCTAGCTTCTAAATGTAATGTTTTTAAATGTGTGCTTGTTTGTATTTATTTATTTTTCCTCTACTCATTCCTGTTTTAATCTCTTATTTTCACAAAAAGCCTTTCTAGGGACAGGTGTTGAAAATTAGCATCCGCTATAAGCACTATGATACTTGCATCAGATAGCCGTTTCTAAGTTGTCTATGTACATAGTATTGGTCCCTATCAAATAAACCATGAAATGAAAATGAGAAGAATGACATCATACTCCCGCTCCTATCCATCCTCTCAATGGTGATTTAACTGATGCAGTAGAGCATCATAAATACTTCGGGATACTTCAGGATTTGGTTAGATAACAGATTGGTGCAGATGTGGAGTGAGCACACCACAAGAATAGAGTGCTGCATGAATAAGTCATAAAACCCAGAAATTAGTTAGTATGTTAGCACTTCCGGTTCCCTCGTCTGGAAGTCACTGGGTTTTTTGAATGGGTTTGACACAACACAAGAGATTTTAAAGTTTTGTTCTACGACATTAAACACATCAATAAATACCCCCTCGTGAATTTTTATATGTCTTAAAAAAGGTGGTTGCTAACAAGTGGCTAAATGAGACTACAATATGTCATCACGCTGACTGGTCCGCCTTTACAGCCTCATTGTTTAAAATCACGTTCATGCAGCTGTGGTTCGTTTATAGCCAATCGCCAGAAGTAAAACATTTTTTACAATCACACTTCCAAAAATTTTAAAAGTGGTGTTTATTTGTGAATTTTTTCTTGCTGAACAAAACGTGTTAGTATCATAAACATTTGTTTGCCACAGAGCTTATTTTCTGCAATAATCCAAAACCCAATGGAAAAATCCCATTGGCTTTCTGTTGAGGGAACAAGGGCGATGCTAACTTCCTTGTTGGCTCCAAAGATGTCATCCCTGCAAAACTATATATCAACATAAGTCGTGTTTCCATTCAATTGTCAAGTGAATTTTAGAGGAATACTTCACTCACAAAATGCCCATTTGCATATCAGTTACTCAGCCCGTGTATATCAGTTACTCACCCCATGTTACCTTGAATTTGTGAAGAAAACTTTGTTTTTCTCGCATGCTTCCGCGGTGAACGAAGAATCCACAACACAGAGGAAGTCTTGTTGTCTTGATGAACTGAAGTGAATGAAGGCCGCAGTTAACAACAGCAAAGCTGTATCTAAACATCTGTTTACAAAGTCTCACACAACCCGTGCAGTAAAATCCGAGTCTCATTTATCCTGTTGAATGCTCACTACCTCTCAAACACATGAATTTCCCTAAATGGTTTTATGGAAACACGACTATTGTGAACTAAAAATGCTTCAGTTTCAGGGTCCTGGTATTGTGCATGCTGGCTCACTGTCACGGCTCACTTGGGCCTTCGTTAATGTTATTAGTGACACCTGTGCGTTTCCTACTATGACAAGTTAAAATGTCTGCTGTGAAAAAGGTCTGTTTGACTAGTGGAATACGTTTTTTGCAACTTGAATTGGGAAACCCTCCCCTGGGGACTTTTAAGAAAGTGTTCCTTTCCTTTGTGTCTGTGTGTGTGTTAGGGTTTCCATTTTTATAAAATGATCCAGTTTGAATGAATAAGAACTAACATGTAATTCATTGGAATTCATTTCCATTCCATTTGTGGTGACTCCTAAATTTGCTGTAATGTTATTGTGAGGCAGTTTCATTTGACAAAGTTGGTAAAAAGTCATATCTGTATCCACAATTATGTCATCCATGTGGTAAAATTAAAAATTCAAGTCAAGTCAAGTCAATTTTATTTGTATAGCCCAATATCACAAATCACACATTTGCCTCAGGGGGCTTTGCAATCTGTACAGGATACGACACCCTCTGTTCTTTACAGTACGACCCTCTCATCGGATAAGGAAAAACTTAACCAAAAAAAAAAACTTTTAACAGGGAAAAAAAATGGAAGAAACCTCAGGAAGAGCAACAGACGAGGGATCCCTCTTCCAGGACGGACAGACGTGCAATATATCGTGTGTACAGAGTAACAACATGAAAATAGAACATAGACAATCCATATGACAAACATTGACACATATACTGCTTCCACTATGCTTCCTTTAAATATTGGGTATGTCTGATACCAAGTCAGATCCTATGCTTATGCTTATATTTACCTAAATGTTGATTACAATATGTATCTGACACATTGAAATAACAGCTGTAGTCTTCTAAATTTTCCACAAGCTGCTTGATCCAAATACTGAAGGCCCTGGTTCAAAACTACACAGTTAATCTTGAATTATTGATATGATTAGAGTTTAACCGGGACTACAAAAACACTCACTGTTGTACAGTGGTATTACCATTGAAATAAAATGATAGTAGAATGGACATTTAACTGTTTGCTGTGGTCATTTGACTAGTTCAAAAGGAAATGTTACTCAACACTGTGAATTGACCATAGAAATAGAATGAGTTAGCCTGCTACAACGGTCGTAGTTCTTTGCAATGGCAACAGTACAAAAAAAAAAAGGATTCTAACCAACTGGAAGTCTGAAGATTTACCATCAATAAGGCAATGGATAAATTAACTGGTGTCTTACTGCACACCTGATATTGTATAATGTAAGAAAAAAACCTGAAAGCTTTAATACATTTTGGGGACCCTTTCTTAACATTTTGCCCTCTTTTGAACTAGATGGCCACAAACGTACAACTCCTGCTGGACCAACCCAAAGTTAATCCTCTGAGATGTGTTTATGTGTGTGTGTGCATGTACATGGAAATAAATGAAAGCCGTTAGAGAGCTGGGGGGGAGAGAGAGAGGGGGGGGATTTTATGCAGTAAACGCATACAGATTTATAAACGTGTATGTGCACTAGATATGTGTCTATTATTATTATAAATTTGATTCAATATGTATTTTTTTTACATGCTTTTATGTTTTTAATTTTTTTTAATCATTTTTCTTTATTTCAATCATTATTTTGAATGTATCTTATATTTTCATTTACTCATTATTATAAAAATTACAATTATTATTATTATGTAGTTAAAGTATATTTGATACAAGGATAGGTTCATTATCAATAATATATCATTACCCCATTTTTTTCTCTATAATTATTAATTTCTTATTTTACTTTTTTCTGGTCTCAATATTTGTTTTAAAAACAAAAAAGAATTGTTGATACACGTTGGAATTGAATTGTGAAATAAGCCTTTTGCTAATAAAAAGAAATCTTAAAAAAAAAAAAAATGGCTGCCGCTCTGCCCCTCTTGCGATGTTGATTTTTCTACTCTCATTCTATTTCTATGGGTGTTACAGAGGGAATGCTTCGTTTACCTCTTTGGCAGTGTCCAGACACCGGCTTGCAGAGCGCACACAAACCCGACAACAGCCAAGTTTTATTTTGGCGTGCCGTCAAGTTACTCACAGAATCACCGTTAATTAGCCACAGCTGACCTGCCGCCGGTGGCGTTTGTCATTTTAACCTGCGACATGTTGAAATGCGAAGCTGCTTCCTGAACGTTTTGTGCTCTGTTCTTTGCTAATGAGAAAGACACACACTCTAATTTTCACTCTCATATTCAGTAAAGTGTTCGCAGTGTGTAGTGAGAGCAGTGCTGCCACAACAGCAGGCTGAGGAGGGCAAAACACACTAGAGTTCAGTAAAGAAGGGATTGGATCAGCTTTATTTTAGCAGATATACTGATCCATTAATATATGCCTGGATCGGGATCTTTAGTATCGGCTCGGGACATCTCTGGCTTCCACACATTACTTCTCAGGTGCTGTTGTGATTATCCATTCGGCTCCTCCATTTTGTGTTGGGAATGAGAACAACTATAGGCTTTTTCACTGATAGGGCAACTGGACCGAGGAATAGATCAGACTGACCCCTGCTGGAGTACAAGACATGGCCCGTTGTGCTCATTGTGTACATTTTGAGTTTAGGCTTATCATTACAGGTTGAATGTTTGACTTTGTTCCACATTTGAGAAATAGCTTGAGTTTAGAATAAAACATGACAGTCCCAGTTTAGCCCAGCCTCATGGCAAAGTGTGTAATAGTCTCGCCCGTCCACCGGGAGAAAGTGTGTCCGCGTCACGTTTTGCCTCGCTGAGACGGGAATATCACACGCCTTGCATATAGGCGCAGTGTTAAGTGAAGTTTGTCACATGTTTTCCATACTCAGTACAAAGCTCAGAGCTGGTGACGTAGCATAAAAAGTGAGAATGACCACTTGCAACTGGGGTTGCCCAGTGTGTTAATGATAATAGTTTGTGCGACATACTTGTCTTGTTGTGATCCTGCATGTCATTTGTTCTCAGGTCTCTGACACTTCCGGACTAAATAAAGCTTAAAGCAGCAGCAGGCAGTTTATTTTTGGCATCTTTGGGCAAAAATTCCATAATAACCTTTCAGCATATTGTAATTCAAGTGTTCTGAGAGAAAACTAAATTTCTGCACCTCCTCATGGCTCTGTTTTCAGGCTTTAGAAAATGGGAGACATTGGCCAAGCATAGGTCATTTCAGAGAGAGCGTTCCTATTGGCTGTGCTCCGGCTGGTGGGCGTTGCTTGGTATTTCTTCAACTGATCTCAACATGGCTGCCGGGTCACAAACTTTCTCATTTTACAGCTAAACAGTACACTACAAGATGTTTCTGAAAACATTTGAGGTGAGAAATAGGCATTAACGTAACAGAATATTGATTCATATTTGATCAGCGCTGCCTAGTTTGACCATCTGATCGGCGTTCCCGAGTGATTAACTTGTGACTCTCATGGACGGCAGCTGGATGGCAGACTCCAGATCAGCTCTGATTGGTTGTTTTCCTCCTGACTGTGAAATCTTGCCGATGCCATTAGGAGCACCGGAGGACACAGAGGGACATGATTTTTTTTCAGATTACCTGTCTCATCCTCTGATGTCAGGATATAATAACCGTTTTATAAAAATAACTTTTTTTAATCACATTTGTTCCATTTCTACCCACTGATGCTTTAAGAAAGTGAAAAGAAGGCAGAGCACTCTTGCACACTGTCAGCCCTGCATGTGAGTTTGGTCAAGTGCTGTGCAGTATTTTGTATTCATGTTAAAAAGAAACAATTTTCCTATTGTCTGAGTGTGTTTGAAAACAGGTTTCACGTGTAGCTCGGCTAGAAATTAAGTCAGAGTATTTGTCCTCGAAAAATACATCGTTTCCACAAGCTGTGAATGTGAGGCAGTAAAATGAAGATGGCTTACCAAAACCACACTGTCACTTTGATTAAATCCAAGCCTGTTGACTTCATGGCAAGCTTGACCATTTTTTGTTCTCCCCTACCGCTTTGGCCACTGGCAGCTCTGAGCTTTAATGGCAGCATTTGCAAGGTCTGCCGTCGGTCTCTAAAATCCAGGCGACAGGCCCTTTTGTTCGCTCTCAGCAAGACGTGGAGCCGACCAGGAGGAGGCTCTCAAACTTGCAAAAGAGATGGATTACGGGCCTTAAAATAGAGCTGTGCACCTGTCGCCTAACATTTACCAGCGTGGACACTCTTGGACCCAGTGACCGCACCAAATGTCACATGAAGGGGATGCTGTGACCACAAAGCTGTTCAAAGCAGTTGGGGGCTTTCAAAAAACAACGAGGAGCCACTGAATTTTTTCACCAACAAATATGGACGCCGTGATGTCTCTCAAAATGTTGGATCAAGTTTTAAAATGGTGACAATGACATGACATACTCTACCGTACTGCCATTACATTGGAGAATTACTCTGATGGTACTACAGTGCAGCTGGAGAGTGATAGGTTGGCTGATGGCTTTAAAAAACACAAACTGTTTTATGCTTTAATGCTATTTTTCTTGCTTATTTACATACATTTTCTGTGCAATTTTGACCGCTGAGCAGTTTTTTAATTCCTTGTTTATTCACCTTTGTTTATTGTGTGACTGGCTGACCTCAGAACCCCCCTGAGAACTCAACTTCTTTCTGTTTCCTCCAGTTTCTTTCCTTTTTCCTCCATGAAGTCACTCAGCCCCGGCATGAGCACAAATGTTTTGAGAATTTGAAACCATTTGAGCTTACCCGCTCGCGTCTTTGCCTCAGTTTTGTGCGTCACGGGGATAATTTGCATCCACTTTCCATTGACTGTAGAAAGCAATCAGGCCACCTCAAAAACTTCAGTTCAGTGTTCAGTCTGAACGCACCTTTACAGTCATATTTGTGATCATGATCTCATAATTCTCGAGCCTTAGAGTCTTTGCAGCAAACATTTTTTGTAGTTTTTTGCAGTTGATGTGTTTACTACATGAATGTTGCTAAATACAGTTTATAATACTTATTTGTTCATAATTCCTATCCAAAAAGTAGATAAACATGAACACTAGAGCTGCAGAGATTAGTCAATTAATCCATTAGTTGTTAAACAGGAAAATAATTGCCAACAATTAATTGTTTACTTCAATTTTCAAGCCAAAATCCTGGACATTTATTATTTCCAGCTTCTCAAAAGTGAGAACTTGTTAATTTTCCTTATCTTACATGACAGTTAATTGAAAATCTTTCTGGCTTTTGGACTTTTGGTGAGACAAAACATGACATCACATTTGGCTCTGGGCATTTTTCATATTTTTGTGATGTTTTTTTGAAAGATTTCTCAATTAATCAAAAAAAAATATATATATCAGCAGTTTAATTGATGAGAAAAATAATCATTCATTGCAGCCCTACTGGACACATTGTGCATGACTGCACAGCATTAAAATTAAAAGGCTGCATTATACAGTAATGTACACTATAGACGCAACACATTTAGATGTGGCTTTCAGTGATCAAATAAGGCCCTGTCTACACGTATACAGATAAAAACGGATAGTTTCCCCTCCGTTTAAAAAAAAAAAAAATCTGTCCACACGACCTTCATTTTACAAAATATCTCTGTCCACACTCGAATGCAAAAACGACTCCAAACACTCGCAGTAATATTTTCATGTCACCACAACAGAGATCACAAGTTAAGGGTCAAGGAATTTTGTTACCACCCTTCTCTCTCCCTTACCTTTGGCTTCATTACAGTCAGTTTGATAACAGTAATTCTTGGTGGGGGGCTTGGATTCCTGGTCGGACTGCATGACTGTCATCACTCTGCTGTCATCAACTGTCTCTTTACATGCATAAATGACGAAAGGGAGGTCATTCAAATCTCACCTTCAATCGCCCAAAAGCTCATTCAATCACCATTCGGCCTCGACATGTTTAATGTGTTCCTTGCTTTGACCTCCTGTGACATTTTTCAAATGTAAAGTAGTAATTAGTCCGAGCGGTGTTGACAAAATGTAAAAAAGCTGGTAGTCTGCCATCTTTGTTATTGTTCCTGGCGCATTCTCATTACACAAAGCAACAATGAGTGCGATGTGAGGAGAGGACGTCATCGTTTTCCCAAACGCTCCGTTCTACATGTCCACAGAGATACAAAGTAACCAGAGTTTTTTTAAAATCTGCACTTTAGAAGGTATTTACAAAAATATTTATTTTTGTGACCCAAAACTCTGTTGGCGTGTGGACGAGAGGCCAAATCGTAGAAGAAAATATCCGTTTTAAAAAATATCTGTATACGTATGGACAGGGCCTAAGAATTTATTAAACCATAAAAATTGTACTCTGACAAATTAATCTTCTTAAATATTTTTTTACAGCTTATGTATGAAGATTTGCAGTCATGCAGGTCACAGGATATCTAGAAGGAGTCAGTAAAAGGAGGCTGGATTTGCATTTTGGACAGCTAGGACAAAAAGGACATGCTGTGACCTTCCTCGTTTGTATCCGATAATTATTCAACAAAGTCAACTTTTAAAATTATGTGATGGATAATTTATCTTTTGGAAAACACAGATTTTGTTCCGACCTCAGACGTGTCGGTGCCTCCTCTTCTAGTGGTCTTGGACATGTATTTAACATTCACAAAGCGTGAATCCTGATCGCTCTTTGCACTGCGCAACCTTTTCCCCTGTCGATCACAAACATACTCACTCATTTCTTTCCCACGAATAACCATTTATTCTTCACACATTTACTGAAAATTACAGTTTATTGAAAGGACACAGAAAGGTCAGAGAACACAGATACATGTAGCTAGGAGTTACTACTCAGTGCATGGCACATTCTCAGGGAGACGACCCATTGTGAGTCTTTGGCTCTTTACCTCTGGAGTGTTGAAGGCAGAAAGAGTGCTGAAATATTAAATGTTGAACAGTTGGCCAGCCAACTTGAGCCTCTATATTTCAAAATGTGGAGGAGTAAATTAACCTTGCTACAATGAGTGACAAACAATATTCTAAGTTGGGTAGTAGTAGTAGTAATAGTAGGAGTTTTTTTTATTTGTCAATTGATATACTTATCACAGGATACAGTGTCAGACCTCACCAGTGCAAAGGGATTTTTCTAGAAAGATCACACATTTAGAAAGCAGTGTCCTCACTCAGAATAAAACTCAGATAAGTAAACAACAAATGAACAATCATGAAACAAGTTACCAGTGCCATTGCTACCTTTTTAAAAAGAATTTCTAGAATGCATGCCATTTTACTATGGAGGTTTGCAGATGACAGTTTGAAATTTGTTGACAATTCCAGTGTCTCAGCTTTTGCAAACAATGCTGATATGCGTATGTGTAGCTGTGTGTTTGTGTGTGTGAGATAGCGTGTGTGTTTGTGTTTGTGTGGGCGCACATATGTTTCTTGTGAGAGTGCGCAAGTGTGTGCTCTTAGAAAGATCCTTCAGGCAATGCAGGAGCTCTGCATTTTGGATGATATGCCGTCCGCTCAGTTGTATTCATGTGGCTTTGTCTTTTTGCTGCTGCCTCCCTCTGCCTTCTCGCTGTCGTCTGAGGGCTTTGTGGTGGATTTTCCAGTCTGCGTTTGGTTCCTTTGCTGTTTAGGTACAGAAGATAAAGATTCTTAATGAGACTGACACAATAATACAGTACCGTAGACATCTGGTGGTCTGTAATCTGAGCAGGCTGAATATATCTGTGGGATGCAAAGGAAGTTATAAATAATATTGATGGTGATAAAAACCTAAACCAAATGAAATATGCGAATCATAGATTCACATCTCAGCTGTGGAGACCCCAAACAGGAACAGCCGAAAAACGAACAACTACTGGGCATTGTAATCATACAGGGTGATTCCTCTCTCAGTCCTGGTTCTAACCACATAACTACTGTCCCATTTTAGGTGCTGCTACTTCAGTTGATGCAGCTAGATGAAAGTGTTGCCTTTGACAGACTGAATGTAGTTGGTTTCAAGCCTCTCATCCTTCCCAAACAGGATTAGTGGAAAATTCACAGCCTGATCTCACTGAAATATATGATATGATCACGACCTGTTAACAGCGCATTACATGGTGGTGGCACGGAATGTGTTGAAATTAAGTGCTGGCACCAAGGAAACAATGCCATAGAAAAAGTCAATTAGGATCCTTTTTTCGTGGTGGACACACAAAATCCCAGGTTCAACAGAAATAGGTTTAGATCAAAATGCAGGAATACAGGACTTTTACCCAGGAGACAGGAGACCAGTGTTCATGTCCCGTGTGAAACCAAAAGTCAACGTTGAGTTATTTAAATAACGTAGGCTACGTAAGAAGTTACGTAACAAACGTAGATTTTTGAACCCAAACAGATGTTTTTAAATTATGTAGGCTACGTAAGAAGTTACAAAACACACGTAGTTCTTTTAAACCAAACCATGATGTTTTATTTCCTAAACCTAACGACGTAGTTTTATTGCCTAATACCTAACATTAAATTATTAAACCTAATGACGTAGTTTTGTTGCCTAAACCTAACGTTAAATTGTTAAACCTAACAACGTAGTTTTGCTTCCTTAACCTAACGTTAAATTGTTAAACCTAACAATGTAGTTTTGTTGTCTAAACCTAATGGTAAATTATTTAACCTAACAACGTATTTTTGTTTCCTAAACCTATCGTTAAATATTTAACCTACCAATGTAGTTTTGTTGGCCGTGGTGGCGGCACGCTATTTCAAGATATTCCATGCCACCACCACGTAATGCGCTGTAAAGAGCTTGTGGTCATTTTACGTATTTCTATGAGATCACGTTGAAAATTCACAATAGTGTCATCCCCAGTTTGCTCCTCTTCAGACGGACAGATATGAAAGCTAATTATCTAAAGCTAGTTGAAAATTTCCAAATTGGCCAGAAAGTTGCCCTAAAACAGTCAATATAATTGAAAACCAACCTAAAAGTGCTCTGTTTTCTTGTAAACAAAAGTTATGTTTACATCCATTGTTTCATACCAAAGCACATTGTGTGTATTCGTGAGGTCTAACAAACATTTCCTTCCACCTAAAACACGTGCAAAGACAAATTTAATGTTTTGAAGGTGGAGGCAACGATATTGGAGAAAGATTGTTGATATATACTGTATATATGTGACTGCACCTTTTAAATCCTACATTGTTTACATCCATGTGTGTTTGCTGCATTGTTGCCGCCACCAACTGTCGACAAGTAGAATAGAATGAAATCAACTGTAGGATGTGGATCATACCGTCTGCTTGCTTGTACGTGTTTATTTACAACATATTCTCATTCCCAACTCGTCAAATACCGAAGCTCGGTCCGAGGCCCTACGCTTCAAACGATGACGCTCTAGATACCCCTCTAGCATCAGTTTTGGACTTGTCAGGAATGGCGTATCAATATATGCTGGTTACATGCATAGTGTCTTTTCAAAATAAACTTCTGTCTTTACAGGAAGTTAGGTTTAGGCAATAAAAACACTTAGTTAGGGTTAGGAAAAGGTCGTGGTTGATGTTAACTTGACTACCTAGCCACTTAAGTGACTAATGATACTAACGTGACAAAATAAGTCAATGATGACTTTTAGTTTTACATGGGACACGAACAGCGGTCTCCTGGTTGAAAGTCCTGTGTTTGTTTGACCAACATGTTCCCATCCCAACCCGTCACATACTGACGCTTTGTCAGGGCCAAATTGGCGTCACTTTATAACACACTGGGTAGCCCAGCGCGTCAAACTATGACGCTCCACAACTGTCGCAGTAAATGCGTGACTAACGTTGTGCATTAAAACAAAAACACTTGCTTAGGTTCAGGCAACAAAACAACTTAGTTAGGTTTAGGAAAAAACTAAATAGTTTGGCTTAAAATGACTACGTTTGTAAAGTAAAGCGACTAAATAACTAGCGACTCACGTGACTAATGATACTAACGACTAACGTGACAAAATAAGTCAATGATGACTTTTAGTTTTACACGGGACATGAACAGCAGACTCCTGAATGAAAGTCCTGTGGTTGTTGGACCCATCCACCTCCCCTCCCATCCAACCAGTGTGTGTCTTTTTGGTCTTTAAACAGCGTCACTACACTTCCGGCGCACTTTCTCTGAGCATTTAATATTGACGCGGATGGGTTTACATCGTAATTCTTTGAAAGCAGTGTGTCTCATACAAACGCTAAATGGTGCCTTATGCATCGGTTTTTGACGCACTGGGAATGAGAACGGGCGGGTTTGTCCCATCCGTCAACCCTCCCACCCACCCTAAGCGGACTATCTCACACTTTATACTACGTCTGTTGCTCTGACCGCCTACTAATGACGCATGTTGGTTTACATTGGAGTTAGTTGAAAGCCCGGTGGGTAGCATGCAGATGTGTCGGTATCAGACGCCGAGGGACACTGACCAAACTGCGGTATTTGACGAGTTGAGAGTGAGAACGGGTTGTCCTATGCTCTATCGTGTGAACAAACAAAACGTGGACCCACTCCACAGGGTCAAAACTCCACAGAGTACCTTTTCAGTTCAATAACTGCTGAGGTTACAGTGTGAATTGTACAATTTTACATAATTTACAAAGTTTAAAGAGCAACTTCCAGGTGCACATGATGTGGCCTTGTGATTTGGGGGTGTATAGTACAAGGCAATATCATTATTTTTCACATATACTCAAGGCAGCAATACTTCAATACAATACTGCAATACATCCTTGTCAATGTGTTTGTACTAGGTTTTGAAATGCTGATTTTGAAGGGGGTGGCGCCCGTGGATTGGGACACAGCTACAGAGTCCTGCTGGTTTTCATTCCAGCTATCAAGTAAATGGGTAACACCTGGGAATAAATCCAATTAACTACCTGGTGGGATGGAAAACCAACTGAAGACCGACTGACAACAACAGCAGTCAGTTTACAGTTCAGTGGCACATTGAAACACAATGCAGTTTAAGAGTGTGTGTGTGTGTTTGGGGGATGTGTGCTCCTTTTATCCTGCGGTTTTCACAAATCCCCGCTAACATTTTAAAGACACAATTATTGGGCTCTAATGTATTTCATTAATGGAATGCAATTTTCTTCGGTATTTTGAATAATTTAAGCCAGTTTTGGCAATGACATGTTTAAGCACTGCACACAGGCTCTAGAAACCAATTCCCCAAGCAAAGCATCTGTTTTGTGTTTACCAATGTCACTTTGGAGAATGCCTCTAGGCTTTCTGGCTGCTTGCAAATTATTGAGTTACACATCACTCTGCATGGCAGTGGGTTACGGTTCTATCACCTGGCTTGGAGCAAAATAAACAAAAAGAGGCAACACACACCTCTACATTTATCCGATCACTTTCAGGAGAGCTTGTAAGTACACTTTGAATTTGACCAGGCTATAATTTGGCAGTTATGTAATTAGAAAATAGTACTACTACTACAGAGTACTACATTTTTAACTTAGAGACTGAGACTCGGTACTCAATGACTCTCACTTCCATCTGCCGGCAAACGATTTCTCACTTAATGCACTCTTGTGGCTTCTTGCCAACCTCAGTTGCCGCCCACTTTGATGTGGGTTTGGAATTCTCCTTTGTTTTCTGTATCTTATTTATCACCAGCTAAAACTCCCTTAAGAATCCAAAAGTTTTTGTTCAAGGGTAAATTTTTGGAAAAACTTGCAACAGCTTTGTCAGTAGCAGCACTACCAATGTCAGCTGTCAAGCTGATTTAATTCAAATATCTGACAAAACAACTACTTCTACTTTTTAGCTACTGCTACATACAGTACATACAATTTAGACTTTATTTTGACTCAGGTTGTCACTGTGTTTTTCACATGCCTGGATGGAAAGAAAACTTTAGAAATAATATTTTTGTAAGACTATGTTGGCTGTGCACTCTTGCCCCAACGTGATCTCATCTCTACACGTCCTATTTTGCCGCTTTGGCAGAAGCCCCTGGCATCACTATGATGATACTGGGGCTGCCTTTTGCGTAGTATCTTGACGCTGAAGGTCCGTGCGTGGTTAACGTTGTGAAACGGTTGCGGCTAACATTAGAACACGTGGTTAACATTGAAACTGTGGTTATGTTTAGGCAACAAAAACACTTAGTTAGGGTTAGAAAAAACATCATGGTTTTGCTTAAAATTAGTACGCTTAACGTAAGCGTAACGTAAGCACGAAACGGCGTAAACAATGCAACGATAATTTGCAAAGCCTTTAGTGTGCAATAAGTACGCCTTTCTTGATTTCCGTGCGTCATTTGTACGCCATGTAGTCTGTACTGACTGCAATGTAAACGCATCTGCGTAAAAATGTTACGTTAAGAGTTAATGATGTAGATTGAAAAGTGATGGCTTCATTTACTTATTTTAAGCCCAATCATGACATTTTCCCTTACACTAACTAAGTTTTCTAGCCTGAACCTAACTGTGGACGTTTGCGTGGGGTACAAATGACACGTGAAAAGGCTAAGATGCGTATTCATGACATGCTGAATGTTTGTGTAATGTGGTATTTATACGCCATCCCGTGAGACCGAGTTGAAACTACTGATGTAATGTCATGTGATTCAGTGCTGTAGCGTCACGTGACAGAACGTCAAAGAATGTCCCCTGAGTAAAAGTCCTGTGTTTGTTTTACCCATCCACCTGGTGCGTCGGCCACTGCCCTAGCTTAGTATTTGATGCTCTGGGAGTGAGACCAGACTGCTTGCCATAATGGATATAAAAAAATAGCAAAAAGAAAGTTACCCTTTTCCTTGCCCTATTTTATTGTGGGTGTCAGGGAAAATGTGGTTGCACACCAATTAACTAATTAACTAACTGACTGTGCCACAGCAGGCAGATGGTGTGTTTTCATGTTAGCAGCTTAAACAGATTCTTGGATATTGAGCCCTCCTTCTTGTAAACACTGCTGGCAGAATTCAACTATTTTTAAGAATCTTTAAATATATAGAGTTGAGAGACGTATTCATTGTTTTTGAATTATTTTGAATAATAATTGATGATTTTAAAGAACTGCATATCTGGCTCAGTTTTTTTTTTTTTTTTTTAGCTTTTCCTCACATTCACCCTTTGTGATTTTTATATTCCAGCTTCCACTTGCACTTTTTTTTAATGAATTCAGGAATGTCAGAAACAAACAACAGAGATATGCTCTGTTTGTTTAAGGAACGTTATTGCGTTATATTTTTGACTCAAGAAGAAACAGAAAAAAAGTTACTCTTATATAGTCTTAATGATGGACTCAAGCAGATACACCTAATACCTAATAATAATAATACATACACCTAATACACCTATTTGAATACATTTTATACAGGATAGATTGCATACTGTGTCTTTAGAGCCTACACAGTATATCTACCTAGCTGGAACAATGTTAGTATCCTCCATGTTGTTGACATTATAGTAAATCTGCCTGAAAACTCCTCTGTGGGTACGTGGTGTTGGGCTGTCAGCCTGTCGATGTTTAAGCCACATCGATGAGAGCCTCTTTGTCTGATCAGTCCGCCACGGGAGACTGCGTGAATAGATTAAGGCTTATTGTACAATATGTCTCACCTAAAAATGCAGGTGTTGCTGTGTTGTTATTTAAACCCTTCTTTGTGTTTGTACAAAACACAACAGGTGCAAGACAACAAAAATAGCCTTTTCTTCTAAAACCATTTGAACACAAGGCGAGATGCCACTCAGGTTCTCAGTCTCACAAATCGAACATGAGAACACATAATGAAGGTAGAGTAGTGACAGGAATAGAGGGCACTTTAATGCAGATTGATCCACAGGGACCGGAATGCAAATCATTACTAATCAAATTGTTTACTACACCATGAATGGCAAGTGCTGTGCATGAGGGACACCGACCGACAGCAGGTTGATTCAGCGCTGCAGCACAATGGGAAAATTTCCAAATTAATGAGGTAAAAAAAAAGAAAAAAAGAATGAACTAAAATTAACTGTGTTTGACTTCAATAACATATTATGTTGAACTATTTCACTAAATTGAATCTAAAAAAAGAATACCATTATCTTGTAGTGCTTTGTATCAGTGACACAGTCCGCAGTTGTGTTATTACATAAAAAAACAATTGTCAGACTCTCTCGCTGAATATCTCTCTGGCACAAAACAAACAAGTGAAGTCAAATCTGCCCATTTGTCGAGATTTCTTTTGAAATATTCTCGTGTCTAAAAATGGGTTGCTGCCACTTGGAATGCAAGACAGTTGCTCAGTTACACAGTATTGCACTGCATCGAAATGAGATGCATTGTTTTGTTGTACCATCTGCCACCGCCAAACAGGTGTGACTCAATTCAATAATATGATGAGGGAGGCAGTTATGCATAGGCTTTGGCAGGGCATTGAATATCACATACTATAGGTGACATTGGCACACTGAATATTAGGTTTTAGCAGATTGGTTGCCGTCTTTTAGGAATGTGTTGTAGGCGTTGTGTGTCATCTGCTGTGCTTTGTTTCACTTGTGTCGTAACATACTAGTTGTACATATTAGATGAATCATTTCAGGTTTTGGTTCTCAGTCACTGTAGTCACACTGAGCTCGTTACCTCAGTTTAAAGATGAACTATTATGCTTATTTTCAGGTGCATACTTGTATTTGGGGTTTCTACTAGAACATATTTACAAGCCCTAAAGCGACTCTATGTAAGAATCAGAAATTGCTTGTTAACAGCGACACCTGTGGCCGCAATGTCAACGAAAGTCAGCGTCCTGTTGCTCGCGCTCGCGCTTGTGCTCGCTCTACATAGACATGAACGAGCACCGGTCTAAACAGTGGGGCGACACTAGTCAGCTAAAACACAATATCACTCTATATTTCACCTGTTTGGCAGTAATGTTAGCTGACAAGACGAAGGTCTCTCCATGAATCAATGCTGATCCTAGTGTTGGCTTTTCCTGCTTCAGCCTCCCGACCCAGTCAGAGACGATAACGTAACTCGCTGCGGAGTCCCGTCACTTCACAAGACACGGGAAACCTCTGTTGGTCTGGAGGAGCTGCAGCATTTATTTCTGCACAAACGTCCACTGCACATTCACTAGATATTCTCAGAGCTAAACTAACTCTCCTCCGACCGCGGCTGGGGTGGGCGAAGCAGTAAGAGCCAACACTGTTTTGCAAGACGGGCTTCACTAGATATAGCTTTGCAGTTTTGGTGCTTCCGTGTAGTTTGTGTTCAAGTCTGGGGACACCGACCCGGTATGATTTATACGCGTAAGAAGTTACATATAGTCCCTTTAATGTTCAAAAACCCTTTATTTTTGCACCTCTTTTCACTCTGAAACGCTCTTTTTGAGCTCCTTCCCCGCCCTCCCGAAAAGCCTAGTCTGCTCTGATTGGTCAACCGTACCAAACTCTTCGGACTCCGCTCCAGCTCCGCTCTAACAAGCTTTGTTTGAGGGCGTGCCAAACTAGCCGCTAGGCAAAGTGTGTTACTTGTGCGGGACTTCAAGCAAGGTGTTTCAGGCAGTTCAGGAGCAGTGTTTCTGTGGGGGAGAGTAACTCCCTTTGGCTTGGACTTTGGACTTTGTAACTTTGCAGACCATTTACATGCACAAAACTCTATATAACACACTAAAGGAAAGGGAAAAAAAGCATAAGAGGGTCCTCTTTAACTTTCCATGAAGTCTTTTAAATCATGCTTGTCGTGCTAAATGTTTTTCACATTTTCATTATGACATGTAATGTGTAATGCAACAATTTATTTTTAAAATAGCTATAAAAAGCTCTCTTGTGGTCAAGTCAAGTTTTCATTTAAAAGACCAAAACCAACAATGACTTGATCCACTAACAAATGTTTCCCTGTGTACCTTATTCCTCTGCTCCATTGTTGTCCAAAAACGATTAAAAACACATAAATCAGCCACAAAGTTGCACTGGCTGACATGTTCCTTCATTATCATTAACACACACACTGTAGTTTATTTTGAGCCCCAGATACACGTCACAGACAGAGCCGTTAATACTAATTAATCCACAGCTGAAAATAGACCCAACAAATTCACTCCTGGTAAAATAATGTTTGCTAAAAACTACAATTCCCAGCTGTTTTAGGAAATTACTGAGCCGTGCGAAATTCGAAATTCACAGCATATCTATTGCCTCCATACTGAGCCGGTGGCCCACAGCTATCAGTGCTGACAGAGCTCACATTGTTAACCTGAGGGGGAACCGGAGGGTGGGCGCTACGCTTCTGCGACGACGCCGTGAATCGGGAATCGGGACAGCGTTATCAGCTGTAACCGCAGTATGAGAGCAGTGCAGAGCGGCGGCTATGAGCTAGTCAGTGGGGCACGCTCACACGCACTACCATGCACTAAAAGGCACGCGTCGTGTATTACAACACACACATAGGGAGGGTGACTTCATTATCTGCTCAGGTAGACATTACTCCACTCAACGTATCCTCATACAACAGTTCGCACGATATCTTACGAAAAGTTGTTCCTCATTTTCATACATTCTTCTACGAATGGTAAGCAACACGTGTCAACATGCATTCAGTCTTTTCAAAATAAACTTCAATCTTCACAGGAAACAACTTAGTTAGATTGAGGCAACAAAAGTACTTGGTTAGGTTTAGGAAAAGATCTTTGTTTGGGTTAAAATAACTACGTTTGAAATACTTTGGTTTGGTTTCACACAAAACGTGAACAGCGGTCTCTTGGGTGAAAGTCCGGAGCTTTTTCAGCCACCTATCCATCCCGATCTCCTCCCTACGCAGCGTTTGTCACTCTTTATACTTCCTGGTTCACGATTACGTGGAATAAATTCGCATTGATTCTGTGGGGTATACTCAAATTACAGTGCGTTACTTTTTGTAGGTATAGCTACGAACGGTGTATGTGAACAGCCTGCTCCACTATATCTTTACATTACAAATAGTTTGCTGCTATAATAATGCTCTGAATATCATATAGAGAACCTTTGAAAATATATTTGTGACTCATTTTTAAAGATTTACGTCTTTAGTAGGAACAAATGGGCTTTTGGCTGAGTGCCACAGACAGGGTAGGGAAGTCGTAAAGTATTTTGAGAGTGACTACATTGTTGATCTTGGTCTTTTAATGGGATCTCTTGTCAAGATACAATATATATAAAACATCAGCCTCATCCTGTATGACATCCCCCCCGATTAAATCATTTCCTGTGTGGCCAAAGAAGACCAAGAACTCACAACAACAACTTTGAAATGTCTGCATCTGTTATTATATAAGTTTGAATGAAGCTCACCTGCTGTGGCTCTGGTAGCTTTTTACTTTCTGGGGCCGATTCCTCCGTCTGGTTCTTGAAGCAGTCGCCCCCGCTCTATAGGAGTAGAGGGAACATATCTCAAAGTAGTGTAGAGAGTGCATGCTGGGGAGTTGTCAACTTCTCAGCTGTGTGTAGTCAGTGAAAACCCATGAGATGAATAGACCAGTATCAGTGACATTAATAAGCCTTTTTGATTTTCACCAAAGAGCTACAAGAAGTTTCATTCTTACTTCTTCTACAGAGTCATCCACTTAACTTTCTCATTTGGTTTATGACTGTAATTTAGGTAAGCTGTTTACATGTGTACTGGACAAAAACATTTCTATTAGTATTACAAGGTTCTAGCGATTAAACTGTTAGATCATTTATTTATCAGGCAGTAAAATAATCAACAACAAAATTGATAAATGAATGGGTAATTGTAAAGTAATTTACCAAGCAATTAATCTAACATTAGGTGGGAAGATCTGCTGCTTTCCCCAGATTTTTTAGTGTCGTGGTAAATGGGTTTGGACTGTTGGGTCGGTGAAAAAACAAGCAATTTGATGATGTCACCTCCGGCTCTCGGAACTTGAGATGGGCATTTTTCAGCATTTTCTGACATTTTATAGACTAAACAATCAATCGTGTGAAGCAAACAATACAGAAAATAATCATTAGCTGCAGCCCTACAGGATGTGTTATTGTTATTCTTTTACAGAACTGCACATATGGTGACAAGCAATGACAATCATTTCCCTGCTGTGATGCACTTGAAGCCATTTTGAGCCCATGGTAATAAGTTTGCTTTCATATAGCAATGCTGCAAATTGTAATGGCCAATACATAACTTCATGAACACTAAACATGGTCACTAAAAAGTCCATTAACTCTCTGAGACCCACAATAGACCTGTTTTTTTTGTCTTTTTTAGGGTCTTTAGGAGGAGATAGCAGGTCAACAGTATATGTCATATAGAAGTGGTGTACATCATCTGAAAGCTGGGAACCTGATGATTAATTTGAGATGTAGCTCAGCATTGTTCAGCATTTATCAGATATAAACATTAATAAATTAATTAAAATAAATTGTAAAAGTCTATAAGGGCTTAGAACATTATGATAGAAGTATATGATGACCATTCCCATGCTCATTCCCATGTTGCAGCAATTTTTGTGATGATTCCATTTGTTACACAGATTTGGTGCTAAATTTAACCATTTTTTAACATTCGAGAATTGATAAAAATGATCAATAATCCCTCCAAAATACCACATTAAGACACCAAGACCTTGAGGAACACCATAGAAGAAGCCATGCTGTGATTTGGTATCAAAAACCTTTCACATTTTGAGATTTCTGCAAGAATTGCAATTTTCGGTGATTGGATGGTGAGCACTTCTGTTCTGATAACTGCTCAGAAACCCCCTTATTGTCAATCCACCTAGGAAAGCCATCCGTCCTCTGAATGCCGTAGGTCTCTAGTTTGTGGCTGTAAAGTTTCATGAGGCTGTGATTATCCCAGAGGCCACAAAAGGTCATTTTATACAGTGACGTCAAGTTTCAAAAAATGGTCTCACTACACTGAAATGGCTACTATGGGGACTAACATCATCATACATGAATACAATTGGGCTCATTGGATCCACATGAGTCTCAGCTTTACAGTGATACCAATTTATTTAATTCAAGTCTAGGGAACCCAGTATGCAGAAATATTCATATACACCATTTTCGAATAGTCAGAAATAACACATTTATACTGCATTCAAAAACTGCATGTGATTATCATAAAGTGGACATGTCTGTAAAGGGGAGACTCGTGGGTACCCATAAAACTTATTTTCACCGACATATCTTGAGGTCAGAGGTCAAGGGACCCCTTTCAAAATGGCCATGCCAGTTTTTCCTCGCCAAAATTTAGCCCAACTTTGGAGCTATTTACCATCCTTACTGCGAGCTAACATGACGGCTTGAACCAATGGATTCCTTAGGTTTACTAGTTTCATGTGATAATGTTCATAATATCTCTAAAATTAACCTTGTACCGCCTCTGAAAGACAGTAAAGTCGAACTGCATCCGGATTGGATGCATCAAACCACATGTCATCACGTCATACTACCATCATGAGCCAATCTCCAGCCTAATACATTTTGAAATATATATTTCAAACAGTTAAGTGTGACGCCCGTCTATGAAAAGCAAATCATTCGTTAGAGTGCAGCAAACCTATCACATTTCATTCTCAAACTGAAAGCGATACACGCTCATACAAACTGTCTCTCCTCATTTCCTCCAGCCTACAGGGGGAGGAGGACAGGGGGAGATGTGGCGGTGTTCACAAGCAAACACAATATCTGAGTCTCTGTTTCAAATACGTCTCCTCTTATTTGTATCAGGATGTTACTCCCTCTTGCTGCAGGATTTTTTTACAACCCTGCCAAAATTATATAATCAATTATGGGACAACAGTGAACATTGTTTTTGGCACAATTTCATTAAAGAACAATCTCTTTGACACGGTTTCCAGGGAGGGTAATTTCCTCTGCGGGTGGCATCCCTCCGTACTCCCCTGTCTCCAGTGGTCTATCAACTTATATCTGTAATAGTTCTTGATAGCCTCTTGTCAGAAATCCTTATGGACCCTGTTCACTTCCCCTGCTTTCTTCAAATCTTGTTTTTTTGACAGGGTTGGAGATACTCATTCGGAGCCTTCCTGATAACTGACTGCTCACAGTTGCCTGAATTTTAGAGAAGTAAGTCTGTGATGATAAGGTACCAAAGTCTTCCACAAAAAAATTGAATAGGAGAGGTCAGTGACTGCTTCTCTCTTTCTTTCCTCAATAACTGCTTTCAAAGTGCCAGTAAAGGCACTCAGCTCCCTCAAATGTTCCAATGAAGATCCTCAGTGTAAAACTGAAAAAGTCTTTGCACTGGGAAAGTGAGAAGCTCTTTGAAGTTGGTGTGAATGTGCAAATTTGACCTTCATTGCAGTACTCGCCCATGCAGTTGCAGTTAAAATGCATTGCTGGAATCATTGTCTGTGAGAATTAAGACTGCAAGAAACAACTGTGTTCACTATTGATTGATGCTGTGATTGGCATTTTGTAGACACAATTATCAATTGTCAATTAATGGAGAAATTAATCCAAGTTCACACAGCCCAAGGTGATGTCTTCAAATTGCTTGTTTTATCTGACCAACAGTCCAAAACCCTAAGATATTCAATTTACAAAAAAGGAGCAAATCCTCACATTTGAGAAACTCAATAATGTTTGATAATTGACTTAAAGTAATAGATTATTAATATTGGCAATTTTCTCCTGATTGACTAATGAATTAATCATTTCAGCTCTAGAACACTGTAAAAGTGTATAATTATTCCCTGAGGCACACTCCAGGCTCCATGCGCTGTCAAGAACAATGCATATTCTTCTACATTTTAGCTTTCATGAAGCAAATGTGCTTCAGTGAGGTCACATGACCTCCGCTGCTTTTTATACCTTGTGACCAGGGCTGCAACTACCGATTATTTGTATTATCAAAAATTCTGTCTGATTAGACTATAAAATATGTAAAACATTCGGAAATGGCCATCACAATTTCCCATTGGCCAAGTTGACGTGGTTAGATAACTTTTTTTTGACCGACCACCAGTCCAAAACCCAAAGATATTCAATTTACTATGATATAAAAAAGAAAAAAGCAGCAAATAGTTACATTTTGAGAGCAGGAAATGGTGAATGTTTACCAGTCTTCCTTGAAATTTGGCTTAAACAAGTCATTATCAAAATATTTGGTAATTATATTTCTATCGCAACCCAGTCACCAGAAAAAAATTGGCCATTATACGTTTCTGCAAACCACAGGATACGTTGAATGTCAACGTTTGTTAATCAAAAATACATTTCATAAATATGTTTCATATCAGCCTCTTTGTATGAGAATCAAGAGAAAATTGGCAATATTAATAATCTATTACTTTAACTCAGTTATCAAAAATTCCCACGTTTGTGCTTCTCAAATGTGAGGATTTGCTGTTTTTTTCTAAATTGAATATCTTTGGGTTTTGGACTGTTGGTCGCATAAAACAAGCAAATTGAAGACATTAACTGTGGCTGTGAGAACTTGGATTCATTTTTTGATTAATTGACTAATTATTTTTTCTACAAAATGGCAATCATGACAAATCATAAATAGTTGTTTGATTCAGCAATCTTACTGACAATGATTGCAGAAATGCAATTTAACTGCAACTGCATGGGAGAGTACTGTAGAGTTGCAGTGAAGGCAACATTTGCACATTCACACCAACTTGAAAGAGCTTCTCACTTGCTCAGTGCAAACATACACTTTTTTCAGTTTTACACCGAGCATCTTCATTGGAACATTTGAGGGACCTGAGTGCCTTTACTGGCACTTTCAAAGCAGTTATTGAGGGAGGAAAGAGAGAAGCAGTCATTGACCTCTCCTATTCAGATTTTTTGTGGGAGACTTTGGTACCATATCATCACAGACTTACTTCTCTAAGATCCAGGCAACTGTGAGCAGTCAGTTATCAGGAAGGCTCCGAATGAGTATCTCCAACCCTGTCAAAACCAACAAGATTTGAAGAAAGCAGGGGAAGTGAACAGGGTCCATAAGGATTTCTGACATGAGGCTATCAAGAACTATTAAAGATATAAGTTGATAGACCACTGGAGACAGGGGAGTACGGAGGGATGCGTAACAATGCAACGTAACAACGTAACGCAACAGCGTAACGTAACAATGGAACGTAACAACCGTAATAACGTAACGAAACAATGTAACGTAACAACGTAACTTAACAACGTAACTTAACAACGTAACTTAACAACGTAACGTAACAATGTAACGTAACAGCGCAGCGTAACAATGTAACGTAACAACCGTAATAACGTAATGAAACAAGCGTAACAAGCGAAACAATGTAACGAAACAACCATAACAACCTAACAAACAACGTAACGGAACAGCGTAATGGAACAGCGTAACGGAACAGCGTAACGGAACAACGTAACGTAACAAATTAACGTAACAAAGTAACGTAACGTAACAACGTAGCGTAATAACGTAACAACGTAACGTAACAACCATAACAACGCAACTACGGTTAATAAATAACTGTCCTTAGACTTTCTTACGTAATGTTACATAACAAGCGTAAAGTCATTGTTTATTTCTGGTTTCACACGAGACACAAACAGCTGGCTGAAAGTCCTGTGTTTGTTTGACCCATCCACCACCCCTCACTCCCTCCTTTTATGGACTTCTTTTGCTTGTTATACTCGTTATTATACCACGTAACTGTCAATAATGTTATCATACCACGAAATTCTCAATAACGGTTGCTTGATATACTACGTCCCCTGCTCTGCGCGTTGCTCATTGTACTACATGATTTGGTGCAAAAACATCCATATTCAACTTATCCGTGGTTTGCAGAAACGCACAATGCCAACATTTTTTCCTGGCGACTGGGCTGTCTGTTGAATAATCGATTACTCAACTGATTGTTTCAGCTCTACTTGTTACCATAGTTTGTTTATAGTCAATGTTTGATTTACCACGAAGGAGATTGTAATCCTTTGGTAATGTGCAATAAGGACTGATTCAACAAAATGATAAGTGTAACAGTTGAACTAGATAAAAACTATTGACTAAATAATGCATCATCAAGCTGAAAATTGTTGCAGTTCTTAATGAAGACACCTGGAGTAAAAGTGGCTTGTGTGATTTCTGATGAGGGACTGGAGCATGAATTCAGTGAACAGATGAACCTCATGGATACAGGCCCTCATGTCACAAGGGCCATTATAGTTTATTACTCTAAAGGCTCACCTTTTCCATTTGGCAGGCTTTAACTCCGCCACTCTCTCTCCTCATTACTTCGATGTTCTCTGGTGATTTACTGGCTGTGACAATTCTCTGAACTCTAGAGATGTCCTGTTGGGGAAAAAAAGAGAACATTTCAGCATGGGGTTAAAAATAAAATGTGTAAATGGCTTGTTGATGATTCAGCAGTGGGTCTTGGGTTCTTGAAGAGTAAACAGTCCTGACTCAAAGGTTCATAACGGTTTAATTTATACTTGCTCATTTAAAAAACTAATTCATCTTATTTATTTGTAGTAAATAAATCATGGCTGGTATGACTATTCCATAACAGGCAGTAGGAAGGGCAACAGAAACAGTGCTGACAAACTAAAAACATAATTATTGAAATTCTAAGGCTTGGAGGTGAACCCAGTAATATTCAACTATCACATATCCATTTACAAGATCAAAAACTTTTCTTAATAATTAATATTTATGCAAACATTTTTTTTTCGATTTGAACAACTGCAATTAGCCATGCTAGCGGTTCTGTGAGGCTGTACTTAGACACAGTGGTGCTTTATGCTAAATGCTAACGCCAGCATACTTTTTGAAGGTATTTGGTCATAAACCAAAGTACAAATTTAGCAAATATTTCCTCACGGTCTGCTGTCTGTCCATTCTGTGTGCGTGCTGAAAAAAAGCCAGTGTTCATATCAGCCCCGGCTGTGTAACAACCAAACAGAGTGGATCGGACCAAGCCACTAGGTACCGAATGTCACTTTTTCTTTTACAATCGAAGCTTCTATTGAGGTTTTCGAATGAAGCTTTGAATATCTGTCGTCATATTTTATGATGTTTTTTGACTGCAGTGAAAATGTTGTTTTTGAAAGGCTAAATGCCAACAAACATGGATAGAAGCACAATAGTTCGTCAAATAAAAACACATAAATTTTGAAAATGTTTAAATCTATCTTTTTTCAATAAATGTTGACTTTTGGAGACAATTACAGAGACGAGGAGCATCGCTGCACCCTCTGTGAGTGTGTGCAAGTTTGGGATAGACAGAGAGAGGGGAAGAGAAGGTGGACTATTGCACGCAATGTTTCGGTAAGGTAATAATTTGAATGTCAAAGTTTCGAATGAAGCATTGAACTATTTGGTAGGCTACAGCACTATGTACCACAATTTGAGAAACGCGGAATTTGGACCGACCGGCCTATTATTTTATTTTTTAGACCGCTTCTTCATTTAACTTATTTTCGAGTTTCGTCAATTGTAGACTATTAAATGGATATTCAAAACATATGTCAGGTAGTTTTTCTATAAGGCCAGAACTCTGGATATTAATGGCTATATTCGCCGTCAAAGAAAAAGTCTAGCATAAATCCGGGCCGGACTTGTGTGTTGGACCAACCGACAGACATGCAAACCAGCACCGCTGCTAGCATGACGAAAAATATATTACCTTCACGTAAACTTTACATGACGTGCCTCCAAAGTCAGATGATTAAGTTGGGAATGTTTTGTCAGCTACGTTATTCCATGTTATGAGACAAAAATATTGGCCTTGTTGGGCATTAACCTGTCCAATATGGTGTAAAGTGGAAATATCAAGTTTTCTTTTTGTTGACGGGTTTCATTTTGTTATGAAATCAGACGTAAATGCACAGTTGACTTGTAGGTCCCAGATGGTGGCCCTTCAAACCAGCACGCAATTGATGAACATTCATAGGTTCAGCTCCGAGTGAGAAGTAAGCATAATTCTGGGAGGTAGATGTGGGCTTTGCTACTTTGAGAGCTAGAATATGATGGACAGTGATGTTTCAGTGAAGTGACCCACTGCAAAAACAGTCAAAGCATGAAGGGAAACAAGATGAACAGCCAGAGATGAAAAGCTTCTCTCTGGAGTATGTAGAGCAATCTATATCACTACCACCTGAAATGATGTCCGTATGAGTGTATGTGCTTTGAATCGGTGGTGTAAGAAATGCTCTATGCTGGAGGCCAAACTATAGATTTCAGGAGGGCTACATGGCAGGCTTCTGTGAACTTTTTTTCTACTTGACATCATTATTTGAATACTGATGAGTAATGTTTTGGCTACACTTAGTCTAACTGTCTCAGGCAACGGCAAGCTTCTTCACAGAGCCCTGAGTGTATGTGTATGTGTGTAATATATAAACAGTATATATATTCTTGTTTCTCATTGTCTAAATAAACTCTTAACATGGCTTGAAATCAAATTCATAGCCTGTTTTGCATAATAAGTCTGAACTATGGTAGGAACATTTTGTCATTTATGTGCTCTTGCTGGCAGTAAGATATAATCACTTATATTTATTAGAATATATCTCAAACAGTGAATTCATCAGCAATGCCCATGGTAAATAGGGCCATGGCTGTATATAGCTTGATAATTACGTAATTCATCTATAAGGTCTCTATTAGGATTAGGGCTGTCAAAGTTAAAGCGATAATAGCGCGTTAACGCAAAATCATTTTAACGCCACTAATTTCTTTAACGCAATTAATTTGTGATTAATCGTGATTAATCATGGACAATTATGTGATTAATCGCGATTAAATATTTCAATCGATTGACAGCCCTAATTAGGATACAAGACATTTACATTCTAAATGTATATGGCAGCAGAGTAACTCAGTGTCAGTGTTGTGCTGTCATCATATACAATAGTTGAGGCTATTTTTTTAGTCATGTAAATAGGTGTCATTGAGAATGGCATTGCTAAAATTAATTTATGCAAAAAAAGTTAGTGGACAATCATTGCCTGCAGACTCCCTGAGAGTGTAGTTCAGAGAAGACTGATGTCAATAACTGAGTGGGGTGGAGAATGTTTTCTGCTAAAGGCGCTGAGTACAGCAAGTGCCTTCTGCTTGACCCTCTTGCATAAGGAACGTTGACATTATTTAGGGGCAGCTTAAGGTCTCACCCACAGCGAGGTACATACTTCTCACTACTCCAGCAACAAGCCAATCAAAAAGTCAGATATTTGTACTTGGGACAATCTGTACCAGCTAACTGTACGGCGGATCTATAGGCCAGTGGCTCACGTAGGCGTTGAGACCAAAATTCAACGCAAGAAAGGCCAACCTGTCAATTGACATGAATTCTGAAATATGTCGACATTTACAAGCAGTGCGAAAAATGTACATCTTTGACTTTTCCAACAATCACTTCTTTTTTTTGTCTGTTTAAAACAGTTTCCAGACACAATAATTTTTTAAATAATTGAACAGTATAATAGAAAAGTAATACTGTATAAGAAATTATTCTTATACCAGATACTATATTTTTTCCTGCTGTCTAGCACATATTGTTCAGTAAGCACCAAACAGTAAAATATAAACTAAGTTTGTACAGCAGATATCTCTCCAAAAGCAGCTCTGTCTGTCTTCTGCACCAGGCTGGTACCTTCCTTAACTGGGTCAAAAGTGGTCTCTTGAGAGCATAAAGCAAGACCGTCGCAAGATGAACACAAGCAATCTTAACCTGTCACTGTCAAACTCCATTCTTACTTTGTCAGCTGAAACAACATCTTTTTAGGCAGGTTCAGTGGAATTGGCTTTGCTTGTGGAAGTGACCGCTTTTGGGCGAACACTTCATGCATTATTTCCTGCCTTTTGACAGCATCCGTCAGAACCAGCAAAATTTTACAGAACAACAATGGACGAGGGAGGGCATTTGACGTGCGGTTCTGTCTCCATGAGGCCAGTGATTCTTCCTTCAGTAGAAACTTGGGTAACACTTTATAATAACGATCAGTCATGAGCCATTATAAGCCGTTATTTAATAATGAATTAATCATCAACAAAAGATTCAGAATCGTTTGTAAATGATTAATAAGTGTTATGTTAACATCTCAAAAATGTGTTGTAAGTAATCTATAAACCTTTATTAAGCATGTCACAAGTCCTTTATAAGCCTTCACTTAATAATGAACTAATCATCAACAAAACATTTATAAATGTTTGAAAGTAAGTGTTATGTTAACATGTGTTGTAAGGCCTCTATAAACCTTTAGTAAAGCTTGTCATAGGTACTATATAAGCCTTTAGTTAATAATGAACTAATCATCTACAAAACATTCATACATTTTTGCAAATGATTAATAAGTGTTATGTTAACATATAACAAATGTGTGACTTGTAAATGATTCAATAATACATTTACACATTATTTACAGTATAAAAGGTGAGTAACACTGATCATGTTAGTTCTAAAATAATTTAAACTTGTTTGTGCTGAATAGTTCACACTTTAGATAAGCGACTGCAAAAACCTCAAATGTGTTAATACACATCAATGTATACATGATCAGTGATGGTGATAATGTGTGCATCTTTGTAAATGTTTAAATGTGTACTATGCAGAATTTCCCTTCTCTTCCCATTAAATAGCATAAACTTCTTCTAAAATGATCTTAGTCATTGCATATGGCCCATCTGTAGTGTGAACTACAGTTCAGAGAGTACAACTGTATGCCTTCTCTGATACACATAGATCATGTCGATATATAATATTATTAACAACTTATTAATTATTTACTCATTTTTGTGTTCATGATTATTTATTTTGATATATCTATTTGTTCATGGGGATTTACTAAAGGTTTATAGATGACTTGCAACACACTTATGAGATGCTAACACTACACTTATTAATAATTTACAAACATTTATAAATGTTTTGTTCATGATTAGTTCATTATTAACCAAATGCTTATAGATGACTTATGACTGATAGATACCGTTATTATAAAGTGTTAAACTGTGAACATTTATTATCAAGGAATGTTCCGTTTAATTGTTGACTACATTTGTAAAAAAAAAAGAAAAAAAAGGGAATTTAAAAGAAATGATATAAAGATTTCCCTTCTTAAAATACAAAGATGTTTCTTATCTGAAACCCCGCATTGCACCTTTAATTGACAGACTGTGAAAGTTTAATATCTAAGAGGTATTTAATAAAAAAGACCTTTATTTGAAACGATTACTTGAGTGGAATTCTTTGTAAGCATTCTCATATTTGTTTTATGATGCAAATGTAATTCTACCATCCAAATTCAGCTGATAAATATCTTCAACCTACTTTATTTTTTTTTTGCACTGTCAACCACCTACTATCGCCTCCTCACGTGGCAGAGATGAATATCCCGTCGATTTATATAGACAAGAAAACAATCATAAAAGTAAATAGTAAGTGCTGAGAGCGGGGCAATGAAATGTCTGATTTCTCCTCCGGCGCAGTGCTTCGAGCATCTAAGACATCATCTCCCATTACTTTGATGAAAATTGTATGCTATCGGACCACAAGACTTGGCTCTCTCCCACAGCCTGTTAAATATGAAGCAACTTCCACTCCAATCTTGCTGATCTCTGCATCCTCACACTAATGAATCTTTCACCAGCAAGAAGAGCTTTGTGTGTGTGTGTGCGTGTGAGGGGCAAGGTCTAGGAGACTCTTATCTGTGGCTTCTACCAGAGCTTAAGGCCCATTATGTTAACTCAAACTAGGAGCGAGAAGCTCAAAGTGGTGTCAGTAACTGCTTGAACAAACATCCTTCTTACCCACTTTGGATTTCAAAACACAAAGTGGATTTTAGTCTAAGTGTGCTCATGAAACTCAAATGTTTTATCATCCGGTGAGTGGATAAATGCTTTCTCCATATGTCAAAAGCTTTGAAGCATTTTGTTTCTTTTTTTTCATTGGTGCTAGTAGTGCCATCACACCCTGCTGTGTGCAACATAATTGCCTTTTGATCACCAACGATAATTACTATATGATTAGCCATGCATTTTCAGGAATAACATGAATGCATTCGGCTATTCACTTATACTAATATGTCAGGTTCAAAACCACACAAGAGAAAAGGATAAAGGATGTAATAATAAAGCTGCTGAGTGCTTTCATGCTGTTAATAAGCATAATGAGGAACACCACATGGCCATCAAAGAGCCAAGTTCTTGACATTTGCCTCTCTGTTAGTGGATTGTTACCCAACTCCTCAGCTGTGGGCTGTTTGGCTCTCTTATGCACAGTAAGTGCTATTGTGTGCTGTTTTTACTACTTAATATGAGATAAATTTGGCAGTGATTTAAATGAGATTTGATCCACCTCCACATGCACAGGCAGAGTGGACAGATGGAGCTCCCCAGTAATCTTTACAGTGAGGGCGTGCTCAGATTTATCAGACAGCCCGTCAAAGTGTACAGCGGCTACAGGAGATAATGGAGCTAGCAACCGCTCACAAGTGGAGTGCTGCTATTTGTATGCTAATGAAGTGGAAAGTATAAACTTCATTAGCATAAACAAAATCAACCCACACCTACCTTGAGTTTCCTTTACTTGTCTTTTCTATTGAGAGATCCTTATTTTGCCCATGTGCTTGCATTTATTTGGCTCACAGTAATGAAAGGAAGACGACGGGGAAACACACTTTTAGTTATAATGGGATCATCCGGTTTGGCTGCAAACACCGAAAAGAGTTTACATGTGGACAGAAAGTGTCAATTACAGGATATTGTGTCGTATGATGCCACCGTAGAGGACAGTGGTGACACTAGTGGGGACGGTGGTACTAACGTATGATAAGAAATAACGAAAAACAAAACAAAAAATGTCCTCTAAGGCATGTCAAAAATCATAGGCACCCACGAAAGAGACGCGGAGTAAATTGTGACTGCTACGAGGAGAGAAAAGCCTCTTAAAGACAGAATTGCTCACCAGGATCACAGCAGATAAGGCACCGCGGTTCTGTGGCCGATTTCAAAGTGACTGCAGCGACTGCTTTTCAGAAATCAGAACCAACCCAATCTCTGATTTAGGTTGACATGACTGCTTGGTAGATTGAAAAATAACCGCAGGTGCTATGAAGTATATTTCCAAGACACAAAAGTGATGTGTATATTCTGCTTTGTTTCAAATCTAGGTCTATAGAGTCACAGAAATACTTGTAGAAAAGTTCTTTTGAGTAAGTATTAGCAACACGTTCTCATCCCAGCTCGTCATATACTGACGCTTTGTCACTTTTTGATCGCAGTGAACACGGGCTTAAAGGAACAGTGTGTAACAATTAGGGGGATCTATTGGCAGAAATGGAATATAATATTAATAAGAAAACATATATGTTTTCGTTAGTTCATAATCACCTGAAAATAAGAGTGGTTGTGTTTTCGTTAGCTTAGAATGAGCCGTTTATATCTACATAGGGAGTGGGTCCCCTCTCCACGGAGTCCGCCATGTTGCACCGCCATGTTTCAGTAGCCCAGAACGGACAAATCAGACACTGTTAACTTTTCCTGCTTGGGCCGGAGTTGATAACGTTACTCACTGCCGTCGCTGCTGCTCTCTCTCTCTTGCTTCACCACTCACTTCCCACGTACACACACACTCTGAGCACTGGCTCTGCTCCAAATGACCTACGCTACTCTTACAACAATGGGCTCTAGAGAGGGCCATTTGCGTTTTCGCGTCGGCCACCGTAGCTCTTCAACGCGTTTGGAACCCGGGAGAAGCTTCAGTTAGTTGCAATCTCCTCACGTCACCGCTAGATACCGCTAGATCCTACACACTGGACCTTTAATGTTGTGAATTAAACAAAACACTTAGGTTTAGGAAAAAAAATATGGCTGTGCTTAAAACTACTATGTTTTTATAGTAAAAATGTGACTTAACGTTGTGGACTCTCACTCCCAACACGTCAAATCCGCCACTTGGTCAGTGCCACTCGGCATCGGAGGCCGACGCACGGGGTACCCCTCTTGCGTTAGTTTTGGATGGATCAAGGACGGCATGTCAACATACGCACTTTACATGCAAAATGTCCCATTAAAATAAACTTCCGTTTTCACAGGAAGTTAGGTTTAGGCAACACATTCACGTAGCTAGGGTTAGGAAACGGTCGTGGTTGACGTTAACTTCACTGACTAGCGACTCACGAATGACGATACAAACGACTGACGTGACAAAATACGTCAATGTTACTTTTAGTTTCACATGGGTCACAAACAGCCGTCTCACGGATGAAAGCCTTTTGTTTGTTGGACCCATCCACCCCCCAATGTCACCGCATTCCCGGCACACTTTCCCTGAGTTTCCTTACTGTTGCCACGGATGGGTTTACATTGTAGCTAATGGAAAGCCCTGTGCATCTCATACTGCCGCACAATGGTGACTTGTACGGCGGTATCATACACCGACGGCCGTGACAAAGCGTCGGTATTTAACGCCCTGGGAATGAGAACGGGCTGGTATTATTTATATTGACTGGCTAAAATCTTGACACTTGACACAAGTCCTAAAATGTCGAGCAAAACAAGAAGCAATATCTCTACTTAAGACATAATCCTATTTTTACAATGAATCCTCTTGCCAGTCACCTTTTTTTTTTACTCCTAAAAGGGATTAAATCCTGAGCCCTTAGTTGAGTCTACTGTGACCTTGACTTTGAGAGGCTCCAAACAAAGCCTGTGTCAGATTGAGTTAATCATTAGAGAGCAGATTTTAAATCCAACACACCAAAACTCCCACAATGCCCTAAAGTAATTGGGCTTTACCTCCAAAGCTATAGCGCCATGGAATACAAAAACTGATATAAAGTACTCCGACTGCTGCTTGATTTAGACATGTTATTATTCCGAACAACCACTGGAATCGTGTTTGCCCAACTGTTATATTTGGTAGTAATTATTTCCTGGGCTATTTCTCTCAGGAGAGTGATACTCAGGGCATCAGATTGACAAATAGCCACTTGAAAATGAGGTAATAATCGGCTAACACTTAAATTCATATCGCAGACAGTGCATTATGTGCGCTCTGATGTGTGGTGAGGTGAATATTTTGGCACCGGGCTATATTCCATGATGTCACCAAGCTGGGAGTTATGGTGTGAAATGAATTTCAATTTGAGAGTGTTTACACTGAGAGGAGCGGAAAACAGCAGCAGCCTGCTTTATCTTATCTGGAAAGTCAGAGGGAAAATTATACTCCACCATTACAGAGGCAAATCCCAAATCCAACTCGCTTTCCATTTTCACTTCACAAAACAAACTTATCTTCTTTCCATCCTAAGACGTTGTAACTGCTGTGTTTAAACTGGGGTCACTGACAAACTGACTGGCAAAGTCAACACTATAGGTCTCCTAATTGTAGAAAACCACAGGTGTAATTCATTTTTATAATTAATTAGGGTCACACTCCATTTACACGGGTTGCAAGACATTCTCACTCCCCATGCGTCAAATATGGCAGCTTGATCAATGGCCCTACGCTTCAATCTATGACGCTCTAGGTACCCCTCTAGCGTCAGTTTTAGACTCAGAGACGGTGTGTCAAGTTTCCACTTGTTACATGCATAGTGTCTTTTCAAAATAAACTTATAACGTAGATTTACTTAGTGTTAAGTTTTGCTTGCGCAAGAAAACTGCATAGTTAGGTTTAGGCAACAAAACCACTTGGTTGGGCTTGGAGGTGGCAGTAGCTCAGTCTGTAGGGACTTGGCTTGGGAACCGGAGGGCTGGACACTGCCGAGGTGCCCTTGAGCAAGGCATCAGGCCCCCAACTGCTTGGGGCGCCTGTCCATGGGCAGCCCCCTCGCTCTGACATCTCTCCATTAATTCATGTGTATAGGTCCTGTTTGTGCATGTGTGTATGTATTTCGGGCCTGTGTATGTGTAATGTGTAAAAATAACAACAGAGTGAAAAAAAATTGAATTTCCCGTTCGGGATCAATAAAGTTTGTCTTAAGAAAAGATGTTGGTTTGGGTTAAAATAAGTACGTTTGTTACGTAAAATAACTATGCTTGTTACGCAACTAGCATTAGTAAAGTCCAGCAGTTCCGTAACAAAACTATGGTACAATATAACTCAACGTTGACTTGGGTTCACACCGGACACAAACAGCGGTCTCCTGGGTGAAAGTCATTTGTTTCTTTGACCCATCCATCCTCCGATCCCACCCGCCCTACTCAGACTTTCTCGCTATTTAAATTACGTCTCCGAGTGTCTAAGTTGGGTTTACATTGGAGTTAGTTGAAAGTCCTGTGCGATGCATACAGACGCTAAAGGATGCCTCGGGGCATCGCAACACGTTCTCATGCTAACTCACCACATACCACCGCTTTGTCACACCCCTTGGTGTCATGCTCCTTGGCGTCATTTTATTTTCGGTATCAAAACCACTACAGTTACCCTTGGCATCACTTAAGGATTAGAAGATCAGTAGAAACAACATACACACCACTTGCTCTGTCTTCTTTGTGGTGCAGGGAATCGATTCCCCTGAATATTCAGTTCCAAAGTATTATTATGACCTTATCACCTCTGCATTGCTTTATCAAAAATGTGTCAACGTTTAGGTCGCAAGGACCTTTATGAAGACATAACAATTTTAAAGTGACATAGTGCTCAAATAAAGCTCATGATTGCATGATAGTCCACAGCTGTGTTGGAGGCGTGTCCATGATCATACACAAGAGGGCCAACCACTCAAGATTCCCTTAAAACTTTAGGATTAGGCAACAAATTACTGTGGTTAGGTTTAGGAAAGAACTACATGATTGGGCTTAAAACTACTTTGTTTGTACAGTGAAAATGACACTCATGACAGAGCCTCAGTATTTGACGCCCTGGGAATGAGAACGGGCTGTGTATCGATGCCGAGGGACACTGACCAAGCTGCGGTACTCAATGCGTTGGGGTTTAGACCGGGTGGCCATTTAGCTCTACCTGTTCCAGGGCACTACTGTTGTGCACACTGGCTCTCTGACATGGCCTACTGACACACCTAAATGGAATAGTTAATGGTAATAATTGCACCCGTGCGTTCCCCTGCTATGGCAAGTCAAAATGTCTCCAGTGAAACATACCCATTGTTCATGTTTCTGGTAATATCAAGGGGGCTCTGGAAAAGCATTTTGCCTTCAGCCTGCATTGTTTATTCAAGGCCTCTGGGAATGAAGCTGCCTTGGACAGAAATAACTGTTCCAACTCTGCAATCAACCATGATTACCACAATGACACGTATCCATGGCACGTTTTTGATTGCAGCTGCAGCAAATGTTCACTGCCAACATTAGTACTTAGTCAGATAACAGTGTTGTTAATTCAACTATAATTGTAGCAGTGAAGTTTGAAATTTAGTTTGAGACTTTAAAACAGTTTTAAGTGCCAGTTGTAATGAGTCCACCAATAATACATTTCCTAGACTGAGCCAATTACCCTCAATGATACAGTTACAGTATGTCAGGTGTGTATTTATTTGCTAATTTCAACTTCAACATTAACAAAGTGATAAGATAAAACATAATTATGTAAATGCAATAAGCGGAAGTCATGATTGTGTTCCGCAAATGCATGTCATGGTAAAACGACTAAAAAAACTGACTGTTGTTCATAAATATTCTTATGGCTTAGAAACGTGCTGCCCGGTGGGTTTTTGATTAAAACAACGAATTAGAAGTTAGAAGAATTTAGTGAAACAACAGTGCCATCTTAATTGATTTATTTACTAAAGCTAATTATTTCCTTTAAAAAATGTGTGAGGTTGCAAGAGATAGAAAAGAGAGAGGTGGTTTTTGATGAATAAATGTGCTTTCAGTCAAGAATAGTAGAAACGTAGAAATGTAAGACTGTTTCAACTACAAGAGATGAGAATATAACTAGTTTGGAAGTATTTAAAAGGCCTATTACTTCATGATTAACAATATAAACTAGGGCTGTTTAATCTATTAAAATATTTAATCGCGATTAATCGCATGATTTTCCATAATTAATCGTGATTGATTGCAAATTAATTACACATTTTTTATCTGTTCAAAATGTAACTTAAAGGGAGATTTTTCAAGTATTAGTAGTAGTAACGTGAGAGTGGGGAAATATGTTTGCTTTATGGAAATACTGTATATGTATATATCTATTACTGGAAATCAATTAAAAACACAAAATAATGACAAATATTGTCCAGAAACCCTTACAGGTACTGCATTTAGCATAAAAAATATGCTCAAATCATAACATGGCAAACTCAACAGCTGTCAGTGTGTCAGTGTGCTGACTTGAGCAAGTCTGTAAAGGGGAGACTCGTGGGTACCCATATGACCCATTTTCATTCACATATCTTGAGGTCAGAGGTCAATGGACCCCTTTGGAAAATGGCCATTCCAGTTTTTCCTCGCCAAAATTTGGCGTAAGTTTGGAGCGTTATTTAGCCTCCTTCGCGACAAACTTGTATGACATGGTTGGTACCAATGGATTCTTTGGTTTCTTTAGTTTCATAGCAGTATGTTCTAGCTTTTAAAAACAACCTAAAAATCACAAGTTGCGTTAATGCGTTAAAGAAATTAGTGGCGTTAAAACTGATTTGTGTCAAAGAGTTATTACCTACTATAAACACATTGTATGAATGCTTGATATAAATGTTGATGTCTTTGTGACAACTTTGCAGAGCATGCAGATGTCTTACAGTGAAACTGTGATATCAAGGACAGCAGGACCTCATCTAACAGCAGATATATGGTAGACTGAGCATATCACTCGACCGTTTCATTACATTTAAAAAGGTTGGATTTTTTACAACAACCCGGGGCCGTCTTTTGGATAAACATTAAATCAGATGGAAGTGAGTGGAATACTGAATTACCTTGGCGTGTGGCTGCTGAAAGGTGACTCTGGAGCTGTTGATGAGTGATGAGTATCTGAACAAGTGGGTGGGGGAGGTAGGGAATCTGTGGCTGCCGCTGGGCTGGTTGTGCAGGACAGCTGAGAAGCAGATGTGAACTGTGTCCTTCAGCGCCTTCAGCTGGGACTCCTGTCCCCAAACAGAATTACACACACAAGCAGATTTCTGAATCCCTCCTTCCATCCGTCCACACGAGAAATTTACTTAAGCGTCAAAGCCATTGGCCATGCTGTTAAGTGACTTTAGTACAGCTAGCAGGCATAGTCATAAGACATGAAGCGGAACTCACCAGAGTAATGAAAAAGAGGGAATGCTCAAAAGATCATTTACTCTGAATCAATAATAATAATGGACAGAATGATTGGTTTAATTATTTTACCACAGCCTCTGATGTCAGTACACCTGAGCTGAGCCCCAGAATTACCTGTTTTCCTAAGCAGCACTTTTTTCCCCATGCATTTTTAAGTCATCTAACTTGCCCCCAGTGACATTGTGTCAATAACTGCATACAAAAATAACATTATAGCTCATAAATCAAAGCTGCTGCATGATTTCAACCTGCTGAAGCAAAGCATTTCTCCGTAATGAGATCGACTGCCAGGAAAATGTTTATTTTTATTTTCCCTTTACATTTATTTTTCATCCTCAAACTCCACTCTCTTAAACTTATTTATACAAACTAATATTACTAATACATTGGGTAACACTTCATTTTACAGTTCCGCAAATTTCATGGTAATTAGGTGATAATTAGCAAGTATCCTATTTGAAATTTCTTTGGAATTACTACCAAATTCCCCAATATTTACCTCAAAATGTATCGAAAATTACTTTATTATAAACATGATTTAATAATTATATGCTAAAATGAGAAGCGGCTGTGCGCTGCTCTTCATCGGAGGTGGAAAACAAAAACTAAAAGAAGACACTTCTGATCAGGCACAAATCTCACCATTGTGTGACTTATTGTCTACACAAATGTAACCTGGTGCTAATGCAATGATTCAGGGAGTTTTTTAAGAAATTTCAAATAAGGTATTTGCTAATTATTATCTATTTACCAGCAGACATGGAAATAAAGCATATCAATTAATTTTGTATTATTTTCCTGGAAATGTATTAAATAAATTACCAGCTATCTGGAAATCGCAGAATATAATTATTAAATAATGTTTATGATAAAGTAATTTTCGATCAATTTTGAGGTAAATATTGGGGTAATTTGGCAGTAATTCTAAAGAAATATCAACTAGGTTACTTGCTAATTATCACCAAATTACCATGAAATTTGCGGACCTGTAAAATGAAGTGTTACATTCATTAAATAATTTAGATGCCGTTTTTCCATTCAATGTTTGATATTGCAGGGTTTAAATGGGTCAGATGAGAGAGAGAAGATTAAAAGTTATACAACCTACAAATAAAGAAATGTTACAAAAGCATCATAATTACAGCAGGAAAAAAAAAAATCAATAAAATCATCACTCATTGTGTTAATCACCTTATCCAGTGCAGTCTTCTCCAGTTCTTCCTTGGCTATAGTTAACTTGTGCTCCAGGTCCATTAGCTGCTGTCCCTGCAGAAAGACAAGACTTTTGAATCTTTTGTTCTGTGCACACAAAGCATTTCTCCATCCCCACCCCGTCTCCCCGGCACTATCAATAACACAGATCTATAGCACAGAGGATTCAGACACCTCTTTATTATTTTGCCGATCATCACTTTTGTCCTGACTTTTTAAAATCTGTATTATGACTCCTCACGCACACGCTCGTACACATTGATCGAGCACTGATCCCTGTGTACATGATATGCCGCCCTTTAGCACTCCATGAATCCCCCGTGTGTTTAAGCGGGAGAGCACCGGGATCTCATTTACCTTTATAATCACAGCTGCATTATATGGATACATTCTTGGTTTGATTTAAGCACTGAAATGCTTTGGTGAATAATAGATCTGGTCTATTTCATGGAACAGAGAAAAGTGCAGAATCCAGCGGGTATAAGGAATCAGAAAAGCATAAATTCATTCAGAGCTACATTAAAAAAAGGATATCTGTCCTTTAGACAAAAGAAAAAAGGTTTGATCTGACAGTTATAAGAGCCGACCCACTGGAACCATCAGAGCCTTTAATGAGCAGATTATTGCTACAGTTTAATCCCTTAGCTTGACAACATACATTAAATACACTTTTTTTTAGTAAATGAGCCAATATAAGCCAATATAAGGATCAACAGAGTTCCCTCTGAGGAGACTTTTATTATTGATAAACTCATCAGCAAGAAGAAAAGAAACTTGGGTAACACTTTCCATTTCTATAATGCATTATAAACATACTTATGATGCGTTTTGATCTTGTTATAGCACTGTATAATTATAGTTATAAGCATTCCTAAATATTCATGATGATTTATAAAAATAATCACAACACATTATAAAGTATTTTATAATGACTTACAGTATAAGGTCAAGTATCATACTATTTCATAATTTCTGATGTTTTTTCATAGTGTATTATAATTTCCATAGTTATAATATTTTTATAATGCATTATAATCACTGTTATAATGCATTATAATGTGATTATACATTACTGTAAGTGGTCATTGTTTGCTTTAGGTAAAGTGAAAAAGTATTTTACAATGTTTTGTGTTACTTTTCCTTAGACTTAATGATATTTTTTTCACTTTACTTAAAGGTGCAGTGTGTAGGATTTGGCGGCATCTAGCGGCAAGGTTGCAGATTGCAACCAATGCGAATGGCGATTAGGTGATTAAACACTAAAGAATACATAGTTATGAATATTATATTCCATTTCTGCCAATAGATCCCTCTAGATGGTACACGCTGTTCTTTTAAAGCAAACAATGTCAGTGAGTGACCAGCAATTATTAAGCATTATGATAACGACCTTATAAGTCAACCTAAATGCTATATAATGTGTTATAAAGCATGTAATAATGTAATAAGCGGGATAATGTACAGCTAGCGGGTCATTGTTGTGAAATAAACCCCTTGTTTATAATGCATTATAGACATGGGCGTCATAGAAAGTGTTACCGAAACTAATTTGCATGCAGTCTGTGCAAAACTGGCCTTAGTGGTGGACTCTGAGCCATGACCTTTTGTTGGGCGTCTTTTACTGGCCTCTCAAAATGAAAAGCTGCACGGGCTTACATTCTGAAACACCCAAGGTCAGCTAACAATCAAACAACAAACAAGCTAACAATCTCTGGGGGAGAAAGTGTTTCAGAGATGGGTGATGAGGTTGATTGACGGTTTCTGGTGAGTTTTATAGACTTGCGTGGTACCTCAGTGAGTTTTTGACACAGTGGGGACTTAAGGCATGTTTGCTGATTTCATCTCATTTTCATCTCGATTTCTGCCAACAAAGTGGTAATTTTAAAGATGAACATGTCCTGTCACTCCTTCCACTCAACGGGGCTGCTGAAATGATGTTTAAGTTCTCCCTGATAGATGTGTCATGCAGTGGCAGTCAAGGACAGGGCATCATTCACCACTATGGGCTTTCAAAGAAGCCAAAGAATCAAATCTTTCTCTCAGAAAATCTTTTTTTTTAAATTTACAGGGAGTCTGGGACAATGGCACAAAGTCATTTGTAGCTGTCGGGCTGCGCTCAAGAGGGAATCCAAAGGTAATAAAGTCCTTTAATCATCAACACAAAGGATTGCATATGATCTCTTTGTGGCAAATGGCAAATGAAAGGCATAAGTATTCACTGATACACGTTTGGATTATTTTCAGCATAATGGGATACTGAAGGTCACTGACAAGAAACAGTCCAATTTCAAAGAGACTTTGGACATAATATTGGATATTTGCCATTAAAATAGTGGCAGTGAACATTATAATATGATACAATCGGCCAAAAGACTGGACAGCAATACAAAATGCTGCACTTTGAGCTGCCGTTAATGTTGCTGCATATGAATATGTGTTTTGTTAAGAGGAAATATCGCGAAACAACACCGAGTGTTGTGTTTAAGAAACTGTAGAGTAATGCATAACCATGAGTCCAGGCTGGATTGGCTCACAAGCACAAAGACAGCAAATGCAGCCTGCTCTAAGCTCGTCTTCTAAAGGATCTGAAGACTGTGTGTTTGTACGTGCACGCAGGCGGATGTGTAGCATTACAGCAGTGAGCCATTACCATCCATTACAGAGAGCATCATCAGCGGATAGTCCTCTGAGGACTGCGGGCGCACGGCCACTGACCCAGAAATGCTGACTTTCAGGGTTAGTGCCTCCTAGTCTAAAGCTCCATATTTCTGTGCTGAATCCATTACAGAGGTGTGGGGTCAGCGGGGTACCAGCCACTCTGCTAGACGAGGCATGTACTACATCAAGCCGTCATTTTTCTTTTCTTTTCTGTTTTTTTTTTTTTTTTTTCCTAAGCTGGAGGAGAAACAGCTCTGGGGGTAAATTTAAAAGTGGACTGATGGAGTGAAGAAGATGTGAAGGCTTGAATACGGCTCCTCTGCCAAAAATATTGTCTCGTAGGGAAACGCAGCGGAAGGCACCGTCAGTTCCTCTGAAGTTTGTAATGTTTTGGCTGAGCAAGTGAAGGGGAACCTGCCTGTGTGCAGTGTTTACAGTTATGCACTGGGACTGCATAGTTTGGATTCACTGAGTTGGGTCTCTACTTTAAGTTGTCCTTCAAATCGGAGGGCTATTAATGGAAAATGATCCGCTGAAGAAACAACACATTCTCACTCCCAGCTCGTCAAATACCGAGGCGTGGTCGCTGACCCGAAGCTTCAAACTATGATGCTCTAGGCACCCATGTGGCGTCGGTTCTGGACGTGTCAGGGATGGCATGGGAATATGCACTCATTACATGCACAGTGTCTTTTGAAAATAAACTTTCGTCTTCACAGGAAGTTTGAAGTTTTTTTGCCTCCTTTTTGGACTGAAAACGCTTGTTATATTTATAATATTTTATTGTTCATTTCGGTAGATTATGGCAATAGAATAGAAATAATTTAGTTTTACTTTTGTACTGCATTTTTTAGGCTGACGTTTTACTGGCGTCCGGTAGTCGCTTTCAGTCCAAAATGGCGTAAGCGTAGCTCTGCTGCTGGGCGCTGATGTTGCAATCGAATGAACAATTGACTTTCGATTCTTGGCAATATACCTTCTTTGGTTATGATGAGGAAAAGATTGTAGTTGACGTTAACTTGACTGACTAAGGCCCCGATCAGACAGAGTGGGTTTTAACAGCCTGAGGTGGCTTTTTGTAATTGTTTTCAATGAGATAGAAGTGTTTTGCACGTTGCTTTTGTTGCTGAGCGCCTCGCGTTTATCCGCTCTGTGCGCCTCGCGGTTTTGCAGGAGCACTTTGAATGCCTCGATTTGAAAAAAAATTCAACTCAGAGCGGAAAAGCGCCCGATGACGACTTTTGATGAGATCTGAGAGCTTTATGAGTTTACCAACTGCAGTTACCATGATCTGAACAGAAAACAACAGGAGGCAAATTAGTGCGGTACTTACACTCGGATAAGTTGTTTTAAATTTAAAACGAACTATTTGGGTCGCGTCCAGTTCATGTTTTGTAATAAGGTAACGTTAGCACTCATGTGGTGGTTGCCTAGCAACATATAAAATGAAAAGATGACGTTTGATCAGGGCCTAACGACTCATGTGACTAACTAAATACGCGTCACGTGACTAACAACAGACGTGATAAAATAAGTCAGCGTTGACTTTTAGTGTCACATGGGACACAAACTGCGGCCTCCTTGGTGAAAGTCCTGTGTTTGTTTGACCCAATCCACCCCCTCCGCCCCTCCCACCGGCCCTTAGCGAAGTATCGCACACTTTATATTACGTCATTTGCTCTGACTGTTGAATAACGCAGTGGGCGGGTTTACATTGAGGTTAATTGAAAGCTTGGTGCGTCACATACAGGCGCTAAAGGGTGCCTCGGTGCGTCGGTATGCAACTCCGAGGTGCAGTGACCAAGCTGCGTTTTTTGACGAGTTGGGAGTGAGAACGGGTTGGAAGGAAACATTGACAGTACTGGCTTCTTTCCTGATACTGTAGGTGTAGTATGTCCTCTTTATGTAAATCTGCATTATTGCAAAACAGTAACCTTTTCGGTAACACTTAATTTTACAGGTCCGCAAATTCCATGGTAAGTTGGTGATAATTAGCAAGTCACCTATTTGAAATTTCTTTGGAATTACTGGCAAACTACCCCAATATGTACCTAAAAATTTAAAAAAAATTACTGCAACATTATTTTATAATTATATTCCGCTATAAGCAGTAATAAATAGCTGGTCATTTATTTAATACATTTCAAGGAAAAGAACATAAAGTTAATTTGATAGGCATTATTACAAACGTTTTATTTCCATGTCTGCTGGTAAGTAGATAATAATTAGCAAGTAACTTCTTTGAAATTTTTTAATAAATATCCCAAAATGTATAAACTAACTTCAATTTAGTGGCCTACTCTGCAGAGCTGGTTGGAAGTTAAGATGTAACAATTCAGTTACACGCCTGTTATGCAAGTTACCGCGGTTACAATTAAGCCCCTGCTGCCCTGACGTGAAAATTACTGTAGATATAAATGAGGTCATCTACTTACCAGTAAACAGCAGACCTAGGAATAAAGCGTTTGCATTATGCCTATCAATTATGTTGGTATTACTTTCCTGGAAATATATTAAAGAAATTACCAGCTATTTATTACCTGCTTAGGGAAATAGCGGAATATAATTATTGAATAATATTTGGGTAATTTCAAAGAAATTTCAAATATGTTACTTGCTAATTATCACCTAGTTAAAATGAAAGTGTTGCCCGCTTTTCTGTTTTTATAGTTTCACAATTCATTTTCTCTACGGTCTCTATGGTTCCCAAGATATAATAATTAGGTTTCTTTATTTTGTTGTGTCTTTGTGTACTGTGACACTGCGCTGCAAATTGCAGTTTGATATGGCATAACAGCCGTCATACCCAATTCAACTGCTTCCCGGTCAAGGTGCCTTGACTGACATCCCCCCTGGGAGGCTGATGACATTTCTGAATCTCGAGTGACTCTCCTCTACTTCCTGCTCTCTTGTCCCCCGCTGGGTTTTTGATCACAGCATATGTGGAATACATATGAGTTTTCAGGACTAGCAAGAGGGGATCAGGGAGGTCATGATTCATTTCCCTCTGACCTTTACCATCAGGAAAAGCACACCATCATCTCCCAAAGATGTACTGTTTTTTAAAGATGAGTACGATCTAATTAGCCTTATCCATCTGCAACTGCAAATCACCAAAACACCATAATGCTTTGAAGGTCCACATGAAACGCTCGGTGACATTGAGCAATAAGGTTGTGTTGTGTGAGTGACTGATGCAATTTAGAGACAACGATTTACGAGCGGTGACACCGAGCAAACAAGTCAATGCATCCATCATTCACAGGCTACAAATAGAACAAGGAACAGGACATCCAGGGACAATATATCCGAGCTCGAAGCATCAAATTCAGTCTGTGAGGATTGAGTCCTTTTTATTCATTTATGTCTTTGGGAAATGATGGGTCTGATGGATCAAAACGTGCATTTGAAGAAATGACATTACAGGGCATTGTTTGTGGCAGAAGAAATGTCGACTGACATTTTAACACCGCAAACAAGGCCTGAAAGGTCAGATCATGTACCAGTAAATGCCAATAAATATTACGTAAGCGCCAAGAACATTTAATCCTCACAATACAAGGGGCAGTGGAGTATGTACGGGTGGGCAACAGGACTGAACAGTATGGCAAGCCATTTTAACATTTAATAACTAGACAGGATATTCACTAGAGATATCTGCAACGTCATTTTGCCTAGTCAAAAGTTTGAGATATCCGTAATAACACAACAACTGAATTGTGGATGTCCGTAATTCCAGTTTCAGATATCTACAATTTAATTCTGACTAGTCAGAATTCCAGTTCAAAATCTTTTTAATTCCCCTCAATTGAAGATATCTACATTGTCCTTTTTAGATGTCTAAAATTAAATTTTGACTAGTCAGAATGACGTTGAAGATATCTTGAACTGGAATCATGACTCCTCAAAAAACCCGTTGTAGATATCTCTAACTGGAGTTACGGATAGTCAAAATGTAATTACGGATATCTTGAATTAGAGGCAAAATGACGTTGCAGATATCTGTAATTATGTCCGCAGCAACAGCAAGTGGGAGGCGGAAGCTATTTAAGCATACTATGGCACTGCACTGCAGCCGTATGGGTTTATAAAGTGTGTCGGGAGACAATTAATCTACAATACGCTGTAAATTTCTAACACAACTCTCTAGCGAACAAAGCTCTTGTTCGCCACAAATTCCTTGATGATGAGCTCTTTCTATTTCATATAATTTTCTAACTATCTGATCCACAATGGTCCCTGACCACTCGTCTCACAGCTGGCCAATATCCAATGGGAAGTCTTGCATGAGCAACGTCATGCAAAACATTTCTGACTAGTCATAATGACGTTTGAGATATCTGTAACTGTTATTTTAGATAGTCAGAACTGAATTACGGATGTCTCTAACTGTCGTTTTGACTAGTCAGAATGACGTTATAGACATCCGGAATAAGAATTCTGACTAGTCACAACGTAATTACGCCTAGCCAAAACGCAGTTGTGCATATCTCTAATGTTAATTCCTGATAGTCAAGCTTAGCTATTAAATGTTAAAACGGCTTGCCATTGTTTGCATCATGCTTACAGAGGAAGTATGTGAGGGGGAGAGACATTTCTGATGCCCCATATATGGTACCCACTGAATTGTAGCGATATGTCATCTGTAATTTGTATCTCGAAGATTCCCCTATATGATCTAATGCCTAATGCTGTATGAACTTCATCCACTGCTGTCTACATCATTTATCACATACCTCCCATGATTGAAAAGGATGGGATAGATCTTGTAGAGGGGAAATCAGAGGACAGGATAGCAGTATGTGGACTAAGCGTTGGCCAATTGGCTTTGCACGCGGCCGAATGGGAGGGACTTTGTAATTGCAGGCTAAATTAATTGGAGTAGCTCCTGTGATGGGATCATCCTTTTCAAGGTGGTCTGAAGTACCCGTTTACCCCTGGTCTGGAGCTACTATAAAGCCAGCCCCCCCCCCCCCCCCCCTTCAGTTTGAACTTACCTTAAAAATTAAATCCTTTTTCCCGTACCGCAGTTCTTTCAGTTGAGCCTGGATTTTTTTGGACTGCAAGGGGAAGATAAGGAAATAAGTGTTAGCTTATTCAAATAGCGAAATTGGTTTTAGATCATGTAGCAGGATTCTGCCAGCTGCAGCAGGAGACTCCTTTGTGAGTGTTCCCTGGGCAAAGCTCTGGCTTAAAGGAAGGCTCAACTGAGAGGAAGAAAATATCAAATCTCCCCTTCACTGAACTGTATAGTCCACACAATGATGCAGTCATGCACTGGCTTCTTGCCCACTGTCTAAACCTGTATTCTCACTCCCACTACACACATTACCGCCACCATCGCCACACACATGCGCGTTCCTAGGTTACAGCGGGTTCTCGCCTGTCATCGGTAAGCAGCACACACACACATATACACACACACAAACACAGAGCAGATCTTTACTGCCGCCCCCAGACAGACACAGTGACCAGCTCTGCCTGACATTCACTCTGCTGCTCCACATCAGTGGGCACATGGAACACAGAGGCTGTCTCCTAGATGGCTTGATACACAGCCATCCTCAAAGCTGCTCATGATGTGAGCATGACCACCGTAAGCATCCACACAGGACTCTGCAGCAGTTCAGATGGTGTCTCTCTGTGTCTTCAGTGAGGCTAGGAGATATTTATACAGTGTTTTTATTGTGAAGCCTTGCCGGACTGTAACTGTGATTAATTGGTAATCAAATAAAATTGCCTTGACTGGACTTGAACCCCAGCAAAGTTTGAGTTTTAAAGGAAGACACTGATAGGTCAGTGCATGATCTTTCCGTCATTACGAGAGTTTATTACACGGCTTTGTTGAATACTCAATTCTGATTGGTCAATCGCGGCGTTCTACGGTCTATTATTTCTTTATAGCAAACCGTTGCTATGTATAACAGACCGTTGCTATGGGCGCAGTTCTGATGTGGCGGACCGTTTTTGAGTCAAATTATTGATTTCTTAAGTAATTAGCCGTGTAAAAGGCGGGATAATGTACAGCTAGTGGGTCATTGTTTTGAAATAAACCCCTTCAGGGCGATGCAAGACCTCCGCGTCGCCCTGTCGGGGTTTATTTCACAACAATGACCCGCTAGCTGTACATTATCCCTTACTTATTGGAGCTCATATGAAAGATTATAGTATATTAATAAAATGATTCATTTTTAAAATCTATCCAACCATCTTCAACCTATTTACTGTATATCTTTTTTTCCAACCTATCTAGATCTCCCTTTTCATTCCATCTATAGCTCTTCTTTTCAACCCTTCCATCTATATCCCACTTATATCCTTTTATTTCCATTCGGCTAGACTACTGTAACAAGCTCCTCACAGGATTGCCTAAAAAGCATCTCAATCGTCTGCAACTATACTCCAGAACGCAGCTGCTAGAGTTTTAACTAGAAAAAGTAAATAGGACCATATAACACAGTGCTGAGGTCGTTAAACTGTCTTCCAGTAAATTTTAGATATTGATTTTAAAATTTTAATGCTGGTTTTTAAGGTCACCCAAATATCTCTCTGACATGCTTGTGAGCTATGAACCAGCTAGACCCCTCAGGTCATCTGGATCAGGCCGTCTGGTTATTCCCCGGGTGTCCATGAAATCTGGTGAAACTGCCTTTAGCTTTTATGTTTTTCATGCTCTATAAGCTGCTGGGACATCCTACCCAGTCATGTTAGGTGTGCACCAACGCTGTCTTCCTTTAAAACTACACTGAAAACTTTCCTTTTTAGCTGCGGCTTTCAGTAGTCTGGTTGCCGGTTTCATAATTTTTTAATCTATTCTTTATTATTTTTAACCTACGTGTTTTATATGTCTCTTATATTGTGTTCACTTATGTATAATGGTTTATTTTTACACTATCAATATAGTGTCTGTGGCTGCAAATTCTGTGGCTGCTCACGAGTTGTGCATCATGTTGTGCTTCGACCTGGAATGAAATGTGCTATATAAATAAAGTTTGCTTGCTTGCTACAGTATATCTCCTCCTTTGTTTCTATGTGTAGGTGACTTTCCATCCACCTGTTTTTATGTTCATTTTATGCATAAAAAACATGAGTGGAAACACAGAAAATTAGAAAAAAAGTCCAAATATCACAAAGAAGTTTTCATGCAGGGTTGAGGTGGAATAATTGGTGTATCTATAAAAAACAAAATGAGAAAAATTGCAATGGAAACAGACTTGTGCATGTGACTTAAATGTCACACAAACTGGTGAACACCGAAGATACAAAAAAGGAATCTCATGTGTGAATAGATGAGGAAACTCTCTAATGTTCCTTAACTTAAGGTGTGAAACAAACAAAAATGTCAACTCTTTTCCAATGAAAGTAGCTACTGTAGCAGCACTAGCTCCAAAAGTCCCTATATCTAGCAAGTCGGCAACATTGACAGCCCGTCCCTTCAGGCCTCCCTCAAAAGCCACTCCCCCAAAATTGTCATAATGAACGTAAACAACTAACATGGCTATTGTTAGTACTCACAGCTGTCAAGCTAGCAGCTTGTGGAAGACTCCGGTGATGCGTAATGAGTGCACAGGCAGAGTGCGCAGAGGTAGACAGACAGGTAGCCCATCCAATCGTTTCATTCGGGCCAAAATAAAATGATTGGACAGACTTATTATATAGTCCTGCAGCTACAGCTACACATACCAGATTTTTGTTTTGTTTTCTCAGAGCATTTGATTTATTGATTGCTGTCGGGATGTAAAGAGAATTTCAACAAATATAACAAAAAAATGTTTCTACAATATATCCTAGCTTTAATTAGCCTATACCATTTTGTTATGTCCTCTTCCTCAGGAATGATTTAAAGGACCAATATGTCATATATTTACTGTAATACATCATAAAATTATCTCATTAGAGATTAAGGAAACATCTAAATTGAAATACTGTCTTCTCCGACAACAATGCTACAGCCAGTATGTTCTCCTTTGAAATTTCCATTACGGTCCAGAACGTCTGTTTTGTTTTGGCCGGTGTGATCCCGTCCCCTGCCCATCTCACCAGCCCGCTGCCACATATAAAACAAATTGGCACGCAAACACAACCTTCTGCAGCCATGGAAGCAAGCAACTGGATCAACAAAGATAACATAACGTTAGATTCTACGATCTAAAAAACCTTGACACATCTCTCAGTGGTCCGTATGCAGCTGGTTATCAAGGCAGCCAGTATTTGAGACACATAGCTTGTGAAGTGATTCCGACTGCTGCTGGCCAGAGGCTAACGCGGTCGTGTCTAGAAGGTAGCCCTCCAAATGCAAAAATTTACACTAACTGCTTTCAGTCACACCGGAGGAGCGGACGGGCCACGGCTCCAATGTTTTGAATTTGGACTGCTGTTACCCATTTTAAACGCCAGCTGTCAGTCCTACATATTGTTCCTTTAATGGCAACCGACTGGAGAAGAGACTTGAGCATTTCCTGGAAATTCAGTTAAAATTTGCATTACATTTGGATGAAAACGTGACTCATATCTCTTTCTTTCTACCTATCTATCTGTATCTCTGTCTTTATATCTCTTTCTCCATCAACGTTTATCTCTTTCTTTCTATCTGACTGACTATCTCTATAAACCCCTCATGCTCCCTTCCAATCTATCTCTATACTACCTCGACGCAGGCAGTAAAAATGTGACACAAGGTCTAATCTTTCACCAAAGCACACAGAACACGATGCTGAAGGACAAATTCACTTCAAAGGGTTTTGTGTATTTGACAAGCACCTGTGCCTTTTTTTATGTGAGTCTTTATCTTGTTATTTCACTTCCCAGGGTGCTTCCATGTCCCAAGACACCCATCTCTGTCATGTGTAACTGGATTCAAAAATTGCATCCCGGGGCACCACATAAAAAAAAAAGTAAGGTTAAATAAACTCAGAGGTGCCTTTAGAACTCACAGAGGGCGAGCCACATATTTGATTTGAGATCATTAAGTCTGTTTTTCTGTGGCCCAGGTCATAACATGGGATGTTAACAAATTCATTTTATTTGTATTAGTTAAATGGAGCTTTTGAAATACTCTCTGGTAATGGAATGAATCATATTAAGAGGCTACAGAATCACACGCTGTTGAGGGTTAACTTATAAATGCAAATATCTGAATCTTTAAATGTGCTGAGCTCTCAGATTCGCCAAAGCATCGGTCTATTATTTACTCAGAATAAATCATGGGAGCTGTCTCCTCGGCCCAAGAGAATCACAGCAGCATCTCTGCCTTGTTGTTCCTGATGGTTCAAATCCTGCAAGGGTGGGACCTGCATTTCAAATAGTTACAAACAAAACAAAATGCAGCGACAGAGTAGTTCATAAGCTTTGGTGCAGTTTAACAGCTCTCCCTAACTTTTTCAAAGAATTCAAGTTATGTATCGCTGAGTCATCGTCCTTGTGAGAAAGATGAAAAAAGTGTTAAATTCCAGCACTCTGTCCCAAGGACAGACATGTTAATGTGTGTGCAAGTACAGTATGTCTTTGACACTTATGTTCTGCTAGGTTTATTATTCATTTATTATGAGTGACAAGATCAGACGAATAGAGGATGAGATGATAATATACAGTATTTGGGATGTTTTTGTGATTCATTCACTCTTGTTTAATGTCACATCAAACTCCGCTAGTGGGTATATTGTCGCTATATATTATTTTAAGTTTATGAAAAATCTTTCACCTATCTTTTGTCCACTTGGGGACAGCGCAACTGTAACAAACAGTTGCTTATTTAGACATCTAGCAGACACAGAGCAACATTAACATTCATTTGCAGTCATGTTTCTGTCTACCTGACAAATGTACTAATGTCTAATATTCATTCTTCTTTTAGCGCCTGAGAAAATTATCTGTCTCTTTAGCTGCTAAATGCTCCACTATGTTCACCAGCTAGTTGCTAATTTTTCTCTATCTGTCTTTTGGTGCAGGGCAGGTAGTGTACAGTGGGGTTATCCAACACATTCTTACTCCCAGCTCGAAAAATACCGAGGCTTGGTCAGTGGCCCTAATCTTCAAACTATGATGCTCAAAGTACCCCTCTAGTATCAGTTTTGGATGTGTCAGGGACGGCGTGTCAAGATATACGTTAGGTTTAGTCAACAAAACAACTTAGGTAGGGTTAGGAAAAGATAGTGGTTGACGTTAAAAGCCATTTTTCACCAGTGCCATGAGAAAATGCGGAGCGGGAATGCGGAAAATCCGCATACGAATGTTCTGCATTGACAACTATGTACACCGGATCCATTAGCAAGTGCAGCTACATTACCATGTTCATCGTATCCCAGCTGCTGGGCGATCTCAAGCCATATATTGTCCTTTATTTGGTTGCTGAGGTAGTAGTGTTTGTCGTACATTATTGGGTACGTTATTCCGAAACACCAATAGTCCCAAAAATGTCCCATAGGACACCTTGTCTGACAGTCCGTTACCCCGAAAACAAACGTCCATTGTTCTAAGGCCCTGAATATACACACTGTCCGTGCAACAAACAGAAGCACATGGCTAATTATTATGCAGAATGACAGCAATCAAAGGATTTCATTGATCTAACATAAATTTCCGGAGGCAGAAATCCGTGGAAATCGAGGTCCGTCCAAATATTTTTCCACCGCATGAATGTTCTGCAGGGGTGTGCAAGCGTTTATAAGAACCCACAAAACCTGTAATTATAAATTTCTGTGCCATTTTGTGAATGAAAATCTGTGCTTGGCGTGAAACAGCTTTAGCTTCACTGACTAACGACTAACGTGAAAAAAAAAGTCAATGTTGACTTTTAGTTTCACACGGGACATGAACAGCGGTCTCCTGGGTGAAAGTCCTGTGTTTGTTTGACCCAATCTATCACGACGAGGAATTTTGAATTTCCTTACCAGTAAGTGTAGCGAGTCTGGTCTCCTAAAAAATAAGTTCCCATACAACCAAACTGCATTGTCAATCATGTATTTTCTCCCAGACTACATTTGTTTTTGACGTATCACAAATACGTTTCTAATCATAGTCTGTGGAAGTCCGTGTAGAGAGGAGGTCAGGGTGGATGGGTGGATGGGTGGATGGGTGGGTCAAAAGAACACAGGACTTTCACCCAGGAGACTGCCGTTCGTGTCCTGTGTGAAGTCAAAATTCATGTCCGTAACTTAAATACATAACAAAAATACTTATTTTAGGCCAAATCATGATGTTTTACTAAGTCTAACCAAGTAGTTTTGTGGCAATTTTTGTTGCAAATAACCACGCGTTGAAAACAGTTTAAAACTGCGACCGTAATACGGGAGATAATGTGTTTCCCTCAAAACACAATTGAGAATACAGTTTAGTTGTATGGGAATGGAATTTTGTACAGTAGGAGACAGTGTTGGTGTACCACCAAACCCCCAGGAAGAGCGCCAGGCTTTGAAGCAAATTTTTGTAGTGGCCAAACGGTGGTACTACAACTTCCGTGTCAGTCACGTGATGCCATTGGGCCAAAAATACTTGTTCCGATAGATTTACATTGGGAAAGAGACGTCTGTAACTCAGCGGATAATTTTTTTTGAGGTAAATCAACTTCCCAGTATGAATACTTGAATAGCCCTTATTTAAACCATTAGGTCCTAAAAGTTGTAAAATGCACAAATAGCCGAATCCAGAGTTATTTTCCTTCCTACGCTCATGTGAATGAGACCCAGACCGAGGCTGGACCGAGGGCTGGGAGGCGGAGTTAAAGGGAAACGCTACTGCACCTGCTCTATGGGCCCAATGGATGCAGAGAATTGCTGGAAGATCCGAGTACTTTATTACTCAGCAGTCGAGCCATTTGGCTTCATTGACACTGAGCAACTCGCATGAATGAATCGCAGCCCACCTCCAACGCTGTATTCAGTTCTCTTTATGCATCCATGTGTAACACCTGTTTCTGAACCTAGAAAACCATGCAATCCTTTAGTCATTGTTAAATAATAGAAGTCACCCAAACTGGAATTAAGTTTTGAAAGTAGCCAAATGATCCAAAATATATACTTTACATTCCTTTCCCCCTTTTTCCCCCTTATCTTGCCACATTTTCTCTCCTCAACTCCCTCCTCAAAAGGCTACGTGCATTTTATATACAGTATGTCAAATTAACTAGCCTTTTTGTTTGATGTAGATTAGGTTTTCAAAAAAATATTTTTATGCTCTTTCATTTTCAGACAGTGTCAATAACTTAAAGCTGAAGCTGCACCATCCAGCTCTGCATCTAAAGGCGTATCTCCAAAAGTATGGCATTACAGCCTCTAACGGTTTCTCATTATCCAAGTTCAAATAGCTTACAGTATATATGACACAGTGTGTGAGCGCGTCTTGAATTGGAAACATGGAGATGATTACAAAAAAAAGTAGAATCGAGCCAAGACAGGAGACAGGAGTTTGGTTTGGTCACGAAGCAAATGTTTCAGGTAGATGAGAAACTAAAAACTCTAAAATGTATTTAAAAGTCGCCAGTATACTGATGTCTTATTTTCTGTTCATCATTTGTCATTGCACAGAAGCTGTCAAAGCTTTATGTCAGGGGGGACAAGTAATAATTGCTTACATTGTTACTGAAACACATTGGTTTACTTTTGGCAAAGAAGAGCTCTTTTGTGTTTTGTATGTACAGTCTGTGCCCATAACTCAATGTAACATAAATCCTCCCTGAAAGAACAGCACAACTGCTCCACATTACATAAAAGCAGGAACAAATAGGTGACATGACACCAGAGGGTGGTGGTAGGTGTGCTAAAGTGTTCGGACACCAGCAGCATACATCTGTATCTGAACTCGTCGCTGGAGTACGGCAGCTTCACAGACCTGCTCCGTCTCCCTCCCCGGTTTAGACAGATTGCCCTGTTTGTGAAGTGTGTCTGATTGGCTGAAGCATGCGAGCTGAGGCAGACCAGTGACTGGCTGGCAGCCAAAACGTACTGACTGAAGTATATATATCTTATTTCAATCATTTCAGTCAGGGTAATCTGATTTATTCAATATGGATGGTGAATGAAGTAGAGCATAGTAATACGGTTGTCTTATTTAAAGGATCTGCTCCCGTATGCTCCCTGTGCACAAAACGTATTGTATTGTAGAAAACATCATGATGCTGGGAGCACACAGAATCTCCCTGAATAATGTATCCTCATACAACAATTCATATGATATCTTATGACAAGTTATTCCTAATTTTCCGTGCGTTCTCCTACAAATGTCAAGCAACACGTGTCAGCTTCCGCTCGTTGCATGCATACAGTCTTTTCAAAATAAACTTCCATCTTCCCAGGAAACAACTTGGTTAGGTTTAGGCAACAAAACAACTTGGTTAGGTTTAGGCAACAAAACAACTTGGTTAGGTTTAGTAAAAGACTTTGGTGGCGTTACTTAAGTATGGAAGATAAGTGAAAAATAAATCAATGTCGACATTTGGTTTCACAAGGGACCCGAACAGCGGTCTCCTGGGTGAAAGTCTGGTGTGTTCGGACCCGACCATCCACCCCAACCTCCTTCCTGTGCAGCGTTTTGTCGCTCTTTATACTTCCTGGATCACGATTATTGATTCCATGGGATATATATGAATTACAGTGCATTACTTTTTGTAGGTATAGCTATAGCTATTAGAACAGCCTGCCCTGAACAACGAGGTATCAAATGTACCAAACAACAAACATTCATATGTTTAAATTAGGGCTGTCAATCGATTAAAATATTTAATCGCGATTTATCGCAAAGTAATCGCACATTTTTTATCTGTTCAAAATGTACCTCAAAAGGTAGATTTGTCAAGTATTTAATACACTTATCAACATGGGAGTGGGAAAATATACTTGCTTTATGCTAATATATGTATATATCTTTTATTGGAAATCAATATACAATGACAAATATTGTCCAGAAACCCTCACAGGTACTGCATTTAGCATACAAATATGCTCAAATCATAATATGGCAAACTCAAGCCCAACAGGCAACAACAGCTGTCAGTTCGTCAGTGTGCTGACTTGACTATGACTTGCCCCAAACTGCATGTGATTATCATAGAGTGGGCACGTCTGTAAAGGGGAGACTCGTGGGTACCCATAGAACCCATTTTCATTCACATATCTTGAGGTTAGAGGTCAAGGGACCCCTTTGAAAATGGCCATGCCAGTTTTTCCTTTTATAGTATAGTAGCATAGTATGCCATGGTTGGTACCAATGGATTCCTTAGGTTTTTTAGTTTCATATGATGACAGTATCTTCAATCTAGCTACAGCCTTAAGAATTGCAAGTTGTGTTAATTCGTTAAAGAAATCAGTTGCGTCAAAACAAATTTGTGCTAACTTGTTATTATCGCGGTAACTTTGACAGCCCTAGTTTATATTTTTATTATATTACACAGCATTTAACTACATAATGTCATCTCTTTGCTGCTTCCTGATAGGACAGAAAAACTAATAAATGTATGCACACAGGGAGAGACGACTAGGACTATGACCGACACAGCTACCAAAAATGTGAGTGGTAATACATATTCCCTGGCTCTCATATCAAACCCACACCTAATTTTACTATCTCTAATCTGTATACTGTAAACATAATTAATGCAGCAACTAACAAATGTCATTGTCAATTTATCTGCCAAAATATTTTCTTGATTAATTGTTTTGTCCGTAAAATGTAAAAAAAATTAAGTAAAATGCCCATTACAGAAACACGATATCTAGTTCAGAATTGGATATAGTAACTTTAGTTAAATCAATATGTAGCAATCACCTGTATGATAATTTTAGACTCACTTTAGATACATTAATTAGTACAATAATAAATGCAGTTCAACCTGGCGTACTGTACAACCCCCTCTCTCTCTCACATACACATCCAAAGTCTATTAATAAATAGATGCAAAGAGCATCTCTGAAAAATAACTATTGCTTCGATATTACGGACTATGTGATCGGTTTGATTTATCGCCTCAAAATACACAAGATGATGATGGCATGCTGCTCCATTTCAAACAGCCCTGTAGAATTTAAGGCTATTCACCTTGAAATCAGTCAATACAGGAAATCCCCTCAAATCCAGCGTGTTATATTTTATCTGCTTCTAGATGTTTTCAATAAATCCTCATGCAGGAATGAAATGTAATTCTGGTGCAATGGTGGAAGTGTAACAACATCCTTCATCCAAATTATGACTGTGCAGAAACACCATCAATTTGACAGACTCGGAAATTGGTGATAAACTCATGCCTTTGAGGAAAAGATGCGCAACAGATTAAATAGCATCTCTAATGCCACGCGCTCTCCTTCACTGAACGGTCTCAACCTTGACTTTGACTCAGGTTTTCTGGGCTATCAGATGTTTCCCTTGAGGGCATCACCGTCTGGTTTAGAAAGGTTGCCCTTTGTCCAACGAATCGGATAAAGAGCAAAAACAGCCAGATATGTATAGCCAGCCCGTTTGCATGAAAAGGCGTATAAATGCCACGATAATGCTCAAGGTAATTAACGTGCAATACGTGCACCTTTCTTGATTTCCGCATGTCATTTGTACGCCATGTATCCTTTACTGACTGCAATGTAAATGTATAAATGCTACGGTAAGAGTTAGTGATGTAGTATAAAAAGTGAGAAAGACCACGTTTGTCATGTGTTTTTTATTGACGTTTGTGACGTGTTTTCTATAGTTGGGTTAAGTTGTTTCAGTCTGTATTTTACTTAGTTTACGTACTTGTGGGTTAGTGAGTTATTCTATGTTTATAATTTAGATTTTTTATGTAGTATAGTAGTCAGGTATATTTATAGTGTATTCCAATATTCTTTATATTTTGTATTCTATGGACATATTTTTCTAGCGTTGACATGTACATTTTGTTTACTGTTCCTGTGTATTGATTGGGTAACCTGCTGCTGTAAAACAATAATTTCCCAATTTTGGATTAATATAGTACATCTATCTATCTATCTATCTATCTATCTGAAATTATCTGAAACAAATGACACGCGAAAAGGCTAAAATGCGTACTCATGATATGGGGAATGTCCGTGTAATGTTGTGGTATTTTGATGCGTTCCCATGAGACCGGGTTGGTATAGCAGGCAGCAGTAGCTTCACCAGCAGCAGCAAACTGAACAGCACCAGAGACCTGGTGAGTTTCCTTCCCAATTTAAATGGACTGCTGAATTTGGGGAGTGTTTGTGATCGGTGAAGTGAACAAACACACAGCTGAGTCAGGCCAGTGGCTGCCTGCCAGTGAGCTTCCTCACTGAACTTCACTAAGCCTGTGATGCAATTTTCTTGGTGACCTATCCCCATTCTTACGGTCATGTTTGAACACTGGAAAAACAATAGTGGGATTTGTTTGAGATTCCGAAAAGAAATTGGCATGGAGAAGTGCTTCCATCCATCCTACTATGAAATATCTCTGGATTTACAAGATGCAACCATTCTTATTAAATTGAAATCATTATACTGAAAACAATGACACATCCTTGAATTGTCTTCACTGAAGCTGTGGCAAATGGGATAACAAGGCCAAGAGTCTCATTAGCCCCGTTAACCCTCATAGCAGCTAATAGAGTCCAACTGCTCCTTGTGCCCATATGGACGAAATGAAAAAAGGCTCAACATGACAAATTATAACCATAATTAGTAATATAAAGCAGCACAATATTAAACCAGAGGCACAGAGCACTTTCAATATTTTAGACAGGATTTGATAGCATTGGGGGTTAGACGACAGCTACTGATCATGCATCACAGAAAAGGACCACGGACAGTGTGCGCGAAAACAAGCTAATTGCGACTAAAGCCTGTACTTTCTTAGACAACTTCTCTATCAACAAGAGCCACCGTAAACCCTCCTCCCATCAACTCTGTGCAGTAAGCGTGCAGCAATGATTTTAAATACTGATGAAAGCGCTCAAGTGCACCTTGGCTCTGTGGATGGTATGCTGAGGCCTTGTTATTCTTTATGTGAAGTTGTTTGAGATCTTATGCAAACAACCGAGATGTAAAATTTGACCCTTGATAACGCTGTATTATTTTGGGGATCCCAAACACAGATATGAACTGGTTGAGGGCCTTGATTACAGATGTACTACAGAGAATGTACTCAGTGGATAAGCAGCCGGATATCTAGTTGACTGACACATTACAGTTAACAAATAGACAACCTGACTTAGACAGGGGAAGAGGGCCCTCACAGTCAATAATCAGGCGTTTAAACGGCTGACTCACTGCAGGTACTCGATACAAAGGAGCAGGTTTTATTGTTTGATTAGGTTTGCTTGTAACCTGTCAAGTGTGAGTCCTCTTTGTACAGAAATATCACGTTTTACACGAAGCTGAGGCACGCGATTGTAGTTTTTTCTTTTACACCCATATGTCCTGCAACATTTTCATGAGGTGTCTGAATTACTGATGTCCTATTTTAAAGGCAGCGCACTCCATGAGGAGACCATACATGGGAGCTAAATTAAGTATGAAGTCAGTTCATCAGTATTGTGTGTAGATATGTGAACATGTATAGGTGTAAGAAAACCAAACCAAGGCCATCGCATGTCCAAGTGCATACAGTTATTTTTTGTTGATATTTATTTTAACATAAATGTTTTCTCAAAATAATAGCCAGTTTCTTCTGGACTCAGGCTACATCAATAAGTTATACATTTTACAGTCAGTGACTATGTTTTCATGCACACAATATTCCGAATTTGATAGGAGTCATGTAAACAGCATATCCATTTGGATATTTTGAATGAGGCCTTATTCCAAATGAAACATTTTCCGATTAAGACATGTGGGTAATGCCAATATTATTTAGGTTTGAGGAGCTTTCTTTGGACATGTATACACAACACATTCTCAATCCCATCTCATCAAATACCGCCGCTTGTTCAGTGTCCCTCGGCATCGGAGACCGATGCACGGGGTACCCCTCTTGCGTTACTTTTAGACGGACCAGGGGTGGTGTGTCAATATACGCTCGTTACATGCATAGTACCCTTTCAAAATAAACTTCCGTTTTCACAGGAAGTTAGGTTTAGGCAACAACCACGTAGTTAGGGTTAGGAAACGGTCATGGTTGATGTTAACTTCAGTGACTAGCGACTCACGTGACTCACGATACCGACGAGTCACGTGACTAATGACTGTCGTGACAAAATAAGCCAACGTTACTCTTAATTTCACACGGGACACAAACACCGGCCTCCTGGTTGAAAGTCTTGTGATTCTTTGACCCATCCACCACCACTCCTGCCCGCCCCGTCACATAGCCTACTGTTGCTAAAGGGTGCCTCCATGCGTCGGTTTCCGATGCCAAAGGGCACTGCCCAATCAGCAGTATTTGACGAGTTGGGGGTGAGAACGGGTTGGTATACAGCGCATTCGCAATATGCATTTCAATTGGAGGATTACGGCAGTTTGCGAAACACGGCCTCTTGCCTGTTTACGTCCAGCTCTGTGCGTTGTACACAACCCAACTAGCCGACAGTTTGCAGAGATGCAGGACCAAAAGAAAAGCCCACATTTCTGGTCGGAAAGAGAAACACATCTAATTTTAAGCATTATGTAAGACTTTGATATCACCAAGTTTTTGGATATACGCAAATATCGCAACAACGACCTCTTCAAGAAGGTGGTTGAAGGAATAAAACTGGAAAAGCAGTGGAATATTCACTTTCATTAGCCATGTAAATAGCTTAATAGGAATATTGTCTTTTTCGGAATAAGGGCAAAAAACTGAATATTTTGTTAATGTAAACGTAGTCATTGAAGAAACAGGATCAGTTCTCGCATATTACTGTAACAGCAACCACACAACCTCCTTTACAGTGTTGTAAACATGTAATTCCATATTTTACGAGCTGAGTAGTTTTTACCACATATCCCAGATTAAGAGCACAAAGCTTGATCCTCCACCTCACATAGCAAACAGAAGCACAAGTTAAAGCAGCTTTCCAAAAACGATTACCACACCAAATGAAATGTATTTCAGTATATAATGCAGGAATTCCCAAAGCCAATTTTCCCAAGATGAGAACTCAAATCACGCATAAAGGAAAGCTACTGTTAACTCATACAAAGTCTTGAAATGTATCATGTGCAACAAAAGGAGCTTATGCTTAGAAAGTTTATCCGAGGCCAGCTAAATAAGATCTGGCCCTAATCTCAGTTCTTGGACATGGCTTCAAAGCTCTGATTTAAGATTCAAAGATTTTATCACAAGCTTTTTTCTAAAACTCTGACTCACTCAATGCTCTGAGGAAATCTTAATTGAAAAGATCTTTGAAGCATGAAGAGATGATTTCTAGACAACGATTAAGTAAAAGTTTAAGGGTAAACATGTTGTTAAGGGTCAATCTAGGTTCAACTTTCAATGTTTTGGGTGGACGTCTACTGTACCGTGAAAAGTGCGATAGGTCAATAAAAACCACTCTGCCATAATGTTTCCATACAGACAGAACAGAGAGAAGTTATGTTTGAGTAAGCATATTTACTTCTTTATTAATAGACAAACTTGTAATAGAATAACGTTGTTTGCAATTACTGGAAGCAATTGTTTTGCCGCTTTAGTTTTTATCTTTTAGTATCCATCTCTTTCTGTGACTCTGCAGTCATTACAGTGTGATTACAGGTTCAGTCTGTAACCCTTCCCTTTTAAACATAAATAACTTCCCAGGATGAAAGCAGGGACATGTAAGAACCTTCCCCTCACTGATTTACCTCATTTTTATAGCCTCCAAAGGGAATAGAAGACAGTGACCTCCAGTGATCTACCTGTGTTCAAGGAAATTCTAGTAACTATTTGCTCCCTAAAGAAGTCAAAGTCTACTTTCCTTTATAACAGTTCTGCAGAAATGATCAGCCACACAAAGAAGCACTGGACAAGAACACACACCGAGCGTAATAAATTATCATCTACAAGCCAACCAGTCATGATTTATCACCACTGAGATCATTCCCTTTGCTGTTGCTAGGAATATTCTGGCTCTGTGTAGGCTGACCGACATGTCAATCAGGACCTCTTCATAGCCTTTCCAGCTCTCCACTGAAGTATTATAATCAGGCCTTGCCGCATATTCGTATGTGCCATCATCATCTCAGAGTTTGAATATATGATGATGGCTTGGATAAGCTTAGCTGTTCAGCTGGAGGATTTGAAGAAGGAAAGAAGCCTGTAATTTTCAACACCAATTTCCTGTGTCTCAATAGGAACTGAAGAATAACGTTAGTGTTGAAGCAGACTTTAGGGTCGATGAAAAGCTCTTCAACATCAAGAGCTTACAAACACTAAGTTCTATTTGTGGACCTTTGGGCTGCGGTTTGCATGTATTTTAGTCCACCATTGCTGATGCTGATGATGTTAGAGCAATGGCATTATGGGTAATTATTGGCCTGGCTAATTATCGGCTGCAATATTCATAATTTTTCTGAGCACCTGATTCGACTGTTATCAGACCATTAAATAGGCGTTATCTGTTGCTATAAGCACCATAGATGTGGGTCAGTAGGACCCTACTACACCTACTACGTTGTATAAGTGAAAGTGAAACAAAACTACAACTTCTTTAAGTTTAGGCAACACAACTACAACTTCTTTAGGTTTAGGCAACAAGACTACAACTTATTTAGGTTTAGGCAACAAAACTACAACTTCTTTAGATTTAGGCAACATAACTATAACTTCTTTAGTTGGATTGGTCCAACAAACACAAGGGTTTCATCCAGGAGACCACTGTTCGTGTCCCGGGTTCCCAACGTTCAGTATCATTTTCACTGTACAAACGTAGTAGTTTTAAGCCCAACCATGTAGTTTTTTCCTAAACCTAACTATAGTGGTTTTGTCAACCCAGTCACCAGAAAAAAAATGTAGTAGGCTAACCTCGGGACAGGCCAGCCCAGTCATCAGGAATAAATGTCAGATGTTTCGGCAAAAGATACGTTGAATGCCGACGTTTCTGTACCAAAAATACGTATCATAAATACGTTTCATATAATTTTTTCTCGTGTCTGGGTTGAACAGACAGTCTCTATAAGGGTATAGGTACGGCAGTAAGATGTGTGTCTGTTCCAACCCTGTCTCCTACAAAATTATGTTCCTATACCACTAAACTGCATTTACAAATAGGCTACATTCCGAGGGAAACGTATTTTCTCCCAGATTACGGTTGCAGTTTTAAACAGTTTTAAACACGTGGTTAACATTGTAAATTGAAACAAAACAAAAAATGCAACACAACTATTTGGTTAGGTTTAGTAAAACACATATTGGTTTGGCTTAAAATGATACATTTGTTATATCTGTTAAGATACGGACATAAATTAAAATAAGTGAACATTGACTTCTGGTTTCACACGGGACACAAACAGCGGTCAGCTGGGCAAAAGTTCTATGTTTGTTTGACCCATCCACCATCCAACTCATTTGTGATATGACCAAAACAATCTGCGACAAAATACGTTTCCCTTGAAACGCAATTCACCATGCAGTTTCATTGTATGGGAAAGTAATTTTTAGGAGACGAGCCTGGTCTGATCAAGAGAGAAGGGGCAGGCAAATTAAGTAATTTGAGAGCATGGGTTTGTAATTCAAGGGCACAACTATTTTTTGATTTTGAATTTGAATTCCTTTTCTTCACCTGAAAATGCAAACTACTAACAATTGTTCTGTCATTCAAAAACCTTGGTTATAGTCTCCACAGCATTGACAAAACAAGCCTCAGCTGTCTTAGGGGAGGTCTAACCCAGGGTCTTTGTAAAGAAAACTCTCCATCTGCACAACAAGGTTGCCGTCTATCAACCTCCCTGAATCACCACACTGCTTTATGTTGTAACAAGACTCGGTCAAAACCGACTATATGGCTGGACCGTATATGGTCAGTATGTGAATTGGTGGCTAAATTGTTACACAAATAGTCAGTGGTCATATCTATAATGTTTTGTGAACAGTTTTTTTCACTTATATCTTAATGCTTGATTGAAAGACAACTTATAATGAAGTAAATGACATTCAGTAATGCAAATGGTAACATTTACTAGTCATTATATTATGCATTTTATACAAGGTGAAAAGGTATTAGCATGACACACAGTATGCCAGGTTAAAAGTTTTGTAACAATATACATACTTCGCGAAAGTTTATCAGCGTTGAGATATCCCCGCTGTCATCACTGACGTTGTTGCTGCCGTATTTATTCCTAGATGGAGTGTTAATGGAGCAGCTACAATGTTAGCGTAGCCTAGCACTGATCGATCCGAACTCCATTCAGAAATCAAGCATTTTAAAAATTGTTTGCTTGTCGTCTTGCGGACAGACCTGACAAAGCATGAATTCAGACTTTTTACTAATCAGCATCATTATGTAGTTATTTCGGCACACTTTTGATCTGTTTACAACAACGTCGCAGGCGTATTTATGCCTAGATGACGTTATGTTGAGTGTTGACGGAGCAACTGCAATGTTAGCATAGCCTGGCATTGATCGATCCGAAAACCGTTCAGAAAACACGCATTTTAAAAGTTGTTTGCATGTTGTGTTGCGGACAGACTTGACAGAGCATGAATTCAGACTTTTTACAAATCGATATCATTATGTTGTTATTTCGGCATTATTTTGATCCATTTATTGCAATTAAATCACAGCACAGTCTGTATATTTTCGGTATAATACCGCAGTAGTGACGTGTGGCTGCTAGATAGTCAGTTCATGGCGGAAACGGAGGAAAGCGAGGCGAAAACTTGCGAACATAACGTAACTTAAACGAACATAAACAATAACACATGCACAACAACAGCACTATGTAATGTTACATTGAACCGTTGACACGCTCCACAGAAAACATAAACACAGAACTGTTCTCCGCCTTTTCATTTTGAAAGAGCAACGACCAATGAGGAAGCTCCAGCAGTCGGCCGACCAATCCTGTAACTTCATCACTCAGTCAGTCAGTCAGTCAGTCAGTCACTCAGGGACAGACTTTTGCGTTTGTAGGGCTGGCCCTCTGCGGTCCAGCCAAAAATCTAAAGTTATTCCACATACTGTAGCCTGGATACAGAAAATGCTTGGAATCACCAACTGCACAACTGCATAACTATTGAGCCCACAATTACACAGCACCAGCTGCACTCACTTGTGCATGTCATCAGGACGCCCGCGGGACCTGCTGCCTTGTGAGATCCTGCATGGCTAAATTACAGCATTGGTCAGCAGGAAGGCAAAAGCAGCAGTTCAAAGCTCAGCTCAAGGCTTCACTAAGGATGTGAACCTGCTGGACGCTGCTGAATGTAACAACTGGCAGCACAGCCAAGGTAGGAAAAAGAGGAAAAGTAGGTGACAGCAAAAATTACACAGATAAAATGTACTCAAAGCTGCTCTCTCACTTCAACCTGAGTTCCTCAGATTGCTCTGTGCAGCCATCAAAGAGCTCGCTGTTAGAGACAAGTTGTTCTGAGATTCACTGGACAGCCAACACCAAGCAAGTCTGTGTGTTTGTATGTGTGACAGAGCGAGAGGGACATGAATAGACTATTTCTAACCTTTAAGGCCTTTACACACCGGGGATGTGACGAATAAACGTTGCAAAAATGTAAAATACTCACCTGCAAATATTAAATGTCTCAGGCTTTTATTGTGAAAGGTAAGAATGGAACGAGTGGATCTGGTATGCGCTGACTTTGTCAAGCTTGAAAGGAGTAATAATGTTTGCCGTCTTCGTTCGCACTATGGTGCCTCTCCAACACAGTCTAACGGCAGCTCGTAAAATAGTCACAAAATTTTATCTATTATATACGTGTGTATAAGGACACAAACTTCCCTTATTTTCGTGACGCTCAGCACGTCTTTCATCAACATATTTTTCAAGAGTTTTCCTACGAATGTTCAGCAACACGTAACGAACGTGTCAATTTCTGCTCCAATCTTTTCAAAATAAAACTACTTAGTTAGGAATAGGAATAGATCGACTTAGTTAGGTTTAGACAACAAAACTACTTAGTTAGGTTTAGGAAAAAATCGTGGTTTGAGATAAAATAACTCCGGAAGTGCTGTAACTTAAGTAAGGTAGTTACGGGACAAATAAATCAACTTTGACTTGTTGTTTCACACGGGACACGAACAGCAGTCTCCTGGGTGGAAGTCCTGTGTATTTTGACCCAGCCATACATCCCAACCCCCTCCTTATGCGGCACTCGCCGCTCTCTATACTTCCCGGTTCACAATTATGTGGATTACATATCAATTGATTTCGTACTGGCCATCACGAAAAAATGTGACATTCGTGTCTCTTTACACAAATCAATACATTCAATTTCGTGACTATTTCACAAACTGCTGTGCGACTGGGCTGGCCTCTGAGTTGTTGTTTTATAATACTCATAAATATAGGCGCAACTCAACCCGTTCTGTACAACGTGATTGGTTGATGCCTTGATTTGCAGTGCAAAAGCTCAGAAAAATCAACCTTGTTCCGAAAAAATATATTGATGTGCAAATTAATTGCACGAAAAAAAAAAAACGTCCCTGGTGTGTAAAAGCCTTTAGCGGGACTTTTTGTGAATCTTTCACCACGTACAAGTACCAAGTCCCCAATCATAGTTCAATTAATGATCCAAATGACAGTGAATGACTTATTTTAATTTTAAGGAACAAGACAACATATTCTCAGTTAGATGTTATAATTTGTATTTTTGTTAATACTGCTTGCTCACAAGAGAACAAAATGTGTCTGCAATATCTCATCATGAACTGCACCTATTACATGAACAATGAACAATTAAGTAGCTGGAGCTGAGAATTAATTATACAGTATATGTGATAAAACAGAGAGTACTAATTGGAAATCCTTACCTCTTCAGCATAGGCGTCACACAATTTGTGTCCCGAGAGTAGTTTAGTTTTCAAGCTCTTGTTCTGAAAAAGAGAATGGAAAGAAATAAATGATGCCATTGGTCTCTGTCCCGTGTTCTGCACTTCAAGTTCCCTTAACATTTTTGCTGCTTTATAAAAAGTGCTATTTACTCAGTAGTTTCTCCAGCGGGGCACTTGGCTGTTGAGGAGCTCTGACAGCAAGTGCTTGGCTGCCTCTCGATTTCAGACTAGACAGGAGAGCCGTCAGGAGTGCCCTGTCTGAGGATCTGAGAGTGCACTCAGGCTCATAGACAACTAAAAGGTCAGCATTGTAGCTCGGGGCCAGACCCCCCACTGAACTTTAAACAAGTAAAGCCTTAAAATCATTTGACTGGCAGCCAGTGGAGAGATGCCAGCGTAGGGGTCAAAGGGTCCTGTTGTTTGGTGCCAGTTAAGATCCTCGCTGCAGTTTCCTAAACAATCTGGCGGCCAGGGAGTGATACGGTTGTAATTTACATGAGATATATTAAAGCAAAAAATGCCAGATGTCGAAATCTGAACTGCACTACTCTTCTTTTGAGATGCCATATATAACAAAAATCTCAATTCTGAAGTAAGAAAATATCTGAATTCAAAAACGGGGCTTACATTTTTTTTTTTCTTTTGTAAATATTATGGCTGTCAATCGACTAAAATATTTAATCGTGATTAAATGCATGATTGTCCATAGTTAATTGATATTAATATTAATCGCAAATTAATTGCACATCTGTTCAAAATGTATCTTAAAGGGAGATTTGTCAAGTAATTAATACTCTTATCAACATGGGAGTGGGCAAATATGCAGCTTTATGCAAACATACGTATATACAGTATTTTTTTTGGAAATCAATTAGCACAAAACAATGACAAATATTGTCCAGAAACCCTCACAGGTACTGCATTTAGCATAAAAATGTGCTCAAATCATAACATGGCAAACTGCGGCCCAACAGGCAACAACAGCTGTCAGTGTGTCAGTGTGTTGACTTGACTATGACTTGCCCCAAACTGCATGTGATTATCATAAAGTGGGCATGTCTGTAAAGGAGATACTCGTGGGTACCCATAGAACCCATTTACATTCACATATCTTGAGGTCAGAGGTCAAGGGACCCCTATGAAAATGGCCATGCCAGTTTTTCCTCACCAAAGTTTTTTATTTTTTCTGATTTCTTAGGTTTTCTAATTTTACATGATGCCAATATTTTCTAGCCCGCTACAACGTTAATGCGTTAAAGAAATTTGCATTAATGTGTTATTATTGCGTTAACTTTGACAGCCCTAGTAAATATAAATTTTCTTTCTGAACTCAAATACCCATGGTGAAACAAGTATCTATTGGGCAGCCCCTGTTTCTAAAAGGTGAGATCACAGTCAAAGATAACACAAAGGTTTGGTGCAAGAGGCTGCAAAAGCAAGATCTTTCTCTCTTAATTGAGTTTGAGTACAAAGCACTGCTGTATATTTTAAAGGAAGTCAGCCAATGGCACAGCCAAGAGGGAGCATGTAAAGACACAAGGGAATGGGACCTGAGGGTGATTACAGCATCTGAAGGGAAGGAATTTCCCTTTTTAATTGACAATGATCTGTTAGTAAGAATGGTCCTAAAGCAAGTTAATGCTTAACCCAAAGTACCCATCCAGATCTCAAGATGACCCAATAAAGCATCACAATCAACCATGACGAAAGCTTCACTAAGGTCTGAAAGAACTAAAATTGGACAGTCTCCAGCATCTGCAGTTAGGAGAAGGTCATCCGTGGCAGATAGTCTCTCTCTACTACTGTGCTTTAAAATTAGATTGGATGTCTCAGACATGTTGTTACAGTGAAAAAAAGAAAACTACTTGGTAAAAACAGTATTATGCAGTGAACAGAACATAGTGCACCATACATCATTATGTACATAACAATCCATCTCATATGATATATGAGGGCCTACACACACATATACTTTTATCTGTTTGTACTGCAGCAAGTCTCAAGCTTGCAGCATGTTGAAACTGCTACTTAGAATTTCTTATCTCAAAGTTAAGCTGTAGCTGCAAAAATAAAGGGAGGAGCTACATGTTAAAGGAATTCTTCACCCACAAAATGACCATTAGTATATCAATTACTCCCCCTGTGTTACCTTGAATTCTTGAAGAAAATGTTTTTCTCGCATGCCTCCACGGTGAACAGAGAATCCAAAAACGGAGAAAAGTCTCGATGAGTTTAAGTAAATGGGAGCGGTTTTTAACAAGAGCAAAACTCTATCAAAATATCTGTCGTATGCTCACTGCTTCCCAAACACATGCATCTTCGCTAAAACCTTACGATTTAAACCACACACATTCCGCATAAGTCTCACGTTAGCGCGGGCGTGCCCCCGCGCTACTGAACTCCCTGCTTCCACACAGTTTTTTTTTGTGTCCGTAATTTCGTAGAGTTTACGGAGTACGCCCCTAGTGATCAACGCAAGAAAATGCATCTCTTTACGGATGGATAGAAATGCCAACGCAGAATGGAAGAAAAGTTTAGTCAATTAGTCTGTTTTTTCGCCGTTTTGTGAAATATTTTGTGAAAAGACGTATGAATCACTATGCATGCACTCTATGGACCCTATTTTAACGATCTGTAGTGCATGGTCTAAAGTGCATGGCGCAAGTGCATTTAGGGCGTGTTCAACTCCATTTTTGCTAGTTAAGAAGAGCATAATCTGGGTGCAAAGTAAGGCGCAAAGGGCAAAGGGGTTGTGATTAGTCTCTTAATTATTCATAGGTGTGTTTTGGGCATAACAGGAATTAAACCAATACAAGTGTCATCTCCCATTCCCTTTAAAAGTCAGGTGCACCTGCACATTGGCACATTGCTATTAAAAAGGCGAATTTGGCAAATTGGGAGAAGCGAGACATTTTCTGCTGAGGAAACGGATCTGCTCGTACGCAAAGTGAAAGTGCGTAAGCAGATGTATGTCATCAATCAGTAATTAATTTGCTAATTCCACAGTGAATACGGTCTGTGCGAAATCTGCCGCAAAAGTTCAAAATGTTCAACATACTTGAAAAAAAAAAAGGAGGAGTTTCGCTAACACATCGTAGATCACGGAGGTTTCCTAAGGAATGAATGAACTTCCGTTGACTCGCATGCGTACACAGAGCTGTGTGAAAACGAGGCGTGTGTGGGAAATACTGAGCATACAAATGGATAAAAGAGACTTGGATTATACCGCACGAGTTGTTTGAGATTTTGTAACAGGTGCTTTGATATAGTTTTGCACGGCCCCCATCTACTTAATTCATTACGAATTTTCTTTAATTCAAGAATTCAAGGTAACACAGAGTGAGTAATTGATAGACAAATAGTCATTAAGTGGGTTAGGTATTCCTTTAACACTTCTCAGTTGTTGCATCTTTGCTATCACATGTTGCTTGATAACAAGACATTCAAAGAGAATGGATTGTTCATCAGTCTTTCAAAATGTGAGTGTTTCCTGAAGGACTGGGGAAATATTAAGATTGCAGAGCCTTAAAATGTGTCATAAAATGATCCTGATGGCTGGAGGTGATCCCACAACACTGGATATTGACAGGGAATTACCGTCACTGTTGCGTAACTAAGCTTGTACCACTTCAGTTTTATCTAAAGAAACAAATGCAATTAGATGCAAGTTCATCATAGCAACCAGTGGGGATTTATTAATGCTCTTCATTGACTCAATAACACTTTCAAAATTCTTAATGAGTTTATCAATGAGCCAATTACCTGCAGTCAAGGGTCTATTCTTCAAACCCAACCTGCAGAACTCAAGTGAGAGCAATGAATATTCATTCAACAGCTTTAAATCAAGGAAACAACTCAATGCCCAAAAAACAAAGCAGAAGAAGTTGCTCTTCTTATACAGTACATACAGTCTGTTATGATACATAAACAAGTTAAAGCGGCATCTTTCCCACACTTGTTCTGCATGTGAACGGATTACAGCGCATGGGCTTAGAGTGTGATCAAACAGACTTTGAAACAGCATGATGGTGGATGCCAGGAGGAGGTCCTGGGCATCGCCAAGACTGTAGTGTTTCTGGGCTTTATGAAGGCACTAATCTCTTAACTGCACAACGAATGGCCCTGAAAACCTTATCACAATGTTTGCTATGTGGGAGGCAGCCCTGGGAAGATCCACATGGGAGATCACGGGTGGTTTGGGCTATAAACAGTTCATCACTACGCCACAGCGTGACACAGTCAACATCACCAAATGATTGTGGGGTACAATCCAGTTTCACACACTGCACTTCATTAAAATGACAAATTTCAAATAAACCAAGTGAATTTGCTTTCGGGAGATGTTTTCACATACCCAAATTAGGAAAAAAAGTTATTTAATATAAAAGGGTTAGGTTAACCACACCAGAGGATTAACAATATGATCTAAATTTCTTTTGGGATTGTGGAGGATGTTTTAAAACTGCTACAAGCTGTTTCACTGATTTCATTAGTTAAAACTGAAAGAAAAGCAGATCTAACAATGCATATAGGGGAATACTCATGAAGGTTGACGCCTGCCTTCCTTTTTTTTTATTTTTTTTTTTTTTTAAACAGATTATGTTTTATTACACCACCACCACCACAGAATCAGACACTATCGGCAAGTCTGTCTGTCTGCCCTTCAGAATCAGCCCCAGTCGGTGCTTTTTTGGCTCCAGTGCAGACAAGGCAAGTTTATTTCCACCTCTCGTAGCAGGTATTTTCGAAAACACGATTTTGCCATGAGCAATTATGGCTTATAGATGGCACATTAATTTAATTTAGGTGGAGATAACACATTTGGCTATTATGCTGCTGTACTATGATGATAGATTTGCTGCTCGATGTTGGAGACAGCTCAATGTTATTAGGTGATGAGTTGGCGAGAACCACGGAGACAGTAGGGATACAGCAGGAGAAGGGGGAGTGTGCATCCACCAGCTGGCCCTTGACATATACTTATAAATCATGTGGCCACCTCCACAATTCTCACTCTGTGTCATGGCACATACTGACTGCATTGGCAATCATTCACAACACAGCTGCATCTGTATAGTTAGAATGATCCATTTGGTTTATTTTTGGTCCAGACTGAAATATCTCAATTATTCAGGCTGTTCTCATACATTGTTTGTAGCTATAGGCTACCTAAGAAAACTAATGCACTGTAATTCGTATATATATCCAACAAAATAAAGATGTTTTTAATCCTCGTAACTGTGAACCAGGATGTGTGAAGAGCGACAAACGTCGCATAGGCAGGAGGTCGGGGTGGGTGGGTGGATGGGTGGATGGGTGGATGGGTGGGTGAAAAAAACACCGGACTTTCGCCCAGGAGGCCGGTGTTTGTGTCCCGTGTGAAACCAGAAATCAACTTTGATTTATTTGTCACTTCCGTATTTAAGTTACATCAATTCTGTATTTATTTTAACCCAAATCACAATCTTTTACTAAACCTAACCAAGTATTTCAAAAGTTATTTTAACCCTAGCCACGACCTTTTCCTAAACCCAACTAAGTAGTTTTGTTGCCTAAACCTAACCAAGTATTTCAAACACAGTTATTTTAACCCAAACCACGGCTTTATCCTAAACCTAACCAAGTATTTCAAACGTAGTTATTTTGATCTAAACCACGACCTTCTCCTCAACCCAACTTAGTAGTTTTGTTGCCTAAACCTAACCAAGTATTTCAAACATAGTTATTTTAACCCAAACCACAGCCTTTTCCTAAACCCAACCAAGTTTGGTTGCGTAAACCTAAGTAATTATTTCAAATGTAGTTATTTTAACCCAAACCACGACCTTTTCCTCAATCTAACTAAGTAGTTTTGTTACCTAGACCTAACCAAGTATTTCAAATGTAGTTATTTTAACCAAAACCATGGCCTTTCTTAAACCTAACCAAGTATTTCAACCATAGTTATTTTGATCCAAACCACAACCTTTTCCTAAATCCAACTAAGTAGTATTGTTGCCTAAACCTAACCAATAATTTCAAACATAGTTTTTTTAACCCAAACCACAACTTTTTCCTAAACCTAAGCAAGTAGTTTTGTTGCCTAGACCTAATGAAGTTGTTACCTGTGAACACTGAAGTTTATTTTGAAAAGACTGTGTGCTGAAATTGACACGTGTTGCTGGACATTCGTAGGAGACGCACAAAAAATGAGAAATAACGTTTCATAAGATATCATACCAGCCATTGTATGAAGATATATTGAACTATTCCATGACATTAGGGTCCACAGAGGATCAATCCTACTGACTTTGGTAATCCTCTGACTTTTGCTCTAGCACCAACATGCAGTTGACATTTGTGCCAACCTGTTTACAGTACTATAATTTGGCAGGCAGCAAAAAGCTACATTCAGCTCAGAAAGTGTCAGTTCCTCACATACGGCACATTCTGGCCTCCGTCTTTCCTTTGCAATTCAATTCTCACTCCCACACACACATGTACAGTGTATTGTGTGTACTCCAACACGTACAGTCCATGCACACTGAGCAGAGGTAATGAGCTGGGATGGCAGTTGTTTTGCGATTCAGTGAGGCAAAACTGTCCGGGTATCAATTCCTCACAGTTGCACCTCCTCTCACCCCTACAGAAGGACCACCATTCGAGGACATGTAGAACTGGCAGCTGTCATAAAATGTGACGTAGTTTAGCCCCGGGACATACTCAGAGTGAAAATGAGATCCTCTGGAGCTTATATGTCACAGCGCATTATGCAAAACGTGATACACTGAGCCACATATGTCGTAACGTGTTATTCCCGCTGCGCTGTCATTCTGCTGATGAAAATAAAGACATTTTTCTACATTTACATGTTGCTCATATTTCCCATTTAGAAAAATGCAACAGCACACAAATAAGGTGTACAAAATGTATCTCTCAGTCTGCCACAGGGCCTTTGTCACTGATCCATGGCTATTGTGAAGTTCCACATTGACTACAAATCACACAAATGATGGAGCACTGGTGTCTGTCTTTGGTTCAGTTTGTTTGTCTGTTTGTCAGCATGATAACGGAAAAACTATGTCTCCAATTTTCATGAAACTTGGTGGAACGGTGTAGCATGGGCAAAGGAATAACCCATTACATTTTGGAGTGGAAAAATGATACTCCCATCATTTTTCTCTTATGGAAACGGCTAGGGCTGCCCCCTCTTAATCGATTAGTTGACTAATTTTTTTGGTCGAGGACAGCCCTACATCCTTGGCGGAGGTCTTTGCTCTCCGACAGCCCTTCTAGTTTGGTTATGTGATGATTTAAAATGCACAATCACATTATGTTCTCTTTCGCATTAAGATTGCAGGGGGTTGAAAAAATAAGTAAAGTTAAAATTCAACTAAAAATACATAGTCATACACAGCACTATAGGCAATCACTGACCATCTAAAGGACTTCAGCGCTCCAAAAATGTCTATCTGACTGAACTCAGCAGTTATTTTCACACATTATAAAGTGCTGATATGTCGACAGCCCTTGAGTGTTGATATTTACTGTCCATCTAGGTCAACTTTCACACTACTCGGCACACATCACTGTTGGATCCTTTTAGCCTTAGTGTGAAGTGGCAGAAACCAACTCTTCTGGTAACACATTTTTCATTATTTTCACATTTCATTTCGGTCAAGTTTTTCCCACATTAACACCATGGAGTGTGAATGAAGTAAAGCGCAATTAACTCTGCCAGATTGCATATTTTATGTCTTTAACAAATTGAATTTCCGCTGTTAAACTGGAGAGATCAACCCCCTCGCATGTGGCCCTGTCCCTTCAGCGACCACAAAATTAAAATAAATTATCTTAAATGTGATGCAGGTAGAGTTGACATTTTTATTTGTAACGAGGCGAGTCACACTCGCCATGGCGTGCACATCGCCTGACACCACTCAGGGGACGTACAAGCGAGGGACTGTTGTCACAACATATTTTAGCTTAAAAGGTCAATAAGCTTCATTGTAATAACACAGAAAACAAAATGACAAGATGTTTCTGTTGCATCACTGCTTTAATAGCTTAGGCATCTCAGTTCTGAAAATACGACTTCATTATCCGTGTCGATTAAAGGCCACAATGAACTGTGCCCAGAGACCCAAACAGAGCCATGGCTTCCAGTGGAGGTTGATGAAAGCCACAGATAACAAAATACTATACAAATACTATACATATATAATATAATATACTGTACAAAAAAAAAGAAATCCAGTAAAAAGTTTTCATTAAAGGGTCAGTCTTTTGCTGTCAAAATTAACGCGATAATAGCGTGTTAAGGCAAATTAGTTTTAACGCCACTAATTTCTTTAATGCAATAATGCAACCGATGTTTCGGAGGTTGTAGTGGGATCAGTATTAAAGCTAAATTTTGGCAAGGAAAACTGTAATAGCCATTTTCAAAGGGATCCCTTGACCTCTGACCTCAAGATATGTGAATGAAAATGGGTTCTATGCGTACAAACGAGTCTCCCCTTTACAGACATGCACACTTTATGATAATCACATGCAGTTTGGGGCGAGTCATAGTCAAGTCAGCACAGTGACACACTGACAGCTGTTGTTGCCTGTTGGGCTTGAGTTTGCCATGTGTTATGATTTGAACATATTTTTTATGCTAAATGAAGTACCTGTGAGGGTTTCTGGACAGTATTTGTCATTGTTTTGTGTTGTTCATTGATTTCCAATAATAAACCAAGCATATTTGTCCACTCCCATGTTGAAAAGAGTAATAAATACTTAACAAATCTCCCTTTAAGGTACATTTTGAACATTGTTATAAATCGCGATTAAATATTTATATATTAAATATTTTTTATTCCCATTTTTGAAAGCATAAATTTAATTACTTCAGAATGGTAATAAAAAAAAAGTGTGATTAATTTGCAATTAATCAAGATTATCTATAATTATTTTAATTGATTGACAGCCCTAGTTTTTAATACATTTTTAAAAGATTTATGTTAAGAACAACACCAAATACAAAAGTGCTTCACCTGGGAAGACAGTGAAAACAGCACACACTGCTGCACCAAAGGAACAAAAGCTTGTTGAATTGATGCTGGGTGTGAGAGGCTTCATTGTAATTGCAATACACCTCATTTAAGAGGTTACATTTTTCTTTGAATTAATTTATTTCATATAATATTTCAGCCCTATCAGTTCATCCAGCTCTCTTAAAAACTCTTACTACATGTTAAGTCATTTTGTGAGACCTTGAGAGCGCCACATTATTTTCGGCTTTGCAGAAATTGGTGTGAAAAAAACGCTTTGAACCATACGCCTCTTATTAACTTTGTTTGGCAGCAGTGGTGGGAATGATGTTTGATAATAATAATCTCATATTGAAAAGTGTCGTTCTTGCTTTCTAGACTTCACTACAGATGGACCTTGAAAGACTCCAATGCTGAGCCACTGGGGTAAACGGAGGGGAATAATAGCACCATGGACTATTTAGAGTATTTTGAATTTAAGTTAACAACAAAGTCCTTTGTTGTGCATCCTTATTCATGTGTCCCGTGTGGTTCTGTTTGGCTCCCACAGCATCATTTCTATGATTATGAACTGGAAAATGTTCAATTGTCAAAGTATTGGAATTAATTACGCACCAGACACCAGTTGTTGAAGACATTGCACTTTTGTATGTAGATTAGATTAAAATTAGGGCTGTCAATCGTTTAAAATATTTATTCGCGATTAATCGCATGATTGTCCATGACTTTTCTTTCTCTTCAAAATGTACTTTAAAGGGAGATTTGTCAAGTATTTAATACTCTTATCAATATGGGAGTGGCCAAATATGCTTGCTTTATGTCTGTGTATATTTATTAAAAGAAATCAATTAACATGACAAATATTGTCCAGAAACCCTCACAGGTACTGCATTTAGCATATAAAATATGCTCAAATCAGAACATGGCAAACTCAAACCCAACAAACAACAGCTGTCAGTGTGTCAGTGTGCTGACTTGACTATGACTTGCCCCAAACTGCATGTGATTATCATAAAGTGGGCATGTCTGTAAATGGGAGACTCATGGGTATCCATAGAACCCATTTCCATTCACATATCTTGAGGTCAGAGGTCAAGGGACCCCTTTGAAAATGGCCATGACAGTTTTTCCTCGCCAAAATTTAGTGTACGTTTGGAGCTTTATTTAGCCTCCTTTGCAACAAGCTAGTATGGCTGGTACCAATGGATTCCTTAGGTTCTAGTTTTATATGATATCAGTATCTTCACTCTAGTTTTAAAACTGAGCCCACTGCAACCTGAAACTTGCAAGTTGCGTTAATGCGTTAAAGAAATTCTTAGCGTTAAAAGAAATTTGCATTAACGCATTATTATCCCGTTAATTTTGATAGCCCTAATTAAAAGTCATGGGGTGATCCATAGAAGCCCCAACAACTTGTAGCATATCACAAAAGAAACTGCTTGGATCTACAGTATACAGTATGTATGTATACTGTATAATCCCTCACTGCACAGAGTACAGACCCATGAGACTGTTTCTAAAAAGATTTAAATAATTAAGAAAATGTTTGCTGCTGAACTTTTCCACTCTGTAAGTTTTGACATAATTTATGTTAAACGGGTTTCCAAAAAGAGGTCTGTTGATCAAGCAGAATGGACTTAAGATAATGACATATTCAAAAAACTTAAGAAACTTAGCTTGTCGTTCAATGTCAACACAGCTATAAAAATCCTAAAATGTAATAATGAATAATTAATATTAAATCATTCTCGGGGGACCTTCTTTTTCCCAACATCTCCATTTTTCCTGACCATTACAAACTGTTATTTATGAATAGCAGTTTAATCTCTTATTCAACAGATTTTTCCATGGATCTTGGTTTTCCATATAAGTTAAGAAATGCATTTATATAATATAATAAAAACACATTCTAGGGTCTATCTATTTGACAGCCTCTGTCATATATTAATGAACAGATTCCACACATAACAGAATCAATTACAGTCTCTGTCCGCACAGTCCGACAGGCTTGTCTGCTTTCTTGAAGCAAGAAAAAATAAGAAACTCGCTCAGAAAATTGTGACGGGGCTTCAGCACTTATGTAGCTGTCGAACGCATCTAATATATATTACTGGCATTAGCAAAGTAAATGCTCACTGTGGATAAGCTATTAAATATGACATGCCCCCAGACATGTTAGGAAGCGTTTGGCAGCTTGAGCTGAACTCATCCTGCTCAGTTTGTTAAGGACTCTTGAGGTCAAATGGGGGATTATGCATAAGTGAAAAGATTACTTTCTTGTCACTGTTTCATTGCTCTGACACATAATCATAATATGCATACAGTAAGCATACATTGTGTAATAGAAACATGGTGGTCTAGCGGTTTCCCCATACCTGTCAGCCTCTTCTATGTTTGAGCAAGATAACCCCTTATGTTTTTATTCAGCCCATTGTCACTCCCAAGTCGTCAAATACGACAGCTTGGTGAGCGGCCCTACGTGCAGATCTATGGTGCTCTACGTGGTCGTAGTTTCGGCGGAGTAAAGGACGAAGTCAGGTGCTGTAGTATAAAGAGAGAAGTAGGAGAGAGAAGTCAGCGTAGGGAGGAGGACGGGGTGGATCAGCCCAGTCACGAAATTTAATGTATTGATTTGTGTACATAGACACCAATTTAAGAAAATGTTTCGTGATAGTGTAATGAAATCAATTCATATCCACGTAATTGTGAACCGGGAAGTATAGCGGCGAACGCCGTGTAGGCAGGAGGTCGGGGTGGATGGGTGGGTCAAGAAACACAGGACTTTCGCCCAGGAGACCGCTGTTTGTGTCCCGTGTGAAACCAAAAATCAACCTTGAGTTACTTAAAGTTACGTATGTACTTAAGTTTAGTTACGTAAGTTAAGTTGCGTAATGCTACGTAGGTTGCATAATGTTACGTAACGTACTGAACTTGTGTCGCGTAAGTAATGTAGCCTATTTAAATACGTAACAAACGTACTTATTTTAACCCAAACTACGATCTTTTCCTAAACCTAACCAAGTAGGAAATTGACACTAGAGGGGTAGATCATGGATGTACAGTATAAAGAGAACGGGATACAGCGTTGAAGGCGGGCTCCTGTTCATTCCCATGAGAGTTGCTCAGTGGAGCATGAAGCCAAAATGGCTTGACTGCTGAGTGATAAAGTACCCGGATCTTCCGGCAATTTTCCGCATCCGTTGGGCCCGTAGAGCAGGTGCAGTAGCGTTTCCTTTAACTCCGCCTCCCAGCCCTCAGTCCAGCTTCGGTCTGGGTCTCATTCACATGAAAGTAGGAAGGAAAATAACTCTGGATTCAGCTATTAGTGCATTTTACAACTTTTAGGACCTAATGATTTAAATAAGGGCTATTAGAGTGTTCATACTTGGAAGTTGATTTACCTCAACTGATTTAGAAACGTCTCTCTGGTCTCTGTAAGTCTATGGGAAAAAGTATTTTTGGGCCCCATGGCATCATGTGACCGACACGGAAGTTGTAGTACCGCCGTTTGGCCACTACGAAAATTTGCTTCAAAGCCCGGCGCTCTACCTGGGGGCTTCGGGTATATAGAGCTGCAAAGCGTAGGGCCACTGACCAAGCTGCCGTATTTGATGAGTTGGGAGCGAGAGCGGGTTGTCTTATCTTGTTGTGAACAACCCAACAAGGGTGTTAATATGGCCAAAATACTGCAATACCAGAAACTGCTTTGATTTGTTTTGCCATGATGACATAATCTCAGGCTACTGTGCCAAAACATTAAGGGAAAATCCTGAAGTGCAAGACAAGAGCCAAAACAATCTGTCAAATTTCCTGTTTGCAGAGAACATTTCTGCCTTCTGAAACCACAAACTTCAATTACAGTTTATTCTCAATCTTTTTTAGATGTAACTAGTTTGTTTTGCCAGACTGATTCTTTGCATGCCACCCTGCACCAACCATTGGAAAGAAAAATAATAGCAGCAGCAATTTAGAGCTGCAGATAGACATATGTCAATGTCGACTACTACAGGGGAAGATGGTACAGTATGTTGCTGCAATTTGAATACGTCTGCCACCTACAGGCAATGTGTGCTGCAGCAGCATTTCTTTTTTAAATAGCTATTCTTGTGTGTGTGTGTGTGTGTGTGTGTGTGTTTGTGCGTGTGTGTGTGTGTGTGTGTGTGTGTGTGTGTTTGAAGATGTTGAATTTGACCCTTGTGCTACCTGTTAGCTAAAATAAAAATAATTTAATCCATATATCAAGTAATTATGTCCTTCATTTTGCTTGTGGTCCTCAAAAGATTTAGTTTTTTTTTTTATAATGATTGGGGTTAGCTTTTAAAGTTGAAATGAAACATATAAAGGCTTTTTTTTTAAGTATGAAGTTAGTGGGTTTGTTCTCTACTGAATGTAGGGCTGTACCAAATGTCATTTTATTTACATTCAAAGTTTCTATTGAAGTTTTCAAATGAAGCTTTGAATGTTCACCCCAAAAAAGAGACAAAAAATATGATTTTTTGTTATTGTGGTTTATAAATGTGCAAGTAAGGAGAGCAAAGAGGATTTGACCGCAGTGACAATGTTGTTTTTGAAAGGCTAAACGCCAACAAATACGGATTGAAGCAGAATCAATAAATTTCAACTTTCAACCATGCTTTGGAGTTATTGGAAAGATAATAAATCAGAAACAATCCTATGCAGCCACCACTAGAATCTAATTCTAGAAATAGTATATTACTAATAATATCAGTATAGCCTAATCTTTATCTGCAACTCTGAAGAAAAACCAGCTTTAAAGAAAAAGAATAAAGCTGCGCAGAATTCAAATGATGAGAAAATGAAATGATTTAGAATGTCTACGTTATGACTGAAGCTTCGGTTTAGACTTAACTTAAATCTAATCTCCCACTAGACTCCCACTGGTGGAATTAAACTACGTCTAACTACTGTATTTTTGTACAAATTGTAGGTTCTTGTACTTTACTTGAGTATTTCCATTAGGGATGTGCATTTCAAGCAAAATTGAAATGCCCCCTGCCCCCCAAGGTTTACGTTATGGGGACATGCATCCTTTTGTCCCCAAAAGGAAGGCGAGTCCCCACAATGTGACTGTGTTAACAGATTTATAGTAAACGCCCACGTACACACACACCTGCGGCAATAGAAAAGAGCCAACACACACGTTTTACCGGTAGTAACGTTACTACCAAGCGGTGCCTGCGATGGTTAAAACAAGGGAAAATATATTTTTTGAGACATGGTGATAGTCACATAAATAATTCAATTTTTTTATAATTTAATGACTATTTGACAAATCGAAAATCATGACTCATCCTTAATTTCCATTTCATACTTCTACGCTACTGCAATTTAGAGGGAAATGTTGCCCTCCTTACTCTATACATTTATTTGTCAGCTGCAGCTATTAGTTACTTTACAAATCAAGATTTTACATGCAAAACATATCAGCTCATAAAATGTGATGCATTGTTACAGATTAAACTACCCAGGCAGTAGCTATATCTAATTAGTGCCTCGAACAACTATAACAATAAAATGCTACTTACACATGAATGCATCAGTAATAATAATCCAATAATATTATATTTAATAGAATAACACTCACAGGGGGCAATTCTTCTGAATTATGAGTACTTTTACTTTTAATACTTCAGGTACATTTTGCTAATATGAACATCATGTGGTTTTACTAAAGTGACATTTTCATTGCAGGACTTTTGCTTGTAATCTTTTAAATTGCATCTTTGCAACTTCTGTATACTTCCTCCACCTATACCATAGCGTGAACATAACTGACTATTACAGCTTGTGCTTTAGGCTACACAGAATAGAATAAAGTTATCATTCTTTTTCGGAACTTTTTCAGGTATTTATTGTCAGCCCATGTATTATTATCATGCCTTAGATTTTGCTTTGATGGAAATATTGTGCGTATCCTCATTTGACCTGACTGCTCAGTGTTTCTTTCCAGATATTCCTCATTGAAGAGCTGTTGAGTGAGTAGTTGTGTAAGATGCTTGACAAGGCTTCAGGCTATTCGGAGAAGATTAGATGAACTCTATTGATCCTCGCAGGAAATTGGGAAGACCTGGCATTTCAAAGAAGATGTTGAAATATTCCATATGAAGTCTGAATTACTATGAGCATAATAATAGAGCTGCAGCCCGTCCCTGCAGTAACCCACCCACCTGAACACTAATCCATTCTGGTCATTTAGTTCATTATCATTCCTTGTATTTGTTCGAGCTGAATCAAAAAAACGCAGAACAACCTGATAAATCAGATGGAAATGATGACAGTGAAGCCTCTAATGCTGTCAGTGAATTATCTGAGAGATTAATTGAAGCACTACAACTGTAAAATATGAAGAATGCCCAGACTAATTGATATTACTTCAAACTGAATAAATCAAACCTTGATATACACAATGGATCCTATCCTCTCTCAGAGTTGAAGTGGTGGAAGAAAATGCATGTGATCAAAGTTCTATTACTGTGATATTTCCTCTACAGCTCTAATAGTTTTAACTAATGACGGTTAGTCTGTGCCCGCTGGACATTACGTTCATAGTTGGACTCAAGCAGCCTCAATTACTAAATCTTGAATTTCTTTCATTAAGGTTTCAGAGTTGCAATAAGGAAAATTTAACAAAAAGAACAGGGATTTTTTGAGGTTAGGGAAAGAGTCGATTGTAGCTCAAGTGATAGAGCAGGTTACCCATTAATCATATGGTTGGTAGATTAAAGGGCGGGTCCATTATTTATTTAGCTTTTTTTTTTTTTATCATTCTGTAGCTTCCCAGTGGTGTTCCTTACGTATTCAAATCCGAACATTCAAATTTTGGTCAAAGTATGTATGTTTTAGCTTCAAAATGCTATTTTCCCAAGCCCTTCTAAACGTAGGTGTCTGCATGATGACGCTGCTACATTAACAGTTTATAGAATACTGTGCATCCTTATGGTCAGTGTATTAACGTAGTAACTTAGATGGCAGTCAGCACACTCCTGGTTTGGAGAAGCAGACAGGAGTACCAGCACGGAAGCTAAGCAATGTATTGCTGTGTGGACGCCATGTTAGTTCTGATCTGAAGGTCGCACAATAACACAAACAAACTAACCGATCGATGCGGCGGTAGACCAGCTTCTCCTGTGTTCTGCAAAATAAAATGACTCTTTTTATGAATGGAGTCTGTTCTGGTAGCTTTGAAGACAGCGATATAACGGCTTCACTTCCCCATCGGAAGGGGCTGTCTGACGACAAGGTAAAGATGTGAAAATAATTTAAACTAGAATGGCACTCGGAGAGCGCAGACCTCCGCCCCCCTCTCCGTTCAGAAACAAAATAAATCTCACCTAAACCGTCGTCGTTACTCTTTCCAACAATCATCAAGTGTGCTTTGGTCGAACTAAACTGTAATTTCACCGAGTTTAATGAGGAAAAACGCCGAATCTACAGTTCTTTCTCACCGCGGACGGCCAGCAGCTTCCGCACACACACCCACACATGTATCTCTCTGCTCTGAGAAGGAGGAAGAAGGCAGGGTCACGCGTCATCAGTTACACTGCGCATGTGTTATACCCTGTGGTCTTAATGCTCAGGCGGATCGGAATCCTTAAAAATATTCCTGAATCCAGATCACGATCCGGATCGCCACCAAAATCTAATGGATTGTTAACTGTGCCACACCCCACACCTCCAAAAAATTTCATTCAAATCCATCACGGACTTTTGGAGTAATCCTGCAAACAGACAAACAAACAAACCAACAAACCAACAAACCAACAAACCAACAAACCAACAAACCAACCCCGGTGAAAACATAACCTCCGTCCCAGGCCTTCGGCCTTGGCCGAGGTAATAACTAATACTGAACTGATATAAGTTTTTTAAAGGTGGCTAAAATACATTTTTTCTGTTGCTCCCGTCTATAGCTGCCTTACCTTGCCGTCAGACAGCCCTTTCTGCTGGGGAACTGAAGCCTTCAAAGTCTTCAAAGCCACCAGACTACATCCACCACTCCAAAAAATCTGAGCTAACCCTCAATTATTTCCAAACTTAGCACAGCTAACTTTGACTCAGCTTATCTCTTTAAGCCCTCCTCCTGAAAAAGCCCAGTCTGCTCTGATTGGCTTGTGTGAAAAATACGGCGCACCTTTGCAAAGGTAGTTCTCAAGCTGTGGACGGTATATTCTAATGAGCCTGCATGTGACATAGGAAGGGGAGTCAAATCTGAATGGCTTGTTGTATCACTTTCTGATCTTGGCAACCCACAAAAAACTGACTGGGTTGTCTTATTTCACAGTTTGTGGGTTTGTAGGTACTCCAGATACCCAAATGTATTTGCACAAGCACTGAAAAAGTGAGTTTGTCATGATATGTCCCTTTTAAGAGAAAATTTGATCCTATCTCATTGGATGTAGAACGCTAACATCTGGCGCTGTGAATGGAGCGATACTTTATAACGGCCTTACTTTTGTGTATTAAAGGTGCATTTTGTAGTGAGAGGGTACAGTACTTCCGAACTACTGAATGACAGTCTAATGTTCTTGCTTGCAAAGATGTCATGGTACATCACATGGAAAATAAACTAATTCAATGTATTAAGCTGTTGTTGTGACAACTATTTCTGTAGCTGTACTAATTATGTAAATTATACTGCATCTCATTGAGAACTAAAGTGTTTGTTTATAAGTTACAAAGCAATATTTGCAAGGAGAAAATAAAGAATAAGTCAAGACCATTGACTTTATGTTGTCAGTTATAATGGTACATCAGCAATAAAATATTATGAAGTCATCAGTTAGCTGCCTAATCATCAAGCATGATAGGTACTTATTTTTGCATTTGTTGTGCTTCCGCTGTGTTGCAACTACACTGTTTACAATAGGTAAACAATATGTAAAAACTATTTTCAGTGAGCTAAATAAGAGAAAAACTATACTTAAACTACGAAAACAAAGTAAAACTTTGGCTTACTTCCCAGTTGGAATAGTTGTACACATAAAAGCATATTATAATCATTACAAATACTTGAGTGCAATACACAATAAGAAATGAATAACTTTTCCCATAACTGTTTTTCTTTCTCCATCACTGTCTTTGCAGGAATGAGGCGTCAAAATAAAGTTCTGCTCATTAGTGAAAAATTTAGCAGTGCTGGGTTTAAGAATTATCTTTCACCTGCAATACCTGATTTTTTTGGTGGCGGAAACAAGTTGTGAACACAACTGACATATGACGTTTTGAAATGATAGGGCGAGCAGAGCAACATTATCAGTCATTTCGAGTCGTGTTTCTGGCCAACTTGCAAATGTAAGTCCAATATTCACTCTATTTTAGCTCTGTTTTTGGTCTCTACCAACTCATGAGGGAAATATCTGGCTCTTTAGCTGCTTAATGCTCCACTATGTTAACTATGTTTGGTGCTAAGATAGTGTACAGTGGGTTTTGAGAGTTTTGTCTGTGTAATAGAACATACAATCATAAATGTATTTATAGAGATGTAATGGTTAGTTGTTGTGTCTTTTAAGCCAAACTGCTAATGTGGTTCTAACGCAGCAGCTACGAGGCTCTGTCGCTAACAAGCTGTGGCCATGCTTGGCTTGTGATTGGGTCGGGCAGGTGTATGAGCGGGACCTCAATACCACGGCTACACAGTCTCTCGCTCCAATTTTTCAAGACGGCAGCGCCCGTATCCAGGATATTTTGGCTGCATTTTTTAACGTGTCGTCCATCTATACCGTTTGTCTCCACTAAAATCCCCATAGTGAAGAAAACAGTTTGTCAAAAGTAGAATATGCTCTAATTGATACATGTATTTATATTGTAATAGTGTCATCAGATGAATCTATTAGTATATTATCAGCCTAGCTAGAGGTAAAACTTCCCATCAGAATAATGATATAGAAAAAATAGTTTTCATTTTCTAAAAAAAGGCTCTTTTTTTTTGCTCTCAGACTATCCTCTGGTATCTTGACACTGTCTCAAGGGTTCAAGACATTTTGAAATTGAACATTCTGTATAGTCACAGTGTTTGTTATGAAAACCTCTAGCTACAATAAAGTAGGAAAACAAATTTAATTTTGTGAACATGTCAAAGAAAAATATCTGCAGTCAGAGCCTTCATCAGTCTTGAAGCACTTGGATGTATTTCTGTAAAAAATAGACCATCCACTTTATAGTGTCACAGCTGAATACAACAGAAAACCGGTCACTTGTCTGGAAGCTGAGGGCCAGAAATCAATATCCATGGCAGGCTGTGAGGAATAAAGCAACGCTGCTAAGTGACAGCATGACACCATGCTTTTGAGCGCATGCGGCCTGTCTTTACCTCTCTCAAACAAGTTTCTATGATTTGAGTTCAGCGCCAGTGCCCACGAAGCCACGTAGAGTCAAAATGTAGTACTAAGTGCACAACAATGTGGACAGTGACATAAATTTAATCCGAGTTCTAGAAGAAATTCTGAGACTGAATGCATAAATGTAGGAGCTGCCAGCAGGTGGCTGAGTTACCCAGACAGACATCCCACACGCTGCAAATGAGGAAGTATGATTTTTCACTTCAAGTTGACGCAAAGCTCAGAGAGAAGCATCTCCTTGATGGCGGGGGTATCTTTGTGGCTGATTGTTACTTTGCTTTCACTGTGGAGTTGAGGGTCGATATGATTCAGAGTTTTCTGATGGCTTGCAAAATGTAACAATATTTATATCTCAGGATCATCAAAGCTGTAAGGCGGCGTTTCGCTGCAGTCAGAGTTCCTATTGTGTAAATAAGGACGTCTGACTATGCATCTCAGCAGCCACTGAATTGGTTATATGCAGGTCAAAAGATGTCTAGACGTTGAGGTTAAAGCTTGACTGAAAAGCGTAGGTCTTTAGATGTCTAGGTTGCATATATCTGTAAAAATCAAAATGCACCTTAAAGAGGGATTTGTCAAGTATTTAATACTCTTATCAACATTGGAGTGGGCAAATATGCTTGCTTTATGCAAATGTCTGTATATATTTATTATTGTAAATCAATTAACAACACAAAACAATGACAAATATTGTCCAGAAACCCACACAGGTAATGCATTTAGCATAAAAAATATGCTCAAATCATAACATGGCAAACTCAAAGCCCAACAGGCAGTACAAGCTGTCATTGTGCTGACTTGACTATTACTTGCCCCAAAGTGCATGTGATTATCGTAAAGTGGGCATGTCTGTAAAAGGGAGACTTGTGGGTACCCATAGAACCCATTTTCATTTATATATCTTGAGGTCAGAGGTCAAGGGACCCTTTGAAAATGGCCATGACAGTTTTTCCTCGCCAAAATTTAGAGTAATTTTGGAGCATTATTTTGCCTTCTTCTTGACAAGCTAGTATGACATGGTTGGTACCAATGGATTTCTTAGGTTCTTTAGTTTCATATGATACCAGTATCTTCACTCTAGCTTCAGAACTGAATCCGCTACAACCTAAAAATTGCAAGTTGCAGTAATGCGTTAAAACTAATTTGCGTTAACGCGTTATTATCGCGTTAAATTTGACAGCCCTCATGTAATCATGTTCTAATAGAAACACAAAATACAAGTATGAACCTGTAAATGAGCATGATACTGTATGTCCCCTGTAAATGCTGATGAATCAACTGTAATATGTAACCTCGATGTCTTAAATAATTAGCCTTTTAACCCCGTTTTAACTCAGACTGCTCTCTATTGCCAGCTAATCACCAAATCAGGAAAGTTTCAAACTTGCTGCGATTAGGGTAAGTACAACTGCATTTATTTTTAGTTACCGCAGTCTTAATATAAAATGTACAGCTGTAGAGAAAAGGAGACACACTGACTTTCATCTAAGAAATCTGTAACTGCGGGCTTCAGGATATTTCAGGCTGTGATAGCTTATGTAAACTGCTACTGTAGCTGCCGTAGACAGAAACAGAGAAAGGAGTTTGCTTCCCTCTGATTGTCACATACCTGTATGAAGCCGCACAGAAAATGAATCGCAAAATATAGAAATCTTGACTGTGACTGCGTCCCGAGTGTTTTTTGTTTATATCAGGGAACATTTTTGGAACAGCAAGGAGTGCTGCTAAATGCGGAGATACTTTGGACGCAACAATTCATTCTAAATGGAGCCTCCCTCGGCTGTGCAGTACGATAATAGATTAGAGACTTGTTTCTGGGATTTCTAATATTGTTAGAAAATGGTTTATGGCTTCAAACTAAGTGGACAATCCCAGGAATAATATATGGAAATTCTGGAAAGTGAGAAAAATTACCTGTAAATAAGAGAAGATTGCTGTATTGACTATTTCACAGACGGTAACTGCAATTTGTCTTTTTGCATATCACAGCACTTTGGCGGCGTTGGGAGGAAATGCAGATTTAATACAAGCCATCCCCCTGGCTCCCAGAAGGAACACGCCCTCCTGTTAGTACGAGACACTGAACCAACACATTCTGCTTTCAGGTTTACCTGCGACTCCAGATTTCATTACAGACAAGCCGTCGCAGGATTACTGCACTTCATGATTTGAATATCCTCTAAAATAGCCGTTTTTTTTCTCTCACGAACTGCTCGATTTGCTTTCTGTGTGTACAAACTCATTGTGGAAGACCTTACGTTTAGTTCACACAGGGATTTAACAAGGCCTAACTGTATTTGCCAATGCCCTAGCTCTGGGTTATCAATTCTAATAAAAAAAAACAACAATACATTACAAAACTGAATGGGGAACAGTTCACAAAGTTACTCACCCTGACGTCATCTCTTGCATAAGCGGCCCTGCTGATAATGAATCAACAAACAACAATGCCAGAAACATCTCCAGCACAGCAGCCTCTGCTAGTTTGCAGCCTAACCCAGATCACAAAAACACTCCAATCCACTGCAGGTATTATCCATACCGCTCATGGCATCAAAATCCCACTTTAAACCCTGTCACTGCAAAACTACTCCTGAAACTTGGCCTCTACTTAAATGTCTCTTTATTTATTGGCTGTAAGCAATTTTCGCATGCTGAAAATGTAAAGAACAATTTCCAAAGTGTTTGTGTTTTATAGACACGGGCTTTTAATTAATCCTACTTACTAATTGCACAGCTAAAGAAAACAGTGAATGCCAAATAAATTACTTTCTCTTTGTGCAGAGACAAACAAATCAAAACAGCCTATTCGGCACTAAGAAGCAGAGAAATCACATTGATCTTATATCCAAAGAAGACCACAGTATCTACAGTTAAGCATTTTCCCTCAATTAATAAATCGAGATGAATTAACCTATGGTTTTGTTTCCTCCAGGATTGATTTCACTCTACTGTTGTTATGCAGTGCTGCAGGAGACAGTTGCTGTGCTTCTCTATTTGGAACAAGCTTCCTGTCAATGTCAGGGAAGCAGACACTGACTCAGTGTTTTAGCTTAAACTCGACACTCATTATGCAGCACACAATAAATAATACTTCCATGATTCCAACAAAACTATTTTCCTCTCGTCTACTCAACAGTGAAGGAGTATCAAGACCAGTATTGGTAGCTGTTCTAAAGGAAGGAGCTGTTAATATAAATTAGAAAAAAGGTAATGTGCATTTATTTACTCCTGAAGACTGTTTTGACATTGATTGAGAAGAAGAGACGTGTCCACAGTCTGTTAACCCACCGGCTCACCCCGAGCCACATTTCATTGAATGGTAAGCTGTGTGTGTGTGTGTGTGTGTGTGTGTGTGTGTGTGTGTGTGTGTGTGTGTGTGTAAGAGTGTATGTGTGTGTGTGTGTGTGTGTGTGTGTGTGTGTGTTTTCTAAATTGAGGATTCACTGAAAAGCTTTCTGGGTTTCCTCCCTGATCTCAGTGGAGGGGTATCAGTGCTGTGTTTGGAGAGTGCTGAGATCACAGCTGTTTTGGTGCTGGAAATGAGAAATGAGCATGTCACCAAATGAAAGTACATGCTCTCTGCATGACAATTGTATGACGGCGTATTGGTAAAAAGAAAAAAAAAAATACTGAGCCGGGGGAGAGGGGGGTCATATTCTGAGAAAAATGAGATTAAATTGGCAAATATATTGGAAAAAATCACAAATTTAAGAGAAAAAAAACTTGAATATTCTCTGAGATTATAAAGTAATACATTTACGAGACAAAAACTCAGCGATTCTCTGAGATTAAACACAAATTTATGAGAAAAACTCGGAAAAAAATAAAAAATAATATTTATATATATATACAGTATATACTGTATATATATACAGTATATATTTTTGTCAAGGAACCACATTATTTTACTTAAAAAGGTTGGATCAACCTCATCGAACCACAACGCCACCGTTAAACACTGCGGTAACGTGAGCCGCCGAGTGCAAAATATATTATATTTTATTACACGGCTGTGTTGAATACTCGATTCTGATTGGTCAATCACGTTGTTCTGCGGTCTGTAATTTCTCTATAACAGACCGTTGCTATGTATAACAGACCGTTGCTATGGGCGCAGCTCTGATGTCGGACTCTGGCAGACCGTTTTTGTGTCAAAATATTGATTTCTTCAGTAAGTAGCCGTCTAATAAGCGGGATAATGTACAATTAGCAGGTCATTGTTGTGAAAGAATCCCCTTCAGGGTGATGAGAGACCCCTTCCGCTTTGCGTCGGGTGCAGCGTCGCCCTGTCGGGGATTCTTTCACTACAATGACCCGCTCGCTGTACATTATCCCTTACGTAGCCAACTCTCCGTCTATTCAACCATTCCCATCTGCTTATCCAGGGCTGGGTCGCGGGTCAGAAGGCTAAGCAGGGTGTTCTAGCCGTCCCTCTCCCCAGCAAACTCTAAGGACATAATTCACCATAATCTGTGGTTCAACACAATCAGTTATGTTTTGTGTCTTTTCTGTGTTGTTTTCCCTTAACTGGCACTGACACAGTGACAGTTGGGCACGGTAAAAGCGTCAGTGTGCAACCATGGTAATGCAGTGTGTCCTTTGTAATGTCTTCTCAACGGTTGGTTTTTAGTGTTAGCTGTGCTGTGCTGTGCTAGATTTAATACGTAAATTTATGACTTTATAATCTCAGAGAATATCCACATTTTTCTTGCCAACTTGTGTTTTTTTCTCCTAAATTTACGACTTTAATCTCAGAAAGTCAGTTTTTTTCTTGGAATATTACCCCCCTCCCCAGGCTCTGAAATGTTTGTTGTTGTTTTTTACCAACAATGGCCCTAAGAATTAGCCGTTGTAGAATTGAGACAAATACAAAAGGATTGAGTGAAAGAGAAATGCCTAGAAACAGATACACTGAACCAGCAGGGTGGATGGGCAGTTGGGCATACAGTATACATCTGCCTTCAATTCCAACCAAACAGGGACATTTTCAAACAACACAGTTTAATACTAAATACTATAAAGTTTGAACCCTAATCAAAGCTTTATTATCCTGATGATAGCCTCATTCATATTACTTGTCTAAGCTTGAATTACAGCCTTGCGGTTGTGTGCCTCCACCAACCAGTCAAGTTGCAGTTTAAATCTGTGTCTGTCCAAAATATCATCACTTCATCACTCATCCTGTTAGACATTTGTATGAAATTGTCATAATTAGCATATTAATTCTTGAGTTATGGCAAAAAATGTGTTTTGTGAGGTCACAGTGACCTTTGACCACCAAATTATATTCTTCAGTTCATCCTTGAGCCCAAGGGGACGTTTGTGACAAATTCCCTCCATCTCCCTCTACCTCCTGAGATATCACGTTCACAAGAATGGGTCGGACGAATGTACGGAAGTACATATGGACGGATGGACAACCTGAAAACATTATGCCTTCGGCCATGGCTGTCGCGGAGGCCTAAAAAGGTACAGGGAGCTCTGAATTAGTAACAAAAAAGATGTTGATTCTTATGGTAGTCTTGCCATCAGCTCTGAATAATGTCATCATTTGCTGTTGATTGCACCTATTTTGTTATCCTACTAAAATTCTATCTCTATTTCCTGGTTCGCATGCATGCTCAATTTTAAAACAGTCCGAGGGACACTGCTCTCATCTGGACGTTTTTATCGTCTTTAAAGTGTGATTGACAGTCAGAAGCTGCTCTGTTTTCAGTTCAGGTTGTTATGGGCTCATCTGTGAGATTCTTATGCTACTTTTACATTGTGTGCTGTATTTGCATATTGCCATAGCAACCAAAGACACATGGATTTGTTGTTCCGATTTTATTTGCATCTAAATTAAATGCTGCCCATACCATCCCAGTATCTGGACTTCTGTGAGAAAAGTCAGAATAAACCGGTGATCTTTAGCTGTGATTTGAACGTCGGTGTTTTGCACAGTACATCATGTGTCATCATGGAGAAAATGCAATTTCCTGTACCTTTAGCTTGACAGCTTGACCTTTCAAATGGTGAAGAGGAGACAACAACATGCCAAAATTATGCTGCTTTCACATTATCCAACTAACGGTGGAGGAATATAATGATCATTAAATTTGCATCCACATTATTTTGATTTGTTTTAGAGTTCATACTCAGTTCACAATGGGTGTTTTCATTTAGTATTGTGAGCACAAAACACAAATCTGCATCAGTTCGAGCTGTGCAGATCTGTTTCCACATGTTTTGGGGGCCAACATTGTGACCTTTTTCTAGTTTACAATTTTTGAGTTCAGGTCAGAAGAAACTTAATTTACTCACATGTAGGGAAGGAAAATCATACATGGGACATACTGTACATAATTTAGCCATGGAGCTTGAATTCCTACCAGTGGTTCCCAACCTTAGGGTCATGACCACTCCAAAGGTTCGCAAGGTAATCTTGAGGTCATGAGATTATTAACATCATAGGAAGGCAGAAAAAAATATATTTTTGTTGCACAAAGTTTTGTTTATACTTTGCTTGAATCTTTCTATTTTCTTGTGAAATACTTGCCTGATATCAAACAAGTTACACTCCGTTTCAATCTTCAGTCTGACATTGCTTCTACTCTAACCCATTTCTGTGAGGGAGAGGGATTCAATTTTCCCCAACCAATCACTAGAGACCAGCGTATCTGATTGAATCTAACATAATTTTAAGTCGACAATGATGTGTGGCCATGCCAACATATTGGTTTTACTGGGATTTTAGGAGTTGAGCAGAGCGAAGTAAAAACAAACTACGATACGATAGCCTCCATAGCAGTGTCCATCTTGTCTATAGCGGTTGCCATTGTTGTTATAACTCCTCCTTAATTGCGGTGCACAGCTTGACAATGGCGTTAGTCCCGCCCATGGTGCTGATTAGCAAATCGTTTCACCTGAGAAACTGCTGTTGCATATCACGACAATCCTGTCTCCTACAAAATTACGTTTCCATCTAATTTAAATGCATTCTCAATTATGTTTTGAGGGAAACATATTTTTCTCCCGTATTACGTTCAAAGTTTTAAATAGTTTTAAACGCGTGGTTAACGTTGTAAATTGAAACAAAAGAAAACAACAACGCAACAAAAGTATTTGGTTAGGTTTAGTAAAAAAACATCATGGTTTGGCTTAAAATTACTACGTTTGTTATGTTATTAAGCTACGGGCGCAAATAGAAATAAGTGAACTTTTGGTTTTCACACGGGACACCAACAGCAGTCTCCTGGTTGAACGTTCTGTGTTTGTTTGATCCATCCACCAACCCAAACTTCCCCATACGTGGACATCCGCGGATTATCATGTCTTTGTGATACGTCAATTACAAAATGTAATCCACGACAAAATATGTCTTCCTATATGTTTTCCTCGAAACGTATATCACAATGTTTTGTTTTATGGGAACAGAATTTTTGGGAGACAGGGCGCAGTCATGATGCCAGACTCCTCAGTCCACTCAAGGTAATGGGCAGATTCAATGGTCTAGACCCAAGCAAGTGAATTACTAGATAATTTTAAATCCTCATGACTCTAAAATTATTCAAATAATAAATCTCAGAAAATGTCTCCTTGTCTAACCCTTCACAATTTGTAGACCAATGCACTCCGTAAGCAAGGGCAAATGGACATTGCTTTGCTTTAGGGGTCACAAGTTGATAAAAAAGGGAACCAATGCTGTAAACTATCCAAAAGTTTCTGGATGAAACCACACAGTCAAAACTCATTTGATTTATTTACCAAACCATCACTCATGCAGTTTATACTGTAAGTGATGCATGCATTAATTGTCAAAAACAAATATAGGTAATTGTGTACAACGTAACATTTTACTGCACTAATCTATCATTGCCATCTAAATAGACCTTTTTCATATAAAATAAACACTGTCACTCTCGCTGGATGTCAAGTCCACCATCGCTCTTGCGTAACAAGTCGGGCCTGCTGTCTCCGATATGTGCATGCAATCGATCAGGCTGTACATCACCTGTCTGTTCATCGCAAAAAAAATGACATCACATGTCTCACTCCATTTCACTTAACCCTCCATTTTTGTCAGTACACTTTTGCTCTTAACGCATGTCAGTGATCATATGTGTGAAATGACTTCTGATAGAGTCTTGATGGTGCTGAGAGTCTCTTTGTGTTAATGCAGTGGCTATTCAGTTGTTGAGTAATATACTGGTTGAGGAGCGAGGAAGCCATTTATCCTTCAAGGCAATGATGCCATGGAGCAGCTTGGTGTGTCGTGTGGAAATATAACATGAAAATGGGCTATTTATAGTTATTAAGTTAGTTATTTTTTTCATAAGACAGAAAATTCAAGCATTTGGAGCCCAGATATTAAGAAAAGTCACAGATGGATTTAATGTCTTATGCACACTTAGTACACACTGCCATTTTCTTATTTTATCTGTGCTACTGTTACAATTTGAAGTACTTTAAATAACAATAAAACTGATCATTTGGAAATGAGTCATCACATCTTTTTTAATGTTTGCGTTTTAGCACTTTCTGAAGATCATGAACTAAACTTTATGGCATCAATCAGTGGTAATTTTAATAAAAAAAAAAAGAAACTGCACGACTTGCTAGACTGATATTAAGCCTCTATTAACTTCAGTGGTTTCATCTGTTTTGTCTTTGTCCTGTTCAACACACATAATGATGCAGTTTCCATTTTCTGCCTACTTCAGTTTCTTGTCACTTTTATTCCAGTAAAAGTATCACTGAGAGATCCAGTAAATGCCCTGATGCATGATTTCTTTCTGCCGTTTAGCCGGTGAAATTACATCAGGAAGACATGAAAGGGAGAAGACAATGATGGGAATCCATTTTAGACTAAAAAATATCAGCATCAGCAGCAAGGAGCTGAGTGTGTGGCAAAGCTGTCTATTACAATGCTCTGTGAGAACCTGATGAATCCCAGCAGGATCCGAGCCAGTCTGTAAATCATTCTCCGTCAAAATACTCATAATAAGCCCTGAAAGCAAATCATTGATAATGACTTCACAGTGAATTGCAGCCATAAAGCATCCCCGCTGACACCACAACACAGTTCACAGTGATGTGCAAATAAAACACACGTTTTGAGTGCCGGTGTAAACAAAGGATACGTTTAGCTTTACAGATGTTCATTTCAGCTCCATTAGGAATTTGTATACAGTTTACATGGCTACAGAATCACAATTTTAAGTAATGGTATTATATTAGAATAATATAGCATATATACTCAAGTTTTAGCTAGGTGTGCCAGTTTATTTGATACACTAAATGAATGCAGTCATTCGATCTAATACAACAGCCCTGCAATAGATTCTGCCTTCATGAAGATTATAATGTTCAGTTTTTGTCATTTATGACGGAGAGATCTTTCTAATATTTAGTCAACCTTTATCGATACAAATGGGGTTGACAAAATCTTAGAAACACCTTTCAGTATAACACAATTCAATTCAACCGATATTATGTTCCTGCAATAGAGAAGGCTGCAGTTTCAGGATGCTAGGAACCTAGTTTTAAATACTACTCCGCTGCAACGTGATCTCACAGAACAACATATTCTCATACAACGGTTCATATGATACTTATGATATGATATGATATTCTTTAGAAAAGTTATTCCTCCTTTTTCTTGTGTTTTCCTACGAATTTCCAGCATCAATTTCTGCTAGAAAGAAAAGAAAACTACTTTCAGTACTTTTTTTGGTTAGGGTTAGGAAAATATCGTGGTTAAGTTACGCCAGACCGGAAGTGCTAATGCCGCACTGGCAGTGCCGTAACTTAAGTATTGAAGTTCTGTGACGAAAACTACTTAGTTAGGTTTAGGAAAATATCGGGGTGTGGGTTAGAATAACACCAGAAGTGGCGTAACTTAAGTATGGAAGTTATGTGACAAATACATCAACCTTCACTTCTGGTTTCACACGGGACACGAACGCCGGTCTCCTGGGTGAAAGTCTGGTCTTTTTTGACCCACCTCCTCCCTATGCGGCGTTTGCCGCTATTTATACTTGTTCATAATTACGTGGATTACATACGAATTGATTTTGTGGGATATATATGAATTACAGTGCATTTACTTTTCGTAGGTATAGCTACGAACAGTGTATGAGAACAGCCTGCACAGAAATAGCCTACGTGAAATGACCATTATGTAGTGATGGCAATGTGTTAAATTACGTGTTATGTTTAGGCAACAAAACTACTTTGCTCAGAGCTAGTGACGTAGAATAAAAAGTGAGAAAGACCGCTTATGGTGGGCGATGGGTCAAACAAACACAGGACTTTCAACCAGGAGACCGGTGTTCGTGATTTAAAGTGTTGTTGAGTTATTTTGAAGTTACATTAGTGATGTTTGTGATGTGTTTTCTGTACTTATGTTACATTGTTTACCTTCGTATTTTGCTTAGTTTACATTTACTTAAGCCCAACCATGACGTTTTTCCTAAACCTAACTAAGTGTTTTTTTTGCCTAAACATAACCGCAACCGTATCATAGTAACAACGTGGTGTGAAATGACAAGTGAAAAGCGTAAAATGTGTTATCATGACACGTTGATTTCCTTGAAATGTCGTGCTATTTATACGCCTTCCCATGAGATCATGTTTGCAGAAGAGACAGAGAGAGAGAGAGAGATGCAACTGGAAAACCGAATAGAAAAAGCATGTTATTTACTGATATTGCTGATAATACGTATTGTGGGGGAAAACAAGCGGTCAGCACCGTTTGAGTATTAAGATTATTTAAACTTAACAAAAATGGCAAAACGAGTATTAAACAAATATTTACACAGAAGAGAGTGGGCTTCGCAATAAAATAAGGTACTGCAGCTTCCTCTATTGCAGCCAGCAAAATGATCATAAAGTTTTATTTATTTATTTATTTTTATTTAAAAGGGACCATGTACAGTTTAAACATAAATGTCACCATTTGATGCACTGTACCAGATTATAGCTTTAAGCTAATTCACATCTGTAGTCCCTTGGCAGGTCAAGACAAAGAAACATATTCAAGTCATACAAGAAAGAACATACAAAACGCACAATACACAGCTACACACAATAGCACATCACAAAGTATGCTTGTCAAGTAAAAGCAAGTCATGAAGACCATGGAGTTGGAATAGAGATCAGTGAGTACAGAGCTGAGCAGCTTTTAACAGACGTTTTAAGTTGGTTTTAAAAGTGCTGATAGAGCTGCAGCTCCTCACGTCGTCAGGCAGGGAGTTCCACTGATTTGTGGCCTTTTCAGAAAAAGCTGATTGCCCAAATGCAGTGCGGCGAAATGGTATTGTACAATCTTGCATAGAAGATCTTCTTAAGGATCTAGTATAATCTACTGAGCGAGAATGCACAAAATCACGCAGTGGAGGAGGGGCCAAACCATTTAGGATTTTATAAACAAGGCACAAATCTGAAAATAATCTAAAATTCTCAAAGCTCAGTAAATTGTATTTCTCCAGTATTGTACAGTGATGAAAATGCAGTGGCTTTTTGTCCAGAGTTTTTAGAGTTTGTTTGTATAAGGACTGAAGTGGTCTTATAGCGGTTTCCCCAGCCTGCCCCCAACACGTTATGCAATAAGACATGTGGGAAAGGATCATAGCATGCATAAATATCTTGGCTGCATCCAGAGAGAGAGAGCTTCTAATATGTCTAAAATTTGCCAAGTTGTACTTGATGGTTTTAACCATTTTTTTTACATGTTTCTTAAAAATTCAAATTTGAATCCAGTATCACGCCAAGATATTTAAAATCAGTGACTATGTCAATCATTTCACCTTTAATGAGAATATCAGCATTAAGATGTTGTACCGTGGTTTTAGAAAAAAACATACCTTTTGTCTTGTTAACATTAAGACTCAGACATGATTGATCAAGCCAATGTGAGATCCTTTCCAGCGCAATTGTTAGCTTGGCAGCTGCTAACTCAGCTGATTTTGCGTGTGTGTATACAACATTGTCATCTGCATACATTTGCAGTTCTACATCATGACACTGTTGAGGAGGATCATTAATATAAAGGCTAAATAATAAGGGACCTAACACTGACCCTTGTGGAACACCCATAGTGCACTTCAGGTTACCGGACAGTGCATCACAAACTTTAACACATTGCATCCTATTAGATAAATATGAAGACATCCATGCCAGTGCTCTGGATGAAAAGTTAAATTTAGAGAGTTTAGATATTAGAACATCATGATTGACTGTATCGAATGCTTTACGCAGATCTAAAAATACAGCACCAACTACTCCTCCTTTATCGAGCCTTGATTTGATTTGCTCTGTTAAGTGCAAGGTAGCAGTTTCGGTGGAATGATTAACTCTAAAGCCAAACTGCATATGATGTAAACCAAAATTGCTTGTGCTAAGAAATGTTGTCAGTTGCTCAATGACAACCTTCTCAGCAACCTTTGAGAGTACTGGCAGTATACTTATTGGTCTATAGTTACTGGCTTCGTGGCGGTCTCCAGACTTAAAAATAGGTGTAACAATAGCACGTTTCCAGTCATCAGGGAAAGAGCTGTGTTTAAAAGACAAGTTAATTAAATGAACAATGAGGGGAGTTAAAATATCTTTGTGTAATTTAACAAACATGGTATCGAACTGGAAAGTATCTCTACATTTGGAGCTTTTTAAGGAGCTGATGATTTTGTTCACTTGTGACTCATTAGTCTGTACCAGCTCAAAAACCTGGCCTGTAGCATTTATGGGAACAATATCCAGTTTCCTTTTTGTAAATTTTTTTCCTAGCTCACATACAGAGTCAAGAAAAAAATTATTAAAGGCAGAAGCAACAGCAAGATGATCTTCAATTAACTCTCCTTGTACTTTAAGTTGTGGATCCCCTAAGAATGTTTGGTCCCTCCTAGTGAGATTATCAATATTTCTCCAGATCAATTTACTGTTACCTTTTGCCTCATTCAGTATGTTGAGATAAAAACTAGATTTAGCTAATCTTAGCTCTTGGATGACTTTGTTACTTAAACCTTTATAGATCAGCATGTCATTGTCTCTTCTAGTTTTAATTGCCCTCTTAAGTGCAGCATCTCTAGTCTTCATCAGCTTCCACAGATTATCATTGAACCAGGGTAAATTATTTTTGTTTTTAGATTTTATCTGGACCCTCACATTAAATTTTTCCCTCACGGAGCTGATTCTTTGAGTAAGAGTATTACTGCCTGTTCCAGATCATCAGAGGACAGTACATCATCCCAGTTCAAGTTGTTGATTTCACTGGAAAATTCTTCTTGCTTAGCTTTAGGTATGCACTGACGGTTTTTTGCCTTAGACACTGTGTTCCCAAATCTATTTTTTGTCAGTTTCCTAGCAAAAAGGGTTAGGTTATGATCTGATAAGCCAGTAATTAAATTATAACTTTTGGTTATTCTTTCTGGTTTGTTAGAAAATATAAGATCAATTTGTGTACTGGAGTATTTAGCAATCCTTGTGGGGCCTTTTACTAGTTGTTCTAGGTGGAATTTTTCTGTGATCATTTTTAGTTTTTTCCTCTTAGACTTATCCTCCAAGTTTACATTAAAATCACCCATCAGGATTAATTCTTTCTTGAGATAACACTCTTTCAAGACTTCTGTAAGTTGATCATAGAAAGTGACATCTGCAGAAGGGGGCCTGTAAACACCTAGGATATTAAATGACATATGTTGGGACAAGATTATTTTTACCCCGACATATTCCAATGTCTTAGCCGCTCTGAAGACCAAATGTTCACATTTTATGTTGTCTTTCACATAAAAAAGCACACCACCACCCCTTCCACCACTTCTATCTTGTCTAAAACATTGGTATCCGGGCACTGTGAACACGCTCGTGGGAGTTGTCTCTTTCAACCACGTTTCAGTTAAACAGAGAAAGTCCAGATTTGAATCAGACAGAAGATGAATTAGCTGATTGCTCTTTGAATTAAGGCTTCTGACGTTGAAATGTCCACCAAATAGCCCCCTCGGTTTCAGCTTCGGGTCCCATAACACTTTTGCGTGATTGACAGTTTGAAAAGTTTTGAATAACCCCTGCTTCCTCACGGCTGGGTTTCCACACACAGCGGTGCCTGCAACAGATTTAGCGAGCGTCACAGTGGACCTGTCAGAGTCTCCGCAGTCCAGCATCGGGAAGTTATCCATTAAAACATCATGCCCGGTGTTAATAAAGTTCAGGTCTATTAAGGGAGAAGCCCCGCTGGGAAAGTTCATGCTCACTCACCACCATCGGCACCGGAGGAGTCCCGGACACACTCGGGCGTAACGTTGGATATGCACCGAAGGGGGTTTTGGCAGGTCCCTTTTTAAAACTAAGGGAGACAGCCTGTCCGCTGGGAATGTTCATGTATATTAGGGGGAATACTTGTTCATAATTACGTGGATTACATACGAATTGATTTTGTGGGATATATATGAATTACAGTGGCATTTACTTTTCGTAGGTATAGCTATGAACAGTGTATGAGAACAGCCTGCACAGAAATAGCCTACGTGAAATGACCATTATGTAGTGATGGCAATGTGTTAAATTACGTGTTATGTTTAGGCAACAAAACTACTTTGCTCATAGCTAGTGACGTAGAATAAAAAGTGAGAAAGACCGCTTATGGTGGGCGATGGGTCAAACAAACACAGGACTTTCAACCAGGAGACCGGTGTTCGTGATTTAAAGTGTTGTTGAGTTATTTTGAAGTTACATTAGTGATGTTTGTGATGTGTTTTCTGTACTTATGTTACATTGTTTACCTTCGTATTTTGCTCAGTTTACATTTACTTAAGCCCAACCATGACGTTTTTCCTAAACCTAACTAAGTGTTTTTTTTGCCTAAACATAACCGCAACCGTATCATGGTAACAACGTGGTGTGAAATGACAAGTGAAAAGCGTAAAATGTGTTATCATGACACGTTGATTTCCTTGAAATGTCGTGCTATTTATACGCCTTCCCATGAGATCATGTTTGCAGAAGAGACAGAGAGAGAGAGAGAGATGCAACTGGAAAACCGAATAGAAAAAGCATGTTATTTACTGATATTGCTGATAATACGTATTGTGGGGGAAAACAAGCGGTCAGCACCGTTTGAGTATTAACATTATTTAAACTTAACAAAAATGGCAAAACGAGTATTAAACAAATATTTACACAGAACAGAGTGGGCTTCGCAATAAAATAAGGTACTGCAGCTTCCTCTATTGCAGCCAGCAAAATGATCATAAAGTTTTATTTATTTATTTATTTTTATTTAAAAGGGACCATGTACAGTTTAAACATAAATGTCACCATTTGATGCACTGTACCAGATTATAGCTTTAAGCTAATTCACATCTGTAGTCCCTTGGCAGGTCAAGACAAAGAAACATATTAAAGTCATACAAGAAAGAACATACAAAACGCACAATACACAGCTACACACAATAGCACATCACAAAGTATGCTTGTCAAGTAAAAGCAAGTCATGAAGACCATGGAGTTGGAATAGAGATCAGTGAGTACAGAGCTGAGCAGCTTTTAACAGACGTTTTAAGTTGGTTTTAAAAGTGCTGATAGAGCTGCAGCTCCTCACGTCGTCAGGCAGGGAGTTCCACTGATTTGTGGCCTTTACAGAAAAAGCTGATTGCCCAAATGCAGTGCGGCGAAATGGTATGGTACAATCTTGCATAGAAGATCTTCTTAAGGATCTAGTAGAATCTACTGAGCGAGAATGCACAAAATCACGCAGTGGAGGAGGGGCCAAACCATTTAGGATTTTATAAACAAGGCACAAATCTGAAAATAATCTAAAATTCTCAAAGCTCAGTAAATTGTATTTCTCCAGTATTGTACAGTGATGAAAATGCAGTGGCTTTTTGTCCAGAGTTTTTAGAGTTTGTTTGTATAAGGACTGAAGTGGTCTTATAGCTGTTTCCCCTGCCTGCCCCCAACACGTAATGCAATAAGACATATGGGAAAGGATCATAGCATGCATAAATATCTTGGCTGCATCCAGAGAGAGAGAGCTTCTAATATGTCTAAAATTTGCCAAGTTGTACTTGATGGTTTTAACCATTTTTTTTACATGTTTCTTAAAATTCAAATTTGAATCCAGTATCACGTCAAGATATTTAAAATCAGTGACTATGTAAATCATTTCACCTTTAATGAGAATATCAGCATTAAGATGTTGTACCGTGGTTTTAGAAAAAAACATACCTTTTGTCTTGTTAACATTAAGACATGATTGATCAAGCCAATGTGAGATCCTTTCCAGCGCAATTGTTAGCTTGGCAGCTGCTAACTCAGCTGATTTTGCGTGTGTGTATACAACAGTGTCATCTGCATACATTTGCAGTTCTACATCATGACACTGTTGAGGAAGATCATTAATATAAAGGCTAAATAATAAGGGACCTAACACTGACCCTTGTGGAACACCCATAGTGCACTTCAGGTTACTGGACAGTGCATCACAAACTTTAACACATTGCATCCTATTAGATAAATATGAAGACATCCATGCCAGTGCTCTGGATGAAAAGTTAAATTTAGAGAGTTTAGATATTAGAACATCATGATTGACGGTATCGAATGCTTTACGCAGATCTAAAAATACAGCACCAACTACTCCGCCTTTATCGAGCCTTGATTTGATTTGCTCTGTTAAGTGCAAGGTAGCAGTTTCGGTGGAATGATTAACTCTAAAGCCAAACTGCATATGATGTAAACCAAAATTGCTTGTGCTAAGAAATGTTGTCAGTTGCTCAATGACAACCTTCTCAGCAACCTTTGAGAGTACTGGCAGTATACTTATTGGTCTATAGTTACTGGCTTCGTGGCGGTCTCCAGACTTAAAAATAGGTGTAACAATAGCACGTTTCCAGTCATCAGGGAAAGAGCTGTGTTTAAAAGACAAGTTAATTAAATGAACAATGAGGGGAGTTAAAATATCTTTGTGTAATTTAACAAACATGGTATCGAACTGGAAAGTATCTCTACATTTGGAGCTTTTTAAGGAGCTGATGATTTTGTTCACTTGTGACTCATTAGTCTGTACCAGCTCAAAAACCTGGCCTGTAGCATTTATGGGAACAATATCCAGTTTCCTTTTTGTAAATTTTTTTCCTAGCTCACATAAAGAGTCAAGAAAAAAATTATTAAAGGCAGAAGCAACAGCAAGATGATCTTCAATTAACTCTCCTTGTACTTTAAGTTGTGGATCCCCTAAGAATTTTTGGTCCCTCCTAGTGAGATTATCAATATTTCTCCAGATCAATTTACTGTTACCTTTTGCCTCATTCAGTATGTTGAGATAAAAACTAGATTTAGCTAATCTTAGCTCTTGGATGACTTTGTTCCTTAAACCTTTATAGATCAGCATGTCATTGTCTCTTCTAGTTTTAATTGCCCTCTTAAGTGCAGCATCTCTAGTCTTCATCAGCTTCCACAGATTATCATTGAACCAGGGTAAATTATTTTTGTTTTTAGATTTTACCTGGACCCTCACATTAAATTTTTCCCTCACGGAGCTGATTCTTTGAGTAAGAGTATTACTGCCTGTTCCAGATCATCAGAGGACAGTACATCATCCCAGTTCAAGTTGTTGATTTCACTGGAAAATTCTTCTTGCTTAGCTTTAGGTATGCACTGACGGAACTTTGCCTTAGACACTGTGTTCCCAAATCTATTTTTTGTCAGTTTCCTAGCAAAAAGGGTTAGGTTATGATCTGATAAGCCAGTAATTAAATTATAACTTTTGGTTATTCTTTCTGGTTTGTTAGAAAATATAAGATCAATTTGTGTACTGGAGTATTTAGCAATCCTTGTGGGGCCTTTTACTAGTTGTTCTAGGTGGAATTTTTCTGTGATCATTTTTAGTTTTTTCCTCTTAGACTTATCCTCCCAGTTTACATTAAAATCACCCATAAGGATTAATTCTTTCTTGAGATAACACTCTTTCAAGACTTCTGTAAGTTGATCATAGAAAGTGACATCTGCAGAAGGGGGCCTGTAAACACCTAGGATATTAAATGACATATGTTGGGACAAGATTATTTTTACCCCGACATATTCCAATGTCTTAGCCGCTCTGAAGACCAAACGTTCACATTTTATGTTGTCTTTCACATAAAAAAGCACACCACCACCCCTTCCACCACTTCTATCTTGTCTAAAACATTGGTATCCGGGCACTGTGAACACGCTCGCGGGAGTTGTCTCTTTCAACCACGTTTCAGTTAAACAGAGAAAGTCCAGATTTGAATCAGACAGAAGATGAATTAGCTGATTGCTCTTTGAATTAAGGCTTCTGACGTTGAAATGTCCACCAAATAGCCCCCTCGGTTTCAGCTTCGGGTCCCATAACACTTTTGCGTGATTGACAGTTTGAAAAGTTTTGAATAACCCCTGCTTCCTCACGGCTGGGTTTCCACACACAGCGGTGCCTGCAACAGATTTAGCGAGCGTCACAGTGGACCTGTCAGAGTCTCCGCAGTCCAGCATCGGGAAGTTATCCATTAAAACATCATGCCCGGTGTTAATAAAGTTCAGTCTATTAAGGGAGAAGCCCCGCTCGGAAAGTTCATGCTCACTCACCACCATCGGCACCGGAGGAGTCCCGGACACACTCGGGCGTAACGTTGGATATGCACCGAAGTTCTGCGGCGTTCTAGGAGACACTGGTCCGGGATTTAGTTGTATATCACCGGAGAGCATGAGCAACAGGAATATGAGTTCGGTTATCCTCCGACACGGGTTGACAGGTGACCTGTCCGTAGGACCAGTGAGCCGCTTCTGAGCCTGGGCACGTCCGTATCGCAGGACAGAAGAATAGATTGCAAAATAGCCCAGCAAATTGTGATGGAAACTCACTGAAAGAGCGTCAACTGGCCCGCGGGAGTGCACGGTGGTTCGGCAGTTTTCCGGTGTTGTTTACTCTGGCTAGACAGCCACATACAGGTAGTGCCGCAATGACAAGCAGCAGCAGTCCGAAAAGCACACCATGAAACGCAGCCCAGATGTTCTTGTTGTTAAAAAGCTGCTTTGTACTTGACGCAGTTGATGCAGTATTAGACAAACATGCTTTGTGATAGGATAAACGGCCTCCTCGGTGTAACAGGAGACGCGAAGTTGCAGGGCCTGCCATACCGCAACTCCACGCAGCCGCCATGATCCAAATTCAATTCATGTTGAATCAACATCTCAGTTTCATCAAAAACCGAAGATTGTAACCGTCATAAAGACAGGATTTATTACAGGGCTGTTGTATTAGACTGCATTAGTTTTAAATAGGAGTACCTAATAAGCTGGAAACTCTGTAAAATAGTCGTAGGCTTGCGAATAACATAAAATAACAGGAATATAGTGATGTACTGTAATTTATGCATTAATAATATGTTTTATTTGAGCTGGTCACAAGGAGAGCACTGTCTCATGAACTGGAACATGACAGGCCATATAATTCAAGCTCATAAAACTATCTAGAATATACTGTTTTTATCTGCTTCTGGTGGAAACCATAGATATAAAACAGTAGATGGAACATTACATAATAACTAATGGGATAACAGTTTGCCATTTTACCTGGGTATTGTTTACAATCACCACCTATGGGCAGCAACTGGTTGTCAGCTGTTCATCAACTAATTGCTTCACCAAAAGGACCAAAGAGACCAGGGAGGCTGGCATCACTTTCCACACGTCAGCATGAAGTAGATGAGAGATTTATTTTTTACTTATGGGTCAACTAAAACTACAAAACGTTAGTGAACTATCTCACTTTACCTTTAGCTACCAAGCAACGGACCAGCTAAGTTCTAATTCAAAGTTATTGCTGATTGCTAGCTCTCAACAGCATTAATAACGTTAACGTTTTAACAAAGTTATTAATAATACCCTAACATTTGACCGCTTTATATTAGCCATTCAGATATATGATAGCACAATTATGGGATTATCTTCATGACTAAAAGCATGATTTGTTCTCTTGGAGCTATAATAATCTACCAAAATCTTTGTTTTTTTGGTTCATTTTAGACAGACACAGTTGTCTTACTCTCATTACTTTGAATAGAAAAAGTATTGGTGTTTTGGTATAAAAATACAGGGATTGTAAGGACAACATAAGCCTCTTTCACCATAGGTTCCAATTACAGCAAGTTTAAAACTGGACCCAGGTAAGATGGCCGCCATATGGTTCCATACTGGAATGGCAAGTCATTAGAACATGTTACATCTACTATTTTATATCTATGGTGGAAACAGTTTTGTTTATTCGGGCTTTGAAAAATTGCACAAAGAAGCTACAGATATCATATGAAACTAAACATCCTAAGGGATCCGTTGGTACAACCATGTCACAATAGCTTGTCGGAAAGGAGGCTAAATAACGCTACAAAGTTGGGCTAAATTTTAGGGAGGAAAAACTAGCATGGCCATTTTCAAACGGGTCCCTTGAACTCTGACCTCAAGATATGTGGATAAAAATGGGTTCTATGGGTACCCACGAGTCTCCCCTTTACAGACAGCCCACTTTATGATAATCACATGTAGGGCAAAAACCTTGCAGTTTTTTTCATGCAGAATAAATGTGTTATTTTCCCCTATTCTAAAAATGGTGTATTTGAATATCTCTGTATACTGGAATTGGGTATCACTATAAAGCTGAGATTCTTGTGGAACCAATGAGTCCAACTGTATTCATGTGTGATGATGTTAGTCCCCAGAGTAGCCATTTAATTGTAGTGAGACCATTTTTTAAAACTTGACCTCTCTGTATAAAATGACCTGTGGTGACTTCTAAGCTAATCACAGCCTCATGAAACTTTACAGCCACAAACTAGACATTCAGAGGATGGATGGCTTTCCTTGGTAGATTGACAATAAGGGGTTTCTGAGCAGTTTCCCAAACAGAAGTGCTCACCATCCAATCGCCGAAAAATGTGATTCTTGCAGAAATCTCAAAATGTCAAAAGTTTTTGATACCAAATCACAGCATGGCTTTTTCTATGGTCTTCATCAAGGTATTGGTGTCTTAATGTGGTATTTTGGAGGCATTATTGAAAATTTTTATCAATTCTCGAGTTCTAAAAAATGTTAAATTTGGCACCAAATCTGTCTAACAAATGGTATCAACCCAAAAATTGCTGCAACAACTTATGAGACATAATAGAGCATGGGGATGGCCATCATATACTTTGATCATAATGTCCCAAACCCTAATACACTTTTACAATTCATTTGAAATAATTTATTAATTAATTAATGAATTAAGTGATATATATTTCTGATTCATGACTAGAAGAACTTGACACTCAAATTAATCTTCAGGTTCCCAGCTTTCAGATGATGTACACCACTTCTATGTGTCATCTACTGTTGACCTGCTATCCCCCCCTAAAGACCCCCTGTGTACCCCCCTAAAAAAGACAAAAACGGGTCTATTGTGGGTCTCAGGGGATTAAGAGTTAAATAATAAAGGATACAAGTGGTAAATGATCGGTATTAAACCTTGTTGAATGCTATCAATGTACAGTTACCTCTACAGCTGCATATTTGATTGTGGTGTTCAATCATATCTAGACCGTTTTAAACTTGACAACATACACATTATAAATGGGCTACTTTGTATTTCCTGTTGCAATGTTTTTTAATGCAGTAGCTGAGAGGAAGTAAACTTGGACCGAAATTGTTGCCCTAGCAACAGAATGGCAATGAAAAGGTCTATAATGTATTCCATTATGCGAGAACTTTGTCAGATGACCCCCCTTCTAAGGGGCAGAGTTCAGAGCGTACCGTATGGAGACTCTGGACTCTGCAGTAGCAAAATGTTAATGCTTAAACACTTTTGACCTTTGAGTTTCTGCACGCAAGAATTTTTCTGTATCTCACAAGTGTAATAGATGCAGGGAAATGATTCTCACGATTCCCTGCATGTAGCCACGACTTAAATGTCAGAGCATCACAGATGTCAGAAAAGTTCAGACTTCTGTTGACCCCTATGTGATTATAAAGGCCCTCAAACCGAGAGAGTCCGAGATATGTAGATCTGGAACAGAAAAAGGCAAACCTCAAAATGTCAACAATGAAGCACTCATGATAGAGGAGCAATGGGTCTATGAAAGGTGCTCCGCGTTTGTACTCCTGCTCTTTGCCTTGTCCTCCTGCCTGCAGAGCAAATCTCAGTAACCTCAATGCTACTTCACTTGGTGTGCAAAAGCATTAAATGGCAATTCTACCAAAAACTACGGTTTATTTTTCGAGTCTATTCAATAACATTTCAGTTAATTCTAATTCAGGTCAAAATGTTGGCAACAATATTTCCTCTTTGTTTTGGAAATTAGCCTGCACATCGATGCCTTTTGGTTATGAGGATGAGCAGACAACTTAACTGTGGATGTGTGACAAACATCAGAGAAAAGATCATTTTCAAGCCTCCCTATCACAGCGTCTTCCTACCTGTTCTATTTCCAATTCAAGATGTTATTTAAGAGTAAAGGAATCCCTAATTGTTCATTACAAAGTCAAATCATGGCCTCCTTTATGGGTCATTTAGTCAGTAAAAGCGATCTGCCTCACAGTATTGCCAACATGTGCAAACTCCTACTGTGAAAATGACTTGACTGATTGTGGAAGTGTCTCTACATTTACCTCTGATTACCCCTTACAGAGTTAAGCATGCAAGAACAAATTCAATAGATAATATTCACAGACATCTAAATTAAACTGCCACCTGACATATTACTTTTTAAATGCAGCGATTAAAAAAGTTTCAAGGCCTATACTTCAGAAACTATCTTATTAGATCTATTTCTTTAGTGGACATCTACAATGACACCCATTGATGCCTCTATATGGCACTAGAGAAGTGACTGAGTGTACTGATACTGATACTGATATGTTACATAATGGGTGAAGATCCTTTCAGTAACTCTACAAGTACAAATCAAGGCAGCATGCTTGTTTCTAGAATTTGGGTACTAACCAGTGATCGAAGTGGGCTGGTACTCACTGGATGGGGGGGATATTGAGGGTGCTGTAATTTATCAATACAATTTTCATGTCCTTTTTGTAAAATAATTAGTGAACTGTTCATCATAACTTTTTTTAAAGTATATAAAGCAAATATAATTAATGAAACATTATTTTTAAATTTTTCTGAATCTGCTATCTTATGGCAAACATATTCAGAAGAATTAAATGTTCGAATGAAGGCTGTGATATGTGTAAATAATAATGGTACAACATGATGTAAAATTGCATATTTTTAAGTCAAAAACCTTCAAATTTTCTTGGGAGATGAACCCCAAACCAATTATCTCCTAGTATCTTTTATTCACTGTAGAAATTCAGAATGTGTCTCTTTATCCTGCTGCATCATATGTAGGAGCATCCTGACTGGGACCTGAATGATGCCCTACTATAGGCTACAAATAACACAGGAAAGCACTTTTAAAGACTATTAACACTAAACACACCACCTTAACCCTATAATGTTCCAGTTGGAATATTATTGGAGTATTATAGGCCTACTATAGAAGATGCATAGCCCAAGTATAATAATATTAAACACAGCTGATTATAACTGACACAGTATAAAATGCTTAAAGAAATAATGAATAAATAGGAATAAGTCGCAAGTGATTGCTGATACCAGCCGATACACACGCCAACATGTGAATAAGAGAGTAGCGGCACTTATTTTTTTCCACTTCAAGCACTGACATTTAACAAACTGCTTTGTCTTTGGCTCTTGCTCCTTTTGTTTCAAATCTATTCCATTTATTGTAGTTTGGGAAGAATCAGCTCAGTAAAGCAGACAATTAAGAGAATTAAATGAATTATTCAGTTAACTAAACAGGTGGTTAGGAAGCAAGTTCAGCAAGGCAAGGAGTACGTTCCCAGTAGAAAACATCACAAACAATTATGTGTGATGACCAAGATATCTTTATATTGTCACTTTACCTTTTACTCACTGTTTAATGACTAGTTTATATCTCTGTTTATATTTATTACTTCTCATTATGCATAGACATCTACTACATTCCTGTTTACATTAAGGTTTAGTCTTTTTGCAATTACTGTATACCTGTCTACCACAAATATATTTTATATTTGTTTTATTTTCACCCTATATTTGAACCTTTGCACTATTTATGTCTTAAATAGGGGGAGAAGACGACAGCCTTCACGTGGCCTCCCCTGTTATTAGCAAGAGATGGTGCAAGACCAACTTGCGAAACGAATGTCGCCAACCAAACAAAGAGCTGGCAGGCCAAGGAACGGAGGAGCGTCCCACTCAGGACGTGCGGTCATCCCGACCGTCGAAAACCGGGGTCTGCCAGTGCTCCAACTCAATGTCGAGGGCCTCACCACCGCCAAACTCGAAATCGTACGTCACCTGGCTGATTCCAATGGGGCAGCGGTTGTGCTCCTGCAGGAGACACACTGCACTAACAATAACATCCTCAAGATGCCAGGTTTCCATCTCGCTGGGTCCATCCACAACAAACAGCATGGTGTGGCAACCTTCGTGAGGACTGAACTAAGCTGGTCAGCCAGTAGCCAATCCCCACCAGGCTCCAACATCGAGTGGCTGGTTACTAAAATCCAGGAAACTTCAGTCATCAACGTATACAAGCCCCCACCATCAGAGCTGTCTGCTGCGTCACTCCCGTCCATAACTGCCCCCGCCATCTACGCAGGTGACTTCAACTGCCAACACACAGATTGGGGTTACAACTACACAACACCAAATGGAGTGGCGCTGAACGAATGGGCCTCCAACACCGATGCCCTGCTACTGTACGACCCCAAGGAGCCGCCAAGCTTCTTCTCTGCACGCTGGCATACCTCTACCAACCCGGACCTGGCCTTCGCTGTGTGCCGGAGCCATGACCCGAAACCGGAGAGATGCGTCCTAGACAGGTTTCCCTGCTCACACCACCGACCGTCCATCATTAAAGTCCCATCATTGGTGCAACCGGTACCAGGGAAACCTGTCAAAAGATGGAACTTTCGAAAGGCCAACTGGAAGGCATTCGCTCAGGAGACGGAAAGAAGGCTGGCTAGTCAGCCAGAACCTGATGCAGCCGACGTAGATGCCACCTATGAAGCCTACTGTGGGGTCCTCCTGGGAGCGGCAAAAAAGACCATCCCACGCGGTTACAACAGGAACTACATCCCTGGCTGGGACGAGAAGTGCAGCCGACTCCTGAGCGACCACCAGAGGGCTAGTTCCAGGGAAGATGTGGATGCGGCTGCAACGGCACTGCTTCAGAGACTGGACACCACGCGTAGAGACAGATGGACTAAAGTTGTTGAGTCAATTGACTTTACCCACTCTAGTCGGAAGGCGTGGCAAACCATCAACCAGCTAACAGGCAGATGCACAAAGCCCCCAAGCTGCCCAGTCACAGCAGATGCCATCGCGTCCGAGCTCCTGAAGAACGGTCGCTTCCCAGACGCAGACAAAGATGTTGCCCGTCTGATAACGCAGGAGGTGACTTCCCTCTCCAGGGTGGCCAGTGCAGATTCCAACCTCTCAGGAGATTTCACAGCAGACGAACTCAGTGAGGCCATGAGCAAGCTCAAGCCGGGCAAAGCTCCAGGCCGTGACAACATCCACCCAGAGTTTGTTATACACCAGAGCACAACAACATCTGGCTGGCTCTGTGCATTCTTCTCATCCTGCTACCAGAGGTGCAAGCTGCCCAAGACCTGGCGCCGTGCTTCTGTAATCGCCCTGCCGAAGCCAAACAAATCTGCGGAAGACCCCAAGGCATACCGACCCATATCGCTGCTCTGTGTTCCATTTAAGATCTTGGAAAGAATGATCCATTGCCGCATTGAGCCAGTGATTGACCCACAGCTTCCACGGGAACAGGCCGGTTTCCGTCGCGGTAGGTCCACAGTGGACCAGGTTACACTACTGTCTCAAGACATCGAGGACAGCTTCCAGGATAATGAGAAAGCTGGGGTCGTGTACCTGGACTTGACCGCCGCGTACGATACCGTCTGGCACCGTGGACTTCACCTGAAGCTGCTGAGGACAATACCCGATCGACATATGGTGAAGTTCATCATGGAGACGCTGTCTAACCGCAGTTTTGTCCTCCAGACCAGCGATGGCCAGCGCAGCAGGCTAAGAAGACTAAGGAACGGTGTCCCACAGGGGTCGGTCCTTTCTCCGATGCTGTTTAATATTTACATCTATGATCTACCAGATACGAAATCCAGAAAGTACGGCTACGCGGACGATCTTGCCATCATGCTGAGAAGACCCACATGGAAGGCACTGGAAGACGGTCTCAACCAGGACATGGACGTCCTAGTAGCCTACCTACGAAAGTGGCGCCTATAGCTCAGCACCGGCAAGACCGTTACAGCAGCATACCATCTCCGCAACAGAGACGCCAAGAGGGAACTGGAGGTATACGCTGACCACAAATGTCTGGAGTCCCAGCAAGCCCCTAAATACCTTGGTGTGCGTCTGGATCGGACACTGTCCTTCAAACAACACCTCGAAGATGTCAGGGCAAAGACAACATCAAGGGTCGCGCTGATCCGTCGCCTCGCTGGCACAACCTGGGGAGCCACTGCCAAGACACTACGGATATCCACCCAAGCCCTGGTCTTCTCAGCAGCGGAGTACTGTGCCCCAGTCTGGAGCAGAAGTCCACATGCAAAAAAGGTGGATGTGGCTATCAACAACGCCCTCCGGATCATCACTGGATGCCTGAAGCCCACCCCTGTCGTCCTGTTGCCAGTCCTTGCAGGAATCGCACCGGCTGGCCTACGACGAGAGGCTGCCACTCTCGCCCTAGCAAGGAAAGCATGGAAGCATGACTGGCACATCCTCCATAACACCACAAAGACAGCAGCTCCTCTGAACAGACTCAAGTCCCGCCACCCCTACAACAAGGCGGCACAAGAGATGCTCCATTCCACCACTGAGGGCCTGTCCAAAAATGGATGGCTGGCGGCAGCTTGGAAGCAGGAGTGGGAGAGGGCTGGGCCAACCCGCATCCATCACTACATCTTGGATCCAGGAGATGGCGCCACAGGAGACGATCTTCCACGCCAGCAGTGGACTCTGCTGAACCGTCTACGAACTGGGGTCGGTCGCTTCAAATCTTCAATGAAGAAGTGGGGCCTGGCAGACAGCGCTGCATGCGAGTGTGGTGCCCCTGAACAGACTGTCGAGCATATTATGACCACCTGCCCCCTATACAGACCACCCTCGGAAGCCAGCCTCTTTGACGTGGGACCAGAGACAAGGGCATGGCTACAAGACACTGAGTTGGACCTCTGATGTTACACGAAAGAAGAAGTCTTAAATTCTCATTTTTACTTGCACAAGTCTCTTTTTATACATATTTAATGAGCTTTGTTGGAGGGAGCCTGGGATCAAAGATTTCCATTGCTTCTCTGTATTGTTGTTTATATGACAATAAATAACTCGAATAACTTGAAACAAGTGGCATAATTTAATCAGATGATTAAAGTGAGTGTTGCAGGAGAGCTGCTAGAAGCTGTAGTGCTGACTCTTTTAGACCTCTACACAACAACAAAATGTTGGACAACTCGTAAAGTTTAAAGGTGCCCTGTGGAGTGTTCTTACATTCAGTTTTACTCAGCAAAACACATCGTGTGTGTCCTTGAGGTCTAATAAACATGGTGAATTAACGTTCTTCATTATAAATCATTTGGGAAGAGAAGTTTCTTTAGTGTATAATCACCTGAAAATACGAATCCCTGTGATTTTTGTTACCTTACAATGAGCAAAACAGTAGCCCAAAACAGACAACCCAAATACTGGCTCTAGATAGGGCCATTTGCTTTTTCACATTTTAGCATCGGCCACTGTAGTTCTCCTACAAGCTTGGCACACAGGAGAAGTTTCAGTTGGTTGCAATCTACAACTTCGCCACTAGATGCCGCATAGTCCTACACACTCAACGTATTCTCATATAAAGGTTTGCATGATATCTTCCGAAAGTTTTTTGTTTTCGTATGAATGTCCAGCAACATGTGTCAATTTCTGCTCATTACATACAGTCTTTTCAAAATAAACTTCTGTCTTCACAGGAAAAAACTTCCGTAGGTTTAGGCAAGAAAGTTACTTTTAGGAAAAGATCGACTTGGTTAGGATTAGGCAACAAACTACTTAGGCTCAGGAAAAGATCAACTTGGTTAGGTTTAGGCAACAAAACTACTTAGTTAGGCTTAGGAAAAGATCGACTTGGTTAGGATTAGGCAACAAACTACTTAGGCTTAGGAAATGATCGACTTGGTTATGTTTAGGCAACAAAACTACTTAGTTAGGCTTAGGAAAAGATCGACTCGGTTAGGATAAGGCAACAAACTATTTAGGCTTAGGAAAAGATCGACTTGGTTAGGGTTAGGCAACAAAACTACTTAGCTAGTTTCAGGACAACATTGACTTGCTTAGGGTTAGGGAACAAAATTGCTTAGCTGGGCTTAGGAAATAACTTGGTTTGGCTGAAAAAAACTCCAGAAGTTACTTAAGTACATAACTTACGTGACAAATAAATCAACGTTGACTTCTGGTTTCAGACGGGACACGAACGCCGTACTCCTGGGTGAAAGATGGGTATTTTCTGGTATCTACCCCAACCTCCTCCCTACACACTATTCGCCATTATTTATAGTTCCTGGTTCACGATTACCTTAATTACACATGAATTGATTTTGTGCGATATTCACAAATTAGTGCATTACTTTTCGTGGGTATAGCTATGAACAGTATATGAGACCATCTTGACACACTGCACCTTTAAGATCAAACCTCACAATCTATGAAATTGAGGACAACTACATGCTAAACCTTTTAATTATATCTCCAGGCATGACTTCATGTCGTCATATATTTTGATCAACTTTGACAGATACATACCACAGTATCCCCAAGCAGGGCATGAAAAGACGATTTATCTGATCCTTTCTATCTTTTGCGGTCTACTGTGATCAGTCTGATAAATACACAGAAACCTGCATTCTGGCAGGTACTTCTCTTAACAGTTTGATCGCAGTAAATTGATGTCATCATGTCATCGTTTGGTTCTTCATTTGGAGCACTTGATCATGTTACCGAGGCAGAGTTTAGTCAAAATTGGTCTCAAATTAATTTGAACATCTGGCGAAAAATAGTTTTCTCACTGCAGCAGTGAGCAATATGGCGTGGCAATTTTTAGCAGCTCTTCATCATCGTTTCTCATGATCTTGTGATGTAATTAAATTGCCTGCCTGCAGTTCAAAACGCAAGTAAAAACATCTACAGTACTGTTACCATAGTGTGCCATTACAGGGCATTATGAGCCTTTTTAAATTTTAATTACAAACCGAAAATCATAATAGCTAAGCATATTTGTATAATACCCAAGGTACCATGTGTTCTTGTAACACAGTTCATAAAGCTATTTAAATTATGAAAAAAAGGTTTATAGCTAATTATGAGTGTACTGTTAGGTGTTTGTCGTGTCATTAAGGTTCCAAATGCAAGGTAATCATCTCAAAAGCTTATTCACACCATAAATACAGTCAAAGTGAGCTTAAATTTGCATTTCTAGAGAGAATGAAGTCAATCTGAGGCAAAAAAAAGTGGTATAAAAACCTACTTCGTGTCATTCAGAAGCTCTTTCTACGTTTACACCTTGAACTGAGTAAAGGGTCTTCCATATCTGTAAAATTCTGTAAAATCAATTAGGTGGCTGGTGCTGCAAGATTTCATTTTATTTGTCACAGTATTAGTCTGCAGAGGTTTGCTTTTGATATTTCTTCCCTGCCTTTCTTCATGTTACTCGGCTGACAGACAAACCAAAGATACCAATAGAACATCCAACTTAAAGCATCTTTAAAGGCAGCTGATGCCGATGTAGCTGTGCTGCATTTAATGGGCCAATGTTGTTTTGATGTTTTTTTGTTGGTGTATTTTATTCATTTTTTTATTCCCACAGATAACAAGCCAAACAGCAGATAATGCGGTGTCACATATTTTCAGGACAGCTACAATGGTATTTGCCAGCAGAGTTTTTTTTTTTTCTCCAGCTGTCTAAGGCATCAGCGGTAAATGTCAGACTTTGGTGTCAGCCCCTCAGAATCAAAGAGAGGAAAAACTTCTTTTTAGACGAACTATTTTGCACTGACGTTCAACAATCATGCAGATAGAATTCCATCGCAGCAAAAGACAGACCAATTTCTCAACCAACGCACGCCACGACAGTCACGATCGCGATCATGATCAAAGACAGACTCCAGTGTTTACAAAGTACTCGGTAAAAGAGATATATTCATGCCAGCGTATGTCCACCTTTGATTGAAAGCAACAAGCCCTCCCCCCAGTCTCTGGAGGTTGTCAGAAGGCATTTGGCAAACACGGAAAATCATTAAATGAAATGGAAGTAGACAAACCAGGGGGGTGGGTTCCTGATCACTAAATTAGAGTAAATGCTTCCTTTATGGTTACATATATACCTCATGAAGGCATAAACTGAGGATTCATGAATGCAGGATTCAAACCAGCCTTAAATAATACAGTGATGACTCACCTCTTGCTGTAAATCCTTGATGATTTTGGTCTTTTTCTCCATCTCCACTTTAAGAAATTTGATCTGAAGACAGAAAGGACAAAAGCAAGATGATCATACTGAATGCCCCGCTTCATTGTTTGTTTGTTTTCCATTCAGTGAACATATTTAAGGTTTTCCTCGGTTATGGATGCTGAGCATGCCGGTTTAAGCAGTATATGTGGAATTAAATGCACTGAATGAAAGCGATTATGACAGCAAACAAAAAGCAGCGTCAGTATGTGATTTACTTCCTTCCAATATTAAAACCCTTTAAAACCCTGACGGCCAGCCGGCGGGCCCGGCCGCTATTCTGTGTTTCAGAGGCTGTAGCTGGCTCAGTTTTCAAGGTTGGGAATATACTGATATCACGTGAAACTAGAAAAACCTAAGGAATCCATTGGTACCAACCATGCTACCAATCATGCTAGCTTGCCAGTTAGATAGGTAAATAATGCTATGAGGTTACGGTACATTTTGGCAAGGAAAAACTGGCATGGCGATTTTCAAAGAGGTCCCTTGACCTCTGACCTCAAGATATGTGAATGGAAATGGGTACCCACGTGTCTCCCCTTTACAGATATGCCCATTTTATGATAATCACATGCAGTTTGGAACAAAAACCATGCAGTTTCTTGCATGCAGTATAAATGTGTTATTTTCACCTGTACTAAAATGGTGTGTTTGAATATTTCTGCATACTGATAGATAGATAAGCTAAGATAATCACAGCCTCATGAAACTTCACATCCACAAACTAGAGACCTAGGGCATTCAGAGGATGGATGGCTTTCCTTGGTAGATTGACAATAACGGGGTTTCTGAGCAGTTTCCAGAACAGAGGTGCTCGGCCATCCAATCGCTGAAAAACGCTATTCTTGCAGAAATCTCAAAATGTCAAAAAACTTTGATACCAAATCACAGCATGGCTTTTTCTGTGGTGTTCCTCAAGGTCTTGGCGTCTTAATGTGGTATTTTGGAAGGATTATTGACAATTTTATCAATTTTCGAGTGGTAAAAAATGGTTAAATTTAGCACCAAATCTGTGTAACAAATGGGTATCAACCCCAAAATTGCTGCAACAACTTATGAGACATAATACAGCATGAGAATGGCCATCATATGCTTCCATCATAATGTTCTAAACCCTTATACACTTTCACTATTTATGTTAATTCATTCATTAATTAATGTTTGTTTCTTATTAATGACTAGAACAACTTGACACACAGTGCTGAGCAGCATCTCGAATTAATCTCCAGGTCCACAGCTTTCAGATGATGTGTCACTTCTATGTGCCATCTACTTCTGACTTTTTATCCACCCCCTGAACATTCCCTGTCCCTGTCCCCCGGCCCCTATCCCTCTAAAAAAGAGGTCGGAATGGCAAGGGGTTAAAGGACAAGGCAGGCAACATTCTATATTTGTGTTACTGTCAACAAATCCCATGAAAACACCAAAACCGACAATGCCTTAGTCCGTCTCTCAATACCGTCTGACTTCTCCAGCACTCCCCCCAAGCCTATTTATTACCACTGAAGAAGTAAATCTTTAGAAACATGTGAGCATTTTAGTTTTTAATAAACATTACTTAGACAGGAGTAAATAGTGTAATTGTCGAAGACTAATTTCAGCCGCTGATTAAGACACATTTCTACTACCTGTTTACAGCAGCAGGACGGTGTATGAGGGATGGACTCAAAACAGTCTACAGTACTCGCATTCATGGTAGTGAAGGAAGATGTTACCGAACGCAACAGTTGCGCTCACTGATTTTTTTTAAATAGCTTTTTGATAACAATGAAGCTCTATGGCACAGAGAATGAAGCTGCAAATGGCTTTGGATAAACATAACACTTGATTGTAGTGGAAGGGGGGGTTGCAGTGTTACGCCCACATAGACTTTATTTGGGCAGGCCACGGCTGCCCAAGTATATTTTTGCGACCTGTTTTAGCATTTTTTTTAATGTGCTTTATCTGTCTGAGAGGACGACTCCATCCTCATAGAGCTTCGTTCTGCTGGTGCAGCCTCAGGCTTCGCAGCCTCAGCTGTACAGACTGGACCCACGGCGGGACTACAATGGCGTGCGGCAGCCCGATGTGCTGCTGAACTCCGCTCACCCCAGACTGGATTTGGTTTTGGCGACGGACTGCTGCACTCTGCTCACCCCTCATTGGACTGACAGGCTTCAACACATTACGCTGTGACACATTAGGCACACACAAGGTTCATTCCAGAGCCCGCAGTGATTGGTTTTAAGAAATCTTGTAAGTTTGACTGCTTAATTTTTCATTGAACATAAGAAAATATAGAGATAAGTAGTGAACTAGTGGATATTAACATGACACTGTGGGTTGGTTTTCCTCCTGGACTCCCCAATTTTTTGAGTCACTAGCCACCACTGGTAAAATCCTATTTCAACATAAAGCTGACCCCTCTTTGAAAAATAACAACAACAAAAAAAACCTACCCAACAAAGCAATATCTGAATAGTCAAATATTCGGGTCCAGCCCAGGTTTTGGTCTTTTCACGGGATTTGTTGACAATAAGAAAAAAAACAGAATATCACCAGACTAATCCTTTAACCAATAGTCTATTACTAAATCTTGATTTATGTTTTATATGCACCACGTTGTACAGAAGCAAAACAGCATTTCCATCCTTTTTTCATCATCTAGCAGGGCACCCTGGGGAGCTATAAACTAGACCACACCAGTTGACTCATCCCCAAGCAGAGGGCATGATAACATCAGAGGTCATGCTCAGTCACGGTCACTGCCCCCGAGAATAGTAAACAAATATATATAAACATATAAAACAGAAATAAAGATCATTCTGGTGCAGCATTTAGTTTGCTAATTGTTAATTGTATAAAAAGATGAATTATAGCTGCCTCTACGTATTAGTGTATTGAATGCTTTTGATTATTCCAATGCAAGTAGCACAAACATGGTTAGCATTTGATTTATTGTCTTTAATCTAACCAGTATGAGCAGTGGGGGTACGTTTACACTGAGGCAGTATATTGAGGCTCCTACCATAAATGAACACTGTTCCTTATAAACTGACGGTGGCACAGAGGCCCCTCTCTGTAGTGAAAATTTAAACCAGTTTTAAGCTGGCCACCCATCAAGGTTTAAAGACTTTTTAACTCTGATAAAAAACCTGCCACATATTATATTTCTCTAGTGTCGTACAAAGTTAGTTTAGCATAACAAGTGTGCAGAATTGTTCCATCCGGAGCTCTGTGATTGAGGCACATATGATACGCTGAGGCATTTATTCCTGCAGTGAGCGACTACCTACTTTCCACTGTGTGCCTGATTTAATAGCCCATATGCTTATCATGTCAGAGTGATATCTTTGTTTATCGCGATCCTTTTATCATGAGCTCAGCATGTCTTGCTGGAGCAGGCCTGTGGCTTGTGTTTAGCAGCCAGACAGAGGTTCAAACACCAACTGCAGATGGCAAACTGCTGCCATGGGCTACCGTATGTTAAAAAGAATGAATTTTCGGTGTGTGAGAGAGAGATAGATAGGCCCAAGGTTTGTCTTTCTTTCTGTTTTTCATTCTGAAAAGACGGTTTTAAGCGGTGTGTGTCCTTGGGAGAGGTCATCAAGATAGTCTGGAGGACAAAAAGGAAAAAGATTCATGGGGCTGGTGACCTCATACCAGGTATGTACCCTGGGGAACTGTAAACTAAGCCTCACCAGTTGACTCACATCCCCAAGCAGGGCATGATAACATCAAGGTTCATGTTTGAGCCTTTCAGTCACTGCCACAGCCCCCGGGGAATGGTTAAAAAAATCCACATCCTGGTGCAGCATTTGGGTTTTTAGTTGAAAGGAGTAAAAAAGAGGACAACATAATAACTTCATCTATATATTAGTTCAGTGTACTGAATGCAACTATCGTTTTCATTATTTCAAGAATTTTTAAAATACAAAAATCAGCTAGCTCTATGTGGATTTTGAAATGTAAAAAAAATGAAAGTGAAAAGGAAAATGAAGCATAGCAGGAGCCAGGTGTTGGACTATTCGTTGATGGGCTAAATGAAACATAAATGCAAAGATGATTTTGTGTGAAATAAGGGCTGTCAATCAATTAAAATATTTGAGTCAGATTATTGGCATGATTGTCCATAATCTGGACAGCCCAGATGTCCAGATTATGGACAATCATGCCAATAATAATTGCAAATGAATCGCACATTTTTTATCTGTTAATGAATAATTAGTTAGTTATTATTATAATTATATATATATTATATTTATATAATTATTAGTTAATTAATTAATCCACGTATCAACATGGGAGTGGGCAAATATGCATACTTTATGCAAATGGATGTATATATTAATTATTGGAATTCAATTAACAACACAAAACAATGACAAATATTGTCCAGAAACCCTCACAGGTACAGCGTTTAGCATAAAAAATATGCTGAAATCATAACATGGCAAACTCAAACCAAACAGACAACAACAGCTTTCAGTGTGTCAGTGTGCTGACTTGACTATGACTTGCCCCAAACTGCATGTGATTATCATAAAGTGGGCATGTCTGTAAAGGGGAGACTCGTGGGTACCCATAGAACCCATTTTCATTCACATATCTTGAGGTCAGAGGTCAAGCGACCCCTTTGAAAATGGCCATGACAGATTTTCCTCTCCAAAAATGTAGCGTAAGTTTGGAGCGTTATGTAGCCTCCTTCACCTAAACCACATGGTTGGGACCAATGGATTCATTAGGTTTTCTAGTTTCACATGATGCCGGTATCATTACTCTAACTTTAAAACTGAGCCCTCTACAACCTCTGAAAGATCGATTGCGTTAACTCGTTAAAGAAATTAGTGGCGTTAAAACGAATTTGCATTAAGGCGTTATTATCTCGTTAACTTTGTCAGCCCTATCTGAAATATAAATCACGTAGTGATAAAATTATATGTCCATCAGTTGATTCTACAGAAATGCTTAATTATTTGACAAACAACAAAACGAGTCTACAGCCATGCTAACATGCTCACAATGACTATGCTATCATGCTTATGTTTAGCACGTAATAGTTACCATAGTCACCATCTTAATTTAGCATGTTAGCATGCTAACATCTACGAAGTAGCACAAAACACAAAGTACAGCTGGGGCTGATGGGAATATCATTAGTTTTGCAAGTACTTAAATTATCCAAATAATCTTTCATAAACCAAGTATTGGACAAATGAAAGTTTTGACCCAATATTGGCGCAAGATGAAAAGACAGGGGACACTAAAGTTAACACAATCCGACACTAAAGTTATCACAATCCATCCTGAGCGGGCCATGAATGTCTGTAAATGATAAATGAGCACAACCTCTTAACAGTGCATTACGTGGTTGTGGCATGTAATGTGTTAAAATTATGTGTCGGCACCAAGGACACAATGCCAATGGAAGGTCAATTAGGATCCTTTGTCGTGGTGGACATACAAATTCCCAGGTTGAACAGAAATAGGTTTTGCTCAAAGTCTAGAGAGGGAGTCGGGGTGGACGGATGCACACGATCTGACTGTTATCAGGCTATTGAATAGGCATTATCAATATCAACACACATCTGTCCCAAGTGTGTAGGCTAGTAGGGCCTACTAAACTAATAGGTTCACAATACTGTTATCACCCATTTATTTCAGTGAGCCAATGTTCACCACAGATGTGGGTAATTAGGGCACTACTATGTTGTAAAAGTGAAAGCGATACTTAGAAGCAGCACGTTCTAACACGTTGTAAAACTGAACGAAATGTTATGCTTTCAACATAAACAAAACAACTTCTACTTTAGGTTTAGGCAACAGAACTACAACTTATTTAGGTTTAGGCAACAAAACAACAACTACTTTAGGTTTAGGCAACAAAAACCCTCGGTTAAGTTTAGGGAAAAGCATCATGTTTTGGCTTAAAATAATATCAGTTTTTACACAGGATGTGAACACCAGTCTCCTGGTTGAACGTCCTGTGTTTGTCTGACATCACCATCAGCTTCTGCTCCTGTCATAATTACTATGGTCACTAGAGATTGCTGTCATCTACTTTTATACCTTCTTTCGTTGATCGGCCATGTGAATAGATGATAAAACCTACTAGTGGGTATAGTAGGGCCCCGACCCACATCTATGGGGGTTATAGCGACTGACAACGCCTATTTGATCAGACAACAGTCTAATCGGCTGCCGGATGGGTCAAACACAGGACTTTCTCCCAGGAGACCGGTGTTCGTGTGAAGCCAAAAGTCAATGTTGAATTATTTTAAATTAGGTAGGCTACTCAATAAGTTAAGTCACAAACATAGTCCTTTTAACCCAAACCATGAAGTCTTCTTTCAAACATGGGACTTCCACACAGGAGACCGGTGTTCGTGTCCCGTGTGAAGCCAAATGTCAGCGTTGAGTTATTTTAAATTACGTAGGCTACGTATACATTTATGTAACAAACGTTGTTTTTTTAACCCAAACCATGATGTTTTCTTTCCTAAACCTATCCAATTAGTGTTGTTGCCTAAACTGGTTTGTTTCCATGGTGGTGACACATCATTTGAACAAGTTACGTGCCAACACCTCGTAATGTTCTGCTAAAAGTAATGGTAATTTCACATATTTCTGTGAGATCATGTTGGTTTTTGACTGTTGATCGGACAAAACAAGCAATATGAAGATATCAAATGACAGGCTCTAAACATTTTTTGGGGAAAATAGTTGTCTTTGTATATGCAGCATCTCTATATTTCCAATGCAGGATTCTAAACCAAGAAGTTGGAGATGCATCTTGCTTGCATAAATTAAAAATATTTATTACAGCTTCTGACATGCAGACATCACCAAATGCACACTCAGAGCAAAAAAGTCTTCCTCATGCAGAATGCTGTCTGAAATAGAGACTGGCTTGAATTTCTTTGTCCATACCTAGCGGCATGTTTAACCACTTTTTTGTCTTCTGCTTTGTGCGTGCTTTTGCTGGTTTCTGCACAACAGAAGCTGCGATAAATATTTTAACAACTATTTTTGCAAGCAAGGTGCTTGTAACATTGTTAATGTTGATTTTCTCTGGGGGTTTTGGAAGCCCTGTTTTCACACTCAATTTTATGTGGACACAAAATACTCTAAACTAGATACAGTATTTCATTGTTCTACTGAACGTGTGTGGCATTAGCATGCTGCAGAGGTGTTCGTTTTAATCTTGGATCTCAGCGGGGGTGATAAATATCATTTAACAGAACATAAATGTCAAACCCAGAACCATAAAATGCAACAACTGATTTGTCTCTGGTCTAAGGAAAATGGCAAGAATGTCACTTGAAATCTTACTGTACTATCATTTATCTCAAATGGTATAGATTATATGATTGTTGTTGATCGTCATGTCATTGTGCTCATTTAACCTCATGACTGTGCATAAGAAGCGGGGACTATTACAGGAAAAGCTATCAATTAGCATACATTGAAAATCCCAGAAAACCTTCAGGGCTACAGTAGCTGTCAGTGCAGCCAGACAGGCTTCATGCTGATTTGTTGATAAGGAGTTTGGTTGTAGAACAAGAGGTGGTCTCTCTGAATAATATGAGGGTACGAATGTGGGACAATACAGTAAGATAGAGCACATGCATAAACACAACTACCAGTGACACAACACCTCCGTAGACTAGATACAATGCATTTTAAATGACTTTGTGTCTATATCAGCAAACTTGGGCTGGGGCTCAGACACAATAGTTACAGCAATTTGGAGTACGAGGATAGTGGAGATCAGTTTATACAATAGACATACAGGTTGATGTAAACGTTTGTCCACTAAAGAATTGCCATTTCGTTACAAAGATGCATTTTCCAGAGCAGTATCTGTTAAAGGAATTGCATTTCTTAGGTTTATTTTAGGGCTGTCAAAGTTAACACGTTAACGCAAATTTGTTTTAACGCCACTAATTTCTTCAACACATTAACGCAAATTGCGATTTTAAAGTTGTAGCGGGATCAGTTTTAAAGCTAGAGTGAAGGTACTGGCATTATGTAAAACTAGAAAACCTAAGGAATTGTTACCAACTATGTCATACTATTGTTGGGAAGGAGGCTAAATAACATGGCCATTTTCAAAAGGGTCCCTTGATCTCAGACCTCAAATTATGTGAATGTAAATGGGTTCTATGGCTATCCACGAGTCTCCCCTTTACAGACATGCCCACTTTATGATAATCACATGCAGTTGTGGGGCAAGTCATAGTCAAGTCAGCACACTGACACACCGACAGCTGTTGTTGCCTGTTGGGTTTGAGTTTGCCATGTTATGATTGAGCATATTTTTTTATGCTAAATGCAGTACCTGTGAGGGTATCTGGACAATATCTGTCATTGTTTTGTGTTGATAATTGATTTCTAATAATACATATATTCATACATTTCCATTAAGCAAGCATATTTGCCCACTCCCATGTTGACAAGATAACAAATACTTGACAAATCTCCCTTTAAGGTACATTTTGAACAGATACAAAATATGTGATTAATATGCGATTAATCGCGATAAAATATTTTAATCTATTGACAGCCCTAGTTTATTTGGCTATTTAATTACATATAAATATTTGTGGCGGTATAATTATCTTACTATCAAACATTTAAAAAGCAACAATGAGAGATTTAGCAAAATTATTAGAAACAAAAGCAACAAATTAACCTTATCAACTAAATAAAGACAGAAAATATATTTTGACCTATTCACTCCAGCTGTAGTAAATCATATAGTCACTTTAAGAGATTATAAAATTTGCTTCTTAAATGTATAGGTACTCACATACTAAACGTACATACTCACATGTCTCATGCTGCTTGGTAACTTAATCCACTTGTTTCAGTGTCCACGGTACTGACAACAAAGGACCAGTCTAGCAGTCTTACCTTGAACTAATTAGAGGTTAAAGTGCTTTTAAATCGCAGCAGACCATGTAAATTGAACAACAGTCATTAATTAATTATTTTGTCATAATGACTAGAGTGAGCAAAGGTAACATTATCTGTTGACATTGGATGCCTCTTCCCATTTTCTCTATAATAATGTTAATATGCCGTGACCATGACAAATGCTGGTCAAGAAGACTCAGTGCTAATTTAATTAGATTAATCTGTTCCAGCTCAAAGCCTTGTATAAAGACACACAGCTTTCAACTAATCAATATACTCCAATTTGCCATTGAGTTGGATTTAACACATTGTTTCTTTTGAGCTAATCTTACACATTATGCAACTTAACCCCAAATACCTTAGTCAAGTTCTATAGTAGTATTTAAGATTTGTGTGTAAACAAAAGCTTTAATTTTACTAATCATTGGATTTGAAATTACTGGAGTGGAAATGATTAGCTGATTGATGCATTTGTTGATCAACAGAAAACTAATCAGCTATTGCAATAACCAAACTATCATATTAGTCATCACGTAAAAATACCAAACATTCACTTTCCAGCTCATTAAATGTGACGTTTTACTGCATTTTTAAAATCTTATATGATAGTAAACGCATGGATGGATTACTGAATGGGCCTATTGGGCACAGGCCCAGGGCCCAAAGTGTCAAGGGCCCCCTTGGCCCTGCAAAATGTCACTCAAACAGACACGTACCAACCAGGAAGTGACTCAAAAAGACCACAAAAAGTCACAAAACAACTACAAAGAGTCACAAAATAACTACAAAGATACACAAAATGACCACAAATAGACACAAAACAACTACAAAGATTCACAAAATGACCACAAAGAGTCACAAAACAACTACAAATAGATGCAAAACAGCTGCAAAGAGAAACAAAATGACCACAAATAGACACAAAACAACTACAAAAAGGGGGAAACACATACAGACAACAAGACCAAAACAATTAAAGTGACACAAAACAATTACAAAGTGCCAAAAAACGACCACAAAGAGACACAAAGCAGCAACAAAGAGACACAAAATTACCACAAAGAGACACAAAACAACAAATAAAGAGTCTTGCTCCTATGTAGGACCAACCCGGTTGCACGAAAAGGTGTTTGAGTGACGGTAATATAAGAGAAAAGCGTGCAATAAGAACCCTGCTCTTGCTTTTGGGCGTGTCATTTGTACGCCATGTGGTCTGTACTAATTGCAATGCAAATGCATCCGTGTAAATATGTTACGCTCAAATCTAGTGACGTAGAATAAAAGCGAGAAAGACTGCTTATGGTCCAACAAACACAGGACTTGCAACCAGGAGACCCATGTTCGAGACCGGTGTTTTGTTTTGTAAGTGACGTTGAGTGTGTGACGTGTTTCCCGTATTAATGTTACATTGTTTCCGTACATGTTGTACTTAGTTTCCGTACTTATTTTAAGGCCAACCAAGACGCTTTTCCTCAAGGTTTTGTTGCCTAAACCTAAGTGAGTAATTTTGTTGCCCCCTGATGGTACTGCACCTTCATGCATGAGTGTAATAGTCACACCTAGGCGAGGCAAAACGTGACAATGACATGCTATCTTTTGGTGGACAGGCGGGTCTATTACACATTTTGGCGTGATATCGGCTTGGTTCATAATCTGTCCATGAGTAAATGTGATATCTTTGGGTTTGTGACTGTATTTTAGCAATTTCAATACATCACCTCGGGCTCTGGGAAAATGGTGCTGTGCATGTGCATTTTTCACAGTTTTCTGAGATTTTACGGTCAAATTCAATTTAATTTTCCATATAGTGTTTAAGATACCTGAGTGGAATTTAATTAGAAGCAAGGTGACAGTTGGGCAGCAGCTGGATAGATGGAAAGGTAGATACTGTAGATGGAGAGATGGATAGATGGATGGATAGATAAGTACATGTTCTTAGCTCTTTGTCTCTTCCTATTAATTTTTGCATGGGAGATCGGGGTGAGGACACAAAGCTTTCTCTCGCAATCGCTGAGAGTTTCAATTAACTGGTGTGGCAAGGAGGCGAGGGAGCTGGCTGCTGGGTAATGAGCGTGGATCACTGAGGGGCCTGTGTGACAGGTGACGGGGCTGGTTAGAGAAGACCGGATGTTGATGGTCAGGTCAGCTCTGTCTTACCGTAGCCTGCTGCTTCTCGGCTTTCTCATTTGCCTCATCCAGCTGCTTCTGCAAGGCTGCCTGGAGGGACTTCATCTCCTCTCTGTCAAGTGAGAGGGAAGTGAGAAACACTCTGTTAGCACATCCTCCTCCTCACACTCTCAGAGGTCTCGACCGCTCTGCACAGAATGGCTCTCTTAAATAAACCACTGTTAAAAGCCATTTTGCACATAAACTAATTTGTGTAGAGCAATATTCACCATATTATCATAGGTTAATGTCTATTCAACAAAAAAACAAAACTAACAGCAGGTTACATGTTGTCACCTGTTATATTGGAACAATTATGTTCATGACGTTTTAGAGCAGTTAGACAAATGTTGACAAATGTAAAGCTGTATGAATATTTTCAGCCCACAAAATTATGTTCCTATACGACTAAACTGCCTTCTCAATTACATTTCGAGGGAAATGTATTTCTCCCGGATTACGGTCGCACTTTGAAACAGTTTTAAACACATGGTTAACATTGTAAATTGAAACAAAACAAGAAAACGCATAAAAACTACTTTGTTAGGTATAGGCAACATAACTACTTTGTTAGGTATAGGCAACAAAACTAATTGGTTAGGTTTAGTAAAAAAAAAAACAACATAATAGAAATGAGTGAACACTGAATTTTAGTTTCACACGGGACATGAACACCAGTCTCCTGGGCAAAAGTCTGGTATTTGATGACACTTTGAAACAGTCTTAAAGACGTGGTTAATGTTGTAATGTTGTAAATTGAAACAAAACAAAACAAAAATACACAACAAAACTACTTGGTTAGGTTTAGTAAAAAACATAATGGTTTGGCTTAAAATTACTATGGAATTTAAATAAAACAAACAAAACATTCAACAAAACCACTTTGTGAGATTAATTGATTAAAATAAGTGAACATTGACTTGAAGTTTCACACAGGACACGAACACCGGTCTCCTGGGTGAAAATACAACAAAACTTCTTGGTTAGGTTTAGTAAAAAACATCATCATTTGGCTTAAAATGAATATGAAATTGAAAAAAAAAAAAAAAAATGCAACAAAACCATCAAATTAAAATCAAATTCAGAATTAATTTCTAAATTTAAAAAAATTTAAATAAGTGAAGATTGACTTTTAGTTTCACACATGACACGAATGCCAGTCTCCTGGGCGAAAGTCCGGTATTTGATGACCCATCCACCACCCTAACATCTTCCCCACGCAGAGTTCCGCGGACTATTACAAACGGATTTGTGATACATCAACAACAAACATAATCCGTGACAAATATGTTTCCCTCAGAATGCAATTCACAATGCAGTTTCATTGTATGGGAACATCATTTTTAGGATTAAGAGTAAATGTTGATTTAATCAAAATGCAGTGTGTCAACAAATATGTTGAATAAATACTGTAGCGTGAATGGTGCCTGCTACTTTGAGAAGCATCTTATCTCATCCTGCATCTACTGGGATGAGAAAAACACATTCTTGTGTCCAACAAGATTTGGTCATTTACAGATGGAATTCTCCCAAAGAAAGAACAATTTGTTTGGATAAAGGGCCATAAACTCTTTTATCGACCATCGAGTGTCAGTTTTGACACTGCCCAGGAGGATAATAACTTTTAAAACTGTGGGAAGGGTTTTCTCCCCACTTAAACCAACAAGAACTGATAACTTTTCCTGACTTCAAAGTGATCCGTTTGGTCAAAAACACACACACACACACACACTCCCCTGTCCATCTTACATTCCACAGCCTAGGTTTCTTAACCTTTCGGTGACCCAGAGATTCACTCCAGCGGTGAAGCGTGAACCCCACCTAGTTTTCATCTGTGGTAATGTGACCAATAATTAAAGTGTTTAGAAGTCATCATGAGTTAGATTATTGACTTCTTTGTGTATAATCATTAATGGTATTGTAATACGTTTTAATGTTTTATCAGTGATGTTCAATAGATGTAATACCTTAAGTTTAAAGATGTTAAAAAGGAGTTATAACTTGAACTTAGAATTACATTTTTACAATCTTGATACTAATGTTTGATTAAAACATTAGTGGTTTTATAGTTTTTGATATGTATCTGTCTCGTGCAAAAGAAAGGAAAAATTAGTAAAGAGGGAATTCTGATTTTGCGCGTGTAAAGGTTTTTCAATAATGAATCGATCAGAGAAAGAGAGGGTCTCGACCCCTCCCTCCCAGAGGGGGTTAAAGAAGAGATGACACAGAGTCAGAAGTGCTGTTGTTGGAAGAAGTTGAGAAAGTTGTCCGCAGGGAGATGACTCCAGCAAGAGCTCTCCAGAATTTACATACATACATTTCATTTGTATGTTTATTTTCTACCTCATGTTCATTTTTCTGAGTCAAGTGACTTCTAAAGGACAGCAATTTTAAAGATCTTTTGTTTATCTCGCGTGATTTAAATGCTAAGGGCTCGGCCAGCATTTCCAGTTTTTCCGTGAAATAGATAAATTCTAAAGCTTCAGAAGATAATCCGACTTCAGCTTTTTGATCTCTTTCAACGAGTAATCAGCCAACGGACTTCAACTCCCACATTCAATGTTCTGACGAGAAAGTTGAATGTTCTCCACGCTTTGCTGTTTGGTATCCCGGGCCAGCTGAACCGATCTCATCCAACCCATCCAAGGGGCTTGTCTATCCAGACAACGTGTGAGGAAACGGCCTCTGGACCCACAGAACCAACTGCAGCGATAAGTGAATGTTCCGTGGCTTTATGATCAATAGTTGTTTGTCAGACATATCTTCTAAATTTCCTAATCTTCCAAATTATTAACTGCAACTTTTATAGCTTAGAGAGAATAATCAGACTTTCCCTCACTACTAAAGTTCCAATCAGAATTGCTTCATTGAATTTTCATTTCATTCATTCATTCATTAATTAATTAATTAATTACCAGTGTTAATTAGTCATTTGTATATTCATCACTTCATTTATTCAATTATCACGATTTATGGTAAATAAATGTTTCACTTTATCACTACGTCATGTCTGTGTGTGTATTTCAAAGCAGAACTGTAGATCAATGAATTCAGAACTTATACTTCAGACTTGAGATTGATTAATGATCAATACTTCTATCACAATAGTTTCTGCTTTTCCTATAAAAAGTGGTGGTGCCCCGAATTGAGTATTTCTTTATTTAACGAGTGCAAATCAATAATTACATGTAGAGTGGTTAACGCTACAATACGGTGACTTCAAGTTTCACAAATTCAAGTTTCAAGAAGTACACATTTTATTTGAGACATAATTGTTTTAACATAAAATGTTGGCTTAACCTTTTTACCTTAGGAATGAATGATGCAATAATGCAAAAATCCCCACCTTGTTGACTATGCAATCAGGGGGTGAATGAGGAGGTATTTGTTGAATTTGTGCTAAACTGACTGCCAAGAGAGCTGTAAATTGCTTTTGTACAATTGTTCAAACGCATTCACACATTTAACTTGATTGACTTTTGTCACCTTTTTCTTCTGCAGTGTCAAAACATTAGTTTTCTGCATTATTTTTTCTTCAAACAAGCTATAAATCTTTTATGCTTCCCAGTTTTAATGGTTCAGCTGCGGCCGATTCTCCTTTAATTGTACGGCGGGTTATTCCTAAGATAATGTACAGTTTAACAAATGCACACCAAGGCAAATATCATAAATGGAAAAGGTTACAGATTCTAGGTCAATAAGGATATGAATAAAGAAAACACAGTGTGCACGGCAGTATTCATTATGTGGTATTATGTAGTAGCATATGAGCATTTGGAACGCTCCAGACTGATTTTATGCATGCTGTATGAAGACTGGTGCTGCATTCTTTATGCGTTTAACATAAATGTTAATGCATTGGTATGCAATGGGTTTTTCAGTTCTGTTTGATGCTCCTGTGCACAGATAACAGCAATGCACACTGAATTATGAATCAAGTGGGCAAGTGATGTGGGTCAGTGGTTTCAAAAACGCTTGTTGAAATCCCATCACAAGGCAGCCCAGTTAAATTAGAGGTAACAGTCTGTTTACTGTTTCCATGCATGGCTGTAAGTTTAAAGGTATATGACATGGTCGTAGTCGGCCAATGTTTGTATGGACAGGATCTCACTTCTCAACAGCCATATACTGTTATATTTGATATGCCGATGGTCTTGTCTCTTGGCATAAGTTCAGCCTAGCAAACGTTTTCCTTCACAGCGACCAGCCAACCACCACTGTTTTGGCATTGCATTTATATTCTCATCTCGCATGGAGACATTTTGTACAAACAGGATCAAAACTGACCAGACTGACAGAAAAGGGCACAGTAATGCGCTATTGACATACCTTGAGAGCACAGAGTAGTGAGCATAGGACAAGTGAGTACATATAGGTTGACAGCAGGTTGAATCAAAGCTGAATAAATTGTTACTATTTTTAAAATGCTACATTTTTACTGTCTGCATCTGCTCCGTTGGTAAACATGTTTTGTTGCATTACGGTTGGTGGCAAAATTATTTTCAGAAAGCAATCAAACCGCTGTTAAGAGTTGTCAAAAATAAATGACTTGCAATGAATCACCTGTCTGCATCCACCATGATGGAGTCAGCGAGTAATCACACTTGACAGATATGGAACTCCAAAGTTGGATTAATAACACTTTGAGAAAAATTGCAGCTCACAAATGCTAGGTAGGCAACATCGAGCCAAGCTGCTGCTTTATGGTTTTTAGCTTGATGACATGTGGGAGCTGCCATGGACTGGTGATAGGCTATTGATTGGCTATCAAGATACTGCACACAGAAGGCTGGACTTCAATCAGGCTGACATTTCAGAGAGCATGAAGGCCAGAAATGACTCCTAATCATTAAAAGTCCCATTACAAACAGCATTAATCAGACAATCCTAACTGGTAAAGCACTTTAGGTAAACTCTAATCCAGCTCGCTTACAAACAGATAAAGCACTAAATCGCAGATGCTTGATGTGCTTTTTCACAAAAAGGAGACAGGGGCATTATTTTCGAATATACAATGATTTATGATTGGATTATGCATTATTCACCTGCTCCTGTGTATACTGCCATGTACACTCAAACAGGGCAGCACCTTAGAATAACCAGCACCAATAATAGTGAGTGAGCCATTATTTAAAGGCCTGTAGGTTCTTGCTACTGTACAAGTAATATGATCCAATATGGGCAAACTATTTTCTACATCGCAAAATACTACAGTTCCCATAAACTTTGGTCCCTGTTGCTATGGAGAAGAGGACAGTCAGAGGTATGAATCACGGCCTCTTCAGAACGCGAATAATTTGTGCGGATAAATTGCATGTCAATTAAAAATTTCGAACCCATCTATCTCTATGCAGCCCGTTCGCACAAAAAGGCGTATACATGCCACAATAATGTGCAAGGCATTTAGCGTGCAATAAGTACACCTTTCTTGATTGCCACGCGTCATTTGCACGTCCTGTATCCTGTACTGCAGACGTTTGCGTGGCGTACACATGATACGCAAAAAGCGGCACACAAATGACATGTAAAAAGGCTAAAATGCGTACTCATGACACACAAAATGTCTGTGTAATGTCGTGGTATTTATACGCCTTCCCTTGAGACCGAGTTGCTCTACCTGAGCCTATGCACCCTGAATCCAAAACTTTTGTATTTCGCAGTGGAGGTTTTTTTTTTCCCACAGCTGCAATTTGTTACAATAACATGCTTTTTTGGCGCCACTCATAGGAAATGCGACCACATTGTAACTTAAACAGTATTGCGCACTTGGAATAACAGGCCCGTCTCCAGTGTTTAGAGTCGAGAGTGGGTTTATTATAGTAAAACCAACAATGACAATGATGATTGGATGGCGGTGCGAAATTTAAATTTTTGGTGGAATGCACGGAATACGAATATCTTTGTCGGCCTTGGATGCAAAAAAATCGAAAGAATATTTTGCATTTTTTTCCTTTTCGTGCCCGATGTGAAAAGGCCTTCAGAGTGTTAGGAAATTCAAAAAATGTTGCCGTTCGAATTTTAAGCTTGGTAACTGGATGTTTCTTGGTGAAATGCACCTTGGAAGTCGTAGTTAGCTCCCACCCCAAAGTTTTTATGTATCCTGGCTTTTACCTTTGACTTGTTATCCCTTTAATGTCCTCACTAAGAAAAAAGACAATTGAAAAAAAATTCTCTTTGCATTTTTTATGTCCTTGGGGCAATAATAACAATAATCAGACCAACAAAGTATTTTTTTTAATATAGGCATCTAGCAAACGGTTTAGATGATGCTTTATGGTAAAATAAAAATAAAAACCATGTACAGGTATTTAGCAGTAATAGGTTATTATACCGACATATGTCAATTTCTTACCATGGATTTAGTAGTATTATCAGTACTAGTATTATTTCCATGTATTCATTCTAGATATTTACCATATTTACAGTCGGCTACTTCGAAAACATCTCAGAAATGGTGAAAAATCATACTGATATCATTGTTTTATCAAATATATAATGGAATAACTTTAAATATATGATATTAACATTTTATTTCATAAAAATTGTAAATGCAATAAAATTACTACTTTTACCTGTACAGGACAATTCAACCATTTGGTAGAGCATGTTTTAGACAGTAAAAAAATCATACTTATTAAATTATATATATATAAATATATATATATATATATATATATATATATATGTATATAATGGAATAACATTAAATGTACCATATTAACAACAATGAAAAATCAAAGGTTGTTGTATTTTATAGGGATGAGCTTGCTTCCCCATTAAAAGACAACTGAACCGTTTGGTAGAGAATGTTTAATGATATGTTGAAAGATTATGCCTACGTCTGAAAATGAGACCAAACAGAGTCGTCATTTCTGGAGTGACTTTTTTGTTGCTAACTTCCTGTATTGAGGCGGACTCAAAAAGCATGCTATTTACAGACACAGCAACATCTAATCGATTTATTTCGGACAACATACCTAAGCGGAGTGGTCGAGATAGCTCAATAGGGTCGAGTTAAGTTCAACACATTTTTCAATAAGATGTAGTGACTCAAAATGTGCTTTACCAAACAGTCGAGCAGAACATTATTATGAAAGCACCAGATATTTCTGAACACAGTTTTTAATCTTTTGTACTGATGATTTAACTGGGAGAGTTTCAGCTGTAGAGGAGATGCATCTCTGAGTCAAGTTACATTATCTATGGCGAAAATAAATGGGACTTGGACTTTCGGATCCAGACGTGCCCGAAATAGCTGCTCCAACTTTTCAACATTATAGAGAAAGATTTGAAGCAAATTTTTCTCAGGCTTTGATATGTATTACTTATGATGTAATGCTCACATAACACTTAATTGATGGTGATGATTGCGAACACCTTAGATTTGGTTATTATAAATTCCTAAGCTACATTTTCTCATGACATGCGTGAGCAGCACGGTACTGTTGGAAACTCATTTCTAAGTCAACCATGATGCCTCACTTTACCTCTGTTTGTGGCTGAGCTCCAGAATCCTCTGCACATCCTTCTTGGGTACTGAGTCGTCATTTTTCAGCGACTAAAAGAGACCAGAAGAGAAGACACTCAAAATGAGAATTATTTCAAAGCACCCACAGCAGACAGGGGTAAGCAAATATACCGTATACACTTTCCTTGAACCGTATAGCAAATGTTTCCAAAATGTACTCAGGTTTTCAAGGTTACAAATTCTTTCAAGCAACAGTCAACATCTTCAGTGTTTACTATGTGAGTCTTAAATGTAGAATACTGAAAGGCAATGTTAAAAGCACCAGAATAATGAAATAATTTATGTGAATGTTATTGAATGATACAGCAGATGTAAAACGGTGTTGATGCACCCCCCCCAAAAAATGATACAGCCTCTAACAATCAGGTGATGAATGTCTTCTAACAATCCTAACAAGGGTAAAGATTGGGTTCTGCTGACGCCTAAGCACCAGCCTGATGGGTAATTATGGATTAGTGAGGTCTCTGTTTGCCCTACAAGCCCTCCAAGATATGTTTTATTTGTCATGAGCTGAACAGAAAGTTCCAGACTTCTAAGAAAATGTGGACTCAAAGGGAGAGCAAACTTCTCTTTAAATTGCGCTTGGAGGTGATATTGGTGGCAATTAACACCACATCTCCATGAACTCTCTTTCCTCCTGTCACAGAGGAGATGATTCTCCTCGTCTGCAGTCCCCGAATTCACTTCATGTACATTTATGTTGAAGAGCAGGAATAGAGAATGGGGCCAACAACAGCTCTTAGATAATTAGACAATAGATAATGTATATTCACTTAAGGTAATTGAAACTGTGCAATTAGAAAAATAAAACAGCTTGAAATTATATATTATTAGCAAAATTGCATCAATTCCTGAATTCTTTCTCTTGTGATATCCCCTTGAATTCAATGATTTGTGTCATCTGTCATGGAGCCACGAGTCAAATCCATTTTTCTACCCCCCCCTCTGTATCATTGTCCACAAACAAAGGTAAAGGATAAAAGCTCAGGCCACACATTTTTACAAGCCTTGTTTACAGTTTGGATGCACTTCCAGTTTAACGTTTGGATGCCAGAAATCTTCAAATACACATGCTGGCCATTTTCCAAAGCAGACCACTGACTGGTAGGTAGAGACATGCATTCAACAAGCTGACTGTGGGTTTTTCTATTCATTACAGTGACATGAAATTCAAGTTGTAGTTGACGTATGCTTGAAATATACAGTATAATCTACCAAACTAATCAGCATATATTCTTTTATTTTTGTCCTTTTTTGTGTGTTTATTTTGTTACGATTTGATTAAGTGGACATTTTCTTGAAAACATGTTCCTCCTGGTGAGTTCAAGTGCTCAAAAAATAACAGCGCGTTCACAGGCGTATAAATGCCACGCTAACGCGCAAGGCGTTTAAGGTGCAATAAGTACGCCTTTATTGATTTCCGTGTGTCCTTTGTACGCCATGTATCCTGTACTGACTGCAATGTAAACACATCCACGTATAAATGCTACGGTAAGAGTTAATGACGAGTAAGACCACTTATGGAGGGTGGGTGGTGAGGTGGATGGGCCCAACAGACACCAAACCTTTAACAAGGAGACCCGTGTTCGTGACCGGTGTTTTGTTTTGTAAATTAAGTTATTTGTCACGTGACGATTGTTACATGTTTTTTGTTGACATTTGTGATATGTTTTCTGTAATTGTTTCCATTTAACTTAGTTTACTTACTTATTTTAAGCCCAACCATGACGTTTTACCTTACCCTAACTAAGTGCTTTTCTTGCCTGAACCTAAGTTAGTGGTTTCCTCGCCTAAACCTAACTGCAGACGTTTGCGTAACGTACAAATGACATGCGAAAAGCGGTGTAAAAATGATAATGTTGTAGAATTTAAATGCCTTTACATGAGTCCGGGTTGAAAATATATAAAATATAATTCATAAATAAAGACAAAAAGAGGTGGTAAATAACAGTTTTAAGATACTCCACTTCAATTACTTTGTGCCATAAAGAAACCCATATAATTTCACACCTAACTTGGCCCAGTGTTACGCACTGTAAAATGCACTGTAGAGGCTTCTGTAGTTATATAGTATTATGGTAATAATCTACACATCCTACATTTTTATGTCAAAACTAAATGGACTACACGTTCACTGGATCACATATACCACTGTGCTATTATTATACTACTGTTTTCTTTGTGAAAAATATGTAATATACAAGGATCTACTGCATGAGATCACTGAAAAGTTTGTGGCCCTTACAGGATGGGTCTACAATCTTTAAATCAATCATTTAAATAACAAAACAGCTACTTTTAACTTATATGCAAATGTATCAAATGGTTATTTCTCAAAGTACAATCCACATTGTTGCCAAAGCCCACTGTCATATAAATAACTTCTATTCTTGTACTAACTGCTTCACAAGATCTCACCCGGGAGCCTCTGCCAAGAATAAATTCCCCATCACAAAAAGCTTAATTATGAGGGTTGCCGACCTCCACCTATGGGCAACTCGTTAAAACTATAAACACTTGTTCCATCAAATCTTTCCAGAAATACTAACTGCATCTCCCTGTTGACTTGATTCTCTTTAAAAAGTTGATGATTTATTTTTATGTAGATGATGTTTTCCCCCTGAAGAATAGATTCGTTCCGCAGCACACTATTCCAAATGTAGCTCAACCTCTGCCCTGCCCAGCGTGTTGGCGCAGGGCCCAGGGCAAAGATAGATGCCAACCTAGCTAGCCTGGAGTGAATAGACATCAAAGCCTGCCCCGGGGATGATGATAGCCAGTCTGCGAGAGTTTTTTCCAGACGCGTGGGACATATCTCGCAAACACACACAAATGCAGGAAAAAAATGTGCACATCCCTTTTTTGACTATTGATTTTCTGACAATTCTATTGGCTCACAAAAGTGGCCTGAAGCTTAACAATATCCAACACCCTGCAAAGAAGAAACCATCACTCAGACGGCAGCTTTGGGAGCGCTGCACAGAAACGCCGGGCATCTGGCACCCGAGGTCTAAATGTCCAAGAGGGAGGCATGTTTTGCAAGATCATTGTTGCATACACTAATGCGAGTGAAAAATACTAAATGATTCAAATATCTGAATGTATAATTGAGTTTCTGTTCATTTCTTGTCATTGCCAAGCGCCGTAATGAAGTTGACCTAAACTGACTGGTGGGAAGTGATGTGCAAGTATGTATCTGGCACTGAGATAATTGTGTTTTGTGAAATGCTCACAGAATAATAATATCTACAATGTGTTATGATACATTACTCGATAAAATGTCAAAGATGACCAATATTTGGTGGAAACAGTTGATACCTCCCTTTGCAACGGGGATAATAACCCTCATCACCATTCACCTTAAGTTGTCTTATTTTTATTCTTACATTATGCAAAATCACCCTCGCTGTACGAGTTGGGATCAACATTTTTGCATCTTTGTTTTCAGGCTAAATTTAATTAGGGCAAAAATACATATAAAAAAAAATCTTTCCAGCACACATATGCATATAAAGCAGGGTTTACAAACAGGTCTTTAGATGACAATATGCAGTGCTCGAAGTGGGCCGGTACTCACCGGTACGCAGTACCTGCACTTCTTCATTTTACTCCTAACATGACTTTTTCGTACATACTGGCACTTCTCACAAGCTGCCGGTACTCTTCTCTGCCCTTTCCATATCAGGCTCTCTGGGAGATTCATAACGGTTTAGCATCAGAGTATTTACGCTGCATCTCATAAGCCATATGAACATAAGAACTATGTGGAGAGCATCTGGACGAGCCGACGCACGGCACGGGGGAGTAGGCGTGAGAACATGGGTGCTGTACTTTATCAATACAATGATCACGTCCTTTTTGTAAAATAATAAGTGAACTGTTCTTCATAACTTTTTTTTTTATTTGTAAACAATTATTATTAATATAACATTATTTTTAAAGTTTTCTGAATCTGTTCTTTTGGTTTATAGAATGTATGATTTTACAGGGCAAACTTTTCTAGAAGGATCACATGTTCAGACAGAGGCTGTGATGTGTGTAAATAATAAAATAATCATTTAACTAGTAATAATAATAGTCCAAAATGATGTAATATTGCATAGTTTTAAGTCAAAAACCTTCAAATTGTTTTGGGGTGGAACATCAAACCCATTATAACCTAGTATCTTTTATTCACAGTCAAAATTCAGAATGTGTCTCTTTATCCGGCTGCATAATTTGTAGGAGCATCCTGACTGGGACACTGCTCCTAAAACCTGAATGATACCCGACTATATGCTGCAAATAACACAGGAAAGCACTTTAACTACTAACACTAAACACACCACCTTAACCCTATAGTGTTCCAGTTGGAATATTATTGGAGTATTATAGGCCTACTACAGAAGATGCATAGCCCAGTATAATAATAAAGCAATAAACCCACAGCTGATTATGACACAGTATAAAATACTTAAATAAATAATGAATAAATACGAATTAGTCGCGAGAGATTGCTGATACCGGCAGATACACATGCCAACATGTGAATAGGAGAGTAGCGAAACTTATTTTTTTCCGCTTCAAGCACTGACATTATGTTACCCTGTTTCCCACAAAATGACATTCCCATACAACTAAACTGCATTCTCAATTACATTTTGAGGGAAACATATTTTCTCCCGGATTACGGTCGCAGTTTTAAACAGTTTCAAACAGTTTCAAACACATGGTTAATGTTGTAAATTTAAACAAAGAACAAAAACGCAACAAAACTACTTGGTTAGGTTTAGTAAAAAAACATCATGGGAGCCACAGGTTTGTTTACATTCTGGTTTAAAAAAAGCCATAACATTATTTCAGAATAAATGTGTGCCATTAATTAACGAGGAATACAATTAAAGAAAACTGCAGTTTAATACAACTTGGGTGTCATTTTTGTAGCTCAAGCCATCATGTTATGATAATATGTGACATCTCTTTAGCTAACAGGTGGTGTTCAGACCATTTTACCAGTTGTAAACCAGCAGATGGCGATGACAGTTTATGTTACATGTTTTATAGATGTAAAACTGAAAGTGAATGGACCCATAATGCTATCATAGGTTGAAGTTGAACCAAAAGTTGGTCTGTAAACTGTGATGGATGTTTGTAACGGACAGTTTGGGTTGTAATTTTACCAGTAGCCTTTCTTTTCCTGAGGATTGTCTGACTGCTCTGGTTTGTTGCCCCATCAGAGCTTTTTTTGGTGATGTTGCCATTTTCCCAGAAATATGCAATTGAATTGGAGAACTGTTATCATAACTGATGGCGATTTGTTAATTTTTAACAGGTGGGACTGACCCGTTTCGTTTCGTTCACCCACGAACCGCCCTATGAACAGCTCTTGCCATTCTTGGTGTCTTATTCCACACGTTGGATCTGGACCTCCGTCCTCCAGGAGATTTAGCCTCTCTATCAATTCAACTCAGTCCAAAGGGGCTTATTGGCATGGGAAACATATGTTTACATTACCAAAGCAACTGTGAACTAAAAGGAAAAATCGTGTCCTCTCTCTGGGTTACAAGGTGGAGAGGAGGTGTTGATCATGGCTCTATCTGCTTGGCGACGCCTGGAAGCTGCTTGACATCTCCTGGATCCATCTCTTCATATATGTTCACAATATATGTATCATTTTTTGTTCAAAATTGTTTAGTAAAAAGTTTTTCCTCCTCCGATGAGAGGGTCGTACTGTAAAGGACAGAGGGTGTTGTATCCTGTCAAGATTGTAAAGCCCCCTGAGTCTAATTTGTGATTTGTGATATTGGGCTATACAAATAAATTTGACTTTACTTGACGAAACTGACAGAAGGGCAGGACTCAAAAGTTACATGGATTAATCAATACACAGCACAGTTAGGCTACTGATATTTCAAAGCCATGGTTGGGGCCATAGATTCTAACTTGTACAAACCTCAGTCAGATAAAGGCTGAACATCTTCAACTAAACAACAGATGGCGAGGGCGGATGGCAGGATAACAAGGGGCATGCATTTTGGTCAATTTGCAAACAAGGGGGATAGCATCCTCCCTCATCCCCCCTCATATCGCCTATTAATCGAGGGCCAGAGTTTTGAAAATAAAGCTATGATAAACTAGTTTTCCTTTAAGCAGAGGACTGATGCTTACAGTTAAAGGCTTTGAAAACTGGATGGAGCGGTGTTTACATCTTTGTGAATTGATGGTCCCGTCAATCTTTCCTGTTCTTCTCTAAAGCTCTTTGTAACCGCTGTTGTCATTAGTGCTGAAAAAGTTCACTTACTAATTGATCTGTTTTTCCATCTATGCATTGCTTATTCAACAGCTGCATTTCCAGTAACACATCACATACATAACGACGGGTGGGCTCACCAAATTGAAAAACATTTGCGCATTAATATTTAATAACAGCGAGTTGCTATACAACAGATTGATTGAAAAATAAGTGAGAAGAGTCATGGGTTTCCCGGTCATCAGACGGCTGAAAACAGAAAATGGAAAATTACCTCCGGCCCAGAACTCACGGCCAACTAAGCCTTCTAACGTCGCTGTATCTTTCAAACAGAAACAATAAATATCCGACCTGAAGGTTGCCTTTTATGCTGTCCAGCTCCTTTGATGTCTTGGAGAGCTGGTGCAGGATGCTGCTCCGTTCACTGAAGACTTCCTTTAGCTTCTTTTCCAGCCCATCGTAGCTTTGTCTGTTGAGAGAACGAGAGAGTGAGATTTCACTATTAAATGTCTGCCACTGGCTGAGAGAATTCACTCTTTAATGGCACCCCTGGGAGAAAGAGGTGTTTTAAACTGGATTAAAAGCACCACCGTTAAAGGGTAGAGCAATAGGGGAGAGAACTAATATCTACTCAGCACAGTCCCTGGATGAATAAAAGAGAGAAAAAAGAACAACTTCTATTCCTTTCAATCAACCAATTTAGTGAAGGTTCGTTTTACAGAGATAGGTCTTTTGACCAGAGGTATGCCCCTGCATCTCCAATTTAAATATCCATGTAGTCCATCCGATTATTAAAGGGGAATTCTACAGGGCACATTTGTCAAATCCTGTTTTTCTCTTTGCAAAACTGAACTCTATTGAATAGAACTGCAGAGGCGTTCTTGACATTTATTGCTGAGCTTCCAGATAGGCAACTATCACTTGGCAGCATGCTTGCATGAACTAATTAATAACTGTAATAAATGTTTTCTTTTTTATTGTGAATGGCATACTGTAATCACCACTGAGTGATGCACTGAAGATCTCTGCACAAAGGGTCAGAATCAGGGTACCAAAAGAAGAGATTAATCCGTTTGTGATCCCAACTGAAATGTTTAACGGTTCTTTGGTGGAAATGTTGTCTGGGCTTGTCTAAGCAGAGATGTGAAGAAATTTTAAAAATCGGTCAAACTGTTTGGCTGAAAAGTGAGTTTTTCTTATCATACTATGTCTAGTCTTTGAGCACATGGGACTACTGTTTTTGCAATAGACTTCATTATATTTTAGGAAAAAATACAGTAATCCCATGCATGTGCCCAAATATTAGATATAGTATGAAACTACAAGGAGCACAATCAAGGATTGGTATCTATGAACTCATAACAAGTTGAATTACAAAGATATGCACACATATGCAGTGAAAAAAAAACATATTTAATTTGGGAAACATTTAATAAACACAATGTTAGTGTTTTTTCCTCATATTTCAAAAATCCTGATTTTGACGATTAATAAAAGTGTGATTTTTCATGTGATCTAAAAATGTTGTACTGTTAGATACTTGCCCAAAGTATGTCCGTACCAAATGTCAAGACATTTGACCAATCAGAACAAATGTGGTGGCATTTTTCCTTATCATACTAATTATAGTCTTTGAGCACAAATGGGTTAATAGACCCATAAGTAAACAGACTCATAGAGAATGAAAGCTTTGGTGTTAGCTAAAAGATGACTCAACAAATTTGGCATTTGGTGGCTCCATAGTTGACAACTTCATTTCCCTTTCGCCCCTTTAATCGCCACGCTCAGAGATAAGAGTTACGAGTTGCCACATGTTCCATTTCCCTGCCTGACACAAATCAAAACTGAAAATCCCACTTTTCATGTAATCTAACATCCTTGTTTACTGACTCAAGGACAGCAGCAACTCTTCTGGGAGGTCTTTAAAATCAAGTATATCTGAATGTGTTACCCTGCTAATAAAAGAGGCTCAAGGCCCTAAATTTCCCATAATGCCCATAAAATTGATTACTTTGACGACCCCTTGAGTCTTCTAATTGTTTATAATCGATAATAAAGGCACCCTCCACCCCTTCTCTCCTGCAGATAGCAGGGGGCGGACACATAAAAAGAAGAGATTAAGTGTCAAAATGTAACCTTGATAAAAGAACTGGAAGCAACTTGTGTGAGAAGGAGAGGTTTGGTTATTTATGCCAGGAAAAGGTGTTTATCAGGATGTCAAAGTAAGAGTTAAATGGCCCTGCCTCACTCCTCACTTGCCCTATTTTATTTTGGCCATTTCTTTGCAACTAGGACAATGTAGAAAAAAAACTGATTTAACAACAAAATTGTAAACTGGGACTGAAAAAATAATTATTCACAACGTGTGGCTCAAATGATAAACTAGTTTCACTCTTCAACAAGCACTATATTGTTACAGTAAATTTGAGAATGATGTGTTGAGGTTAATAATCTACACATAATGGGCTGCAAAATATGACTTGAACAAGCTGCAGTAAATTTAAGATTAAGTTTAAATTAATATAGGTAAAGTAAAATGGGTGGGTAACAATAAAACTAAAGTTTTTTTCTGAAACATTTGACAACCATCCTCTACGAGGATCCTCTAGTTGTAACAGTTTAATCATAAACAGCTATAATAAAGGCTGTATTTGATCAAGACAACCCTGCCTCCTAAAAATGATGTAAACACACTGGCTTATGTTGTGGAAAGATTGGTTCGTTTTAGGGCTGTCAATCAATTAAAATATTTAATCGCCAGTGATCGCATGATTGTCCAAAGTAAATCGCGATTAATCGCAAATTAAGCGCAAATTAATCACACATTTTTTATCTGTTCAAAATGTACCCTAAAGGGAGATTTGTTAAGTATTTAATTCGCTTATCAACATTGGAGTGGACAAATATGTTGCTTTATGCAAATGTATGTATACATTTATTATCAGAAATCAATTAACAACATAAAAAAAATGACAAATACTGTCCAGAAACCCTCACAGGTACTGCATTTAGCATAAAAATATGCTCAATTACTAACATGGCAAACTCAAGCCCAACAGGCAACAACAGCTGTCAGTGTGTCAGTGTGCTGACTTGACTATGACTTGCTCCAAACTGCATGTGATTATCATAAAGTGGGCATCTCTGTAAAGGGAAGACTTGTGGGTACCCATAGAACCCATTTTCATTCACATATCTTGAGGTCAGAGGTCAAGGGACCCCATTGAAAATGGCCATGACAGTTTTTCCTCACCACACATTTGTATACGTTTGGAGCGTTATTTAGCCTCCTTCGCGACAAACTAGTATGACACAGTTGGTACCAATGGATTCCTCAGGTTTTCTGGAGTCACTCTAGCTTTAAAATTGAGCCCGCTACATCGCAAAAATTGTAAGTTTCTTTAATGCGTTAAAGAAATTAGTGGCGTTAAAACAAATTTGCGTGAAAAACACATTACTATTGCGTTGACTTTGACAGCCCTAGTTCGTTTTGGTTAAATCCTAAAAATGGAAACACCTGCATACTTGTGCTTCAAGTCAATATTGACTTCATTAATATTCATCCAAAATTGTCATCTTTATCCAAGTGCATTGAGTGGCTAAACATAACCATACAATCTTTAATCCTGCTTTAGTTGTCGATATTACAGGGGAATGACTGCAAAGGAAATATGTTGTCAGTAAAGATTTTGCTCATTACGTTGATAAAAAAACGAGATTTGTATTTATATTTATTTCAAAACATATTTGCTCTTGCAAATTAGCAGTATATACTCACTCAACCTAATCAAAGTTTAAAATCAGGGTTATGGATTTTTTTTATTTAATCTAACCCTTATTTTTCGCATTGAGATTTAGGGCGCTTTCACAAGCCAACATTTAGTCCGTTTTAATCGAACTCTGGAGGGGACCAAAACAACCATGATGTGCAGGCTGTCAGCGCGGGCATTTGTTGAGATGGACACAGGTAAACCACAGGTTAACATGAGTGGGAGAGGACTGAATGTTCGCTTGACATCTGGGCTGAAGAGAAAATACAGAATGAATAAAACAGCTTGTTAAAGAGATGAAGACTTGTTTTTTTTCTCCACATCAAGAAATTCAAAAGACCAAAATAATTGTCTCTGCTTACTTCTTTATGTAATCAGAAACTCCAAATGACAGCAACAGCTTCAAGCAAAGCATACGCACTTGATATAGCTCAATAATTCCTTGGCTAAATACTTGCTGGTAGTCACAAAATCCCTCAGTTGCGTCCCCTGTTACATGAATCACTTTTTATAGGAGAATCTGGTGGACCATTCCTCACTTGCTAATGCAGGTCCAAAAAAAAAAAAAAAACCCGAAATGCTTGTGGATGGAGCCGCATTATTCTGAATCCATGGCTTCCTTTCAGCCTGGGCCGTCTTCCAGAAAACCTGCACACCCCATGTCATAGATCCCAGCAGCAGATCATACACAATAACACATAAATCACTAATAGAAAAGCAACACCTGGGAAATAAATAAATAACACGGCATACTGAATCCCACACATGACTTGCCACCATATGGCATTGGCGGGGAATTTATTGCAGGTTCAGGCAGCGGGGGAAGATGGGGTGAGAGATTCCTCCCCGTCTGCCATATTATTCATTACCCAATGGAACAGGCCCTTGGGTATGTGTGAAACGAATAAGACCCATAATTTGCGACCAACTGACACAGAAACATGTCTATAACAAGGCTCTTAGATAAAGTCTGGGTTCCCCCCCACCCCCCCACCCAATCCACTATAAACTGCTCATTACAACAAACAATTGGTAACAGCTGCATGATTGCACCATAACCCCCTAAGAGTCCAGTGTTCTTGCAGCCTCCTCCCACACAAAGATCCCCCTTTCTCAAGTCAGAGAAGTGTGATGAAGAGGCCTGACAAAAAGGCTTATGATCAGAAATGGCACCACCAGGCACATGGCCATAACGCAGTGGTGATGAGATAATGGACTCCTTCATTTCAGACATCTGCAGTTTGAAATCAGTCCCTGGCTGTCCTCACAAAACTCATCAAACTCCCGAGAACGAGGGGGAGGCATCGTTTATTGGATCCGATTATTGAGGACAAACATTTCTTTACCCTTGAAGTCACAGCAGGTCTCTGAGTTATACGACGCTGACCCTGCAGTGTGGAATAGAAGTGCTGAGGCTAAAGGAAACACCACTGAACACTACAGTCAACATAATGGCTCAATAAAGGAAGCCTAAGTAGTAGCATCCGGCCTCACGGAGAGTGCCGCAGGAGCTGTTGACAAAGGCTAGCCTGTAAATACAGCGTACATACTATATATATATAGTAGATAGATAGATAGATAGATACTTTGTTGATCCCGAAGGAAATTTAGGCATCCAGTAGCTTAAGCAACACGTCCCAACACCAATACAACTTAAAAAGAGATACAATCGAATAGAATAAAGTAAAATAAAATAAAAATAAGATAACATACAGCAATTACAAGTACAGCAGTGAAGTGACAGTGTGCCAATGGTAGTGCAAATAGTGCAAGAGTACTGAATATAGTAGTGTATATAGCGTATATTATAGCGTATGATACAGTAGTGCAATGTAATAGTATAATAGTAGTATAGCTGTATAATATGATAATACAACAAGATGTAAGAACAGCTATGAGAAGATATAATAAGAAGCTATAATAATAATAATAATAATATTATATAGGTGTAGTATAGGTTTATACAAAAATAATAATAATAGTAATACTAATGAAGGTACTATTATACTACTAGTAAGGCATAAGTGCATCTTTTCTGAACAGCCTACTACTGCAATCACATACTATAGCTCAGACCACGATGATGTGGTTTTACATGAGGAAAAAAACGAGTAAAATCTTACAGTTCCAATCCTCCTCTTTTCTTTTAGTGCCCACACAATTTTGTCACAGACAAACCATCATTTTTAATCACATGTACTAAACTATATTTCTCGAAATCAAAACAGTAATATGTAAAAAGGCGAACAATATAACAATAGCAACCCTGCAGCTGGCTTGAAGTTGAAGATGCAGTGAGGAGAGCAGAGAGCGACCCATAAAAACTGTGATTTCAGTGAAAATGCTAACAGGGGTTATAGTTAATGTTCCATCTTTTCCCAGTATCCAAGAGTCACATCTGCAAGAGGGTTACATCTTTACATCTATCTCAACACCGTCTGATGCACCCTATTGTAAAGTGGTTGTGTTGCTATACCTATATATTTTTCTCATCTTTATTTATTCATTTCTCCATCTCTTTTGTGCTTTGTTATACTTTATACTTGCTGTTCAGGGGCATATAGAGCTGGAGAATCATTCCTCTGCCCATGTTGTTTGTACTATTGATACTAAGACTCGGTCAAAACAGAGGATATGTCTGGACCGTGTATGGTCAGTCTGTGAATTTGTGGCTACACTGTTACATAAATAGTCAGTGGTCATGTCTATAATGTTAAATCCAGCGGTACATGTCCACCAGGTCCGGCGAGGACACTATGGGACGCGCTGCTCCACTCAACTGGCTGTTCAAGCGGTGACGTACCCTCTCGTGGAATCCACCTGATTGGTCCCTGGTTTTCTGCTTGCCGTTTCAAACAGGAAACAACATGTCGGCCTGCTCGTAAACTTTCTGTTATTCCGTCTAAACAATCCACCAAAATCTACTCTTGTTTCTTATCTCGTTTTATTTTAGAACTAGATCGCCTAATTTCATAGCTTGGTCCAAGAATCGTGAGCCGGACGAGCTGGACGGGCTCATTTGCATAAAGTTGAGATTTGTCAAATCATCTAACTTCGTGTAACAATCGTGTAACTTCATCACTCACTCACTCACTCACTCACAACAAACTTTGCTATTGTAGGGATGGCCCTCTGTGGTCCAGCCAAAAATGAGTTGATAGCAGTCACAAAAGGATGGCTTCGCATTTGTAGGGACCAGTAAAACTTAATACAAGGGCATTGAGGATATCATCCACCATCTTCTGCTTAGCAATTAGCTGCAGTAAAGTAATCACAGAGGAGCTCAGTGTGTTAGCAGGTTGAGTAATCTAATGTCTCCCCCTCCCCAACATTAACTCTCATTGCTATTTTTGGAATATTTGCAGGAGACAGTCGGTGGTTCAGACAAGGACGAATTAAAGGATTCCCCTGGGCTCAGTGTCTTTGGAGGCTCCTCCACTACCAGACCTGTTATTTTAATACCCACCCGGAGCTGGAATCTGAGCACTATCAACCATTCATTCCACATGTCATCTATACACATAATCCAATGAACATAATGAATACACAGCCAAGAATCTGTCATATTTTACAGAACTGTTCTTGGAAATGAAACAACCTGAGTCTTGCTTCTCTGTCTTATTTGGCTTTATTCTTTTAAGACTTATTACTAAAACATCTATCATCCATAACGACAAATCAAAAACTGAATCTAGCTCTTTTAGCAAAATAAGTCTTGTCCTTACCTTCCTTTGAATTGCCTTTATATATTTTGGAACAACCTCCTCATTGCCCCCTTAGCTCAGACTTCGTCAGCAAAAATGTATCCTTGTGATAAAATGTTAAATAACTTATTTAGTCCAAACAAATAAGCACCACTTGACAGGGTCAAATCAGGGCAAAGAAGTCTCTTAAACAAACTCTGTTTCCTCTTGAAGTTAACTCCCAAAGTGCTGTTGGAATGCCTTGCGGCCTATTTATACCCCTGGGGTTATCTGCTGTCCACAGCGTCTTGGTTTGTCAATTTATGTACCAAATCAGCAAATACAGCAAACACGGACAGAAAACATTATCGCCCATCAGTTATTCAACCAAACGTCTATACAAATTGTGCAATATTTACTGTAATTTGTTTGTAATTAGATGAATTGAGATTAAAACGTTTAGTAGCACCTCTTTTCTGTTTTTCTTTTTTGATATTCATGGCACGTTTTCACCAAGCAGTCAAGTCTGGTCCAGTTCAGTTTAGTTCAGTTCAGTTCAGTTCATTACACATAAGAACTGTTATTTTTGTGTTTCCATTAGCAAAAGTTGTGGATGGTACCAATAGAACCACTCCATTCTTGGCACCACCTCGGTCGAGGTTCCAAGCATGCTGAGATGATACTAGAAGGTGGAGTTGAAACACTGCAGACCACCGATTGGTCAGAGAAAATCGTCACTAACATGACATAGGACATCCTGCACAAACCCGCCGGTTTTAAATAGCCAGGATACTGTCAGTAGCGATGACAATTTTAATTCACTCGACCCAGATTTTTTTAAAAATGGCAGCTCGCAAAACTACGCTGTGCAATTGACGAAGTGCGAAGTCCTCTGTTTGGTCGCCGTTGAAATGAGTCAGCAAGTGTCCCGTTGAAGATGATGTCATCGCAGTTTCACACGCCATCGCTACGGCGATAAACTGAGAATTCCACCAACACTGGATTACAGGTTACTATCTGCAGTGGAAACACAGCATAGAGAAAAGGACCTGGTACCAAAATTGAGCCTAGTTGAGTCGAACAGAGCCGCACCAAGCAGTGGAAACACGGTTTAAGTGGAAGCAGTTAGCTAACAGTGGTTAGGGTGGTTCAATTTGAACTGTTAAGCTGCCTTCACATGATAAGAAATTTGCCCTTCGCTCACCGCGAGGTAGGGCGCAGAGCCTTGTACAGGCAAACCGCAGCGCAGGTATAATATGTCACCTAAAAGTATGCAAGGAACACGATTCACTGTCGAGGCAAAAACAACAATTGCAGCTGTCAGCAGCGACCAAGGTCAAAGTTGAAATCATTTGAACTTTGAGCGCAGCGCTTGGTGGCGATTTTGAGCGGTGTGCCATGCCAAGGATAACGCTTCCGCCTAGTCGGGCGGTACCGCTCTCCCAATAGGGAAAATGGCACAGCCAGTGCAGAGCGATTTTACCGCTGATCATGTGTGGGCAGCTTTAGGTAAGTTTCACATGTGATGTACATGAACATCTGATGAAAGTAGATGTTCAGATTGTGTCAGTATTCATCAGAGGGTCCAGCAGTGACCACTGCTTCCAAGTCTTGGACTAGAAAATGAAAAAGCATTCCAAACAGTGAGTGCAGTGCCAGAATATGCATGCTAACACACCATGCAATGTCCCCGATTGTAGGATCAAAGTTAAATATTTAATATTGTACAAGGCAGCAGTCACAGAAACCAACAGCTCCTAAGCATAAAAGGCGTTTATTTGCCGTCATGCAGATTATATGCAGACAGCGGTTTATGTGCTACTTCCAATTTCAGGCTGGATTAATTATGCCATTAGGAGGGGGCAAATAAATAGTTTTAATAAGGGGGACTGCCCAAGGCCTGTCAGCGAATTAATACATTCCTCTAGCCGAGCATGACCACCATCCAACATCTGCAACAAAAAGTCAGTCATGTTTACCAACTGTTGTACACACATCGCAGACAGCAGGGAATATTAATTGCATGCATGTCAGGGGATGTCTGGCACTAAATCTTCTTTAATTGTTTAGTGGAGGGACATGATTGAACAATTGGTGGTTAGGGAGCCAATTTTGCTTCGTCAACAAAAGGTCAAAGTAATGTACAACATATCCAGGACATCTATTGACACGTTGAAATGTCATAAAATATATCACCAACGATACAAATATAAAAATATTGACATTATAGTTAAGTTTAATGTCATGGTTAATTTGTATTATTTTGTACTGTAGATAACTCTGAGAAAGACTTGTGTCTTTACATTTCGTTGAACTAATGCTTTTTTGTCTTAGTTGTTAATACCAGTGTTTTTAGGAAACATTCAATGATTTCCCCTCTTTTATCTTGTATGTTATCCTACTGATTGTAGACTACTGTACATCAGAGATAATTCATTTTCTTGTAGTGCCCAAAGCGCCCCCGAACTTCTAAAATTATCTCCCAGCTTGCTAGTTTTTCTGAGGTGATGTGGATATTTATGGACACTGTTGGGCAATGGGCTGTGTATTTGTAAAAAAACTATTTTTTTTATTTTATTTGCATGTGTTACTGACTGAATTCTTTGCTTCTGACAAGCATAACACCAGAGATACCCTCTTGGGTATTATTGCAGTGCTGTTGTGGCATACACAAAGTTTTCAGCATGTCACTGACACTGCATTTGTAGAATAATGTTGAGGAATATTTTCTTCCCAGCCCTACAAATAAAAAATGTGCTAAAAGTGAAGCATTTTTTTTTACATTTTAGTTTTTAGTTTAAAAAAAAAAAAAGAAGTTAATAGAAGAATGGCATACATCTTGATAAAGCTGAGCAGCAAAATAACAAGTAAGTGTTCCAAATTAGTTAAATTAAAATTCAAATCTGATCATATAACTCAAAATAACGATTTGGAAACAAGTACCATCCAACAATGAGAGGAGGCATCTGCAAAAGTATTAAGTGGAAAGCAATTTAAGTATTTTATCATTTAGATAGATGAAATTAAAGTAGTGTAAACCAATTTTACACATGAGCAATAAATGCTGATATTTTGCATATCTCACACTTTCTTGAAATATACGATTGAAATTGAGAGCATGCGGAAAAGTAATGGATTTTCTGTCTTCAGATGTGTTTGTGTGTGAACGTAGAGACCAAAGGAAAGGATTTTGACCTCTGGTTAATCAAGTAGACATTTTAAAAAATAAATATTTTTTGTATTATTCCTTTCAGGCTGCATTTAAGCAGTTGATATAAAACTACAGTTGCAGTAATGAAAATGATATGAGATCTCTCCATTTTCACATCCTTGAAAAGTGAGTCCTAATTTGTTCATCACTTAAGTTATGTAATTTTCCACCGAGGGAGGTTTAAGGCATTGAAATAGAAATACTTAACATTTTAGATGAATAATTCAATGATTACTCGCAGGCATTTTCATGCATAAGTAGATGCCAATTACTTTCCCTCGACATTTAACACTCTATCATTCTCTGCACGTGCTTGGAAACAATACTGTTTCTAGACAGATAGGTACAATTGTCACAAAAGAAACACAAATGAGACAAAATACACAAATTATGTGAAACTTAAAGCTGAAGTAGGCGAGATTGGAGCAAATATGATTAAAAAAAGTCATTTTTAGAAAACGGTCGCTATATCGTGACAGTAGTACATGAAACAGGTAACCTGACAAAAATCATGCTCCTCTGTGTCCTCCGGTGTCCTCTGGTGCTCCTAACGGCATCTGCAAGATTTAACATACCGTAGGAAAACAACTGATCTGAGGTCCGCTGTCCAGCTGCCGGCTATGAGAGCCGGCTGTCAATCACTCGCAAACTCCGACCAAATGGTCAAACTAGGCAGCGCTGATCAAATATGAATCAATATTCTGTTACTGTAATGCCTATTTCTCGCCTCAAATGTTTTCAGAATCATCTTGTAATGTACTGTTTAGCTGTAAAATGAGAAAGTTTGTGACGCCGCCGCCATTGTAAAATCTGGTAAAGGAACGCCATGTTCCGCTCACATGACCGGAGCACAGCCAATAGGAACGCTCTCTCTCTGAAATGACCTGTGATTGGTCAAAGTCTCCCGCCACTGGCTAGATTTTCTAAAGCCTGAAAACAGAGCCATGAGGAGGTTCAGAAGTCTAGTTATCTCTCAGAACACTTTACAATATGCTGAAAGGTTATTATGGAATTTTTGCCCAATGATGCCAAACACATACTGCCTACTGCCACTGTAAGCTGGTAAAACAAAAAATAAACAAATAAAGCTGTTTAAAAATACCTGAAATGGTATTGGATCACCTCTATGTACAATCCAAATTACATTCACAGTGACATGAAACCCAGCACGCCTAGAAAAGCTGCATTTGATTTGAAATTAACCAGGTCAAATCCACGCCCATTTAGTTCTGGCTAATTATATATTCACACAGTGCTTGTTTACTATACATTCCTCCTGTCTTTTACATAATACATACATTTGGCATCACCGAGATGCTGACGTTCAGTTTCTAGGTCTCTCTTCAGCTTGAGGTATGATGTTGACGTGACTCATTCTGTCTTCTTATGGCAGAATCTCTCATCTAAAGACCTACAGTATATCACACAAATTACGGCTTTAAAAGCATCCCAAGAACCTCTTACGGTTGCCAGCTTCAATTAAATCTGGGATTTGAGTGTATCTAATGCAATTCCGCCCATCCTCGCTTTTCAAAGCTGTGCAACACTGTGTTTCCAGCTTCAGTAATTGTTGTGCTATAATCAAGCTGGATTGAGCTTGGACTTTTTTGTTTACTCTGAAAGGCGGACTCTGCCAGACATCGATGCTTACTGCTATTGCGAGCGATAAAGCGCTCCCTTTTATGTGGGAGAGCCTCACCTTTCCCCCCAGAGGCTTTTTATGACAACATCTAATCCGGCATTGTTTCCAGTGTTGTCGGAGAATGCTACAAGAAGTAAGCTGTTTTACACCAGAGGCAACATCCTCAGGACATCAACACTACAAGTTCAATACTGAATGTTTACTATAATTTGCTAGAGCAACAACACACTGTGACAAAAGTGCATGAAAAATGTAACACAAAAACCCACAAACCTAGGTTAATACATAATCTGGTCTTAAACATTACTGTATGTGTGTCCTCTAAAATAACACGTTGTATTCATTTGTTCAGTCGCTCATTCATGCAATAAAATGTGATTTACTAAGATGAGGGTAATGTGCTATATTATGGAGTTTCCATATAATGCATTGCAGTGGTAAAACAGGATGAATCCAGGAATAAGATGAGTGAAATACTTCAGGGACAGTCTTGCAAAATAATGCACTTCACTACAGCAGCGTATCGTTTAAGGACACTTAAAAACATCTTAAACTCAAAACCTTCAAACTGATGTTAAACATGGATTTGCAGGTTTGCCCCCGAGATGATAGGTTAGCAGAGGTGCTAAATGCTTAATGGAGGATTTCAGCCAGAGGATGACACAAAGAACTTGTTACCTCTGTGTGTGATCACGCTTAATGCAAAGGACACAGAGCGACTGTGTCCAGCTGGTCAATATGAACTTTAAGCCAACCTCAACAGGATGCATACTCTGTCGGGTAAAACGTGTGTCCAGCAGGCAGTTATCAAACTAACTTTTGCCTTGTGTTTGACCTGCATAAAGAAGCTTAATATTATAAAAGTGCAATAAATAGGGCTTCAACTGACAACTTTTTTTCTCTATTAAATGAATTGTCTAGTCTATAAAATGAAGTTTTAGTGCAAAATATCCATTACTATTTTAGAAAGCTCAAGATAGCCAGGACTCAACACCTACTTTGTGTTTGCCAGGCTGGCAACAAGGCATTAGCTTTTGGTTGCACGACACTGGAAATATGTTTGCCATTTTTGTCACCTTATATTTTGAGTAATTAAGATACTATGCAGTTATACATCAGCTTAATAATGAAAATGTGACATGGATACATGTTATGTGTATGTTGTAGGGCTGTCAATTTAATGCGATAATAACGCGTTAATGCAAATTTGTTTTAACGCCACTAATTTCTTTAACGCGTTAAAGCAACTTGCGATTTTTAGGTTGTAGCGGGCTCAGTTTTAAAGCTAGAGTGAAGATACTGGCATCTTCACTCTATAAAACTAGAAAACCTAAGGAATCCATTGGTACCAACCATTACCACACTACGAAGTTATGCTAAATTCTGGCGAGGAAGTTGCCTGTTAGGCTTGAGTTTGTCATGTTATGATTTGACATTATTTTTTTATGCTAAATGCAGTACCTGTGAGGGTTTCTGGACAATATTTGACATTGTTTTGTTTTGTTAATTAATTTCAAATAATAAATATATACATACAATTTAATAAAGCAAGCACATGCTATGTCCACCCCTATGTCGATAAGAGTATTTAATACTTGACAAATCTCCCTTTAAGGTACATTTTGAACAGATAAAAAACGTGTGATTAATTTGCGATTAATCGCGATTATGTAATATTGTTGTAAATGCTTTGCAGTCCAGGTTCATTCAAGTTCATCTGATTCGTTGTCAGTTTAGTCATTTTGCACATTCGTGATGTTGACAGGTTAGTCAAATTTTTCACTCCACAGTCAAACAACTTAATTTGCCAGTGTCTCTAAAAGAGATAACTGTGCACATGCAAGTAAACGCACCGATGCATTTGGAGCATTGTCTGGTTTTGTTTTTTAAATATCACTAATGCAACAAATATAAAAAAAAATGTATTTTTGGGTGCACGTTTTGCTGATGTTAAAAAGTGGTTCCACTGATGGCAATTTCTCAAAATTGGCAACCAATTCGAGCCCTGGTTACATCTTTACTGGTTGTTTTGTGTGACCAACAGTCCAAAACCCAAAGATATTTTGTTTCCTGTCACATAAGATAAAGAAATTCAGCATATCCTCACAAGTGACAAATGTCTTAAATGACTAATTAAAATAATTACAGATTAATGTTCTATTGACCAACTAATTGATATATGGACTAGTTGTGTCAGCTCCAGTAAAGTTTTCTTCTGACGTTAGCAAAGGCGCTCTTCATTAAAGGCGAGGCGGTAAACCTCAAGTTCAATACACTGCTGGAGACCATAACATGTGTTGTAGCACATGGAAATAAATAGCTGTGACTTTTTACTCATCTTTTATGACACATATAAATGTATGAAGGTATAACTAAAAGAATTGCAATGGAAACATAGCACTTATCTTTACTTATCTCAGAGCTTTTTGGCTCTGTCTTGTTTCCCTTTATCGGTCCAATGGCTAAGAAGTTGGGAACTGGCAACAAGCAGGCAGATGCATCTGATTCACACATCAAGGGCAATCAGTGAAGCCTCTCCCCAACTTCCAAGTGTCACTCAGGGAAAAGACACGAGGACGAGTTAAGCCAGGCAGGGGGGGAGGGAGGAGGGGGGAGTGTGAGGTGGAGAATCCTGAATTGGATGACGGATGTGACTTGATTACTGGTTAACTACCCTGCTGGTGCACCTCTCCGATCTGGATGAGAAACCCGCTGGCGGCTGGATTATCAATTTGGAGTATAGGCAAGACTCTATTTGAATGTATTGTTTCATTCCAGGCAGGCTGACAGTTACAGGGCCCTTGTCTTTCACTGAGCTTAGAAGTTGCCTTTCTGGCTCTTACTTGCCTCAGTGATTTGCCACCTCACCAACTCTTTAATAAAATCTCCTATCAAGCATTTCATTAAATTTATTAACGTTCTGTAGGTTTATTGCAGCACCTGCGCCTGCCACAATATCCCGGTTCTCTCACAAACCAGCTGGCCACAGTTAGGACTGACGTGATGAAATGCAAAGCAAAGTCAAACATGCGGAGAGAAGAAAGTCTTTTCTCACCGCAGCTAACTTAAGAAGATAGCTGAAAAGAATGAGATGACTGCAAGAGGAGATTTTGGTCAGTTTGAAATTCATAAAATTGACACACTGAAACTAAATGACAGAGGTCCACTTCATGAACCATGACGCTTAGTCTGTCATGTAAAAACCTGATCTATTTTGTCATACAGCTGGTCCAACTAGAATATCTAGTATTTTCAAAGTTTACTGAGTAGGATCATAGAGAACTCTTCTTAAAGAGTATATATTTTAAACAACAAGGCATTTGGTACAGTCATGACTGGCATAAATAAATACAAATGTCTGGAGGGAGGACAATAACACCAAGTCCATAGATGTGCTATGCTGTATCACTATGCTGTGAATATTGACTATTAAGTTTGATGATTTCAAGTGTTGTCATAAGACATAAGTTTGTGTTAAGTGATAAAGACCTCTTGCGGCTGTAGTAATTAGGGATGTCACAGAACCAGAAATTTAATGGTCAAGATTGCACGATTCTCGATACCCAATTTGATACGGTAAAAACAAAACCAAAAAAAGAAATCCCATATCCTTCAATATACACTCCTTTATTACTGTTTGCATACTGTTTCGTTTTTTTGCGAATTTATTCCTTTCCTTTATCCCTGATGAACTTTCTCGCCAAAAACAGCATTTTACAAGTTTACATTTTAACACATCATGCTAATGTTATAATTTACCTTTCAACACTACTCATTTTTACTGAATAGAGCTTGAATGTGTCATGATGTAAATTAATGTAACCTCCGTACATTAGCTGTTAGCTTCATTATTTAGCCAAGCAGGAATCTGCTGCCCACCAGCTGCTAACAGCTAACGTTACTAGCTCTCCTCCTGCCAATTTCAACACGGATTTGTTGTTCACAATTTAACATTATCAGGGAAATCTTCCATCGTCATCGGGACAACGGGGCGCCGTTAGTCTTGTGCCCTGATCCCTATCACTAGTGGTAATAATTACAGCAGCAAAGGAGATAGTCAGGTAACGTTATTATAAAGCGTCAAAATCTGCGTAAGAAGTAGGTGGGGGTGCATCAAACCGCAAACGTGACCATGTGTTTATTACTGTAACCATGACAACGTAGTGTAACTTCTTACACGTATAAATCATACCGGGTCGGTGTCCCATGCGCGCTCGCGTGTGGGTACACGAGCGCGCAGACTCCAACACAAACTACACGGAAGCACCAAAACTGCAAAGTTATATCTAGTGAAACCTGTCTTGCAAAACAGTGTTGGCTCTTCCTGCCTCGCCCATCCCCGCCGCGGTTGGAGGACGCGGGGGAGACCGTAACTTTTGTCTCCAGGGCTGGAGTCTCTGCTCTGCTCCTGCCTGCTTGCACACCGCGCTCGTTCTCACCCGCTCGGCTCGCTCCAACTCCACGTGCACGCGCGCACACTACACACTGCAGAAGAGTTAGTTTAGCTCTGAGAATGTACAGTGGACGTTTGTGCAGAAATAAATGCTGCCGCTCCTCCAGACCAACAGAGGTTTCCCGTGTCTTGTGAAGTGACAGGGCTCCGCAGCGAGTTACGTTATCGTCTCTGATCGGGTGTCGGTGTCGGTGTTCCCTCCGGGTCGATAGGCTGAAGCAGGAAAACCCAACACTAGGATCAGCATTGATTCATGGAGAGACCTTCGTCTGGTCAGCTAACATTACTGCCAAGCAAGTGAAATATAGAGTGATATTGTGTTTTAGCTGACGTGTGTCGCCCCACTGTTTAGACCGGTGCTCGTTTATGTCTATGTAGAGCGAGCACAAGCGCAAGCGCGAGCAACAGGAAGCTGACTTTCGTTGACATTGCGGCCACAGGTGTCGCTGTTAACAAGCAATTTCTGATTCTTACGTAGAGTCCCTTTAATCATAGTGTTAAAACTGATTTATTATTCAACAGTGGTTTATAACGGTATAGAAAGCACAGACAAATGACACAATTTGTAGTTTGATTTGGAGGACTTGTTGTAAGGTATACCAAAGCTAACCTTGCCTTTTAATTTCAATTTGCCGATTATTTTAAAGCCCTAAACATTATGTTTAAAATGAGATGACACTATTACTGGTTTGTGCCAATTTATTGGGGGAAACTTCACCAATTTTGCAATTAAAAATCTTTTTCTTTCTTTATTTTTTGTCATTGGCAGTATGATACAGCTTTTGAAAATGATGTTGTATGATCTATTCTGTGGCTCCGGAGCAGCTTTGAAACTGTCCAAAATCCTTCCCTCATTCACGCATTAACTATTCCCTATATAATAGAAAACACTCAACAAAAGATGCTTTCAAGTTACATTGCTAGACCATAATGTAGACTAAAAGTCAGGGTACCTCTACTGCCTCGATTTTGACCATAAATCTGTCATTTAGTGATATTTCAGAATAAAATTATAAATATCTATAGCTCCCAGGTCTACCAAACATATTTTGCTTTACTGAGCTGGTAATGAGCCATGGTCTTAAACACCCAGAAGCATACCACCCTGGGTGGGTTTTAAGCTTACTATTATTAAAAGAACACTTACGTTAGAATAAGATATTATAACCCTGTGACTTCCCCAAAAGCCTACCCACTGTACTGAACTACTGCAAGTTGTGCATTTTCATTCCACCTCTCTTACAAATTGGGTTAAATGTGCGGTTTTTAAGCTCAGGAAAGCACCACTGTCTCTGGTGGATATTTGTTTGGGTATGTTGTCTCTGATGTTGATGCTGGTTTTCCACAAATCATCCTCAGGCAAAGAAACCAACCTACACACAAGTTGCAGGACTGTGATTTCTACACACTTATAAGCTGCAAGCAGCTTTCTTATCTGACCTCAACAGCAGATTTGACATTGCTTTAGCAGGTAATTGAGCGTTCTGAGTTTACAGGCATTTCACAGAGGACACTCATTTATTGATTACTTATAATCCATCAAATCTTTGGATTTAATTCAATGCTCATTAACATAAAACTGTATTTTTGAGATACCCTTGATTAGGTTACACATTCTTCTACTTTGATATCCTGCCAGTTTTAAGATACGAGTATGAGCAGTTTATAACATTGAAATAGATAATACTACATTAGGATTTTCACAGATTGCAATTTGCATTCTAAAGCATGTGTTATATTACCAATGACTCAAGATATAGTGAATGTTAACAAGTGTCAGGAAGCAATCAAGACAAGACAACCACTAAACTGCTGCAGGATCAGTGCATTAAACACAATCTGGGACATATTGAGACTGATATTCATCCGGGGACTTTGAGATGGAAGGGCCTTTTATGTCTTTTTGGCAGTAATTTTAACACTAACAAAGTTTTATGTTATAAAGAGAATCTGATGATGCTGAAGACACTTTAGGATGTCTTGCTGACACCAGCCTCCTCAGTTTGTATAATCATGTCACCACTACACAGAATCAAAACAAGAAGGCCAGGCAAGCCTAGGTGAGCTGGAACACTAGTCACAATTCGTCACATTCACGATGAAAATGACTGAGCCAATCAAATTTCAACAAAAACAAGGATCAGTCCAAATTGGGAGGGGCCGCTCGTATCCTTTCTTAATATTGAAAGTATTATGGTACTGTATGTCCACAGCCTCCGTCCTTTCCACGCCTCACATTCATTGTCTATGTTAGCAGCAATGCAATGCATTCTGGTCACGTGGCGGCGCGATTCAAGAGACGAGGCGTCACGTTGGCCGCTCTTCATTTGCATAAAGTTGAGGTCTAGGTTACTTTATGCAATTCAAGGGTGTCCGGCGCAACTCGCTGCCTTTGGAAACTTTTAAACTAAACGTTGTCGATCCAAAATAAAGACAGACTCAGCAATGCATGGCTTATTTCTCACATAAAATGTTTTCAGATACACATTTCTGTGAACTATTTTCGTGATATAAGAAAGTTTCCAAACGAGCCGCCATGTTGGTTCCGGTTTGAAAGCTGGGTACAGCAGCCCATGAGGGAAAGCGTTCGTCCAATCAGGTGCCTAGTGTCTTGTGTCTAGTGGCAGCCCATCAAGCGTCCAATGATAGGAAGCGAGGGGATCTCTCGCGATAAAAAAAACGCCCCTGTGGACTTGTACCATTAGATTGGCCCAGCCTGACTGGCAGCGTTCCGCTCTGTGCTGTCTGCGGCTGTGAGGGCCAGGCTGACCCATGGCACGGCCGAGGACCATACAGTAACTACTGAAATTTGGCCACGGCCATTTGGGAGTTTTCCCAAACTTCCCGATGGCCGGTCCGCCCCTGAATACGGTACAAAATGATAACAGATTGGGAGGTTGATCACAGATTTTCCTGCTGGAAATAATCAACATCTCAATAGAGTGCTCCAGGGATGACGTATTTTTGTAGGCCAACAAGGAAATTAAAATCGCCCTGGGTTCCCTCGACATTGGGTTTTGGATTATTGCAGAAGATAAGCTCTGTGGAAAACAAACATTTATGATACTTATACGTTTTGTTCTATAATATAATCTCCAAAAATGAACACCACTTTTATGAACGTTAGACTTTAAATGAACTACACCACGGTCGCGTGAGTATACATAACGAGGCTGTAAAGGCGGACAAGTTGGCGTGATAACGTTTACTAGTCAAGACAGATAAAATTGACGAAAAATTCACGAGTGGAGTATTTATTGATGTATTTATATGTTGTAAACAAATCTTTAAAATCTCTTCAGCTTGTGTTAACCACAGACCTTATTTCAGGCATCTGAAAAACCCATTCAAAAAACCCATTGGGTTTGACTTCGAGATGAGGGAAACGGAACTGCTAAAATGCTAACTCATTTCCTGGTTTTAGGACTCATTCCTGTAGCAATCTATGGGAGTCATAATGACTGTCTAAGTCATCGTAAATAGCATTTCCCCATTGATCACACTAAAAAGGATGAGAGAGAAACCTCATCTAGAAACTGTTTTTTATTAGTAGGACAAATATAGAATATTTAGTTTGCCTAAAATGGCTCTCAGCTTCTCGGCTGAACCATCTCTCGTATATAATAATTATGCTATAAACTATGTCATAGGATTAAGCAGATTTCAGGTGATGGATGAATGATGACAGGGTTTCTGAACGTTTGAAGTGAGTCTTTAATACACAGCTGTGTGCTTGTGGAAGCACCACGCTGACACCTGTTAACACCAAAGGGTTGCATATCAAAGTGTTTTTGTAAATAGGAGAAACTTCCGTTTCATTAATGCATTGACTGAGTCACTGCAGTCACACAGGCTTTTATTACCAGCAGAGCACTCATGTCCTTAACCTCTAAAGTAATGCAGGAGAGTACAGCGTTATTTGAACCTGTTAGCCAGAAATAAAACAAGGTTGTAAATCAAACATTATCATGTAAAAAAATGAAAATAGTTTGTCCAATTTGTGTGACTTTCATGTAATCTAATTTGTATTGAAGGAACATCATGTTCACAACACGATCTGTGGCTCCCTCAAAATGTGTGTGACTATTATACTGCCTGGTGGTGATTACACGCAGTGTTTCTCTTTAACAGGGCTCTGGGGAGTCTGCACGGTTTAAAGAGTGCATGCAAAATGTCGTCACAACCACACGGTCTCATTAATGTGCTGACCAGGACGAGATGAGCGTGATGACAGACGGCAGGGTGCCGATAGCGGTGCTCGGGTCAGACGGACAACCTTGATTTCAGCACGTAAACAACAGCCACAGATCACCTCTACCTTCAGCGAATGCAATTTTCTAGGGACCAGACACATCAGTCATGAAGGGGGAAAACAGGTTTATGCAAACACACAAACATACCAAATCTGCCTTTTTAATCAAAGCCACGTTCAGTGAAATGCCATCTAAACTGACAGTAGAGTAAGGCTTGTAATGCGTTGATATATTACATGGACGAGGCAAAGATTCTCCACTTAATCTGCACGGATTTCATATCAAATTTATAATTAGACTCATTAGCATATTAAGTATAAAATTCAACTCTAATCTGCAGGTCATTTACATCGTTTTTCATGAACTATGCCACATTATGCTACATTGAAACCGAAATTATCTATCATGCCTACAAATACCAGCAATCTGAAAAGAAGACTGAAGGTTAATAGAGGTCTTCACCCTCAGCTGAAAAGAAAGATTGTGGCCATCTGTGGCCTTGCTCAAGAGTGACAGGAAAACCATTGAAAATATGATTTTATTCTGGCCCTGCTTAGATAATTATCCAGTCGTCTAATAAATTCCTTCATAAGACACAGTGCCATCATTGCCTTTCTCTGATAGCCACCAGCAGCGAGAGCTGTATGCTAATTGCTGAATACTGTAACCGAAAAGGGCTATTTACAATAACATGAGCGTGGAAGAGAATCAGGCTTTTCTAAATCGATTATTTTATGAGCAGACAGAGCAGGAATAAGAAGAACATACCAATGGATGATCATCTTCTAACAGTCTGGTTTAAAAATTAAAAAAAATTAAAACATTTTAGGACAAGCTTCAAACAGCATATCATCGAGCTACTTAATTTGTTTTCCCCCAGAAAAATGTAATAAAGTGAATTAAATGGACCCAAATATTCTCCCTAAATAAATACAGGTGATTTGGGTCCTACAGTTCCTTCGAAGAGTAAATTAAATGTAATGTTAAGGTTTTTGTGAATCTTTTCTTCCTATTGCGGGTTATAATAATTTCCTATTTGTCTCTGCAGAAGACCAACATTTAATGAAACACTACTGAAAGGCAACTGCTTTTTTCAGTCAGAAACAGTAATGAAGTCTACTTTGAAACACAAATCCAAATGGTTGCTTTCAGGCAGACCCTTTCAGGTAAAAAGCACAAAGCACATTTCTCCCTGCCTTTGTATTGGCATAACTCTGCTCCTATTTATTGTGCTATTTCAGTGAAAGAGTCAATCAAACGGTTTGCAGCGATGCTCCCTGGTACCTGGCCTCTCAAGCTTTGCCATCTGTTAACACGCTTAATGTGCTGGATTCTCTTCCAGCTTGACCCTGTCTCAAAAGGCATTTCTGCACTGAAAAAGCATTCATCTCTTTGTGTTGTACTCTGCTGGCTCAGTATCTTTTTCACTTGAGCGACGCTGCAATGGAAGTTTTCTCAAATTGCTTGTCTGAAGAATAAACTACTACTTGATTATTTTTGTTGGGGGGAAGCCACTTTGCCCCGAGGCATGGGACGATTTGAAATGGGTTCATCATTCAAATCCCCTGTAATAGCCCCACTTGTCAATGAATATTAATAGCATTAACAAAATAGTCATATCTTGCAGCTAAATGCTGACGAAAATGCAATTTCAGTGTCCATTTGCATAACAGTGAGGTAAGATATGGGCATCATGTGCTGTCTTTAACTGGGCATGAAACCGGATTATACAGATTTATTTCTAAATGGAAAGATTATGGTCACACTTATTTGCTGGATTAAATTTAACAGTATAAACCCACACATCGTATATGATTCTACTTTAAGTGTTCACTTGCTGACATACTGTATATTATACTCTATTTTAACTTCCTGCTTTCAGAATTTCACTACCACGGGAGGCTTAGCTGCATATTGTATTGTACACTAAAGATATATGTTTTTTTCATGTCAACAAAAGTAAATGCAATGTTTAAAACACATGCTGGGTGCCTTTCCTTATAAAATATCTGCAGAACAGATCTTTTCAATGTGTTTGAAACCTGCGTCCATGTTGGCGAGCTGTCAGTCTTCTTCCCTCGGTGGATTAGCATGAATGTGTATCGCGTTGCCTGGATGCACACGCATGGCATACAAACTAGGCTTGTTTTCAGTCGCGCAAGCCAGCCGTGTTCAGGAGAAAAAACCCACTGTACACTACCTGCTCTGCACCAAACAGCACACAGACACAGAGCTGGTGAACATAGTGGAGCATTACGTGGCTAAAGAGACAGATATGTCCTTCAGGAGTTGGTAGAGACCACAATAGAGACCAAACAGAGGTATAAGAGAGTGAATATTGGACTTCCTATTGCCCAGTAACTACTAGGTGTATACATATGCAACTGTTTGCTAGCAAGTCAGCCAAATAAACTTAAGAAGTGATGAAATGCCTATTCTAAAGAGTCATTTATGTGTTAATGATTAAGTAGCATCTCATTTTGCCAAGTCAAATATATTTTATATATTGCTTTGCAATTATATCAATTGATCATAATTCTTTTAAATAAAGGGCTCAAATATGCTTGCTTTATGCAAATGTATGTATATATTTATTGTTGGAAATCAATTCAAAAATCAAAACAATGACACATATTGTCCAGAAACCCTCACAGGTACTGCATTTAGCATAAAAAATATGCTCAAATCATAACATGGCAAACTGCAGCCCAACAGGCAACAACAGCTGTCATTGTGTCAGTGTGCTGACTTGACTATGACTTGCCGCAAACTGCATGTGATTATCATAAAGTGTGCATGTCTGTAAAGGGGAGACTCGTGGGTACCCATAGAACCCATTTTCATTCACATATCTTAAGGTCAGAGGTCAAGGGACCCCTTTGAAAATAGCTATGACAGTTTTCCTCGCCAAAATTTAGCATAAATTTGGAGCGTTATTTAGCCTCCTTTGTGACAAGCCAGTATAAAATGGAGCCAATGGATTCCTTAGGTTTTCTATTTTCATATGATGCCAATATCTTCACTCTATAGCTTTAAAACTGAGCCCGCTACAACCTAAAAATCGCAAGTTGTGTTATTTCGTTAAAGAAATAAGTGGCGTTAAACAAATTTGTGTTAATGCGTTATTATCGTGTTAACTTTGACAGCCCTATTTTAAATCCAAAAAATCTATACTGATATAATTTAAATATAGTGAAAATCTGAAATTTACATTTCCCTTTGAAATGTAGCATTGTAAAATTACTGTATGAGAACCTCAAAACTGTAAGTACGGTACTTGAGTATATTAACCTTTATTTAGGTTGCCCTCATTTACAGTGACGTCGAGTGACAGACAAGTCAAAAGCAATTACACAACAAAATGCAAGATAAAACAGAGAAAATCATGTAACGCGATAAAACAAGATAAAAACAGGGAAAGTCACACAACACATGATAAAACAAAGAGATTCAATTCACCTAAAACAGTTGCACAGTGATATACAGAGGTTTGTGATCATGGTTTTGAATTGTGCATAAGTTGGAAGAGTGTTGATCTTTAAAGTGTGTTGAAGGTTGTTCCAAGAATCACGAGCGCAAAAGGAAAAGGCAGATTTTCCAAAGTCAGAATATACTCGGGGGACCTTAAGTATAAGCCAGTCATTTAAACGAGTTGGATAGGGGCCAGAGTTCCAATCCAGCATTGTTGTTATGTAAGGTGGTAGTTTACCAATAAGGGCTTTGTAAATAAACAAATACGAATGTATGAGTAAATGTACTTTGACGCTGCCAACCTCTGCTCACATCAGCAGGTTGATTTATGTCTTATGTTTTATTAGGCTTTTATGATACAAAGATTGGTTTTTAGAATCAATTAAAGTTAACGATGTTCCCAAGTTAAAAGCTCCAAACCGACCTGAAGGCACAGCAACTTTGATGATCCCATGATGACAAATTCATCAAAGGGTGGAAAAGTAATAGCATTCAAAACCCTCTTGCGATGGTATCACACCAGCCACGGTGCCAAATCGGGCCAGGGGCTTAAAGTGGGGGTGCAATGGCCCCTTCTGTCCTCAGACAAACAGACATATAGACAGATATATAAACACCTGGAATACACAAAACCTCTTCTTTTGCCATGATGCACCCGATTCGACTGTTATCAGTTAAATAGGCATTATCACTCGCTATAATCACCATAGATGTGGGTCATTAGGGGCCTACTGTGCCTACTACGTTATAAAAGTGAAAGGTGAAGTGAAACTTAAAAGCAACATGTTCCAACACGTTGTAAAACTGAAAGAAACGTCACGTTTTGAACACAAAAAAAGGCTTCGTTAGGTTTAGACAACAAAACTACAACTTCTCTATTTTTAGGCAAAAAAAGACATTTAGTTAAGTTTAGGGAGAAACATTGTGTTTTGGATTAAAATAACTCTGAACAAAAGGATAACTGCACAATTTTGGTTCCACACAGAATGCGAACTCTGGTTACTACGGTTGCTAGAGGTCGCTGTCGTGTTTTTTATACCTTCTTTCGGTGATCTACCATGTGAATAGATGATAAAACCTACTAGTGAGTGTAGTAGGCCCCTAATGACCCACATCTATGGGGCTTATAGCGACTGACAACGCCTATTTAATAGCCTGACAACAGTCTAATCAGCTGCATGATGACACGAGGGCTGACACCTTCTAGTCAGTTAGTCGATTGGTTGGTCGATATAATCTTGTCCGAGCAATTGCTGGTGTTACTTTCACTTTCATAAGAACGGTGCTTATTAATCCATTATTTTCGGGGTCGGGAGGGGCATGTGTGTGCGAGAGAGAGAATTCATGTCTTCAATGAAGGGTCTCTTGTTTTGCTATTTAACAATAAAGAACAGTGTTTGGAACGATTTGTGTGTTTTTTTAGCCTAGATCTGCCTACTACTGTGGGCGGGGGAGAAAGAGAGCACTCTGAACAGCTGTAGCTGCTCCCAGCATGCAGCAGGAGGACCTCGGAGAGCGCCTCAGTCTCAGTCCTGACAATTGCGCTACTATATTGCATTAAGTTGGCGGTTTGCGTGTCGTGTCATATCGGGTCATTACCAGCCACACGCTGTCACGACTGCTAATGAATTATGCATTTGTAATTATCTGCATAAACATGGCACTTTAGGGTTGTGCACAAACTCTGAAGGGGCAGGGATGAAGTTAGGTTAAGTCTTAACCTATTAACCGTTAAGAGTTCCCTCCTTGACCGCCTCTGCAGATCAGTATCCCAAAGTGCCGGAAATGTACATGCAATAAAATCTTGGATTTAAATCCTGTCTGGGACCTTTGCTGCATGTCACGCCCTCTGTCCCCCATCTTTTTTTTTATCTCTCTTCACTGTGAACTGTATAAAAGAGCAGAAATGCCATAAAAACGGTCTTTAAAAGGGTACTTACCAAGAAATGCTCGAGGGGTCTGAGGTCATGAATTTCCCCCACGAGATGTTTTCTGGTTACTTTTGCACGGCAGCATGCAGATGTTCTTTAAAATGGGAAGTTGTATGTCTATGTAATACCTTTTTAACAAAACTGTTTAAATTAATTGCAACATTAAACTAGACTTTTAAACAACAAATAGGGCCCTACCGCAGCATCTCCCTTGATTCCTTCATCGTGTTCAATCAACTACGACATTCGATAGGTGAAGAGATGTCGGCTCGAGCTTGATTTCTCCTAATAGTTGAATCGGCACACACTGGATGTTAAAGGAAAGCTAGTGTCCTTTCACTTAATGAAGGGGATGAAAACATTCCTGTGCCCTTTAAATTCTCGCCCCTTACTAATTTAAGCTCTCGAAGAAAGTGTTTGAATAGCCCGTAGTGGCACTGCTTAAAGGCTCCTCACACTTATTGTGTGGATCCTTTACCTTATAGCTCTTCAAGCAATCAATGTCACCTATGCCCCATTGCCCCCTCATAGAAGGGTCTCAATACTCAATCTGAAAGGGGCACGCAGGACTGACCTGAGGATATGGAGCTTTAGAAATGATCAGGGAGGCTGTGGAGGCTACGTAAAATGTCACCTACAGATGTAACATTTCTCCTCAGGTTAACAAACAATATTAAAGAAGACCAAACAAAAAACAAAATGGCATTTACTGACAAATACTCAATCATAACAACAAGGAATGTACCAGAAATGTACAAATTAGAAGGTTCTCAAACCTGAATTACAAAACAAGTCATTGTTGGTGCAACTCATGAGCGCTTTCTTACTTTGCTAACCCTTTCTTATAGTCTGGTTAAGTTTAGACCACGTTAGAAGTAGAGGAGAAAAACTCCAAACTATCCATATTTACCTCCTCCCTCAGACTTTTTGCAGTCGTATGGCATGTTCACAAATATACTGTACTGTTAAGAGCATAATGACTTGCTTTGTAATTTGCTAATGCTGATACATTTTACATTATGGTTTACCTAATATAACCCTGAGCGCTGCTCTTGTACATTCTGTATTTCTCACATTTCTCATTTAGTTTACTCTATTTGATTGCAGCCGCCAGATATCATCCTGTTGCACATTTACCTCACATTAGTCTCGTATAACCAGACCTATCTCTACAGCATTGTGTCAGCACTTAAGAAAGGTCTGGCTCCACACATCATCATTCTGGTATAGGGGAAAAAATGCTCTAGCTTGTTTGTATTTCTTTAAACTAGGGCAGTCAAAGTTAATGTGATAATAACGCGTTAACGCAAATTTGTTTCAACAAATTTCTTTAACGCATTAATGCAACTTGCGATTTTTAAGGTGTAACGGGCTCAGTTTTAAAGCTAAAGTGAACACATCGTAGTGTCGAAACTAGAAAACCTAAGGAATCTATTGGTACCAACCATGTCATACTAGCAAGTCGGGAAGAAGGTTAAATAACGCTCCAAACTTTGTTTGGCGAGGATAAACTGGCATGGCCATTTTCAAAAGGGTCCCTTGACCTCTGACCTCAAGATATGTGAATGAAAATAGGTCCTATGGGTACCTACTACCCACAAGTCTCCCCTTTACAGACATGCCCACTTTATGATAATCACATGCAGTTTTGGGGCAAGTCATAGTCAAGTCAGCACGCTGAAACACTGACAGCTGTTGTTGCCTGTTGGGTTTGCCATGTTATGATTTGAGATTTTGTTTATATTAAATGCAGTACCTGTGAGGGTTTCTGGACAATATCTGTCATTGTTTTGTGTTGTTCAATAATAAATCAATAAAACATTTGCATAAAGCAGCATATTTGCCCACTCCCATGTTGATAAGAGTATGAAATACTTGACAAATCTCCCTTTAAGGTACATTTTGAACGGGTAAAACTGTGATTAATTTGCGATTAATCACGATTAACTATGGAAAATCATGCGATTAATCACCATTAAACATTTTAATCAATTGACAGCCCTAGTTTAAACCAATCACAATCGTCTTAGCAGCACCAAGCCCAGGATGCAGCGACAGTGCTCTTGCAAAATAGCTGGCGAAAATGGCAGAAGAGAGGAGAATGCCGTGTGAAATAAACAACTTACCCGCAATCTAAAGTACTGAATTAATATGCCTCTTACAGTTTTCTATTCACATTATGGTATCTATAGTTCGTAAAGTCATATAGCTCTGGGTATCCAGCAAAAGTCACCACTATGACAAATAACAGCAATGATGTTGGGCGCTTTTCCGTTTTAAGTTGCATTTTTTTTCAACGTTCAGGGCGCTCCTGCAAAAAACATGAGGCGTTCAGCAACGCAAAAGCAGCGAGCAAATCGCTTCACTCTCATTGAAAATAATAATAAAAAGCCGCCCCAGGCTGCTAAAACGTGCTCTGTCTGATCGGGGCCTTGTATCCACAGTCTAAATCCGGTGAGTCAGACTAACCACACATTAACCAGTACACAGAATGAAAGCTACAACCACTTGAGCAAATTGCCAGCAAAGATCTTTCAATATATTAGTCTCCGTCTGTAACAACACAGTCAACCAAAAGTAACACCAAGTGTGAACAAGTCAAGGCTGTCTCAACACTCAGTGCTGTCACTGAGCTTATCCATCCTCTTCAGTGACATTAATTAACTGAGCATGGACTGGCAGGAGCTAATCCTTTGCACTTGAGTGTGAACAAGTTCAGAGAAGAAATTGAGAGGCACACGAGCGGCTGTGTGATAAAAAAGGGGGTCGTAGTGCATCTAACAAACAGCAGACAACGTCTAATAAACCGAGTCACGGCACTTGTTTTCATGGCAAATCCCAAGAGATGTTTTTCTTACTTGTAAGGAAGCAATGTGACAAGAGAACATCTATTTTGACATTGAAGCAACTGTTGAACACATTATGAAAGCTGATGTAAGGCTAGCACAACCGTTTCTGATTTCAATTCAGTTTAACATTCCTGAATGGTGGCATTAAATTTGACTTGATTCATGACATCCTTGAACTCCACATTCCACAGGAGGCAGACACTGAAAGGACGAGTTGGTTTTTGTCCATTTTAAATGGTCAAATCATGTATCTTGAATGTACCATTGTGAGACATTTCTTTAGAAGTCTTGCTAACCTAAATCAAATCATCAGGGAGTCTTAACTTTTTAAACTTTTAAGGTTTTACTTTGAAGCTTTTTAGCCACTGCAATTATTAAAGCCTGGGTAAAATAAATGTGTTCTGAGTTTGTCACACCACAGAAACATGTGCAATTAACAACCCAGCCAAATATGAATGATTAAAAAATCTCCAAGTATATGAAATTAGGATTCAAAATCGTGAAAAAATAAAGCATAATTCTCTGCTCTGAAACACTGGGGGCGTGTCCGCTGAAGGCGCTGAAACCACGCCCAATCACATGTGTCATTTTGGCGTGTCATTCGCAAGGCGCTTTTCGTGTGTCATTTGTACGCTACGCAAATGTCCGCAGTTGTGACAAACATCACTAACATAACTTACAAAACAAAACACCAGTCAACAACGGTCTCGAACACGGGTCTCCTGGTAAAAAGTCTGGTGTTTGTTGGGCCCAGCCACCTCACCACCCGCCCACCATAAGTGGTCTTTCTCCTTTCTTATACTATGTCACTCTTACTGTAGCATTTATACACTGATGCGTTTACATTGCAGTCAATACAGGATACATGCCGAACAAATGAAACGCGGGAATCAAGAAAGGCGTACTTATTGCACGCTAAACGCCTTGCGCATTATCGTGGCATTTGTATGCGTTTTCGTGCGAACGGGCTGATATACCACACTTCTTGTTGGCCATCTCACTAAGATCTCACTTGCTGAGCCGCTAACTTCCAGTTTAGCCCTATGCTAACTTGAATGAGGATAAAATAATTCAATTGTGCCGCTCTTCGAGACTTTCCAAATGGTATTGGACCGAACTAATCAAATTCTGATACAGTCATTTGGCGGGTGGTTGTGATAGTCAAAACAATTTATCCACCGTTTTTACAGCCGCAACAGTAGCGATGGAGTAGGCTATGGCAGGTTCTATGATGTAAGCAAAAGTATATATAACTTAGTTGTGATTGGCCAGTGAGCCCAGTCCTGGAACATGCACACATGCACGCTCTCATGCACACTCCGAATGACAGGCACACAGAGAGGGCCGGAGGGCTAGTAAAAGCTTTATGGATTTTTTGATGGTCCACTGCCCCACCGATGTGGCGGCCCACTGGGAATTGTCCCGGTATGCCAGGTGACAGTACACCACTGCTAGCAAACTGTAACTGTAACTCACGATTAAGTGGGAGAACCACTGATGCTATGTGCTCTAGTTTTTATACAGGGGGTGGGGTTATGCTAAGTATCGCTCCAGTGTCATTGAGCCATGATTTCAGGCGCGCCAAAAAAATACTGAATACAAAAACAGTTTAACGATCTAACTCCACAGTTCAGTACTATGTAATTCACTGTCATTTCACATATTTTCTAACATACAGGACCACCCATGAGGGGGTATAAAGGGGAAACCTTTCTGGGACGCAGCCGCTAGGGGGGGGGGGGGCATAAAGGCCAGCAATAATCATGTTGATCCTAAAAATAATAACCAAAACCCAATTTTTATTTTGAACCAAAATATTCACCATTACTCATTAAAACAACAAAAAGAAAAGTATTTATTGTTGCTTGAGTAAAATGTAGCCTGTTTCATAATGAAAAACCACTCTCTTGGAAATGGTATGATTTTTTTTTTTTTTTTTTGGGAATGCAACCATTGCGAAAAAAAAATCACAGGCGGATGGCCACATGACCTGAGAAATTCACTGATCTAAACTAATTATAAGTTCATTTGTAAAGCAGATGTGGGGAGGGCCCATTTACTGGACCTGTTCAGGGGCCCAGTCATATCTGTGGGCGGGCCTGCTGACATGTATAATGTGTTTAGAAACAAATCTTTGATTCTACTTTACCCAGACTTTAATGGGTCAGTTCAACCACAAACACATACAGTGTATTTACTTTCCAAAATACCATTTTTTGGGCTTCGAAGCTTCGGTGAGAAATATTCATAGGTATTTGAATTATTAATAATTAATGTTGAATATGAATAATGAATAATGTTGTTGGATTACTCCTTATTTTCATGGGCTATTTTGATATTTATACTTTATCATTACATAGGTATATTTCAAAAAAAGAATAAAAAAGCATCCGAATACTAATTTGGAGGTCGATTACCATGGCAACGGTCGAAGCTTCGAAGGGTCAGCCTAACTTACCCCTCTTATATACTGTATAACCATGCAGATAATTTTAAGACAACAGTTTAACTTGGGACTATTTCTCCAGTAGAAAATAGTCTAGTAGGAGTTGTTGAACCTCAAGCCATAACCTCATTTCAACATAAAAGGCACCAATGTAGTTCATTAAATTGCCATGTGTAAGACATGACATCAGAAACAATGAGCACATACAGTATACTGGTCGTGTGATACAGAACCACTGTGAATCATTGACAATGGCTTTTATCACCATGGAATTGATTTAAACTGTCATCTTACTTTGGAGACCCGTACAATGTGCTTCTACAGTGAATAGTAATAAATGTGACGTATGCTTGATGAGCCCCATTTTTCCTCCAAAATTGGACAAATGGAGGAAGAATTGCACGCTGGGCACGGGAGACAATTTCATCACAGACAAGTCTTTAATGATGTCTCATCTGCATTTTTCAATTTGAGCGGGGCCAAAAATAGATCACTGGACAGGCTTTGTTGAAATGAGTCCCGTTAAATGGAAAGCAGTGAGACAATCACTCATCTAAGCCCTACGTGTCCATTTTACCAATGTCTCATTTATATGTTTATCAAAACCCAAAGTTATAATTAAATGATAATTTCCTGTTCAACAAAGTAAATACTATCGGAGGGGATTCGTTAATTCATTTTATTCTGACTTATCTTTTCACGGAAACAGATTAAGGTCTTTGTTTGGATTTGGGTTTTGTTTTGACAGCAGTTAATAATGACATCATAACACAGATAACTACAACAGCAATAATCGTAATAAAAATACAAATAATAACAATAGAGCGGCGAGAATTAATCAATTAGCCGATCTACCAAAAAAGAGATTAGTAATTTATCAGGGGAAATTACAGGTTCTCAAATATAAGGAGTTGCTGCTTTTCTCAGTTTCATATCATGATAAATTGAATATTTTTGGGGTTTGGACTGTTGGTCCGACAACACAAGTGATTTGATGTAATTTTGGGCTCTGGAAAGTTGTCATGGGCATTTTTTTTACTATTTTCTTACTTTTTATAGACTAAACTAGAAAGGTGCCCTCAAGTGCAGATCTCTTCCAGATGTGTCTGCAACGACCGCTGCTGTAATGTTTGATTGAATGAATAAAAACCACAATCAGGGCCGGACTGGGAACATAATTAAAGCCCTATAACGTCCGCCCAGGCCAATCTCCACACATTCACAGCAGACCACGTATACTGTACCGGTATTTTTTCTGTTTACTGTTTAATACCAACATAACTTTTAGTTTTATCTACCGACAAAAACTGCATCTCCTCCTGCTCCTTCTCAGCTCCACCTTTTCTCATTATCTTGTTAGTTTTCTCCACGCTTGGCCACACGCCCTCCACACACTGAATGACCTTTGTGTTGATGCGTACATGCATGCGTGACCAATCAGTGATGTCAAGCCGATTATACCAACAGGCAGGGACAGGGGGGGCTGACCGTCTACAGTTCTGAGTGACTGTATCTACCTTGTATCGTTTTCGCTTTGATTTACCCATTAGCCTAAATTTAGCATTTTTAACACTGGCCTGGCATTCTGGGCCAATCAGCTATCGGGAATTCGCCCGATGCTTCCGATGTCCAGATGTCTGCACCGGCTCTGTGCAGGCGCATGTCTCAGCTATGTCTCACGGGCGTAACCGTAACTTGAAGCGTTTATTTTGGCTTCAAGTCAATTTTTCCGATGATACGCGTGTCAACGTGAGGTTGATGCCCAAAAAAAGGCCTGGAATAACTGTGTATCTGGCCGCAGAGCAGCGGCTCAGCGGCCGCGATACACTCAGCTGTGTGAGTAGTTCCGTTAGCTGTAAGCCGAGCAAAATTATTTTTCCCCGCAGTGTCTCACTTACAGACTAACAGCCGGGGGCCGGTTAAGAGTAGTGAGTGAGGAGTCAGCAGTCAATCAATGGCAGTACCAAACAGGCAATAAAAGGTGTTTTGAGAAAGTGTGAATCACTGCAACCATGAGAGGTGCAGCCATAAATGAGCACCCAAAATATCATGCAGTTTGGTGCAGCAGTATGCAAGATTAGCCGTGGACAGACACAGAGATGCACACACACTCACTCACTCATGCACACACACGACCGATCTCATTATCTCCCGGCATAGATAATAATAATTAATCAATTAATAAAAAAATAATTGACAGATCAATCAGTAATGAAGATAATCATAAATTGCAGCCCTGACACAGTACTAACATACATAACATACATACATTATTGATGTAATGTTCACTGTAAACTGTATAAACTGTATTGCACTCTCTTGTCATTATGTAGAATCATGTTACTAAAACTAAACTAAAGTCATAATAATTTTAATTGCAAATATTATATTAATACAGTCACATTATACAAATGAATGCTAACTAAAATTCAAAAAATAAAATTCAAGGACTCTGCCTGTTGCTGGCAAGTAATCTCTTCTTCTGCTGCTGCTGCTGCTGCTGCATGTTATTTGCATAATACAGCCACGCTATTTGAATATGTCATGTGCAATATTAGGCACTATGTGCACAGATAGTGTTACTCTCCCCAAGGAGCCACATGCCCTGTTAAAAGCTGGGGCAGAGGCTCGGCCTTCCACTTCAGATATTGGCTGAGCCAGTGACAACACTGAGGCTCTTTTGCCACTGCTACACAGCCAAGCCCATTAACATTTGGGTAAACTCTACTGGGAGACTGAGGAGCACAGGATCATAAGCCGATGCCTGTGATGAACTGAGACAGATAATGGATAAAGCTCACACTACGTTAGGGGTCAGAAGGCCTTGTTTGTCGCTCTGGATTTTGCATTCTTCTCTCAACATGGCTCACAAAGGCGGGGTAGGGAGTGCTGGCTTAGGCGCAGCCCACCCACCTACCCACCCTCCCTCTTGGCTCTTATGTCTCTTTATGTGAGTGTCAAAGTCAGGAGAATCTCTTATTCTTGGTGCTTTGGGTTCTCAGTTCATTCATGACCTTTAAGATTAAAGATAAGCCACAAAGAGTTAGCTTCAGTTCACCGGTCCTTTTTTCCTCTTTTTTGCTGGTTGGTCTTTGATTAAAGATTTAGAATAGCATTTGAAGGAGCTTCAAAGTGGACTGATGTGCAAATGAAACATTATGGGCTGATAAATCAATCCAGAGAAATAGGTGTGAAAAACAAATGGGGGCTGGCTGTCGCAGATAGCTGCAATGGGAGGTTAAAAAAAATAACAAAAAAAAGATGAAGAAGAGTGGCATATCCCCTCTGGCAAGACAGAAACACAAATTCACACAAAAAAATCACACCGATTCCAGCAGATCTGTTGAGTAATTCGGCACAAACGTTGCATTTAGATCAGCTTTTCACAATCAAGAATCAACAAAGCACTCATCAGTGTAACCACGACCCCTTCCCACCATTTCTTATTCACCTTGTGTTCAAACAAGACTCGGTCAAAACCGAGTATATGTCTGGAGCTTGTATGGTCAGTCTGTGAATTTGTGGTTAAATTGTTACACATATAGTCAGTGGTCATGTCTATAATGTTAAATCCAGCGGTACATGTCCACCAGGTCCGGCGAGGTCACTAAGGGACGCGCTGCTCCACTCAACTGGCCGTTCAAGTGGTGACGTACACTATCGTTGAATGCACCTGATTGGTCCCTGGTTTTCTACTTGCCGTTTCAAACAGGAAACAACATAGCGGCCTGCTCGTAAACTTTCTGTTATTCCATCTGAACAATCCACCAAAATCTACTTTTTAAGTGAGAAATAGGCTTTACCACTGCTGAATCTGGTTTCATTTTAGAACGAGATCAGCTAGTTTGACAGCTTGGTCCAAGTTTCATGAGCGCTGGACGGGCTCATTTGCAAAAAGGACAGTTCCCCACCTTTTCATTTTGAAAGAGCTAGAGCCAATGAGGAAGGTCCAACACTCGGCCGACCAATTGTGTAAATTCCTCACTCAGTCAGTCACTCAGTGACAGACTTTTGGCCTTCTGCCATCCAGCCAAAAAAGTAACCCTTTTCAAATAGTAAAATTCTACAGTAAGCATAGAAATATCAACTTACATTTTATTCCAGAGACTTTAAACACACAGTCAAATGTTTCTCTATGTTTGCAGTCAAAAATAAATCATGTGTGCAAATATTTTTCTACCTCAGCTGCTGTGTTAGAGCTGCCCTAAAGGAAATATTTGGCAAATGTCAGGTAGCTTTACTTTATTTTGCTGCATTGATGAGAAATGAAATGAAATTCACTTTAAGCCAAAATTAATGACAGAGATCGACTTTCAGTTGAGGTGAAACTTGGCTGCAAAAAAGTGGAGCACTTTGCCACTTGCACATCTTCTTTAACATTATGCTCACATTGGGTGTTTGTGATTTATCCCTCCATTAGTCGAGAGTAAGACTTAGAAAATTGTTTTGAGTGATGCAAATTGTAAGATATCACTTAGCTGATATAGCTGATGGCACTTAAAAGTTTATTTTATGAAGCTGTGGGTTTCGACTGTGAGTTTTTCATATGTTGTTAAGACATAAGGATTAACATCCATCATAGAAAGTAAAGTGAAGACGCAAACACAAGGCATCGCTCACACATACAGTTTGGAATGCCGTTATTAATTCCATTCGTTAAGCTTGTCATCTTAATTAATGTCCTCTATCTATTTAACAGTCTGTAAGAGTTGTCGATAAGCGTTTCCCCACTCGCTGTCTCCACGGTGCCAAGATGGTACACTCATATGCCTACAGGCTTGGTTTGTATACAGTGATGCCTCGTCAGCCTGAAAACCTTGAGACTGAGATGACGTATTGAATACCATTCAATATCGCTGAGCTGAATTATGAAGATATTGCCAATGATAGAAGACAACACTGCTGTCAAAAATATAGAACACTATTAGGAAATATTGAGTTTGTCTTCTCAGTAACTGTGAGCCCTTGAGTAGAACTATCATACACAACATACCGTAACTGCTCAAGTACTGCGTGTATATATCTGTATGAGCATTAATATCATGTTGTACAAAAATAAAAAAAACCCACAGACGCTCTCTCTAGATTTCTTAAAAGTAGTTATAATCCCCAGGGGGGAATCATGCTGGACAGCCTCAGTTCCTACTATAGCGTGCTCCAGGTTGAGAAAGCAGAGAAGAAAAAGGCCTTTTTACCAAATTCTGTACAGACTGAGGGGACGGAGAGATTGATGAAGCCCTGGGAGCGTAGGCCATGGAAGCACTGTTTACCTGACATGCAAGTGGATAAATAAGTGGGCAGCAGTCAAAGGTTGGATTTATAAATGAAGATATAGTAGAGATGCACTGATCAGACCTCTCCGGGAACCATCACCTTAACGTGGTGGAGAGGCTTGGGTGTCCCTATGAACCTGAGAGCTATGTTGTCTGGAGCCTGGTGCTCCTGGTAGGGTCTCCCATGGCGAATTGGTTTCAGGCGAGGGGCCAGACTAAGAATGGTTCAAAGCACCCCAATGAATAATCGAGGTAGAGGACAAGTGACCCAGCCCGGAGGAAGCCCGGGGCCCACGTCTGGAGCCAGGCCCAGACGGAGGGCCCGTCAGCGAGCGTCTGGTGGCCGGGCTTGCCACGGAGCCCGGCCGGGGATACCCCGAAGAAGCAACGTGGCACCCCCCTCCTCTCCATCCTGTGGGCTGACCACCTGCGGGAGGAACCGCTGGGGTAGGGTGCGCAGCCACATGGGTGGCAGCGAAGGCCAGGGACCTCAACGGACCAGACCTGGGCGGCAGAGGCTGGCTCTGGGGACGTGGAACATCACCTCTCTGTGGGGGAAGGAGCCAGAGCTTGTGCGGGAGGTGGAGCGCTACCAGTTAGGTCTGGTGGGGCTTACCTCTACGCACAGCCTCGGTTCTGGAACCGTACTCCTGGATAGGGGTTGGACTTTATTCTTCTCTGGAGTTGCCCCAGGTGCGAGGCGCCGGGCGGGTGTGGGGATACTCACAAATCCCCGGCTGAGTGCCGCTACGTTGGAGTTTACCCCGGTGGACGAGAGGGTTGCCTCCCTACGCCTGCGGGTTATGGGGGGGAAAACTCTGACTGTTGTTTGTGCGTATGCACCGAACAGCAGTTCAGAGTATTCGGCCTTCTTGGAGACCCTGAATGGAGTCCTGCATGGGGCTCCAGTAGGGGACTTCATAGTTCTCCTGGGAGACTTCAACGCGCACGTGGGCAACGATGGAGACGCGTGATTGGGAGGAATGGCCCCCCTGATCTAAACCCGAGTGGTCGGTTGTTACTGGACTTCTGTGCTAGTCATGGACTGTCCATAACAAACACCATGTTCGAACATAAGGATGCTCATAAGTGTACGTGGTACCAGAGCACCCTAGGCCGAAGGTCGATGATTGATTTTGTTATCGTATCGTCTGATCTGAGGCCGCATGTTTTGGACACTCGGGTGAAGAGAGGGGCGGAGCTGTCAACTGATCACCATCTGGTGGTGAGTTGGGTCAGAGGGTGGGGGAAGACTCTGGACAGACCTGGTAAACTGGGAACGTCTGGAGGAGGCCCCTGTCCGAGAGACCTTCAACTCACACCTCCGGCGGAGCTTTTCTGGCATCCCTGTGGAGGTTGGGGGCATTGAACCCAAGTGGACAATGTTCAAAGCTTCCATTGCTGAAGCTGCGGCAGTGAGCTGTGGTCTAAAGGTCTTAGGTGCCTCAAGGGGTGGCAACCCTCGAACACCGTGGTGGACACCGGTGGTCAGGGAAGCCGTCCGACTGAAGAAGGAGACCTTCCGGGATATGTTATCTCGGAGGACTCCGGAGGCGGTTGCAAGGTACCGACAGGCCCGACGGGCAGCAGCCACTGCCGTGAAGGAGGCAAAGCAGCGGGTGTGGGAGGAGTTCGGAGCAGCCATGGAGAAGGACTTTCGGTCGGCACCAATGTGCTTCTGGAAAACTGTCCTGAACCTCAGGAGGGGGAAACGGGGAACCATCCAAGCTGTGTACAGTAAGGATGGGACACTGTTGACCTCAACTGAGGAGGTAATAGGGCGGTGGAAAGAGCACTTTGAGGAACTCCTGAATCCGACTAATACGCCCTCTTTTGTAGAGGCAGAGCTGGAAGCTGATGGGGGATCATCATCAATTTCCCTGGTGGAAGTCACTGAGGTAGTCAAACAACTCCACAGTGGCAAAGCCCCGGGGATTGATGAGATCCGTCCAGAAATGCTGAAAGCTTTGGGTGTGGAGGGGCTGTCTTGGATGACACGTCTCTTCAACATTGCGTGGAAGTCGGTGACAGTGCCTGCAGAGTGGCAGACAGGGGTGGTGGTTCCCCTCTTCAGAAAGTGGGACCAGAGAGTGTGTGCCAATTACAGGGGTATCACACCACTCAGCCTCCCTGGTAAAGTCTACTCCAAGGTGCTGGAAAGGAGGGTTCGGCCGATAGTCGAACCTCGGATTGAAGAGGAACAATGCGGATTCCGTCCTGGCCGTGGAACAACGGACCAGCTCTTCACTCTCGCAAGGATCCTGGAGGGGGCCTGGGAGTATGCCTATCCAGTCTACATGTGTTTTGTGGACTTGGAGAAGGCGTATGACCGGGTCTCCCGGGAGATACTGTGGGGGGTGCTGCGGGGGTACGGGGTGAGGGGGGCCCTTCTTAGGGCCATCCAATCTCTGTACGCCCAGTGTGAAGCGGCTGGGATGAGGATCAGCACCTCTAAATCTGAGGCCATGGTTCTCAGCAGGAAACCGATGGATTGCCTACTCCGGGTAGGGAATGAGTCCTTACCCCAAGTGAAGGATTTCAAGTACCTCGGGGTCTTGTTCGCGAGTGAGGGGACAATGGAACGTGAGATTGGCCGGAGAATCGCAGCAGCGGGGGCGGTACTGCATTCGCTTTACCGCACCGTTGTGACGAAAAGAGAGCTGAGCCGGAAGGCAAAGCTTTCGATCTACCGGGCAATCTTCGTTCCTACTCTCACCTATGGTCATGAGTGTTGGGTCATGGCCGAAAGAACGAGATCGCGGGTACAAGCGGCCGAAATGGGATTCCTCAGGAGGGTGGCTGGCATCTCCCTTAGAGATAGGGTGAGAAGCTCAGTCATCCGTGAGGGACTCGGAGTAGAGCCGCTGCTCCTTTGCGTTGAAAGGAGCCAGTTGAGGTGGTTCGGGCATCTAGTAAGGATGCCCCCTGGGCGCCTCCCTAGGGAGGTATTCCAGGCACGACCAGCTGGGAGGAGGCCACGGGGAAGACCCAGGACTAGGTGGAGAGATTATATCTCCACACTGGCCTGGGAACGCCTCGGGATCCCCCAGTCAGAGCTGGTTAATGTGGCCCGGGAAAGGGTTTGAAGTTTGGGGCTCCCTGCTGGAGCTGTTGCCCCCGCGACCCGACCCCGGATAAGCGGTTGAAGATGAGAGATGAGAGATGAGAGCACTGATCAGACTTTTTCAGTCCCGATACCGCTATTGATATCTGGGCTTTGGGTATCGGCCGATACCGAGTACCGATCTGATACCAGTGTTTAATTAATAAGCTGTTTGCCTCACTGTGTGGAGTGACTGGAATCATTCTTTTATGTGTAAGGCAACATCAGGCCTGACTTAAATATTGCTTTCTTAACTTTGTAAAACAAAATGTAACAAATAAATACATAGATATAAATTTAGTGAACTGTTATTTATTATTAAAATAATAAATCGTGCACCAGCAACTTGATAAAAAATCTTCAAAATTAACAGGAATTACAATTCAGGTGTAAACATTTTTTATGCAGCAAGAAATTGGTCAAAACCTAGACAGGAATTACAATTTCAGTATATAATGTGTATAGTAAACATATAATTGAATTTAATAGATTGGCTCCATTCACACCGATATCCGATCAATCTATTTGAGTCAGTATCGGCCTGATATCCGATCCAGTATCAGTGCATCCCTGCATACTAGTGCAAAGTTCTGCGCATATAATGATGACCAGTTGACTAGGCATGGGACGATATGAAAATTTCATGTCTTTGATTATCCTGGCCAAAATAATTGCGATTTCATGATATTATCCCGATAATCATCTAAGGGATAATGTACAGCGAGCCGGTCATTGTTGTGAAATAAATCCCAATCCCGATGCAGCACCCCGACGCAAAGCGAATGGGTGCTGCAACGCCCTGAAGGGGATAGCTGTACATTATCCCGCTTATCCCGTTGAGTCTGACATCAGAACTGCACCCATAGCGACGGTCTGCGCCCATAGCGACGGTCTGCGCCCATAGCGCCGTGATTGACCAATCAGAATCGAGTATTCAACAAAGCCGTGTAATAAATATGCTCAATTCTCTAAAACCGTAAATCTTATAAGGTCATCATAAATCATAAGGTCCCTCTGCATAAATAACGGATAAATAAAAAATGCAACATTGTGTGAGTCTGTTCTTTATTATGTAACTCCTGTATTCTTTTTTTTAAATCAAACTCTATTTTTCACTTCTTTGATCACGAGCTAGACAGCTTTTTCAAGTCACACATGAGGATATTCACGATTATACCGATAATGGAAATTCACCATGATCAACTTATTGTGAGTGTTTTTCATCACAATCTGCAATAAAATCCTATATTGTCCCATCCAGACTAAAGAATACAATAAAGAGTACAATGGTATGTATAGACATTTGTATATGTATACATATAGGAATATAAAGGTCACTAGTACTCGAGGAACACAATTCAAATATATCAGTCTGTAACATGTCAGGAAAAGTCTACATAGACACATAATAACTACTGAACAAGAGCAGCAGGAATATAATGGTTAAATGTGCAATATGCCAACAAAAAATGATGATGATGAAAGTCAATATTTATAACGTAAGCAGGTATTAAATGTTATGTTATTAACTTTTTAGACCTTTGTACTTTAAGTAAGCCAAACATAAAAATGTATTAAAAAGAAACACTCGTGTTGTGTAATTCAATTTCATTAATTACTTATAAACAGAGTACAGATAGTTAATAAGGCATATTCAGCTTCCCTCTACTCTTCACACTGTATGCAGGTAACTGTGAAACTGATATTAAAAATACATTTAAGTTTTAAGATGATACAACACTGTTGTCTCTATTAGACACAGAAGATGATCCTGGTATTCATCAGTATTGTATGGATACATTAGTGGAGTGGTGTGAAAAGAATCTCCTTATTATTAATTCAAAGAAGACAAATAATTTATGGTCTTCCAGTCAGCCTCTTATCCTCCACCAGTTACTGTCCATAACATACAGATTGAACAAGTTCCCTCCTATGAATATTTAGGCATCTACTGTATGTGGATGCTGCTTTATCTGGGAGTGCACATACAAATTATATCTGTTGCGAGGTAGTATGTAGTATAAACAACAGCTCAGCTGCCCAACACCCACATCCACACACTCACACACACACACACACACACAAAACCATAGGTGCGTTCTACAGATTCTCCAGATCAAACAACTCTGATAATAACAAAACGGCAACCAATGAGCAAGAAATCTGAGTCTAGGTACTTTTTTTTTTTTTATGTGCTCCTCAGCTCAAAGACAAAGCTCAAAGAACTTGAAATACAGACATATTGAAAAAAAATATATATATATCATGTGTAAGCAACATCGCATTGTGTCTTCTGTAGGCATCACTGACAAACTTGAAGTCAAGACATTTTCCAACTGAGGACTATAAGACTATCGACTTCTCCCCACAAAGCGAGAGCAGTATGTTGCCAGCTCACCAGCGCTGCAATTTGTAAAGCAGTCTCAACGGAGAGTGGCAAATAGAAAGACAGAACAAAACAACATCCACGATTAATCCTCCAATGTAAAATTACATTGTGGGGTTCAGCCGGAGGTAGTGTTTACCAGGGAAAGAGGAAAAAACACAGAAAATAGTTATTAAAGTGGTGAGAGTCCAAGCCCATATTAAGCCTTCAGATGCTGTAGTCTTGTGGTAATCCAGCCCTTTATCCGCTAAATGATAGCAGAATGTGTGCTCCTACACACTGAACCACCTCTTTCTATGTTAACGGCAGATTTGAAATATGAGGAAGATTCACAGGAAGGATGTGATGACACAAATCAGACAAAACTGATGAAATTGATAAGTTAGCACACATGATATGAGTCCACTCTCAGTTCAACAACAGCTAGTGATGTGACTGTTGAGTTCATATTGGATCATAATCTCAATAAACAGCTGGAAATTAACAAAATTACAGATAGAGAGTACATCACTCTATATTGGGGCTCAATCAATTAAAATAATGAATAACAATGAATCGCATGATTGTCCATAGTTAATTGCAATTAAATGCAATTAATCACACATTGATTTATCTATTCAAAATGTACCTTAAAGGGAGATTTGTCAAGTATTTAATACTCTTATGAACATGGGAGTGGGGAAATAAAGAGACAGATATGTCCTTCAGGAGTTGGTAGAGACCACAATGGAGACCAAACAGAGGTATAATAGAGTGAATATTGGACTTCCTATTGCCCAGTAACTACTAGGTGTATACATATGCAACTGTTTGCTAGCAAGTCAGCCAAATAAACTTAAAAAGTGATGAAATGCCTATTCTAAATTGTCATGTATGTGTTAATGTTTAAGTAGCATCTAATTTTGCCAAGTCAAATATACTTTATATATTGCTTTGCAATTATAGCAACTGATCATAATTATTTCAAATTAGGGCTCAAATATGCTTGCTTTATGCAAATGTATGTATATATTTATTATTGGAAATCAATTTAGAACACAAAACAATGACAAATATTGTCCAGAAACCCTCACAGGTACTGCATTTAGCATAAAAAAATATGTTCAAATCATAACATGGCAAACTGCAGCCCAACGGGCAACAACAGCTGACAGTGTGTCAGTGTGCTGACTTGACTATTACTTACCCCAAACTGCATGTGATTATCATAAAGTGGGCATGTCTGTATAGGGGAGACTCGTGGGTACCCATAGAACCCATTTTAATTCACATATCTTGAGGTCAGAGGTCAAGGGACCCCTTTGAAAATGGCCGTGACAGTTTTCCTCGCCAGAATTTAGCGCAAGTTTGGAGCGTTATTTAGCCTCCTTTGCAACAAGCTAGTATGACATGGTTGATTCCTTAGGTTCTTTTTAGTTTCATATGATAACAGTATCTTCACCCTAACTTTAAAATTGAGCCCGCTACAGCTTAAAAGTCACAAGTTGAGTTAATGAGTTAAAGAAATTAGTGGCGTTAAAACAAATTTGCGTTAATGCGTGATTATAGTGTTAACTTCGACAGCCCTACTCTACATACACACATTTCCAGCATCTACTATGTGCACAGATGTGCAGTTTGTGCTAAAGAGGCTGCATCCGTGGTGGGAGCTGAGTAGTTGTGACCAAGATATATGCACCATAATACATGCTGTCAACTAGGGGTGACTACATGCTCTTTCCCCACCCACTGCAGCAGTGATGTAGCGTTGCACTATGGTACAAAGCTACATCATAGCTGGATGTGGTCACAAATATAACCAACCTCACCTGAGGTTCAGTGGAGTTTACTTTACAACGGAGAGGGTATGAATGCACTCATCCAACATTCTTTTTCCTGATACGATTCCAAAACATCAACTCAGCATAACTGCTGATACAGAGTACAGTATTCGAGCTCTCTTGTCCCAAAATTCTAATTATGTAAACCTCACTGCATGGAACTCCTTAACAACAATCAAATATGGTCCTACATAGTCCTAATAAAGCCAAATAGATGCTCAATAAATAAAAAAAACTGAGGATTTTTTTTTTTTTCCCAGACTTCAAGTTTGATTGTTGCTTACTGAGTAGGAATGATTTACTTGCTTATTTAGAATAAATATTAATTTCATAAAGAAATACTTAAAATTTGAAACCAAGCTTTAAGGGGCTTCAACAAGGTCAGTCTCTGCACCAATACCTCTCCGATGGATCAGATTGTTGCATCTCTAAGTCAGTGCAGCAGAGATCCAATATGGAGCTACCAAAAGCCCTGTCACACCAAGAAGACGATCAACCCATGTTCATCAAACATAGAGGCTTGGCCCAAAAACAGCCCATCAGCTATAGTTTTTGTGTTGTGTCCGAGCACTTATCATTCTTATCATCAAACTTATCATTAGCCGCTCGGCCAATCAAGCATGTTGAAGACGAGATTCATGTTTGTTATCAGCTTCTTAATGGAAGCAAGGTGACCTGCCGGCACTGTTGAATAGAAAGAACTCTTCTAACCATTAATGGAGGATGTGAGGGTGCTTTGATGATCAGTTTGTAAATGGATGAAAAATGGATCGGAGGTTCCAAACTACCTCTCTAGTAATGGCAAGAATAAATGCTCTCATCTTGTTTCTGGCTATTAGTGGTGGTTGTTCCGATGCACTTTGAATGTCTCTGGATTCACAATAGCATTGCATGGTCTCATGAGAGGGTCAGCAGAAAGGTTCGTTTGGATGTCAATGATCAATACAATGGATAATACTAGTAACCAGACATCCGTGAAGTCTTAGGGTACGCAGGGTAGGCAAATAGACACAAATTCACGCCAGGCGTTGCGAATGACGCGAATTTCGCGTGTTCGCAGGAGTTGAAATATTTGAACTCAGGCGAGAAATTCGCATGACGCTGTGTCGCGAAAGCCTATCAGCGTTGGGATAGTCCTCCTGTCGTCACAGACGTCCTGAAGTTGTTGAATCACAAATGGAGGAAATAAATATTGTATCTATCTGTGGTCACCCAGAGCTACGATAGTACATCATATTTGTACAGAAAAACTCTGTGTATAAATGTATGTGTATAAACTACAGACTGTCTATGGTAAAAACAACAACGTCGCTACAGTATTTTTGCCTAGATGACTTTATGTTGAGTGTTGATGAACCAGCTACTGTACTATGTTAGCATAGCCTGGCACTGATCGATCTGTACTCCATTCAGAAAACAAGCAATTTAAAAGTTGTTTGCTTGTCGTCTTACGGACAGACCTGACAAAGCATGAATTCAGACTTTTTACAAAGCGGCATTATTATGTTGTTATTTTGGCATCCTTTTGATCCGTTTATTGCAATTAAATCACAGCGCAATCTGTTTATTTTGGGTTCATAACGCAGTAGCAACGTGTGGCTTTCTAGATGCAATGGCACTGTATGTGAATACAGCTCGCCTACGGGTGATGTTATGAACCCAGACATGATGGCGTTTGGTTTTCCGACATATCTGGGACTTCCACAACATGTACAAAGCAGCAACAGTAGTTATTTCTTCCATGGTCGATGGCGGAAATGGCGGAAAGAAAAGTTGTTGGTTTCTATGACGACAAGCCCCTATCCTCTCCAGGGAACACAATGAACACAAATGATACCGGCAGTCCAACTCGCGTGAGTAAAGCGAGGCAAAAATTTGTTTCGCTCTTGGTGTGAATGCAACATTACAGTACAGACGTTCACACACTGAGCCCTGTACATGCTTTATGATGTGACGTATTACATTGATTTAAGTTATTCCTGCATCAAATGGTGTCCCAAAGTTGTTTTATAATGCATGACAGCACATGGCACAGAGTGGTATTGTGAGGAGAGGACTTGCAGAGCGAACATGGTTTTTGTCTCAAATAGATCTGTGCACGCTGATGGACAGCCTCCCCGGATGAAAGGTTACGTTGCCTGCATTGCTGAAGTAAGTACATTTTGTTGTTCGGCATGTAATTTGCATGAATTCATATACGGTCCACACTCCAGCTCACGACTAACAGTGAAGACTTGAAAAATGAATGAGTTTCAAAGCTGACAAAAATAGGATCAAACTCAAACAAAGTTGCCAGCCACTAGCGTGCCAAAGACAATGTTGTTCAGACGGTTGTACACTTCAGTGGCTAATTCAGAGCACAGTAGAACACGACATGTAATTTGCAACTCTTAGTACCCGAGGATTTTAAAGAGACACACTAATGAATGCTTGCACAGGTGTTCATATCCATTTTATTAATTAAATACCAGACATCCAAACAATGTAGCAGCCCGCTCGAATAAAAACGAACCAAATGATCGGGCCCCTGGAGACAGTCTGAGCAGAAGAACCTAAGTACAGCACGGCTGCTGGTTTGACTATTGCATGAGTTTTCTGGTGGATCCAGTTGATATATAATTCACATGCGTAACCTTGTGGTTGACCTTCTTTTGACCATCCTCCACCACCCACAAGCATACACACACATACACAGCTTGACCATTTCATTCTGTCTCCATCTCTCAGACAAATCTACCTTACTATTACTGAGTATTCTGCTTCCATTTACTAATCATGTGTGCAAATGTGCATTACATTTTACCATAATGTGACAGGGGAGAGGATTATGTATCATTGCTCTGAACCAACTACCCATTGAAAAAGATCTTAATGAGGGACAATTGGTATAGGAGGAATCCAGCTGTTAATTTCCAGTGAATTTTGCATGGAATCATGGAAATCGGATTTCATAGCGACAGGCCTTCAATGTAGCATGCTCAGGGGCTGAATGTTAATTTAAATGCACAATATTGCCTTTGTCTTACTCAATCACTGGAAACAAAAAAAGGCCAGCGATGCCAAAAAAAATCCTCTTCAAAGAGACAATTAGACTGTTGTCAAATAAAAATGAAATTCCTGTAATGACAAACACCCTTAGTTGGACAAATTGACAAAAGTATCTGCAGAATCCATAGATAGCCTATACCGGGAAGGCTGGAAAGGTTTGCTCAGCTGAATCGCAGCCGCTCGTGCTCACTGGAATGTGCATGATAAACAGCATGCAGGGAGCTGTGTTCATTTATTATATTAATGGACTACATTGAGGTCTAGACCATGCAGTCTTGCACATTTGTAACCTCAAGGGAGCTGACAAAAGGGTATGCATATAAACCAAAGGCAAGCTTTTCTGAGTCTGTTAGGTTTTCAAATTGCACATGTACAATTTGTTTTCATTTAATACTGAAAATAAACCTCCAAACAGAGTGATGCTGCGGCTGTGATACACTGCCCTTTGGCCTTGTTGGCCAAAGAACAACTTTTAAATGTAGCAAAAGTATTATTATCACAAATTCTGCATAAATCTGAATAGCAGACAACTAAAACAGGAAAAAAAATGGCAATCATGACTGAATAATTCTCCCTCTGTGTGAGAGGTTGAAATGAAGAAGCCAGTGTTGCATTAATCAAGCAGATACCCCTACCATGTCTACAAATCTGAAGGTGCATTGAAAACGTTTAAAGGGGAGATATCATGCTCATTTTCAGGTTCATACTTGTATTTTGGGTTTCTACCACAACATGTTTACAGGCTTTAATGTTCAAAAACATTATTTTTCTCATACTGTCTGTCTGAAACGCTCCGTTTTAACGTCTGTCTCTTTAACTCCCTCCAGAAAAAGCCCAGTCTGCTATGATTGGCTTGCGAGAAAAAATATGGAGCACTTTTGTAAAGGTGGTTCTCAAGCCATATATTCTAATAGGCCTGCATGTGACATAGGAAGGGGAGCCACATCTGAATGGCTTGTTGAATCACATGTTTTCTGATCTAGGCAGCCCACAAAAAACTGACTGGGTTGTCTTATTTCACAGTTTGTGGGTTGGCACAGCCCAGTCGCACAGCAGTTCGTGAAATAGTAACAAAATTTAATATATTGATTCGTGTACATAGACATGGATTTCGCATTTTTTCTCGTGATGTTCAGCACGAAATCAATTCGTATTTAGTCTATGTAATTGTGAACCGGGAAGTATAGAGTGCGGCGAACGCCGTGTAGGGAGGAGCTCAGGAAGGATGGGTGGGTCAAAAAACACAGGACTTTTGCCCAGGAGACCGGTGTTCGTGTCTTGTGTGAAACCACAAGTCAAAGTTGATTTATTTGTCACGTAACTTCCGTACTTAAGTTATTTTAACCCAAACCACAATCTTTTCCTTACCCTAAGTAATTTATTGCCTAAGCCTAGCCAAGTCGATCTATTCCTAAACCTAACTGAGTAGTTTTATTTTGAAAAGACAGTAGCGGAAATTGACACATGCATCACGTGTTTTCTGGACTTTCATAGAAAACGCACAAAAAATATGTTGTTGAGAGTCGTGCTGAGCATTACGAAAAAAAGGGAAATTCGCGTCTATGTACATGAATCAAATAGATTAAATTTCGTGACTTTTTCATAAAGTGCCGTGAGACTGTGTTGGTTGAGATACCCAACTGTATGTGCACAAATACTGAAAAAGTGAGTTTTAACACCCACAGCAGTTTTTTGTCATTTCTATTAACAGCATATCGTTGGGATCTAAGAAGAGAGTATGTGATATTTTTTCTTACAATAAGCATTGATTAACAATTTTAATCAATTTGTTATCTTGCTTCTCCCCTCCAGTGTAAATCTCATTGTGTTTAAGTAGGTGTGTCTGTGTCAGTTTTAATCTTCTATTAATATTAATAAGTGAACCGCCTGATTGCCCCCTGCACACACACAAACGCACACATACGCACACACTCCTCCAATAAAGTGCAACTATGGTGACTCATAAACACTCCGTCAGAGATGGTGAGAGATGTTTGATCTGGGGATGGAGGAGGATGATCCTAAACCTCAGAGACAACCAACGTCAACATTGGATGTCAGTCAAAGGTAACTTTAAGATTTAGTCAATCTATTAAATCAAGATGAACCCCATGAGATGTCCCAAACTTGAAATGTTTGATAACATAAAGTCTGTTAGAATATATAGGGGTGATTTCAATTATAGGGCTTTGTAAAGCTAGCGAATGTTTACACTGCTGTCAGAAGTCCATTTATTATTCACTCTGTTTAGCAAGGATGTTAGCTACATCCATGTACATAAACAAAATTGATTAAAAAATGTATTTTTTTTTCTGGAGCTTTCAACTGCATCATGGTTGTCATCGGTGAATGGTGGTTTGGTCAGTTGCCATGGAGATGGCTCAGTTGGCTCAATTGTCATAGCTTCACCAAAATACCATTGTTGGGAGATCATTTTTGTAAAAACATTTTTTTTAACTTACTTTTAAATTAATACAGACATTTCAAGGTTGTCTGGAAATACATGGAGGTGGAGTGAGGTTTTGTAGTCACCACTAACACCACTGATTTATTTAACTTGTGATTTTAGGTTGTAGCGGGATCTTGTTTAATGTTAGTGAATATACTGGTATATTATGAAAATAGAAAACCTAAGGAATCCATTGGTACCAACCATGTCATACTAGCTTGTCGCAAAGGAGGCTAAATAATGCTCCAAACTTACGCTAAATTTTGGTGAGAAAAACTGGTATGCCCATTTTCAAAGGGGTCCCTTGACCTCTGACCTCAAGATATGTGAATGAAAATGGGTTATATTGGTACCCACGAGTCTCACCTTTACAGACCCACTTTATGATAATCACATGCAGTTTGGGGCAGGTCATAGTAAAGTCAGCACACTGACACACTGACAGCTGTTGTTGCCTGTTGGGCTTGAGTTTGCCATGTTATGATTTGAGCATATTTTTTTATGCTAAATGCAGAACGTGTGAGAGTTTCTGGACAATATTTGTCATTGTTTTGTATTGTTAATTGATTTAAAATAAAAAAATATATTAACATAAATTTGCATAAAACAAGCATATCTGTCCACTCCCATGATGATAAGAGTATTAAATAGTTGACAGATCTCCCTTTGAGGTACATTTTGAACAGATAAAGAATGTGACATTAATTTGCAATTAATTGTGATTAATTATGGACAATCATGCGATTAATCATGATTAAACATTTTAATCAATTGAAAACCCTTATCTATACTTAATTACTACTGCTAATAAATAATTAGAATCAAAATAAATGTGCCTCAAAACAGACTGATTTTTGATAAATAATCTTAGGTCCGTGAAAAACAAACTTGTAGATGTTTATCTTTTAAGAAGTAAGAAAACTGAATATGCCAGTGTTAACTATCCACTGTGTAATTATTTGATTTACCCCAGGTAGTTAACCCACCATATTATCATTGTGCTCATGGCCAGGATTACACATTTCCAGCTACTTAGTAGTTCATTTAAATAAGCCAATAAACATCCACTGTGTCCTCAAACTGCCTGCCAAACTGCAGGAGACTTAACTGTACAGTAAATTACCCCCAAAATGAAGACAAACAAGTGAAATCCAGATTAGTGTTAGTTATATGCCTGTCAGCTGTGTGCATCCTAGCAAACAATGATAGTCCCTGAATGTGTTGCTCATTAGAGAGGACTCGGATTTACTTGAGTAAAACTTTTTATATTTAGATAGCAAAATCTTTGGAGTAGAAATATGCCAGGCCTACACGTCATGAATAAAGACTTTTGAGAATAAAAGTAGGCATTATGGTGGCTGTAATTACAACATTCAAGGGCTATCAGATAGACTTAATACTGCATTTTTACAGTGAACTATATACAGAATATACAGAGTACAAAACACTTAGATACTGCTAAGAACAGTCCAGTGTTAAGCAAACGCTCCTGTGCAAACATCAAAGATGACTCCTCTTTATTTCCAATGTAAGATAACACAAAGGCAAACACATCTCGTCACAAGCCGAAGAATTCATCGCTCTAGTTTTACCACCTTAACACACCATGTAAGTGACTCCTACATAGAAAGAGACTGTTGCCAGGTGTGAAAAGAGAGGGAAGCAAAGGCAAGAGGTGGCCAGAGGGAGTGTGCTTTTATCCGTCTGGATAAAGGCAACTACAGGTGACAGGGAGACAGTCAGAGGAGCATGTCTGGGCAAGGTATCACAAGTAGAAACCCAGCTACAGTAGGCTACTGCTCTGACCTGGTTCAGATGTGAGACATTCCTCACTCTACCTGAATGTCAACAGGCGAAGAGGAGAGTGGCAGATTCTATGTCAACCTTTTATTTAAGATATAATTTACTGTATATGTCACTTGTAATAAAAGAGAGAAATGATGGCAATTAAAAATGAATCTGCTGATTCACAATCCGACAGCCCGCCGGCGGGCCTGGCTGCTATTCTGTCTTTCAGACGTTGCACCGGGCTCAGTTTTCAAGCTAGAGTGAAGATACTGGTATCATATGAAACTAGGAAAACCTAAGGAATTGTTAACAACCATTTCATGTTAGCTTGTCGGGAAGAATGCTAAATACTGCTACGAAGTTACGCTACATTTTGGTGAGGAAACACTGGTATGGCCGTTTTCAAAGAGGTCCCTTGACCTCTGACCTCAAGATATGTGGATGAAAATGGGATCTATGGGTACTCACGAGTCTCCACTTTACAGACACGCCCACTTTATAATAATCACATGATAATCACATGAAATTTTTTATAAAAGAAATAAAAATATATATTAATTTATATATATATATTTATATATATATATATATATATATATATATATATATATATATATATATTATGGGAGGAATTATTGATAATTTTCATCAATTCAATTCCATCAAAGGTTAAAAGTAGCACCAAATCTGTGTAACAAATGTTATGAATCCAAAAATTGCAGCAACAACTTATGAGACATAAGTGAGCATGGGAATGGCCATCATATACTTCTATCATAATGTTCTTAGCCCTGATATACTTTCACAATTCTATTGATTAATTCGTATTAATTTGTATTTCCTATTTACGACACACAGTGCTGAACTGCATCTCAAAATAATCTTCAGGTTCCCAGCTTTCAAATATTGTACACCACTTCTATGTGACCTATACTGTTGACTTTTTATCTACCCCTGAACATCCCCTGTCCCCCACCCCTACCCCTCTAAAAAATGGGGGGTGAAATGGTAAGGGGTTAATCAATCATCTCCAAATGTCGTGTTTTGTCCGACCAGCACTCCAAAACCCAAAAGTATTCAGTTTAATATCATAGAAAACTAAAAAAAAAAACAGCAAAGATTCACATTTGAGAAGCTGAAACTAGAACATTTTTATTTATGAAGATGACTTAACCATGGATCTGTAGGTTGATTAATGGATTAAGCTTTAAAAGAGAATGAGATAGAGAGTGAGGCTAAAAACACAGGAGGCAGACAGCAAACACAAACAGAGAACAGGTGCTGATTACAAAGGTAATGGAGGCTAGCTTGTTTTTCAAAAATGATTGAGGGCATTGCTAGAAATTGGACTTGCTGCTATTATTTTGGTTGATTACCAGGCGTCTTTAAACCCCGGACATGCTGGGCTGCATATTCTATTTGCAATCTGCATAATAGCGACAGGTAAAAAAGAAATCACTCACGGTAGGCAGGAAGTCTTTCTTTCTGGTCTCATTACCGCTCTTATTACAGAGCAGAGTTAAAGAATAATACAGTGTGTTTTTTTTTTTTACAAGATTGGGAGAATCAAATTGGTGCCCTCCTCAGCATTCCTGCTTGCTTCTACATAGTTAGATATCAGGGCTCATTTTCCCTCCTCTTGGAAGAAGTCATTTGCTGTCAGTCATTCTTGTATTGTCGGAAAAAAACAACCTCCAAGACTTGAAAGTTGCCCAAGTGAGATAATCACTGCAGTAAACATGAAGCCCTAATTTGGTTTATTCCTCAATTCCTCTTTTTGACTGAGTTATGCTCTGTTCATATCTGACATCCACAGAAGGAAATAAAGGTGAGAGGAAGCACACTCGGTTTCCAATTTATTAGACCCACCCAGCTAAATGTAATGCAACAACCCTGCAATACATCCTCCTGTCTTGCGGGTTATAATGTTCAGTTTTGTGGAAACTGTTTTAGAGAGTTGAGATTGAAACTTTGACCTCCGTCTCAACTTTTAAGCCAACGTGGACGAGACAGAAGTCCTTAAAAATGCTCAGAAAAAAACAGAATTTGAAAATCTCCTTTTCCATGCAAACTGGGCGAACTTCATCCTGTGAGGAAGATTATGTAATATGATTGAAGGCCATAGGACAGCTACTAATGGACCTTGTGGTGAAATTGTTGCCAACTCTTTTAGAGGTGGTAATTCAACTTTATGGTCATTTTGGGGGGCTGCAGTTTGTGGTGCTGTCAAACTGTATCGTGTTGTACATAGAGGTGTTTCTATATTTAGTCTTTTTTTTTTGGATACAACATTTAAAGCCAAAATTCAACCTGTCTTTGACATTGCAAAGTCTACATTTGTAAAACAATTAAAACACAACTAAATTTTGAAATAAGACAAAGAGCCTGCAGCCACGCTAGCGGCTCTGTGAGGCACAGCGATGCTTTGAGCTAAATGCTAACTTCAGCACGCTAACATGCTTTGAATGACAATGCTAACATGCTGATGTATTATACCTGTAGCAGGTGTAATATTTACCATGTTCATCATTTGAGTTAATTGTGTTAGCATGCTAACATTTGCTGATGAGCACTAAACACAAAGTAAAGCTGATGCTGATGGGAATGTTCTTAGTTTTGCAGGTATTTGTCATGAACCAAAGTATTGAACAAATTAATTTATTACAAAGTTATTAAAATTCATCCTGAGGGGAACATGAATGTCTGTACCAAATGTCTAGGCAATCCTAATTTGATAGTTGTCGAGATATTTCACTGAAAACCACAAATTTGAACCTTATGGTGGCGCTAGAGAAGAAGTCAGGGTATCACCAAGGTCATTATGTTTATGTTATGTGCCAATTCATCCAGTACATGTTGGGATATTTCATGGGATAAGTAAAAACCTTGACCTGCTGGTGGCTCTACATAAGTCACACAAGTCATTAAGATTCATCCTTGAGTGTCTGTACAAAATGTCATGGCAATCTGTCCCATATTTGTTGAAACATGTTAGTGTGGACCAAAGTGGTGGACCGACCGAAAGAGCCTTGCCACCAGCACTGCTTAAAATATACAGCATGCATTGTAAAATGTTTTTGGAGTAATACAAATTACATAAAATAGTTGTAGACATACCTCAGTGGTCGGTAACTCTATATGACACTATTCCTGAAAAGCAGCAGGTTATCCATGAAAATATCACCTGCAGTGTAGTTTAGAAGATCCCACGGCATATCTAGCATGTCTGTATATCGATTTTCCAGCTCTGTGCCCGCGTGTGGGCTGCTGCTGATTCCCTTTCTTCAATTCGAGCCACTGGCCTTCAGGTTAGTTTCTGAATGTCCACAGTATACCGCCAGAGAGCAGATGACTACATCAGGAAAAGAGACACGGTGCACGCTTGTTTAGCACAGCGGATTTAAAACGGAAGCTTTCACCCTGAAATGAGGCATCATGGGGCGCTCATGAAGACAGGCGCCGAGTTATGTATCTGTCTGCTTTCATCAAAAAACACTCTTAAGAAAAGACTGTTGGCTTCACACACACAAATACATACAAGAACATGGCCTTGCTTTTCCACAAAAGACCAGTAAGTAGATGTGCATTGAATTAACAAATAAAATGCATTCCAATAAATATAGATTGAGGACACAAGTACATTGTAAAATTGATTGAATCATGTTCTTGTAAAAACTAGTCAAGTGGATTTTAGGGGAGTGAACAATTTGAAAGGTCTAGTAAAAGTCTGTGAATAAATCTGTTTTTAACGATTAATTAAAAATTAAAAGAAAGGATCTCGCTGCTGACCATTTTATTTCTAATTGTATCCTAGTTGTTTTCTCTTTCTTCTTTTCCCCCTTTTTTTTACATTTTAAAGTACTTATTACTCTTGCCTTCTGGATAGCCCATTATGTTAATACAGTGTCAAGCTTGAAAATAGTTAAGCCATCCACTAAGGTTGAGCCTTTATATTTTATTACAAAAGCATAATAACAAATCAAACAAAATGATTGAAGGATAATTATTTATTTAGTTGAGATTATTATTTTTTTCACAAATATTATTAATTTTGATTATTTCTTCTTTTCATACTGTACATGTTAGAGTTTGACTGTCGCTCCATGATATCTAAGAGGGAACTTGTGTCATTACTGTATGTGCTGTAGTAGCCAACAGTGGACTCCTGGTGTTCCATATACAGTGCATGTTTGGACCTTTTTTCTGTAATAGATAGATAGATAGATAGATGTACTTTATTGATCCCAAATTGGGAAATTATTGGTGTTCTTAATGTACATCATCAAATAAATTGCATTCCCATAAGTGCAGACTGAGACAAAAGTATATTAAAAAAAGAAAAAAAGAAAAAAAAGATTGCAATCCAGTGCTTGTGAAAACTGGTCAGGTGAGTATTTTGGGATTGAACTAATTTAAAGGTCAAGTCAAAGTCTGATGTCAAGTCAGTTGTTAGCGAATAATTAAAACTGAAGAGAAAGGGTCTTACTGCTTTTTTATTTCATTTCTTCCTTTCTTTGAAATATATATTACTATTACTATTACTGCCTTCTCGGTAGCCCTCTATTTTAATACAGTGTTGAGCTTGAAATTTCAGACATCCACTAAAGTTGAGCCTTTATATTTTATTACAAAATCATAATGACAAATCGTGTTTCAAGAGGCTGGTTTCTTCACTAAGTAGCCTGTTAAACAGCCCTTCTACAGTCTGAAAGACTGCATGAGGCTGTAAGCCATTCACACTGTGGAGGAGTGTTAAAAACGACATGTGTGAGTGAGTCGTTAAAATCCCTGCTCCCGCCAGCAGGAGTAGTGTTGAGCGTGGACTTAAACACTCACACACCTGCAGGTCCCCTCTTGGCTAAAATAATAATAAAAAAAAAAAAATCACCAGAGGGTTTGAGACATGAGTTTAGCCTGATTTAAAGCATGACTAACAGAGAACCTCCAAACTGTCCCCTGTTAGCTAGAGGGTCCCCTGTTGGTGAATGTGTAACAACGTCGAGTTCCACTGTTGGCTAGGAAGGTAAGTACAAACAAACACACACACACACACACACAAACATAGAGCACATATTCTATCAATCTGCCAGTAAATATGTCAGAAAAGTAGTGAAATATGCCCATCATAACCACCCAAAACCGAAGGTGACGTTTTTAGATGTTTTCACTAGGTGACTGGGTGTGTAAGAAAATATCAATACACTTGAGTATCGCGATATTGTTTTGTGATACTGTATCGATTTTTCACATTTTGTGTTGTGTTTCAACCCTAACAGTTTACAGTGTTGTAATCTATCTTCAGCCATAGAGAATGAAGGCTTCCGTAATATGGTGAATACAACGGAGCCTCATCTTTATACTATGATAGTTTTCCAAAAATTAGATCTTAAAAATATCAATATATCGCCTTGCTTACAGTATCGCGATACTGTATATCGCAATACATTTAATGGTAACACCTGTACCATGATACGTATAGTATCGCCAGATTATTACCACTCCACAGACCTACAGGAGACTAAGTAATTTTGCTTCTCTTTTTGGCATTTTTGCTTAAAAATTACTTTAATTGACTATCACATTTTTTTGCTGATGAATCAATTAACAAACTCACTACTTCAGCTCTAAACTGTAACATACAATGTTATACCAAACTGAAAAAAGTACTTTTAGCCAATGGCAGTCAAATTGTACATAAATTATTATTATTATTATTATTATTATTATGAGTTAGTCAAGAGAGAGTTAAGAGTTGGTCAGTTAAGAGGACTGAATACTGATATGAAATTGACCTCATAAAAAATATACCATAGTTGAGTAGAAGGCTTGAATGTGATGTATTATTCACTACTACATTACATTATGAAGCTTGACAGAAGTGCTGCCAATATGACCGTTAAAAGTCAGATTAGACAGTGAAATTGAATTAAATGAGTAAAATTCAACTGCAATGAAAATAGTTATTGAATTATTGATGCATTAGAACGGCAGTTTGAGGTAAGATACTTACAACTTACATTTTTTCTCCTCTGCCCCCCCCTCCCCTTCTGTGTCAACTTCCCTAGCGCCTCTCTCTCTCTCTCTCTGTATTGTGTACTCAGCTTGTTACGTACAGATTTTTATTTTAGACCCTGTCACGCCACGCCTTCTTCTTCTTCTTCTGTGACTTCTCCTGTGATCCTCCACCTGTCTAACTAGCTGCTTTGCATTAGCTCCTAGTCATGTATTATAAAGTATAGAGATGGCAGTTTTTCCCTTGCCCTTCATCTAAGCTGTCTTAGTGCTCTTGCTTTTCTATTTCTCCCTCCTGATCTTTACCTATTTATCTTTTTTCTTGCATGCTGTACTTACAGAGTTTTATCTGGCTCCTTGTTAACGACTGTAAAGCTGCCTGGCCAACATCTGCTGCTGATTCCTCTCTCTCATCACATTGACTATCATGTATTCACGCCCTGACAGCTTTACTTGGCAGCTGTCATATGGTCATGTCAGAGTGCAATACACCCACAAAGATGGGAGAATAAAGGAGTGACATGTTTATGTGTTTATAAAAGCTGTACGACTGTTACCTACACTGCTACTCAATCACCGTGACGCAAAGAAGCACATGTTTGAATACATTTCCATTATTTTAATGCAACAAATGCACACATTTGTTCCACCTACCAGATATCCCATTAGCTAAATGAGGCTCACACTCTGAGTGCACAGTGCAAATTATATTTTCATGTCACTGACAGTCCGGAGGCTCACGGCACTGTCACATTTCACTAGATTAAATCTTGGGGCAAGTGTAGTCTTTCAGAAAAGGTCAATAAAGCGACACTGCTGGACCTCTGGATTGAGCTCTCGTGATCAGAGTATTTACATGAACCTGAAGGCTTTTTTGTTTAATGTGTGTTGTCTCTGGGCGCTAATCTTTTATAACAGCTAGTGTGACATTGCACGAATCCAACCCCTGTTGCCCAAATCCCTCAGAGTAATTTGCCATTAACCTTGAATGGTGACTGACTTTCCTGAGTTGACAGTGGAAGCTTGGAGCAATTTTTCCCCCGCTTCCCACTAGATAAGGAAGCGGATGGCCGAGAGTCTTACACACATCAGCATGCAGGAACAAATGTTAAATGTGAGGAATGCATGAATCTGAGCATTAGATCAAAGGACCCTCAAAGCATTTTATTATTGTTACTACCATAATAATGTATGTCCTTATAAATTTAGTTTATTTAAAGGGAGATATTAAAGCTGGGGTCTGCGATCTTGGAAAACTAGCATAATTTGAAAGTCGCATCGCCTCAGGAGCTCCGTCTAAACCCCCCCCTCCCCTCGAAACTCCTTATAAGGCAACGCCCCCCACACACATGCACGAGCACCGCCGCATCTTAACTACTTCACATTTTTCGTAGCTATTTCATCACTAAATTCACTTCTGAAAAATGTTGAGGCGAGAAATCAACGGTGTAGTTTTAGAATATTGACAGTTTTACGATGTTAGATGGCGAATCAAACATTTTCTCAACTGTTGTCGGAGTTTAGAAGCTCCACAAACTGCCGGCACAGCTAGCTAGCTCCTGCCGGGATCGCCACCTCTCCACCCTGGCATTCACTCACACAGACCCCGCTATGAGCTGGAGCTCTCTCAAGAGACCGGTCTCGTAGACGAGGGGCTTTTATTTCCTGGTTGACGGAGAGGGGAGGGGAGGGGGGGCAGCAGCTCGCTGGAGAGCCGGCCACAGAGCAGCAGAGAGGGGAGGGAAAGAGAGAGATACTGCTGAGACAACACGACCCTTTTTAACATTACTCTAATATCTGGAGGGAGATCAGTCCACTCGTTTGTTTCTGTAACTGAAAAAGCAGTTTGAGTAACGTAAATTTTGTTCGGCAATGTTTTCTATCCGCCGTCTCCCCTCGTTGATAATCCTGTTTGTCTGACTTCACTTTGAGCTGTTAGAATAAATAGTTTAAATCTGCAGTATTTTATAAAGTAAACTAACAGAACATAAACAACTAAATCAAAGTTGTATTTTTCGATAATATGGTAATAGTGGTACGAGTTCGTTCTCGTTGTCCGGTGTTTTAAGAGCTGAGTTTTCTCTTCCACTCTCCAGTGAACGTGCGGCGGACACGCGCTTTGAGTTCACGCTGGTGCACGCTGAGGCTAGAGTACGAGCAGGGAGGCAGGGAGGCATCTGATTGGTTCCTTACAACCGGGACCATTTTTACTGACTGGTAGACGTTTTTACAGGATTACAGCAGCTACAGATGACGGATCTTTTCCGGTCTTTTTTCAGTGCTCATAAGAAACGGATTGCTGTCGGGGTGTAAAGACCATTTCAACCAATATAACAAAAAGTGTATACTGGATAAATCGCAGACCCCATCTTTAATGCATTGCTTCAAAATGTATGGGCCCAAATTGATAGGTGAGTTGACTAAATGTCATTTAAGTTGTATTATTTATTCGGTATCTTGATAAAGTCAGAGAAAAGACATAAGGATAGATTGCAGATGTCAAAAAAGATCAATTCAACATGGCCTCATTTTGTCGAACAACATGATATCAAACCTGATGAGACATGTCACATCGGTGACGATATTTCATCTATGTAGGGATTTATGAGGAAATACAAATAAAAAACAACTCATTCAAAAGTGCTGAACATTGAAGCAAACGCAGTCTTACTTTTATAAATGAGTTGAATTCATAAGCAATAAAACACACCCTAACTCAGTTCTATACACTCAGGGGGTTTGTCACTACACACTCAGGGGGTTTGTCACTACAGCCGTACTTTTTCTGATATGACCTGGTCTTGCGATATCAGAGATCTCCACCTACCGATATCTGGGGATTTCTAAATGCAAAGTTGTTGCTATAGCAGAACAGCGGCGAGAACAGCGGCTAACCAAACCTACGGCCCTACATGTCCTGGATTCGGACGGGCTAATCGCAATTGTTTATCTACATGCGTGGGGATGTATGGGGGGTCCACATGGGGATAACGCACTGTTATTGGTCGACTAGGATGCAGCTCCAAAGGAGAGAGCCGGATGGTAGCGGTATATCCTGGAGGAATAAAATATATGACCACGAGTCATATTAATGGCGGGAGGAGCTCTGAGATACGTTTTATTTTTTAAACTTTGAACAGAAGCAACAGTGAGTGAACTGTCTGTTTCTCTGTTAGCATGTTAGCAGAGCAGCTGTAGCAACAACAATTTAGTGCATGTGTTTCTGCAACAACAAGCACACGACTACATGACACCGCCGAAAGACTTTGGATTTGTTCTGCTATGCAGGGTTTTTTTAAAACTCTATATTGTTTCCACCCAGTTTTAGCAACAAGACCAGGGAGATTGTGTTCAGTCTCTATTGAGCAAAGCATCTAGGTGTGACCAGTATGGTGGCTAATATTAGGTAAATAAAGCGGTGTAACAGACATTACTGAGTCGCAGCGCTATGTCACAGATAACTATTTAATTGATTTTATCACAAAAGCAAAACAAAAGACAACACACAATCAGTGGGCAACTGAAAAGTGAAGCCAATGCAGAAGTGCCTTAAACTGGCATTATTTCTAACAGCCAGCAGGGGGCGACTCCTCTGGTTGCAAAAAGAAGTCTAATTGTATAGAAGTCTATGAGAAAATGAGCCTACTTCTCACTTGTAAACATGAGTTTATGGTCTCAATCGCTAGTTTCAAGTCTTCTTCAATACAGCATGATGTTCATGAAAGTTAACTGTAACATTTTGGTCGCCTAAAAATGTCATATTCAGTGTTCAGTTAGCTCCACCCTGTCGTGTCACTTCTGGTTGCAAAAAAGCAAGATGGTGACAGCCAAAATGACAAACTCAAGGTTTCAAAACGGGAGTCCACAAACCAATGGGTGGCGTCACGGTGACTACGTCCACTTCTTATATACAGTCTATGCACACAATTCAAAAGGCCAATATCCTGTAGTCCCTTGTGGCCACAGCTGCCACTGTTCCACAAGATTTAAATTGTCCCACTTTAAAGGGGCACTCTAAGTTGGCACGCTCACAACAGACAGAGTTCAACAAAGAATGGTCAAAATTGAAGCAACAGTGGCAGAAATGTCTAGACTTTAAGTCCTTAGTATAGGTCAAGCTCTCAAAACACTGGAATGACTCAATGGAATTTTTTGTTAGGACCTCCCTCCCTGGTAAATGGCCATGTCTTTTAAACTCCTTCATTAACGCAGGCTTTCTGTTAAAATGTTAAGTATCAACCTCAATTTGAGATAACTCTGATGACATTGTCAGAGTCGTTTTCTCCATTTTGAGCCAAAGAGGACATTAAACAACTGTTTTCACAGGATGAATATCAGTCCTTGTGACAAGTAAACTGATCTCCATGTATAAAATCTGCGGAGTGCCTATTTAATATGTGCTGCACGTTTCTAAAAAGGTGCTTTATTTTTAACAAAAGGCGAAACAAGTATATCTAATATCCAGAAACATCAATTCCTGAAAATGATCCCCGTCAAACGAAATGAGACAACTGTCTGCGCCAGAGTTGCCGTGAAGGTCAGCGTCTGTGAGTCAAGTGATCGTCTGACCTTCACGGCTCCGGCACAATCAATAAAGAAATCTAATCAAGGAACGTTAGCCAGGGTTCAAAACCAAATTATGTCAGAAGAAAGGAGCTTAGGATTTGTGGGCAACCTGTTAAATCGGGGCAGAATGTTAAGTATAATTCCATTAATTGGCAAGCACGTCAATGTTTGCTTCATCTGTTATACATTATAAGAACATTTGGGGCCTCCTGAAGGTTCTTGGTTGCTAATCATCTCCGAGTAATGCTTGCAGTTAATCTTGAAAAAGCCACTTTGAAAAAGTAATTTTTACATTAAAAGTGCACGCACACGATGCTCTCACTACTGCACTTACTTTTATACGCACATTTCACTGAGGTTTTTACATGCACAGATTCAAAAGATTCATCTTGTATTTACTGCAAGCTCACAGTGTTTATTAATCAAGTAACCTGTCATGTACTGGACCAGATCCCCTTGGCTACAAGCACCATCAGTCATGTCCATGCTGTCATAAACTGCAGTCATGATGCTGCCCTGGAATTTATGTTACATCTATGTAACTTCATCACAATTTGTCAAAGAGACTCGGGGCGTGAAGGCTGGATATAAAGAAAGATAGCTGGGAGTGAAATTTAACAACTTGTTGATTTACTAAATAGCATTTTTATGATGTGACTAATTTTGCAGTAATTCATGTTTTTGTCACAACATAAACACTCCGATTACAACCGTAACTGGAGGAACATAACTGGGCTGAGAGAAAATTGTATGTAAACCACTATCAAATTTCTCAATATGACTTATATGTTAATATTGTTAATAATTGTTAATATATTGTTAACATTTCTACATTACATTACATTTTGTTCTGCAAGTTGACATTTAGGCTGCAAAAGTCTGTGCTTTTTTTAAGTTTTCAGTTTCTGTACTTGTGCCTTATCGAATTAATGCAATGTGATTTTTGGGGCTAGATTTAGAAGAGAGAGAAGCAAGATTAGTCCATCTGTTGTTGGATACCGGGTACCCAATTGTTGTTTTGATATGATTTTAAGATGGCAAAAAATGAAAGATTCAAAAATATTTTTACCAACTTTTGGTGTTCTTACAATAACAGATTAAAATTGCTTGAGAAAGGAGGATGCTCTGCATTTATAATAGTAATTGGCTACTAAATTGCAATCAATTTGGTTTTAAGGGGGTTGCAAAGTACACACTTCAAGAAAGAGTTGAATGATAAAAAAAAAATGCTTCCTTGTAATGAGCAGTTTGAAATTAAGCCATTACTTGTGGTCTCCTGTAAAATGGCATTACAATTTCAAACAAAGAAAATTAACAGCAGAAACAATATCTGCAAAATACCAGGTTTAATAGATGCATTATCATCTCTAAAAGACTAATCTAATAGGTTTCACTCCACCATCAAAGGCAGATAGCAGCACTGCCTTGCTTAGATTCATCCCTGTGGAAAATCCTTTGCCTTGCCTGTGGCAGATTGATTTGAGGGATTGGTTAGGCCGGGGCGGTGTACATTCCACCTTGGTAATGCAGTTCTTAGGTGAGTGTTTAGGTTTATTGTGGATTGGACTTGGTATTCATAGCTGGCTGCATTGCCATGCATGATAACATCGTGGATGTGCATGAGTTACAGATATGAGGCAGTGCTCATGTAAGACCTCGCTCACTCGGTCGGTCAGCTTACAAGGTTCCAATTTTCACACGTATCTGCCTATGACCAGGACACTGAGCCCGCGAGTTGGTATTTCGATCACATTCACAGGCATCTCGGCGTTCTCATCAGTTTTCCAAAGCAGCCACTCTATCAAGTATCTCCTTCGCTGCATCTCTCCAGCTCCTTGAACAGAACTCCTCTATTAAGAGATCGTCACTCCAGGGTTCTTAACCGGGCTGAAGCATGTGATTTCATTGGAGTCTGGGAGATAGTCAACACACTATCAAATAGTCAATACACATTTTGAGCGGCGCGGAGCATCTGATCACAGTTATCCGAGGTGTGCAACATCAAAACCTCAACTCAAAGCTGGGAAAAACTCTTCCACTGAAAAGGGAGCACAGAGGCAATGATTTTAAATCTAAAATGGCCATTCGGTGTATCTGCTGCCCAACAATTTTTCATTTTCCCAGCTCATATATCCATTTACCAGTTTTTGCTACAAGCTCAGAGCACCTATTGCCCTGCTCAAGGTGTTTCCTCTTTTTCCTCCAGCAATATTTTCTTTGAAGTTTCTGTATTTCATTTCTTCACCAGGAGTCCAAGGTTGGTGCTAGGCTACAAAGGTTTTCTCACTACAGTGTATGCTACCTGCTATTATTGTTTCCTTCTGTCTTATTTTGTTGTATATTGTATTGCATCATTTGGTGCAGGCTGGTCTCATACACTATTCGTAGCTATACCTACGAAAAGTAATACACTGTAATTCATGTATATCCCACAAAATCAATTCCTATGTAATCCACGTAATTGTCATCTACGAAATATTAAGAGCAGTGAACGCTGTGTAGGGAGGAGGTCGGGGTGGATGGGTGGGTCTAAAACTACCGAACTTTGTCATGTAACTTACGTACTTAAGTAACGCCACTTCTGGTGTTATTTTAACCCAAACAACAATATTTTCCTTAGCTTAACTGAGTAGTTTTGTTGCTTAAACCTAAGGAAGTTGTTTCCTGTGAAGACAGAAGTTTATTTTGAAAAGACCGTATGCATGTAATGTGCGGAAATTGACACGTGTTGCTGGACATTCGTAGGAAAACGAACAAAAAAATATGTTGTTTGGCTTGGTGAGTCAAAGTAAGTTTGATCAGGGTAAGATCTGTCTTTAACCAATACATCTGCAGCCCCAATGGTTACAAGGCTACAGAAAAAAAAAAAAAAAAAAACATTAGCAGAAAAACTCCTATTTATTTCACACTTGACTAAGAAGTCATTGATAATGTTTCAGCATTTACCCCTAAAATTACAATATGAATGAGAAGGAAATGAAGAGGCAAATGAAGAAAAAAACATCAGCAAAGGGATGTTCACACATTTCTATAACATTTAAATAAAACAAACAAAAGAATACTGACAAAGCGTGTTAATGATATTAGATCTGAAATGATTAGTCGACTAATAAATATTGTGTTTTTTGGACTAATGGTCTGACAAAATAAGCAATGCAAAGCGGTCAACTTGGGCGGAAACTATGATGGGACATTTTCACTGTTTTGTGACAGTTTATATATCAAACAGATTACAGATTAACCGGCAGATTAATCAATGATGAAATTAATCATTAGTCGCAGAACTTAGCAATTTATTATATCAGTCATATATCACTTAGTGAGAGCTTTTTTTTGTCTTAGTGATATTTCAAGATATCTTCAGTCTACTCCAGCAGTTGAACTCCACCAGGGAAAAGATACAGGAAGCAGCAGGTATGAGGAGAATAAATACGATCACATTCATCTGATAAAGGTGATTACTGTTTGCGCCCCATGCTCATACGGAGCCGGTAGCACTTTGGATTTTGGGACAACTTTGTGTTTGTTTCGTTCTCTGCATGAAGATGATATAAAATAGCATCAATCTAACAGGTATTTTGCACGTATTTGTTTTTACTGAGAATGTTGGACATATTGTGACAGAGATAACCGATTCTGACACATTAATATCTTCAGCCATAATACAGTGCCAGCACTTATAAACGAGATAGTGTTTCAACTGAGACCAACGTTTGAAACTGCCTCTTGTTTTGTCTCCTTCTGTCTTACTTTGTTGAAACTTGTATTGCATCATTTGGTCCCTCTAAGTGCACTGAACAGAAATATAAACGCAACACTTTTGCTTTTGCTCCCATTTGTCACGAGTTGAAATAAAAGACCTAAGACTTTTTCCTATGCACACAAAAGGCTTTTGTCTCTCAAATGTCGTGCACAAATTTGTTCAAATCTGTGGTAGTGAACACTTCTCCTTTGCCAAGATAATCCAATCCAGGTGTGGCATATCAAGATGGTGGTTAAACAGCATGAAAATTACACAGGTGTGCCTTAGGCTGCACAATTGAAGGCCCCTCTAAAATGTGCAGTTTTGTCTTGAAAATAGATTTAATAGGCACTCTGAACTATGGATTTCACATGTCTAGGAATACACATGCATTTTTTTGATCACAGGTCAAGACCCTGCTGCAGATGAGCTTCCGCTTTCTGACAGTTTGTGCAGAAATTCTTTGGTTGTGCAAACCAATTGTTGCATCAGCGGGTGAAGAAGCCGGATGTGGAGGTCCTGGGCTGATGTGGTTGCGCGTGGTCTGTGGTTGTGGATCCGGTTGGATGTACTACCAAATTCTCGGAAACAACATTAGAGATAGCTTATGGTAGTGAAATGAACGTTCAACAACAGGCAACAGCTCCTGCAGTCAGAATCTGTGTTGTGCGATAAAACTGCACATTTTAGAGTGGCCTTTTATTGTGACGAGCCCAAGGCACACCTGCGTAATAATCATGCTGTTAAATCAGCATCTTGACATGTCAAACCTGTCAGGTTTAACAAATTTGTGCACAAAATTTGAGAGAAATAAGCCTTGGAAAAAGTCTTAGATCTTTTATTTCATGTCGGGAAAAATGGGAGCGAAAACAAAAGTGTTGCGTTTATATTTTTGTTCAGTGTACGTTTGATCAGGGTAAGCTCTGTCTTTAACCAACTCATGTTTAGCCCCAAAGGTTTAAAGGCTATAGAGAAAAAATAAACAGATATGGAGAAAAAGGAGTCATTGACAATTATGTTACCAACATGTGAAACTGCCTCTCTGCCTCTTGAGTGCAGCGACAATACAAAATAAAAAATGAATTCAACTTGCGAGGAAAGGATCTCGGAGCTCCATTAAATTATAATAAGTCTGAGATGTTATTCATTTTTCAGAATGACTCTTAGATATCATTCATTTTCATGAGTGGAGCCGAGTAATGGCATGCAGATTGCAGAGGACTTGGAAGAGAATAGCATCTACAAGCTTTGCTTTATGCCGTCTTGTCAATTCACACAAGCCTTTGGGGGTTGCTCCAGGATCTATCATCTATAATATAAAATGTATAATGTCAGTTCTTTTTGGAAAATTGAATACAATTCGTCCCAAGAGAAACAATCTGATGATGCTCTACTCTTCATGTTTTCTTGTCACTAAAAGTCTTATTTTGTTATATGCACTGGTTTAAAAAGCCCACAAGGCTAGTGGGTGTTTTCTGGCTCTACAATCACTTCACTGCCGTTCAAGAACCAATGTGGTGTCTCAATTCGCGTACTTCCGTACTTACACTTGCTATTTTGAGCGCAAAAGTGAGATGCACACTGAGTAGAATGGAAAAATGCAGTGCACTTTAACTACCCGGATGTTGGTGAAAAACGTTGAGTGTGGAGCGCTGGACACTTCTCACCCTCAACGGTCACCATCTTTGCTACTTAGCGGAAGGGGAGGGGCCACCAATCTATTTAAAACTTGGGAAAATGGTGGTCGAGGAAGCTGCAGCAGTTCCGATTGAAATGGCGAATACCGAACTATACAAATTTAAGTTATACCTGTACATGTGGTTTTTTTCACTAAGTACCACTATACTGTAGTCGGATAGAAGCCATTATTGGGTTAATTTATCCGTCTGAATTGAATTACTGCTGATACGGCATGATGTCTGAGACTGACTATCACCAGCGGATACCGAGCTTCTGATGTGTGCACAACAGGTGCGGTTTGAGTAAGTACATATTGTGCACAGTGTACTACATAATTATACTAACGGAAGTATCCAAATTGAGACACAGCTTATGTCAACCTCAAACTCTGAACTACTGATAAGACAAACTACATGTTGTACATATGTAGAGGTAAGAGTAATGGCAGGTCTTTGCATTATGCTGAATACTGCCTTGATGTGACTTCTTCTATAGCTACAGTGGCCAGTGTTGATCACTGTACAAAATGTCACATTTCTGTTCTCAGCTTTTCAACACTGTCAGCTTAGACTTTCTCCAATTAGGTAGCAATTATGTCAATAACCCTTTGGCTGCGACCAAATGTGCTCTTCATGTATTGATTTTTTGTGATAAACTTTGAAATTTAATTTCCTGCAAAGAGCCAAGTAAGGCTTGTGAGCCAGATATTTCCGTAACCCAGGGGTTAGGCAAAAACATGCAGCCACTCATTATAGTTTGTTTAAACCTTAAAACACCAATATATTATAAAGGGGACATGTCAGGCTCATTTTCAGGTTCATACTTGTATTTAGTGTTTCTACTATAACATGTTTACATGCTTTAATGTTCAAAAAACATTATTTTTCCTTTACTGTCTGCTTAAATATACCTGTATTCACCCTCTGTCTGAAACACTCTGTTTTAGCGCCTGTCTCTTTAAAACCCCCTCCTGAAAAAGCCCAGTCTGCTCTGATTGGCTTGAGAGAAAAATATGGTGCACTTTTGCAAAGGTAGCTCTAAGCCATGGGTGATATATTCTAATGAGCCTGCATTTGACATAGGAAGGGGAAATCTGAATGGTTTGAAAAAGTGAGTTTTTCATGATATGCCCTTTAAGGTTATTAGCACATCTTCTCATGCTAATCCTGAACTGTGGAAATCATCATCTATACCCTAGACACAGTTAGTCATGGTGTGGTACAATAAGGCCAGCCCAGGTTACTAAGTCTTGTTTATTTCCTTTCACCCTGTGACTTGATTCCATTAAGACCAAACACACAGAAGAGTAGTTTTTGGTGAAACCCTGAGGGAAGCAAAATGAAAAACTGCAATCCGATGCAGGCCTTTCCAATTAGCTCTATGAAATCCCTGTGAATGCTGACAGCTGGAAATTATGATGGATGCTCTTGATTTCTCCATCCCCAATCCATATCAATCAATCGGAGGCCCAAGTCAGGTCAGAGTGCTCCCACGGTCCCGTTCTTCACCCCAGCGTGAGTTTTTTTGTCAGGATTATGAGTCAAACCCAACAGTCTCTTGGGAGGTCTAGATGATGTGCCAAGTACAGGCTAGGGGATAATTAACTCAGCTTTCCAATTAGGACAAAGCAATCCGCTGGGGATACAAGTAGGGAGAGCATAAATACTCCAGCATCAGTATGGGAGGAGGACAGGGACAAGCAGACAGATAAATAATGACGGGGAAATACACGGGCTAATGATAAACACATAATCAAATGTCACAATATGTGATTGATGCTATGTTGTGTGTCTATTTCAGTGTGTACTATGGCATATGACTTTTTGAGCAAGTATTATCAATTCTCCTGCGTGGTATCAACAAATTAGGAGAGTTTTACATCTGATAAATACATAAAACTATTTTGAATTAAGTATATTTTATAAGTTTGTCACAGACTTGCAATTGAATTGCAATTCCCCCCTCCCGACAATCATCAGCAAAGCCCCGATTTCTTGATGGTTCTAAAGATTATCTTTCCAGATATTCCTATGGTGTGAGGTACTGTATGTTAAGAGTTTTTTTTACATCCCCCATTCGGCTCGGAAGTCCATCCTGGTTGCACCGATTTCAAATCGTAAATATCAAACATGTTCAATATTTACGATTTGATCTCCTGTTGTGTGTGGGGAACCCCGAGGACAGCCGATGACGCAGTCACGTCGGAGACAACGATAGCTAATTGAAAACCAAGCTGACTGAAGTGGAAGGACAACCACCACCGTTGGCGGTCGCGGGTAATGTATGAGCTAATGCAAAACGCGAAGCATAACGTAGTAGTGAGATGGAGCTCAGAAGTGGAGGACCAATTTGTTGATTTGTGGCAACAACGCAAGTGTTTATTTAACGTGTCTCCATGACTTCATCCATCCATCCTTCGTGAATTTTCAGTACAACGTAGAGCAAAAACTAACATCGCTAATTCTTCCTGACTGACGTCCGCCATGTTTGTTTGCACTAAAGACACGTTTGATCGTGAGATTTTGCGAGATTTCCAGTTTTAGAGTTGGGACTCTTGTAGTTCATGAATGGAATCTGTTAGTGTGTGCTGTGCTGTTTTTGCCAAATCATTGCACACCACACACTATAGGAACAAAACTGTTAAATTAAACATACAGTATCACGTCGTTATGTGTGGGGTCTCTTACATTTTCAAAATCTGTTAAGATGCCTCCTCGACGCCTCCCTTTGGAGGTTTTCCGGGCACGTTCGACTGGTAAGATGCCCCGGGGTAAACCCAGAACACGCTGGAGAGATTATATATCTGGTCTAGCCTGGGAACGCCTCGGCATATCCCAGGAAGGGCTGGAAAACGTTGCTGGGGAAAGGGACGTCTGGAATTCCCTGCTTAGCCTGCTGCCCCCGCAACCCGGCCCCCGGATAATCGGTAGAAAATGGATGGATGGATAGATGTTAAGATTTGAAAAATCTTTTAGTGTGGGCCAGCTTTAAGTTTGCATTCGTTGAGAAAGAGCTGAAAACAATGTCCTGTTACACAACATGGACAAATGTGGATCTGAGAAGATGAATTTTCTCCAGTAAGTCTAAAACCTACACGTCTGAAATAAATAGTCCCACAGAGGCGAAGGTGTTTTGCTCAGTTTCACTAAATAGACTCTGTAGACCGCTGAATGTACTAGTTCTTCTTCCAGTAGCCAAGGAGTATTACTTACAGTATGTAGCTTTTACTTTGCTATAATGACTAGATATAGCCTTGAGAAAAATTACTTTATGCCTTTTTTCAAAAATAAAAGTGGTATGGTGTGCAAAATGCAAAAAAAAGCAAAAAACAAGACTGAGTGGTTCTCAAGCAGAGTAAAAACACTGGTCCTTTGGGCTGTGTTTTCATTGCAGTTTCAGGGGGTTGCAATCATTTGAAGTGTTACTGAGGCATTATTAAACCAGTTGCCTTGCTTCCAATCTTTGCCACTATAGATCACATCACTTTTAGCCTCTGTCTTGTGTAATGATTTCACGGAGAAGGTTCAACTGTGGTCAATCTGGTTGTTAGCTGCTGCTAAGCTTACAGAGGCAAACGGTACACTGAGGAATAAAAACATTTGGCATACTCTTGCCGATGCTCTTTTCTTCTTCGTAGCAAGACACCAAACAAATCCAGTCTCATGTGGTGCAAGCACAATTTCAAAGGGAAAAACACTCTGAACAGGATTCATATTGTTCCAATCATGTTACACACCCCAGTCTTGGTTTCTCCACAATTACTGATCTGCTGGCAGTGAGGAGTAGTCTGGCATGGAAAAATGGATATTTGCCATATTAACTGTTTTAACACCTGAAAAACATTCAGTGGAATAAAGTCTGCACAATGGACATACAAATACACAATTGTACATAACCAAATCTAAATCAATGATGTACAACCATGCAACCATGTATATTTTTTTATATTCTAGTGCAGTATCCCGTTAGTGGTGGGGCCGTTCGTGCCCATTCGGAGTGGACCGATTGCTCGGCGCCCGGTATTGCAGCGTGCAGCGTTGGGAGCGCACCCGGGACGCCAGGTGTCGCTGTTGAGCCCTCTGGAGGTGTCGTGGGCCTATCAATGAAACACAGATGAGGGAGGGTGCCCACCTATGACCCCGATGAAGTGATTACCCCTATCCCTACTCTTGACATGTAATATCAAGTCCTACAGGCTCAACTGTAGACGTTTGTGTGGTGTACAAATGACATGCAAAAAGGTTAAGATGTGTACTTATGACACGCGGAATGTCTGTGTAATGTCGTGGCATTTATACGCCTTCCTGTGAGACCGGGTTGGACAGAGAGACAGAGATGCCTTGCTTTATAGTTAGATGTCAAATATAAAAAAAGTGCCTGTGTGTTCTGTTTTAGTCTCATGCTCATGAATACTGCTGAAGCTTATATTCTGTGTTGGAGCAGATTGTTTTTATACACCTGGAGCTGTTGTTGGCTTCATTTCATCCACTGACAATGATTAATTTATTTATGGATTATTTATCATCATATCCATATCTAGTGACTGTGGCTATAGGCAGATGGGTAAGAGAGTCATAAATACAAATTAATTTGAGAGCATGCTAAACTCACAAGTCAGCAACTATGAGGTTAAATGAGAGAGCTGTTCATTTTTTCATCAAAAATCCATGAACGCATCAATGTTTATCTTGAATTAGGACTGTTGATCGATTAACATTTTTAATCCTTATTAATCACATGATTGCCCATAGTTAATTGCAAATTTATCGCAAATTAATCACACATTTTGTATGTGTTCAAAATGTACCTTAAAAGGAGATTTGTTAAGTATTTAATACTCTTATCAACATGGAAGTGGGGAAATATGCTGCTTTATGAGAATGTATTTATATATTTATTATTGGAAATCAATTAACAATATAAACCAATGACAAATATTGTCCAGAAACCCTCACAGGTACTGCATTTGGCATAAAAAAATATGCTCAAATTATACACTATTTACCAAAAGCCATAGATGTTCGCAGAATAAACGTCATGACTTGACAAAAGATAAGAAGTCCATGAGTGAGTCGAGGGCTCATGTTTAGCTCAGACATGTCTGTGATAACAGCAGGACCGAGAGGACTGAACAGTGTAGAAGCTTTAAGATATCAAATATTATAAGTATAAAGTTGGAGAAATTACTTTAGAAGAGGTTGGTGAGTTTTTTAGATGCCAATCTATAGTTAATGATGTGAGTACTCACACTGTTGCACTTGTAAAATCTCATGGAAGTTGTAGTTTTTTCTGTGTTTTTTAGTTTTGTTAAAATCACAAAGCTTTCAATTTCCAATAGCAAGTGCTGTAGTGGATGCTGATTTGTCCTAGAATATGGAGAGAAACCCCATGAACATTTTAAATTTTTTCAGAAAGATACATGGAAAAAAATGGTGAATGAGAGATTGTATTGACCTAGAGAAACTAGTGGAAGAAATGCTAGCCTGGGTATAACATCATGAGCTTTATAAATGGTGAAAATCAGCAAAAAGAAAGAAAGAAAAAAAAAAGAACAGCACCAAACGTGTGCAGCTGCAGCCTTGTTGCACTTAAGTTCTCTTTAAGTTGGGGTGTAAAGTCCACACTAAACAATACGTTGAAAGTAGTTAGTTTGATCCTAAAGATGTGTAGATGTTTGGTTACACCACAGAGATATGAGGGTTCATCTTAGTTGCTCTAAGAAAATATTGTCTAAGAAAATATCGTCGCAGAAAATGACGTTTTCATATTCTGTGGCCAATCAGTGAAAACCACTTTTCTTGATGCAGTTTAGCAAAGAGGCTAACGGCTAAAAATAGCTAACATTAATCACCAAACAACAACAAAAAGGTGCGTAAACTAGGACAAAGCCTTATGATTATGTGATGATTATATAACCTTAATCTACAGCTAACGTGCAATATAACAACAGTGACATCGAGTGGAGGAACCGTCAACTACAACATAGGGGTAACGTTAATAAAAAATGGTAACATTATTGGGCAGATGAAATTGTGACAAACACATCATGATAGCATACATTGGAAAACTGTTATGTATAAATTAGTAGTTGTTAATCAGAAAGTTATCCAAGCTGATATATTTGCTTCTGAATGTGGCACGGGGGAATTACCGACTTACCTAATGTGTTATTTTATATGTATCGTTGCGTTATGTACTTTATTTGTATGCTTACAGCGGACTGACATAACGATAGTGTGACTAAACTTATTGCTTTACACACACAGTAGATTTATGCACTTGAATTGAATAACCAACCAAGTTTTGAAGTTACCTTGTAGCAGAATAATAGTGGCAGACACTTGTAGGGAAGGACCGAGGGCCCCGTTTCTGTCCGTGTTATGTTGCAAATCTGCTGCCAGCAAGTCGTTAATCCTCTGTATCTGCTCATGTGAAACAAAAATGGGATGTATAATCAGTCATCATGGATGGCCAAGGGGCGTAATCTATCACGAAGCGCGTTGCCGACGGCGGTATAACTGCCGGTATATTTCGTTCCTCCTCATAACCACCAAGTTATATCACCTTTCCAAACAATGCGTGAGGACTTTACACCTACTAGGGGCTAGGTGTAAGATTTAAGTTGTAATTTATGTCTACGTTGGAACTATTTCAGCTGGTGCAAAGGTTAGTAGCTCGTAAAATACGACTTAAATTAGAAATTACGTTCAAACTAGGCTACGTTTGAATTTACGCATAGCTGGTGCAACACAGTGTTGTTTGTTAGAAACAAAGTTCAACCAAAACAGTTTAGTTGCAGATCATAAAACCAAAACAATAAGCTTTGAGACACTGGCGTGCTCCATAAAGCTGAGGGGAACTGTAGGTAGTGGTGTAAGAAAATATTGAAAAAACTTGAATATCGCAATATTATATTTTGTGATACTGTATTGATTCTCAAAAACCCTGTATCGATTTTTAATTAATAACTTACATGCAAAGATTAATTCAGTCAATACTTTATTTCATTTGCAAAGAGATGCATCCTTTCAGTGTATGTCTCAGTGTCCTCTCAAAGTAGTGCTATGATGTCGGATGTTACAGGGACTGTGATAAATGCAAATGCAGATCCTACTGTTCTGATTGCATAAAAAAGTAAACTTTTTTTTATGCATATGGCAGTATGTTCTTTATACTATGGCAGTTTTCCTAAAATCAGATTAAAAAAATCACAATATGTCCTCTACTTACAGTATTGCAATATATCGCAATATATTGAATCCTTACCCATGTATCATGATGCGTATCGTATCGCCAGATTCTTGCCAATACACAGCCCCAGTGTCAAGTGAAAAATATTGATAAGAGCAGCTTTAATAATAGTTAATTATTTACTGCATATTAATCATTTCAAATTTGATTAATTATATCAAATGAACCTCCACGCACAAGGTGAAGCTTTTTCTTAATAAATCCTACCAAGAAGCAGGAAGGCCATACCTGAGCACATGAGAGGCGTGTTAGAGGGGGGGGGGAGGTAAGAGATAGCAGGGTGCTACATGACAGCGAGACAGCTTGGAATGGAAGAATGGAAGTAAAAATCTATCAGCCCGAGGGTCCGATGTTCAGTGACAACCTGTCAGTGTCTTTGAGTTCCACTTCTTTAGATGACAGTGCAAATCAGCCACGCTTCATTCACACGGTGGCATCTTCCATCATTTAAAGAGAGTCTAATTCTGAAAACACATCGGATGTGAGAAATGTTGCAGGGATAGAGTAGTGAGAGAGAGCGGTGTTTCTATGGCTGCATATTCAATGCTGTTGAGTCTATTAATGTCTTAGAAGTGTAAGTGCCAAAAGTGTTCCTGCCAACTGCTGTACGCTGCTTAATTAAATCGTATTAAAGTTCCTGTAGTTTTGTTTCTCAACATAACAAATGACCTTTTTCTGTAGCTTTGTATCTCTTGTAATGATCTGCTAAAAGAGTTAGCAAACTGCCAAGTTAATACCAACATATGGTATCTTTTACAATTATGTCCTTATATATAACTTAATTCCACACTTTAGGCTCATGTTCCTACCTGTACTATTTAAAGCTGCAGTGCGCGATATTGGCGTAAATATGATTTAAAAAAGTTAGTTTTAGAAAACGGCCGCTATATCATGACAGTAGTACATGAAACAGGTAACCTGAAAAAAATCATGTTCCTCTGTGTCCTACTGTGTCCTCCGTTGCTCCTAACGGCATCTGAAGGATTTCACTTACCGGAGGAAAACAAGGTCCGCTGTCCAGCTGCAGTCTATGAGAGCCGGCTGTCAATCACTCGCGATCTCCGACCAAACGGTCAAACTAGGCAGCGCTGATCAAATATGAATCAATATTCTGTTACTGTAATGCCTATTTCTCGCCTCAAATGTTCTCAGAATCATCTTGTAGTGTACTGTTTAGCTGTAAAATGAGAAAGTTTGTGACTCCGCCGCCATTATAAAATCTGTTGAAGGGAGCCAAGTTCTGGTCACCTGACCAGAGCACAGCCAATAGGAACGCTCTCTCTCTCTGAAATGACCTGTGATTGATCAAAATCTGCCGTCAAGGGCTAGATTTTTCTAAAGCCTGAAAACAGAGCCATGATGAGGAGCAGAAGTCTAGTTTTCTCTCAGAACACTTTAATTACAATATGCTGAAAGGTTATTATGGAATTTTTGCCAAATTATGCCAAAAAATTGTTGCCTACTGTCGCTTTAAAGTGACCATGGCTTTCCCACAAAGCAGATATTTGACTTCACCTCCTTTGTACACAAACCGCTGTGCTTTACAACCTAATAAATCAATAGATCAATAAATGAACCCATTCAGGGCTTTTCCTTTAGGAATAAAAAAATGGTGTAGCACCAGCCTGCTCAACTGTAGGACCACAACACAACGTTAAATGCATATAGCATGTCATTGCATTAGCATACAATACAAATTGTTTTGGAATGGGAGCTCAATTAGCTCCTTTCTACCAATGGGAATTTTCCCAGGAACCCAAGAAAGTATTAAACACTTAAAGGTACTGTTTGTATATTCTTACACTTGCACTCTTATAAATCATTGCGGGTCGGTGTCCCATGCGCGCTCACGTGTGGCTACGCTGTTCAAACACAAACTACACGGAAGCACCAAAACAGCAAAGTTAGATCTAGTGAAGCCCGTCCTGCAAAACAGTGTCAACCAATCCTGCTCCAGCCCCCCGACCGCTGCCAGAAGACACAGGGGAGACCGTAGCCCTGGTCTCCAGGGCCGGAGTCTCTGCTCTTCTGCCTGCCTGCTTGCCTTCACTCACACACCGCGCTCGTTCTCACTCGCTATCTCGCTCCACCTCTCTGCATGCGCACACACTACACACTGCAGAAGAGTTAGTTTAGCTCTGAGAATATCTAGTGAATGTACAGTGGACGTTTGTGCAGAAATAAATGCTGCAGCTCCTCCAGACCAACAGAGGTTTCCCGTGTCGTTTCCTGCTGCTGAGTGCATAGACGGGGCTCCGGAGCGAGTAACGTTATCGTCTCCGACCAAAACTCCAGTGTCTCCCCTGTTCATTCTGACCGCTGTTGGGAGGCTGAAGCAGGAAACACAGTATCAGTATCGATTCATGGAGAGACCTTCGTCTGGTCAGCTAACATTAATGCCAAGCAGGTGAAATATAGAGTGATATACGTGTGTCGCCTCACTGTTTTGAGCGATGCTCGTTCATGTCTATGTAGAGCGAGCACAAGCGCGAGCGCGAGCAACAGGACGCTGACTTTCGTTGACTTAACGGCCACAAGTGTCGCTGTTAACAAGCAATTTCTGATTCTTACATAGAGTCCCTTTAAAGTCTGGGTAAAGAAATTAAACATGCGTTCGTAACAGCACAGAAAAATGTGTTACTAACCACCCAGACAAATTAAAAAAAAAAAAATCGCTAAAAATTAGATTTCAAAATCGTGAAAAAAATAAGCAGTATTCTTTGCTCTGAAATGGTGGGGGCTTGTCTACTGAAGGCTTTGAAACCATGCCCAATCACAGGTGAGGGTTGATTAAATATGTACAGTTATAGTATATGCGACATGTTGGCCATCCTACTGCTGCACACTACTTTTGCCGAATGTTGACGTGCATGCTCTATGTGCGGAGCATGGGCACCAGAGACTCCCGCCGCCAAGCTGGCTAACTTCCGGTTTAGCTCTATGCTAACTTGAATGGGGATAAAATAATTAAATTGTCTAGACTTTCCAAATGTCATCGGACTGAATTGATCAAATTCTGTTAGTGAAACGAGTCATTTCGGGGGGTTGTGATTTTCGGGGGGTTGTGATGCCCAAAACACTTTATCCACCGTTTTACAGCCACAACAGTAGCGACAGAGTAAGCTGCAACGGAGTAAGCTACAGAAGCTATGATGTAAGCATAAGTTTAGTGTTGTAACTGGCGACTGAGTGGGAGAACCACTGATGCTATGTGCTGCAGTTTGTATATAGTGTTAGGGGGGAGGGGTTGTGCTAAGATGGCTCCAGTGCGTCATCGAGCATCAGCAATTATATATACAGTATGTGTTTTGAAACAAATATCGGATTTTACTTTACCCAGAGTTTAAAGTTGGGGTCTGCGATCTTGGAAAACTACCATAATTTGAAAGTCGCATCGCCTCAGGAGCTCCGTCTAAACCCCCCCCTCCCCTCGAAACTCCTTATAAGGCAACGCCCCCACACACATGCACGAGCACCGCCGCATCATAACTACTTCACATTTTTCGTAGCTATTTCATCACTAAATTCACTTCTGAAAAATGTTGAGGCGAGAAATCAACGGTGTAGATTTAGAATATTGACAGTTTTACGATGTTAGATGGCGAATCAAACATTTTCTCCACTGTTGTCGGAGTTTAGAAGCTCCACAAACTGCCGGCACAGCTAGCCAGCTGCTGCCGGGATCGCCACCTCTCCACCCGGGCATTCACTCACACAGACCCCGCTATGAGCTGGAGCTCTCTCAAGAGACCGGTCTCGTAGACGATGGGCTTTTATTTCCTGGTTGACGGAGAGGGGAGGGAGGGGGCAGCAGCTCGCTGGAGAGCCACAGAGCAGCAGAGAGGGGAGGGACAGAGAGAGATACCTGCTGAGACAACACCACCCGTTTTAACATTACTCTAATATCTGGAGGGAGATCAGTCCACTCGTTTGTTTCTGTAACTGAAAAAGCAGTTTGAGTAACGTAAATTTTGTTCGGCAATGTTTTCTATCCGCCGTCTCCCCTCGTTGATAATCCTGTTTGTCTGACTTCACTTTGAGCTGTTAGAATAAATAGTTTAAATCTGCAGTATTTTATAAAGTAAACTAACAGAACATAAACAACTAAATCAAAGTTGTATTTTTCGAGTAATAGTGGTACGAGTTCGTTCTCGTTGTCCGGTGTTTTAAGAGCTGAGTTTTCTCTTCCACTCTCCAGTGAACGTGCGGCGGACACGCGCTTTGAGTTCACGCTGGTGCACGCTGAGGCTAGAGTACGAGCAGGGAGGCAGGGAGGCTTCTGATTGGTTCCTTACAACCGGGACCATTTTTACTGACTGGTAGACGTTTTTACAGGATTACAGCAGCTACAGATGACGGATCTTTTCCGGTCTTTTTTCAGTGCTCATAAGAAACGGATTGCTGTCGGGGTGTAAAGACCATTTCAACCAATATAACAAAAAGTGTATACTGGATAAATCGCAGACCCCATCTTTAAACAGCATTAACAACAAGAAAATAGTACCAGTTCTCTTTCATGTGCTGTAATTCCTGCCCAACCTCAAAATCCCTGCAAAAAGTTACGACCACAGGTTAAGAATCCTCACAATAAGAAGGCTAGGATTCAGGTGTGTTTCACTGCAAAATGCACCGGACCTTATACATATATATTAACCCCTTGGTTAATTTACTCAATGATTTCTCATGCAACGGTTCGTATGATATCTTATGAAAAAGCTATTCCTCCTTTTTTGTTCGTTTTCCAACGAATGTCCAGCAACACTTGTCAATTTCTGCTCGTTCTGTCGTCACAGGAAACAACTTCCTTAGGCTTAGGCAACACAACTACTTAGTGAGGTTTAGGAAAATGTCGTGGTTTGGCTTAAAATAACTCAGAAAGTGGCGTTATTTATGTACGTAACTTATGTGACAAATAAATCAACGTTGACTTCTGGTTTCACAGGGGACACGAACACCGGCCTCCTGGGCTAAAGTCTGGTATTTTTTGACTCACCCATCCACCCATGCGGTGTTCACCGCTATTTATACTTGCTGGTTCACGATTACGTTAATTGATTTTGTGGGATATATATGAACTACAGTGCATTACTTTTCCTAGGTATAGCTACGAACGGTGTATGAGAACAGCCTGATTTACTCCATTTCTGACAAAATGACTGGCACCAAAATAATTTGAGTCACACAACAACTCTGTCTGTGTGAAGATATTTGGATATTTGAGGGTTGCCATAGTGATGGTGAATATTTGTCCTCAGGTCTGTATATCACTGAGAGTCTGCGGTAAGTCCGCTGATCATTTGGGAGGTGTTTAATCTGATCAGAGACTTTAATATCGGAGGGTAACACAACATCAATGGGTGTAAAATTTCACACGAGCATTTCACAATAACTCTATGAAGGGGTGATGGCTATCGGTTAGCTGTAATATTAGCTTCAAGCCATGTATCGTTTTTAATAATAACTCCAACGTTGAATTCAATTTGTGGAGCTCATGCAGCTCGAAATGGACTACCGAGGGACAGATTTTCCACCTCTGTGTGTCAGGTGTGTATGTGATACTACAAATCTGCTTTGTCATGTTGTTGCTACATAACTGTGGTTAAAGCTGCAGTAGGCAGATTGGAGCTAATATGATTAAAAAAAAGTTATTTTTATGAAACGGATACAATATCCTGACAGTAATGCATGAGACAGGTAATCTGAAAAAATAATGTGCCTCTGTGTCCTCCGGTGTCCTCCGGTGCTCCTAACGGCATCTGCAAGATTTCACTGACCGGAGGAAAACATCCAGTCAGAGCTGATCTGGAGCCTGCCGTCTCTGAGCAGCTGTCAATCACTCGTGAACTCTGATCAAACAGTCAAACTAGGCAGCGCTGATCAAATATGAATTAATATTCTGTTACTGTAATGTATATTCCTCTGCTCAAATGTTTTCAGAAACATCTTGTAGTGTACTGTTTAGCTGTAAAATGAGAAAGTTGTGACCTGGCAGCCATGTTGAGATCAGTTGAGGAAATAGCAAGCACCGCCCACCACCCGGAGCAAACTTTCTCATTTTACAGCTAAACAGTACACTACAAGATGTTTCTGAAAACATTTTACCTGAGAAATAGGCATTACAGTAACAGAATATTTATTCATATTTGATCAGCGCTGCCTAGTTTGACCGTTTCATCTGAGTTTCCGAGTGACTGACAGCTGCCTCCGTTGAATGACCAGCCAATAGGAACGCTCTCTCTCTGAAATGACCTGTGACTGGCCAAAGTCTCCCGTCACGGGCTAGATTTTCAAAAGCCTGAAAACAGAGCCATGAGGAGGTGCAGAAGTCTAGTTTTCTCTCAGAACACTTGAATTACAATATGCTGAAAGGTTATTATGGAGTTTTTGTCCAATGAAGCCAAAAATATACTGCCTACTGAAGCTTTAAGTGGTTACTGCTCTTAGAACAAAACAACTCAGCAGGAGATCTGACACTCAATAGCAACCATTTTACTGAAAAATTCATTATAATGTGTTTCCCATGCATGCGTGGGAGTTGAAATGGCAATATCTTTAAGAAAACAAAATTAAGAAAAACAGCAGAGTATAAATAGTGACAGATTACTGAACAGTTGCTTGACTCATGCAGAGAGAAAAGTCAGCCTAGAATTTTAAGTCATTGGATTACAAATTGTATGCATTTCTCTGTATAATTCTGAAGATATAATTAATGCACTATTGTTTACATCTTGAACACCTCACAGGATTTACGAATTCTAATAACATCTTTAAAAATGTAACTTCAGAGATATGAGAGCCACCGAATTCAGCCTGCTTTCAAACATATATGATTTTCTCAGCTCATGTGTGACCTTTTTTCATCCCTGAGGCATTATGAAGCGCTGAGGAGAGGCCGATTTCTTGTAAATGCCACACCAATATGGAGCCATACCAATATGGGGAAAATTTGTCCTTCAAAAACGAAGGTTTTTTTTTCTGTCTGCTGAGATAAACATCAAAAGTCTGCATTCCATCTGTTAAAATGTTTAGTTTATTCTGGCATTGTTTTTAAATGAACTGAGTTGGCAAGAGATTTTATCATCCACTTTCATTTCGCTGCAAAGCGCAGTTTGAGATGACAATCTGTCCATTATGTGCCATCAAATAAATACACTAGTTTGTATACATTTTCATGCGTTTGATTCTAATTAATTCAACAACTCTCATAACGTGTGCTGTCTTTGATCCGTTTTCAAGCTCTCAGGACCTTGCTTGAAATAATGTCCCTTAAAAAGACACACAGCAGGTTATTATTTGTAGTCTTTAATGTGGCTACGATTATGAGATGCTGAACTCTTTCCAGAAGTCTGACTCGCTCACCCTTCACCTCCGACGCCTCCAATGAAGGCAGTTTTTGGAACAGTTGTCCAGCATTTGACATTGTAAATCTCATTATGTAAATACGATTGATTGGGGGTACATTTAAATCATCGGGGTCGGAGCACGAGGTCGAGCTGATAAACTAATTCAAAGCGAATATACATTTTTTTGTTTGGGGATGAAGGTGATGACGCAGGCAGTTCGACGCCCCTGGAGGAGCAACTATTCACTGTCAATGTATGTCTCGGTCCCCTTTCATTACATTATTCTTAAGGACAGCCGTCTACAGACACATAAATATGTACCCCCTACTTCCATAGGGGTCACTGCAATCAATGCCCCCCTGAGGATTGCCTGTCACCTTAGATGTCGGGGTAAAGGCATACTTAAGTGAATGAAGTAGAGTGGCTCACGTAGGCTCAACAGGAGTTCTTGCTGTCTGAAGGACGAGGAGGTTGGCAGCAGCCATTGATTCAGGAGGTTGAAAATGTTCTTTATTGGGACGAATGTATTGTTTGTGTCACTGTGACTTGAACACACACGGCGTAAATATCACAGCATGACACACCTTGACCACGGCAGCAAGAAAAATCACCCCTACTCTGACAATAGGTCTCTTTTGTCTGACGCCACATAGCCATACAACAAGTGCACTAAACTGTATAAATAAACTGCAGGCATCCTCTGGAAAACAGACGTTCCTGTTGGAGGCGCCTGCAACAGGGCACCATATGTGCTTGCTGAGATAAAACGGAAGGAATGAGCATACCCCCTGTAGGTAAATACTCATCAGACCAGAGTATTGGCTGCTGTGTTTCCAGATTATTCCATCATTTACTGGCAGTGCCAAGCACTGTCCTGCAGTCCCTGATATCCTCTGACGAGGTTGGACCCTGGTGGGCTGGAAACTGGCTCAAAGAAATCCTTCCGCTTCCCTGGTACGAGCACATATGTCTTATTTTCCGGGTATGTGGCCATTTAATCGTTAGTCTTGTTTTCGGGAGCTGCCTGGACGGACGATACTAGCACCATCATTTCAACGCAATTGTCAGTTTTGCTTATAAAAAGGTCTAAAATATTAGAGAGCTGTGCCTCACCTCCTCATAATATGTCCTTGCCTTTCTTTTCTAGCTTTTTATATTGCTCATATGTATATTGTCCATAGTTAATTGCGATTAATCGCGAATTAATCGTACATTTTTTATCTGTTCAAAATGTACCTTAAAAGGAGATTCATCAAGTCAAAAAAATAACTGACATAAAATAACAAGTTAATCAACATGCATATGAATATTCATTAAGTGCCCTTCATGAACCGTTTCTGGATAATTGGTTAATGGCGTCGGATGTGATGCACATTAATGTGTACAAAATCTCAATTTATTTTTGGTTAATAAATATAACTTTATCAGTGAAAATGTAAAAAGAAGTTCTCTAAATCATATGCTTTTTGCTGTATTTATTACACAGCTCATGTCTTACATTTAAGCTAGGGCTGTCAATTGATTAAAATATTGAATTGCAATTAGTCGCATGTTTGTCCATAGTTAATTGTGATTAATCGCAAATTAATCACACACATTTTTATCTGTTCAAAATATACCTTAAAGGGAGATTTGTCAAGTATTTAATACTCGTATTAACATGGGGGTGGGAAAATATGCTGCTTTATGCAAATGTATGTATATATTTATAGTTGGAAATCAATTCACAACACAAAACAATGACACATATTGTCCAGAAACCCTCACAGGGACTGCATTTAGCATACAAAATATGCTCAAATCATAACATGGCAAACTCAAGCCCAACAGCCAACAACAGCTGTTAGTGTATTAGTGTGCTGACTTGACTATGACTTGCCCCAAACTGCATGTGATTATCATAAAGTGGGCATGTCTGTAAAGGGGAGACTCGTGGGTACCCATAGAACCCATTTTCATTCACATATATTGAGGTAAGAGGTCAAGGGACCCCTTTGAAAATGGCCATACTAGTTATTTCTCACCAAAATTTAGCGCAAGTCTGGAGCCTTATTCAACCTGACATGTATGACATAGTTGGTACCAATGGATTCTTTAGGTTGTCTAGTTCCATATGACACCAGTATCTTCACTCTAGCTTTAAAACTGAGCCCGCTACAACCTAAAAATCAAAAGTTGCGTTAATGCGTTAAAAAAATTAGTAGTGTTAAAACGTATTTGCGTTATTATCGTGTTAACTTTGACAGCCCTATCTAAAATGCTACAGTGCTGTGCCTCAACCTCTTGGATGCATTCATTTACATTTGTACCTCCATAATATATTCATTCCTTTCTTTTTCTAGCTTTTCATATTGCTAATATGTATATTGAGGCTAAGTGCGTGTGGAATTGCCTTCACAGTGCATGACCACTTTAATATCAGCTTTTGAAGATCTGATAGAATCAGACAGAATTAATGGATGTGGAATTGTGGGATTTGCTGATAAAAGCTGCACCGAAAAAGTCCAACTGAAGTCACAGATCACCTGACAGCCAGGCATGCAGTATTCATGAACCATGATATTTTCTGTTTGCATGCTGTGAAGCATAGGCAGCCCTGCTGTTCACATGACCCCCATAAGATTCCATTAGAAGCACTTCCATAGACTCATATATAGCACATTGGATGTTCGATGAACTTCAATGCAGCCGCCTCACATGCAATGAGTTTTTCATGGCCCAATGAAGATTTAATAATGGCAAATCAATAACAGACTTTGGTTTAGTCTCTACAAAGATAAGTACGGTACTCTGGTTGGAGATGGAGGAAGATGAGATCTGTACTGATACATCTCTACGCCATTCTCCTGACCAATTCAATTCACCAGCACTGGATACAGGCCCTTTATGACTGATGTGATTATGTTGTCACCCAACTGCTGCTATCTGCTGGTGTGTGTTATGTGTCAAAGACCCCATAACTCAGAAATCATGTGCTGCCTATTCTCTGTGGTCCGGGACGACCCACTTGGCATTTGTGACTCTTCGTGATGAATCCCATCACATCCAGCGCACACCTTTTCCATTAAAGTCACAATAAAAATGTCTTTTGTTTAAAGATTTTCCACACCGGAATGAACATCTGCTTATAACAATCAGAGCTAAATTATGCGCAACATATTTATTTTACAACATTGTATTTCCAGGAAATATGTAGATTAACACTGTGCCAGTAATACCAGAATTCTCATCATCCTCTTCGCCCCTTCCGTCACATGAGATATCATGTATATGTATTGGGCACGATGTTTGCACCCTGGTGTGACAGCACTAGATTATGCACAAAGCAATTCACAGAGGATTGCTTCACCATGCTGCACTGTGCAGGGGGCTTCACTGCCTTTGTTTGTTGGAGTTCATCCCACCCACCCAGTCCTGTTTCAAGCAGGAATACCTCCATGTACTGAAGCAAGATACCAGTGAGATGCCGGTTACTAGTCTGTGAATTTAACAATGGAAAATATGTGGTTTGTAGACTCATGTAAAATTAAAATATAGCAAGATTCACATTTACTACAATAACTTAAGATATAACTATGATTTTACTGTGGATTTTATGTAGCCACCAGCATATTTGTTATGCTAAAAGCAGTACCTGCGAGGGTTTCTGGACAATATCTGTCATTGTTTTGTGTTGTTAATTGATTTCCAATAATACATATATACATGCGTTTGCATAAAGCAAGCATATTTGCCCACTCCCATGTTGATAAGAGAATTAAATACTTGACAAATCTCCCTTTAAGGTACATTTTGAACAGATAAAAATGTGAGTGATTAATTTGCGATTAATCACAATTAACTATGGACAGGGTGTACCCTGCCTTCGCCCAATGTCAGCTGGGATCGGCTCCAGCACCCCCGCGACCCCTAACGGGATAAGCGGCTGCAGATGATGGATGATGGATGGACAAACATGTGACTAATCGCAATTCAATATTTTAATCAATTGACAGCCCTAGCCTAAATGTAAGACATGAGCTGTGTAATAAATACAGCAAAAAGCATATGATTTAGAGAACTTCTTTTTACATTTTCTCTGATAAAGTTCTATTTATTAACCGCAAAGAAATTGTGATTTTGCACACATTAATGTGCATCACATCCGACGCCATTAACTCCCGCAATTATCCAGAAATGGCTCATGAAGGGCACTTTAAGAATATTCATCTGCATGTTGATTAACTTATTATTTTATTTCAGTTATTTTTTTTGTTTCTGAAAACGAAAAAAAAAAAGAGCACAAGATACAACCGAATTTTCACAGAGTGACATCTAGTGCTGATAATATAAATTCTAGTACCACTATGTATAATATAATGTATTATGCTGCCAATTCTGAGAGCCAGCCCCCTTTATTAAAATAGAAATTAAAAAAAGAAATGAACCCATATAAAGGTTAACTCGAAGGCTACACATCTACTGGGTGTCATGGGGACAGCGGAGCTGTCAGACATCTCATCTCGATAATGGGAAACCCCAATTAGTGGCATCGTGCCAGGAAGAGAGAGTGACATCAACATGACATCACAGACATGAGACCGCTGCAGGTGCCTGAAGAAAAATCTGACTATCGTGTTTGAAAAGAATGAAGCCAACCACTCATTCCATATGCTACATGCATTAGGTTTGACTAAAACAACGGACTTTTATAAACATTTATTATTATTTTCCATACAAGAATTCATGCTGTATATTGTCTGCTTTGGTGAAGTTGCCTTGCTGTAATGAATCCAACCCTTACAATCAATTAGATTTACGGACGAATATACTTTGCTTACCCACTGACACACACAGGTACACAGGTACTGTCTAAACTGCCTCTCTCCGTCCACCATCCTAAAGTCTGATACTTTTTCCGTCTTCTCACTGATGCGCTGTGTTCTTTCTCTCAGCTTCTTCAGACATTCCATTGCTTTCTGGCAGATAAATCTTTGATAGACTTAAACTCCCCTTGTTCTTTCATTTATTTCTCTCTCCTTGTTTAAATATTTTTTCATACTTCGGGGGCTCAGATCTCTTCGCCTGTATTCCCTCAAACTGTCTCTCTGTCCTTGCGTGACTCTTTGAGCTACCGAATGTCAGCTCTGTACAATTGCTTGCAGTACATTATTTAATCTCATCCATAAATAAACGGGTTTACATCTCTTGATCCTGTTTCAGAAATGAAGAAATGAAAGAATGTTATAACTTCAGAATGATGTCTCATACCCAAAAATATTAGCAACGGTGGTGACTCACTGTGTGGTGAGATGGGTGATGGTGGGAGTCAGGCTTTACCAGACTCTCCCGGTGGTTTAAGAGTAGCATTTAATCTCAGTTTTACCGTCCAGAGTCAGACTGTACCAGACTCTCCCGGTGGTTTAACGGTAGCATTTAATCTCAGTTTTTTTGATTGACTGCCTCCCCTCTCCCTCAGACTCACCCCCCTCCCCCCTTCAAATGTATTTTTTTTTTTTAAACAGTTTTGTTAATTGTGGTTTCATTTACTCATGCATAATAGACAATTTTGTCTGAAATGGTCAGAAATAGATTTCTGTCAAATAAGGGAACATCAACATATTCTTATACAACTGTTCGTATGATATCTAACGAAAAAGTTATTCCCTATTTTTTCGTTCGTTTTCATATGAATGTCCAGCAACGCGTGTCAATTTCTGCTTGTTACATGCATGCAGTCTTTTCAAAATAAACTTCCGTCTTCACAGGAAACTACATGGTTAGGTTTAGGCAGGAAAGATACTTAGTTATGCTTAAGAAAAGATCAACTTGGTTGGTTAGGATTAGGCAACAAAACGACTTAGTTAGGCTTAGGAAAAGGTCGTGGTTTGGCTTGAAATAACTCCGGATGTCGCGTTAAATCAACGTTGACTTCTGATTTCACACGGGACACGAACGCCAGCCTTCATGATTACGTTAATTACACACAAATTACAGTGCATTACTTTTCGTAGGTATAGCTATGAACAGTGTATGAGACCAGCCTGGGTAACACAGACTCATTGCCTTTACTATATGCAGACCAATCATGCTTACTGTGGTGTGTAGTCACCCCCCAAAGGCCCATTCTGAGCCAGGAAAAACCCTGCGGAGAGACATTATTGTAAATTGTTTGTTCAGTTTGTTGAATCACTGCTGGTAATTTACTATTTCCTGAGAATAATCAAACTTGGTGCATCTGAAATATCTTTTGTTTTTCAAGTGAGACACACTACTCACACTACCACGGCAGCTGATGTGTCAAGCTGTAAGTGGATGATAACAAGCTGCTGATTAGAGTATCCATATCTTTTTAACTGTTATGTTATGTCATGATGAAAATCAATAATACAGTGAAGGGACATTTTGACAGTAATAATTTCAGATTAAAAATCCAGATCTGCCAGTTGACCTGTGTACCAATACAGAGTGCCCTACATTAGTTAAAACCCTGAACAAATTCAAACATGAGGACGGAGGAGGTCACTCTCCTCCAACCACAATTACTGCACCTCTTGCTTAAGGTATCGCTCTATCTGCTCTAACTGTTGGCCCACCGGAGGGCCGTGACTGGAATGCCAAATATGTATCTCTGCAGTAAGAACCCCAGTTAGGATTCTGCAGTGCAAACAAAACCACCGTCACCTGTCAAAAATAAGTTCTCAGCGCTGTCACAACATATTACCGTTGTGAGCTGGGTGAGCTTATATTCATTAACTAATACAGAGGATCTGATGTAACTATCATGTGTGCTATGAAACTGGGGTTAAAGGTGATGAAATGTGATAAGCGGCTTGCATGCTGGAGGAGAGGATGGGTGGGAATGGGAGTCCGTAGTATTATAACGTGGTCGACTTCTGTCGGACGTTTCGTTAAATTCAGGCCCATGATACATACAGAAGCCTCTGCAGTGACTTACAACATCTATATGTACACAAATCACATGTATCATGTCTCTACTGTACAGTGAGCATGTGTGGTGCAGACAAAAGTACATGTGTATGACCATGTCAAATCAAATCTAAGGTTTACCCATTGTATTTTTTCTTGTCAGTCCAATTAACTGGTTCCACTTTTTGGCCACTTCAGAATCCAGCTTGTCAAAAAGCCGTAAAAGGAAATCTTCCTGAACTATAGCTGCCCTCTTCCAAGTGCTACTGTGTATTACTACTGGAGGCATTGTTGCAGACAGTTTTAACTGCCTGTTGAAACCAAGCTCCTTTTTTAACACATAATCAGTGTAGAGGATCTTTCCGCTGCCTCAGTGACTCTCCTGATGGCTTTTATTTTCACACCCCGTCATTCTTAGGAGACTGAGCAACTTTGCTGTCACGATAGCACAAATTTAGTAGTCAATACCAATACCAGTGAAATTCCACGATTCTCGATACCCAATTCGATACCACGAAAAAAACAAAAATAAAACAATAAATCCCATGTACAACAACATCCACACCTTGATTACCGTTTGAATGTTGTTTATTGTTAAGAAGTTAAACAGGACATAATTTCCTCTCTATTATCTATTTTATATTGCTGTGAAAACATCTCCTTCAAACAACTGAATTTATTCAAGTTTCTCGCCAAAAACTACATTTTACAAGATTACATTTGAACATATCACGATAACGTTAAAATTTGCCTTCGTCCAATAATATTTGTTTTACTGAATAGAGCCTGAATGCATCATAATGTAAATCAATTCATTCCATGTTGAAATCAGCACTACGAGATTTAGTTAACATTAGCTGTTAGCAGCCGGTAAGCAGCACAGTCCTGCACAGAGCAAACAGCTAACGTTAACTAGCTCTCCTACTGCAGATTTCATCACGGATTTGTTGTTCCTATTGTAAAATAGGGTGCGTTCTCTGGAGGAATCAATAGTGAGTATACTGCATCCTAAACACATTTTTCCATCTTTCCCAGAAGGGGTTGGGAAAAAATGTATTCACCAATGTACTGCAATTTTTTTCTTACGATTTTGAAATACATTTTTTAATGGCAGAATCAATATAATTGCTTCATTTGAGTCTATGCGGCGGTAGAAGGAAGTTACCGCTTTTATTGTTTTTTGAGTTGTTTTATTGTAGCTTGAGTTAGCGGAAGTATACACGTGTGACTACGCCCGTTTTTTTCAAAATAAGGTGTTAACAAAGGTTACTGTATATACAAAATACATATGGAAATAAGATTAATCAGATTGTATTCACCAGACGTATACAACTTGTAACATGTCCCTTATAAAATTAAGACGAAAATACCACTAATTTGTGAGGGATATATTTGAGGTAAAGACATCTCTGACTACATACATGGTGAAAATCAAATATTTTTACTAAATCAATTTAGAGATTTTCCAAATTAAAAGTCCCTAAAAGTGTTTTATTCGACTTTTCCCCATGGTCTAGTGTTAAAAAAGTTAACAAAAAATGCAATAAACCGTAATAAGGAATCGCAATACTTGTAGAATCGGCATCCAAGTATCATGATGGTATCGAATCAGGATATAGGTGTATCGTCCCAGCCCTAGTTTCCGGGACAACGGGGCAGCGTTCGTTTTGAGCCCTGACAGAAACCTACGGTACCTGCGGTACTGTAGACAAACGAGTACCGTCATGTTTCAGATATTTTTGGCATCAACTTGGTACCGAAGTATCGGTTCTGGTGCCATCCTACTTTGCCTGCAAAGACCCGGTATCCCCCTTTCAACTGCATAGCACCGTGCGCCCTACCCCTGTTAGCGACTCCACCAAGTCTTCATACTTGGCCTTCTTCCTCTCATTGGCTTCCTCCACCTGGTCTTCCCAGGGAACAGTGAGCTCAAGAATGACCCATTTGCTTCTTTGACTCTGACCACATGACCCCCTAAAATCTTTCTGCTAAAGCATCAACTCCAGGATTTGGTATCAGCCCCTAAAATCAAATAGTAGAAGGGTTCTTTATAGACTTGGGGTTTTGCGTAAACAATCACACAGGAAGAGATTATTGAAGATGAAGAGATACCAATCAGCCTAAGTAAACCAGAATCCTGTGCAGAGTGTGCCTCACTGTTCAGAGTTGGTTGCTGATTCAGTGTGTCTTACCCTTTTCTTTCATCTGCATTTTCTGTGGCGTGTGAAGTCTACAGTGTGCTTGTATTTCCCTATGCTTAGCATTCCCTAGCTGACCTGACGTGCATGTACTTGGCATTAATTCAGCTATACAGTGAGTTGCAGCAGGAAGCACATAAACAGACTATTTAAAGAGCCCTGCCTTTCCCCCCTCCTCGTTTGTCCAGCATACATTTATTATCCCTCCTCCAATCCACGAACACAAAGCTGCAGAACTGAAATGAACTTGCTTAAAAGCTTTGTGTATAAAAAAAAAAGGTGTTTATATGGAAAGGCAGCTCAAATTCCCAAGAGCACAAGATCATTGTTAATCCGGTTAGGTTGGAAGTAATATTTTATTATTAGTCCTATCCATTTAAGTAATGGGATTCTGCTCACTATGCAGCCAAGCACTATATGCAGAGGAACCTGTTGTCAACTCAGGTTGGGAGGTGTTGGATTAATGTAAGTTGAATAACATATTACACATGCTTTGAGAGGCTCGGAGGATGAACAGTCAGAGACATGGGACACCCCAATATGCTGCAGAGACTCTGCTAAATACTCCAGGCTGAGAGGGAAACAACGGTATTTTCGATGCCAATGGACTCTGGAGGAAACTGCCGACTTTTACTAGCTCCAAGTGTTTAGTTGCTCTAATACTAAACACTGAAAATGTTCTACTGGATTTAAACCCTCTGAGACCCACAATAGACCCGTTTTTGTCTTCTTTAGGGGGGTGCAGGGGGTCTTTAGGGGGAGACAGCAGGTCAACAGTAGATGTCACATAGAAGTGGTGTACATGATTTGAAAGCTGGGAACCTGAAGATTAATTTGAGATGCAGCTCAGCACTGTTTGTCAAGATGTTCTGGTCATAAATCAGAAATAAACACAACATAATTAATTCATTAATTCATTAAAATAAATAGTGAAAGTGTATAAGGGCTTTGACCATTATGATCAAAGTATATGATTGCCATCCCCATGCTTTATTATGTCTCATAAGTTGTTGCAGCAATTTTTGGGTTGATACCATTTGTTACACAGATTTGGTGCAACATTTAACTAAACTAAATGTTCTAACAATCAGAATTGATAAAACACCAGTATTCAGATATATTCAAAATACATAATTTTAGAAAAGGCGAAAATAACACATTCATAGTGCATTCAAAAAACTGCATGGTTTTTGCCCAAAACTGCATGTGATTATCATAGTCAAAAGGGGCATGTCTGTAAAGAGGAGACTTGTGGGTACCCATAGAACCCGTTTATATTCACATATCTTGAGATCAGAGGTCAAGGGACCCCTTTGAAAACGGCCATGCCAGTTTTTCTTTGCCAAAATTTAGCGTAACTTTGGAGCGTTATTTAGCCTCCTTACCGACAAGGTAGCATGACATGGTTGGTACCAATGGATTCTTTCAAGTTTCATATGATATCTGTATTCTCACTCTAGCTCGAAAACCGGACATGCTACAGCCTCTGAAAGACAGTAAAGTCTTAGGGTCTCAGAGGGTTTAAGCCTCTGTAGAAAAATGGATTCACAGAAGTATTTTTTAATCTATGGGCACCTATAGTCTTCTATCTGTGAACTAGATCTGGATGCAGTGGGGGGATCTGAAGGACTGGCTCTTTAAGCCTCTTCTCAAATTCAAGGAGAGACGGGCATACTGAGAGTTGCTCCTCCTGAGTTGCAGTCAATGCCCACAGCAGGTGACACTGCAGACCCTTTGTCTGGATTGAGGCTGATAAGGACAAGACTGACAAGGTCGTGTCCAGCAGGGACCGTTTTTAACTCCCACAGGTGACCATTGTTCACGTCTTTTTAAACCTGTCAAGTTTCCAGCTCGACACCATTGTTTGACATTCTATGTATCGGATCCCATGTAGAACCTTCGTCTCTCTATAATTTCAAATGATTTCCTTTGTATACAACACTGCAGCAACAAAGAAAAAACACATACTCTGACATTTTCTGTTAAGGAAGAAGTTCTTGAAAGAATGCACCAATTTTTTTCATTATTGACTAATCTACTGATTATTTTGTCAAATAATGGATTCATCATTTAGTCTTTAGAATGTCAACAAGTCACAAGTTCCCAGAGTCCAGATGGACATCTTCAAGATGTCACACTTTGTCCGTCCAGCAGTTCAAAACCCCCAAATATTCACTTAACTATCATAGTACAGTAAGAAAACCAGAACATATTCATATTAGAGAGGATGGAACCTGCTTGACAAATTACCTGAACAATTAATTAATTAGCAACAATTTGTTGCCGATTAATATTCAATCAACAAATCGAGTAATCGTTGGAGCTCTAACTGTATAATTCTATTATTATTAGTAGTAGTAGCTTAGTAGTAGTAGTATTGAGATAGATGCTTCACAAAATGACGGCATTTGTTTATTCACAAGTTCTGTGGAAAAAACAACCCCAACCTGTTTTTACAATTTGGGATTCACATAACAAGCATGCATAATGCGCTCACCAGGACGGAGACATTAAACCACTTCTAGCAACAGAGCAAATTATTCATAATGCCTGCAGGTGGGCAAACAAAATGTGCTTTGTAGTGCAGATTCACACTAACTGCATGCTATTGTGCCCTAACACATGTGACTTTGTGATGAGTCTGATTAGATGATAGATAGACAAAATATTGTCGGCTGTGTGGACTCAACTAGGGCAGCTTTTACAGTAAATTGAAACCCTGAAGCAAAACTCTGACCCTAGCAATGTTTGCCACAGCAGAGCCAAATCCTCGCTGAACAGATGTGTGAGCAATTTGTTATTTCACAAATAACAATACCTCAAATAGAAATTTGAGGTATTGTTACAAAAACAATAGAGCCTTGTATGTTTTGATTTTGTTGTTTGCATTATTTCATCAGGGAAAGAGTATAAATACACTGATTGACTATTGCTACACAAATGCCACAGATAGAAAGTATCAAGCATGTATTAATGTATTAATGTGATAATATTAAAGGAGCTCTATACAACATCCGGAAAACATCTATTATTCAGAGATTGCTCAAGGAGTATAAAAGCCAAAAGATGAAACTCTGGTGCTTTTTTGACTATAGCCGCTAGATGGCGCTACGGTACATATACGCTATAGCACTGCCGCCATTGTGGACTGAAAACGCCAGCGAGTCTGTGGCCATGAATATATAAAGAGACGTCTGTAAATCAGAGGATTTTTTTTAAGTTTGAGGTAAATCAACTCCCCAGCACAAACATTAAAATAGCCCTCATCTAGATTGTTGTGTCCTAAAAGTTGTAAAGTTAACTAATAGCTTAATCCAGAGTTATTTTCCTCGGCATAATGAACGCACATCAGACCCACTGGACTGCACCGCCCTGCACGCTCATATTACATACGGTTCTGCCAGCTTCCTGTTAGCTGTATGCAGCTGTAATGAAGGACATATTGGCTGTAATTCATCACTTTTATTACCTTATAATACACCCATGGGCTGTATGCTGTAAGCCCGTACCTTGGTGGATGTGTTAACATCTCTGTTCCCAAACAACCGGCTATCAGCCAGTAGCTAGTAGTGCTAGTAGCATGACGTAAACAGAATGTAATGTAGTGTTAGGTTATTTACTAACACGCAGGGCAAAAGCATAGGACACAACCTCTTATACATCCACGGTCTGTGGTCTATCGGACATCCATTTTGGAGGTTGTTGACATGAAAAAAGTTTGAGATTGCTCTCAAAATCTGTGTGCAGGATTTTTCTAACTTCTTTTTATGTCCACCGCTCACTTTATGATCCTCTGGGAAGCGGCTGGGCAAAAAAGTTTAATAAATAAATAAGTAAGTAAGTAAGTAAATAGTTATAATAATATGCATATTTATTTTTATTGTTCAACACAGAACATTTCAGTAGAGACATTAAATATATGACAATAGAATAGAAATAATTTTGTTTTACTTTTGTAGGGCACTTTGTAGGTGGAACTTTTACTGGTAGAAAAGTAATGGCGGAGGCGTAGCTTTGCTGCTGTGCGCTGACGTTGCAATGGAGTGAACAATTGGCTTTCACTTTTTATCAATGTACGCTAACAACGGCAACAGTGCTGAAAGAGCTAACGGTGTTAACCGGGGGGTTACCGACATATGCAATCGCTGTTATCAGCCGTAACTGGTGTATGGGCGATTAGCTAGCCATGCACAGGGTCTCACATGCACTAATATGCTTGCGTGGTCGGCCCGGCTACAACAAAGAACAGAGAAGCTCTGATTACAATACACACGGAGGGAAAACGACTTCATTCTCTGCTCAGGATGCCTTTACTCCACTATATCTTTACATAGCAAATAGTTATGTTGCTGCTGTATTAACACTCTGAATGTCATAACCTTTAATTAAGAGGTTAGTGAAAACAAAAGACATACAACTTACCGCTGCCATCAAAATCAGTCTCCTCAATAACGCACAGAACATCTAGGCTACCTTGGATACTGCTGCCTTGTAAACAACCTTGTGAATACATTTCCAATTAAGCGTGCCATGAAGATAAAGAACGCCATCAATTATAAATCATTTTACAAAGACACATCCGAAGGAATCAAATACTCACATGTTGTTAGATTCACATCTCTACAATAGAGGCATCTGTTCCACTTGCACATTTTATGCTGTTTTAGTGTTTCTGGTGTGCAGATAAGGACATGGATATACATTGAATTTGGAGTAGGGACTTTCCAATTGCCTATCTTTAACAGTATCCTGGAAGTAGGTAATCCCAAAACCCCGCATTCATCCTCCAGGGACTTTCATAAAGCTCATTAAATCAGCGTTAATCCAAACACCTGTCATCAAATGCTAATTTGCTTAACACGCCAGGGAGGTTGTTTGGTATAACTAATTTAACATCTGAGGTGAGATATGGGAATGCAACTCCAGACGCTTAACGCAGCTGCAAACAGGAATGCTCTGTCAATCTTATAGATTCAGATCTGCACTAAATGTCCCCAATAACCTCCACATTCCCCCCAACTTGATCTGTGTTTATACAGTATATTAAAGGGCTCCAGCGTAACTGTGCCCCTATTAGACAGATTATAAGATTAGAGACACATTAGAATGCATCTCTAATCCCGCCAGTCAAGTCAGGACAGTAAGCAAGCCAAGGAAAAGCTCAGAGAACACAGGATCCGTGTGAAAGAATGACACCGAATCTGTGCTTAGACACACACCATCACCACCTTGTCGTACTGATGAAACGTCAGGTAGAATTTTAATCGACATGCCAGCTAATTGCAGCTGCTGGGGTGTAATTTATTCACAGTGCATGCACATTCTGCTTGTATACGAGTGTAGTGTATGTTTTTATGCACTCGTGTGACCCTATATGTTTTATGTAAATATTTCAAATCTGCGGGGCTTGCCTTTTATAAACTACACCTCTCTCCCCTTTCTGTTTTGGTGTGTGGGAGCTTCGGCGCTCCTGGGGAAACGGTGCTTTGCAGCGGAATTGACATTCACTGGAGTGTGCCCCCCTCCTGTCATTTTGTCAACACCATCACTGTGTGGAGCTCAGCCAAGCAAGACATCTGACAGACAGGCAAATGGGAGTGGTGGACTTCAGCAACATAACACCCTCTCGCTGCCCTCTCTGTGCCCAGCAGTGAGGTTCAATGCCCATGCGTACACACAAAAGAAAGAAAGACCATATTTTGTGACCCGGACTTCTTCTTTACTCTCTGATAGTTTGCAGTTGTCTTGGGCAAAAGAAGAAAAAAAAAAAAAATCTGGGACAGGACACGGATTGATCAGAGAGATGCAATCACCAAGAGGGTGAACTGCATGAGTGGGTTTCCATTTGTTGCCAAATAGTAAACCTGACACTAAAAATTGATTGGCAAGTGACAATACCCTTTTTATCCTGAAGCATCACCCAGAAAGCACTGTTTCAGGGTCAAGAATTATGACTCAGTGTGCCATAGGATGTTTTTTTTTATAATGCCAGGCTCACAGAGGATGACATTTTTCTATCCGTTTGAAGAATTGACAAACGGTTCAAAGTGGCACATTGCAAATTTAACGCCTTAAATGAACAATAAAATAAAATTACAACAAAGGCAGAACATATAGCTGTGATTTAAATCCGGCATTAGTTTCATAGTGGCCACAAATCCATGCAAATTGTGTCTCCTTTGGCCGAAGCCTGTGGATTAATGACATCTCTGACTCTTCACATTTCCTCAAGACACCATTTTTCTTTTGCGGTGAATAAGCAGGAGTCTCAAAAGTGCCATCAAATGCTGAGGTCTGCGGGCATAAAATCCTCAATCAAAATATAAAACAAAAAAACATTTATGAGATAAACTGCCACCGTGGGCACTACCGAACGGCTTCTCTGTGCTAAACGCCGTGTGTCAGTGCTGAAATCCTCCCCCCTTCTACATACACACTGAACAACACACTTATCAGTCAGGTGTCATGGCAAAACACTGGAAAAACAGGGCGATAGGGGACTCGAATGGAACCAGCACTTGTCAGCCAGGATGGATCCTGACACCAGAATATGCTCAGGAAATGATTAGATAAACATAACAGAATCCACCCGGGCGTCTTCGAGGAGGTGTGCTGGCGGCTGATAAAGGATTCAGATTTATGTAGCCTTCACCAAAAGAAGGAGATATTATGTTTCTTGAAAAATGGTACATTGGAGCTAGGCTGAGATGTACAGTATGCTCAGCAGAGAGCACTGAACAAATATGGAGGGGTTAATAAAAGACAGGAAATGAAAAACACAGCACCAGTTTGGCAGCTCTATTTGATATCTTTGGGAATCAATTTCAGCTCGTGAACGTAAGTTTGTTTTGTTTGCCCTTGAACATTGACAGTACGTCTCTGTCAGACACGTTTTTTTTTTCTGACTTGTGCCATATACCAACATGTAGTATAGAACGAGTGCCTTTGTAGATACTGTAGCTGGTTTGTTTATTAGAGGAAAGAGCTTAGTAATCAAGTGGGCAACTCGCATCAAATATGTTTTGTTGAATTATGCTCAAGACCACTGACAGCTGTGGAGTAAATTCTGGCAGCTCAGACACTCATCCAACCGGTGCTCTCAACACTGATCAGACCTCAATTACTCAACGACACGGTGTACCTACACGAAGGCTTACACTTAGACCGCTGTACTGCACCAAATTAATTTCAAATTTGCTTCAGTCTCAACTGCAATAACCCACGAGGGACAACTGTCGCAAAAGAGCTTGAAATGGCCCACAACAGCTCGGAAAACAAACTATAGCAGGAAGAGACTAATCTGATAAAGTAATGCTGGCTTGAAACAGCCTGCTCTGTAATAATTCCTACAGGGGGATGGGGACATGGATCCCCCTGAATGCTGTAAGAAAGCAAATCCCCGCCCCTCAATATTGTGTTCACACAACAGCTGTATGCAGCAGGTTTTGGTGCTTGTTCAATTGCCTTTACAAAAGCGGCTCTGCTGGGTGATACAACAATGTTTAGAGTTAAACAAAAGAAAGGTATCAGTCGTCAAAGACTCTGCCATACCATTTATACCAAGGTACAATGTCTATTCCTCTAAAATCTCAGGTTATTTCTTGTTTCTTTGAATCAATAGTCCTGAAGTACCTAGATTCTTTCAGCCACCGGATTACCTGGATCAGCGAAAAACAGATGTCTGCAAATGGATGTTTCATTTAATTTCAAAAAAACACATTAAATCCCAATACAGATTCAGTTACCAGTTTATTAGGAACAACTAGGTGAAACGAATGCAGTTTAATTCAACAGTCACATAATAAATCCTACCTTCATGAAGGTTACACTGTTAAATTCATTTAACGACCAGTGCCTATCTATCCTCGACCAGATTGCACCATTTCAAACTAGGAAACAAAAATCGAATAACCTCCCCTGGCTGAGTGATCACACTCGAGCCCTTAAAAGACTCTGTAGAACATCTGAAAGACAATGGAAGAACAAGTCCGAAATAGCAAATAACACCCTTAAAAACTGCGTACTTCCATACTTACACATGCTGTTTTGAGTGTGTTTACACTGAGAAGTATGGCAAAATGCAAAGCACTCAAGGTACCCGGATGTTGTACTGAAACTTTCAAAATGTTGAGTGTGGACACTTCTCACCCTAAACGGTCGCCATCTTTGCTATGTAGCGGAAGGGGAGGGGCCACCGACCTATTTCAAACTTGTAAAAACGGCGGGCGAGGAAGCTGCAGCGGTTGCGATTGAAACCGCGAACACCGATCTACACAAATTTAAGTTCTACATGTGTTTTTTTCACTAAGTACCACTATACTGGTTAATTTATCCGTCTGAGTTGAATTAATGCCAACGTGATGTCTGAGACTGACTATCACCAGCGAATCTACCGAGCTTCCGGTGAGTGCACAACAGCTGTGTGCGATTTGAGACAACACTACCTTGTCGAAATTCATGCGCTACGCAAGTAAGTACATAGTGTGCACAGTGGACTACATGGAAGTGTACTAACGGAAGTATCCAAATTGAGACACAGCGCAAATGTTAATTTATCAGAAAGCAGTAAACGATGCAAGATCAGCTCATTTCTCTGATTTGACCCTCCGCCCTGTAAAACAAATAAGATCCAGCAAGCAAAAGGACACAGGGACACCTAGTGGAGTGGAGGGGTCGTCACAATATCTAGAAATAACCACAATCCTAAAGTGCTCTTTAGGGTAATTGATTCTGTTATTAGTGGTCCTTCCATTTCCGTTCCTGAACCCGATGTTGAGCTGTCTAAAAAATGTCTTGCTCATTTTGTAAATAAGGTGGAGAATATCAGGTCCCAAATCCAGCCTGACCCTTGCATTCTTTATATTCCGCATGTTGATTCTGCCTCTTTTACCCAGTTTCAACCCCTTACAATTTCAGTGTTAGAAAGTACAGTCTCCCATGTGAACTTTTCCTCCAACACCTTAGATATTATCCCTTCTAAGCTGCTCAGGGAGGTATTTTCCACTTTTAACCCTGTTATTTTGCATTGGCCTCTGGTTCTTTTCCAGACTGTTTTAAGCATGCCATTGTTCACCCATTGCTAAAGAAGCCTAATTTGGCCCCCCTGTCCTTAGTCAACTAAGGACCAATCTCCAAAATGTCTTTTTTTGTCTAAGGTTCTGAAGAAAGTAATTTCATCTCAACTGATATCTTTTTTAAATAGTAATAGTTTTTAACAGTTTCCAGTCTGGTTTTAGAGCACTTCATAGTACTGAGACAGCTCTTGTTAAGGTTACTAATGGCCTACTGCTGTGCTGACTGAAGACAGAGGTCCATTTTAGCTCTTTTAGATTTAAGTGCCGCCTTTGACACAGTCGATCATATTATCTTCTTACATCACTTGGAGACTTAGGCTCCTAGCTTATTACAATCTTATCTTTCCAACATAACTTTTTCTGTCGCACTGGGTAACTCTACTTCCTTGGCGGCTCAGTTGAGTTGTGGTGTCCCTCAAGGCTCAGTTCTCGGCCCCCTTCTATTTTCTACATACATGCTTCCTCTTGGCCAGCTTATTCAAAATCATTATGTGCTTTACCATTTTTATAGTGACGACACTCCGTTAAAACCCACAGATCTTAGCAGCCCAGCAAATCTCACAACTTGCTTCTCTGATATTAATCCTTAATGATGATAAATCTGAAGTCATTCTGTCCACTTAATTCCATCAGCTGTTTTGGTGCTAATCCTTCTAATCTGTCAAATACTATTAAGCAGGCTGCTAGGAATCGAGGGGTAATATTTGATGCTAACCTCTGTTTTGATGATCAAGTCAAACATTTTATAACGTCATGTTTCTTCCAGCTCAAGCTAAGCTCAAAAATCATCAAAGTCATTTTTAGCAATTGCTGATCTACAAAAAGTTGTACTGCAATTATTTATTGTTATTGTAACGCACTGTACTCGGGTATCAGCCAGGGCTCCCTCTACTGTCTCCAGTCGGTACAAAACGCTGCTGCTTTACTAATTACCGGGACAAAGAGGCATGATCACATCACCCCTGTGATTGCCTCCCTGCACTGGCTCCCTGATAGTTTCCGAATTGATTTTAAAATGTTATTGCTCACATTTAAGGCCTTAAACGACCTTGCTCCAAAATATATCTCTGATTTATTGACCTGGTATGTGCCCTCTTGGCCATTAAGGTCCTTGGATGGAGACCTGCTGGTTAGTCCCAGGTCACGGTTTGTGACAAAAGGTGATCAGGCTTTTAATGTTAGAGCCGCAACACTATGGAACTCTCTGCCTACTGAACTCAGACACACAGAGTCTCTAGCTTCTTTTAAATAACTCCTTAAAACTTTTTCTATTTGTGAAAGCTTTTGGAAATGTTTGATACGTTTTTATTTATAATTTTTTCATTCCTATTTATTTGATCTTATTAATTTTATTGTCTTGCCTGTCTTTGCCTTATTCTCATTTTATCCGTCTTGTTTCGTTTTATCTCCTTTGTAAAACACTTTAAAATTGTTAAGAAAATTGCTATATAAATAAATTGGATTGCTATTATTATTATAATGTTCAGTTTTTGTTTGAGAGAAGTGTTGATTCAACTCTATGGTCATTTTGGGGATGTACAATTCACAGATTTGTTCATGTTGGCTTTTTTAAACACCTGCATGCACATGCATAACACACGTGCGTGCAATTGATAGATGGTCCTTGTAGTTTACCATCCTGAGTGTTTATTGTATGATAAATTAATAGCCTATGAAATTTGGGTGATTCAGCCTTTTTTACCCATTAATTGGTTGAATGTTGAGAGATGTTTTTAATATTGTCTTGTATTAATTGTAAAACAATGTTGATGTTTTGAGAATCTGAACCTGCCAAGTTTGTGATAAAGACTGAAAATACATTGTTTTACTCTTAAGCACTTTAGCTGTGTGCGGTTCGTAACTCTTTGGGAGCAGAATATCATTTGATACAAAATAAATAGTTTTGCATCATACTTATGAAAGCAGACCTCGGGCATGGTTTATAAAAAAAAAATTAATTAATTGAAGACCTCGATCCTGAATTAATAGCACAGCTGTTTGACTAGACTGCATTATTTTGCGCAGGTGTTCCTGGTATTGTGCCCAGCACTTCTGCTGGAATAGATTTTACGTCACATCTCCCTTTGTTTACTGACCACTTATTCTAAGTGAGGTCTTTGCACATTTCTAATCATTCCCGAGGTTTTAAGTCTCCAGGCAAATGTTGTTGTTAGCAATTTTTTTGCTTAAATTCCACTTGAACCATCAATAGGTTAGAATTTGGAAGCTATAGCCAAGCATTAAACCTAACCTGCATTACCCTTTACTTCATATTTGGGTGGTTATTGCTCAGGAAAATAAATGCTAGAATTTATTAAACAGGGGTGAAGGATGTTTTTCAGAGATGAATGAACGACAGACATCTTTGAAATGCTGCCGTGGCTTTTAAAGTGTAGATAAATCAGAACAAATGATGGGGAAAATAATGAAAGAGCAGCTACTAATGACCGCTTTAACAAACCAGAGCTGTCTCAGTAGACAGCAACAACAGAACTAGAGCGCAGACAAACGCTGTGACACAATAAATATATTGATAAAAAGGACCAACCACTGAGTGCTCTCTGTTTTTCTTACATGATCTAAGCATTGTGTGTAAACCTGTATTATTTATGATTCTCATCTTCTGTTCAATCCAAAACCAATAACTCCACATTCTCTGATCCCTCTAATATTTTTTGTGTAATGCCTCTGAGCACTTTGGTTCATTCCATAGTGAGCCAATTAAACTGCAGAAACGAGCAAAACCGGGGAATGGATAGATTGCTAGTGGCAGTTTGATGATTAGAGATGTAGTCCATGACTGAGAGCTGAATCCCAAGAAACTTACGGCTGAGAAAACAAAGGTGGGGAAGGTGAACATGTAGCCCCCCTCCCCATTCTACCCCCTGATAACTACTGTAGAGCACGCACTAGAGTCACTGCTTCAGTGGAGCTGTTCAATAGAAGACCATGTGATCTGTGAAGGGCAGCTCCCCGGTGTGAAAGAGTGTAACTTTATGAATGTGAAACATGGTGTTGCTGGGAAAGACACTCTCTGCTTAGCAACTCCTTTGAATATAAGTGAAAAAGCTATGGCAGCTGGAAAGCAAGGACGAAGAAAATCATTGAAATGGCAGGTAATATTTTCATCTCCCTCATCGAATGACTTTGTGTACTGTAGTGATTGCAATCAATTAATTCACAGAGAATTTCTATAATGTTAAGAACTCGTTGCAGAGAAAATGTCTCACTGAATATATTTATCATGAGTACAAGAAGATTGAAATGTAATATGTCAAGAGAGTGTGTTTGCCGTGTCCAAACTGTCCAGGATCACATATAAATGTTTAAATAATAAGACTTAATGACCTTTCTTGGTTAAACATCTTTTTTTGTATTTAGATTCACACTGAACTTGCCCTCAGAAATACAGTATGTTACTGTAGTCTGCTCATGAAATAGTGTTTCTGCATATGAAAGGCAGTGTTTTTCTTGAGCCTATGTAGAAATTATTGTTAACCATCGCTAACAATCGTTAGCTGTTAACATCAATTTAAGGTTATTCTCTTAACACTGTCTGGAAATACAATTCAGTATCATTCAGTAATATGACTGCAATGACCAGTGTCGTCATTTAAATAATTTAAATTCTGTGTAAAGCGTGTCTCATGACATTAAAACTGGCTATATTAAAATGCTGAAGGATTCAGCACTGATGCAAAATACTCCTCTGGAATTTTAAAATACAAAAGAGTAGCTACAGGATTCTGACTGAATCCACTCAACCCACTTTTCAAATACCCAACAAGTCCAATAAGACAATCCACAATGTAAATCTTTGTATAACACAATGTGCCACAACCCTCTTCTTACTTGTAGACTTTGCATTTGTGCATTATTATTTGTATTAGTAATAATTATGCGGTCATACAATGAGAAAAATAGAATTGCTGCCACCAACCAGTCAACTTGCAGTTTACATGTCTGTTCAAAATGTCATCACTCCATCATTCTATCCTGTTGGACATGTGTGTAAAATTGTAATTAGTACATTTTGTGAGGTCACAGCGACCTTTGACCACCATATTATAATCAGTTCATCCTTAACTTCAAGTGGATGTTTGTGCCATAATGCAATTCCCTCAAGGTTTTCCTGAGATACTGCTTTCACGAGAATGGGATGGATGTGAGGTCAAAATCTAGTCAGTTCATCCTTGAGTCCAAGTGGACGTTTTGTCGGCTGTCGCCAGCGCGGAGGCATAAAAACTATGGAATTGAAATGCATCAAGACACGTCAAGAATCATTTGTACTGGATCTGTAAAACTACATCAAAATTAAAACAGAATCGCAACCCAGAAGTTCCCAGCCTCAGTTGATAACACTTGTTAAGCTTTAAAAGTAGTTGGAGCTGCAATGATTGACTGATTAGTTGATCAAGAGAAAAATTAATCAACTCCTACTTGATAAGATTCGGGGTTGAATTTATAATCGATTAATCGTCATTTTTTTAAGCAAAAATGCCAAATATTCTCTGGTTCCAGCTTCTCCAATATGATGATTTGCAAACTTCTCAGTTTGATATCATTGTAAACTCAGTATAATTGGGGGTTTGGACTGTTGGTCGGACAAAACAACAAATTTTATGGCATCACTGATGACTCTCGGAAAATGTGAAGGGCATTTCTCACTATTTTCTGTCACTTTATAAACCAAGCAATCAATCGATTAATAATCAGTAGATTAATCGGTAATGAAAACAATCACTATAGTTGCAGCCCTAATCAGCCTCACTCTATGACTGTGTGAACCGATTCAGATGTTTTCTGTCTTGGGTACTTAGAGACTATCAATAAATGAATATCTAAACAGAACAGCTAGCATCAGAAAGTACAAAACAAAGGCAAGACCTTGCATGTATTTGAATCAGACTGCACTGACACAGTTGTCACATTCAAACTGAATGAATCATAAAGCATGGAAGATAAATACAAGTTGACTTAAATCTAAATGCCATGAATGACATCTACATTAAAGAACACATGAAAGGCCCCGAACGTCAGTCTACATACAGTACATGAGGAAACAACTGACGCATTCTCCTTCAGCTTCAAATGGAATAGCTGCTCGCCAACAACAACAGAGGCATTTTATACGTGGTGCCGCCGTGACGAGGGATGCTGCTCAGCTTTTGTTTATTACTGTTATACATCTTACACTTCACTGTAAAACACAAAGCCAAGCCTTCCACTAATGACTCATCACTGAAAGAACATGAGCATCATGTTTACAGGGGCTGAGCAATTAAGTGGCTGCCAATTACAACAGCGACTGTGACAACCCAACGCTAATATCTATACTGACAGCAGCTAAGTAGTGGGATAAAGTGTTGGATGATACAACAATAAAGATTCACATCAAAACTATAGCTTCCTTAAATCAACAGCATTATCCCATTTGAGGTGCGTAGAGAAGACAGCAACATAATGAGTAGAAAATAAGCTTCTGACCAGTAACAAAGTGGAAGTCTCTTGGGATACTAATGCATGCTTTGATAACAATTCGACAATTTTAAAGCTGCACTAATCAATATTTTCATATTAACAATGGATCAAATGTGCAAATGCGAAAGGTGTGCTTTGCTCGTAGTGATAAGCCCACAGAGAATTATCACCCGACTCTGCAGCTGCCCTTCAGAGTGTTTCAGCATTTTTGAAGCTCTGTTTTGAGTTTCCAGCGAGCAAACTCAGCTCTCAATCTTGTTCCCAGGTGCAGCAGGCAGCTGTTTTCAGCAAAAGAAAAACTCTTGAAACCCACTCTACGCTTCCTACCCAGCAGCAAACTGCAGCAGATAAAGTTGGTGACTACCTGTGTGAACATCTAAATGTTGGAGACCAAACCAGAGCTAAAAGGGTAGCAATCTCAGAACCCATCAGCTTCCAATCTGACAATGGATAAGACTCGGGTCAGGGGGCTATATTTCTAAGGGTTCTGTAGTAGCCAGCAGATACGGTCCGTTTAGCAACTTGACATGCAAGACTGGAGCTGGAGTTGAGAGACGATGTGTATGTTCTGATTGTTTCACAAGTAGCCAGTTTACAAGCTAATTTTAAACCAATAAAAAGCGAAATCATTGTCAGACGATAGCTGGTGGGTTCAAGATTGCATTTCGGCAAATGCGTTCACGCGGATTGTTAACCTGCATTCATTAATTGCAAATTAATTGCACAATTTTTTTAATCTGTTCACAATGCACCTTAAAGGGAGATACGTCAAGTTAATGGGTAACATGTGCGGCGGTACTGAACGGTGAGACAAAGCCTTAGAATTTAACACCCTGGGAATGAGAACGGGCTGGTTAAGATTGACTTAATGGCAGGTCAGATACGTCAAACAAACACGACACTCACTGTTCAATATTTCAGACATTTTTTTGATTATAAAAATACCAATACTCTTTATTGCATGATGACAGAATAGCAGCCTGCTAATGTCTGTTGATTTGTGATTACTCCCACAGTCGTATCATCCCAAACATTCTCCTTTTTACACCAAGCAAATATCCAGTTTCCCGTATGCCACATTACAGCATGATGCTATTCAATGATAAAACTTTGTGTTCCAGGAAGCGCGATAACAGAGTAATCTATGACACACACTTTCAGTGTTTGAAGAGTAAACACTGCTGTCATTTCAAATGTCTTCTGAGAGCAGCAAGAGCAACAGCACAGTACCTGAAATGTGGCCTTGAATATAAAGCGTCTGGCTACTCTTCACCCCGCACTGATCCTGGTCCTTTTAATTACTTTCTCATTTGTAGGGAGCCACCCAAGGTTCTGTTTATTGTAGCCCACTTCATTACTGTCATGTGGCCAATGTGGTTGCCATGGTGTGACCATTATGCCGTGTCCTTTGAATTTCAATTATCATCCACAGTCAGATTTTTTGCTGAGGACATTACCGGGCTGCACAAATATCATTTCCTCTCATCTTGAGGAGTCCAGCTACCCCTGAAAGTCATATTTATAATCACGTCTCTGCTATATTGTAGATGTCATTTGATGGCGTGAAAAACAGAGTGCAGATGTGAAATCGTTCCATTTTTTTTCCCTCCATGTAATTTTCGCACAAAGGTTTTATGTTGCATGGGCCAAATCGTGACACAGATCGCTGCGGCGCATTAAAAGTCGCTCAGAGGTTGCCCTTGCACGGTCATTAAACAGATGCCCATCTCGTAAGGTGCCCCATCACTCAAGTCAGACACTTTAACCACTTTCCACCAAACTGCTGCTCTGCAAAAATGCATAAATGTTTACACAAGGGTGTCAGTTCAAACATGCCAGGCACCTGCGATGTCTTTCGGTATAAATAAAGCAGCAGTTCATTTAGATAATGATGGAGCTCTCACTCAATAACAATCGAGGCAAATGGCAACACAGCCAAGCCCCACTTAAAGAAAGAAAATATAGGAGAGCGTTTTTTCACCCTAGTGCTAAACAATGCCCAGGGATAAGAGGCGGATTATTTCCACTAAGTCATTATCCCTGCTAACCATTTGCAGTCCATCAGTGTATAGATTGACACTACCATCTCCAGCGGGTCAATAGTTAGGTCTAATTCCACATCTGCTTCTCACTTGACCTCTAGTCAATTCTCAGTTCCCCAATGTGTGAATATTTGCGAACAACTTGACTCCGTACGTTTCGTCTCGACATTATAAAGTGCAAAGCAAACAAAATTCAGCCCGCGAGTGCTCATTCAATGAGACATCATGTTGAGTTTCTCTCCGCTGCTGTACGTCTTGTTTGAATTTATTCGCTGTCACTTGTACGAAAGTATTGATCGGATGCAAATGATGATCTGTGGAATGTTTCCAACTCAGCAAACATGTGACAGATTGAGACAAAGAAGGCGTCCGCTGTTGTGATGAATGAACAGGACGCTGAGCACCTTTCAGCTACACCGTCACAGTTGCACAATGAGATGCTCTATCCTTGAAAACAGTTTCCATGACAAGAAAATGTTAAAATAGTGGTCTGTTCCTGCACACATTAAGGTGAAATAATGATACAATGGGCCTCATGCAGCAACATTCTTATATTTCTCTTGTATTTTTTTTTCTTAATTTTACTGTTCAGAGAAAAAAATTAGAGAAGCCAAATCCAGATGCACTAAACGTTCTTAACCATCTAAATCTGCTCTCACACAGGTGTGCTGATTGATGAACGCCCCCTAAACACTATATAAGGGCAGGTGTCGTGCCGTGGGTAAATACTCTGGCACATGCCCAAGAATTGGAGAGAAGCCACCACAAATAGGCTGTAAGAAGAAGAAGAACTTCAGCAGTAGTGAAATTGAGGTACTGTTAAATAAACTTAAACTAAGTAAACATGATTTTCTAGAGCGTCAGTGCTGGTGTTACAGGAAAATAAAAAACATCTAAGAGCAGTGTGTAAGCCATTCACAAGCTGAACACACGCAATATCATCCAAGGGTTTTTATACTCTTAATTGGGATCAATGGAACAATAGTATTTCTTCCACAAATGTAAAAGTTAGGGCTGTCAATCAATTAAAATATTTAATTTAAACAATTAAAAATTAATCGCAAAATGAACAAAAGTGTTAAAAGTCAATGTTCAAAATCAATCAAGGGAGATTTGTCAAGTATTCAATACTCTTATCAACATGGGAGTGGGCAAATAGGCTTGCTTTATGCAAATGTATGTATATATTTATTATTGGAAATCAAGTAACAACACAAAACAATGACAGATATTGTCCAGAAACCCTCACACGTACTGCATTTGGCATAAAAAATATGCTCAAATCATAACATGGCAAACTCAAGCTCAAAAGGCAACAACAGCTGTCAGTGTGTCAGTGTGCTGACTTGACTATGACTTGCCCCACACTGCATGTGATTATCATAAAGTGGGTATGTCTGTAAAGGGGAGACTCGTGGGTACCCATAGAACCCATTTTCATTCACATATCTTGAGGTCAGAAGTCAAAGGACCCCTTTGAAAATGGCCATTGCAGTTTTTCTTCGCCAAAATTTAGCACAAGTTTGAAGCGTTATTTAGCCTCATTTAGCTAGTATGACATGGTTGGTACCAATGGATTCCTTAGGTTTTTTAGTTTCATATGATACCATTATCTTCACTCTAGCTTTAATTTTGAGCCCGCTACAACCTAGAAATCGCAAATTGCGTTAATGCACTAAAGAAATTAGTGGCATTAAAACAAATTTGCGTGAACGCGTTATTAACGTCTTAACTTTGACAGCGCTAGTAATAATCCAATCATTATAATTACTCTAAAACATATTTTAATCTAAATTTGATTATATGATATTCATGCGTTTTTTTCTTTATGTTCTTTAAATTTAAAACTGATGCTTCATTGCGGTGGAAAAACAATTTGTAGACTATAAAAACAAGATGTTTTTCCTTATCTTGGTAAGAGTGCTGTCGACCACTCAGGAAATGTTCTCTTAATTAAGAGAAGAGCAAAACAAAGAAAACGTTGGTGAATCTCATAACTCAATGGCTATTAACAATAAAAGAACAAATCGTGGATACGAAAAATATAAGAGGAAGTTTGTTCTCATATCGCTCCATGAATGAGGCCATTTGGTTCGATTGCTTTCATGATATTCATGAAAGGATATAAGGACAACAGACTCGTATTTCAAAAGATTATCATACAAGGAAAATGCCCAAGGTCAACAACATTACATAGGGCTTATTATAATCCTGTCTCCATTATGAATTGCTACATCTTATAAACTATCTTCCTTTTCATGTCTGACCCTAACATTAAGGAGAGACTCCATTTAATTTACAATAATGCTCATATCCACGGGCAGATATTAAGATAAAGCAATACGGCTGCGTCTACACTGTACAATCCAAGGCTCTCTGTAGTCCGTTTAATTGCCGTCCAAAACACTCATAAATATTTGATGCTGTGGAGATCCCACCAGATATCACCGTTTCCAAGAAGAGTCTGCTAAGGTAAGAGACATCAAAGATAGTGTCAAGAAAATGTGTCATATATGTTTCAAGAAACGCTCTGAAAGGGAATATTTGAAAGCGTAAAAAGGTGGAGCTGTTTGATCTGTATAGAGGAGAGAAAACAAGCCAAATGCAGAAGAGCAGCCTCACTGTAGCAGCCGCCCAACCCTGACCCGGAGGTGGACAGTCAAATCTCCCGGGACGAGTGTCAATGTAGCCTTGTGTTCTGGCTGAGTACCAATTGATTTCTGCAATGACACATAGCCCTGCACCGCCATAATGTGGCCTCAATTCATTAAAATCAAATCAGTCCTAATCAAGCTCTCATATGAGCAGAGACCGGGAGCAAAATAGTTAATTTTACACATTTGAAATGAAAAAAGCATATTGTATAATGTTAAAAATTGTGAATTCCTGTAACATGTGTATGTGTTTTTGGAATGTATGTCCATGTTATAGCATTCATAATAACACGGAGTAAGCCAGTAGAGAGACGCCTTTTGGATTCGAAGGCTATAAAACAGAAATAAGCGTATAGACCAAAGGCTTAACAAAATGCTGCTATCATGCATAAAAATTGAAATGGTTCCTATTTCATTAATTCTCGTTCCTTAAGGCGACTCTATCAGGTCACACAATGGAGGTTGCAGTTAACATATGAAATGGATTCTCTCACGCACCGCTGATGTGATGATAGCGAATCAAGCAAAGCGAGGCAGAGCAATAGACTAGACAGCTCGAGTCACAATTCATTTTCCTGCTGCGGATACACCTTGCGGTCGGTCTCTTCGATGTTGCAACAAAAAAATGAGGATGTCACAAATGATAAGCCTTGTGTGGGCCCTTGACCTCCAGAATAACAACAAATATATGACAGGAGCTTGAGGAACCAATCAACTAAAAAAAAAGAAAAGAAAGGGTTTGGAGTGCGGGCTAGATCAAAAGCAACGTTCCTTGGGTTTGCTTATGGTTTTGATGACCAGAAAAAAAAGTAAAGATTATTAACTCTGAAATATTTTGAGTTTGGAATAACGTACATCAAAAAAAAGTGGAGCAAAAGTCTAAAATGATGTACTGCTTTTAATAAAATCTGACCATGTCAGCAATAATAAAAACCATTTTCAAGAGCTTAATGTTAACTGCATCACTGCCAACTGGTATTGCCTCAGCAGAACCACTCTAGGGCGGCGCTAGATCAAAAGACAACACAGCAGGATAATACACTAGATAAATAATTAAATGTGCTTTTATGCTATTAAAAGCTAGCTAATTTGGTGTGTTTGACAGGGAGACAAAATGCATATTAACCACTGCAGGAGGAGTGGAACAATGAAGGAGCAGACAAGTGTTATGGATCAACTAGTGTGACCTTTCATTTAATCCATCCATGGACGCTTGTAGTGATGACAAATCTTTAGAAACAGTAAAATAACATTTAGCTGATGCCTTATTGCAGTCCTCCTTTTCATTAAAATTAAAGATGCACCGATCAGACTTTTTCCGTTCCGATACCGACAACTATACCCGGGCTTTGGGTATCGGCCGATACCGATCCAATATCAGTGTTTGATTAATAAGCTGTATGCCTCACTGTGTGGAAGTGACTGGGATCATTATTTTATGTGTAAGGCAACATCAGGCTTGACTTAAACATTGCTTTCCTAACTTAACAAAATGTGCGTAGACATTTAATTTTAGACATAAAATGGTTGTAGAATTTGTTGCCGTAGCAAGAGTGAAATTTCTCCAAACAGCTGACATGTTTGTACTTAGCTCTCTCAGCTATGCAGTCTACCGGAGTGCTGCTGACGCAAATAGTAGTACACACATGTGTAATCAAGACATAAATATAGAATTGAATTGAATAAATCGATCCCACTGTCACCGCAACCCGGTCTCACAGGAAGGCGTATAAATAGCACGACATTACACGGACATTTTGTGTGTCATGAGTACGCAGTCAGGCAAGAAAACCACTTAGTTAGGGTAAGGGAAAACGTCATGGTTGGGCTTAAAATAAGTAAGAAAACTAAGTAAAACATGTACGAAAACAACGTAACACAACTACAGAAACCATGTGACAAACATCCCTAGCATAACTTACAAAACAATCCATTGATACCCAATCCAGCTATTTGAGTCAGGATCGGCCCGATATCAGATATCAGTATCAGATAGGTGCATCCCTAATTAAAATGTAAAAACATAGGCATCTAAAGACTCATAGTCCTGAGTAAAACCTTGTCACAATCACAAATGCTACCAGCCGATCCATTTTGCCAACAAGCCACTTCTCATTTTAGCTTTATGTCTCATATAGACACCTGTCTTGTACAAACAGTACAGCCAGATCAACATGTGATAATGGTAATAGAAAATATATAATATAATATAAAATAAAAACACCTTTCAATATGAGTGTGAAAGTTCATGGTTAATTATAAACAGTAAAAATAACACATTCCAATAACAAGATTTCTTTACAAAGTCACAGGATATAAACTGAGACAACCCTATTCACTGAGGAAGAAGCTCCGGTAACTGGTACAGAATGTTGAGTTAAATTTTGTTTGTCAAACCTTTCAATATATTGCCCCAAATTGCAGCCTCAAAATTACTATAGAGTTCAATTAACAGATGAAGTGATGTAAAAAGAACCTGTTTGTAACATTTCTTGTTTCTCTAACTTGTAATCAGAGCCTATTTATTATTTAAATTCCCCAAATTGTCGTAATTTTTTTTACCAATTACAGCATTTTAGCTGGTCATAGCTTCCTGTATAGGCAATTCAGACAGATGTGGCTTTGCAGGTCCGTTTAGGACCTGGCGCATTTTTAGTTTTATTTTCCTATTTTAGGTCACAGTCGAGGTATCACCTTTTGCCTGGAAAACCCCTCTGCCTTTAACAAAATGCAGCCTTCCGAGTTGAGTTTAGAAGCAAACAAATCAACGCTGATTATTTCTATGTGTTCTGGTAATTACCTTTCATGACATTCCCCCTCAAGAGGTAGCACGCAATCTGTGCTGACCTGCCAAATTACCACCGTAATGGCTCCCTCTCCAATTAGCACCCAAAAGATCACCTCGAAGGCTGATGATGGTACACTCTATGTAAAAATAAACCTTGAGACACAAATTGTGTTTTAGGAAATCAAACTTAAACAAGCACATTGTTAGTTCCAAAAAATAGCTTAACAAGTCTATTTTTATGCACAATAAAAAAAAAGACGGTGATAAAACAGACTGTTTCCAAAGCTGCTGCCTGATGGTTATTTATGTATTTGCCGTTTGTGAGCACTGAAATTGTACGTGAGTAAAAGGGCGTGTTAGTGCTTAATTTGCTGACTACTAACTGCTAAAGGTTAATACATCAATACAGCCCCTAGGTATATGACTCATACATCATCAGTGTACCTTTCTGGTATTGACAAAGATGTAAGATGTAGGCAATGACATTGATTTATTTCTCTACAAATCTCAATCTTCTGTAAATCCTGAGGCAAAAGTAATAACTCACATAGTAGCCAGTCATGTATAAAATGCAGCTATTTCTCTATTTAGTTAACATCAACAATAGAGTTTGATGCCATTTTTCTCCATGTGCACGTATTCCTCAGCAACTGCATTCAACTAATTCACCAAGAAAAGATGACGACAGTATCAAACTGTTTTTGGCCACTGAGGAGAAACGAGAAAGGCAAGTTTTTATAATGCATGCCTTCCTGCGTGTGATGTCTCCATGGTATATAGTCAAAGCCCTGGGTTTCCTCTAACGGCTCTCATTAAGGCAGTGGTGTCAGCCACTGGCTGAGAAGAAGGATGATTTTATCAATGATTTAATTAATCATCAAAACTCCCCCTCTCCACATTCCCTCTTATCCATTCTTCTTGCCCATCACTCTCCCTTCAGCTCCCTCCAAAGCCTTACGTCGCACACATAGAGTTGCACACACACACACCTGCTCTTTTTCAAGACACTGCAACACAAGTAGCCTTGTCCTTTCTCTCAGTTCCCCCTGACTTCAACTTGCTCCCTCCCAGACCAGCAGGCAGCAAAAGTCCCAAAAAGCAATGTCACCACTATTCAGGAGGCATCGCGTTCAGTGAATTAGCACCACAAAAGGACAACTGTCTCTCAGCCTGCCCAGAACTGACAGAGATAATAGCCTAGTTCAACAGAAAAGCTCTTCCTCCCTCCTTTCAAGTCTCCAACATGCTTAGCACACAGAGAGCCTCTGCCCCGGACGAATTAAGGCTTCAGCATTTGACAGGACTGAACAGACCTTCAGATTAGTAATCTAAGATTGCACGCTTTGGACCCCCCTTTTGTTCCAGAGTCTCTAGCCGGGTAAAACTGACAAAAACAAGGACAATCTCTCCTCTTATTTGTCTCTTACCTGGTGTTGAGGCTCAAAGCTGGACAGAGAAGCAGTAAGCAAATAGCTTGGATGAATTTCATAGCTGTCTCACACTCCCGTTCCTTCTCCCTTCTCAGATGCTTCCCCCGTGTCTCTCTCCCCGACTCTCTAGCTCTCCCACTGGCTGCCTGGGTTTTTTTAGCGCACTCTCATACACACACACACACGCACCCAGACACACAAGCGGCGAGGCAGACAGATGCAACACAGTGGCTCGGCGAGAGGGAGGATCTCTGGCTTTAAATAACACAGGGACACGGACCGACTTGCTAATGGAAAGGAGCGGGTGGGGCTGAAATCAAGAGAGGGAGATGTGGGAGTGATATGATGTCAGCGCCCGTGCAGCTTCAGCTATTGGTGAACGGCATTCTTGCCATTGTTTGGTGCCGGTTGTTCCTCCAACAATACACCTCTCCATTCATTTCATTCTGCCTGTTTACTACCTGCAGTCTGATAGGTGGAGATACAGCAAAACATTTGGCGGAAAGAGTGGGCAGCCGCAAGCAAACACTCAAGGGGTTAACAGTTCAGTTGCAGCAAAGTCAGTTAAGGCAAGACACTAATAGATTTAAAGTGTAATTAGTGATGAAGCTCTGTACTTCAAACAGAAAGCAAGGTTGGTTAGGTTGTTAGTAAATGACAATGGAACTAAAAAATCAATTACCTTTAATTACACAAACTAATTGAAGTGCAATGCCAAGTACTATATGATTTTTTCTCTCTTTGCTTTTTTTCTGCTTTCCAGATAAATAACGTGTCCAATTAGAAGTGAACTAAAGCATTTTTTTCTAAACTAAGCTACAACTGGCTACACTTAAATATTTTTCTAGTAAAAAGTAAAAATTTGCTGACATCAGTATTTAAAACAGCAAAAAACGAAAAGTGTCATCTCAGAAAACTAAACTGAAACTGATATAACAAAATAAAATTCTAAAAGAAAGAGAGTTAGATCTTAGAAAGTTAAACAACGTAGAAGAAGTAGGAATATTAGTCGCTAATATTTCAAGAACAAGATATAAATCATATATATAATGGTTAAAAATAAACTTCAAATTAAATCTTAAGATAGATAGACTCTTGAATCCAACCTACTCCACCGACAGCATGTCTTCTCAAACCCTGGCAAAACCAGTGGCTATGCATCAATGTGACCACTTAAAATGCCGTTAGATTCAGGCAGATACGTTGGTCTCTATTGGTTAGGAAAATCAAAACAACCCCCCACAGAAATCGGTTAGAGTGGTGGAGGCAATGTCATGGATGGAAACTGAGTTGACTATTCTGCCTGGTATCAGGCAAGTAGGTTTGGCCAATGTGGATAAAATCCTCTATTACAGTAAATGTAAATATATATATATAGGGGGATTGATAGACAGTATATTGTGATATGGTAACCATTATGGAAATTAACGAGAGAACCATTTATGTATGAAATAACCAGATTGGAAATGTCTAATTTTGTATAATTCAGTTAATTAATTACCTCCAAATCAAGAAACTTCATCACATTGATGTAGAAATAATTCTAAAATCCAATATTGCCATTAAGCAATGCTAATTTATTGCTAACATTGCCCACAATGGCCCTTATACACCCACAAATACCTACCACAGTATACATGGTATGGCAAAATGTTTGACGGCAGACAAATTTATATCGGTTTGAGTTATACGTAGGCATCCCCCACCCCTTTAGGATACTTTTAAAAAGTGGCACAAAAAAAACAAAAACCTTGCTAGCAAGATCATAATCCTTACAAAATGTCCCAGAAGTACAGCGTCCCCCCATTGTTCTTACAAGGTGAAATCCAGTGTTGTAAAGTAAGACATGCAGCTCTCGTATTTTTAAATCAAGCACACCTGGACGATGATAGACGAATGGAAATGCGTAGTAATGAAATCATGCCATCCCCTGGCCTCACCCTTGGCCTCACTTGCCCCGTGAATCGCTTTGAAATTCAGGGTTAACCTCATGAAAGTAAGAACAGCTCGAGAACAAAATGTTGAGGACTGAGAGGATGTTCCAAGCGAGACACTAAGCCACATAATACAGGTAGAATATTAAGCAGTCCATACAAAAGGTGGAGGTCACACACCATAGGCATGATAAATGATTCCCATTACAGGTTTAATAGAGTATTGGACCCCAGCAGCATCCCATTTTCTATACTGAAAGATTCCCACCCATTTATTTGGTCTAATTAGAAGTTCATGCATGGAAACCCATGGTGACCAGTTGTAATGAGTCTGCTAGACCGCAGCATGCCTTGGTTACCGGGGAGAGCGTTCTCTGCGGACCTCCGTAATCTGTCTCAATCATGTAGCACATCAGCCAGAAACTTGTAGTCTCAGTGCTCGGAGCCAACCTGTTGAGCATCTTATCATAATGAAGAATAATTACCATAAAACCAGCATGAATTGTTGATATTATGCAAGATTACATTTGGATAAATCCCCATAGCTAAGCCTGGATGTCACATCAATTGATTTGTATATTTTGTTCACGAATGCTTCATTTGAATTTTGGTCACGCCTAAATGGGATGCTTTGATTCAGTCGGAGCCAAGAACTGTTTAATGTTGATTTCAAACATGTTTTTGTGAGCCCATAGTTTGTTTACAACATTAAGGGACTTTTCATTGTATGTTTTCAGTCCTTAAAGCAGTTCTGCAAACAGAAAAGATCCCATTGCTCTGTGCCAGTTACCGATTCCTTATATTTCCAACATCACTACAGATGCCAATCAATTCCAAATGTTCCCTACAATCTGAGCCACATGGAATCACGGTATTCCAGTATGTTGCGTTAACTATAAAATAAAAAGGCTGCTGTGGAGCTCTGTCAGGCATACAAGAAATAATATAAGTGCATATTTTATTCTTCTCGCACTTCCTCCAATCATTTGTTAATGCCTGTAAGCAAAGTCAAAGTCATAAACATCCACCGCGTGATGCAACAAAAAATCTTGCGCAGGCAATTTTCAACATTTTGGCTATGAAGAAAAAGCAAAAAGTTAAAATCTCAGCTTTTTAGTCCTGCTGTGGTGTGTGCAGAAGAAATTATGAAAGTTATACAGCACAATCAGGCTTCAGGTGGAAGATAATCTGACTGTGGATACTGGAGCATTGGTTTGCATAAGTCCGAGAGATGTGACAGGCATGTAAGTTGCTGATTCACTGGTTTCGGTGGACTTATTCAGTGTTAAACTCTTAATTACTGTATATTTGTTAGTATAAAGTCTGTGCCATATTATTTTATTATGCAATTTAAAAAGTACTTTGAACTGCAACCGTGTATGAAATGTGCTATATAAATACACAGCCTAACTGGCATAGTTAAGTTTGGGTTATGTCAGTTAGGGTTCTCACAAGAATAGAAGTATAAATGTGTGTGTTTGCAGGGCTTTGTGAGAATTTCTAAAAGTAAGGAAAAGGCAGAGCTTGCCTACCAGCTGTCAAAATATAGTGGGCACGGCCAACAAGTCTTTGAAGCCATACTGTATACTCTTCAGCTGAATCCAGCATACAGGGCCACGAGTCTAGATGTTTTTGTTTAAACCTTTTATTTATCCATGAAAGGGTTTTCAGCATACTTTACACTAGATGCTCTTATTTAGCAACATCCTGTCTCATATTTAAAATATTTAAAGCACATTCACCAATGAGGCTGACAAATAAAACCAATACTATGTTCCACTAAGTAGCTGCACTGGGCAAAGTGGGTTCAGAGCCTTGCTATAGAGCACTTACTGTAGATATTGGTTCTCGGGGATTGCCAAACCAGTCACCAGAAATTTTTTTGGGCATTGGACGTTTCTACAAACCAGGGATACGTTGAATGGAAACATTTTTGCATTCGGTCAGAGCAAGTGAATAAAGAGCAAAGAGAGACACAGCGGGCAGGCGGGAGGGGACGTGAATGGGTCCAACAAACACAATACTTTCATCCAGGAGACCGGTGTTCGTGTCCCGTGTGTCACGTTACAATCAGCTGTTCATGTAGTTTTTTCCTAAACCTAACTACAGTGGTTTTGTTGCATTGTTACGGTTGTTATGTTATGTTGTTATGTTATGTTGTTATGTTACGTTACGTTATTACGTTACGTTGTCACGTGACGTTGTCACGTTACGTTGTCATGTTACGTTGTCATGTTACGTTGTCACGTTACGTTGTTACGTTACGTTGTTACGTTACGTTGTTACGTTACGTTGTTACGTTACGTTACGTTGTTACGTTACGTTGTTACGTTACGTTGTTACGTTACATTGTTACGTTAGTTGTTACGTTACGTTGTTACGTTACGTTGTTATGTTAAGTTGTTACGTTACGTTGTTACGTTGTTACGCTGTTACGTTACGTTGCGTTGTTACGTTACGTTTTTAGGTTGTTACATTGTTACGTTATGTTGTTGCGTTACGTTGTTGCGCTACATTGTTGTGTTACGCTGTTGCGTTACGTTGTTGCGTTACGTTGTTGCGTTACGTTGTTGCGTTACGTTGTTGCTTTTCATTGTTGCGTTACGTTGTTGTTTTGCATTGTTGCGTTGCATTGTTGCATTGCGTTGTCGCGTTGTTGCGATTCGTTGCTACGTAACGTTGTTATGATGCATTGTTATTTTGCGTTGTTGTTATGTTGTTGTGTTACATTGTTGTGTTACTTTGTTGTGTTACATTGTTACTTTACGTTGTAATGTTGCGTTGTTGTGTTACGTTGTTGCGTTATGTTGCGTTGTTACGTTACGCTGTTACGTTACGTTGTTACGTTACGTTGTTACGTTACGTTGTTACGTTACGTTACGTTACGTTACGTTACGTTACGTTACGTTATGTTATGTTATGTTACGTTACGTTATGTTATGTTACGTTATGTTACGCTATTGTTACGTTGTTACATTATTATTTCAACATAAACAATGAACATTTTTCTAACCTTAATAGTTTTGTTGCCTAAACCTAACCAATCGTTTCACATTAACCACGTGGAATTGCGTTTCTGCAATCGTGATATGAAACTTATTTATGAAACATATTTTTGGTTCAGAAATGTCGTCATTCAACGCGACCGTGGTTAGCAGAAACATCCAATGCCAACGTTTTTTCTGGCGACTGGGTTGGGGATTGCACAGTATGACTCAATCATTGATTTAGTCCACATGTCCCTCGTCCAGAAACTTCTTTTTTTTTGCCTTCTGGTCAGAAGCGCTTGCATTTACCTTCAGGCAACACCTGTCCCAGCAGGCAACTTGTCCACTTGTCTGCAAAAACATATCCACGGACAGTGATATTGACTGACAGTTGCCTGAGTAAATCAAGATATCCTGATTCCAAGTTAGCTAAAATAATGGCCTGTCAGCAACGTTGCTGCTTTTACTGACGACTGTTTGGTTTTTGCAAAGATGCTCCTCGTTCCTCTTTCGCCTTTCCTCTGCATGAATATTAAGCTCAAGAAGATAAGTTAGCAAGTACTGAAATCTCCATAGTCTATCATGTATGTTTACAGAGGGTTTGCACTTGGAGAGGGAAGGGAAAAAAATCCAGTATTCCCTTGCATAAATTTCCATTCTCAACATCTACAGCGCCATTCAACATTTTGTGTGGAAAAAGGAAAGAGAAAACAAAAAAGAGAGAAGTCTGGCAGCAAAGCTGAAGCTTAAGGCAGTTCCATGTCAGTTGGTTCATTCTCTCGGTGCAGGAGTATGGAAATGTGCTTTCACAGAACTGGTGCTGAAATAAACTCTGAACATCATGTCTGGAATGTTTAGTTTGTCAACATACGTTCAGAACAAATGAACAGAGATACTGGAAAACAACCTCAATGTCAGCAAACACATAACAGCTGTTGTTAGTCAGTATTGATGAACAAGCAACCCGGTCTCACTCCCAACGCATCAAGTACCACAGCTTGGTCAGTGCACCTTGGCGCCTGAAACCGAGGCACCCTTTAGCATCTATTTGAGAATAATTCCAATGTTAACCCATTCACCTCATTATTAGACGGTCAGAGCAAATTATGTAGTTTAGCCAGAGAAATACCCATAGGGGCAGTGGGAAGGGAGGATGGACGGGTCAAAAAAACACAGGATTTTCACCCAGGAGGCTGCTGTTCGTGTCCCGTGTGAAACCAAGTCAACATTGACTTATTTTACCGTAGTTTTGTTACGTAACTTCTGGATTTTCCTAATGCCAGTTGTATGACAAGCATAGTTATTTTATGAAACAAACACACTTATTTTAATAAGTGCAATAAGTGCAATATATTGATATCATATCGATACTGTGATATGAGTCTAGATATTGTCTTAGATTTTGGATATTGCAATATCATAAAGTAGCATAAGTGTTGTCTTTTCCTGTTTTTCAAGGCTGCATTACAGTAAAGTGATGTCATTTTCTGAACTTACCAGACTGTTCTAGCAGTTCTATTATTTGCCTTTACCCACTTAGTCATCATATCCACATTACTGGTGTGTTCAAAAAGCACCAATAGCCAACCCTACTGTAGCGAATAACCACTCCACATGTAATTAAATATTCGCACTCGTAAGATAACAGTACTTAAATCGGGGCACCACCACTTTTTATAGCAAAAGAGGAAACTATTTTAATACAAGTATTGATTATATCAATCTCAAATCTGAAAACCGTAGTTCTGGATACAGTGATTTAAGGTCTGTACTGAGATAAAAACACACACAACGACTTTATAAGAATAATGAAGATTTATTTAACTAAAGTATGATAAATGCATAAATGAGATGATTAATATACATGAATGATAACACAAGTGAATGAATGAATGAATTAAATGATATGGCAAATGATTAGGGAAAATAGTGAGGAGAGATGATGCTAAATTATCTACCGAATACTATAGACGGAATGATCTAACGATTTGGATATTAATAAATTCAGAAAATCGTCTGACAACAACTCTTAGTCACAAAGAACTCAGCAGATGGAACGCCCTTACTTGATCAGGTGTCGGTTCTATTTAGGTCCAAAAGACGCTTTCACCTCAGACGCCTGCCACAGGAAGGGATCACGTCTCTGCTTCAGGTTGGATGGCAGGAAGGTAGCGTAACAGCTGGCCTCAGATACCGGCAAGGTGATGCCCAGCTCTTCACGAAGGTTCTGATCAGAACAAAGCTGCGGGGCCTTGGAGCTCCGGATGACTGAGAGTTCGTTTGGTAAAGGTTGGAGTCAGATTCAGTTCTGAACGTCAAAGACTTGGTTGACTCGTGGAGATAAATCAAAAACTTCGTCGGCCGAACGATGTAGTTAAATCACCACGAGATCAATCAAAAATCAAAAGAAACTTAAGAAACTGTCTTAAACTTGACTAAGAAAATGCTAAATCAAAAGAAAGCGATATAGACGAATAAGGAACAAATCGTCTACTTGAAGCAAAAATGCAAGAGCATAAAAGAAAAACAAACAAAGAACAGAAAAACTTCTGTGGCTGCACCTCCTCTCCCCCAACTTTCTCACACCAACTTTTCGGAGAAGGCAAGCAAGCACGGAGCAGTGTGGACACGGCCTTTTTTAAACCACGCTGGAGAAGGAGGAGTTTAGCCTCTATTCATGCAAATCTCTGATTTTAACTTTACGTTATATTTACTTGAAATCCACTATACGGCAGCATCAAAAACATTTTCACTATTTTCAATAGTACGCACATAGACATTTTAAGTGGAATATTATAATTAAACATTGCAATTTAACTTTGTTAAGCTTTTAAAAAAACATGTTTTTCATTTACTATTATAAAAAAATCAAAAAATAGTTTTGTTGCCTAAACCTAACCAATCGTTTCACATTAACCACGTGGAATTGCGTTTCTGCAATCGTGATATGAAACTTATTTATGAAACATATTTTTGGTTCAGAAATGTCGTCATTCAACGCGACCGTGGTTAGCAGAAACATCCAATGCCAACGTTTTTTCTGGCGACTGGGTTGGGGATTGCACAGTATGACTCAATCATTGATTTAGTCCACATGTCCCTCGTCCAGAAACTTCTTTTTTTTTGCCTTCTGGTCAGAAGCGCTTGCATTTACCTTCAGGCAACACTTGTCCCAGCAGGCAACTTGTCCACTTGTCTGCAAAAACATATCCACGGACAGTGATATTGACTGACAGTTGCCTGAGTAAATCAAGATATCCTGATTCCAAGTTAGCTAAAATAATGGCCTGTCAGCAACGTTGCTGCTTTTACTGACGACTGTTTGGTTTTTGCAAAGATGCTCCTCGTTCCTCTTTCGCCTTTCCTCTGCATGAATATTAAGCTCAAGAAGATAAGTTAGCAAGTACTGAAATCTCCATAGTCTATCATGTATGTTTACAGAGGGTTTGCACTTGGAGAGGGAAGGGAAAAAAATCCAGTATTCCCTTGCATAAATTTCCATTCTCAACATCTACAGCGCCATTCAACATTTTGTGTGGAAAAAGGAAAGAGAAAACAAAAAAGAGAGAAGTCTGGCAGCAAAGCTGAAGCTTAAGGCAGTTCCATGTCAGTTGGTTCATTCTCTCGGTGCAGGAGTATGGAAATGTGCTTTCACAGAACTGGTGCTGAAATAAACTCTGAACATCATGTCTGGAATGTTTAGTTTGTCAACATACGTTCAGAACAAATGAACAGAGATACTGGAAAACAACCTCAATGTCAGCAAACACATAACAGCTGTTGTTAGTCAGTATTGATGAACAAGCAACCCGGTCTCACTCCCAACGCATCAAGTACCACAGCTTGGTCAGTGCACCTTGGCGCCTGAAACCGAGGCACCCTTTAGCATCTATTTGAGAATAATTCCAATGTTAACCCATTCACCTCATTATTAGACGGTCAGAGCAAATTATGTAGTTTAGCCAGAGAAATACCCATAGGGGCAGTGGGAAGGGAGGATGGACGGGTCAAAAAAACACAGGATTTTCACCCAGGAGGCTGCTGTTCGTGTCCCGTGTGAAACCAAGTCAACATTGACTTATTTTACCGTAGTTTTGTTACGTAACTTCTGGATTTTCCTAATGCCAGTTGTATGACAAGCATAGTTATTTTATGAAACAAACACACTTATTTTAATAAGTGCAATAAGTGCAATATATTGATATCATATCGATACTGTGATATGAGTCTAGATATTGTCTTAGATTTTGGATATTGCAATATCATAAAGTAGCATAAGTGTTGTCTTTTCCTGTTTTTCAAGGCTGCATTACAGTAAAGTGATGTCATTTTCTGAACTTACCAGACTGTTCTAGCAGTTCTATTATTTGCCTTTACCCACTTAGTCATCATATCCACATTACTGGTGTGTTCAAAAAGCACCAATAGCCAACCCTACTGTAGCGAATAACCACTCCACATGTAATTAAATATTCGCACTCGTAAGATAACAGTACTTAAATCGGGGCACCACCACTTTTTATAGCAAAAGAGGAAACTATTTTAATACAAGTATTGATTATATCAATCTCAAATCTGAAAACCGTAGTTCTGGATACAGTGATTTAAGGTCTGTACTGAGATAAAAACACACACAACGACTTTATAAGAATAATGAAGATTTATTTAACTAAAGTATGATAAATGCATAAATGAGATGATTAATATACATGAATGATAACACAAGTGAATGAATGAATGAATTAAATGATATGGCAAATGATTAGGGAAAATAGTGAGGAGAGATGATGCTAAATTATCTACCGAATACTATAGACGGAATGATCTAACGATTTGGATATTAATAAATTCAGAAAATCGTCTGACAACAACTCTTAGTCACAAAGAACTCAGCAGATGGAACGCCCTTACTTGATCAGGTGTCGGTTCTATTTAGGTCCAAAAGACGCTTTCACCTCAGACGCCTGCCACAGGAAGGGATCACGTCTCTGCTTCAGGTTGGATGGCAGGAAGGTAGCGTAACAGCTGGCCTCAGATACCGGCAAGGTGATGCCCAGCTCTTCACGAAGGTTCTGATCAGAACAAAGCTGCGGGGCCTTGGAGCTCCGGATGACTGAGAGTTCGTTTGGTAAAGGTTGGAGTCAGATTCAGTTCTGAACGTCAAAGACTTGGTTGACTCGTGGAGATAAATCAAAAACTTCGTCGGCCGAACGATGTAGTTAAATCACCACGAGATCAATCAAAAATCAAAAGAAACTTAAGAAACTGTCTTAAACTTGACTAAGAAAATGCTAAATCAAAAGAAAGCGATATAGACGAATAAAGGAACAAATCGTCTACTTGAAGCAAAAATGCAAAGAGCATAAAAGAAAAACAAACAAAGAACAGAAAAACTTCTGTGGCTGCACCTCCTCTCCTCCAACTTTCTCACACCAACTTTTCGGAGAAGGCAAGCAAGCACGGAGCAGTGTGGACACGGCCTTTTTAATCCACGCTGGATGAAGGAGGAGTTTAGCCTCTATTCATGCAAATCTCTGATTTTAACTTTACGTTAATATTGACTTGAAAATCCACTATACGCGCAGCATCAAAATCATCTCATCACTATTTATCAATAGTACGCACATAGACATTTTAAGTGGAATATTATAATTAAAACATTGCAATTTAACTTTGTTAATGCTTTGTTGTAAAAGAAAAATCAGTGTCTTACATCTATTCACTATTACCTACTAAAAGAAACTCAGAAATGCATTACACTACAATTAATGATACTACTACCAAGAACTTAGTGCTAATTCTAAAACATAATGATTTTTAAACACATTGATTAGTAATGATATTCAAAGCATAGACTAGAACCACGGATCACCACTGGATGACAATGTTGCTCCATCATGATTTCATAGTTCAGGGGTCATCCAGAGTTTGAGGATGGCTGTATGTTGGTGTGTGTGTTAATTTGAACAAATGGTTTTTTAACGACCAAAAGGAAGTCAATGGTCTTGCTTGTTTGAGTTGTAAAAGGGGCTTTTCAGACTCGTCGTTAAAAGTTTTATCACCTCCTGTAGGATCATCTCCTGACCACTCGAGTGTCAAAACCGGCAATTTCCATATGATTGATCAAGCCCCCAGGCTCAACATGGTATCAGTCATCCCGGGGTTGAAGAGTCCTAAGGCCGTAAAACAAAGGGCCATTGACTTACGAATGCTATTTTCTCCTCATCCTAGCATGTTGAGGGAACAAGCAAAAGACAAATCCTGTTTGTCAGGGATATCCACCATCCTTTGGCTACACTACAATATCGTTGCAATATCAATATCGAGGTATTTGGTAAAAAATAACGTGATATTTGATTTTCTCCATATCGCCCAGCCCTAGCCAAACCACGACCTTAGTTTTGTTGCTTAAGTACACCTACATATTTAGTAAACCTACGTTGGAAGTTTATTTTGAAAAGAGACTGTATGCATGTAACAAGCGTAAACTGTATATTCCCTGTGACCACAGAAGTTTATTTCGTAAAGACTGTAACAAGCGGAAATTTGACACGCCATCCCTGAGTCTAAAACTGACGCTAGATGGGTATCTAGAGCGTCATAGATTGAAACGTAGGGCCACTGGCCAAGCCTCAGTATTTGACGAGTTGGGAGTGAGAACGTGTTGGAACAAGAGGTAGTAGTAAAGCACACGTGAAACATCTGTTCAGATGTAATACAACAAAACAACCACAACAATGTCAACTAGCCTTTTTTAAGGAAGATGGCAAATCGTTGCTACTGCTGAAGAGCAAAAATAACTTTAACAGAAAATCCATGTGCATTTATTATCAAAAGGAAATGAATAAGCTACTGGAGGTAATAGACATGAAGACAAAACACAAAGATTACTGGTCTGTGGGTGTCTTAAATGATGTTAGAGGAACTTTTTCCTCAAAACATGTTGAGTGCACCCACAGAAGATGCCAAGGCTGAGATACCAAAGATGTCAGGCTGAATTAAATGGTAAATGTGTCAAATGCTGCTCAAGCATCTACAATTTTTCAAGCCGATATAGAGCAGCCATAACAATATGTCTTTGAATATTGCACTCAATACAAGGTTCATACAGCTTCATTTAAGTGTTGGAATAACACTCTATTGATCATGTGGTTTAATTACTTAATATTACATTTTACTTGATGCTAAAAGGAGAAATATGGGTTCAGGAGGTTGAATTATTTAATCATTAGAAGTTATTCCAAAAATGTAAATGATGGTGGTATTCGCACTAAAGCTTGAAATCAAAACCAGTGCAAATTTGATCAACTTCATAAGCCTTTTTACTGTGAAACAACAGTCCCATCACATCAGTGCTAATAAGCTAAACATGGCCATCTGACCAGGCGGGCTACAATGGTAGAACAACCAAAGGCAGTAGCAGGACACCTACAATCAGAGGCTAGATGCCAGGACACCGACATTTAAAGCCAGTAAACTGGCAGGACACCCACTAGAGCTGTAGTAAGGTGCCAGGAGGACACCCACTATAAGCAAGACATCAGCAGGACATCGATGAGTAGTGTGCAGAGCAGCTATGGATTTGTATGACTGTAATAACATAGTACAGGCCGTTTTAAAACCCTGCACAATCCAAGTCAGTAAGGACAACCTCAGCCATTGTAGCTGAGCTTTGTTCACTCCAATGCATTGTAATGTTCCAGCAAGACCCCCGGAGCACAGCCTTGGCCTTAAACTATGGTGATGCTGCCACTGGAGACGAGCATTTGTGCGGGATTGTGCCTCAGTTTATTGTGATCTGCTGCGGTTGTTAGCCAGTGAGCTACTTACCCTGCATCCTCTGAGTGAGGGCAAAAACTGCTTAACAGCTCACAGTTTATGCAAATGATTCACCCATGTGACTGTTATAAGAAGACTATTATTAATTAAGTTAATTATGTATAATCAAGTATAATTCGGTGCTGATTATACTTTACATTTCAGAGCTTTAGTTGATAATCTTACTCCGAGCAACTCAGCAGAATACACTCAAAGTCCCACATCAGCAACATTACATGCATCTCATTTTTAGGAGTGGAAGTGGTGTGGCCAAAACTTAATGCAGATGTGACAAATATTTTTGTTATTAAGGAAGGATGATTTTGACTGAGAATGGCTGGGTAAGGACACAGAATAATAGACAGAATATCTAACCTGCATGTGGAAGTGTTTTCAGAAGCGTAGGAGGAATATATAGAAGACGGGGACGGATAATATAGATCATAACTTTATCAACAGTACTCATTTCCATTAATTTACAAGACTAACGTACAGTATGTTGAAGGTCAGATGTATCTTATGTCAGACGAGCTCAAACACATTTGCATTAAACTGTCATGGGTCATAGATGTACTTTAACAATGTCAAGACCAACAAGAGCGTAAAACAGTGAAGGTTTAACAACTGTAACGTGGTTGCATTGTTTCACCAGGGGAAAAAAGGTCAGTTGTCCAATAACCTCTTATTCCACGTCTTCTGGCCTTGATGGCCTTTTGCTACGACATACAATAACTTGATTGTTACTGTGCTGTATGTGCCATAGCTCCAGGCAAAGAATCTATTTATTTGCAGATCTATAAACATAGATTTCTAGTTTCTGTAACGTCAGCAGCTTTGCCGTGTGGTCACCCCCAGGTTTCATGTTGGAACATTTGTTTGTGTTCCGTGTTTCGATTGGTTTTGTACCATTAAAGGACCATTTCTGAGACTGATTTCCACCGTGTTACCCGCTCTTGCTCTCACTGGAGTCGGCCTGGCCTTTAACAGGATGACCCCACAAGACAAAGAGGTATGTTACTCTTTATGAAGATCATTGTTCTGAAATGCTTGTCAGTTCTGCCATAACAGCCTACATAAAAGGTTCAAGGTTCAAGGTTCAAAGGTCAGATTTATCAGATGTCAATTCCAGCAAAGCAGTCATTGGCAATGAAAATCATTGATCTCAGGTTCCTTCAACAATGCTCATAACATGAGAATATATAAAAGGGGAAATCAAATAAGTAAATGTAGAAGCAAAATGATAATGTAAGGCATAAAATAGTGCAGTTAAAATAAATATAAACATAAGTTAATATAAAATAATAATATAAATGTAAATTTGTAATTTAGTTGATGACAGTATTTCCGATGGGAAATCTGAATGTAAACAGGATATAGTATGTACTGTATATGTATGATGAGAAACAATATACGTACACAGAGGTGTAAACAGGAATGTAGTATGTTATAATGAGAAGACTAAAAATATATATGGTGTACTGTAGGCAAGAATGTAGTATGTCTAGAGAAAAGTAGTAAAATATGTCTATACACAGAGGTGTAATAGTTTGTAAAACAGTATGTACAGTATATAAAGGTTACAGGAGTGTTAAGGCACGAGGTTTAAACTATATCATGCATTCTTTGTGACTGTTTACCTTAAAAACTCATTAAAATATGTATTGCATCCATCAAAATATGTAACCTGTTTTTGCTTAATCCTTATATTTCCCGTGGATACCGACTTTTCAATTTGCATATTATAACATTAACTTGCAGTTCCAATTTCAAAATGTAAAAAAGCAGACAGACGCCAAGATTCTCATCCGTCACGCTACAAAATACAAATTGGAATTGTTCCATAGACGGAGTATTGTGAGAGATTGAATTTGTGAATGCATATAATATTGATTTGAGCACCTACTTTGCACTGGAATGAGGTGTCCCTCTTGGTAGAACTATGAGCCAAAAAAAAAGAGACAATAAATCACTCAACTTCTCATTCTTTCCAAGTAATTGTTATGGTGTTCACACTGCTGTGCCATCACATGGGTGGATGTCCTTAATACACTACTCTAGAGGGGAGGAAACAGTGAAGTACTACGCAAATACAAACTGAATTGTCTGAGGTGAAAGGATTAACAATACTCATAACTCTGAGGCAGTCTGCTTTTTAGACTCACTGGTGGATTTTTACTTCCATCTTCAGGTCGCTGCTTAAATTGCAAGTAATGTCTCGACTGACCACAGCAACAAACCTTAGGAACCATATTTCACTGTGGGGAAATAAAACTACAAGGTGCAGTAAAGCTACAACATGGGTGAAAAAATCTACTTTTTTAAATAAAATGTGTCCCAAAGTGGATCATGATGTGCATTTGATTGATATTGTTGCTGTTGTTTGGTTGTTTTTATTTTCAAACTGCTGAACCCTCTCAAATAGGTAGTGAGGCATCTTTAAGACCTCGCATAGCTGCTTCTGTTGCACAGCTGCTGCATGACCTGAATAAACAAAATGCCACAAAGACAGCTGTATTAAGAGCATACTGCTGTTGGTATGTCGGATACACTACCAGAGATGCAGGCTTTACAGTATAAAGCTAAAATGTTTCAAGTTAATAGTGAAATTTTTAGAAAGGTCGATCTTTTCTCTAGACCTCAACATCCATTATTTAATAATTATAGTACAGTTTTCTAACATTGTCAATCTTATTGAAGCACTAAATGCAGATCGGGACACTAAACCTCTTTCCCATCAGTTAAAAACATATTTCCCTGATCCAGGCAAAGTCCAGTAATAAGCATTCATGTCACTGACATAATGTGTTGGCTGTATGCTATGATTGGAATGGTTTTTGAGTAAAAATACACAGGTAATGGTTAACCAAGAAAGAATAGAATAGAAGAAAACCTGGATAACAAATCGGATAAATGGATTGAGATGTAAAATGTCAACTGTGTGGAATAATTATATAATAAATAATAATAAAACACATATTACTCAGGCTGTTCTCATACACCGTTAATAGCAATACATACGAAGAATAAATGCACTGTAAGAAATATATATATCCCACAAAATCAATTTGTATGTAATCTTAATTACGTAATTGTGAACGAAAAAGAGCGGCGAATGCCGCATAGGTAGGAGGTCGGGGTGGTGTCAAAAAACACCGGACTTTCACCGAAGAGATCACTGTCCGTGTCCCGTGTGAAACCAGAACTCAACGTTGATTTATTTGTCACATAACTTCCGTACTTAAGTTATTCTGGTGTTTTTTTACCCAAACCACCATCTTTTCCTAAACCTAACTGAGTACTTTTTGTCACGTGACTTCCGCACTTAAGTTATGCCACTTCCGGTGTGGCGTAACTTAACTATGATCTTGTGGTTTTCTTGCCTAAACCTAACAAAGTTGTTTCCTGTGAAGAAGGAACTTTATTTTGAAAAGACTGGAGCGTAAAATGATGCTGGATGTTCATAAACACATGAAAAATGAGGAAAAACTTTTCTTACGATATCATACGAACCGTTGTATGAGAATACGGTGTATTGCTATACTACTATATTAATACAGACAGCTATAAAACACATTATTTCCATTACTTTTATAAACAGTTTCCACATTTTGTGGACAAGCTGTGGAAAGTTACGTTGTGGGTTATCCAAGTCGGAACTGGAAATTTATCCAGATATGGAATTTAAGGTAACATATATGGACTCTGGCAGCTGGTCATATCTGTAACTGTATTTTTATACACCTCATTAGCTGCCGAATTTCAAAGACTACAGTCACAGTAAATAAAGACAGAGGACTTGTTGGGATTAGGTTTAGAAATCCAACCATGCATAGTGAAGTGTGAGAACATGTGAAGAGGAGCAAGAGGGGTTAAAAACTGATAACTGATCAGCAGCTGTCTGGACTACAGCAGGAATAGACAATTAGAAGGGGATTCACATGAATGACTGCAGGTGGAGCTCCAGCTCCAGCACCTCCAGTCAGCCAGCCACAGCTCGAGCCAGGAGGACGTAAACATGCCGGTTTATCTGTGCATCTCTGAGCCTGCAGGTGCACTGCTTGACAAAATGATAAAGACTTACAAACTGCAGCTGCGCAGCTCTGCAAGATAAAGACTCAGCCGATGGGAGCGAACCGTTATAACCAGCAGAACCAAATGACTTTAACTTGTTATTGTTTTTGTCAGATCCTGTTGTTGATGACAGCGCAGAGGGAGCACTGAGCGTCTCTACTGGGAGCTTTCTTCAAAGACAAGCTGAAAGAAACAAATGCCATTGGGACAAAGACGGTTCACTTCTGAACAGGCGTTTCCACAACCTCGGCTGTGTTTCAATATAGCTTGCCTTCTAAGGGCGTTTTCATATTAGGTACGATTGATTCAAACCGTCCCAGAGTACGATTGCCTCCCTCTCAACTCCCCCGCCGCTCAGCTTTCACATTAGTATTTGATCCGTATGGACACTTTGCGTCATAATCTACGTGACATTTGCTTATGTTGTTGCTACAGTGTAGAAAAGCGTGCCAATCGCAAAATCCCAAGCCTGTATAATGGAGTCGACCTTCGCATTGTGGCTACTATTGTTTAGCAATAGTAGCAGCGTTGAGAAATGCCTTTGCAACTCTACTCGCCAACTGCTACTCGCATTAATTAGCAGTCCACTTCCGTGTTTTGGTACAGTTGGTTTTCACACCTGATGCGAACCGTACCCGTACTCGAGACCTCTCAAGTGGCACGGATCAACAAACCGTGTCCGGGTACGGTACACAGTATTCACACTAATGAAACAAGCTGGACATTGGGGTCAAGTGTACTCGGATCCGGGCCCAGGTCCCTGATGTGAAAGCCTCCTAATATGTCATTGTGGTTATAGGTGCTAAATGACTAGCAGCTGCTAATGGAATCTAAATAGCAGAGCTAATGTGTGAATGTTAATCAGCTAACCTTCCTGTTCTGTGCAGAGCTGTTTTATATTTTAAAGTATTATGCAATATGCTCTGTGTATATTTGCCCAGGGATGAAATGCTGCCAAATACTATACTTATGTACAACTTCTACTGTTGTAAATTCGGCAGTTACATCTTTCTTTGTGTAAAAACTAGGGCTGTCAAAGTTAACGCGATATTAACGCGTTTACACAAATTCATTTAACACCACTAATTTCTTTAACGCATTGACACAATTGATCTTCTGGAAGTCGTAGCAGGCTCAGTTTTAAAGCAAGAGTGAAGATACTGGTATCATATGAAACTAGATTATCTAAGGAATCCACTGGTACCACGGCACTATGTCTTACTAGCTCATCAAGGAGGTTAAATAATGCTCCAAACTTTCGCTAAATTTTGATGAGGAAAAACTTGCATAAAGCAGCATATTTGCCTACTCCCATGTTGATAAGAGTATTAAATACTTGACATATCTCCCTTTAAAGGTACATTTAAACAGATAAAAAAATGTGCAATTAATTTTGCAAATTAATCGCGATTAAATAGTTTAATCGATTGACAGCCCTAGTAAAAATCATTGTCAGTTTGTCCCGGCCTGTGACGATAACACTATAGATAAATCAGCTGCTCAGATGAGTGCTGCACATGCAGTTATTTCTTACTGTAGCCTATATTATTCACTTCCCTCCCGAAGGCTAACGCTTTCATTTTCATGTAGGTTAATTTTGTTGAATAACACATCTCTTAAAGCTTTCATGGACAGAATAGACGGTAAAATCAGTAACCACAGGCGTGTCTCCTTCAGCCGTCTCGCTATTACATGCATAAACACATCAATCTGTATCAGTGTTTTACAATAAGCTTCAGCATAATATTTTCATGACCTGATCATCATGATATGATCATGATATTATAATAATCATTAAAAGTATGCTCTGTGTGGGAAGCCCACTCCCTCATACCCATCAAATCCATCAATTATGATGTAGGTACTAGTTACTTTTCAGATTAAGGTGTTGCATAAATTCATGATTAGCCTATAAAATATGATGAACGAGCCACCTGGACCAGTGACAACACTGGAATGCTGCTTGCAGGTTAATACATCAATATTACTGTGAAAGAGACCATGCATGTTAATGAGAGCTTTGATACATAAAGCAGATTTTGCTGTTAAAACAACTTTTTATCTGTTGAAATTTTGAATAGAGGATTAATTACTCTAAATTCATCTGATGTCTGTCTATACAGCCCAGTCGCACAGCAGTTCATGAAATAGTCAAAAAATTGAATGTATTGATTTGTGTACATAGACACGAATTTCACATTTTTTGGGGACGGTCAGCATGAAATAAATTTGTATCCAAGTAATTGTGAACCAGGAAGCACAGAGAGCGGTGAGGGCCACATAGGGAGGAGGTCTGGGTGGATGGGTTGGTCAAAAAACACAGGACTTTCACCCAGGAGACTGCTGTTCGTGTCCCGTGTAAAACCAGAAGTCAATGTCAATGTTTATTTGCCAAGTAACTTCCGTACTTAAGTTACAGCACTTCCGGAGTTATTTTAACCCAAACCGCAATCTTGTCCTCAAGCTAACTAAGTAGTTTTTGTCACGTAACTTCCGTACTTAAATTATGCCACTTCCAGTGTTATTTCAACCCAAACCACAATCTTTTCCTAAACCTAACTACGTAGTTTTATTTTGAAAAGACTGGAACGGAAATTGATACCTGCATCACATGTTGCTGGACATTCGTAGGAAAAAGCACGAAAAATATGTTGTTGAAATTTGTGCTGAGCGTCACGAAAAAAAAGGGAAATTCGTGTCTATGTACATGAATCAAATGGATTAAATTTGGTGACTATTTCACAAACTGACGTGAGACTGTGTTGGTCTATACAGTAAGTGTGACTGTGAAAGACTGTCCAGGGTGTACCCCACCTATTCATTAATTCTCTGCCCTTTTATCTGTCTGATTGTATTTAATTGTAATGTTTTTACATGTTTAATCTTTTTTTCCCCTAATAAAGCAGTTTCGAAAGGTGCTGTATAAATAAAGTGTATTACTATTTGCATCATTGTTATTAAATTAGTACTTCTTCTACCACTGCTTTTACGAGGTATTTAACATTTACACACATTTTAAAAATTCTATCCATGTATCTGTAATAAAAGCTCATTATAATGCCGTCTACAAGTGATAAACATGAACCTGATTAAGACAGTCCTCTGCAGGTCACTCCAACTGGACCCCAAGATAACAAATCATCGAACAACTGACGGCAAAAAGAGAAAGACTTTTAGTCCAGTGAAGACACATGAATTGAGAGCGTGGTCGTGTGTTTTCAGAATGCACGACTACACCATTGTGACTAGACAATGCGTGTTGAGCTGAATGAATGAGATGGAAAATGCCAATATCTGTATGTGGCAACAGCACAATTCCACCATTTGCATTCAATACAACTTGTCTCACATGGACAAATTCTCCTTGCACCTACGGTTCATATTAAACAAAACACACGTGACACATAAACCGAGACACACCTATCATCATCCATTGGTGGAGCAACCTATAAATAAACATTGTTGACAACAGAATCGTGATTTTTTTTTTGCATAAAATACATTAACCAGAGCTAAGCATATTCATAGCATAAGAAACTAGCTTCTGATCCTGTTCTACTAGGTGTCGTGCCAGAGGGAAGAAGCTTGAATTCCCTATTAAGGGAGATGTGGAGGACACTCCATAGCTCTGGCCCGGCCTGACAGCCTGCCGCTGTGTGGCTGTGACAGGTCCAAGTAAATTTGGGCTTGGCCCTCCAGGGTCCCACATAACTGAACCGTTCTGAAGGGAGGCAGGTCCCTATACCGTGGCTCTCTATAGCAGTCGCATGCCCATTTGCTGATGTTGCGAGAGAAATACTTGGAGCAAGTAGCCCGAAGCAGCTGTCATGTAATTCAGCTGGCGTCAGATACGGATGGTGGTGTGTGAGCTTTACTTCAGCCGTGCTCTTTAAGAGTGATGAGGCATTACAAAAGCTCTTTGTTCCAACTAAGTAGACAGAAAAGAAGAAGTCAGCAGTCCTGCTGCCCACTTCATCAAAACACTCAACTTTGTTAAGTCTCGGTTCAGCTCATGGATCACGAGCCAGTACTTTGTGAAGTGTGTGGGGTGCATTTTCCTAAAACTACATGATTCGGTTTGTGTAGAGGGAGAAACAGAAACGTTCTGAACATGATATGCAATTTAAATATTTCACTTTTGAGTGTGCAGCAGTAGATGAGTATCAATATAATAACCAACCAAGCAACTTAATGAATTAAATACTAAATGGGTTAATAGAGCCCACGTCTCTCTTATAGTAATAGAACCCACTTCTCAGCATTTTGTATTTTTTTTGCACTGTGGTTATATGTTATATATTGCACGTCTTAATGCAAATATTTGTACATATTTCATATTTCTTAAATTTTCATTTTTTATTTTTATTGTATTACTTACTTATATGTCTTTACATCTATTGTGCTTATACAGTAATATTATGTACAATATTGTTGCATTATGCACAGAATTTACATGTTACTTACTCCTTTATTTCTATTTCTTTATGTTTACATACAACTGTAACGCCCCAATTTCCTCCTGGGGATCAATAAATTATTTCTGATTCTGATTCTGATAAATAAATAAATAAATAAATAATGGTGAACATAGACAACAGACTTTCAATAAGCAACATAAATTAACATTTCATGTCCGCAATGGACTAGGAAGAAGAAACATGCTGGTCTAGTCCTACGCAAATTCTATACAAATCCATCAATACTCACATCCATCACATAAACCAACCTCCACCCCAGCGTCGATCCCAGCAACTACATCACTACGTTCATCCTCGTCATACTTAATCAACAACGTTTCCCAATCAAGAATGTGAAAAGAAAAAAGAAAGATGAGAAGAAAATTAACAACTACAATATCACCATTTTCATACTTTACTTTCCCCTTCCTCATTTCTGTACTTCGCAAAAATCAATTTTTTGCACATCTTTTTAAACTGTCTGATATTTTTACTTTGTTTGATGTCTTCCTCCAGTCGATTCCACAAAATCACCCCACAAATTGATATGCACATACTTTAAAGATTGGTGAGAAAACAACGTTGTTTCAAATGAAAGTTTCCTCTGTACAAGAACATGTTTGTATAGTGCCAGGAAGTAAACAATTTCTTGCTTTGTACATTGTTTGTGCAGTCCTAAATTCTACCAAATACCTGAATTTCAATGCATGTGACTTTAAAAACAGTGTCTTAGTGTGTTCCTGATATCCAACACTATCCACATGGCTCTTTTTTGTAGTATGCATACTGATTGCAGGGTGCTTTTGTAGGTGTTGCCCCACACCTCCACACAGTAATTCAGATACGGTAACCCCAGTGAACAATACAGAGTGAACAAGGCTTTATGATCCTTAATGTGTCTAGTTTTTCCCACAACTGCAACGCTCCTTTCCAACTCTGCACACATATATTTTATATGAGGTTTCCAGCAGATTTTGTAGTCTAATATGACACCCAGAAATATATTTTCATTAAAGGGTAACATTGGTATTTTTCAACCTGGACTATATTTTCCCATGTTTAACTGACTAAAGCTGGGCATACATTGTACGATTTTAGAAATGTTGTTGTGTACTTCCTAAGTCAACGGTGGAAACGCGAGTGCAGGTCGGGCAGAGTTGTTGGAGTACAGAAAGCGTGGCTTAGAGTTATCTAAAAGATTTAAGAAGAAAAAGAAGAAGAATATGTTTCCCTCGAAACGTAATTGAGAATGCAGTTTAGTTGTAAAGGAATGAAATTTTGTTGAGACAGGGTTGTTAGTTTACGACTAAATACCTGCAAAACTAATCACATTTCCCTCACCTACCCACCGCTATACCTTGTATATAGTGCTAAGGCGCTAAACTAAGTAAACAATAGACCTTCTAAACATCAGCAAGTTACCTTAAATTCAGCCTCACAGAGCTGCTAGCTAGCATAGGTGTAGATTCTTAGTCTTAGTCATATAAATTACTGTACATATGTGCAGTAGCATTACTGTATAGCCTACTATGTACATATTGATTGACACTGTACTGCACCTGATATCTGCCTACAAATGACTGACTAATAATCTAAATAAAGAAAATTGAACTACATGCAATGTGCAAAAAAGCTCCCCTCTCTTAAAATGGAAACATTTAAGCTTTTTTTTATTATTTAGGTTAAACCTGACACTTTGTTGTGTTTTGTCTGTTTCTGCCATGTCCTTTTAGTTTAGTTTTGTTCTAAAGTTGTTACAAACATTTGATGTGCATTTACCTATAATCCCTGTAGGGCTGCCCCTGCCTTCACCAGAGGCTAGATCTGTAATTATGTCCTTTCCAAACTATGATCACACAGTGAAGGAGACTAATGAGAATCATTAGAGTCACTGATTACTCTGAATGGTCATCTAATAACCAAAGAATGAAGAGAAAATTTTAAAGGGCCATGTTCACAGTATGGTGCAACCTCTGTTCCCTTCCAATATTCCCTTATATATATATATTATTCAAAGATGATGAAGCCCCTATAGAAACAGCTATGCAAACTCAGCAGAGGTTTGAAGAGCACCAGGATTCTGCTCCCCAATCACAAAATCTAAAACTTGGTGGGAAGTTTTGGAGCAAAGAGAAGTAGGGTAAAGCAGAGTTCACTGCAGCGATATGTCCCACTGCACCACAGGCTCTTGATATTTCTTCATATGAAGACAGGGAAGTTTAAACGCATATGCCATTAATTGTATATCATCTATTTTGAGGATTTTAGGACTTCAAATATTCTGATAATGTCAAAGGTTAATGACTCCTGCACTAAACAGTTCAAACTTGTATCAAAGCAAACTTAGAGGGATTTTCAAAAGCTTTTGTTGTCGGCCCTTATTCTTAATATGTCATTTTGTCCACTCTCCATACAGTACACTTGCATTGTGTTTGATTAAAAACTTGCATGGTGCACACTCTGCCATGGACTGGTATGAAAGATATTGTAACCCTAGTTCAATCAGCAGAGGCGGAGCCCTCTATTGGACTCTATGGCCCAATTCCAATTCGGCCCCTACACGTTTGTAGTCACACTCACAGCTCAATGAAGCACCCTCTTTAAGGTGTAGGGTATAACTACAGCGGCAAGCTTCGGGACGAACTGCCCTCCCTCTGGCAAGGAAATAAATAAATATCAGAATCAGAAATACTGTATTGATCCCCGGGGGGAAAGGACGTTACGTTTTGCTCCCAATCTAGAATAGAAATATATAAACATAGCCTAGAGATATTTTAAGAAAATATAAATAACCAGTGCAAATAATAATGCTGAAAATAGGATTGATCATTAAGTGTGTAAAAATGCACAAATAGTATAAAGAAATACGAAGATTAGTTTAAATTTTCTGTATAAATAAATACAGTGTTAATGCCGGAGTAAACCAGATTATTGCTCAGCTGAATTAATGCACTAAATTATTGTACTGTTTAATCAGTATTGCACTGTTGAAGATATAATAAATGATGAGGTTATAGCTGCTGATAGAGGCCAAAAAAAGTAACACATATATGTTGTATATAGATGTAGAAATATACAACACTTTACAATCTAATTATCATGTCTACCATTTTCTAGACTAGACAAGGGTATATTTGATCCTAAATCCAATCCATATATACTTTGAGTTGTTGACGTCTGTATGACAATAACGTAGAATAAATTAAATGTCTATCTTAGTTTGAGCAGTTTACGAGTAAATGTTTGTACCGGTAGTCACACGGAACTGACATTGGATCGTGTTCGATGACGAACACAAAACAGCGTTGCACGTCGTCAGTAAGGACAGCTGGTTAAGTCGGCATCGATGCAGGCTCGCTGTTGGAGGGTTTCATAACCAACTTCCACTCCCTGCTGATTGGTTTGGGATGGCACTTAATATGGCGGACCCTCCACGTGAACGCGCAAACGGAGTGGAAGTGGGTAGGGAGAGGATGTAGGATGTAATCATGGCCGCCCAATCAGGATGTGCCTACCGAATACATACGGAACCCCACAGTATATAATGCAGCGCACACAGACTGTCTGTCATCCTACACCCTCTTCAGTGAGCGGCGCAGGAGCGACAGGGCCCCCATTGGTAGAGGGCTCTTCCTGTGCTTATAGAACTAGTGTTACAATATTGTAACCTTTGTTCTAACTCACACAGGCTCCGCCCTCTACTGGACTCTATGGCTACAGTGGGTGGAGCTCGATGAATGCACGCCCACTCTTGTAACAACTGGCGGTGAGTCCCAGCAACACATGGCCAGAGCCCACGGTCGATAGAGACATCACACCAACCGCGGCTACAGAATCAGATTATTCATTTGGCCGATGCTACGGTCTAGAATAAAGGTCCAGAACGCTCAACACTCATATCTCATATCTTGTCAAAATATTCCAGCGTCTTGTCACGCAGCAGCGGCGGTAGAGGCTTCCTGCTCTCTGACTAGCTGGTTGACTGTGGAAGCAGGTGGGACGAGAGGCCTCATGTCGAGGCAGGACACGACGAGGTAAGATGCCTCTGTGCAACCCTGCACCCTAAGAAAATCCACCTGCAACCGGGGCTCTCGTCTTCAGTGGCTGCTGGCAGGAGGTCAGCTGTGGCCCAACACACCCAATGCAGTGGTCATCATAAGCGGGAAGTTCCTGTGAAGAGATGTCGGCGGCGAGCTTCCACGTGCCACTGATGCACCGGACATCAATGAGATATTGTCGTCATCATCATCTGCAGACGAAGCCGGTCTCTCAGCAGGGATGACCGGAGGCAGCAGCGGAACGTAGGTGGCTGGAGCGGGGACTTTGACAGCGTAGAAGGCTCGCTTTCATTTAAGCAAACCATCAAATCGAATCGTCGGAAGTGATCCCATCGATGCTGGCATCGAATTTTGGGCAACGCTTTGCAGGTCGGGCAGGCTGAAGATCCAACCCGTCGACGAGGCCTGGACATGAAGGACACTGACGAGGTTCTTGTACCTTTAACCTCGGATGGCCGTCGGACCCGGTCGCTATTCGATCTTTCGGAGGTCGTAGCGGGCTCAGTTTTAGAGCTACAGTGAAGATACTGACATCATATGAAACTAGAAGGATATGTACACTGTAACAAATTGCTGTAAAAAAACAGCCAAATTCTGACAGTAACATACTGTTCACCATAATAACGGAACCATACTGTAGAAAACAATGCATTATGGGCAATATTTGCCGTTTCCTTTTAAATACTGCAACATACTGTAAATAGCATTGCATTCTGGGGGTGATGTTTGAATCAACGGCAGAAAGCACCGCGAACACAGAACGCTACTGTATTTCAATGAGACTGATCGCTGAACAGGAGTTAAGCCAACTGACTTTCTTTTCGAGGATTATCCATCTGAATCCTGCACTTTATGAGCAAATCATACGGTAAGTTGAAATATATTTAATCTGTCTGGCGATGTTTTCTTATCTACTAACGTTATCATCTCTAAACAAACTGTGACTGATCAGTAACGCAAGCTAGCTTTCAGCACTTCCATGTGGTCCTCTTCATTTGCCATGCTGTAACTAGAGAGTAAGGCAGTACACTTTATTGACTTTATTATACAATTATTATTATTGAGTAGGTAAGGCCGATTTAGTCATATTTGTTTCAGTTTGTTCGGTTGATTTGCGGCGAGAAGCATTATTGTGCTTATAGGTTTGGGATTTTGTCCTCTCTTGGCTAATGGCTAATTGTAGCTAGCTAACGTTAAAAGATTAACAAGCGAGCTAAAGCAAACTTTGAATCGTAAGTTTATATTGATGACATTAACGTTAAGACCGACAATTTTTTTTAAATTGATTTTTGGCACAAGTTTGACGTGTGCGGTGCAAACATTTATTGTCCGACATTGCGACTGGGGCGAGAGAGATTGTTCCAATAACAGAGCCAGTTGAGGCAGAGGTAATCAAGGTAACGTTAACGTTACAAGGACATATCACGGGCATATTTCAGTCTTCGGCGGAAGCGATTTTTTGTCTGTATTGATGCTATTGAGTCATGATATGACAAATTAAGCTAACAAAAATGTCCAAACTGTCCTCTCCCAGGGTGAGGATGTTGAAGTGGCTCTCCATGTTGTCCAGCTGCTGATGGCCCACTTCACAGAGACCACAGATGGGCTCAATCTTCTTGCAGATGTAAGTTTGTTTCTCTTCTTTTTTCATTTATATTGCATTGAATTGTTGCCATCTTAAAAATCATCTTATAATACTATTATTCTCACTACAGTTTTATTGTCTGTGCCCTACAGTTGTCTGCCACAGTGGCCAATGTCAAGAGGACCCTCACCCTACCCCTGACTCCGCATCTAATACTGCTCGGTATGTATTCAGTGAATTGACATACTGTAAATTGCATATCAGATGAGCTTTCAAGTTATCTGTATTCCAGGTATGAATGTTGTTCCTAATAGAGATATTTACACAAGTCAAGATGCTTTCTGAAATTTCTCTGCAAATTTCAGGTGGAACAGAGCACGTGACTGTTGGACGCTGGACGATCAGCCTTGAGGGTCGTGTCATATGCGAGAGCATCCAACCAACCTTTGTGACGGGGCTTCCTGCTCTGTTCTCAGTGTAATACATCTATGCATACTTGAAATATCCAGCTGTAATGGCAAAACTCAGTTTGTTCATATCATCAAAGTGAGTATTTTTTAAATAAATGTTGGGTTAAAATACTAATCTTACACTTACTAAGCCTCTTCTTTTCCATAGAATGTTTTATTGCTGCATTTTAGTTAACAAAATCATCCATATATGTTGTTTAGGATATCACATTAAAATTGCTATTCAAGGTCTCAGAAAAGGCAGTACTGCCAGTAATACACTCTATTTACAAAAAAGACCACTGTATTTGGGCTTATGGTGAAATTCCATTGCTAATGTAGAAAAACAATATTGTAGTGGCTACCCTGCTGCCACTACATTCAATAAAATACAGCATCATACAGTGTTTTAGTATATTGTATTATAACAGTAATCAAATTAAATTTACAGTAAGCCAACTGTAGAAAAAAAACAGTAGACTACTGGCAACCCTACTGCCAGTAGTCTACTGTTAAATCTAGAAAATACAGCAATGTACTGTAATTCTGCACTTAGTATTATTACAGTAGCATACTGTAAAGTTGATTACTGTAGGACTACTGTAAATTAACAGTAAACTACTGGCAACACTACTGCCAGTATTTTACTGTTAATTTACAGGACAATATTTAACAGTGTAGGTTAAATAACGCTCCAAACTTACACTCAATTTTGGCGAGGAAAAACTGGCATGGCATTTTCAAAGGGGTCCCTTGACCTCTGACCTAAAGATATATGAATGTAAATGGGTTCTATGGGTACCCACAAGTCTCCCCTTTACAGACATGCCCACTTTATGATAATCACATGCAGTTTTGGGCAAATCATAGTCAAGTCAGCACACTGACAGCTGTTGTTACTTAATGGTATACAGAGGCTAAGGGAGTGTTTTCAGCTTGTGCTTGGTGTGGAGAAAACCGTATAAAACACAGACTAATGCAATGTGTGGGTGAAAAACAATGCATGTTAATGTAGGAACCTTGGTGGACTGAGGTTGGTCTCCAGCAAATTAAATATGGCATAAATCTACGCACATGAGCCTAACAAATAATACACTCCAAAGTTTAGATTATCTCATGTAAAGCAAGGTCACAGGAAATGGTGCATGACTGCCAAGCATGGGAGACGGACATGGTTCACAGCTTACACAATTATACACACTTTGAACACAAGCACTTCTGTGCTCGCTGGCATTCTCCGTAATTTTAGGGACAGGTGTTCTCTTTCTTCTTCATAATATTCTCTCACTGCAGCAGAAAATGAAAAAAAAAAAAAAAAAACGTCTTCAGCAGATATGTCACGCTCGAGTAGCGCACACATAGGCTGTTCTTTGACATGCACCCAGCGCAGTCAGCATCAAGACAGAGGAAGCTGTCTGTTTTCCCTCTTCTTCTGAGGGTTATTCACTGAATAAAAACCGCACGTGTCCTTGCAAAAAAATCCTCAGCTGCTTGTTATCATATTAGAAGCGATGTGGACTTGTTTCTGTGTCCGGCTGTGCAGCTGGTGTGATTGTTTCAAATGATAACCAATGATAATACTGCTACTCCTATGAGTGCCCAGTAAATAATGTACTTAAATGTAAAATTACTTTTAGCATAATAAAAAGCTGTAATGAGTTATAGAAAATGATGTGTTTTGTTGGATGTAATGACTCTCATTCTGGTTCTGTTTTATGGCAAGCAGCTGCAGATAAATGGACCTATTCATAAAAACAAACAAAAGCACTAAAATGCTGGAGAGATTGTGCCAAAAAAATATATAAACACAGAAATGAATACGGAAATACAGAAAATAATAGTATTGTCATTACTGCTCTGATCCACATGATGGTGCTCTTTTATTAAGTTTGGGCAGCAAAGGAGAAGCTTATGAGTTCTGGCAGCACATGTGCCCTCCAGATATTATTTTTGCTCAAAAGAAAGGTGGTTTTAAAGACCCAGTAAGTCATTATTTGACTATTTCAATTACAGTTTTGTTCACATATATATTTGGAAAGTTTGACTGATCATATATCATTCGATCACATTGAAAATCCAGGGTTGTTTTTATGAATATTACTGGTGTCATTTGGACAACTGTGGCTCTCCTTATACACAATATAATGAATAAATGAATCAATAATTATAATGAATCAAATATAAGCAAAATAGCGAGAATAATGGGAAATAATTTCTAAGTGAAAGTGATGTAAACTAGATACTCTGCACTGATACTTTGGTATGCAAAAATGTATTCCGACCAAATAATACCATGTCAGTCATAATCATCGCGTGCCCTGAACAAAGGTGTCAGCTAATGAAAGATTCACAAACATGGTCTTTGTGACAACTCTCATCAAATATACATTTTACAGTTCCTCTGGGGGCAAACGCATCCGTCTAAGCGGACAAGGGCTCTTTGGAAATGTCCTGCTACCTTTACAAAGACAACGGACCGTGAAAGTTTAATTGAATCATAAATACCGTTCTGATCTTATCCGTCCTATCCATCCGTACTTTACACCTCAGTGATACACTTTAATGACCAATGCTTTGTGACACTGTCTTGAGATACAGTTAATTAAACATTGGAAAACATTAGCCTCATTACTGCACGCTGCCAATCATCCCTTGTCTTTTTATTCAGCTGCATCGTTTCAATTCCTCACACATTCTTCGTCGCCATCTGTCAAAAACTAAATAATTGAGCACTGTTATCTACCGCTGTTTAACAATCGCTTTACCCGAATACTGACAAAGTCCTGTGAGGGCTGTCCTTCTGTTTTTTCATCTGTGCTTTGACACTGATAATCAACCACAACAAATATTAACTGCATTGGTCTTGTAAGCTAAAATTGAGTTTTTTACTACCTTTAGGCTGGACTGTAAGAACCCTGTGATACACGTTATACACTTTACTTCACCTCTCTCTCTCTCGGCCTCACACCGCCATTGTTCACCTACTTTACAGCTCTGCACTGACGTGTTGGTACATGTGAGTGATTGTATTTCTCCTGCATTTGCACTATTTAGACAGCCTGCTCGTCTCTGTGTGAAAATTGGGGCTGTCAAAGTTAACGCGATAATAATGTGTTAACGCAATCGTTTTAACGCCACTAATTTCTTGAACAAAACGAAAACCTAAAGAATCCATCGGTACCAACCATGTCATACTAGCTTGTCGGGAAGGAGGTTAACTAACACTACGAAGTTGCGCTACATTTTTGCGAGGAAAAACTGTCATGGACATTTTCAAAAGGTGTCCCTTGACCTCTGACCTCAAGATAATTGAATGAAAATGGGTTCTATGGTTACCTACGAGTCTCCCCTTTACAGACATGCCCACTTAATGATAATCACCTGCAGTTTGGGGCAAGTCATAGTCAAGTCAGCACACTGACACACTGACAGCTGTTGTTGCCTGTTGGGCTGCAGTTTGCCATGTTATGATCTGAGCATATTTTTTATGCTAAATGCAGTACCTGTGAGGGTTTCTGGACAATATTTTTCATTGTTTTGTGTTGTAAATTGATTTCCAATAATAAATATATACCTACATTTGCATAAAGCAAGCATATTTGCCCTCTCCCATGTTGATAAGAGTATTATCGAGTAGAGAATAGAGTAGTATCGTGACAACACTATGTCAACTTGCATCGACGCAGTCAGCTGGTAGATTTAACCTGGAATCACTGCGTGTACTGTGCAATGCCACTGCAACAACATTGACTGTATGCTAGAGAACAAATCAACCACATATCTCCAAAGACATCGTCTGCTGGGAGTGTGAAGAGGGTGTGTAATGATGGTAGCCTGAGCTGCCTGATTAGTACACAAAGATGGTCAATCAGTGTGTGGTTTGCTTGTGTATGTTTGTTTTGGACCATGTTTGTCTTGTATTATGGCGGTTCAATCCCCAGTGGTAGCTGCCTGCCATTGGTGTGTGTGTGTGTGTGTGTGTGTGTGTGTGTGTGTGTGTGTGTGTGTGTGTGTGTGTGGACTATGTATGTGGACTATTAATGCTCTGTTTTGGTCTCCAAGAACTCTTATGAGAAATATCTGGTACTTAAATGCTCCACTATGTTCACCAGCTAGTCGCTAACTTGGGCAGACAACATATAGTTGGTTAATCATGGCTTTTTTTCGCCGAAGACAGCTGCCTGCTGCCGGAAAAATTAAGTGAATCACAACAGCAAGGTAGCAAGCCATAAAACCAAAACAATGAGCTGAAAGGGAGCAAAAAGCTAGAGTTGAAGGTGATAATTCTCAAATGGCCTATGCATACAGACCTACCACCACACCTATCTATTTAAATTTGAGGCTGCATTCACACTATTTAATAAATTTTTGTTTTAAAGGTCCAGTGTCTATGGTTTCTTTAATGTATAATCACCTTAAACTAAGAATTGTTGTGTTTTCATTAGCTTAAAATGAGCGTTGCTGACCTTGTTGTCTATGCTAGCAGCTGTGTATTAATACACAATAATAATGTTACTACTGCTTACATGAGCAGGAGGCAAGCTATTATTCGAGTGATTTGCAAGCAGCGTGTCCCATGGCGTTATCAGCCCTACAGAGCACAGCGGACGATTGTAGGCATGGTTTGCTGCTTTGAGGAGGGTGATCGACATAAAGCACAGGACTTTTCCTTTTTTTAATGCTTATTTTGTTCTGCACAACTATTCTGAAGTTCACAAAGAAACTGTGAACGAACAAAGCGTAAATGCTGCTCCCCAGTACGACAGGGACTTCCAGCGACCCGGCAGAGCTAAGAGTGTGAGAACAGACAACAACGACACCGAGGGGAAACGAATGAGACGTAATTTCTTGACCCATAATGTGGTAAAAATGCAGTAGAAAAATCTGTCTTTGTTTGAGTGTGTTTGTGGGAAAAATAGAGGAAGATCTTAAATATCAAACAAGACTTTTTATTATAGTAAGTACAATAATACTCCATTGTATTTTCTGTAACTAAGCAACCAACCGCAGAGCAGACAAATCTGCTTCCTGCATACGCATGCCCAGTGTACGTAAATGGTCATGTGATATGTGTTTTCAGGCGTGTTAGTATGGACGTAGATTATTTCTAAATGGTGCTAAAACGCTCTCGTGTACGGACATCTTGTATTATTAGTGTGGTATGTAGCCTACAAGGGGGCTTATTGGCATGGGAAACATATGCTTACATTACCAAGCAACTGTGAATTAAAAACAAAAAATCTGGTCCTCTCTCTAGGTTCCATGGTGGAGAGGAGGTCGTGTTGCTCTGGCTCTATTTGACATGGAGAGGAGTTTGTGTTGCTCTAGCTCTATTTGGCATGGAGAGGAGGTTGTGTTGCTCTGGCTCTCTCTGTTTGGCATGGAGAGGAGGTTGTGTTGCTCTGGCTCTATCTGTTTGACTTGACTAGCCTGAGTTTCAAGATAAGACTGGGGTTCAACTGGGTTCAAGCACAGTAAGGTTTGCTCACTTTTATGAAGTAAACCCAAACACAGCCCAACGCCACAGCCAGACCAAGAAGCAACCAGCAGCTATAAGAGGGAACCCTAAAAGATTTTGAGAAGATTTGACAGGTTAAGAGATTTGAGTTATACAGGGCCCCGTTGAGTGCCTTAAAAAACAACAGCAAGATCTTAAAATCAATTTCTTGACACACTGGAAGCCAGTGAAGAGAGCCCAACACAGCAGAAAGACTGTCTCTTTTTTCTCTTTTGGTACCAGGAAGACTTTTGCAGCAGCATTTAGGTGCAGATGGGACAGCAGAGACCAGTTAATAACCAATAATGCTAGAAATAACAACTAACTAACTAACTAAGAGTTAATTTGCTTATCAGCAAGCGAGGATTGCGTCAAAGATTACACCAGATTTTTTTCGCAAATGGCTTGACAAGGTTTTTAATGGTGGTAATGATGGAGTCAGGGAGGCCAAATATGACAAACTCCGACTTGCTTTCATTAAGTTTGAGAAACAGTCATTGATGTTTCAGTTCCTTCAGTCAATATTAGAGGTAAATATACCTCATGCAGCCCCCAAAGTCTATTCATGTTTATAGCGTTTCATAGATGCATCTTGCGTATTATTTTGTATTTTATTTCTCTGTAATCAAACAGATTTAGAGCTATGAACACAGAACCTCCTCTAGTTTTCTAAGTCCCTGCATTTAACTTCTTGTTTTCTAAAGCAATATGTTTAACTTGTGTGCTACCTCCTCTTCCTCATCATCATGATTGAACATGACATAAACGAGACAAAATAACTCTTTAGGCCCTGCGTTTAGTGCTGAGAGCAAGCAGCAGAAACCTCTTTACAGATGACCACTCGCGCTCTCTGAACGTTTCCTGCAGAGACAGACTTAGGGGAAAGATGCTGTGTTTATTTTGGGAAAACCCCACCACATGTTAGCTGCTGCCTGAGAGAAACTTAATACCAGCTGTAGCAGGTCTGAAAACACATACACAACACAGTGTGGTGTGAAATCCTCACTGATCAGGCTTAGTGGAAAAGTCTACCCTAAAACACCTTCCAAGCACTCAGTGGACATGTCCTTTGACATCTTCTTTTTAGCCATTATGCTGTGTAGTGTTAGGCTTTCTTACTTCTGTGGATATCTGGATAGATACAGAATAAAAAATGATGTCACATTGACCTATTTGCAGCGATTGCTATAAAATTATAAACTACGTCAGCAGTAAATGTCAGTAAGAGCAGGCGACAGAGCGTAACCAGAAAAACCCTCCTCCATGTTGAAATCAGTTAACAAGATATTCCTAGCTATTAACATCTGCACACCAAGTCTGTATTTTTCATATTCGTTTGTTTAATCCGTCATTCAATAAAAAACGTTACGCAAAGAAACCTTGCATACTGAGTCTGATGTGTTTTATTATTATATTCGCTTCGAAAATTCACATTACAAAACAAAACTGAATTAATTATGTGGGTGCGATGGATAGCTCTCGTCCAAAACAAGGCTAATGAATGAATAACATTAGCAAGAAGCTATCGTTTAGCTGCCCAGAGCACAGTCACTACTGTCTAATCTTTTGTACATCCTTTGTTTTGCAACCATCCCTGATTCCAAGCCGTTCTGCAATCATCTGCCACAATCTATCTTTACCGCCCAGCAGTAAACCTACGCTTCCGCCATTTTGGACTGAAAGCGATTACCAGACGCCAGTAAAACGTCCACCAAGAAGTGCCGTACAAAAGTAAAAAAAAAAGTATTTCTATTCTATTGTCATATTCTACCGAAATGGCCTGTGTTGAACTATAAAATATTATAAATATAATATAATATAATAAGCGTTTTCAGTCCAAAATGGCGGCTGTTGTCAAAAAAACACCGGAGTTTTGTCTCTTTACTTCTATACTCTTTGATGAATGTTTATCATGCCATTTTGGATGATGACTTTGCACGGACGTTGGCTCTGAGTGGTCAAACATCCCTCTTTTGGCTTTTGACGGATGCAAAAAAAAACTCGAAAATTGAACAAGTGCCGGAAACTTAAATGAAAGACGAAAGTTTCGGAGTCTTAACGTGATTGACACAACGTGAGGTCGTATTTACTTTTAAACGTTCTACAATTTCGGACCAAAAAGTACGGACTTGGTGTGCGAAGGCCTTTATAGCCAATAAGAGGTAAAATAAAAAAAATGGACTCAACAGTGAACTGTGAGGAAAAATAAATAAATCAGGGGAGTGTATCTTTAAGCTACTAAGCTGTTTTGGAGGAGGTGGCTGAGAGGTGAAAGGAGCCTTCCAGGTTGTAGCTTCACGTTGTCTGGTGCCGGAGATTTCACCACTTAACCGATCATGAATTTGTAATGGACAGTCCTGGCAAGTGTCCACATATAGCACAGTGCCACTGCCAAATTAAAAGCATACTTGTATACATGTTGTGAGTGCAGTAATTGAATGATTGTATTTATAGAATAGCATGTTATAAACATTGTATTAGATGATTGGAGAGAGCAAAATCCCCACAGTAAAAGCATTTTGTACATATATTATTTATTGCTGAAGTGAGACGCTGAAAGGAATTTGCATAAAAGCATGAATTGTCCAGTGAATCCATTATTTATAAAAAAAAAAAAAAAACACTTTCACTTTGTTGTTGCAGGTGGAGTTTTTAGAGTTAAGTAAACTACTATTTAACATTCTCAGGCACAAAACCCAGAGCACCTACAAAGCTCAGGCACAGATGTTTACAAGCTTTCACAGCAGTTTTGTGTTCCTACACAGTATTCCTATTCAGTTTGTGAATTAAGTATGTGGGGCTAAAAAGCAGCAGCTCATCAGTTGGCAACAAGCCCTCAGAGACAGAGCCGAGCAGTGCAGCCATTTCGGAATAGTGGCCGAAATCTGTACTGCGGGTCATCCGAGACCCTTGAGTCAAGAAAGACATTTTGTCATACATATTCAGTCATAGCTTAGCAGGCACCCCGGGCCTACGCTTGCTTTGGATTTCTCCACATCTTTAAGCGGTGTGGATCAGCCTGCAGTAAGAGCAGTACTCCGTATATAAAGAGTTTGGAAGGTGGTGTCTTTTATTTAGCCTTACCAAAACTAAAAGCACAAGAGAACAATTTGCAATATGGTTACCGTAGCTACAAATCTCCTGCCTTTTCTGTCGTGTAACATTTGTCTGAAAATACTAGGGCAAATTTGGCTGTTCAATATGAAGATTTAACAATTTGTTCTTTTGGCAGAAAAGAATCAGAATCAGAACGCAGTTTCAGTGATGATTTCCACCACATTAACATGGTCAAATGCGGTAAAAGAGATTGAAAAAAAGATTCATAATGAACTGAAAATGTTTTCACACTTCTCAACAGGTGGGGTCAGTCCGGTCTGCCCGGGGGATTCAACCCAGCGGGTCAGGGCGAGGGCGCCACGGTGTGCCACTGCGGCCACAGTACGCCATGGTGCATAAAATAAAAAAAACATAATAGCTAGAGCATTCATTCTTTTTGCAGCAAAAAGTTAAGGATTCTGTCTTTCGCGCCATCACGTTACGTCACATGCGGAACATTAACAAAACTATCAAAACGCCGTCGCGCTACATCCGCTCACAAAAATGAACATATCTCAAAAACTAAAAAATGTGCAGATGTGCACTGACCAACCTTTTAGGTATATGAAGCATTTGAAGATACTCAAAGAAATGAAATCACAATAAGCAAAAATACCAATGTAGGCACTGGCAAACCATTACTATTGCAGAGTTCAAAGGGTTAAAGCAATTTTTTTTTTTCTGTTTTCTACATGTGTCATCAGTGCTCAAAGTGCTGCTGTGGTGACGTAGTTTAAAGAGCAAAATAGACACACACAGGCAGGTGGAAGCGGAGGTGGATGGGTCCAACAACACAAGGCTTTCATCAAGGAGACCGCTGTTCGTGTGCCTTGCGTTACATTTCACTTTACAATCAGCTGATCGTTCATGGCCCGTGTTCACAGCATCAAGTCACATTTTCACTGTACAAATGCAATTTTAAGCCCAACCATGTTGTTTTTTTCTAAACCTATACTATAGTGGTTTTGTTTTGCCTAACCCTGAGCAAGTGTTTTGGTTTAATTCACAACATTAAGCACGTGTTTACTGCAACCGAAAAGCGACGCTGAGAGGTCTGACAAAGCGTCAGTATGTGATGAGTTGGTATGAGAACCTGTTGGGTTGATAGGTGCAGCAACAGTAACTAAGGAGGGCGGGGCTTAGCCAACATTTTGAACCATTAGGTGTAATATATATTTTATAGTCCATCAACAGCCGCATGACGGTAATATTTTGGATTTATTGATGTGGGCGAACAGTCTGCCGGGCAGAGCCGCAGACAGACACTAATGCACATGCAGGTTAGAAGGAAGCAATAGCAACAATTTTGGCATGAGAAGCTTTTAATGGAATGAATGGGCTGCCAACTTACTAGAACGGTAGACAGGCTCACCTCAAGAAAGTAGCTCATCTGTGCTAGTCGCTATTCTGAAATCTGCATCTGCATCTTAATAAAAAAAAAGGCCCTCCTACTAAAATCAGATATCTTTGTAGTTTGGTATTTAACTATGTAACATCACATTACAAGAACACTTGTATTTTTCTGTCTCAGGAACAAATCCAGTCACAAATCCTACTGTAGGTGGTGAGTCACATGGTTTCTCCGGCCCTTCATCTGCTGACACAGAAATAGGAAAATTCATAGCACCACTGAATGTAAATGAAGATGTCATGAATCAGCTGTCCAATCTTCCCTAAGTGGCCATAGTGGGCACGGCACCATTCAAAACCTGAAAAAAATTAGATGAATTCATCCCGCTCCATGTCGGGCGGTTCTTATCCTTGGCGTCATCCATTCAAATTTCACTCACTCACATTTCATCTGGTTTTATTTCTTACATGAGGCATAACTCATCGCTTTTAGATTAGCTTCTAGTTGGCGAAATGAGCCATAAATATCTTTTATGCTGTATTGGTGTGGAGTGCTTCCCCTTTTCCGACTGCCTGAATAATTCTCTCCCCGCTGTATGTTTTATTGTACAGCAGAGATGTGCCACCATTTGCTGTCTTCAGCTCTGTGTACTGCTGTTTGTCTCGCAGATTTAGTGCAAAAGCACTTTCTTGTAGAAGGTATAGTATGTTATAACTGGGTCTCAAAAAATAAGATAGAATTAAAGTAATTAAAATAAATTAAATCTCTTTGATATAAAAAAAAATGAAAGTATTAGGGCTATCAAAGCTAATGCGATAATAGCGTGTTAATTAATATCTTAAACGCATTAATATAACTTGCGATTTTTAAGGTTTTAGCGGGCTCAGATTCGAAGCTAGCATGAAGATACTGGCATCATGAAACTAGAAAACCTAAGGAATCCATTGGTACCAACCGTGTCATACTAGCTTGTCGCAAAGGAGGCTAAATAACGCGCCAAAATTACGCTAGATTTTGGTGAGGAAAAACTGGCATGGTTATATTCAAAGGGGTCCCTTGACCTCTGACCTCAAGAAATCTGAATGAAAATGGGTTCTATGGGTACCCACTTGTCTCCCCTTTGCAGAAATGCCCACTTTATGATAATCACATGCAGTTTGGGGCAACTCATAGACCCAACATGACAGCTGTTGCTGCCTGTTGGGCTTCAGTTTGCCATGTTATGATTTGAGCATATTTTTTTATGCTAAATGCAGTACCTGTGAGGGTTTCTGGACAATATTTGTCATTGTTTTGTGTTGTTAATTGATCTCCAATAATAAATATATACATACATTTGTACAAAGCAAGCATATTTGCCCACTCCCATGTTGATAAGAGTATTAAATACTTGACAAATCTCCCTTTAAGGGTACATATTTAGCTTAAAAAAATGTGCGTTTAATTTGCGATTAATCACGATTAATCATGAGCAATCATGCGACTAATTGCGATTAAATATTTTAATAGTGCCCTAAAATAAATCTCTTTGATATAAAATATAAAAGATTTGAATGTATAGAATAAAATGTCTTTTTTTCTAAGCCGTACAAAATTTGTTACACAGGCCAGGAGCCCTTCATGTCCACCACCACTCCACTAAATCCTCAGCCCCCTAATCTCCCATAAACACTCCCTGACTGTGGAGCTTCCTTGGCATTGCCAGCATGTGTGTGCCAGCCCCATATACCCATTAGCATCGCTAAGCCTCTCACCCCCCAGCCCCCCACTCCTCATAGCAAAGGTGAGTTTTGTGTGACGATTACCTCACGTTGCACTATGGGTGGCGTTAATCCTCAACTCTGGCAAAGAAATCTTCAAAACAGAAAGTACTTATACATCCCTATCCGCCACAGTCAAGTTGCTTGTCATCAACGGCAAAAGGTTTGCATACTGCAGAAATTGAATTTGCTCTATATCCCTGTAGTTTCATCTCTCCCTCCTCCTCCCTTTTCATAACCTCCCTTCACTTTTTCTTGCTCATCTTCCTCTGCTTTATTTGCATGTTTATAATTCCCCCTCGCTAACCTCCTTTCTTCTGCCACACACACACACACACACACACACACACACACACACACTCTGATTGTTTTCCCTCTCTCGCACAGCATGCATTCCAGATTATTCCAATCCCTTCATAAATAGGAAAACTACAGTAAACAAAAAATCAGAGGAGGATGCTGCCAGTGCAAGCAGACAACATTTCTCTCTATTTCTTTTCCCCCCTCGCTGCCTGTGTGCTCTGTGCCTCTCATTCTCCCAGCACACTGCAGCTCCTCCTTCCACCTCTCTCATCGGCCGCCCCTCCCTCTTCCCTCTCTCCGTCTCTGCTAGGTGCAGCATGTATGTGAGCGCGTGTGAGCCAGCAGAGCCGCCTGTGTGTTTACATGTCAGCCTATCGGTGCTGCCGGATTTAGAGCATCTGGAGAGGACAGAGGCATTTCTCAAATGCCCCTCAGACAAGGGATTCTCGCCGCTGCATACATCCCTCTTTCCCGTTTGAATCCAGTCCCGTCTTGAATCCTGCGTCCCCGTCTCCATGCTTTCGGAGGCATTTTGAATTTCCTTGGCAACATGGAGCTGCCTGAATTAGAATTCTCTGCATGACAGTCCTGGTAAGTGCTCTGTCTCTATGGTGGGCTTTGAGCGCTGAGGCATTGGATCAGATTTATTATGGTGCAGTGGTGGGGCCAGGGGTTTCACCAGGGGAGCAAATTAATGTCAGGAATAAAAATTGTGTATCGTAGGCAAATGGAAGGGATGCGAAGAGGGAGTATTATGCACTGAGGAGGGCTCTAGATCTGCTTTGTCATCCAGATGGCTTTCATTTCGTTGTGTGCTATGCAATCTGGGTTTGTACTGTGTGTGGATCAACACATATACAGTATATGTATGAATGTACAGTATTTAGCTTAGATGTGTTTTTTCTAGGTACAGGTGTACACTATAAATATTATATAGTATGCGTGTGCACGGATGCTTGCAAACACACCTATGTCCTATATCACAGCTGAAGGTGTGAGGCTGAGCAGGAGTCTGTTTTGTGTTTCCTCCTGAGTGCCAAGGTGGTTGTCGTTGCTTCCTATAATCTGCCCTCATTAACATTCATGTTCCCTTCAAATGCCAGTAAACTCACACTTATTCATTCTCAGCAGCCTTTTTTGCTGTTGGCTGTCTCCAGTGGGAAATGATGAGGGGATCCTATGCAGGTGTTTGATTTGCCACAGGTTAGATGGATGGGTGGCAGTGGTGGTGATGGGGACGGGGAAGGGGAGGTTGGGGCGTGGAGAATGAAGCCCAGATGATTATTTATGCAAGGCAAAATAAACGACCTCCTCATAGTTTAATTTCTACTGCTTGTTATATTTGCATTTTTATAATCACGGCTGCAACGCTCCAGCAGGCAGACAGCGATGAGTGGAGTCTTCCTCTCCGGTTTTTAACAGAGCAGTAACAACCTCTGCGAGCCACAGACCCCTGACAGTCTCTGAGTGAAGGGTCTGCTCTTCACGTCAAGGCTTTATGAGCTAGACAAAGCTCTTAATTGGGGCGCCGTAATCAGGTTATGACAGCTGATTGGAATCTTTTTTTTTTGTGGTGGTTATTAATGCGTGTCACTGTGCGCGCACGTCTGCCGCTCCGAAGCACTCAACGCAATTTCGACAGACTGAAATGAGCGAGGCTGATGATGTTGATGACTGGAATTTCTGATTACATCTGGTGAACAAATGCGTGATTAAAACTAACTTGCTGTTACTGGGCAAACTGTTTTTCCAACAATCTACGTGCTGTCGGTATCAGCTTGTTTCATATTACAGCTATACGTCAAGACTGGAGAATACACAAGTCACATTTTATCACACCGAATATATAAGATGCAAATGTATGTTGTATCAAACGTATTTTTGCTTTACCACAATGTTTAACCTGCATCAGAGGATTTTTGCAGTTACAGTAGCAGTTGGGGATCTAAACAAACAAACACAACACTGAATATGTTTACATGCACACTAATATTCCACTATTATTCTGAATATGATAATATTCCTAATCTAATACGGGTCATGAAATTGCATATTCTGAATTAGGCCTTATACGGTATGGAGCATTTTCCGATTAAGACATGTGGGATATGCCGGTATTATTCTGGTTTTAGGAGCATTCTTCGGACATGTATACAGCGCATTCAGAATATGCGTCTCAATTGCGTTTTTTTACGTCAATTTGCGACACACGGCCTCTTGCCTCAACTAACCGACAGTTTGCAGAGATGCTTGACCAAAAGAAAAGCACGCATTTCTGGTCGGAAGGAGAAACACATCTACTTTTAAACATTATGAAAGACTTGGTTATCAACAGGTTTTTGGATACGCGCAAATATCGCAAAACCGACCTTCTCAAGAAAGTGGTTGAAGGAATGGCTGTAAAATGAGAGAGTGCGCTCCGGCTGGTGGGCAGTGCTTGGTATTTCCTCAATTTGATCTCAACATGGCTGCGGGGTCAAAAACGTTCTCATTTTACAGCTAAACAGTACACTGCAAGATGGTTCTGAAAACATTTGAGGCGAGAAATAGGCATTACAGTAACAGAATATTGATTTATATTTGATCAGCGCTGCCTAGTTTGACCGTTTGATCGGATTACGCAAGTGATTGACAGCTGCTCAGAGAGGGCAAGGCTCCAGCTCGGCTCTGATTGGTTGTTTTCCTCCGGTCTGTGAAATCTTCCAGATGCCGTTGGGAGCACCGGAGGACACAGAGGCACATGATTTTTTTTTCAGAATGCCTATATCATGCCCTACTGTCAGGATATAGTGACTTTTTTTTAATCATATTTGCTCCAACCTGCCTATTGCTGCTTTAATCAGAGTATTTAAATGGAAATAGTAGTGGAATATCCATCTTCATTAGCCATGTAAACAGCTTAGTAGGAATATTGCTTTTTTAGGAATAAGAGCAAAAAACAAAATATGTTGTGCATGTAAATGTAGATACTGACATATTATCACTGTTAAAAAATGTGGCAAATTTGTTTGCAAAAAGTTACAATTTTATATTTGTATCCCCCCGATAAATATGAATCCAATATTCAGTCTTTTTAGCTCTGTTTTGATCTTCACCACCTCCTGAATATCTGTCCCTTTAGCTGCTAAATGCTAATTTATGTTCACCTGCTGTACAACAACTTTGTCTACCTGCCATGTGGAGCTGGGCAGGTATGGTGGCTTTATCAGAGCTTTTTTTTTACTGAAAACAGCTGCCTGCCTTGGCTGTGTGGTCAATTATATTCAATTTACACTATATAGTTGCTTGTGTTTTGCACAAAAACCCAGTACAGCACGCGACAGCTGCATATATGAGTAGCCTAATGGGTAAAAGCATACTTTTATATGCTCTTAGTTCAAATGCCTATTGCTTACAGTAGGTACCTGCATAAGGCACATGACCTCCGCAGTCCTCTGAGGCTGCCAAGTGGCAAACAGAATAATATAAAGTTGAGTGTGTGCAATGCTAACATATATAATTATCTACAAACATTGAAGCAAAGGGAGCTTGTGGAATATATAGGACCCAGAGAGGTTCTTAACTTTATGCCCCTTATAGCGTACACTTGAAAAATAATAAGCGCACTGGAGTATGAACTCACTTCACTCCCGACATCTTGGAGGAAAACAAATCTCAAAGATTTCTCTTAGTGAGCTGATATATCACGATTCTATTCAAATGTAACAACTGACAAACTGTGTATAATCATGTTACCAGTACTAGTAACAAAGTGATTAATACTAGTACATTGATTACGACAATGCAGACACACATATGGAGCCAATATATATACTCCATTCTATTCCATTCCAAACAAAACAAAACACAATCAAAGCAGTGCTGCTGTCCATTTTTTTTCACACTGCTTTGTTTCACGCTGTCATGTGCTTAATATTCTGTGACATAGCGGTCTACATAACACTGAACAATAGTCAATTTCCTCACAGTAGGATGAAATGGGGATCATCAAAGCCAAGGTAATGTGTTTACAGAAGGATTTAAGTTTTCTTCCCAGTTCAAATGGAATAATAGTCAAGCTGACAAATCGCATGTTGGAGGAAGTTACAATCAGCGGCATCGGTGGGGAAACTCAGGGGAGGCATAAATAAGTATATTCAAATGAAAGCAGATTGTGTTGTTCCAGAGTTCACTATATACAGTATATAGGCTCTGAGTGAGTATCAATGATACAGAATGAATAATGTCAAACTGAAGCCTCTGTAGGGTCTCTTAAGGTTTATTTTTCTCATGTTTGGCTCTAATTATAGCGCATTTTATTTACAGCTAAAATTAGGGCACTCCTGCACATTTCAACAGTTCATTCGCGATGACCCAGAAAGGAGCAACGTATAAAGTGGCCAGAAAACATCGAGGGTGTTACTATTAAAGCATTCTCTGAAACAAGATCCATCTGGAATCCAGATGCTGCCACAAAACGGGTAACATCAGCCACCGGGAAAAGGAAACGGTGAGGGGGTGACTGTGGTGAAGAATGCCACACCACGTGTTTACGCAGTCTCTGCTGGATGCCGAGGTGACAGACAGAGGCAGATCTGTCACAGGATACTCAAATTTGCGTTCTACAAATGTATTCGGAAGGTCACAGTCCTGCTGCTCTGCAGCAAGCAGCCTTCCTCATTTAAATGTAATAATAACAGCTTTATGCTAAATAGGAGGCAGTCAGGGGCTGGTAGAATGGAGGGCCGAGATTGCCTCATGTTCGTGCATTTGTACGCCACTTTCGCGCGTCATTCTTGTACACCACGCAAACGTCCGCACTTAGGTTTAGGCAAGAGAAACACTTACTTAGGTTCTTAGTTAGGGTAAGGGAAAACGTTGTGGTTGGGTTTAAAATAAGTGAGTGAACTAAGTAAGACACTGTAGCCAAAGGATGGTGAATATCCCTGACAAACAGGATTTGTCTTGCTTGTCCCCTCAACATGCTAGGATGAGAAAAAAATAGCATTCGTAAGTCAATGGCCATTTGTTTTAGGGCGTCAGGAATCTGCGACCCCGGGATGCCCTGTTATCCTGTTGAGCCGGGGGGGCTTGATCAATCATATGGAAATTGCCGGTTTTGACACTCGAGTGGTCACGAGATGACCCTCCAGGAAGTGTTAAAACTTTTAACGAGTCTGAAAAGCCCCTTTTACAACTCAAACAAGCAAGACCATTGACTTCCTTTTGGGCGTCAAAGAACCATTTGTTCAAAATTACACACACCACCATCCCGTCATCTTCAAACTCTGGATGACCTCTGAACTGTAAACCCATGATGGAGCAACATTGTCATCCAGCGGTGATCTGAGTAATCTGTGCTTCGAATGTAATCACTTAATAACTGTGTTTAAAAGTCATCCTGTTTTAGAATTAGTATTAATTTCTTTGTAGTATAATCATTAATGGTACTGCAATAAGTTTTAATGTTTTTATCAGTGATGTTCAATAGATGTAATAACTTAAGTTTAAAGTTATTGAGAATGAGTAATAACTTGAACTTAGAATTCAATTTTGACAATCATGATACTAATGTTTGATTAAAACATTAGTGGTTTTATAGTTTTGATATGTGTCTGTCTCGTGCAAAAGAAAGGAAAAATTAGTAAAGAGGGAATTCTGATTTTGCGCGTGTAAAGGTTTATTCAATAATGAATCGATCTGAGAGAGAGAGGGCCTCGACCCCTCCCTCCCAGAGAGGGTTAAAGAAGAGATGACACAGAGTCACAGTAGTTCTGTTGTCAGAAGAAGTTGGGAAGTTGTCCGCAGGGAGATGACTCCAGCAGGAGCTCTCCAGAACTTCTCCGTTTGATACACACATTTCATTTGTGTGTTTATTTTCTTCCTCATGTTCATTTTCTGAGTCAAGTGACTTCTAAAGGACAGCATTTTTAAAGATCTTTTGTTTATCTCGCGTGATTTAAACGATAAGTGCTAGTCCAGCATTTCGAGTTTTTCCGTGAAATGGATAAATTCTAAAGCTTCAGAAGATAATCCGACTTCAGCTTTTTGATCTCTTTCAACGAGTAATCAGCCAACGGACTTCAACTCCCACATTCAATGTTCTGACGAGAAAGTTGAATGTTCTCCACGCTTTGCTGTTTGGTATCCCGGGCCAGCGGAACCGATCTCATCAAACCCATCCAAAGGGCTTGTCTATCCAGACAACGTGTGAGGAAACTGCCTCTGGACCCACAGAACCAACTGCAGCGATAAGTGAATGTTCCGTGGCTTTATGATCAAAAGTTGTTTGTCAGACATATCTTCTAAATTTCCTAATCTTCCAAATTATTAACTGCAACTTTTATAGCTTAGAGAGAGAATAATCAGACTTCCCTCACTACTAAAGTTCCAATCAGAATTGCGTCATTGAATTTTCATTTCATTCATTCATTAATTACCAGTGTTAATTAGTCATTTGTATTTCATCACTTCATTTATTCAGTTATGACGATTTATGGTAAATAAATGTTTCAATTTATCACTACGTCCTGTCTGTGTGTATATTTCAAAGCAGAGCTTTAGATCAATGAATTCAGAACTTATACTTCAGACTTGAGATTGATTAATGATCAATACTTATATTAAAATAGTTTCCTCTTTTCCTATAAAAAGTGGTGGTGCCCCGAATTAAGTATTTCTTTATTTTACGAGTGCAAATCTTTCATTACATGTGGAGTGGTTAAACGCTACAACACGTACGGAAACAACGCGAGACAACTACAGAAAACACGTCACAATTGTCAATAAAAGACACATGACATCGTCACGTGACAAACGTCTCTAACGTAACTAACAAAACAAAACACTGGTCAACAACGATCTCGAACACCTGTCTTCAACTTGTTGGACCCATCCAACTCGCCATCCGGCCAAATAAGCGGTCTTTCTCGCTTTTTATACTACGTCACTAACTCTTACCGTAGCATTTATACGCAGATGTGTTTTTGCAGTCAGTACAGGATACATGGCGTACAAATGTACTTGCTAGGCTAAATGCCTTGTGCATTATTGTAGCATTTATACATGCGGGCTGAGGTTGCCTCATTTTCATGCACCTGGCTGGAGTCAAGCTCTAGAATAGCGGAGCCTACAATGATCAATCCGGTCTCACAGGAAGGCGTATAAATACCATGACATTACACGGAAACTGCGAGTCATTAGTATGCATTTTTGCGTGTCATTTGTACGCTGATTTTTCATGTCATTTGTACGCCACGCAAACGTCCACAGTTAGGTTTGGGCATGTAAACCACTTATTTAGGGTAAGGGAAAACATCATGGTTGGGCTTAAAATAAGTAAGTAAACTAAGTAAAACACGTACGGCAACAACGTACGGCAACAACGTACGGCAACAACGTACGGCAACAACGTTACACAACTACGGAAAACATGTCACAAATGTCACGTGACAAGCGTCACTAATGTAACTTACAAAACAAAACACCGGTCAACAATGGTCTCGAACACCATCAACCTCGCCACCCACCCACCATAAGTGATTTTTCTCGCTTTTTATACTACGTCACTAACTCTTACCGTAGCATTTATACGAGGATGCGTTTACATTGCAGTCAGTACAGGTTACATGGCGAACAAATGACTCGCGGAAATCAAAAAAAGGTGTACTTATTGCACATTAAACGCCTTTATCCTGGCAATCATACGCCTTTTCGTGCGAACAGACAGCAATAATACACATTGGAACTGATCGCGGTGGACATCTTGCAAAGACTCTCTTCCCATTCATCTGTCTGTCTGTTCATCTCGTCCTTTTGTTTGGCGGGTATCTATAATATAACTGACACCAGTGGTCTGGTTCCTTTCACTTGAAAGAAAGGACAAGATGAATTATTGCTCTGACTTTCTGTATTCACAAAACTGTAAGGACTGAGGCCCGTAATTAAACCTCTGGAATCTAATGCCATTTTTTTTCTTTATCAACACCAAGGCTGAAGAATTCCTACAAAGATACTGAGGCACAGAACTTGAAGAAAGCAATTAGAGCACACTGCTCAAATGAATGGTCTAAGTTTCCTTGTATCTGTAAAAAAAAACAGAACTTGATATTTGTACTGTAGCCGGTGATTATTGGATGAGTGATTTAGTGTGAAAATCTCTCAAAATCTCCTATTGTGCTTTCTATAGAGGGCTGTAAGAGGCTTGTCTGAGGTAAAATTGCCTTTAGCATGGCATTTAGCCCCTTCTTTTCAATTCCAGTCCAAAAACATCCTCTATTCCCCGATGGTGAGTAGGGGATAAAGGTTTGTGTAATTTCCAGCTGATCCTACTTGACTTTCAAGAGGAATGGGTGTTAATGAAGAAAGGAGCCCCTTTTTTGTCAATGAACCAAGAAATAGATCTGCATGGTAAGACTGTAAAACAGGTTAAATATACTGCGAGGTTCATTCCAGGCCCTGTTTTTACGATATTTTAATGAAGATCAGGATCATTTAGCTGTTTTAACATCCCTTGTCATGAATTGATTTTGTTGATGAGTCCAACAGGATGAAAATATCTTAGCGTCTTTAATTAGATCACGATATAATGATAAATAATGTAACGCAATATAAAATAAAAACGTCTTTGGATGGCAAATTAAAACTCCATTAAGCAATGTTTTCCGTATCAACACTAAATTAAATGAATGATGTAAAAGGCTTATTAGTACTGCTGATCTCGGAGAATGATTAGCCTACAGTCTGCAGCTCTGAGCAGCTTTCATCCTCTTCCAGTTAATTGTTTTGGTTCACCATGTAGTCCGACTGGTTGAGTCCCTCTGGTTCTCACTGACCCCCCCATATAAAAAAACGTGGGCAGCTGCTCCCAGCACAAAAGCTTTTCGCTCAAAAAGCTCCCACACACTGATTGTACACTACCTGCCCAGTGAGAAATAGTAGAGTAGGAGCCAGTATCTTTTGGAGAGTTGAGTGCCTGGTAAAGACCGTCGAACATCTAGGAAGCCAAAGAGACTTTATCTTTCAGGAGTTGTAAGACCAAACAAGGGCTAAAATGAAAGTGATAACTGGACCATTTCTCACATGGCCGAACAAACTGCCCTGAAGAATTTAAGTCCAACACATTAGTCACAAGAACACCACAGTACTTAAAGGCCATGGCTTTGTTTTGAAGTCTACTCTCTGGATCGCTATAGCTCAAAATGACCAAATGCAGCTTTAATTTAAAAACAAAACGAACAAATCTGCAAAACTGTTTCCATTTGTTCATACAGGGACCCTTAGAAAACACAATCTCCAAACGTTCTCAAAAAGAATTTGTTTTGTTTACAGTCTGATTAGTTCCTACTAGGGCTGTCGAAGTGAATGCAATTTGTTTTAACAGCACTAATTTCTTTAACACATGAACGCAACTTGCGATTTTTAGGTTTGTAGCGGGCTCAGTCTTAGAGCTAGAGATACTAGAAGATACTGGTGTCATATAAAACTAGAAAACAGAGGCCAAATAACGCTCCAAACATATGCTAAAAAGGGTCGCTTGACCTCTGACCCAGCCCTAGTTCCTACACCTTAACCATATGTTATGCTTCTAAATCCACCCCCTCAAGTGGGATTGTATAAATCCTGATTCTCAATCAAACCAGTCCTGATCTCACTCTCTTAAGGAACAACATTCAAGTTTGATGAAACATATTTCAAAGTAGTGACCACACTCATCATCAAACTCAACCTTTATTTTGATCTTAACTACACACCTGCAAAGTTTCGTGACTCCATCTTGAGCGGTTGTGACGCTATCACAGTGATAAAATCTGTGCACGGAAAGACAGAAATATGAACACCTGGCAAAGCACTCTAAACAGCCTGTGTGGTGGTTCCCGATACAGTAGATGTCTCCAGCTCCACATGATGACTCACACACAGACTCACAACGTGAAAACAATATCAGCGTCGCTGTCACGGCTCATAATCACCAAATCCAAACCAAATCATCTTAATCTTCTCGATTTTAAGAATTGATTAGTCATGCTAAACCTACATTTCATATTCAATCTGATCCAACTTCAGAAATCCTATAATGATGGTTACACATTGTAACCAGACATCTATGAACACAGTTGGAGCTTTCTGATGAAGCTCTACAGGTGTAACCCCAGACAATCAGGATGAGCCTGAACAAGTTCCCTGTCGGCACTCACTTAAAGGTGCTGAATTTGAAATTCAGAGTATATCTGTTGCCACCGCACGGCTCCGACCAGAGGCTGGGCGCTACACTTCCGCGACGGCGCCGTCGGTCGGGACAGCGTTATCAGTTGTAACCGCCGTATTAGTGCAGTGCAGAGCGGCAGCCGTGAGCTAGCCAGTGGGGCACGCACACATGCACTAAAAGGCATGCGCAGCCAGCCCGGCTTTGTCAACAAAGCACAGAGAAACTCGTATTACAACACATAGAGGGAGAGTGACTTCATTCTCTGCTCAGGTAAACATTACTCCTCAATATCTTTACATAGCAAATAGTTGTTTGCTGCTATATTAATGCTCTGAATATCGTATAAAGAACCTTTAAAGCTCAGCATATTGGGACATTAAGAATGATGTTCATTGTGATTATTATTTTTAGAATTGCTTATGTACAGAACAAGCCGCCTAAAAAGATGATGCTTATTATTACATGGACGTACATTCAACATGACATTAAAGACCGATGCACTCAGAGTTCTGAATGTAGTAAAAAGTTTGTATTCAAGCATGGCTGACACCCACGCGTTTCAGCAGGCGTCTTTTCTTCAGGGCGTGATACGTAGGTGTCAGTTCAGAACTCTTGAGTGCTGAGGATTTTCCCTTTGTTTTTCTACATGCCTCCAGCCCTCGCCTCCGAAAAGCAACTTTGTTTGCTGAGTGTCATGTTTTTTAATGATTTTTTTTTTCTTTTAAAACACAATGTTTTGATAGCGCTCCAGTTGTTCATTTCTGAGATGCTAACATACTTTATTGATTGTTCCTAAAGACAAAGACCTCATGGATTAGACATTTTGAAATTCATGGATTAAGAGTGTTTGTCTGCATGCATGGCAGAGGGTTCCGGCTTATGTGCTCTGTTTATGTTTGTTTTTGGTATACTGACAATTTCTAGACTTCGAGAATGCACAGAAAGCAGGGTGCACACAAATCAGAGCTTAGATGCAAAATGCTTCAAAATTGATGGTGATGTACTGGAGAAGAATTGTCTAATGTGTTTTACTTTAGTTGTGGCATATGGAAGCAAAAGTTGTCTTTGTTGCACCTATGTGCAGTGCAACAAAGTGGAGCAAGTCTTGCGTTGCCTTTCTTGTTGCTAGGCTGATGTGAATTGCAGTTTTTTGTTTTGTTTTATTTTGTTTTGCTGCAGTGTTTTTAGTGAATAGCAATTTGGTACTGGGTGTCTCTTTTTGGTTGTTATTGTGGTGATCCACATCAGTTCTTTTATCTAGTGTTGTAATTTAAAGGAATCCTAAGGGGCCTTTTTCACAGCAGACATTTTGATTTGTCGTAGTAGGAAAAGTTGTTGTTGGTAATAACATACCCTAAAACCGAAGCAGCTAAATGGAATTTGGCCATCATTATCATTTACCCCTGTGCTATTCCTACTGTGACATGTCAAAATGTCTTCTGTGAAAAAGACCCCATTGTATAATATTGAAATTACTGGAAACAGCTGAGCCGGGCACTTCAGTTGTCTTAAAAGGGGACATATCATGAAAAACTCACTTTTTCAGTGCTTGTGCACATATATTTGGTATATCTGGAGTGCCAACCAACCCACAAACTGTGAAATAAGACAACCCAGTCATTTTTTTGTGGGCTGTCTAGATCAGAAAACATGTGATTCAACAAGCCATTCAGATTTGGCTCCCCTTCCTATGTCACATGCAGGCTCATTAGAATATATCGCCCACAGCTTGAGAACTACCTTTACAAAGGTGCACCATATATTTCTAGCAAGCCAATCAGAGCAGACTGTGCTTTTTCAGGAGGAGGTCTTAAAGAGACAGGCACTAAAACGGAGCATTTCAGACAGAGGGTGAATACAGGTATATTCAGACAGACAGTGTGAGAAAAATAATCTGTTTTATGAGCATTGAAGCATATAATTATTCTAGTATAGGGCTGCCCAAAGTGGGGCCCTTAGGCCAAAGTTGGCTCGCCATAGGGTTCAATTTGACCTGCCAGATGTTAGCCATTTTTTTTTTTTTTTTTTAATTAGAGATCGTCGGCGATCCCGACCGACTTTACTGTCTTTCGGAGGCTGCAGCTAACTGTTTTAGAGCTAAAGTGAAGATACTGGTATCATATGAAACTAGAAACTTTAAGGAATCCATTGGCACCAACCCTTTGCTTATCGGAAAGGAGGCTAAATAACGCTCCAAAGTTAGGCTGAATTTTGGCGAGGAAAAACTGGCATGGCCATTTTATGATAATCACATGCAGTTTGGGGCAAAAAACCATGCAGTTTTTTGAATGCAGTATAAATGTTTTGTTTTCGCCAATTCTAAAAGTAGTGTATTTGAATATTTCTGTAAACTGGGGTCCCTAAATAGTCTTGAAATTACAAAAATTGGGTATGACTGGAAAGAATATTCAATTAGGGGAACTTGGGATCCTAGTACCACTTTGCATCTTAACAATATAATACAACGGGTGTTTGCTTTTGGCCCGTGGTCCATCATTAAGTTCCAGTTTTGGCCCTCCAAAGGAAAAAGTTTGGGCACCCCTGTAGTAGAAGCCCAAAATACAAGCATGAACCGGAAAATGAGCATGATATGTCCCCTTTAAGAATGTTGTGGCAGCCTATGATAAGCTACCGCTAATCAGGTCATGATAAGGTGAGCATCTCACACAAAACAAAACAAAAAAAGGATCTGTTGGATTGTTTTAGGTGCACTACAAAAGATGGAGGATCAAAGATGATTAGTCTCATCTACTGACCACACAGGAGATGAGAGGGGCCTTCTGATCTTCAAGCTAATTATTTCCAGATCAGTAGTATAGAGGATGAGCATGTGGGAAGGATGCAATTCTGACTGACTTGGCCAACACCCTTGGGAGGGGGCCTTCGAACGTAGCGCTGGTCCTGTGGAGGTCTATACACCGTCTGTAATCTTAGAAGAGGAATGCCCCTACAGGAGTAAAGCATGAGCCATTCATTTTCTAAAGCACATATGCAGCGGTGAAATGGGTTGCAGCGCCGCTCGCTTTTAAATGCTCACATTAATTATTGCTTTATTGTGCGAGAAATACCATGCAGAGATAATATTCCTTTTTCATTCACATGTATTTATGCAATTCGAAAAACAGCTTTTCACGTGATGGCACTAATAGGTTTTGTTTTTATTAGATTTGTGATTAAATAAGTATTGCATTACAACAAGCTGCTTGGCCGGCCTCCACCACTACCAGACATGATTTCTGACAACTGGATGAATGCAGTGTTGGTCAGTAAGTGCAGTAAAGGTACTTTGAGACAGACAGAGTCAAATGGACAGCCTAATGGAGACTGCTGTTTTCAGTTCCATTAACCACAGTGATGTTTAGGTGGAGAACAGGCATCTATGATCAACTACTCCATGTCCCCTGGCATCTTCGAGACCATTAATCTACAGTGTCGCCTGTCAAGTTGAAAACTATCCTGCATGAATGCCAAACCCTCAGTATCTGCCTGAATTTGTTGGAGAAGTACCCTTTAGAAGTTAGGCTCGTTGTTGTTCTCGACTCGTGGACCTCTGCTCCGCATCACCTTATGATTCTCCAAAATTAATACTAACATTCTGGTGAACTCTAACACTTTTGACTTTTTGTTTTTATGTCCAAGCAGCTGGTTGGTAAACGCAAATAGACTTCCAATTAGATAAGTCGAAACAATGTTGTTTGTGTTGTTTGTGTTGTGTAGCTCAGAAAGCTAGTTTTAATGAAAACAAAATGCTCTGAATGGGTGTTAAATCTTTTAGACTGTGTGGATTGTTTGGCTTCTGAACATTTATCATGCTGGATTATGGGGCATGAGATGTTTTGAGTAGGTTTGTTTTGAAGTATGCTGTCAGAGAACTATAGTATGAGAATCTATTGTGCGTTATTGAGGCATACAAGGTGACACAGGTAATTAAATATTGTCTAACATTTTCATTTTTGCATGAAATATTCCATCAAAAAAAAGCTCCTGTGCATTAGCTTGTCCTCCACAGTGATCACTCTAATTACCCAGACTTCCCTAAACACTCTTGACACTATCTCCTTCCAAAACTAAGTATACTGTAGGTGAGGGTATGTTCTGTGCAGTAACTTCTGAGGCAAACGTGTGTGCCTTTCTGGCTGAGAGCCCTGCTAACTAGAGGATACTGCTGTCAAAAATAGCAATAGTTTGCTGACCCCATGCAGGTGTGTTTCTGCATCTCAACAGGAGCAGTTCCCATGCATGCACTGAACCATTTTATCCTTCTCTAAGCATTTGATCCTGGCATGGTGGAGCGTCAGGCCATGCAGTTTCTTTTTAGGTTTGCAGGGGTTGTTACCTTTATCTTCGGCTTCCACGGAGGATTTGTTTCATGGGATTTCTCATATCTGACTGCTCATTCCTCTGGAGGATGTAGATTAGCTGGCAATGCAGTTCTCAAGTGTCTGGGTTAAACCAGCAAGTGTTTATCATAATTTAATTATTATCGCAGGTCATTGTATATTTGTACATCCCGGTCCCACAGGAAGGCGTATAAATAGCACAACATTACACGGATATTGATATGCGTCGTTGACATGCGTCATTAATATGCGTCATTGACATGCGTCATTGACATGCGTCATTGACATGCATCATTACACGTACATGCGTCATGAGGACGCATTTTTGCCTTTTCACATGCCATTTGTACGCTGCTTTTCGTGTGTCATTTGTACGCCACACAACAAAACAGTAACATCTGAAGTTAGGTTAAGGCAACAAAACCACTCACTTAGGTTTAGGACAAACATCATGGTTGGGCTTGAAATAAGTACCAAAAAAAGTAGGGCTGACTCAAATGCTTTGAAGCTTCAAAGCTTCAACCGTTGACATGGTATTCAACCTCAAAATCAGTATTCCAATGCTTCGTTTTTTTTGTTTTTGTTTTTTGTTTAAATATAAGTATATAATAATAATGTATTAATCCCAAAATAGTCCATGAAATAAGTAATAATCCCATCAAATTATTCAATATTCATATTCAACATTCATTATTATTAGTTATTCTCAGACGGATATCACTGTTTGTTATGTGTAGAGCGCTGTCCCGGGCACTGAAACAATGGAAATGGAGACAGATAGTAGGAGGGACATGTCAGCTTGCTGTGCCACGCCGTGAAGCGAAGCTTCGAATACCTTTGAATATTGCTCACCGAAGCTTCGAAGCCCAAAAAATGGTATTTGGGACAGCCCTAAAACTAAGTAATATACGTATAGAAACAACGTAACATAAATACGGAAAACACATCACAAACGTAATTTACAAAACAAAACACCGGCATCCTGGTTAAAAGTCGTGTTTGTTGGACCCATCTACCTCCCCACCTGCCCAAAATAAGCAGTCTTTCTTGTTTTTTTTTAGTCTATGTCACTAACTCTACGTGGATCTTACGTGGATGTGTTTACATTGGATTCAGTATAGATTACATGGCATGGCACACCAAAAGAATGAAAGGCGTCCATATTGAACGCTAAACGCCTTGCGCATATCGTGGTATTCATACGGCTTTTCATGCAAACGGGCTGATTTGTAATATTCCGACTCTTGGTATGTGTGTATGTCTAGATCTGCACAGAGGCTAGATATAAACACCTAATTTTGATTTACAAAGAAAATCAGCTGATAAAAGATGGAACCTTTTGTGTTGATAATTTAAGTATGTACCAAAAAAGCACAGAAATGTTTGCTGTTTCGATTTCACACACTGCTGTACAGTCTCCTCAAGAGACTTGTCCACTGTTATCTCCCACAAACATTGTCACTTCCATGCCGCCCACAAGGTTTTCATGTTTGTTTGCTTTCTGACTTTTAAATGTTTGCTTTAATTTTGTCAGTTGAACACAAACATACCAGTGGAAGCAATCTTCATCTCTCAAATCCTATATGTATTTACTTGTTACTTTGTAGCTGTCGCTTCCTTTTTTGTTTCATCCTCTATTCCCTGAACTAGTCGCAGAATTATGAAAGCTGTTTGGGAAATGTTTGCCAACAACAAGCTATGTGTAAGTGAGGAGCTAATGAGCACATTGTTCAACACTGTAATGAAGAAAACGGAAGCACGAAGTAGTCTAGAGAGTGCAATCATTGATGAACCGTCATAAACAGAAATTAAAGATGAGATAAGCCTTTATTGATCCTCAGAGGGGACATTCAGGAAAGCATCAATGACTGTGTGAGGTGTACAAGAGAAAAAAAATTATAAACTAAAAACTCAACAAAGTAGGGCTATCAAAGTTAATGCGATAGTAACGCGTTAATGCAAATTTGTTTTAACGCCACAAATTTCTTTAATGCATTAACGCAATTTGAGATTTTTAGGTTGTAACGGGCTCAGTCTTAAAGCTAGAGTGAAGATACTGGTATCATATGAAACAAGAAAACCTAAAGAATCCATTGGAAGCATCTAGCTTGTCGTGAAAGAGGGTAAATAACGCGGCAAACTTGAAAAACTGGCAAGGCAATTTTCAAAGGGGTCCCTTGACCTCTGACCTCAAGATATGTGTATGAAAATGGGTACCCACTAGTACCCACTAGTCTCCCCTTTACAGACATGCCCACTTTATGATAATCAAATGCAGTTTTGGACAAGTCATAGTCAAGTCAGCACACTGACAGCTGTTGTTGCCAATTGGGCTGCAGTTTGCCATGTTATGATTTAAGTATATTTTTTATGCTAAATGCAGTACCTGTGAGGGTTTCTGGACAATATTTGTCATTGTTTTGTGTTGTTAATTAATTTCCAATTATACACATATACATACATTTGCATAAAGCAAGCATATTTTTCCACTCCCATGTTGATAAGAGTATTAAATACTTGACACATCTCCCTTTAAAGTGCATTTTGAACTGATAAAAAATGTGCAATTAATTTGCGATTAATTGCGATTAACTATGAACAATTAAGCGATTGATCATAATAAAATATTTTAATCGATTGACAGCCCTACTACAAAGACATGGTCGATTTTTTTTATGTCACTAAATGGTGTTTCCCAAAGATTTAATGCTCTCGTGTATAGGCTAGGGTTAAGACAAAATAACGTTAAGACCTTGAAAAAGGATCTTAACTCTGATGTAATTTAATTGCAAACACTGCTACAAAAGTTGGGTCATATTATTGAATCCCAATAAGCAGCATTTGTCAGCTATGAAAAGGAAAAAAAATAGACACATCATCTGTGCCCAAACTGCAGGCACATCAAGCAAAACAAAAAGCTAAATTATTTAACATGTCAAGGGAAATACTCTCAGAACTCAAGCTGCATTGATGATTCATGACAGCGGTCACAAGTTGAAACTGTCCAACAGAGACATTGTAGACAAATACAGATCAGAGTTTCTAGTTTCCCTATATCCCAATAGTCCTTCTAACATTACGCTCCACAACAAACGTACTTAACAATAACTAAAAACAACCGAAGGGCATATATGCACTGATGCGTTTAGCTCATTTGTCTGCAGAAATCCAGTGACCCATTAGCACTGGCACCTCTCTTCGGTTTGCCCTGTATCAAACAAGGCACCGTGAGAGGGGAGATGCACAGATTCAAGGCAACAAGAGACTAATGGTGAGCCGAGACATGCTTTTTGAAAGGAGACTATATGACACGGTGAGAGGTCCGCGGAGAAAATGCGAGCAGTCATAGAAGGGCAGGAGAGAAGAGGCTTGTCCACTCGTATTCCTCCTCCTGCACAAAACCATCAAAAAGAGGAATGGAAAGAATCAGGGTGCGGGCGAAGAATACCAGGAGCGATAAATCAAAGGCTAAAATTCAAAAAATGACTGTAAACCCCACTCTAAACATGTTAAAACTGTGTATAGAAGGTAGTAACTGTCAGGTTATTCGCCAATCTGTTTTTTTTTTTTCTTTACAGAAATTCATCTCAAGGTCAAAACAAAGTGGTGATACAGCGAGCAGATCTGAGCTGTAAGGCCAGATTACACAGATAGTACCCCTGCCCTTACTACGCTCTGAATCATAAATCATGCATGCTACTCTGGTAAGAGAACCACCACTGCATTTGCATTTGCTTGTTTTTCGATTAGCAAGGACATCAGCGGGCCTCATCTTCATTCACATGCCCGACTTGACAAGATAAAAATCACATTCTGTGTCAAACAGATAAACACGACGCCCATTTTCTGCGTCGAGTATCTCAGTAATATTTCATTTCACTCCGAGGTTTAGCATCTGTCACAATGGATCAAAGTTAAACGTGTGCTGGTCTGTTTTAGAAAAATATTTCACCATCCCATTGCACAAGTCTACATGCAATCCATCTGCAAATTCACGTAATTAGAGAGAGAAAGACAGGAGTGGGAGGTCACAAAGGAGCTACCGATAGACACTTAAGCTTTCATTCTGACAGTCTGCTTTTTACAATGCTCTACAGACACTGGATTGACACCCGACGTGTCTGACATATGCAGCCAGCAGGAATTAACAGTTCCGGAGGAAGTGAAAATGGAGGCTGCAATTACTGCTCCATTGGAACTACTCAGACCACAATCCAAACTGCTTCAGTCCCATGACTTTAATTCACTGAGAGTGATGTCTAATTTGTGTTTGGGCAATAAAAGCAGTCTCATCTTCACTATCAAGTTTAATATTTTTTATTTAACGCTACAAAAGTGTGGTAGACAGCCAAAGAGGTTCTAAAAAGCACTACACCGATAATTTGAAGCACTCTTACCAAAACACTTTTGTGGTGGATGAGTTACAGACAGAATATGCACTGCAGTGCCTATTCAGCTCCCATGTATGACAACATGATGAGTATTCGGACAGAGACTCTTTTATCCTCTCATAACGGAATCTCCTCTTTGAAATGTTAAAGATACATTTCTTTAAATCACTTTTTATTGTTTAATAATTTAATGAAAATGGGGAATTTCGCTATGTCCCTATTTTAAAGCATTATAGATATACTACTTGTTTAGCAAATCACACCAATTTTTTTGCTTCGTTTTTCAGGATTTTAGATTGTATTTTATTCAGATAAAAATACCAAAATAAAAACAAATCCAGGGCTGACACGGTGAATTAATTCCCCCTGTGGTGATGATGATTTGATATAAATAAGCTTTATTCTTTGGCTATTATTGGGTATAGTGATGTTTTTTAAATGACAAAGATGACAGTTTTAAATGAGGGAAATAAATCCCGACGGGTTGCCGCATCGTCCTGTCTGGATTATTTATTTGTCTGGGTTTATTTATTTATTTCACACAATGACCAGCTCGCTGTACATTATCTTGCTTATTACACGGCTACTTACTGAAGAAATCAATAATTTAACACAAAAATGGTCCTCCAGAGTCCGGGATCAGAACTGCGTCCATAGCAACGGTCTGGTATACATAGCAGCGGTCTGCTTTAAAGAAATAACAGATCGTAGAGCGCTGTGATTGGCCAATCAGAATCGAGTATTCAACAAATTCACCGCTTTGGTTGCGTCTGGTTGCTATGATACAGAATATCCGCAGAAGTAAAAATGTCGGCACAAGGTAGAGGACTTGCTCTGGATGAAGGGAAGGCTGTATGAATGTGTATTCATTTCTCCTCCATTGTTGTTGTTGTATGATATGACGGTTTGGTTTTGCGGTATTTGTCCCGCCCCTCCTCCATTGTGATTGGACGGCTGAGTAAAAAGTGACAGTGACGAACGCATCGTTTAAACCAAATTGAAAAATGTTCAACTCTTGCCAACCAGAAAAAAAAGCACCATACGCGCAGCGCTCAGTGCAGAACAGACACATTGCAAAGAAACGGTTGCGGCGGTTGCTTGCCATCCCCTGCAGTTGGCTTGTCAATAGCGCGGTATTGAAATATAGTGGGTATTGCAACAGCCCTAAAGAAATTACAGTGTAATTTCTCTTACTTTGCATGAGGCTCTTCTAAGAGTGTGTCCCACCGATATAGCTGCGACTTAAATCGCATGATTGATGTGAGAAGTAGAGCTTGAAGGTTTTAGCAAGTTAAGGTTCCCCTGAGTCAAAAATCAAATAGGGGTTTAAAGCCCTCTGACAATCTCCGTCTCTCCATTTGTCACCGCTTGGCAGCAATCTCTGTTTTATGTCACCGCAAGGTCACCAGCTCAGCAGTGGCATGGAATGTGTTAAGTTTGCAAATATTTCAGGGAGCCATTTAAAGATATAGCTTGACATTTTTGGCTGCTAATTAAAAAACGTGTGTATGAGCGCCGGAGACAATGTGTCACTGATATTGGCAGTAATTGTTTTCATCATACTCAGAAGTGAGAAGCACAGCAGGGTGGTTATATTGTGTGACCAAGTCCTTTTATTGATTGGCTGATTTCATTACTTGTGAGGAAAGTCGCCATAATGAAATGTTATGCAAGGAAAGGCTTATTGCTTTGTAAAGGTGTGCAGATGAAAGCAAAATTGTGATTTCCACTGACTTTGCAAAAGTTCTGAAAATAGATTTTTCAAAGGTTTTATGATGTAAGAAAAGTATTCAGCTCATAGCCAAAATGGGCCTGTAAACTGGGAGGACTCATTAGTATCAGATAATGGTTTATTATCATGAAACTGTGAATTGCAAACCAATAGCTCATCAAACTGTGATGGTAACCCTTTTTGTTCCATCACAGGAAGGGATTTCATTACTATTTTAGATCTTCTTATGAAATGCAAGGAAAGCATTTCAGGAAAACAATAATTGAACACTGAAAATATAATATATTCTTGTTATTTTTATACATTTGGACAGCAATATCTTATGAAGAAACATATGTCTACAAACGGAAGCCTATCAGTAATTAGACATAATGTGGCTTTTGCTTCATGAAATCTGTTTCATTTTGTGTGTTCAGTTAGAATTAAGGACAGACGACAGTTATTCACGCATTAACTAAAAATCTAAATGTTATTAAAAGCTGAATTGAATACTGATTTGGTGCATTTTTTTCTCTTGATGAGAGATGACAGACATCATTTTCATAACTTTTCTTTTTGAGCTGTTAAGAGTATGATAAGGCGTTATTCAAAATTGTCATAGCCATTTGCCACTCCTTTCTACCAACTCCTCTTTTTCCATGTCTCCACAGGTAAGCAGTAGGATGGTGTCCGGGGAGGCAGGAGGGCACAGCTACTTGGTGGCATGCTGGCAGCCCATCCTGATCCTCATGCTGGGCACCGTCCTCTCTGGCTCCACCACCGGTTGCCCCTCCCGATGTGACTGCAACGGTCAGGAGCGTTCGGTCGTGTGCCATCGACGGAGACTGGCAGCTCTTCCTGAGGGCATACCCACCGAAACGAAGCTGATGGACCTCAGCAAGAATCGTCTGAAAACTCTAGGGACCGAGGAGTTCATTAATTACCCTCAACTGGAGGAGCTGCAACTTAACGAAAACACAATTGCATCCATTGAGCCCGGGGCTTTTGGCAACCTTATGAACCTTCGAACTCTAGGTTTGCGCAACAACCAGCTGAAGCTCATTCAGCTGGGGGTGTTCACGGGCCTGACCAACCTCACCCAGCTGGATATAAGTGAGAACAAAATTGTCATTCTGCTCGACTACATGTTCCAGGAGCTGTACAACCTGCGGGCTTTGGAGGTTGGTGACAATGACCTAGTATTCATATCACCCCGATCATTTCATGGTCTCAGCAACCTTGAAAGCCTCAACATTGAGGGATGCAATCTGGCCTCAGTGCCCACTGATGCCCTTAGCCATCTGCATAACCTGTTGTCACTTCGATTACGCTATCTCAACGTCACTGTCATGAGGGATTACTCCTTTAAGAGGCTGTATCGGCTCAGAGTGCTGGAGATTTCTCAAATGCCCGCCCTGGATACCATGACGGCAAAATGCTTGTTTGGACTCAACCTCACATCGTTGTCCATCACAAACTGTAATCTTACTGCCATCCCCTACCAAGCCATCAGTCACCTAAGATATCTCCGGTTTTTGAATCTGTCTTTCAATCCCATTCACACTGTGGAAGGGAACAAACTGTACAATCTGCAGAAGCTCCAGGCTTTTCATTTGGCTGGTGGGAGATTAGCTGCCATTGAGTCCTACTCTTTCCGAGGACTCAACCACCTCCGTGTGCTCAATGTATCCGGCAACAGCTTGAACACCCTGGAGGAGTCTGTCTTCCACTCAGTGGGGAACCTAGAGACTCTGGCTCTGTATGATAACCCGTTGGCCTGCGACTGCCGCTTGCTCTGGGTCTTCCGCCGGCGGTGGAGGCTCAACTTTAACAGACAGCAGCCCATGTGTACGTCACCGGAGGTTGTTCAAGGAAAAGAGTTCAAAGACTTCCCAGACATTCTCCCCTCTGACTATTTCATCTGCCAGAAATCAAAGATCATGGATTACAAGGTTCAAGAAAGCCATGTAGATGAAGGAACTACTGTTCATTTTGCTTGCCAAGCTGAAGGTGATCCAGTCCCTGTGATAATGTGGCTATCCCCTAAGAAGGACTACATCACGACCAAAACTGCGGGGTCAAGACTTTCTGTGTCTAATGAGGGCACATTGGAAGTGCGTTACGCCCAAATCCAAGACAACGGCACCTACTTGTGCATTGCAAGCAATGCAGCTGGCAATGACACCAAAGTTGCTCACCTTTTTGTGCATAGCTACTCCCCCAATTGGCCCCACCAGCCAAACAAGACATTTGCCTTCATTTCTAACCAGCCCAGCGATGAAGGTGCGAATGTGACCCGGGCCACAGTTCCATTTCCATTCGATGTGAAGACACTCATCATTGCAACCACCATGGGATTTATCTCTTTCCTCGGAGTCGTCCTCTTCTGTCTTGTAATATTATTCATCTGGAGTCGAGGGAAACACAATACTAAGTCAAGTATAGAGGTTGAATATGTGCCACGTAAAGAGGAACCAGAAGAGGCCAGTCCAACTGAAGCACCCATACAATTCAACATGAAAATCATGTGAACCTCGAATGGAGGCCATGTAAGCTTACAAACTGCAGTCGGGATGCACACTTTCTTCGCTTCATTATGTACTCAGTTTATGAGCGATAGAAATTGCACAGCAGCAAACGCATCTTGACACTATACTCTCGACTTTTTTTTTACTTCAGGGACTGAATCTTTAAAAGCAAATGTTGAATTTCAAATATTCAAATTTCTGTAAATTTGTATTGGCAATACTCAATCAGTATGTTAACATGCACTCAACAGCCCGATTACTGTGTGTAACCAAATTAAGGTAATAGTTTGAATTACAGTAGATGGATTTCCAAAAATAAACTGAGTTTACATGATAGGTGGGTTACTGTCTAGAAGGATGTGGGGATTAGTCTGCAGGGACAACCTTTCTATCAGCACAAAATAAGAGACAGATCTTGTTGTTAGGATCTCAATGCTGTCTTTGATGTACAAAGCACAATAACCCATTATTAGAACCCAAGTTCTGTTGCTTGAAATGCTAAGCTGAAAGTCCATTTTATATTGTTCCATTGAAAGCAATTTACAAGTATGATATGAGTGTTGGGGGTAGTATTACATAAAAAGAAAAGAGATTGAGAATAGTCATATTTTGAGAGACTAAACATGTACTTTCAAGAAAGAAGTCATTAAATTACAAAGATAAACTTTTAAACTTAAAGTTTTGAGAAAGGAAAATGTCAGTATTACAAAACCAAAGTAATAGTTTTGAGAATAAGGTCATACTATTTAGAGAAAGAAGTTGGAACATTATGAGAAAATGCCATGTTATAAAGCACCTTTTGGATTGCTATTCTCTGAAATAAAAATTTTAGTACTGAGAATCAATTGGTGGATTAGTAGGCGTACCTCACCACCGTACATCTGTCAGTGAGCAGAGGCCTTTAACATCATTAAATTGTTTTTTGATGTTTTCCCTGCAATATTTCTTCACTGCTGCCTGGAAGAAAACATGTCCAGGAAAATCAAACAGTAGCCTGTATCTCCATTACTTGTCATAGACAAACAATTTTGTCAATTGGGCTTCAATCTTACTGTGTATATCAGTTATAATAACTGGAGTAATCTGGTAACAGCCAAATTAAAAATCTGTGCATGTTAACACACTGAATAAAAGAAAAATAAGCCAGTCGTACAGTATGTGCTCCTTTCTGCCAACAAAGGAAGTTTGTCATTAAATGTATTAACATGTTCAGCTATACATATTTTTTCTGTATTTTATTCTTTCCTTGTACATTATGCTATGGCACAATAGTAATGCTTTTAATGGCTGTGAGTTTTGAACACATTACAATCTAAAGAGCAGATTAAATATTCATGTTTTTGATGTGACTAAACCAAAAGAGGGTGTTACAGCTTTTCAGAGTACTCTTGAAAGTCATCAGATTAGCAATTTATCATCAAGTGTAACAAAGTTAATTTGTTTACCCATTTGGCAGCCCAATAAGTGCAAGCACTCTGCCCAAGTCCTGAGGTTATATTGTCACCGGTGCATCTCAAAAATGCTGACATTATTAATTTGTCCCCTTAAGTAACCCATTTTCCAGATTTCAGCTGAGCAATATCCAATATTTATGCGTAAAATGGAGTTTTATGCCTCATAGGGATTTTATGTTGTCTAATTAATTTCACAGTCAAGGTCTGCTCTGAAGATAATGTGTTCGTTAACTCTTAAAATACTTGTTTAAAAGGGATGGGCAGATGGAAATTCTATTAAAAATAAATAACATTTTATACTACGGGGTGCTTATTTTATGCTAATCTACCATAAAAAATGAATGTGAAGACACATTTTTCATCCCTAAGTGAGGTGATCTCCTGTGCTGCAAGTAAAGTAATGTCCACGGAGCTCATTGCTTTTCTTAAGGGGCACAAAGTGAAGCACACTTTACTGAATACCCCTTAAATACTCATCTCGCTGCAGTCTTTTAATGTTGGTACTTGCCAATGTGGTCACGAAAGACCTGGTGGTAATGCTATACCACCTTATACTTGTCCAAATTCCCAGGGATCTAAGTTTTTGTGCACTGTAAACCAAAATGGCATGTCAAAAGTGAGATCATGTTAGACCATGGCATCACATTTCTATTGTCACACCTGGCTCAGTTTTCATCATAAGCTGCATATTCTAAGCTTCAGCTGTCCTTTTGAGCTCAACACAAAACAGCATTTCTTACTAAGCACAGTAAGTGTGTTAGCTGTGGCAATTCCTAAGTTGTGTTAGCAGCCGTGAGTGCTACTAAATGGTTGGTTGTAGTGACAACAGATGCTCAAAACACAAACATATCGTTCAACTGTCAGCTCAACATTGGGGACACAACATTACACTGAAAGCTCGAAGGCATAAATAGACGCCTGGATTTGTTTTAAAGGACTAACTGTCAGCCTGATCAAAATCACAAGTGCTTCAAAGAATAATTAGTTTGCTTGTGGACAGGTTTGTAAAAAAAAAAATGTGTTATTTATTACATGAATGAACATGACATGTGACACTGCAAGACAAATTTAAAGCAAGAGTAAGCAGTAGTCATCTCCTGTCTGAGTACCAAACATGCAACAGACTGGATATGTCTCGTTCATTCACTTGGGGGAAAAAAACATTGATAAAACTGCTGAAATGGTAAAAGCTGTTGTGAAATTGACTCAAGGAATACAGTGTGTAATAATTCAGGCATACGTTGCCAAAGGCTACTGAAAAGAGAAGGAACATGAAGTGATACTCTCTGAAGGGCTGTGTAACACTAACTGACCAAGCTCACACTTTTCTGAATGGAAAATGTAATAACATGAAATAGACTGTCTCTGTAATTGTGATTAGGCTAACAATGCCATGTGCATGAAATATTTTTTCGAACCTTTATTTAACCAGGAAGTCCCTTCAGATAGAAATCTCTTTTCCGAGGGAGATCAGAGGCCTGTACTACGGAGCAGGATTTGCGGTTAGCGAGTTAACTTCAGGGTTAACTCTGGGTTTTCCAGGTTCGCCATGGTAACTTATGCTGAACACCTAATCTGCTCCAGAGCAGGTTATGTTCCAGAAAAGAGATCAACCTGTATAAAAGCACCACTTACTGACCAATCAAAGTTCGGTGCACAGATCTTAAGATAATATTACGCAACGACGAAGAAGTTGAAGTCATAATCCAGGCTAAAAGCAACACAGTTTAAACTGACAAATGCAGGAACGACAGCTGGCTGTATGCTGTGGGGGCTTACCGCTTTGAATTATGTTTATATATATATATATATATATATATATATATATATGTATATTTTACTTGCTCTCAAGTCCGTTTCACACCGCCGGAGTCAGGGACACAGCTGAAAGAAGGCTGAAATAGTCATACCCGCTATGTCATTATCAAAGGGCATAATGAATGTGTAGTCTATTCATCTATTATATTCTGAACGTTTTTTATAATATCACCGCCCCATCTAGACGACTATATCTGACTTTTGAGTATTCCGTTACATTAATAAGTCTGTTAATTTACACATTACACATCAGCATTTTTTTCATTTCGCCAGCTGTCCTTCCTGCATTCGGCAACTTGAACTGTGTTAATTTTAGTCTGGATTATGTGTTTATCTTCTTCGTATTTGTCTAATGTTATAGTTTTCTCTTCCTTTGTAAAATGTGCTCTGCTGACAGCAGACTTGTCCATGTTTGTGATTGGTCATATGCTGCAAACGCCGGCCCTTTTATGTGAACGCACTCAGAGCCGGACTGAGAAACCCTGGGTTGACTTACCAAGTTGATAACCACCGTCGTAGGACCGCTTAGTGGGATCTCGTTTGTTAGGGTTAGTTAAGCAAGATAACAGGAAGATATCCTGGGTATGTTGAACTCGCTTCGTAGTACAGGCCTCTGACCAAGACGCCACACTAGTTACAGTATAAATGGCAAATAAAACAGACAGGAGATCATCAAACACACAAGGAAGAGACTAAATCCAGCAGTTGCATTTCTAAGTTACATGGACTTTTAATGTTGCTATGAATTTTTCCAAGTGGACTAGATTATCAAAATGTAGTATGGTCTGCAGATTATTCCAAGTCCAGGCAAGAAGCAAAGAAGGAGAAGGTTTTTTCCCCCAGCTCAGATCAAACCCTTGGAACCTGGTAAGGAAGCCACTTGGTGGAACAAAGCTGAAGATTGCTGCAGGTCTGCGTCAGGAGATTACTGTACATATATATAGGGGAGTTTACCCAGCATGGCCTTACACGAAAATATACAAATGAAGTTGTCTACGTAGAGTTAGTGAGCCAGTCTACCAAATCATAAAGCGTTGAGTACGGGAACCAGAGTTGGTTATAAAGCACTGTGGTACACAGAATCTAAAAGGTGGAGTGTACAAGAGGCAGCATGCATGTAGACCAAGCCCCTAGGAAGAGCGCCAGGCTTTGAAGCAAATTTTCGTAGTGGCCAAACGGCGGTACTACAACTTCCGTGTCCGTTGCGTGATGCCATTGGGCCCAAAACGACTTTTTCCCCAGAGGCCTACATTAGATAGATACAGATAGCTTTATTTTTCCCCGAAGTGCAATTCAGTTTCTACAGTCCACCGAGACGTATACACATTCATACTGCACAGTCATCAATGACAGAGGGAACACAGTTGACGGCTTATGGGGAGGTGCAAGATCAATAAGAGTACGAGAATACAAATATTTGAAATAAAAACAATAAATACAAGAATAAAAACAAGGTGAGATACAATGATACATAGAATAAAGGAAAGCAATGTTAGGAAAGAGACGTCTGTAAGTCAGAAGATCTGAGTACTTTATCACTCTGCAGTCGAGACGTTTTGGCTTCATACACAACCAAGCAACTTTCATAGGAAGGAACAGGAGTCCACCTCCAATGCTGTATCCAGTTCTCTTTATATATCCATGCTCTTAACATGGCTTTACATTTTTCCAAGGGGACTAGATTATTAAAATGCAGTATGCTCTGCAGATTATACCAAGTCCAAGAAGCAGTAGAAGGCTTTTTCCCCCAGTTCAGAGCAAACCCTTGGAACCTGGTAAGGAAGCCACCTGGTGGAACAAAGCTGAAGATTGCTGCAGGTCTGTGTCAGGAGATTACATATATAAGTTATCTATGTAGACTTAGTGACGGCCAGTCTACCAAATCATAAAGTGTTCAATGATGAGTACGAGAACCAGAGTTGGTTATAAAGCACTGTGGTACACAGAATTTAAAAGGTGGAGTGTACAAGAGGCAGCATGCATGTAGACCAAGCCCCCAGGAAGAGCACCAGGCTTTGAAGCGAATTTTCGTAGTGGCCAAGCGGTGGTACTACAACTTCTGTGTCCGTCACGTGATGCCATTGGGCAAAAACATACTTTTTCCCACATGCTTACATTGGGAAAGAGATATCTGTTAATCAGCGGATATGTTTTTTCGAGGTGAATCAACATACCAGTATGAACACTTGAATACCCCTTATTTAAATCATTAGGTCCTAAAAGTTGTAAAATGCACTAATAGCCAAATCCAGAGTTATTTCCCGTCCTCTCTTCATGTGAATGAGCCTGCTCTATGGGCCCAACGAATGCGGAAGATCGGCGGAAGATCCGGGTACTTTATCACTCGGTAGTCGAGCCATTTTGGCTTCATGCGCCACTGAGCAACTCTCTTAGGGATGAACGGGGCCCCGCCTCCAACGCTGTATCCACTTCTCTTTAGACATCCATGATGTAGACAACATCACCATAGTCCAAAACACTTAAAATGGTAGCCTGCGCAAGTTATATTGAATATACCAGTCCATCTACATTCTGATCCTCATCTATGGTCATGAGCTTTGGGTAGTGACTGAGATCATGGATATAAGCAGTCAAAATCCTCCGTAGGGTGGGGCTCGTAGGGTGGGGCTCAGCCCCTAGAGATAGGGTGAGGAGCTCAGACATCTGGAGGGAGCTCGGAGTGGAGCCGCTGCACTTTTGTGTCCAAAGGGGTCAGCTGAGGTGGTTCGGGCATCGGATCAGGATGCCTCCTGTGGTTTTCCGGGCACGTCCAACTGGCAAGAGGCCCTGGGGTTGACTCAGAACATGCGGGAGAAATTATATGTCTCGTCTGGCTTGGAAATGCCTCTGGGTCCCCCAGGAAGGGCTGGAAAATGTTGCTGGGGAGAGGGACGTCTGGACTACCCTGCTAAGCCTACTGCCCCCACGACCCGGGCCGGATAAGCGGAAGAGAATGGATGGATGGACGAAACAGAGAGCGTTGACAAACTGCACTGTGCATTTATCATTATCTCATTGGCATGGAGAAATGGTTGAAATAACAGTGAAGCATTCTTTTATGTTCATACTTTGTTCATAAAAATTCAGCAGTTTCGGACAGTGCATCATGAATGCGCATGTTCCTCTGCTTTCCAAAACTTTTGAGGTGAAAAACTGACCAAATATCTTTTTCTTGTATCAGCTAAGAAATTTGCCTCACATTTCTGAGAATAAGCTGTTGGGCATGCTGCAGAGAACTCGTCAGGACCAGTTGCATCTGGGTTATGTGCTCAGATGGATGGAGCAATAAAGATAGCAATAACTATTAAACTTGTAAAAAGCAAGAAAGCATGAAGGCAAAAGGAACATTATTGACAACAGCAAGACAGAGCAACAAAACTAGTTTTTAGGATGATTTTTGCCTCCTTGGAACTAGAGAAATATCCCTCACTTTTTCCTCTATGATGTAATTTTCCCTGTATGACTCTTGGATACTGGGATAGCTGAGACAATAACTGCATGTACTATGATTGATGAAATTTGATTCCACTACCACACTTCATTGCAGCTGCACTCGAAACATGACCGCTACTGGAGGCTCTCCAGTACAGTAGCTGGTTGGTGTTTAAAGGATAGAATTTTATTCATACCTCAATTTCGAGCAAGGGAAACTTGCAGGCCACACTTTATAGAATTACATCTGCACTCTGGGATCATAAAGAGACAAGCAAGCAGCCAGACATACCGAGCCAAGTAATCACTGAAACTTTAAAATCGATTCTATGATGAAACCAGTGTAGAGAAGCTGAGAAAAAGAGGCTGATATGGATGAATGAAGCATGTTTATTCTTTATCAAAAATAAGCAATTTTATTGGCAGCGGAAAGACACACAAACTGGAGCTGAGCCACAGCTTGTTGAGGACAAACAGCAAATTATTGTTCAAAAAGCTTTCAGTTTCATCTATTGAATATTCCAAGTTTGATTAATTAATGGCCTGGTTTAAAATTTGAGTCATGACGTTTTGAATGTATTTGGACCAACTTGATGTACAGTTTTAGGGCTGTGAAACCAATTTGTCGACTGCTGTATTCTGGCCATCAATAAGGGCCACAGTTATGTAAAAGAAAAATTGGAAGATTTTCACCACAGTTTGTAGGAGAAGAGATTAAGATTAATAACACAACCAAGAAATAACCAAAGGGGGAGAAAACTAAAAGGCACTTCACAAGTAAATAATGAAGCAGGAGAAATATACACGCCCGAGGACTTAATATTTTCTCTTTGACAGGTTAGATGGGAGCTACATCTGGGGGTTATTATGAGCTGTCAACAATTTAAAATCAATTTGAAAGAGTGCCTTGGTAATATAGGGCCTGAAAACTACTAAAATAAGCATTCAAAATCTCGTGTTTTGATCAATTAGATTTGATCAAGGAATCAGTCAACCAGGCCACAAGCTGTTTTGATTTTCAAGGTGGTTTATTACCAATGCGCCGGACAGGCGCAGAATTAACAAAATGATCACCCTGCGTTTGACTTCATGCACAGAAAACATCCAGTTTAAATGGAAAGTCCAGTATGAAAAGTAGGTTCCATCCTGTCATGGGTTTCTAGCTACACACAGAAATAGGAGATCATAAGACTGGCACAGAATCAGGCCAGTCCAAGGTCTAATACAATGAACTCCTACTCTCTGACCAGAATATCGCTCTGGCCTCTCCAGAGACAAACAAATAGGAATATATTTAGGTTATTGTCAGAAACCTCATCACGAGAAATGAAGATGCTGAACGCAGGCATGCTATCTTAAAGTTTACATGAAAATATTATAAGAATACAAGAGTATGTGAAATATTGTCAGATAAGATAAGATAAGATGTCACTGTCAGATAATCCAATTGGCATTGATTCTTGGCAGGGAGCAGCTTTCGCTCAGTGGGTCGTCCTTTAATCACAAGGTTGGCGGTTGCTCCCGATTAGGGGTGTAAGAAAATATCGAAAATATCGAGTAACGCGATATTGTGTTTTGTGATACCGTATCGATTCTCAAAAACATTGAATTGATTTTTAATTTATAATTTACATGCAAAGATTAACTCAGTCAATACTTTATTTTAAAAGATATGCACCCTCTTAGGGCTGCACGGTGGTTAGCACTGTCGCCTCACAGCAAGAGGGTTGCAGTTTCAAACCCGGCTTAGGGCTCCTCTGTGTGGAGTTTTGCATGTTCTCCCCGTGTTAGCGTGGGTTTTCTCTGGGTTCTCCTCCCACAGTCCAAAGGCATGCAGGTTAGGTTAATTGTTGACTCTAAATTGCCCGTATAGGTGTGAATGTGAGTGTGAATGGTTGTCTGTCTCTTATGTGTCAGCCGTGATAGTCTGGAGACCTGTCCAGGGTGTACCCCGCCTTCGGCCAATGTCAGCTGGAATCGGCTCCAGCACCCCTCCCCCGCGCCCCCGAATGGGATAAGCGGTTACAGATAACGGATGGATGGAGGCACCCTCTTAGTGTATGTGCCCTCTAAAAGCAGTGCTGGATGTTACAGGGACTGTGATAAATGCAAATGCAGATCCCACTGTTCTGATGATATAAAAAAGGCAAATAGTGACGTTTTCTTTAACTATAACAGTTTTCCTTAAATTAGATTTTTTTTTTAAAATCGCAATATATCGTCTCGCTTACAATATTGCAATATATCACAATATATTGAATCGTAACCCAGGTATCATCATGCATATCATATCGCCAGATTCTTGCCAGTACACGGCCCCTCTCCCGACGGGCAGACCAGTGCCTTGCACGGCAGCTCTGCCACCAACGGTGCACATGAACGTGGGTGTGAATGGATGAATGAGAGGCAAATTGTAAGGCACTCCGGTAAATTAGAAAAGCGCTGTACAAATGCAGTCCAATTTACCATTTACATGCAAATCTGGATGGGCCGAAACACACTCCAGTCAACAAGGTGACTGGAGGTAATGCACCTCAAACTGTTTGCCAACAACTGAAGATGTCAAAAGAAGCGGATAGTTATAACATGCCTCGTGTTTCTGGATAACAGTTTAGCAGGCTGGCTAACAACCAACAACCAACTAACACAAACACGTACTGTATATGACTCACATGGATCGACTACTTATTCTGTCTGTAAACCACTGCCCACTCTCTCCCCGTCCCACTGAAATCATTTATGCAAACATTTTCTAGTCTTAACATAATTTCAGTGTCATTATCACTTGCCATTATTACAAGGGCATGGCCCTGAGAGTGGCTTCTTCCATACACCACTTGCTGATGTAGTTACAACTGTGGGAAGTGAAGATTGGAGAGACATTAGACTAGAAAGCCTCTCACACCACCACATCCACCGATCCATCTCTAATTGTTCTTAGTTGCAGTTATACTGGGTTTTTCCCAACCGGGTACTGTAGTAATTCTGCTCTGCCCAAAACAGATTAACTGTAGATGAGAACTAATGTATTATTTTTTCATATTGTTTTATATATTTACATTTCTGAAATCTCTTTTTTCATACATACTCAGAAATAAACACAGTAGGCCTATATGTCATCTTCAAGGAAAAGTAGACACTTTGAAAGTTACTGTCATTACTATCTACAGTATAACTGTCTGTGGTGGAATGCTTGTGACAGAATTAGGTCATACAACAAAGAAAAACGATGGCAGTAATTGAAAGTTGCTCTGAGACACAGAAGAATTCGCGAGAGTTTTTTGTAAAGCGTCGCCATAAAGAATTGAATATCAATAACGTGTACCTACGACAAGAGAAACATCTCAGTCTCAGATATTTCTGACAATTTTTTGTCTTGTTACAGTTTCTAAAAGGCAGAGAGTGAAGAGGCATTTCATTACACTCAACAAGACTTCTGCTGCTATTTCACCTGACGGAGCAAGTGGATGTGTAGCTAATGTAAACGGTGCACATGCTTGCGTAAGTTTGACCTCACTATGCAGCAGAGTTGCCTGCTAACAGCTCCTCAGTCCCTACAGATTATCAACATGTTCATGGGCAGACACAGACAGAGTGGATTATTGACTTCCCTGAATGGATAATGTTAGAAGTAGGTAGTGCAAACTCTGTGTGTCTGTGTGTGTGTGTGTGTTTGTGTGTGTGCTAACATGTGTGGCCAAGGTTAACTGGCCATCTGGACTAGTGGGCGTTACACAAACCAGTATCCATACGTATTTTGTGTGCGTGGCAGGGAAACAAATTAATTTATCTCAACATTTTGTCCAACAGACTGATTGTGTTGGGCATAAATAAAGTGCTGCAGGGATAACGTATTTTTGTAGGCCAGCCAGGGAGTTAGCATCGCCCTGGGTTCCCTCGATAAAAAAGCCAGTGGGATATTTCCACTGGGTTTTGGATTATTGCAGAAAATAAACTCTGTGGCAGAGAAACGTTTATGATACTTACACGTTTTGTTCAGCAAGGTAAACTTAAAAAATAAACACCACTTTCATGATTTTGGAAGTGTGAATGCAATCGCTAGAAGTAAAAAAAAAGCTAACGTTAGACTATAAGCGAACTACACCACGGTCGCATGAACGCGAGTATATACAGTATATACAGGACGAGGCTGTAAAGGCCGACGAGTCAGCGTGATGAATGTAATAGTCTCATTTAGCCACTTAGTTAGCAACCGCCATTTTAAGACACATAAAGGCTTCAAAATTCACGAGTGGGATACCGGAAGTGCTAAAATGCTAACTCATTTCCGGGTTTAAGGACTCATTCCTGTAGTACTCTATTGTTACCTGGATTTCTATGATGGGAGAATAAGTATGATTGAATTAATTTTATAGAAGCATGTCTTGGCAAAACAAACAATAAAATATGTAAATAAGTAAATAAATCAGTAAAATAAATTACTGACCAACTTAAATTGAGTTGAGAAAAACAAACTTAGCTTGGCAGATTTACTCAAGATAAGAAGACACTGGTGTTACCTTTACAGAAAGTGAATAAAAGAGCTGCCTGCGTTCCATTCCACAGTGTACATAAACAGTACTCCCTGCTCAGAGAATGTTGGTTCAGGGAACTTCCCTTGACAAAATTCCTCCATTCAGAACACCCTGCAACGTCACCAACGCAGACATCACTTCCTCTGTGCGTTACCCTTGTAACGTAAACACCTCGGATACCTGTTGCTGCGAATGTGGGAACTCTACGCTTCTGAAATAAAGAAATTGAATATATATATTGAAACAAATAAATTTGGTATTCTCCACCTGGGACCCTGAATGAATAGTTAGATATCAATAACATTATCGTTAAACTCTGCGAAGAGCGATGTCTCCAGAGCACCACGCCAGCTGCGTGAGTGCTGTACTCAACAGTTGCTTAGGTTGGTCTCTAACTACAGCATTAGCATTAACAACCTATCATTAACGTTTTGTTGTAATCTTTAAGTTATACTGAGCTGTAATTTCATTATTGGTTTGGCTAGACATATGCTAGCGCTCCAGCGATGCGCAATTACTGATGGGTAATCTTGCTTGTCAACTTGCGGCGGATTGAGGATCGTTGTTCAGTTCTTACCTATACAATTCCCTTTGAACTGAGCAGTTATGCTCCCTATACAGTTTGGAATCTGACATAACATGGCTGAATACCCTGTTATGTGCAGTCCACTTTGCACGGAAATACTAGGTAATGGGAACTCAGCTACTGTGATCTGAGGAGAGTTTACAGGTGTCATACAGGGTAACTCGATAGTACAAAAGATGTCTCAGTGTTGTATACAGTGATTCACTTTACAGCTTGACAACTAGAGAGCCCCAGAGCAGGCATCCCGTTCACACCATGGACAGCACTCATAACACATGTCATCCAGCTTAGAGACATTAGTAACTCCTGGGATTTCTTAATAACAGACACACTCTGTGTACAAGAAGAGATGGTACACTGCATGGATGCACTACTTAAAATGTCTCAAATGTGTTGCATCCCATTATATCTGAACTGCAGAATTGCTTCTAATGCTATGCTGCTAATTTGTAACTGTTTACAGTTATCATACTGGTTTGAATGTAGACTTTATAATACAAGAAATGTCTCAGAATTTGGGGATGTGATTATTCACAAACCTTTGCTAAATATTTGTATGGGTTGGACTTTCCAACAAAATAGTGAGAAGAAAAATACTATTAAAGTTGTGAAAGCAATGCTGTTCAGGAGAACATTCAGACATTTTCTACCTTTAATAAAATCACAAAAGGAGTGCAGGTATTAGTCCTCACCTGTGGACACTTGCTAAGGCTCAAGTTGTAGTTGTTTGTAATCAATCAACACACTTCATTATGTTCTCCACTGAAATGTGTTTTTTACTTATCCCCATCTAAGCACCTTGTGTGAGTTTACATTAGTGTAGACAATATAATTTGGGACTTTGCCATCAGCTTATGAACGCTGTGTAATAGCTCTGGCTGCCCTCCAATTCCAGCCAAATGTGGTTCCTTTTAATAGAGAGGTGAAAATGTAACACTCTTCTTTGTTGGTGGATGAAACAAAATCCATGCCAAAACAGCTTTAACCTGGTCAAATTAGTCATTTTCAAAAAAGACTGAATATTTTAAAGTATGTTTTTCAGGTTCGGGTTTCAGCACAGCTTCGTGTTTGCTTAAAAGCTAAGAACTCCCAGAGTACAAATCCACTGGATATAAGAAACCAGGGAATACAAACAAGATCTGAGAGAAGCAGCGTGTGTGGGTGTTTGAGGAGGTTGGGCTGTGTATGGACTAATCCGCTATGACACGAGAATGGCCGTATCTGGTTACTTCTCTTTCACACTTCTCTCTGCTTAAAGCATAGTATTTTGGCATGGGAGTAAGATTTGTTGATGCTTCACAGTTGGTTGCTGAGATGGGCATCTATTTACTGACATAAATGTGGGCAACACAGTTTGAGTTAATTGCTACTTGCAAAACAACTAATTTGACAGGAGCAATCTTGTTCTTGAGTGCAGTACTACTTAAGGCACCGCAGAGTCCACTTCTGTCTTTGTTTATGTTTATCTCAGTTTATTAAAGACGCACTTTCTCCTCATTAATCGACTGTCTACTGACGGTTTATTCATCTTGAGGCAAAGTGTTTTCTTTCTTACTATGCACATCATTTACTATCAACAACATTTTTTTATTAAATGAAAGCACAGGTTGCAATATGAGACACGCTGGCCATCTTTGTCCTTTCACGTTTACCAATTTCAAACACATCTGTGCGCTGCAAGGAACTGTTGTAAAATCCCGACAATTTGAAGGAAGAAAGACAAGTGCCTTTTTGCCTGTATTTTTTTGATCCCTCATCCGACGAAAATCAAAACAGCAACAGAAACAACAACAGAAACCTTGCACACCGAGTCCGATGCATTTTATTAGTTAGTTAGTTAGTTAGTTAGTTATTTAGTTAGAGACTTTATTGTCCACTATGTGGAATATGGTATCTGGCTTCACCACAATCAACATGAGTTACAAATAAGACAATAGTAAGAAACAGTAAAAACATTGAAGGAGCTTGGAGTTCAATCATATGCAATCAAATACAGTTCCATAGGCCTATTACAAATGTACAATGTGCTAATTCCGCAAACATTTGACAAATGTGCAAATTCAGCTCAGGTTGGGGGTGAGGGGGTTGCCCTGTAGGCTACGATTAACTATCCATACATCCATTATTTGTAACTGCTTATCCCATTCGGGGTCGTGGGGGGGGGGCTTGAGCCGATCCCAGCTGACATTGGGCGAAGGCGGGGTACACCCTGGTGAGGTCGACAGACTGTCACAGGGCTGACACATAGAGACAGACGCTCACATTCGCATCTACGGGCAATTTGGAGTCAATAATTAATCTAACCTGCATGTGTTTGGATGTTGGGAGGAAAGCCGGAGACCCCAGAGAAAACCCACGCTAACACAGGGAGAATATGCAAACTCCACACAGAAGTGGAGTTAAATATGTATTTAATAATTTAATAATTTAACCAAGCTTGGGACTAATGATTTCTTATAGACAATTTTGGTGGATCGTGGCATTCTAAAGCGCCTTCCTGAGGGAAGCAATTCAAATTGTGGGTACAATGGATGAAACGGGTCACTTGTTATGTCATGAGATTTTTTTTTTGGTATTCAGTACATATCTGCTGCTTAGTTGCATCTGTGGTTTCCCTATAATTTTACTGCCCATGTTAACTACCCTTGACAGTTTTCCATTCAAGTGTCCATACCTCGCGACCATGTTAAAGGACAGGATGCTTTCCGCCAGATTCTTGTACACCATTTCAAGAATATTCTGGCTCACCCGAAGACATTAAGCTTCCTGAGTAGGTGTAACCTCTGCATAGCTTTTTATAACAACATATTCAGTGTTATATTCTATTTGTCGCACAAGACAAAACTGAATTAATTACGTAGGTGCCATGGATAGCGCTATACTCCCAAAGGTGGGCTAAACAATGAAAGACATTAGCATAAAGCTATCGTTTAGCTGCCTAAAGCACAATCACTAAGGTCTAATTTTTCGTACATCCTTTGTTTTGTGACCATCCTCGATTCCAAGCTGTTCTGCAATCACCTGCCACAATCTATCTTTAAATTCCACATCTCTGTATTGTTTTATTTCTTTATCGTAAAGCGCTTTGTACTGGGAGACAAACTGAAACAGTTTATCATGCCATTTCGGATGATGACGTTTGCACGGATGGTGGCTTTTGACGGATGGAAAAAAAAACGCAGAAAATCGAACCTGTTTCGAAAACATTACGACAGAAGAAAGTTTTGAGACGCTATGTAAACGTGATTGACACAAACTGAGGTCATATTTATTTTTAAACGTGCTACAATTTTGGACAAAAAATACGGACTAGGTGACTGCTAAAACTCGAAGATTTAGCTCAAAGTTTTAAAACTAGAGTGAATATACTGATATCATATGAAACTGGAAATCCCTAGGGAATCCATTGGTACCAACCATGTCATATTAGCTTGTCGCCAAGGAGGTTAAATATTGCTCGAAATGTAGGCTGACATGGCCATATTCAAAGGGGTCCCTTGACCTCTGACCTCAAGATATGTGAATGAAAATGGGTTCTATGGGTACCCAAAAGTCTTCCCTATACAGACATGCCCACTTTATGATAATCACATGCAGTTTGGGACAAGTCATAGTCAAGTCAGCACACTGACACACTGACAGCTGTTGTTGCCTGTTGGGCTTCAGTTTGTCATGTCATGATTTGAGTATATTGTGTATGCTAAATACAGTACCTGTGAGGGTTTCTGAACAATATACATTATGTCATTGTTTTGTGTTGTTAATTGATTTCCAATAATAAATATATACATACATTTGCATAAAGCAGCATATTTGCCCACTCCCATGTTGATAAGAGTATTAAATACTTGACAAATCTCCCTTTAAGGTACATTTTGAACAGATAAAACCTGTGCGATTTATTCGCGATTAATCACGATAAACTATGGACAATCATGCGATTAATTGCGATTAAATATTTTAATCAATTGACAGCCCTAGTTTTAATCAAAGTGTTTGAAGTCAAATACCACAAGTTAAATGCTAGTTAGGATAGTATAGTAAAGGAACGAATAAATGGGCATCAGAGAATATGTCAGATAGAACATCTACCAGAAAACTGTAAAAATTTGGAAAAACAAATCTGAGGAAAGAAATTGGACATATTGGGGTTTGATCACTGACGGGCTTTTTTATGTTAGCATGCACAGTGAATATTTCATGCTATCCAAGGACAAATCTAAAACAAATGCAGATCATCACCTAATTTGCATTCAGCTACAGTACAATGGTGGCCTTATAACTGTGTCTGACATTTCTGTAGGGCACTGATATCTTACAGGGTTTCAGAGCTCCAAACACAGTTTTAAATCATTCAGGGGTTGCTCGATGAGACCGAACTAATCATGCGTTGTCATCTATTTAACAAAATGTGTTTACAGTAGTATTTATTTTTCTTCATAAAACAGTGAAAGTAATGGGAAATCAGCAAGGCATTAACCAATGGCAAAACTTGCCATTCTGTTTCGCTTCTTTAACATGATACAACTCATATTTGTCAAGAAATGCTTGAATGAGCAATCAGTTGTAGGTCTACTGTGAGGTACTTTGTTTGGATCAAACTGATCACAACGATGTGTTGTGTTTCACCCAATACCTGGTGAGTTTGTTAGCCCAGCGGTGACAGATGGTGCAGTGGCTCATAGACATTTTGTACTCAGTTCAAGATTGTGGTTGTGTTTGTTGGGAGTTGACACTTTAATGTTTTGGTCTTTTTGTAATTGCACTTAATAGCAGCAACAGTAATTACATTGCAACAGACTTGACATATGCCCAGGGAATGAAATTAACACCTGCCATCTGCTAAATACAGGATAAAGGTTGTGGAAGGTAAACAATTCAGGTCACCTGCCACCATGGCAGAAGATTCCTAATACTGTATTAAGAAATATTTATTTTTAAAAAGCAATTCCTAATCAAAAAAGTCAGGGATTAAAGATATATGATACATTCCATATTTCTACTGTCTGGTACCACTGACTCTGTGTTTATAATTCTAAAGAGTTCAACATAAATATCATTGGCAGACAAAAAAATTGAGTGGCCGGTAGAAATGCTACAGTGGCAGTTGAGTAAAGAACTTCAGACCCTGCATTGGCCTAAGTTATCTGCCATTATGATGATATCCAAAGGTTTACCATATGTATAAATACTTTAAGTACATATTAACAACTGAAGATGGATTGTTATCATCCTTTGTGGTGATTAATTACACAACAGGGTCACAATTTTCAAGATTCAACAATAGCCAGTTGCACATAATGAACACTGAAACATGTGTTGCTTGCAGTAATTATTCCTCCTGTTCACACAGCTTCCAGTGCAAGAGACGGGAAACAAATCCTAGTTCTGTGCAAACATGTAGCCTTTTCCTAAGTTTATCTGAAGTGAATATGAGGCTTCAGCAGTCTAAGTAAAATGAAGTGGGTAAAGTTACAGTCTTTTTGATATGAAATTCCCTCTGTTTCCCCAGACGGTGTTCTAGTGCTGAGCTGCAGTACAGCGGAGGGAGAGTTTCAGAACTAGGAAATGTTGAACTAAAAGACTAGATCCCCGCTTGATTTGGATAACTCAGACTGCTGAAGCCTCATATTGCCTTCAAATAAACTTTGGAATGCATCTTCGGACTATGGATTGTGTCCCCATCCCTTACATTGGAACTGCACTGGTAAGGGATCACTTAGGCCCTCTCTCCACGTATACAGATATTTTTAAAAACAGATATTTTCCTTTCCACCACGTTTTGTCCTCTCGTCCACACGCCAACAGAGTTTTGGGTCACAAAAATGAATATTTTTGAAAACACCTTCTAAAGTACAGATTTTTAAAAAATCTGGTTACTTTGTATCTGTGTGGACGTGTAGAACGGAGCGTTTGGGAAACGATGACGTCCTCTCCTCATTTCGCGCTCATTGTTGCTTTGTGTAATGAGCATGCGCCAGGAACAATAACAAAGATGGCGGACTACCAGCTTTTTTACGGTTTGTCAGCACCGCTCGGACTAATTACTACTTTACGTTTGAAAAATGTCACAGGAAGTCAAAGCAGGGAACACACGTCGAGGCCGAATGGTGATTCAATGAGCTTTTGGGCGATTGAAGGCAAAGTTTGGAGCACTCAGAAGGACTATGGACATAAATATGAATGACCTCCCTTTCGTCATTTATGCATCTAAAGAGACAGTTTATGACAGAAGAGTGATGACAGTCATGCAGTTGGACCAGGAATTCCAGCCCCCGCCCAACAATTACTGTTATCAAACTGACTAATGAAGCCAAAGGAAAGGGAGAGAGAAGGGTGGGAACAAAGTTCCTTGAATTCCTTGATCTCATTTGTGACGTGTGGCATGTAAATATTATGGCGAGCGTTTGGAGTTGTTTTGTGTGGACGCAGAAATTTTGTAAAGCAAAGATCGTGTGGACAATTTTTTTTTTTAAACAAATATATTTTTAAAGAATGATCTGTGGCCTTAATTGCCAGTATGAACAGGAGGAATGATTGCAGCAAAGTCAATGTTCAATGTGCATCTGACTTGGAAAATGGTGAACCTGTAATTATCAGAATTTGTATTCCCCTATGGGCAAATTAATATAAAAAATTTAATTTACAGCCAGCAGTAGTATAATCGAAGCAGTGAATTTCAAGAGAATGTGAGTTGTTGTACGCAGCATCATTTTATTTCTATCCCAGTAATTAGCGATGCGTGTTGTTCTTCAATTCAACAACATCCCGTATTTTTCCTTTGCTTTGTAATGTCTTCCTGCAGGGAACCTTGAGAGCATATTTTAAGCTAATTCTGCAGTGAGATGAACAAGCTGACAGACAGCTTCTGTCTGTGTGACCATAGTCCCAGTATGACAGTGATGGAATTCATTAATCATTAGCAGCCTGCGGGCATGTGACCCACACCCAGTCTGCCTGCTGTGAAGCCAGTTAAACTGAGCCAGTCAGCTAGTGCCTTCACACATGGATACCGAGATTATTAGGTTATACAAATATAGATCTGCCAAAAGGAATAAAATGGTGTTATTGGGTTTTCAGGTTTGCTCATCTCTCACATTCCCCGTCTCCGTCAGACCCACCTGTGCTGTTTCAAGCGGCCATCCTTCACTTCCCCTTGGCACATGGTAATATGTAGCACACTTCGTTATGTGAGTGGCCAATTTCAGAGCGGCAGAGCAAGGTCCAGGAGGGAGCAGAGGATTTAAAATGGAACTAACTTGCCCTCAAGCAGGCCTCATAATTGAGAATGATAAGAAATTATACAACTTACACATTCAAGTGAGAAATAATGCATTTCAAATGACTTTTTTTTAGGGCAAATCCTGTGAGTGTGGTGGCTACATATCACTTGACATTCTGTTGTGTGCTGTGTAAAGGAAACAATAAGTCATTACAGTGTGTTCTGGGTTGCCATGCTACAGAAGCTCGGCCATTGAATTGACAATCTCACAAAAGGTCCCTTGAGTTTTCAGAGTAACAGAGAAGCATTTAAGATGAGAAAAAAATGCTGGGTAGAAGACAATGGTGGTATTTGAGACAACTATAGGAATGCAGCACTAGACTGCGGTTCAAAATAAAAAAAAAAAGATTAAAAAAACACTGCAATTTCTTCCTTATGACTATAATAGAGCTGCAGGGGTTTGACAAGGTCTCCCAGTGACTCAAAAATCGCCTCACCAGGAATCTCAGGTGCTGTGATTTCTGGCTGGGAAAAAAAAAAGAAAATCACGTGTGTTTTCGTCCACCGACAGTTAATCACAAACAAATATCTGTACTTGATCCGATTGTCATTCCTTAATCATGAATACTGAGCTATATTACAAGTGGCTAATAATTGGAAATAAATATTTTATAATAGATATATTCAAGGTCACAGGGGAGCTGGAGCACATCTGTGTAGCCTGTGTCTGTATTTTACCTGAGCTACATTCATCTGGACGATGGGAGTGAGTGTGCGTCCTGTTCTAAATTGAGTACATGAATAAGGCATCTGGCAGGGTCATTTTTTTTTTTTTTAAAAGGCTAAATAATTTACTTAAACAGCTGGGCACTGTTAGCAAACATTACTCAAGGAGCAAAGAGTGCATTTGTTGGGGACCATTTTCAGGCACAGATTAATAATTGGTGCAGTGCTCAATATTTACTAGCAGGACGGTGTATGTGGGATTGATGCAAAATAAACCACAGCGCAGTACAGTAGATTCATCGCAGTGAAGGAACACCTCACCCAGTGAAACACCCCGCTTATTGATGTGGTTTTAATAGTCTTTGGACAACAATAGAGGTTTATGGCACAGGGGAATAAGCTACATCAGACTTTACACAGACTTGTTAGTATAGGATCAACTCATTGTTAGTGGTGTAACGGACCGTAGTTGATCCGCATGTGAACCACAGATTAATTGCAACAGTTTAACCATCATAGTGTTACATAAAGTTTTACTGTCAATCGTTATCAGACGATATTCAGTAAAAATATGCAATCAGGAGATCAGCATTAATGCTTTCTAGTCACTGATCCCTGATAATGCTACATTGTGAACAACAAATCTCCGTTGCAATCGACAGGAGGAGAGCTAGTTGAGGTTTGTAGCACCGGAGCAGCTAACACATAGGGGTGTAAGAAAATATCAAAAAAATCGAATATCGCGATATTATGTTCTGTGACACTGTATCGATTCTCAAAAACACTGTATCGATTTTTAATTAATAGTTTACATACAAAGATTAACTCAGTCAATACTTTATTTCATTGGCAGAGAGATGTGCCCTCTCAAGCTAGTGCTATGATGTCGGATGTTACAGGGACTGTGATAAATGCAAATGCAGATCCCACTGTTCTGATTGCATAAAAAAGTAAACTTTTTTTACTCAGATTGTATGCATATGGTGGTGTGTACTTTATACTACGACAGTTTTCCAAAAATTAGATTAAAAAAACTGCAATATATCGCCTTGCTTACAGTATCGCAATATATCGCAATATATTGAATGGTAACCCCTGTATCATGATACGTATCGTATCGCCAGATTCTTGCCAATACACAGCCCTACTAACGTACGAAGGTGATCGTAAATTCTAACGTCATCATGATGTGTTCAAATGTAATCTTGTAAAATGTAGTTTTTGGTGAGAAACTTTAATAATTTGTAGGAGATGTTTCGCAGCAACATAAAATAGATAATAGAGGGGGAATTATGACCTGTTTAACTTCCTAACACTAGTTCTAAGCAGCTTATAATACATTATTAGAACTACTAAGGCCAAGATTTTTTAGTCAATAAAAATATATTAATTTATTTCCCAATCATGTTTTTATGCAAATAACCACTATAGATGACTATAGCAAAGTAAAAAGATAACATTTACATTGAAAACCAACAACAAACACGATCTCTATTGGCCAATATGGCTCATCGACGATCGGCAATCTGTATCTGTGGCAAAAAAAAATCGGGGCATCTCTAAAAGTTATACTTGCTCCCTTTTTTTTTCCTGCAGATCCGATCCATGAGTCAAAACCCTGATACGATCCGAACCGTGAGTTTTTTGATCCGTTGCACCTCTACTCATTGTTGGTTTTGGTCTTTTCATGGGATTTGTTATAAGAAAAATATCAAATATTCTCATATATTATCATTCTCATATTCTCTGTATTATTTGGTGGTCTTTAGAGAAACTGCATCGAGTTGCACTTCTGCTGTGCCATTAGATGACACACATTTATTCCCCTTCAGCTATAGTGTTGCCTTTTGAGTAACACATAACAGGTAGAAATGTACTATGTCACTGAAGCTTGGTTAGTAAGCACATTAAACAAGACTCGGTCTAAACCGAGTATATGGCTGGACCGTATGGTTAAGTCTGTGAATTTGTAGCTAAATTGTTATACAAATAGTCAATGGTCATGTCTATAATGTTTTGTGAACAGTTTTTTCCACTTATATCTTAATGTTTGATTGAAAGCCAACTTATAATGAAGCAAATGGCATTCAGTAATAGTAAATGGTAACATTTACTAGTCAGTATATTATACATTTTATACAAGGTGAAAAGGTATTAGCATGACATACATTATGCAAAGTTAAAAGTATTTCAGTTTTTTATTAAAGCATGTGTATCAAAAGCATTCATCATATAAGTGGTGTTCAATATATACATACGTTGCGAAAGTTTATCAGCGTTGAGATATCCCCGCTGTCATCACTGACGTTGTTGCTGTATTTATTCCTAGATGGAGTGTTAATGGAGCAGCTACAATTTGAACGTAGTCTGCCACTGATCGATCCGAACTCCATTCAGAATTCAAGCATTTTAAAAGTTGTTTGCTTGTTGTGTTGCGGACAGACCCGACAAAGCATGAATTCAGACTTTTTACTAATCAGCATCGTTATGTAGTTATTTCGGCACACTTTGATCCGTTTACAACAACGTCGCTGCCGTATTTATGCCTAGATGACGTTATGTTGAGTGTTGATTGAGTAGCTGGCGTTATCATACCCTGGCATTGATCGATCCGAACTCCGTTCAGAAAACAAGCATTTTAAAAGTTGTTTGCTTGTTGTGTTGCGGGCAGACTTTACAAAGCATGAATTCAGTCTTTTTACAAATTGATATATTTATGTTGTTATTTCGGCTTCATTTTGATCTGTTTATTGCAATTAAATCACAGCACAGTATGTTTATTTTGGGTTCATACCGCAGTAGCGACGTGTGGCTGCTAGATAGTCAGTTCATGGCGGAAATGGAGGAAAACGAGGCGAAAATTTGCGAACATAACGTAACTTAAACGAACATAAACAATAGCACATGCACATGCACAACAACAGCGCTATGTAATGTTACATTGAACCGCTGACACGCTCCCCAGAAAACGTAAACACAGACCTGTTCTCCGCCTTTTCATTTTGAAAGAGCAACGACCAATGAGGGAGCTCCAGCAGTCGGCCGACCAATCCTGTAACTTCATCACTCACTCACTCACTCAGTGACAGACTTTTGCGTCTGTAGGGCTGGCCCTCTGCGGTCCAGCCAAAAAAACACATGTTAAGACTGAATTCTATCTGATTTTTTTCCATTAAAACACTTCTCTTTATGTCACGCTTGCAGTCAGCGTTTTCAAGGTTGAGGTTAAGTGCTCTATTTTTCAACCATTTCTCCTCCAACACAGAAACACACACATAAAGAAGTGATACAAAGCACCAAATCCACAGAAAATGAGATGCTCACTATAGTCAGTTTGCATAGCCAGATACTTGTCACGGATCAAGCTTTGAAATAAGATAGGATGCCTCAAGTATTGAACCACAGATTTTCTCCAGATGTATCTGAGTTCAAGAACAAACATATTGAATATGGAATCACCTTGACATAGCAGGTATTTTTTTTTGGTGAGAACATCTGTCAAAGTGCCCTAACACTGATCCTTCTCTAAATGAGTCAACCACGGCAACAGCCCACTCTGCTGCTGCTTTAAAGCAGGGCAACGCTGCATTGGAAAGTCATTTGCAACCTCTGATTCCGAGGGTATTTTATTAAGGCTTTGACACGAGGCAGTAGGCTAATTAAGCAAATTCATTGAATTAATGGTCTATCCCTAACCTCCACATTTCTAGACGGTGCCTTGGCTGTAACTGCCAGCAAGAAATACCGCCGAGAGCAAAGAGTCAACATGATAAATCTGCACTCATGCTTCTAAATTCTTACTTGCAGACAATACAAGCAAAGGATTTATTCAGCTGTATTACCATTATAACTTCAACAAGACAAGTCTGCAGTATAGAAATTAATGATGACTGACAGAGTTGTTTCTGAGTAACAACTCTGGCTCATATTTCAGTTTCCATTTTCATGGAAATAGACCCTGTGTGTATTATAAAGCACCTAGGGTACGGGATGAAAGAATATTGCTCTCCAAAAGAATTCTCTTCATACAAACATGCACGTGCTCTGCAAACTTGACTATTGTTTGGCAAAGATATAATGTCCCCAAAGCTCCTCATGATAGCCAGCTTTCCAATTTCAGAGGAGTTTTTCAAGCAGCTATAAACCCGAAGCATCGGGGGTGTTCTCATATGGCCTCAGAATATCTTTCCAATCACATAGGATCTCTTTACAGTCAGCCCTGCACTTACAGGAAAATACAATTGCTTTCATACTTTTGGCTACAAGTAGGCCTGTCACAATAATAACTGTATTGACTTATCGACCTGAATCATTTTTGCGTGCATGCGTTTGTTTAAATAAGAATGTCACCAACATTTTAGCCATCATGATGCCAGAATAAACAGCAGGGTTTTCCCTACCATTATAATAAGACTTGGGACATTGCACAGACATTGCACATTCTTCTTCACAGAGCCAAGAGGTCATGTTATTTGTTGTTTTAGTTGTGTGGTTTTATTTGATTTATGTTTTATTTATTTAGGATATTCTAGTATTTTTTTCACATTCCAATTTCAATGTCTGAATATCTTTAAGGATTAAATAATTGCTATTTGAAAGGGTGTACTTGCATTATTATGCTATTTTATTATCATTATATCACTGTTAAAATGACAATAATATTGTCACAATTATTTCTGGGACAATATATATCGTCCAACAAAGTTAGCTGTCGTGACAGGCCTACCTACAAGTACGGATGCAATTTTACGGATGCAATTTTACTCATCAGTATAATTGTTCATGTGTAAATGTGAGATTGACTCTGCACCTGAAAAACCAATACGACTGGTCACACAACCAAACCATTCAGGCTTTGATGAAATTCCCAGTTTAACTCCAAACCACAGAATCCTTGTGTCACACAGCAATTAAATAGGTGCGTAAAATGTCATCATACCCATTAATACTTATGGGCAAACTATGAAAATATGACACATGTTGTAAAACACTCAGAAGGGGGATGTAACTCATACGAGAATCCAAATCCCTCTTAATTGAGACTCAATAGGTAGGTTCGGACATGATGTTACATGCTGTCTAAATAATGAAGTACTTCAACATTTTCAAAATTCAACTACTCATTTTAAACCCAAACATTGTCGTAATGTATTTTTATGTCTTATTTACAGCGATCTGAATTGCCCTGCTGTCTAAAGGTGCTTTGCAAATAAACATGCCTTTCCCTAAACAATTCAATTGTAGCACCAACATTAACTGTTCTTTAATTGTTCTTATGTGCATCGTTTTTCTGGTACCGCCACTGTGTATAAATACAACTCATTTACTTAAACCTGCACATTTTTTTGGCCACTTGGAGCAAATTGCGAACGCAACTTTGACATGTCGATATCATCGCCTTTTAAAGTTGATATGGTGAACCTGTTAGCAAAGGGTTGTTTATTTACACATCCAGCAATTGCAGGGCAACATTATCATTAGAACTGCAACAATGAATCAATTACTTGTCACGTATTAAATTAATCTGCAACTATTTTGATAATCCATGAATCGGTTTGAGCATTTTTTAAGAAAAAAAGTCTATACTCTCTGATTCCAGCTTCTCAAATGTGAATATTTTCTGGTTTCTTTACTCCTCTGTGATATTAAAAAGAATATCTTTAAGACATTTGAGGACGTCATCTTGGGCTTTTGGACACACTGATCGAAATTTTTCACAATATTTTGACATTATACAGTATAGACCAAAAAACTACAGTAAACGTTGAAGAAAATAATCTATAGTTGCGGCCCTAATCATGCTTGTTTCTTCCTGATGAATGTAAGTCCAATATTTACTCTCCTTATAGCTCTGCCTTTGGTCCCTACCAACTCTTCCTGGCTCTTTAGCTGCTAAATGCTCCACTTTCTTCACCAGCTCGTGTCTTTCTGCTGATTTGTGTTGAGCAGATAAGTGTACAGTAGGTTTTACAGCTTTTTAACTGAAAACAGCTGCCTGCTAAGGCCGGAAACAACGCTATGAGAGCAGTGATATTGTGTTAAGGTTTAGTGACATGCTTGAATGCTTCTGTTTGCTTCTGTGTTAAATCTTCTTCCTGAAAGAATCTGTGAATCGGGGTCAGCAGGGAGTAGACCTCTGGTCAAGAGGATGCATCCGATATGAGGATCAGTGGCGTAGCTGTGCATCTTGTGATGAATCTCTGAGCTCAGGAGCACATGTGAGGTGTGACATGCATTAGGTCACTGAATACATTTAAAATGACTCGTGAATAAAGCGCTCGTTATACAGTTACCGAGTTGTACTGAATGACCAATGAAAGCTCTTGGCCAGTCTGTAGTGAAGAATGCACATTAAAGAAGCCATGCCATTTTTTTCATTAAAAGAGTGCCGTACTAGTAAAAAGCTTAAGCAGTGGTTATCATCCCTCGGCTGAATGTACCTTACTGCTCATTGTTATTGATACTGAAGGTCCATCTCATTGGGAAATCAAATATTTTATCGGGCAGGGCACTGTTAATGTTCTGAGTGTATGATAACACACTTACCCATGCATCCAATGAGGAATAATGAGGTTCCCTGCTTTCACACCCTCTTAAGGTATAATATTTAATGCATTAGGTGAACTTTTGCTCAAGGCCACACGAATACTAAAATGAATGTGTTAACTGAATGTATCTGCACTCTTCAAAGGAGATTCAAAGCGTAGTAACCGTTTTTACTCTCTGTGAAAAAAGACCTTCCTTCAAGACAGGAACGTCTCAACTTACATGACATGATATCGAATGTTTGTTGGTGGTTAAATGTAACTCTGCAGGCTGGTCTCATACACCGTTCGTAGCTACACCTACGAAAAGTAAATGCACTGTAATATGTATATATCCCACAAAATCAATTTGTATGTAAGCCACGTAATTGTGAACCAGGATGTATAAAGAGCGACAAACGCTCGGGGTGGATGGGTGGGTGAAAAAACACAGGACTTTCACCCAGGAGATCGGTGTTTATGTCCCGTGTCAACGTTGATTTATTTGTCACGTAACTTCCGTACTTAAGTTACGCCACTTCCGGTTTGGCATAACCACTTCCGGTGTGTGGCGTAACCTAACTGTGATCTTTTCCTAAACCTGACTAAGTCGTTTTGTTGCCTAAACCTAAGCAAGTTGTTTCCTGTGCTGACGGAAATTTATTTTGAAAAGACTGGAGCGGAAATTGACGCTGGTCATTCGTAGGAAAATACACAAAAAATTAGGAATAAGTTTTCGTAAGATATCATACAAACTTTTGTATGAGAATACGCTGAGCACTGCAACGATAAGTCAATTAATCAATTAGTCAATACACTTTGATAATCGTGCAAGTAATTTTCAAGCAAAATGCCAAAAATTCATAGGTCCAAGTTATTATTTTTTTGTCTTTTATCTTTGTATTATGTGATAATAAAGTGAATATATCTGAGTTTTGGACTGTTGGTCAGACAAACGAAGCAATTTCAAGACATCACCTTTGGCTTTAGCAAACTGTGATGCAGACTTGTCGCGTTAGTCGTTGTTACCCATTTAGTTCATTTTGGCGTATCAGCGTCGTGTTATCAATAGACAGTCGGACGACGGACGCTACAAACTGACAGTGAATGCATCCATACGGAGTCTCAGCTCAGAGTAGCAGGAGTCATATTTCACACACACGGGACGAGAGAGAGTTGACAGACAAGAAGATGCGAAGCGAAAAGCAAAAGCGCCTATTTGGAAATATTTCAGATTGAAACCCAATACTACAATGGATCCATTACGTTACTTAGGCCATCGATGTGCGGAGGATGGAGCAGTCACAGCCGTGACGGTCCAGCTTTCGCTGCGGAGCAGATGTAACATATGTCTCTTGCATGTTACATTAGATACACAATTTCAGCTTTAATAAATTGTTACTCTTGTTGCTAATAATATTTTCAGTAATTTACCTTTTATTTGATAATCGTTTGTTGTACATATTTTTTGTTATTTTCATATTTTTATGCAGTTATTTTATATTTAGAATTTAATACTACAGTATCCATGGTAATGATGGAGCTATAAAAGCTCATCACAGGCAGAACGAGTCAGACCGGGCTTGTATCTCCCAGGTGAGTGTATGTGTGTAAACTTTAATCTGTAAATATTAATGTATAGTCTATGTATAATATATAATCTAGAGACCGGGCTTGTATCTCCCAGGTGAACGTGTGTCCCGAAGTGCTTGTAAGCAAATAAATATATGTTGAATCGACATCGGAGCTGTCTGTGGTTCGTTGGAGTGAAACGTTAACCGTCAGCCGTTGGTCTACAATCAAACACAACGCAGAGACTGTTGGCTGCCACCGCTATCAGCGGGACAATACAAAGTTAACGGGGCCGTCATGAACTGTTTATAGAGGAAGTAAACAGAAGAAAAGACCCCCCCGTTACACAGTGCAGGATGGAAACCTGCGCTGCTCCGCAGCGAAAGCTGGACCGGAGAGGCCAGACAAACCGCCACGCCACCCGGCGGTAAAGATCACCGTCACATCCCTACTGTGATGGGTATTTTTCAGTTATTTGACATTGAAGGTATAATTCTTTGACATTTATAGACAAAACGATCCAGAGATCGAGAAAAAAACCAGAAAACTAATCGATAATGAAAACAATCATTAGTTGCAGCCCTACTGAGATGCTTTTTTCAATCTTTGATAGCCATCTAGTTGCTTAGATAACAAGTTCCCTTTGCTGTGTGCTGCTGGACTGGCGCTAACAGTGGCCCTGTGATGTGTCTCTGCTCGGGGCGCTGCTGCTGCAGTCCCGCAAAAAAATGTCACATACATGTCAGCTTCACCTTTAAGGACAAAGTCTCCAATTATCCTGAGCTCTGAAACCCTTACTGCCTTCACCAAATGTGCAGAGGCAGCTCTGACTCCTTTTAGATCTCCAGACACACACACACACACAAACACACTCCTTTCTCCTTAAGTCCAATCAAGAGATGCATAAAAGTGCACTGTGGTCTCTTGATTAGGCCTACTTAATACTAATTATTAATGCCAACGGCAAGCAGCTCCTTCAAACAGCAAATCACTGAATCTAATATATAAATTTCAGACATTGTCAAGAGATTTAACTACAGTTCAGCTGAGGTGAGACGCCAGTAAACCACCACTAAAGTGAATTTGTTGTTATTTGTGGTGCCAGATGTAGGCTACTGGTTTCAGCCCCTGAACCTTCGACCTCTTGGGTTTTTCTTGCAATGAGGTGTCTAGTTTTTACATGCTGTCAGCGAGCAGCTCTGTTAGCAAAAGCAACTTGTCAATGACAAATGTCACAGAAGAATGGCCAGACTACTTCAAGCTGGACACAGAAATGCTAAGTGAACAAGTAACAGCGCATGACAACAATTGTGTGCAGAAGGGCATCTTTGTATACTCATTGAACCTTGAAGCAGAGGGGCAGCGGCTGCAGAGGACCATGCCGATTGCCAAGAGCAAGAAAATAGTGCTACAGTGGGCATGTGAGTGCAAACGACTGGACGATATGCAATAGGGCTGTCCTCGACCAAAGAAATTCTTAGTCGACTAACACTCATACGATTTCGTTGACCAATAATTAGCTGATATAATCAACATGTCTGTATTAGTTTCTCCACAAAAGCACCAAGTCTTGTGTTTACCAGAGACGTGCTCATAAGTTTCTTGGAAATAAGTCATTCAGCATGAAAACAGCATAAAAAACGACCAAATCGACAAATTATTCGACTAATCGACTAAGAAGTAATAATATGTAGGCTTGTGACAATAATTACTATGTCGACTTATCGTATGATATGACTTGACCTCAATCATTTTTGCTGACCTTGATATTGTCCATTGTGTTTACATGCGTGTTTGTTTACATAAGAATGTCACCAACATTTTAGAAAACATGATGCCAGAATAAACAGCAGGGTTTTCTTACTATAAGACCTTTTGTTAACAGTTAAAAGTTCATTGCTCTTTTAAAGGGTTGCATTATTATATAGGGCTCACCCGAATGCTTCGAAGCTTCCACGATTGCCATGGAAATCGACCTCTAAATCAGTATTTGAATGCTTCCTTTTAATTTTTTTTATTTTTCTTATATATAAGTATGTAATAATAATGTATAAACCCCAAAATACCCCATGAAATAAGGAATAATGCCATAACATTATTCACTATTCATATTCAACATTGATTATCATAAGTTATTCTCAGACAGATGTCAACGTTTGTTGTGTGTAGAGATGTGTTAGTGTATAGTAGTGCGGCAGTGGCGCTGTCCCGGACACTGAAACGGGGGAGACGGAGACAGACAGACAGAAAGAAGAACATGTCAGCCTGCTGCGCCACAAGGCTTCGAATAGGCTTAAACTTGCATTCTTTCTAAATGGCCAGCAGGGGGCGACTCCTCTGGTTGCAAAAAGAAGTGTGATTGTATAGAAGTCTATGAGAAAATGAGCATACTTCTCACTTGATTTATTACCTCAGTAAACATTGTAAACGTGAGTTTATGGTCTCAATCGCTAGTTTCAAGTCTTCTTCAATACAGCATGATGTTCATTTAGTAAATTATGGTCCCATTTAGAGTCAAATAGACCATAAAGCAGAGTATGCTTTAGGGCGCGGCTATCTTGTGATTGACAGGTCGCTACCACGGCGTTGTCCGGTCTGGGAGTTGCCTGTGTATTCATCTTAGAACTTTAACCCTTTCACAGTGTGTTTTCAGCTCATGAAAGTTAATTATACCCTTTTTGGTCGCCTGAAAATGTCTTACTAGCGTTCGGTTGTGCTTGGCTCCACCCTCTCGTGTCACTTCTGGTTGCAAAAAACAAGATGGCGACGACCAAAATACCCAACTCGAGGCTTTAAAACGGCAGTCCACAAACCAACTGGTGACTGCGTCCACATCTTATATACAGTCTATAGTATAACACAATACAATTCAATATCCACAATCTTCAGGCTAAAAAATGACCATAAAATTGAATCAACACCTCTCTCAAATGGTTTGAATTATATTATATATATTATAACCTTTGTGAAGGTAGGATTTATTGCAGGGTTGGTGCACAATATTAGACTGCATTAGCTTAAGCTAATAACTACCCAATAACCAAACAAAAAAGATGTAAAACATTTGTATTAATTAAATGTAATTGTCAGTTTTAAAAAAACGATGAGTGATTTTTGCTACCTGGCTGTCCACCCCATTACCACTGCTTTGACTGACATTACATTTATTTTGCACACATTGAGGAAGAAGTCAAATTTAGTGAAACTGCAACCTTTCCCTTAACACCGTCATCAAACTGAGACAACTCCAAAAGTCTCTGCAAGATTGACCTAAAACACACACACTCCACTAGGCATATTTGCTCAAAAGGATGACAGCATTAAATGACCTTTCCTCTACTAGCACCACAAGGCCACACTGCCTCTCCCTTACAGTCCTATCACACTTCTTTTGTTCACACTCATTAGCTGCGCTGTGAGGGGGAGTCATGTAGAAACCACTGTATAGGCTGCAGCCCTAATGAATTTGTCCTGTTTCTGCTGAGATAAAAGAGGAACCGCTGCAGGGAAAATGCTGAAAAGCCACTGTGTAAGCCCCCCAGCATGCCAGCAACTTGAAATCTAAGCATTGCTCTTTTCATCACAATATAACAGTAGATCATAATCTGTCAGATGGGAGCAGAGCTGCAGTATGTTACATTTGACTGCACAACATGGAGATGAGTTATATACACATGCAGGAGACAGGAAGAGAGAGACTATGATGTAGATTGGTGGTAACAAATGAATATTGTACCATTTACATGGTATGGCACGAGTTCCCCTTTCAGCACCAAACACTAGGGCTGCCCCCTGAAGGTCGAATCATCATCAGTGACCCCCTCAGTCGACTTGAAATCGAGCCGTCGTTTTTTTTATTTTTTAAGAGGCTAGATCTGTGAAGAACTTAGTGCTCTTGTAAACAATTTTGTGCTCTTGTAAACAAATTAATCATTAACACATTGGGTTGTATAGATGCGAATGGTGATGACAAAGCAAAAAAGTCACACCTAAGCATGGTAAACGAGACGGGGTCTGTGTTTCAACACGATTAGTTGGTTTGCTGACATCGCCGCAGATCACTCGCACAGAGGACAGTCCGCCCCGGTTGACATTCTCGCACGGGGGGGGGGGGGCCGCAACGAGCACCACGGCCGCGGGAAGAGGCGAGGGGTGCTGCAAAACTTATGGCTGGAGCCACGAGCCACCTTCACCCCACGCCTTTCCAAGCCGAGAGCCAGTTTCGGTGCATTGTGGTGCATTGTGGTGCATTGTGGTGCACCGCGGCGCCCTCAGACCAACGGTCTAGAAGTGTAAAAATATTTTCGTTTCATTATGAAACTGTGTCGCACTGTATTTGATTATGTTCCAGCCAGTTTTACTTCCATTTTTTGGGTTAACATTCTTTCTCAAACAGAGAATGGGGGTGTGATTAATAGTCAGATATAATTTATTACCATGGCAACCAAATTGCATCGTTTCTCTTAGATAAATTTACTGTTTATCAGACCACAAATAAGACAAGAATTAGCGCAACACACTGAGTCTCTCTCACTCGCTCTCTTCTTCACCGTCTCCTCCTGGCGAGGCGGCCATCTGGCTGCTGCTGCACCGAGGAGCCGCACCACCACATGCTCGCCACAGCGCAACGCAGGTCCGGTGTTTGAAATGCAGTTTCGGGACGTTGCACTGTGATTCGTTGATTTCTCTCATGGTACTTTTCTCTGATTTTCTTTTGGGCTGAAAGTTGTCTGCTCCCCGTCGTTTGGACCTGTCACAGGCCCGCAAACATCCGGTATCGGCTGCTTTCCATATCCGTACGGTAAAGGAGAGAGCCAGTGAGAGAGACAGTCAGTGTGTTTGTTGTGTTAATTCTGTCGCTGGGATTTTGTGTAATTCACTACACTGATTTCACCCATTCACCGCACACACAAATGCCATTGTTAGCTATCTACACCTAACTAGCTAACTAACTAGAAAGACAAACTGACAGACAGAAAAACAGATTTATCAGTTTGCTGCTGCTCAGACTCAAACAAGCATGAGTTCGCCTGCAGCTTGGAGGAAAACGTCTGACCTGCAGCTTCTACTATAGTCATACGTCATATTCCCATTTTACAAAAAAACTTCTTTTTTTAACTTTGAGCACAAAATTAAGTTATTTATCAAAAATAAATTGGCAAACAGTGTGGCTGATCAACATAGTCAGGAAATTACTCAAATAAATATGAAATATCATAAAAATGCCAATATACACTGGAGGGGGACTATAATGTGGTTTGAATTATCACTGAAACTCAGGCCGATGGATTTTTTGATTGCAAGATAGAACGAATAGTCGAATCTTCGTATTGAACAGCCATTTTTTAAATCGCAGTATTTGTTAAAATCACAATATTTGTGAAAGGCAAAATGTGTGTAAAAATACCAATTTTAAATTAAATATTGTCATGCTGCAGAGAAGCTGGCCTACATATCATGTTCTACAGGCTTAAGAAAACGTCTTTGTTTGTTACAGATCCCTACAAATCACGCCAAAATTATTTTAATATTTTTCAATGAAAATGAGAATAATGATGTAAAAATTGTCATTCTCTCTAATATCGCAAATCGTATCGCAAATGCAATATCAGTCAAATAATTGCAATTAGATATGTTTTTCAAATCCGTGCAGCCCTACCAAACACATTATAAAAATCACTAAATACAACATATATATATATATATATATACATATTTATATGTGATAAATGTGTTTAGATCTCTAGTTACGGTCCTTGTGTTCATGAATTATCATCCTGTAATCTTTAACACGGAATTAAGATTAAAATAGTATATGATGTCACTATGCACTGTGCTCCTAGTCTCAACTAGAATTGCTTTGTCTTAGACACTCTGCTGGTTCTTGTGGGATCTTAAGTCAGCTTACACAACAGCTGCTCATTTATGCAATACATACAGTATTACAGCATGTAGATATAATTGAAATATCTCAGCCTGCTGTCATTTCACAGTCACTCTTGGTAGATATACAGTATCTGTATTAAAAGAGTCCCCTCTGCATTTTAAGGATGCTTTCAATATGAATTTTATGTACACAGTACTTTACTGTAGGGCTGTAGGGCTTTTCATTATGATTAATCTGCTGCTTTTCTGCTAATTGTTTGGTTTATAAAAAGTCAGAAAAATAGAGAAACAATTAAAATGTACTAAAGATCATCTTCGTGTCTTGTTTTGCCCAATTACAAAACCATGACATATTCAGTTAACTATCGCATAAGACAAACAAAGGCAGCAAATCTTCACAATTGAGAAGCTGGAACAAGCAAATAATTGGCTTTTTCTTTCTTGGAAAATGACTCAAACGATTCATCAATTATCAACAGTTTATTATTTTTTCTGTTGATTGACAAATCAATTAACCAACTAATTCATTCAGCTCCACTTCACTGCTTCGTTTTACTCTCAATTATTTCAATCTTATCCAGTTATTCTATGAAGATATTGTCTCCAAGGCTGAACATGACACTTTTACACAGATTGTTTTAACAGTACTTTTCATGAAAATATTTTACTCAAATTCTTGCTGATAAAATTAATCATTTTGATGCCACCTCCATGATTTAATTTCCAATCTCTCCGTAACAACACTCAGCACTCGGGAAGCATCACAATGTTACTGGAGTTACTGTGGTTTCATGATTTTCAGGTGAAAATATGGGGACTTGGCAGCATGAGCCGAGCCTCCTGAAAATAAAGTAGGCCGTACTGTATTTCAAGCCACATCATGCCACTGCCTGGCTGTCAGGCAGAGGGGAATGTCTTTGGTTACTTCGGTCCTGTCACTGTCCCTGTCAGGGGTTTCATCTCATACGGTATATCATCTCATTTCATGGCACTCGGAAAAATGAAGTCAACTCAGAGGAGCGGGAGCGCATTCAGCGCCATCCTCAAGTGTGCAGAGAAATTCTCAGATGTAGGTACGTTGTCACATCAGATTTAGCAGCGAAAAAGTACAACACAGCTAACGCTAGGCAGATTAGTGTCTGTAGAGAATGAATTGCCATGGGCATTTTTAATGAGAGGCAATAGATAGTTCCTTTCCCAAAAGCATGATTTCATTTAGCTTCTTCATACTTGTATTGTTGCATGTCAGTTAAGAAAAATTGGTTATCAAATGCTGTTAGGAAATGAAAAAAAAAAATGCTGACTTTTTTCTTTGTGGTTTAACCAAATACGTATCTTCACAATCACATGTCTCTTCACTCTTTTGAAAATATGTTTAGGCCATATTGGATGTGTGTGCCGCTCAAGCATTCTTCTAACAGAATTTTAGATATGGAGATTAGGCAAGACATGGACATCAAAAATAGTTCTAGCCTCAAGTAAACACACCGTCTCCTACAAAAAGATGCAAAAACAGAAGTTTTCTATTCTGCATATTTATCTCATTTTCTGGGCTGTTGGTAGTACGCCAGAGAAAGAGGAGAGTAGCTCGAGTAAGAGGACATAATGTGTTTACACCCCATAGCAAAGTGAGCTCAATCAATCCGTCAATATAGCATGCACAATTCACTGATGCCTGTTTGCATGCATTTTGATTGCTGTAATAACTGCGGTGATTAATTGCCATTTGACTAATTTGCTTCATTGAAACCTCTCAGACACAGACAGCAGGCAAATCAGCACAGCATGCTATACGTTTAGATACTGTACATGGCTGCTGGCCGCTGTACAAGGCAGACACTCAGCCAGACATTCAGCAGGGTTCCTACAGCTTAAGGCAAGTTAGGTTTAAGACTTTTGAAGACTTTTTTAATGCCACTCGGAATAAAATTCAAGACCAACTTTACAATAACCAAAATTGAAAGAAAGAAAAAGAAAAAAATATAATTTACTTAAGGTTGATTTCCATCCTGCACAAAATACACCATGCCTCGTATACATTGCCTGATACCGGGTCGAGCCCTACTGCAAAATCTGCTCCGACAGTGCATCTGCTCTGAGCATCTCGGCCGCAGACTGATTTGCTTGACGTTAATGCGAGAGGCATTCGGTAAATTCTTTTATAAATCTCACTGATTATTTTGAGATTTTAAATTGCTATGTCAGAAAGAAAAGATTCATAAACTCCTACTTAACATGCCTTAGCATTTTTAAGACTTTCGAAAGATTAATTTGAGGTGTAGGATCTGGCGGTATCTAGCGGTGAGGTGAGGAGATTGCAACCAGCTGAAGCCTCTCCCGTGTGCCGAGCGTGTTGGAGAGCTACAGTGGCGGACGTAAAAATGTGAATGGCCCTCTCTAGAGCCAACTGGAGCAGAGCCGGTGTGTAGCGTGTGTGTGTGTGTACGTGGGAAATGAGTGGTGAAGCAAGAGAGAGAGCGGCGGCAACGGCAGCAAGTAACGTTATCTACTCCGGCCCAAGCAGGAAAACTTATTAGAGTTTGGTTTATCCGTTCTGGGCTACTATAGAAACATGGCGATGCAACATGGCGGACTCCGTGGAAAGAGGACCCGCTCCCTATGTAGATATAAACGGCTCATTCTAAGGTAACGAAAACACAACGATTCTTATTTACAGGTGATTATACACTAAAGAAAATATACTTATTAATATCATATTCCATATCTGATCCTCCTAATTGTTACACACTCGTCCTTTAAGGATACACTGGAACCATGTTCAGCCCACTCAAACCAGCTAAAATCAGTGACCTCTGTTTCATTCATTCATTCATTCATTTATTTATTCTTCTCAGAAATCCTCATTTCAAGACAGAATATGTCATAATGATCCGGCACGGCTGATCAATTGCAAAGAGTTATTCAGGTTTTTTTTTTACCCACACTTACAGTAAACAACCACATTTGATCAGTACTCGCTATCGGCCGATACCCAAAGCCCAGGTATCAGTGTCGGTATCGGGACTGAAGAATTCGAATCGGTGCATCCCTAGTTGTTGGTTCTGCTAGCCTTATCTGCGTGACGTTAATGCATTAGTTAAATTACTTGATAGATGTTACCAATTATTTTGAGATTAAAAATTGCAATGTTTGAAAAAAAGAGAAATTCATAAACTCCTACTTAACATCTCTTAGTATTTTTAAGACTTATGAAAGATTGATTTAAAACATTTTCATTCCAATTAAGGCCTTATTTTTATATTAATGACTTTAATGCCTTTTAAGGATACAAGGGAACCCTGTTCAGCCCACTCAAACCAGCTAAAACAAACAGCCTCTGTTTCATTCATTCATTCATTCATTCTCCTCAAAAATCATTATTTCAAGACAGAATAGGCTATGTCATAATCAGACATGGCTGACCAATTCCAAAGAGTTGTTCTGGGTTTTTTTTTAGCCATATTTACAAGAAACCACTGCAGCCCTCAACATCCCACAATAAACTTAATGGCCTCATCTGTGAGTCACTCCTGATTCCTAACTCTTCCTTTAGAAATATTATGAACATGTTGTGCTTGTAAACACATCACTACCCCCTTCAACCCTTCATCGTCTGAACACTATTTATTTTCTGAACACTGATTGCAGTAATTACAACTGTGCATAATAATCATTTTTAGAAGTTTTAACAACATTCGACGTCCAACATTCACAGCCTCAATCCACTAACCACTACCTTTTCTGGGGAGAACTCTGAATGGCCATTACTTGGCCTTAGTCCAGTCAGCCAACTCACAGAAAGGATTTGTTTTGTGAATGCAAAAGAGTTGATATTTTGGCATCTAGTCTGACGTTGTCACTACCCACAAGCAGACACCAAGATAAGCAAGACAGCAGAGATTGGGAAGTGACGATAATAAACAAACCACTTCCAACCAATTGCTGGGAATATACTGTATACTATCTAGTGAAGTGAGATGGATAAACCTGTGTCCTGAAAGCCACCTGATATAATATGCAGCAGCAGCAGCAGCAGCAGCAGCAGGCTGAAACACACCAGCTCTGCAGATAATTATTCACTTAAGCACATCAAAAAATCACAACCTGTAATGGCTTACAACAAACAGCCTCTTCATATGAGATGCTATGGAGTGTTGATAAGCAGCAGATGACCATCAGTACATGAATACAAGCTTCAGGTTGACAAAGGGGTGCAGCTGAGCGAAGAGCAGTGAGCTCAGCAGTGGAGATGCAATTATGATAGGAAGAACAGGAAAAGCAAGCTGTCACATAAACGCATAGCTTTGAGTTGAAACTCGAAAGTGAAGCTGAATATGAAGTGTGTGGAGAAAATGTGAATCTTGTGTGTGTGTGACGAAAGCCAATATTACAGAGACAAAGGCTCTGTGCAGCACAACAATCATCATGTTTATATCCCCAAGGCCAATATTTTGCCACAACATGGATAAACACAATGACAACATCTATGCCAAAACACACACACACAAAATACATGAATTCCCAACACTGCAGAGCAAGCACCACAGCTGCATGCTAATTAGCAGCCAGCGTTGTAAGACAGCATTAAAACAGTAGTAGTAGCATGCATAACTACCAAACATGCACACGCAAGACACTCAAAATATACTGTACATGCTTGCAAAAAAATCACCAAATAGCTTCCCTACCTTTGTGTAGTGCAGCAGGGACCCCCCAGCATCTCAAGATAAAGTCTCTGGGAAAAGTCAGCGTCGACCAAAACTGCCAAAAACTGGACGGGAAAACTTCACTCGTGGCTTGAAATTGTCCTTTAGTTCGACAAAGAAAACAGAAGTCCGGTGTTGTTGCGATAAGTCCACTGTTTCCCCGCAGGAAGCGAGCCGCCACCACATTATTCCATCCCGCAGGTAGCTCCATTACATTGAGGAAATTCTTCATGAGCAGCAGGTGTTCCGACCCGAGCTGCGCTGACCTCTGTAGGCGCAGCCCGGTCACCGCTGGTCGGTGCTTGAGGTGAAACATGGACGAAAAACTCACGTCTTGTGTCTCTGAATTTCCACAGTTGTAAAGTACACTAACAAATTGGCATCATATCAAGAAGATGTGTTTACAGTAAAGTTGCGTTGAATATAAACTCAGTTGTCAGTTTATTAGCTACACCTGACCCCATACCCTTAATTGCCACTCCGTCCAAGTTAACTCAGCTACTTAATGCAGTCAGCTACTGCATTAAACCTGCAGTAGGCAGGATGTTTTTGGAATCATTGGGCAAAAAATTCCATCATTACATTTAAGCATATTGTAATTCAAGTTATCTGAGAGAAAACTAGACTTCTGCACCTCCTCTTGGCTCTGTTTTCAGGCATTAAAAAATCTAGCCCAGGAGATTTTGGCCAATCACAGGTCATTTCAGAGAGAGAACATTCCTATTGGCTGTGCTGGGCGGTGCTTGGTATATCCTCAACTGATCTCAACATGGCTGCCGGGTCACAAACTTTCTCATTTTACAGCTTAACAGTACACTACAAGATATTTCTGAAATCATTTGAGGCGAGAAATAGGTATTACAGTAACAGAATATTAATTCATATTTGATCAGCGCTGCCTGGTTTGACCTTTTGATCGAAGTTCGCCAGTGATTGACAGCTGCTCAGAGATGTGATGGGTTGTTTTCCTCTGGTCTGTGAAATCTTGCAGATGCCATTAGGAGCACCTGAGGACACCGGAGGACACCGGAGGACACCGGAGGACACCGGAGGACACCGGAAGACACAGAGGCACATGATTTTTTTCAGATTACCTGTCTCATGTACTACTGTCAGGATATAGTGACCGTTTTATAAAAATAACTTTTCTTAATGATATTTGCTCCATTTCTACCCACTGCAGCTTTGACAAACATTAAAGGGGCCTATTTAGGTCTATGTTTTAAAGTTTGAAAAGGTCTATAAATTGTAGCTCCCTTCCTGGACGTTAAAATGTACTAGACTTTTAATTTAAACTGTTTTATAGTGATGTTGATTCAACTTTATGATCATTTTGAAGGCTGCAGTGTTGAAATGTATTATACCTTGTGATTTCTGCAACAAGGAAATACTCCAATCATAGATATTAAATAGTTGTTGTAGAATATAATGATAATAAGGTCTATTGAAGTTAAAAAATGATATATATGTATATATATATATATACATATATATACTGTTTATATACAATAGACCTTTTCAAACTTGACAACATAAACTTTCTAAATGGGCCCCTTTGTTATTCCTGTTGCAATGGTTGCGTCTGAAATTCCATACTAACATGCTATTTAGTACGTTGAAACAGTGTGTGGGATATTTTAGTATGTCCGAAACCTTAGTATGAAACCAATAGTACGCGAATTGCATACTATTCCTGATGAAATATTACAGTATGCAACGGTGGACACTACGGCGGCATAAATATCCCACAATGCAATGCGGTAGTGACGACAACGTTCATAACAACGTTAATGGACAGCTCTGTAACATCAATAACGCTTCAATTTAACTGTAAGTATAATATTTCATTTTGCTAGGTGTAATATATATTTTAAATTAATTCAGAATTTGATTCTCACAAGCCGTCGTTTTGGTCACGTGAGGTTGGCGTGGGTTACGATGGTTACACGTCTCCATCCGGCAAGGAGGCTCTCAGGAAGTGATGACGTAAATTACTGCTCAGTGCATCCGAAAATATACATACTAGTGTTTATTCACACAAAAGTATGTTGAACGATAGTACACCTGTTGAGTATGTGCGTAGTATGCGATTTTGGACAAATCCAAGGTCTATAAATTGTAGGCTACCCTCATGGACGTTATAATGCACACTTTTAATTTAATCTGTTTTAGAGTGGTGTTGATTCGACTTTATGGTCATACTAAACTGAAGGCTGCAGTGTTGAATTGTAGACTATTGCATTATTGACCTTATGATTACTGCATCAAGGAAATACTCCGACTATTATTTTGTATTTTAACTTCAATAGACCTTTTCAAACTTAACATAAACATTCTAAATCTGCTAGAGCTGCACAATTAATCAAATATTAATAACAATTAATCACGGTTTTGTCTTCCCACAATTTTAATGAACATGACTGCAATATTGACGTCTAAAAATGCGTGCTTCGCTTATAGAAAACTCTGCTCCATAGCAAATCAAGTGCTTCATAAACTAACAGTAAGCCACCAGGGAGCGATCCATATGTTTTGGCTTGTACGTGCACCCTACAGCAGCAGCCTGTGAAAAACTTTCCTGAATGTTGCGGCTGCAGTCCAGAGTAGAAGAGTAATATACTGTATAATACTTGTTTTGAAACCTTATTTTAAGCTTTATTTTGATGCAAATATTTGTTAATTAGCAGGATTGTAGAAAATGAAAGCAGTGATCTGTTGATTTAATTTTGGGTAAAAAGTTTTGGTACGATTATATTTTGCTTCTAAGAGATGCATTGTGAATAAGATCCAGGCTTATTTTGATGCAAAGATTTGTACATTAGCAGGAATGTAGCACAACATGGAAGTGAAACCAGTGCTCTGTTAATGTAAATGTGAAAGTGCAATAAAAATGTTTTGTCCCTAAAATCAACGAATAATCGTGATCTCAATATTGATCAAAATAATTGTGATTATTATTTTGGCCATAATCGTGCAGCCCTAAAATGGGCCCCTTTGTATTTCCTGTTGCAATGTGTGTTACTGCAGTAGCTGGCGGGAAGTAAACTTGGACCAAAGTTGTTACCCTAGCAACAGCGTGGCAATGAAAAGGTCTGTAGCAACAGAGTACCTGCTTGTGATACTATTCAAAACTTGTGGAAATCCATGCATGCTCCAATTCCGTTAAATATAGATTCCTTCTACTTCAAAACCACACAGTTAGGAGTAATCTTGAAGAACAAGAATGTTTAATTTCTAGTTCATATTAAAATCGTAATAAGAAAATACTATATATATATATATGTAAATTTCACTTTGCAAACCCCCTTGTCACTGTACTTATTTTCTATATGCTATAAATAAAGCTGCTTTAAAAAAAAAAAAAAAAAAAAAGAGACAGAGAGAGGTGTTTCTAATATTTTGTCCATTCCATTTATATGAATCGGGGTAGACATCCCTCTCAGTATAACACAATACAATTCAACAGTGGCCTCCAAAATGACCATAAATCAAACCAAAACCACTCTAAAACAGCTTAAATAAACATTAAAACTTATGTGAACGTAGGGTTTCATGCAGGGTTGTTGCATTAGTACCTAATAAACTGGCAACTGAGTGCATGTTTCAGAGAGGTCTTCATGTGGTAGTGCATTAGCAAATCTACTGTAGCTTTACGTGGTTTAGAGAATGTCCATATTCTACTTTATACAACAACACTGAAAATAATAATGCTTCAATAATGCATTTTTGTTATTTTTTTCTACAAAAGGATATGCCTACTATATATATAATAATTAATAATAATGAATGAATAATGAATGAATAATTCAACTTAGAAAAACATTCTTCTAAGTTCGAAGATCCAAGCACTTACATCATAGAAGAATTAAGACATATTTATATAATTCCATACTACAGACAAAGTCATTTTCCAAGTTATGTAACACATCTACCTTCATTTTTATTATGTTATACTTGTCCTTTCTTTTGCCTTTCCACACCCATTCAGTATTTTAGTAATGAGAAGGATCAAATCTTAATTCATCCAAATGGAATATCTTTGTTTGACTCCACCATTCATGAGTCACTTTGAAACAATGCTTGTCTGTCTCTTACATTGTTAGTAGAGGAATACTGTGGATTTCCTAATGGCTTCTAGACAACAGACAAGGAAATGTGTAAAAATAAAAAGCCTTGAAAGAACAGGAACACAACTTTAATGGTAAAAGGCTGGGCTAAACCATTTCATTGATTCCATCTCTATTTGAAAAATGCTTTTGTAATGTAAAATGAGTACACATTAACCCCAAAGGATGCCTCCTCTTCTTGGTAAAGCGTGTTTTATCCCATGATGCAGTCGCAGAGAGGACAGAACGAATGAAAATTATAATCCTTTTGCACACAAATTTGAATTTACATTGCCTGACCTTTGCAACTCCAAGGCAAGCCACTTCCAAAAGGAGCAGTGAATAGTTTTTTAAATAGCCAGTGACAGCTGACAAAAGAATGACTGCCTTTAATCCTCACAAAATCCTGCATAGTGGGTTGTGTAAATGTTAACTCGTGACCCTTCATTATGTGGATATGATGGCATATTTTTTAAGGGCACTACAAGTCTGCAAATTGGGGACATCTTGTAGTCAGCGGTGCAGAGTAGTTTCAAATATAGATTCACCAAAGAGGATTTTGTAAGAGCCGGTTAAGCGCATAATTGTATTTGTTGAATTGTTTATCTTATCATATGTCATATGTTCTACAGAGCCAGGAAGGTGTTATGGAGAATTTACAAAAAGGAAATTGTGCGCACAATTTAATAGTTCATGCTCTCTTTTTAGCATTACATATCACCTTCATGCCATTACTCTTGTGGTTTTACTTTGGGTTTTGGCTATTAAACACAACGTTGTGTTATCTTTGACATCCCTTAAACACATTTTACAGGATAACAGACTGTTTTCGGCGTAAAAACTTGATACTGCAGATGTCGTCCATTTGATAAAAAAACTCGGCTTCAGGGATGTGGAGCGCTTCACAAATTCTTCATCTTCATCTTCTTCAGAATTACAGCTGATTGAATGCACCATGCCAAATGTGTTTGCTTCCCTCGGCAAAAGGGGATTTGGCAAAACAAATAACATGATATTTAATTGAGGCAACAGTGCTAACCACTGCACTGCTATTTTTTGACTCACCCATCCACCTCAACCTCCTCCCTACACGGTGTACGCTGCTCTTTATATTTCATGGTTCACGATTACGTGCATTACACGCAAATTGATTTTGTGGGATATACATGAATTACAGTGCATTACTTTTCATAGGTATAGCTACAAACAGTGTATGAGACCAGCCTGACCACTGATAACGACCATTTAATGCTCTGATAACAGCCTAACTGGCTGCCTGGACATGTGAGCACACTCGTTTAACCCCCTAGTGACTAAAGAGCTAATGATTGCATTATACTATGCACGTGTTCATGTTATTTTGTACACCCCTGTGTATGTGTCCATAGAGTCAAGTTCCCCAGTTCTGGAGCCTCGGATAACTGTGCTGACTCTGAGCCGCCTCAGCTGAACCTTCTCAGCCATGTTTCCCCTTTGCTTATCCCCACTTGCCATGTGCTTGGTTTCAATAAGTAAAAGATACACAACATTACTTTCAGTATATAAATATAGAGCTCTCACTTCTCTGACATCCATTAAAAACAAAGCAAATGAGTATGAATCATCCCTCCTACCTTCTCTTTTTGTGTAATTGTATCACATCTTTAAAATCCTCTTGAGGCATTGGAGGCCTCATGAGTTTGACTGATTTTTTTGTTTTCAGATTGTTGATAACGTTTATGGGCAACATCAAAACCAAACACTGTTATGATGAGGAATAAATGGTACAGGCATTGAACATTTGGATTCCCAGAGAGAACATTTTCAAGACAGTTACATTAGCACCTCGGATTTTCTGAGATTTTAGTCGAGGTTTGGTTTGTGATCCACATAGAGACTTTATCCAATTTGTTTGGCAGTATGGAATGAATTTCAATGAAAACACAATGTGTCACACAATCACTTCAGTCAGTCCCTTGTGTTGTTACTGTTCTGTTAAGTCATTTTGCACATATTTGCTCATTTTCTAGTTTTTCAGTCATTAACATCTTCTGTCATGGGTCAATAGGGGCCTACTACACCCACTAGTAGGTTTTATCATCTATTCACATGGTAGATCATCGAAAGAAGGTATAAAAGAACACGACAGCGATCTCTTGCGACTGTAGTCATTATGACAGGAGCAGAAGCGGAAGTCAAGCGCTTTAGTATAGACAGTGTGAATCTCCATAAGGGGTCGAGGTCGGGGACGATGGATGGGACACAAAACGCAGGACTTTCACGAGGAGACCAGAGTTAGTTCGCATCCCGTGTGAAACCAACAATGTGTAGTTGTGTTTTAACCCAAAACAAAATGTTTTTCCCTAAACTTGCAGTGTTCTAACTGGCCGAGAGCAATTCGAGCGACGCGTTGAGAGCGCCGCAACAGGGACGAGGAACGGATGATTAGTTTAGATAAAATGAGCTGTCAGTGCTGCCGACAGCGGGACAAAACCGGGTCAATTGTCCTGGAATTTAGATGAGGATATTAACTTGATTATTGCCACTTTGAGCACAAGCATTTATGCTCGCAGTTATGTGCGTATTGTCCACCAGAGAAAAATTATTATGAGCTACCTGGTGTCAAGAAATGTACCAGCCCCCTCACTCAATGTTTTTTTAATCTAGCTCAATAGAAAAAAAAGAGAAAGTTGGCCTACAAGTCAGGTGCATTAAAACGCAAGAGAGTACCAAAAGCATCCTGTGCTCCTCTTACATCTTACTTCTTCTACCTGTTTGGATTATTTTCTTCAGTATTGTGGAAAACACAATGGACCAATGTTACACTATACAGCAGGCTGAGCAGGGACAACAACTGGTGAGTGAAACATCCACATTTAGTTTGTTGTTTAACCCTGTTTACTGTATCTCGCCACCTGTCTGTGTCACTAAATATCACAATATAAAACGTGTGTTTTCTGTTTAAAAAGTAGGCTACAAACGTAGATAGCAAGTACTACTAACCCATCTTTTAAGTGGTTACGTCCGGTTACATATCCAGTCTGATGTGGAGCACACAGCTGATACGTACGTGGTTTGTTTACATGATGTAACAGAAGTGCATATTTAACGCATTCAGTTTGGACAGAGTGCGTCCGATGCTACGTGATGTGGCGCGATAGTCGGACGCTGGCATCCAGTTAGGACACGGTGTAAAACCTTAAGAAGTTATAGTTTTGTTGCCTAAACATAAAGAAGTTTTTTTGTTTGTGTTCAAAATGTGACGTTTCATTCAGTTTTACATGTTAAAATGTGTTGTGAAAAAAGTTTCACGTCCACTTTTACAACGTAGTTGGCATATAGGCCCCTAATAACCCACATCTATGGTGCATATAGCGACTGATAATGCCTATTTAATGGCCTGATAATAGCACTGTAGTTACCCTCAATATGTTCCAGTCACCTCTTCCCCGTCCCCTCATTATCTCCCCTGCTGCACCCACTCTCTCCACAGTCATTTGCCAGATTGTCTAATGTATTACCCAGGCTTAGCTTTCCAGCCTTCATTCTTGTTTCCTGCCTGCCATGTTCCTGACCACAGCCTGTTTCCAGTTTCACCTGCCTGCCTCTTGCCTGCTAAGTTTGCCCTCACTGACTGATTACCTGTTGCCTCGCTGCTTTGAACTCTAAACGATTGATCGCTTTCAACCGCCCTGCTTGTGAGTCCACATCTCTGTGTTCAACGTTGTTACAGCTGCTGCAATTTCTCCCTGTAGCTATCTCATACAAAACATCGCCGCTCATGCCTCCTCCCTGTCTTCTCTCTTTAAAAAAGTCTCGGTTCATTTTGGTGTTCTATTTTACACCATTCATTATACATCACTCCCCCATTTCTTTGTTGTCATCCGGCTCTTCTTCTCTCTGGCTCTCACTTTCCTTCCCGCGGTTGCTCATCTCCCATCCCAGACAGGACAATGCTATGTGATGTCAGAATAGGATGGAGCTACTTCTGCTCCATAGCACAAGACAAGACAAAAACCCACACAATGCACATCTCAGACTGCTGAGCATGTTGACTGGGCTTACACAGGGCTGAGGCCCAGAGTCTTACAAATATCTCTGCCAAGCAATTGAGGCATTGTTTCCCTCATTTTCAGTCCTGCAAACAGCCCAGTGAAATGAAATCTATGTCACACTGAGAGTGGACATGATGCCTGCAAACACGTTTTAAGAGAAATATCTTAATTCTTATGGCATATCTTGCATTTCTTACGTCTAAAGAATATTGATTTGATATCCTTGTTGACCTCATTGATCTGGGCAAGCAAATTCAAGTAGAAACACAGTGCATCATTGCCAGGAAATTACAAATAATTGCAAGCCAAAAGTATCTTTCTAATCACTGACAAGTGCTGGAAACTGAGGCGCTACTTCCAGAACCAAGCTCAGATTGCCCATTTCACTGAACTCAGCAGACCAAACTCCATTCAATTGACCGAGTAATTTGTTGCATCTTTGGGATTTCCTGAACACTGTTGTCTTTTCTTCTGCTTCTCTGACTGGGCAAAGATGTGCATTAAGGCCACATTAAAACAGTAATTTGACATTATTATTATTACATCATTGCCAAGCTGATGCAACGGGTTCTCAACTCATCCTGATTAAAGAGCAACTCAACATCAGCTGAAAATCTTTGCTGACCTCTAGTAGGTTAAGATCTCACCATGCTGCAGTTTTTTAGAAGTGTTCTCCAAGGTGTGTCAGTATACAGTGACATCACTTTTGGGTGTGGTCACAGCTGCACTTTCCAGCTTTTCAGCCTGATATCAGTTGCTTTTTAGTGTCACCACATCAGGGATGGTAAGATGCTCAATATGGATAAAACAACGTTACGCACAGAAACCTTGCACACTGAGTCCAATGCATTTCATTATTCTATTCGTTGCGCAAATTCGCAATACGAGAAAAAACTGCATTAATTACGTGGGTGCGATGGATATCACTAGTCCCAAACGGGGCTAGTGAATGGATGACATTAGCAAGAGGCTATCACTAGCTACCTAGAGCACAGTCACTACTGTCTAATCTTTCTTACATCCCTTATTTTGCAACCATCCCCTATTCCAAGCTGTTCTGCAAACACCTGCCACAATCTATCTTTAAATTCCACATCTCTGTATTCTTTTATTTCTTTATCGTAAAGTTCTTTGTGCTGGGAGTCGGAGTGAATGTTTATCAGAAGCCATTTTGGATGATGTCGTTTGCACGTCAAACAACCCTCTTTTGCTTTTTGAGAGATGCGAAAAAAACGCAGCAAATCGAACCTGTTCCGAAAACAGGTTTAATGACAGACGGAAGTTTCAGAGTCAATACGTAAACGTAACTGACACAACGTGAGGTCGTATTGATTTTTAAAAGTGTGACAATTTCCGACGAAAAATACAGACTTGATGTGCAAAGGCCTTAATGTTCTGAATATTATATTTAAATTATAAATAAATTATTTATTAATATAATATTAATATTTAAATTATTTATATTATATTGAAATTTAGCACCATTACGCAATCCATCCGTCCATCTCTTCGTCCAGAGTGATATATCCTCACAATTATTTTCGCTACAGACATTTGTCTGTGGTCCCCACAGGATGTATATTAATGATTTTGCCATCAAGTGTAATACATTAGAGGAAACCTGACAAATTCACTTCTTCACTTAGGCCAAAAGGCTCAATTGTGTTGAGTGTAAATCCAATATGCCTCTCTGCCGAGCAGTGAGTTGATAATGTCACCACCTCTAGGGTGATGTCACACTCTTGACACCCTGTCAAGCGTGACATCTTTTTATTCCTCTGGACTATAATGATGCTGCAGAGCCGTGGTTAGCCTGTGCATAGTGTCGAGCAACAGCACAATCCATGTTTGGTGTTGTTATTGCATTTTCAACTTCACATTTCTTCCCTTCCAAGCCCCGGTATAGTGCACTCGTTCACGTTTAAGCAACACACTGAAAGGCTAATTTAGATGCAGATGGTTGGAAAACTGGCAATAATTAGATTGGTTGTGTCTTTTAAAGACACAGACGAATGCTTTTATGTCATTTTGATCTGATTAATCTCGACTGCTCCCCAGTAAGTAGGTAATGCGACGCTGGTGATATTACTGAAAATAACTGCTTGTTAGGTTTAGATTTGATTTGTATATTTGACTGATCACTTTGAATGCTTGAACCGATGTAGCTCCTCTACGGTTTCTCTACTTCTGAACTGCTTGTGCACTGCCTGAATTCCCCAGACTGTGTGCTTTAATTGGCTGTGTTTCACAGCACAATGTTGATCAGACATGGTGAGTATTGCATAAATGTTTGTTTTGTTTGTTATATTGATTTAAATACAATAGACACAAATAAAATACATGGTATTAGAGGGTGGGATAGTCAGGTGGACAGGCTCCTAGATCTGGATGACAAGAATGAAATGGGACCGTTGTGTTCCCTTAGATTGGATACCTACAGCATAAACATAATGTTCTATTGTGTAAACAGATACAGCTAAGCGCTGCTATATAATCCTTTTGTATTTCCCCCCTCCATGTTTTCTTATACAATATTTCTATGGGATTCAGATTGCATAAAACTGTTTTTCAGAACACAAGGCCCGAGCTAAATATAGAATTTGTTTGAAAAAAAGACAATGACAGTATTCTACTGCAGCTGTGTGCTATCACCATTACCGCTGGGTGCCAGTTTTACAATACAGTCGATCAGTGACAACAGAAGAGAAATTCTCGAGCTCTATGGCTAGTTGGCTTACCTAAGCTTGAAGGGATGAGGCATCCATCCATTTATCTACAGATAATTTCAGGGAAAGTCTAGTTGTGTAATGTCGTACTAGATAGGAGGAAGTAATGAGAGAATGTAGTTATAGCTGAAGGGAAATTTCAACGACTGTCAAACAGACAAAGTAATCTTGAAACTAAAGGACCACTTTTTATGTTGTTCATTAAAGTCTGACATTATTACTTTATTTTTTTAGTCATCAATTCGCATGAAAAGACAAAAACCAAAAATGATTTTACTAATTTATTATACTTTTAGTCTTCCCCACTGTTTTTACTGCCACTCAGCCCTGAAAGCCCCTTTGTTCCTACTGGAGATGTACATCCTTAAAAATGGGTAACCAATCTATAGTTATTATATGTATGAAGCTTAGCGGAAGTTCAGTCAGGAAGACTCGTTTTGCGCTCCCATTCATTCACAAAATTTCTCTGTCTCTCCAACACGTTTCCATCCTAACTCGTCACATACTGACGCTTTCTTAGACCCCTCAGCATCATTTCTTCTGTCGCACTAAACATATGCTCAATGCTGAATTCACACCAGAGCAGCGGCGAAGTGCAGCGTGCAGCGAGCTGCCATGCAATGTCTACGAGGAGCTACGGCGAGCTGTGGCCGGGCGGCCAAACAAAAGTTGGGAAAATTTTAACATTTAGCAATGAAGCGCAGCCTGAGAGGACGCACAGCCAATCAGTTAACAGATACTGTGACATGTTGACCTATATTACAAAGAATTTCTTCCTGCCTGAAACACATGAATGCGCATCAATGCCACAGAAAAATGAAATTATTGCGGCGAGCCAAACTTCGCCACTGCCTGGTGTGAATTCGGCATAACAACCCCTTGCCGTCACTTTACGGTCACAGAAAACATGTGCTTAATGTAGTGAATTAAACAAAAACACTTGTTTAGGATTAGGCAACAAAACCACTTAGTTAGGTTTAGGAAAAACAACATGGTTGGGTTTATAATTACTACGTTTTTACAGTGCAAATGTGACTTGACTTTGTGAACACGGTACAGGAACGAACAACTGATTGTAAAGTGAAAGTGAAACGTAACACACGGGACACGAACAGCGGTCTCCTGGATGAAAGCCTTGTGTTTGTTTGGCCAACCAGATTTTGCCATGATCTCCCAAGCCAATCATATCCTTGCTGTCAAACTTTAAATTCTCTCTTCTCTACTGTCAGTTGTCAGTCCACATTCAGCTCCAGTCTTCATCACATCTGGTGCCCAGCGTTCCATCCAATGAGCTCATCAGAAGCCCCGCTCTTCAGCAAACTCTCTTCACCTCTTCACCACCACCAGTGTCTAGACTCCATCGGGGGGGAATGTTCCTGTACTAACCATGGCATCACTACCCCCCTAAATATTACTGCGTCACGATTGGGTCTAATCGCCAAAGACTCTCCACAATTCTAACTTTATCGTGCACCGTGTAAATAAATCAATTTGTTCAGTCTAAATGAAGTCAATTCTGATTGAAATAGTTATTTTGAAAGAGCTGAATAATTCCCTAAAACAGCTGGGCATTGTCGTGTTTTCCAGATGTTACTCAGACGGGAGTAAATAATACATTTGTTGGGGACTATTTTCGGCTGTGGATTAATACACATTTGGTGCCCTAGTGAGTTTTCACAGCAGCAGGATGATGAATGAGGGACTGAGTCAAGATAAACTACAGTGCTCATGTTCATCTTAATGAAGGAATATGACATCCACTGCAACGGTGTGGCTCATTTTTTTTTTGTTCTTCATAGTGTTTTTGGAGACAGAGAATTACGCTAACAGGCTTTGGTTACACAGCGAATACTTCTGAGTAAAATTGATTTATTGTTTTCATGAGAGTTGTTATAATACAAGAAGTACAATATAGAATATCCAAAGCCTTATCCTTCAAGCTGACTAAACTTGTCACTGCCTGCCGACTATATTCTTATAGCATGTGTCAAGTTCAATATGTATGTGCAGTCCTACACAAAATCAAATCAGCTTTAACAATATGCTTCCACAGCTTCCGTCTCTCTGCTGACAGCATCATAAATGCAGGCTGCCCTTGCTGCCTCTCTCCAGGCCACACAGCAACGGGCAGCATGGGGAGCACAAGCACCCCGAGGACACAACAACAGCAATTATACTTAACTCTTGGCATTTGAGTGACAAGGAAACTGATTCCGAAATAACCTGTAGCACAGAGTAGTGTTAAGTGCTAAAATCTTTGCCTGAGGGGGCTATCAGGGAGCCGGGCCAACACAACAAGCTAGTTGAGTTACTATTTTGAACAGATACGGCTCCCCTTTGTGCATTTCAGGGGGCTGAAGAAATACGGTAATCTGCTTTCTGAGACACAGCATGCTAACTAGATGAGACAACATATCAGCATGGACTATGGGTTTACCACTACCAAGTCTCCAGCTGGGGAAGAGATACAGGCAGTTCTTCAGGGTGGATTTCAAGGGCAGAATCCTAAATCAGGCACATTGATGGGCTCTGTTTGTGTCCTGGATTACATAGATGATTGTGTTCTTTATTGACATGTTAAGTGCTCATACATTGCCAGACCCTTAAAGGTACATTTAAAGGAAACAAAGGTATCATTAGTTTCTAAAATGGCTATTCGGGAACTGAAAATATTCATATAATGAACTGGGAGGCTGGTAAATCAATAGTTATTGTTCCCGCGCTGCAAGTTCCTGCCCTTAGAAAAATATCCAGATGTTAGTGAGAGAAAGGCATATGTGCTGTGCCTCCTTACAACTGCTTATCACTTTGCAAACACACTGTATATGGTTTGAATTAATGACCAAACAACATGCACACAAACTCTGTGAGACAAATTAATATTCCAAGTAACTTTTAAAAAGCTTTATATCACTAGGATAGTCTGAGAGACTCTAGAGTCTAAAATCTACTTTGTGGTGGTTCTGGCTGGAATGGCTGTACATTTAACATTTACATATGCAAAACATGCAAACACAGGGAAGTGATGCAATAAAAACATATTGCCTGAAGCTATAAACAAGTACTGCATTTGCCTTATTCGTAGTTTAACATGTCCATGAATTTAGATTGGAAATCATTTAAAGAAAGTAAATATGTAATTTCAAAGTGATAAAATAAAATAATGTAAAAGAATGAGAATCAGAATCAGCTTTATTAGCCAGGTATGAATACACTTACCAGGAATTTGACTCTTAATGTTCTCATTGTACACAGAAATACTGTAGAAATACAGCTAAAAACAAGGACAACAAAGCTGAACAAGAATAAACAAATATTTAGCTATTATATACATATCAAGACAACAAGGAACAACATACAATGTCTATAACTCAGCCTGCAATTTTTTCAGAGTGCACAATGCACATATGCTGAAATAAATATTGAATGATTATTGTAACAGGTTGCTTCATATACATGACGCAGGTGGATATTTAGGCTACAGTATATGCATCTATACATGTCAGTTTACAGCAGGGGTCTCCAACTCGTTTCTTAGTGGCTCACTAAAGGTTCAGTATGTACATAATTTGATAACACAAATTCACTTTGTGAACCCGTTTAAAGGTGCAGTGTGTAGGATTTGGCGGTATCTAGTGGTGAGGTTGCAGATTGCAACCATCTGAAACTTCTCCCGTGTAGGAGAACTGCGGTGGCCGATACGAAAACTTGAAAATGCGAATGGCCATTGGTTTGTCCGTTCTTTATTTTCAGGTGATTATACACTAAAGAAAACATACTTATTAATATTATATTCCATTTCTGCCAATAGATCCCCCGAAATGCTACACACTGTTCCTCTATCCAATCTTCCCAACTGGTAGCAGTCTACGAACAGAGAAGGTGAAGGAGCTGAATACAACGCTTAAAGATGTCTGTTTACCAAACTGACGAAGGAGGCCGACGCACCAACAGAGGTTTCGTTTTGTGGCGCACATCTGTATGAAACACAAACAGCCCATCACCTATGGCGGATTGTAACAGAGGCTATGACTGTGGTGGCGGAAACATTTTTAAAGGATCATAAAAGTAAGACAAATTATGTCTGCTTTTGGCGATGTGCAATGGTGCTATGTGTAGCTTTCGGCCACTTTCATTTTGTCAAATTAGCTCTCAGAGGAAAAAAGGCTGGAGGCACCTGGTTTACAGTATATTCAGTATATACAGCAGCTTAGATTTATAGGCCTATTTGACAATGATATGTACATGTTACAACAAGTCTACAGTGTATATTTAAATGATAAAATTATCAAATATATAGTGTCATCTACCGATGTTAACTGTTAATCCCAGTGACGGCCTGTGGGAAGTTGGAACAGGTTGTGTCCAGGGTGTGACGGGTCTGCAGTGATGTTACCTGCCCGCTTCCTGACTCTGGAGGTGTATAAGTGCTGGATGGAGGACTGAGTTTTTCTACAGTCCTGATTGTCCGTTGTAGTCTGTTCCTGTCCCGTTTGGTGGCTGATCCGAAGCACTAAAGCATTAGCATAAAGAAAACAAATGTCAAAAACTGCCCACAATATATGCCAAATGTTTATCTGTACACATAATGCCTGAGGTTGGATTAATCTCTTTAGTTCCCACAGCACTCCGTCTCATCCCTGGCCTCCCTTTGTGTGTGTGGGTTTATGGCTCTTTTTCAGATGCTGACATTTCCCACCTGTCCACCAGTCACCCTCACTGTGTTTTCCCTTGAGCCTGACTTTCTGCACAGCTGCTACTCCTCTCCTTTGCTGGGTCTCAATCACATATTATACCTTAATTCTGAGTATGAAGCAGTAAAAAAAGAAAAGTATATCTAGCTGTCATAAACAGGTGTTTTCGGTCACCATAGTGATATACAGAGCGGATGAAGGGTTGTGCAACCATGACGTGGGTCATTAAAGGGTATTATGTAGGTTCTTCCTGTTACATAAATAACATCGAATGGAGGTACCTTCATGTTTTCCAATTCTGAATTTGATGTTTGATTCAGAGAAGGCTCATGTTGTTTTCATCAAGAAGGGGAGAAATAATGCAAAGTATAAAGTGATCACAGGGACAAACCTCGTTTGGCCAGATGAAATATAACAGCATAAGTAAGCATTTTTGCTAACCAGGAGCTTCCCCTCGTGGACACAGTTTACCCTTTTCCAAATGAATACTTCTGTGAAGAAAATGCAACATGACAGTGACTTACTAGTACTCCAATGGCCTCCCCCCCGTCACTGGATTTGAACCTAACAGAAAAGCTTAGGGCCTCAGAGAGTTACAGCAGACTGAAGAATCTGCAGGGAACATGTTCTATCAAGTCAGGATGGACCAATACTTTTGTGTAGTATCCACAGCTCTATATTGAAGCTGTTCCTTGAAGTATCTGGCATAAATCAAGGGGTGATGAGTAATAATGTTTCACTTTAATGGTAATAATATTTGTTTCAAGTCATTCCTTCTGACATTGTGTTCATGGTAGCCCATTTCTTGTTGGAAGGGAGGGGTGTTTTACCCTATCCAATTAAAGTGGACTGTAGCTGTTCTGTCACAAAGTTGCAGTGTTTTGAAATTGTGGTAGCAGCTAATAGAGGAAGTTAATATTGTTCACAAAGTTCAAGAAAATTTTAGGAAATGTATTTCTGTAAGTTGACAAACAACCTAAGTAGTTTCAGTGTCATATACTGTACACTTGTTGTAATTTTTCTGGCCAATTGTCTGTTGCTATATGTCATGGCTGTAGCTACCTTTAGCTAGCTAGCTATGAAGGAAGAGGGCGTTCCCATTCATAATACTACCTACAAAGCTCTGATTGGTCAATTGTTTTTCCTGGAAGCAGCCATCAGTGACCACGACGCCAGACATACTGTATATCTGCCGGACAAATCAGAGATGTGGGTGGTGATTCATTACCATGCTCGGCAGCTGGATTCTCGCGATATCACAAGATCATGCGAGAATCTTGTCAGGCTTCAAGTAATGCGTTTGTATCTAGCCAGCCAGGACCAATCAGTGTCCTGTGAGGAGCAAGGAGGCGTGGTTTAGGTGTGTGTGACGCGACATGGAGAGGCAACTGTTCGTTCTAAACAACAATGGCGGCTCCTAAAGAGGTTAGCATAGATGCTGCAGTAGCATCAGTTATATCAGAACTGTTTCTACATTGAAAACAGAGAAAGAACGGCACTGAAAGCTTTACTCAAAGAAAGATATATTTTTGCTCTTCTCCCGACTGGCTTCGGCAATAGTTTGATTGACAGATGGTTCATCCAATCACCTGCCAAGTATTTTTTGAAAGTGGCCGCCCTTTTCTAGTTTACAATGATGCCTTCTCAGATGGTTCTGTGGAAACAAATCAGGTTAGGGGATTCAGAGGTTTGGAAATAATTTCAATTACAGAAAATTTAGAGAAAAAAGATCCCTCGGGAGATAACATCACACCGTGGACACAACAAATGCTTCCAGTGTGTTTCCCCATTATAATGTTTCCAGGCTGCAAACCAACAGTGGCTTTTATGTGTGAATTGCAATAATATTTGCACGTTTCAGTGTTTCTTTTTTTACTTGAGCTAGAATTTTGACCAATGATCACTTCAACTTCAACTTCACGAATAAGCTGTGGTCACATGATTTGTCCCGACCTCATGAATTGATCAGGAAAACCAGAAAGTGAAAGTGACTGGTGTGTAAGATAATTTGGGATAATAGCCATCTCTGCAGACAGTTGCAATTGCATTTTAAAAAACAGTTGTTTTGTTACAGGGTGGTCTATGATTGGCTAGTTATATGAAAGCAACATAACACAAAAGAAAAATAAATAGAACACAGTTCTATTTTACAGCCAACGCGAGTCAAAGCAAGACAAAGTTGTGCACCAAGAGTGTTCAAATGGGAGTCGATGACAGTCGACTCTTTGTTTTGCAGTCTACAGTGTGTTTTAGCCTCAAGTATCTGCACGTAGAATGAAGGTCACAAAGGATACACCAATTGTGTCCTTCATATTCAGGCGAGAGCAGGGCCCATTTCTCAGGCTGCGTTCAGAGGAGCCGTTGGAAGGGGACAGTCTTGTCATATTTGGTCTAGAAACGGAAACTTCAAAGGATGCTGCTCCTGAATTGGGCCACAGTGACTATGTGCACAACAGCCTCAACTCAGTGATGCACATGCAGGAGACTCTTCATCATTATTAATTGGGTTGTATCACAAAATGCAAAAGCCTCACCCATCTTTACACATTATATGCTGTGGCTTGATAAGCCATGTCTTTACATGAATAGGCTCGACACTGATAATTTGTTTATACGGCCATCGAGGGATAGCTCCCCGTCCCTTTATGTGTTTATATTACTCATAAATATGGAGGACAATACAGTCTGAGATCCCATGACTAATTTCTCCTGACTGCCCTGAACGCTTGGACAGAGCCCGTTTGGAAAGGCTGTCTGTGCTACCCTGCAGAAACATTTCAACCTTATGTAACCAACTATGAGTTCCAAGCATTTATGACAAGGAAACTGTGTAAACTGTTTCGATATTCCAGTTATAATATTTAGGATGCTGTCTCTGTATTATCTCTCCTTCTCACTGTTTCTTTTTCTTTCTGGCTTCAATTTTCTTTTATTTGAGATCATCAGTTAATTCAGCATATCGTCTTACAATTGTTCGTTTGGTGGGGACATGTCCCTGCCAACATTTGAGCAAACTCCATTACCTTTGGAGTGAAGTCATATTATTATCAGAATTCCGATATGTCCTCCCAGAGGCCACGTCTTCAAGACAACCTAGCATGCTAGCATTTGGCTGGCTGAAAGGGAGGGGGCTCACATCACGCGCAAATATTGTACTTAAAGCTGCAGTGGGAAGAATGAGAGCAAATATGACTAAAACAAATATATTTTTATAAAACGGTCACTATATCCTGACAGTAGTGCATGAGACAGGTAATCTGAAAGAAAAAAATCATGTTCCTCTGTGTCCTCCGGTGCTCCTTATGGCATCTGCAGATTTCACAGACTGGAGGAAAACAACCAATCATAGCCAAGCTGGAGCCTACCGTCTCTGAGCAGCTGTCAATCACTCGCAAACTCCGATCAAACGGTCAAACTAGGCAGCGCTGATCGAATATGAATCAATATTATGTTTCTGTAATGCCTATATCTACCCTCAAATGTTTTCAGAAACATCTTGTAGTGTACTGTTTAGCTGTAAAATGAGAAAGTTTGGGAACCGACAGCCATGTTGAGATCAGTTGAGAAAACACCAAGCACCGCCCACCAGCCGGAGCAAACTTTCTCATTTTACAGCTAAACGGTACACTACAAGATGTTTCTGATATTTGATCAGCGCTGCCTAGTTTGACTGTTTGATCGGAGTTCGCGAGTGATTGACAGCTGCCTCCGTTGAATGAACAGCCAATAGGAACGCTCTCTCTCTCTGAAATGACCTGTGATTGGCCAAAGTCTCCCGTCACGGGCTAGATTTTTTAAAGCCTGAAAACAGAGCCATGAGGAGGTGCAGAAGTCTAGTTATCTCTCAGAACACTTGAATTACAATATGCTGAAAGGTTATTATGGAATATTTGCCAAATGATGCCAAAAACATTCTGCCTACTGCAGCTTTAACTGCCAGACACGGAGGATCAGTGTGCTTCAGTTATTTTGACTTGTAAAAAGGTTTCATCATTAATTTATCATTGACTTGAATAAGTGCCACATGCACATTTAAAGAAGTTACTTCTCCAAACAAAAGACACAAAAGGGGTTATATACTAATTATAATGCCTCACAGTGTATGAGAACAGCCTGATTAATTACTATGGGATGTTATTAGTTGTTTCCCCTTGTTAACTGGATTCATTGCTACTGTGTCAGCTTGGGTTCGGATAAGAATCCCTTAATCTCATCTAGATCAGCCTGGGTAAATAACAGTTAATAAAATCCTGCTTGCTTCCTGTGCCCTTGTGGAGGAAGATGAGCTTCTACATTTTTTTTTAACCTTATTGCAATGAATGACACCAGGCTCCAATAGCTTTCTGACTGCCCTCTGGTGTCAACTGCAGACAGTAGGAGGCATTTTCCTCTTAAGTCAGTCTTCCAAATTACTTGTTGGACATGGGATAAAATGCGTAATATTATTCGCTCATGGGAGAATGAGTAAAGGATGATGCAACATGAATGTTATACAGTAAGTGTAGAATTGTCAAATATACATACGTGTCACAACTGATTTGAAAATAGTAAAATATAGCACATCTTTGGTTTGATCAACATTTTGAGAAATCGCACCAGAGCAGTTTTTTTTTCTTTTAAGCAACATCAATAAACATAAATGTGGACTCTACTACTTTCCAAAAAAAAAACCTTTCTTGTAGGCTAATGATCCCTATTTTGCCAGTAAATATATAATCTATGTGTTACATAAATAAGGCTGCAAGTAACAATAATATGCAGTATCTATTTTAATTTTCTTGATTAATCAATTGGGCAATGAAATGTCAGAAATAGTGGGAAATGCCCATCACAATTTCCTAGAGCTTAATTTGATATGTCATTACTGTCCAAAGGAAACCATGTATCTCCAAATTTGATGATTTTGAATTTTCCAGATAAACTTACTCTCATACTTCTTAAGCTGTAGAAACTATTCAAAAACCCATTGGATTAGCTGAAAAATAGCATTGTCCCAAAACTGAAAACAAGAAATTTTTTTCTTAGACAATGAAATATTGGTATTCTGGAGATACATGGTTATCACATGTCAGTGACTACATTCAGATTGCTTGTCTAACCAACAGTCCAAAACCCAACGTTGTTCAGTTTACTGTTATAAAAGACTTAGAAGTCCAACAAATGTTTACATATAAAAAGCTTGTACCAGTGAATCTTTGACATTCATGCTTAAAAAAAAAAAACTTCAATGATTAATCAATTATGAAGATGGTTGATCATCAATTATTACATTATATCAAATATTTTATTTCCTTCACACAATCAAATATAGGAGCAAGGGTGACCTTCAACATAACCACCCTGTCTGTATTAATAACAAACACTGAAATGTGTAGTGGGTGGCATCTAACAGCCGGAGTTATGTTTAATGTCTACCTGTCAACAGATCCTGTCATCACATGGATGTCACTCGACTCCTATTAAAACCTGCTGCAGTGAACATGTTTCCTCCTCCTTGGACTAGCATGGCCAAGGTCACTGCAAAAACAAATCCACAGGGTAACCTTGTCAAACTAAGCTGCATGTGTCCCCAGAGTTTCCCTGGATTACACCAACGCCAGGGTCGACAAAGTTACTTTCAAACTGTAATTAATCACACACAGGTCAGGGAACGGGCATGCTTTTCAAGCAGTAACATGTTGTATTCCTCCAGCTCGGGTATGTGTTAATGGTAATATGATCTATATTTTATCATTCATGTGTAGTTATTTATTTTCCTTCTTATTTTGAATAGCTCATTTTGGAGGAAAGAAAGAGATAGGAAATGTTTTTAGGTGAAATACTGGATGTAAAGTTAAAACCTATACGCACACAATGCAGAGCTGCTCCGAGACCAGTTTGCTTCCTCGAATAGTATTTACAGTCTTAGCAGTTACAGATCTGAGTACTGTTGGTGACAAGCAGTGGCGGACTCAAGCTGTCTGAGGGGCAGGGGCAGTATCTGCGGGTACCCAACCCGGTGCAGGACTACTGAATCACGTTTTCTCCACTGGAAGGGGCACCCTAGAGGGCGCTTCATCACGTTTTCTCCACTAGAAGGGGCACCCTAGAGGGTGCTTGATAATGTTTTCTCCACTGGAAGGGCACCCTAGAGGGCACTTGATAACATTTTCTCCACTGGAAGGGCACCGTAGAGGGCACTTCCTCACGTTTTCTCTACTGCAAAAGGCACCTTAGAGGGCACTTAATAATGTTTTCTCCACTGGAAGGGCAACGTAGAGGGCATTCATCACGTTTTCAGAAGGGCACCCTAGAGGGCACTTCATCATGTTTTCGCCCCAGGAGGGGCACCCTGCAGGGCATTTGATAACATTTGACTCCACTGGAATGGTACCGTAGAGGGCACTTCCTCACATTTTCTTCACTGGAAGGGCACCCTAGAGGGCACTTTATCATATTTTATCTACTATATAGGGGTATCCAAGAGGGCACTTTTGCAGCGGTTTGTTCGAAGGGAGAACTAGAGAGGAGAGAGCTGGGTATAGCTTCCAAACATGCCAGAGACTTCCTCACAATAAGTGTCACTTCTAACTTACTTGCAAGTAACTGACAGTTTAATGAGGGAAAATGACTCACAGTCAGTATATCATCTCAAACAATGGGAGGCCATTATACACTTCTGCCCAAATGAACTCAGCCAATCAACACTTTTTCTTTAGAGATTCATCTTTTCTAAATAATAAATGAATACAAGAACGACAGCGTACAAAAAGAATAAAGTTAAAGACGTTACAAATGCATTCATTTTAGTATAAAGGGGGATATATGTGCATTCATGCATGTGTGCAAACAAAACAGTTTGCTGCACCCGCTGAAGGCCTTGAATCAACCTTGAATGAATCTTCTGGTACTTTATACCATAGTGGTTATACACTCACTGTCTATGTTGCTTTTTTTTTTATAGAACTTATTCCTCATATAGAAAAATCTATTCAGTCATTTTGAGCACATACATATAAAGTCTATTCACATACATAATAGTAGAGCTAGACTTATAAATAAAATAAATATTTTGTGTTTCTAACTGGTCATAATTAAAGTTACAGAAACTTTTTTTTCTTTTATATTGATTTTAAAAGACCTGTTAATCAATTTAGGAATGATAGCAGGTTCCAATCTTGTGTTTTGAACAAGTTATTTTTTGTTATTTGTTTCTAAAGTTGTTTGTAAAGTGTGATGCAAGCGCCTATTTTTTGCAGTATTGCAACACAATTCAAATGCTTTGTTTGTTGCTCATTTAGTATTGTGCATCTAAACATTCACACATGCATACACTCCTGTGAGTGACATAATTTCACATCAATACATCACCAAATCTATTTAAGACTTTCATTATGTATATATAGAATATCAACGACATGACATTTGTGTTTACAGGTTTGCAAAAACATTTAGTTGCGTTGTGTGAAAAGGTATTATTGGGGGTAAAAAAAAGTTAATGATGTGGTGTGTTTTTCACACAGATCTAAAGATGGAGTTCATCAGCTGCAGATTGCTTTTGGGCAGTTTTGCAAAAACAATGAAATGTCTGAACAGCTGGCAGCTCATGCACCGCCTGGCGCCCACAGCTCTCCAGGCTGATAAGTGCTGTGAAAGAGGTAGGGGATATTCATTCAGGGCTGAGACATCGCCATAACCTCGACAGCCAAGAGAGCTGTAAAGTTAAATTAAAGAAACACCGTCCCGGTGATCTAGAGCATTAATAACTCCGTTAATGTTACAGCTTTACGCGCCCTGGTGAGATCAGGCGCAAAACAGAAGGTAAGCGCACATGGGCGAACATTTGTCCGTTTGAGGCGAAAAAAAGAACTGTGGAAAAGTTAACCCAGCGACAGAAGACTAACGGGACTAATGTCTAATTCCGGCACCTATCAAGGGAACACTCGGAGGTCTTCTGGCGTGGCACGAGGAAATAGACCACCGGATTTGGAGCTGTCGGAGACCACGTTTAGCGCGCCTGATCCAGAGACACCTGTGGACAACGACACGTTTTCTGAAAGAGACAGAATGCCAGAGGACGATAACACTCCCAATGTTGTACCAACTGTTCACCTCCACCCGTACTTGTCTCATCCGCGGATGTCTGTGCGGATGTCGGTGTACAGCACCGGGGTCCGTCCAGTCCTCACCCGCGCCTACCTCCAAGGACGCGTGTATAACTTTCTGGAAAGGCCGTCTGGCTGGAAGTGCTTCGTGTATCACTTCACAGTGTGAGTGTTTTTTTTTATTTTCATAATCATCCTGATCCGTGGGGTATTCAAGGGTATAATTGCAACTCTAAGATCCTAATTAAACAGGGAGTTAATTGCGCATGTAGAGCCTTAGAAGCCCTCACTACAAAGTGTTACTGTTAATCCCGTGCATTTTTAGAAAGATGCTGCACAGATATCACAGCACTACTCGAGGTCCCTCTTGGAATATTATAAGGATATATAAGTCTAGCCATAGCAGATTAAAAAAAGACCACATAGTTCATCCCAGACAAGAGCAACTCAGAGAAAATAGGCTCTCATCGGAGTACTAAAGGGATATTATAAAGATCTTTCATATGGGAGGTTATTTTCCTCAGCATTGAACATTTAATTTACCAGAACAGTACAACACAGTGGGGTTTGCATTCAGTAGGTCTTTTCAACCTGATGATGGGGAAGTTTTTAGTATTTTCTTTCCCTCCCTGACAGTATGATAGGTATGTAAGACTACCTGGTTTAATGAAAATTAAATATAAATAACACATCTGATAGCCAAATGAAGATAAATCTTGTAGTAATCCAGTGTGGGATGGATTGCATCTGCTAAAGCTCCAATATCATGAAGATGTCACGTTATGGTTCACCACCCAAAATTGATGTGACAGCTTTGTCAGGCAGCTTGAAAATCTGTCCTTTTTTGTGACAAATGAAATGTTACTCGTGATAAACACCTCTTGATGTAATGCCAAAGGATACATTTCACATGTTTTTTTCTTTCTTGGTTATCACCCCACGTCCGGGACAGTCCAGTAGATCCAGACTGGAGTGTTCAGGCAGAGGGTTAGGAATGTGGGATGTGCTCTTCCAGCTGACCCCCCATGTGTGCTGTATGTCCCCACTTGCTGGTACTGATAGCAGGCAGCTAAACTTGGCAGCGTGTGCGCGCTGTGGAGGAGGTAGAGCGGCCGTGTCTGGCGCTGCCACCCTGTGACCCTGCGGTGTCGGAGGGGAGGCAGGGGAACGCTGCCTGTCGGAGCAGGTTAAAGTCTCAGTGACTCAAAGGGAGCGTGAGCCAACGCAGTGCAACTCAAAACACGTTAGAACATTACTAAGAATAACTGCACAATGCACAATAACAGGGGAGTTGGTGGCTGCTATGATCACAGGGAAATCTTTGTTTAAGCATCAACATTTCAATTATTATTATTATTAGACGACATGAGGTGCAAAACAGCAAAATGAGGTGCCTTAACAGTCCTGTAATGGCGGCTACATGCTGATTCCAAGAAGGCTCCGACTGCACGAAATGACAGGAAATACCACAGAGAGCTTCTTAAAATACAAAATCAATATCTTTTTTCATAAGCCACAGTGATCGTGGCAAATTTGACTCCTTGTATGTGTGTGTATGCTGGTGATAATTTGGACAACTGTTGTTTCATTAAAGTGGCAGTAGGCAGTATACTTTTGGCATCATTGGGCAAAAATTCCATAATAACCTTTCAGCATATTGTAATTCAAGTGTTCTGAGAGATAACTAGACTTCTGCACTTCATCATGGCTCTGTTTTCAGGCTTTAGAAAATCTAGCCCGTGACGGCAGACTTTGAACAATCACAGGTCATTTCAGAGAGAGAGAGCGTTCCTATTGGCTGTGCTCCGGTCATGTGACCAGAACTTGGAGTTCCTTCAACAGATTTTACAATGGCGGCCGTGTCACAGACTTTCTCATTTTATAGCTAAACAGTACACTACAAGATGATTCTGAAAACATTTGAGGCGAGAAATAGGTATTACAGTAACAGAATATTGATTCATATTTGATCAGCGCTGCATAGTTTGACCGTTTGGTCGGAGTTCGCGAGTGATTGACAGCCGGCTCTCATAGACGGCAGCTGGACAGCAGACCTTGTTTTCCTCCGGTAAGTGAAATCTTTCAGATGCCGTTAGGAGCACCGGAGGACACAGCAGGACACAGAGGAACATGATTTTTTTCAGATTACCTGTCTCATGTACTACTGTCAAGATATAGCGACCGTTTTATAAAAATACGTTTTTTAAATCATATTTGCTCCAATTTCGCCTACTTCAGCTTTAACCCTCTGAGAACCAAACAGACATGTTTTTTTTTTAATCTCTTTTAGGAGGGTACAGGGGGTCTTTACGGGGAGATAGCAGGTCAACAGTAGATGTCACATAGAAGTGGTGTACATCATCTGAAAACTGGGAACCAGAAGATTAATTTGAGATGCTGCTCAGCACTGTGTGTCAAGTTGTTCTAGTCATGAATCAGAAATAAACATGAATCAATTCATTAATTAAATAATTAAAATAAATTGTAAAAGTGTATAAGGGTTTAGAACATTACGATAGAAGTATATGATGGTCATTCCCGTGCTCTATTGTGTCTCATAAGTTGTTGCAGCAGTTTTTGGTTTGATACCGTTTGTTACACAGATTTGCTGCTAAATGTAACCATTTTTTACCGATCGAGAATAGCTAAAAACAATCAATAATCCCTCAAAAATACCGCATTAAGACACCAAGACCTTGAGGAACACCACAGAAAAACCCATGCTGTGATTTGGTAACAAAAACTTTTGACATTTGGAGATTTCTGCAAGAATTGCATTTTTCAGCGATGGATGGCGAGCACTTATGTTGTGGAAACTGCTCAACTTTATAGTGATACCCAATTTATGTAATTCAAGACTGTTTAGACCCCAGTATGCAGAAATATTCAAATACACCATTTTAGTATAGGCGGAAATAACACATTTATACTGCATTCAAAATACTGCATGTTTTTTGCCCCAAACTACATGTGATTATCATAAAGTGGGCATGTCTGTAAATGGGAGACTCGTGGGTACCCATAGAACCCATTTTCACCAACATATCTTGAGGTCAGAGGTCAAGGGACCCCTTTCAAAATGGTCATGCCAGTTTTTCCTCTCCAAAATTTAGCCTTACTTTATTGTTACCCATGGATTCCCTACATTTTCTAGTTTCATATGATATATGTACCTTCTCTCTAGCTCTAAAACTGAACCTGCTCCACCCTCCGAGAGACAGTAAAGTCGGTCGCGAGTCTCAGAGGGTTATGATGTTAAGGATGAAACAAGTGTGTCTTGAGGCTGACAAAGTTTTACAATCTTTCAAAATTAGCCCTGATAAATGTTTGTTTGCTGCAACTCGGCCCCATCCAAATGATTTTTAACTTCTGGTTTCACATCAACATACCGTTGGACGAAACTGCCCCGCAGTCGGCCCCTGAAATGGATTTGATAGAACTGTTCCTCCGTTGTAGTAAATATTGAGCAGAGCGATCACAAACTGTAAACAGTCTTTTAAAACCAACAGTGTTTCTATTGGCCGCACATGCACATGGTCAAAGTTGAACTAAGGTGATCATGAAAGTTTAATTCCACCGGAGCCAGCGAGGAGATTGCACCAAGTAAGGAACCTCATCCTTGTATTTGTCTGTTGTGTGGGCTTCGATTGAGGTGAAAGGGAGACAATATTTAGAGGACATAAATGTAATTGGATCATACCTTTGCTGACAAAGATGGCAAGAAGCTGTACACCCAAATCCAGGCTTACCTTTAGAAACCTACAGTATATTTAAAGTTACTGTGAGGAAATTTGAATGTAATACTGAAGCCTCTATTTGACCTACATAAATAAACGAGGCCATCAGCGAGAGGATTGCCTATTTCTATATAGTTATTCTTAATGCTTGTCGTTGGTCCCACCGGGTTGGATTCCGCACAAAATCAGACGAAATCATGCAGGTTCATCAGAAACTTCTTCAGCTCAGACTCCGCCGCTTTGATTTCGAAATCCTCCCTATTTTTGAGGTCTCAAAGTTGGCAAGTATGAGCTCCGCGCCAGGCAGCAGCGGCTCCTCCTCCTGGAGCAGAGCTTCGCCTCGCTGCTCCGCCGGTCCCCGCTGGGAGCCGACACCGACACCACGCTGCTGGGGGCCAAGGCCGTATAGCTGAGCCCGATGGAGGGAAGGGAGACACGGTAGAACCAGAACCAGGACTGCTCTGGGGCAGACTGTCAGACCCTTCTGCAGTAAAATGAGAGTTTTTCTAAAGGGAATCTGGTGCTCAGAAACACTACCGCGTTTGTCCAAAGGGACCAACAAAATCAACACAAAACGAAAGCTCCTCTTAGTAACTTAAAAGAACATGTTTCTGAAGTGTTAGCAGTACTCAGAGTTGTAGTTTTGTTCCATTTGATTAGTTCAATTTCTTAGTATATCGTAGTGTAATTTAGACAAAACTCAGTTTATAATACAAGCAGGCGTTTGTTGTGCGAGCATGCTGTTGGGATGTCTAATGAACCATCCAGGAGGTTTTGGGGGTCAGTTCGGTACTTTGTTTTGCAAATGTTTGACTGGGAGAGAAGCAGTTAAGAACAAGCATGGCCTTATCACTGACCCAGAACTCCAACGTCAGAGTGACCTGAGTCCTTATCAGAGGTATCCTTGTGTGTCCGCATGTTTGCACATGCATATGTGTGTCAGTTTATGTGTGATACAGTACGCTTGCAGGGACTCAGGTCTGTTTTTCTTAAAAAGAACGAAGGAGTGCATACCACTGGAAATGAACATGGTATATTTTTAGCTTTATGCAATTAATTAAGTATACCCTATGCTCCCACTGGGTCTGTCTGCAGCGAGCTACAGTCTAACAGGAAATTCAGTGTTTTGGTTTGGAGCAGCATGGATCCATCCCACATGCTGGTTATAGATGAGTCGATCGGGAAAGTTAAGAGAAAACCCAAATCAGAAAGTGTTTTTCAGCCTCCATTAAACTGAACCAGATATTCTGCTTCTAACGGTATCAAGCTGGAGGAAGACAGTTCAGACACAATTGTTTTAATGATTTAACAAAACCAGGTAAGATGTGTTGTTGTTCTTTTCAATTTGAAGAACATTTTTTACTTGAGCTGTTTGTACTCTATATATATTTTAGTAACTGCAGTAAAGGCTTCCATTATCTCTTCCTCTCTTTTACAAAACACAGGAGCTCAGATTCTTAATGGAGCACATAGACAAAGTCACTTGTTGTTACCTTATATCGCTCAGCTGTTAACCCCGTACTAGCCAAAGTTTTGGTTGAGGCCAGTGCTTGTAGTGTGCCGGTAGGTAGCACAAAGCTGCTGGTACTCTTTTCTGCCCTCTCCATATCAGGTTCTCTGGGAGATTCATAATGGCGATTCATAACGGCGCAGCGCCAGCGTATTTGTGCCGCTCTTCAAAATGTGGGGAGCATCTGGACTAGGGGTGCTGTTATTTATCAATAGTACAATATTCACGTCCTTTTTGTAAAATATTAGTGAACTGTTCGTCATAACTTTTTTTTTATTTGTGAATCAATATAATTAATTAAACATTATTTAAAAGTTTTCTGAATCTGTTCATTTAGGGCAAAGATTTCTAGAAGAATTAAATGTTCAGACGAAGGCTGTGATGTGTGTAAATGATAAAATAATCATTTAACTAGTAATAATGATGGTCCAAAATGATGTAAAATTGCACAGTTTTGAGTCAAAATCCTTCAAATTTACTTGGGGGTGAAACCCATTATAACCTAGTATCTTTTATTCACTGTAGAAATTCAGAATGTGTCTCTTCATCCTGCTGCATAATATGTAGGAGCATTCTGACTGGGACACCGCTCCTAAAGGCCCTGACACACCAAGCCAACGGTCGGCCGTCGGACATTTTGGGGCTGTTGGTGAGCGTCCGTCGGCCAAGTTTTTTTCGGTGTGTCCTTCGCACCGTCGGCTCTTGTCTGCCTGTGTTGGAGGTTTTGCCGCAGATTCCGCATGTTGAATCGGCGGCGGAGCCGGCAGAGCTCGTCGGTGAGGGAAATCACTCTGATTGGAGGTTCAGCTTCAGTGCACGAGAAGAGAAATGGAAGTGAGGTGTTCCTGTTTCTCTTTTTGAATGACTAATACAGACTACCGCCGCCTGCTGGTGTGGAGAATTATTTCCTCTCACGCAGGCGCAGAACGTACGTGGTAGTTGGCCGTTGGCTGTAGTCTTTGCGGTGTGTTCGGGTGCAACTTTTTGGCCGAAACAAAGGCGACATGAGGCAACTCGACGGGTGGCCTTCTTTGATGTCGGCTTGGTGTGTCCCCAGCTTAAAACCTGAATGATACCCGACTATAGGCTACAAATAACACAGGAAAGCACTTTAACTATTAACACTACACACACCACCTTAACCCTATAATGTTCCAGTTGGAATATTATTGGAGTGTTATAGGCCTACTATGGGAGATGCATAGCCCATAATAGCAATAAAACTACAGCTGATTATGACTGACACTGCATAACATGCTTAAAGAAATAATGAATAAATGGGAATAAGTCGCTAGAGATTGCTGATACTGGCCGATACACACGCCAACATGTGAAGAAGAGAGTACTGGCACTTATTTGTTTTTCCACTTCAAGCACTGGTTGAGGCCCTGACAAAGGCTTCTATTGGTTGTCCAAATTACAGGCCTTAAAACCTCACTTTAATACATTTTATGTCATCTTCCTTCACAGAGTATTCATCTCAAACCTCTGTTTTGTGTTGCATTGCTTTTGGTTGATTCGTGTGTCGCCTTTCATCTCTCTAAAGCACAGTGATATTTGTGATATGTTTGATGGTAACAGCCAGTGACACGGTCAGCAGCGTCACTGCTAACACCCAAACTGTCCCCTGGTTTGTCTCTACGCTCACTGCACAACAGACTGCAAGTGAATCTGTCCATCAATAATAGATAGGGGCAATGCTTTGAGCTTTTGTTTAGAGTTCAGTGGTGCCTATGTAGCCGAGCCAATGTATTATTTTGTCTGCTGCCACACCGAACCCACTGCAGGTAGAGGAAGTGAAATGTGATGGTGCAGTTAGTAGAGGAGGACTGACGAGTCAGATCGTCTCAGATGGATTCAAAGTGAAGTAGAAGTGCACGCTCAGCATACTGAGCGTGTATGTTTACTGGCATTTCAGATGCTCTGAAATAATTTAAGCAGAGCTTCGCTGACAAATTACACCCATTAGCATACCGGAGTGTTTGGCTCGGAAAGTTTGATGTTCATTTGTGTTTCTTTTGATCCGCTTTTCAACTGCCTGTGTCACACATTGAACGTAAGATTGTATAAATTACACTGCGTCCTATCTTGTTGTGAGCAATTTCTTTTTATGCCCAATGTGCCCGAATAGACAAATTTGCTCCTATTTACACAAGTTGTTGTTGTCATATTACTTCTTCTGTTCTTTCAGACAGAAGCAGCTGCTCTGCTAGCTGCACCAGTCCATCTTCCCTGCGCAGGTCTCTCCTCTGTCTTTTATCTGTGTTGACGTGTGGCGTGCACGTTCAAGCCCATGTGTGTGTGTGTGTGTGTGTGTATGTGTTAGTTTAAAGGGGGGTATTTGGATTCCTGGCCAGTCTTCAGTAAACTCAGGCTGTAGCATGTGGTGATAAGAGCCTCCATGGTGCAAACACTGACTGGAAACTCCCTCTACACATAGTTTCCATCAAGTGTGCTCGTATAGGAACTAGAAAGTGATTCTTTAGGGCTGTTTTCTGAACAGTAGTTTAAAGCAATATCAACTATGACAGTAGAGCAAATACTCCCACCAACACTGTGATGTATTGTCAAGATATGCCAGTTCCATATTGGGTTTCTTCCATGCCCAAGAACAGGCTGTTCTCATATACTGTAATTTGTATATATCCCACAAAATCAATTTGTGTGTAATCCATGTGAACCAGGAAGTATAAAGAGAAAACAAACTCTATGTAGGGAGGAGGTCAAGGTGGATGGGTGGGTCCAAAACATCGGACTTTCACCCATGAGACCGGTGTTTGTGTCCTGTGTGAAACCAAAAGTCAACGTTGATTTATTTCTCACGTAACTTCTGTACTTAAAGCTGCAGTGAGTAGAAATGGAGAAAATATGATTTAAAAAAGTAACTTTTTAATAAAACGGTCACTATATCCTGACAGTAGTGCATGAGACCGGTAATCTGGAAAAAAATCATGTGCCTCTGTGTCCTCCGGTGTCCTCCGGTTGTCCTCCGGTGCTCCTAATCTGCAAAATTTCACAGACCGGAGGAAAACAACCAATCATAGCTGAGCTCGAGCCTTGCTGTCTCTGAGCAGCTGTCAATCACTCGTGAACTCCGACCAAACGGTCAAACTAGGTAGCGCTGATCAAATATGAATCAATATTCTGTAACTGTAATGCCTGCTTTTCACCTCAAATGTTATCAGAAACATCTTGTAGTGTACTGTTTAGCTGTAAAATGAGAAAGTTTGTGACCCGGCAGCCATGTTGAGATCAGTTGAGGAAAAGCCAATAGGAACGCTCTTTCTGAAATGACCTGTGATTGGCCAAAGTCTCCCTTCACGGGCTAGATTTTATAAAACCTGAAAACAGAGCCATGAGGAGGTGCAGAAGTCCAGTTTTTTCTCAGAACACTTGAATTACAATATGCTGAAAGGTTATTATAGAATTTTTGCCCAATGATGCCAAAAACATTCTGCCTACTGCAGCTTTAAGAAACCCCTTCCGTAGATATTTTAACCCAAACCACAATCTTTTCCTAAACCAAACCAAGTTGTTTCCTGTGAAGACGGAAGTTTATTTTGAAAAGTCTGTATCCATGTAACAAGCGTAAATTGGCACGTTGCTGTACATTCGTAGGAGAACGCTCGGAAAATGAGGAATAACTTTTCGTAAGATATCATACGAACCTTTGCACGAGCATACATTGCCCAGTACCAGTTAAGCAGTAACACTTGCCAATGTAACTGTATTGTCCTTGGTCTCTTTTTCCCCATTTCCTGTCACCTCTATACGGTCTCTTATTTAATAAAAAAGCTTTTTTAAGCCCACACATTTCTCTTTGATCTTTACCTTATATGAAGAACCAGCTCGTTCGCACGAAAAGGCGTAGAAATGTCCCGATAATGCGCAAGGCATTTAGCGTGCAATAAGTACGCCTTTCTTGATTTCTGTGTGTCATTTGTAAGCCATGTATCCTGTACTGACTGCAATGTAAACTCATCCGCGTATAAATGCTACGGAAAGAGTTAGTGACGTATTATAAAAAGCGAGAAAAAACACTTTCACCAGGAGACTCGTGTTTGAGACCGTTGTTGACTAGTGTTTTGTTTTGTAAGTTACGTTAGTGATGTTTGTCACGTGTTTTTTTTATCAACGTTTATGACGTGTTTTCTAAAGTTGTGTTATGTTGTTTCTGTGCGTGTTTTACTTAGTTTACTTACTTATTTTAAGCCCAACCATGACATTTTCCCTTACCCTAACTAAGTAGTTTATTTGCCTAAACTTAACTGCGGCTAAAATGTGTACTCAAGATATCTGGAATGTCCGTGTAATGTCGTGGAATTTATACGCTTTCCAGTGAGACCGGGTTGGAAGAGCAAACAATGTTTTGTCAATGTAAGTTTTATGTGTTCTCATATGTTCATCATGCAGCATCACATATTATAGTAATCAAATTTTATTCAATCAGCTTGATTTTTGTTCAGTAGACTTCTGTCACTGCACCAAGTTTTGAAATAAATACTGGCAGCACAGTTACAGTACATCTAACCAGAAGGCCAACTTTCCAGTGCCTCCACGTTTTTTTTATTGGGCCAATCATGGAAGTTTGTTCTGTCAGCTGATTGGCAAATGAATTCAGATGGTGTCATGTGAATCCATTCAGAAGTTTCACCGCCACATCTCCTGCCAACGGAAATGAAAAGTTAATCAGTTTGTCCTTGCCACAATGCCAGCTGTTTCACAAAGTCTAATGCACATTCATTATTCATTTTCTAAGATAGCCTGCTAACAGACAAACATAATGAAATGGGGTGAAACGTAACCCCAACTTCAACTCTGATAGCAGAGACAATACTTCAGTAACAAAAGTAAAAGGAGGAACTGAGGCCGTTCGTGGCTCTGCGGGGCTGAAACACGTGTGAACAAGGTTATGAGTTTGAGATTGTGTCATCATAGCAGTCTGCCCTGCGTTCCCATCTCCCTCCACTACCATCAAATTAAACCTTCTTTCTGACTTTTATGAAGAGCTGTGAAAAATGACCACTATAATTTATTTGGTGTTACAAGGTACTATATGTGGGCCTTTGTTATATAAGCTGCTATTTTTTTTCCAAATAACAGAAAAAAGATTGCTGGAATGTTGAAGAGTTTACGAGTCAAGAAGTCAAGGCCACATTAGAAAGTGTTAGTTATGTTTCTGGTGTAGTGTCACAGCAGCTTGAAGCCTGATCTCAAAGAAATAAAATATCTTTCTATCCAGTAGGTTGAGGAGTAACAGACGTCTTATTGTTGCTGGAGTTAAAACACTTGTGACCTTGAGGGGGAATAAGGAGAATGTTAAGGAACAATTTAGTGTTTGTTGATACTGCGTGTGTGTATGTGTGTGTGTGTGTGTGTGTGTGTGTGTTTGTGAGTGTGTGTGAGTGTGTGTGTGTGTGTGTGTGTGTGTGTGTGTGTGTGTGTGTGTGCAAACCTGTGTGCTCATTATTTGACAAGTTTATCATGCGCTTTGCATTCGTATGGTGGAGTTCAAAAGGTTCACAGTATTTCCCCTCGAGAACTGTCCTTGAATGTTTGCACAAATTCAGTCAGATAACTTTTCATGACAAAAATATAAAGTAATTTTATGCTGTCTTGAAACTTTCCCTTTTTTTTTTTTTGAAAGCTGTTTAGAATCTCAGACTCGAACCAGACGCCAACGTTGACTGAAGTTTTGCTGTTTAAATCAAAGTGTATAATGTTGACATGGATATGAGGTGGAAAGCGAACCGAGGAGATTCGTGTTTGCATGACTCGACTGATGACGAGTTATGTAAAGCTTTGATTTGAGGAAAACAGAATTTTTTTAAAGTAAACGAGAGCCGGTTGGACATCATTTTCCAATTGGCTCATAAGAATATATGCAAAACTTACGATGATGACACTTAATCCATAGACAAATGTATGATCTGCTTTGTTTCCTTCAGGTTTCTCATAGTCCTGGCCTGTCTGATCCTCAGCGTTCTGTCTACCATCGACCAGTACCAGGCCCTGGCTCACACAACACTCTTCTGGGTGGTGAGTGTTGAATTTGATTAAATTTAAAAGTAACACCTGTGATTAACGATAAACAACATTGTTTAGTCTCTAATTTGTCTCATTGTCAGTTTGGATCTAGCTCTAATAGGGGTTTTAGATTAAAAGCTAAAGATGGTTTAAATCCCAATTGGACTATAATAAAGGCCTATACACAAATACTCGCCTGCGAATATTACATGTCTAGGGCTTTTATTGTGAAAGGTAAGAACGGAAGAAGTGGATCTGTTATGCGCTGCCTTTGTCAAGGTTGAACATAATAGTACACAGCATGAAAACATATACAATTTATAAAATGGGAGCAGATACACAACAATAAAAGAAAAAAAACAAAATTAAAAGACAAATAAAACCAAAGGATTTGCAAGCAACAAACTTATAAAAACGCCTATAAAAGTGTTTATTTTTTGTATTTATACTCCATGCAAGAGTATGTGCTTTGTAAGGGCAGCTGCAGTATGTACTAACAGTAAAAAGAAAAATGTTTTGAGGATAGCGTGTCAGTGTCACGTTTTGCCTTGCTGAGACGTGAATATTACACGCCTGTATTAACGTGGAGTACCAGCAAGGGGACAACAAAGCCACTGACTTAAGATCAGGCAACAAAACCACAGAGTTAGGTTAAGGGAAAACGTCCTGGTTGGGCTCAAAACAAGTACGTAAACTGAGTAAGTACGGAAAACATGTGAGAACCGTTACTACAAAACACGTGACAAACATCACCAACGTAACTTGCAAAACACAACACCGGTCTCCCACTTGAAAGTCCTGTGTTTGTTGGACCCATCCACCCCCCCACCCGCGCACCATAAACTTTGGGACTTTCTCACTTTATATACTACGTAACTAGCTCTGAAGTTAGACTTCTGTCACTACACAACACTTGACAAATGTCACGTGACAAAACACTGCACCTTCACGTCTCAGCGACTCAAATCGTGACACTAACATGCTTTCTTTCGGTGGACAGGTGGGTCTATTACACGCTTTGCAGTGATACTGGGCTGCAAGATGCTGTGCTGTATAGGCTCAAAACTACAGACTTTAAAGCTCTGGTCAGACCAGAAAGTGTCTTTGTGAAACTAATTAAATAGGTGTGGCTGAAAGCTTGGTGATGTAGTGATTATTTATGGGGCTGGCTAGCTTGGTCACAAACAGGACAAACTTAACTTCATTCAAGAGTCGTATTTGTATGCTGCTCTCTCACAACTGCAGTCTGCAGTTCTCATTCCGCATCTCTGTTGTTGGGCAGTTTATACTCCAGCACACCAGGGTTATATAAAGTTGGATTGGAGTGACACAACTGATTTGATAGCTTTCTCCCTTTTGGACTCTCCAGCTCTCTTTTCCCTAAAAGATCATTATTTTCAATAGGTCTGAGGTGTGAAGTCACAAGTCCTGTAGTGCGTAGCAATCAAAGACTGAAAGACTGAAATCTGAAAGTAATCCCAGCTATAACAGCTATGGAGAGTCTGAAAAAAGAGAGAAAAAATGCTTTAACACCAGCTCCGAGACTTGTGGTATACTCCCATAAAGATTACATGGATTAGTGTAGCACTTAAATGAGCAAAACAACTTGTATTCCCTCATGATAAACTGCCTCACGTTTTGGTGCATAACTAGACAAATCTGCTTGCATCTACCTGATAGCAGGTTTATCCCTCACTTTCATGCAATTCCACACGCAGCATCCGTCTCTGCAGTCGATGGTAGCGATGCTCCATAGAAGGTAGCAGAGCGCCAGTATAAGAAGAGAAAAAGAACGCAGCCAGCCCTGTAAATAATGCAGCTTTTCAGAACATTAAAAGAAATCAAACAATCAGCTTTATAGATATTTTATGAGGTAGCATGCATCCCACGTATTTGTTAAACCTTAAGGATGTGCTTGGGCGAGAAAAACTTTATGTAAACAAACGCTGTGTTTGTCTACAAGAAAACTCCACGGTGTATCTTTAATGATCCTGTTCAGTGGTCCGTGAACCACATGTGTCTGACAGATACTAGGACGGTGATTGAGATTTGAAAGAATCCAAATCTCTATGTAATCTAAATGCGTTCTTCTCACAGCACATGTTTACATTGTAGATACAGCCTGTAGTCCCTCCTCCCTATGCGGCCTCCTGAGCTCATCTTCCCTTTGACTTTCACCATCTGCTCAACACTTCTGTTTTGTCTGTTTTTGTTAGCTGGCTTCTGCAAACAGGCCCGATTCTAATCTTCTGATAGTTTTGTTCCCTTTTTGTTACATCAAAAATGATAAGGATGCTCATAAAACAATGCAGTTACATTGAGTCATTACAAAGCTCTTTGAAATTAAACACAACGTATCCTCATACAAGGATACTTACGAAGTTATTCCTCATTTTTTTGTGCATTTTCCTACGAATGTCCAGCAACACGTCATTTTCGGCTCGTTACATGCATACAGTCTTTTCAAAATAAACTTCCATCTTCACAGGAAACAACTTTGTTAGGTTTAGGAAAAGATCGTGGATTGGGTTAATATAACTCCGGAAGCGGCGTTACTTAAAGATAGGGTCGGGAATCTTGGAGAGCTAGCATAATTTGAAAGTAGCATGCCTCAGGAGCTCCGTCTAAACCCACCCCCTCCCTTCGAAACTCCTTCCAAGGCAACGCCCCCCACACACATGCACGAGCACCGCCGCATCGTAACTACTTCACATTTTTCGTAGCTATTTCATCACTAAATTCACTTCTGAAAAATTTTGAGGCGAGAAATCTACCGTGTAGATCTAGAATATTGACAGTTTTACGATGTTAGATGGCGAATCAAACATTTGCTCCACCGTTGTCGGAGTTTAGAAGCTCCACAAACTGCCGGCACAGCTAGCTAGCTTCTGCCAGGATCGTCACCTCTCCAGCCGGGCATTCACTCACACAGAACCCGCTATGAGCTGGCTGGAGCTCTCTCAAGAGACCGGTCTCGTAGACGAGGGGCTTTTATTTCCTTGTTGACGGATAGTTTGTTTAAATATCACAACACAAATGTCCATTATAAATTAACATGTGTTTATCTGCCTTTTTGGAGTTGAAAAGCTCCACAATCGCCCGCGGGGGGTAACTCGCTGGAGAGCCGGCCACAGAGCAGCAGAGTGGCGAGGGAAAGAGCAGCCTCTGAGGGGGCAGAGAGATACCTGCTGAGACAACACGACCCTTTTTAACGTTACTCTAATATCTGTAGGGAGATCAGTCCACTCTTTTGTTTCTGTAACTGAAAAAGCAGTTTGAGTAACGTAAATTTTGTCGAGCAATGTTTTATATCTGCCGTTTCCCCTCGTTGATAATCCTGTTTGTCTGACTTCACTTTGAGCTGTTAGAATAAATAGTTTAAACCTGCAGTATCTTATAAAGTAAACTAACAGAACATAAACAACTAAATCAAAGTTGTATTTTTCGATAATATGGTAATAGTTGTACGAGTTCGTGCTCGTTGTCTAGTGTTTTAAGAGCTGAGTTTTCTCTTCCATTCTCCAGTAAACGTGCGGCGGCGACGCGCTTTGAGTTCACGCTGGTGCACGCTAAGGGTAGAGTACGAGCAGGGAGGCAGGGAGGCATCTGATTGGTTCTTTACAACTAGGTAGATGTTTTTACAGGATTACAGCAGCTACAGATGACGGATCTTTTCCGGTCTTTTTTCAGAGCTCATAAGAAATGGATTGCTGACGGGATGTAAAGACCATTTCAACCAATATAACAAATAGTGTATACTGGATAAATCGTCAACCCTGCCTTTAAATACGGAAGTTACAGTGACAAATAAATCAACGTTGACGTATGGTTTCACACAGTATACCGGATGCTGGTCTCCTGGACGAAAGTCCGATGTTTTCTGACCCACCCATCCATCCCGACTTCCTCCCTACACGCCGTTTGTCGCTCTTTATACTCTCTGATTCACGATTACGTGGATTACATACGAATTGATTTTGTGAGATATATACAAATTTCATTACATTTACTTTTCGTAGCTACGAACAGTGTATGAGACCAGCCTGATGTTGGACAACCTTGTTTAATAAAGCACCGGATAAATTTGACAGTAAACAGAAATGGTAAATGAATCACAGTTTGTGTACGGTGGAAACGGCTTATATTGATCATGATTGCAGTGATCAACCGCTTATATGGATCAAAAAGCCTGGAACAGAATCATTCCTATACAAATGCTCTTTAAATAATTCCCTTATAGTAATCAAGTAGTCCGCTTAATGTTCATTTTGCATCTTTTCCTGCATGACAACACATGGAAAAATGTTTTTAATACTATAATAGACTAACGTTAAATTAATTTTTGTTTTGATTTTTACTTCACTCCCTTGATACTTTGCCTCACAGACTGCCTGCTTCCCAGCTGGATACCTGAGGCTGGCGCTGCGTGTACAATGATATTGTGACAGTAAAACGAGTAATTTCTCTGAATAAAAAACAAATGCGCATGGGGAAAGCACCTGTGGTTGAAGCCGCCCTCGTCAAGTCGATTGACACGTCACGTAATGCCCCCAAAGTGAATCTTTGCCGATCAGCAGAGCACATGCAGACCGGCGCCCGTCTCCCTCCTGCAGCTACCGGGTAAGCGAGCGAGGAGCCCCGGCAAAGGGGCGCCATTCTGCATGCACCCTTATGATATAGAGCCGGCCAAACACGGCAATGCCTCACCCTTAGTGAAGGAAAAAGCAGAAGAATTGGCAGCGAACCAGTAAATAGCAAATCTGTCCGTTTGATAACTTTATGTAATAAATATACAAATGTCAATTTAATGGTAATCGGCATGTGAAATGAAGCACGACAGCAAAAATTCGGTTATACTAATCATCCGCTTATAGCGATCAATTTGACCCGGACAGACGTGATCACCCTAAGCGGTTTCCACTGTACTTTCAAAGGTGTTGCTGCAACACCATGATTGTGAAGATGTTGCTAAAACAACAAATATCGAACCTCAGTTTCTGTTGTTTGAAAAGCAATTTCATGGGTTGATTGACCTCACCGCTGCCTCAAAGAAAACAATTTAGGGACAATTTGGGTTGGACTACATCGGCTTTTTTTTAGCAAACAATTTCAGGGCGTCCCGCTGGCCTCCGCGGGCAAAGGCTCCTCCTCTAAAGTCAATAGTAAACGGGATAAACTTAACCCCGAGACAGCAGCTGCTGAGCACAGGAACTGTTTGGGTGATGGGTGAGTCACTCAAGCTCAGACAAAAGAAAAGCCCAAGAAAGGATAAAAAGGACTTTAGGATTTTCTTTGAGGAAGCCCGGAGCGCGCCACATGTGACAAGTTCACCTTGGCCTGCGGATAATGGGATAAAATGGTCATGGGGGTCTCATGAACCAGCACATCACATCTCAAATCCTACAGGTTCTTTGTCGGATTCATAGAAATTCAGGCTTGCGTGTAGTCAGACCTGCAATAATGAAGAAAAGTGTGAAATCTGTATACATTTTATGGCAAAATGTTTTCCCGCTTAAGTTCACCCTGGAGATATTTAATCTTCTTATTCCTCTCTTCAACACAGATAATGAATAATTAATATTTGCCATGCTACTAAACACCAAAATCTCCAACATTCATCTTTTCGGTCCTCCGTCCCAAAGGGATTGTTTTGTACTCTGGGCTTTCTAGTTTAGAGATTTGCTGTGACCCTGCTTCTCTTTCATTCTCTCCTCCCCCACCAGAAGCATCTTCTTTGTCTTGTTGCTTTCTTCCTGCACACTGAAGGTTAACAGAGACCACTGGTTTCTTTACAGTGTTTGTAGTCATGTGTTTGGCCAGATTCTTGGCAGTTTTCCCAAAAGGATCCACATTCCCAAAAACGAGGGTGCTGTATTCTATCAATACAATGTCCACGTCCTTTTTGTAAAATAATTAGTGAACTGTTCGTCACTGTGTGAACAAATATAATTGATGAAACATTATTTAAAAGTTTTCTGCTGTTTTCGGGCCAACATTTCCAGAAGAATTAATGAAGGCTGTGATGTGTGTAAATAATAAAATAATCATTTAACTAGCAATAATAATGGTCCAAAATTATGTAAAATTGCATAGTTTTAAGTCAAAACCTTCAAATTTTCTTTAAGAAGGACCCCCAAACCCATTATAACCTTGTATCTTTTATTCACTGTCTAAATTCAGAATGTGTCTCTTTATCCTGCTGCATAATATGTAGAAGCATCCTGACTGGGAACTTAATGATACCCGAATATAGGCTACAAATAACACAGGAAAGCACTTTAACCATTAACACTATGGGTAAATATATAAATACACCACCTTAACCCTATAATGTAACAGTTAGAATATTATTGGAGTATTATAGGCCTACTATAGAGGATGCATAGCCAAAGTATAATAATATAGCAATAAAATCACAGCTGATTTTGACTGACACAGTATAACATGCTTAAAGAAATGAATAAATAGGAATAAGTCGCAAGAGATTGCTGATCCGGCAGATACACACGCCAACATGTGAATAAGTACTGAGTAACTCAGTACTGCCACTTATTTTTTTCCACTTCAAGCACTGGTCAAGGGTTGAGCATGAGGGGATGAACCGAGGGTCGAACGTGGATCGATGATGGGTTTAGGTGGAAAGATGTTGTGGAGTGAGATTCAGTGTGGAGGTAATGACTAGATGAGGTATCCTAGCTTTATTGTCCCCCTTGTGGCTCCTGTAATGAGAGAGGAGGAGGTGATGAAGGATTTGAGCGGTGATGGATGTGAGAACCGATATGGAAGAGAAAGGGGTTAGGGACAGGTAGATTGATGAGAATGAGTATAGGTCTTTCTTTCTAAACTTATAATGATTCGTAATTAATTTGTAAATTTCTAACCTGCTGTAATATAGCTGTAAACTGTAAACCCAAACTGCACCTAATAGAGAGAGAACACCTGCAGCAGCATGATGCTCTATCAATTAACAAGCAGCCGCGATGGGAAGCATTAAAATAAAAATGTCCAAAGAACAAATATAAATACAAACTACTCGCTCCAAAAATAATTATCTGTTTCAAAGACTAATTTCTAGAAAAAGTCCTATTTCCACCTCCTGCATCGACATTATCTGTCGCCAACTGGGCAATAAATAGACAGAGGATAATACTCTTGTAACCAATTTAATGTTTGTGAATCAGATTCCAAAAATAATTGTAATTTCATAAAAGACATCTTTTGCATAGGCTACTGATTTCCTAAAATATTTTGTCCTGCAGTAATTATGACGTACCATGTGATCAGAGCTGACACTCGTACGCTTGTATCCACTGAGATCTACTCAGGTATTAGTCACAAGAGCAAGACCCTACCTGAACCGATTAGCAGGGGGGACTGACCATTGTCCCGACGTCCCATTATTCCGAAACCCCAATAAAGTAGTTTGAAAAATGTCCCATTGGACAGAAATCCCATTTGTCTGACAGCCTGTTATCCCGAAAGCAAACGTCCATTGTTCCAAAGTCCGATTGCTCCGAAAATACACACTCTCCTGCACCAAACAGCGGCACATGGCTAATTATTATGCAGAATGACATCGTCGGACCTTCCCGATTTCTTTTCGGACTGGCGAAGGCGTGACCTGCCAATCTGCCTCTTACTACTCGTTGCCTTCGTTGGTTGGATTGGTTAGGTTTAGGCATTAGGAGTGAGATTACTTAGGTTTAGGGTAAGAATATCAGGGTTAGCCAACCAGAGGCAGTGTAGGGCGGGTCATGCCTTCGCCATTATAGGAAAAAAATATCACAACCGGGAAGGTCTGATGACGTTATTCTGTATAATAATTAGCCATGGGCTTTTGGTTGTTGCACGGAGAGTTTGTATTTTCGGAGCAATGGGCCTTCGGAACAATCGGGGTTTCTTTTGGGACATGTTTCAGGCTATAGATCGTTTCATTGCCATTCCGTTGCAAGGGCAACAGCTTTGGTCCAAGTTTACTTCCTGTCAGCTACTGCATTAACAACCATTGGAACAGGAAATACAAAGGGGCCCATTTACTGTAAGATGTTTATGTTGTCAGGTTTGAAAAGGTCTTTTGGGGTTTAGGAATAATGATCTGTCGGAAAGATGGCATGGCACCATTAGCAGAGCATAGTTTTGGACCCGGTCCCACTTGGGTCCTGGGTCAGGTCTCATTTCGTCAAAACCGAGTGGACCTATAAGGACACGATCTATATCAGCAGGCAGATGGTATTTTCTCACTTGTCATGCCTAAGGTGTTAAAACTTTTCATTATTCTGAGCACTTTTAAGGCTTTCTATTCCACGTTGGCTTAATCATTGAGCTTGACGGATCATTCTTGATTGTGGAAACAGCTGTTTACAATACAGTCTAAACTCCAGGTTCACTTTCTTGATTGTTCCGGAGTTTTGACCATATCACATGGTCTTCTGTTTCCAAGCTCAAGCTCGAATTTTAAGCCAAAATCTACAGTTTGATGACAACTGAGAAAATTTGTGTTACACAGTCAAAAGCTCTGGAACAAGCGAGTAAGGGAACTTTAGAGTCAACTTTCCAAGGTCAGAATGTGTCCAGTTCAACAGAAAACACCTGTTTTGATTCACCTCTATGCCATTTTCTGCTCCCATCCTGTTTGTTAATGTATTGCTTTTTTGGAAAGATCATTTGTTTTTCAACCTTGAAGTAAAAATCTTCTGTGAATAAATTACGAAATACATTTTACACATTCGCTTCCAAGAACACAATTTAACATTTTATTAATCCAATTTTTGTTTTACAAGACATGCTATTTTATATTCACTGACGTTTTAATCTTTGACTCTGATGAAGAAAAACACCTCCAATAATTCCAAGCTGGAAACGTCTCCTGCTGTACAACATGAAACACATCTTCTGCCTGAATCCCCCAGTTTGTTCCTCCCTGCAAAATGATCATGTCACCATTAAAATCTCTGAAAGGGCATTGAGTCTGTTTCAGACAGCTTCATTTCCAAATGCTTGCCAATGATTAAGAGACGTGTGGAGGTAATTGCATTCTCATTCACACACAGTTCATTAATTTCCACGTGTTGGTGTAATTGTGTGCAGTAATTGATTTTTTTAATCCATTTGTCCTCGAGGAGCACTGGAGGAATTGAAATGGAGCGGCTTTAATTGAGAAGCTTTAACTTCATGTTTGGCATTGGACACATGCTGTGGCTTGTTCCAGTTATTGTCATGCAAATAAAAAAAATAATGAGGATAAGAAAGAGAAGAAAAGGAGGTAGTAATCTAGATGTGGTATGGTAAATGTGAATACTGACAGCAGTTAGCTTAGCTTAGCACAAAGACTGGAAACAGGGGGGGATAGTTAGCATGGCTCCAATCTCGGAATCGGCTATCGGTTTGAGGTCGGATAAGCCTCTGGGGCCAAGGGGCTATATTTCTGGGTTTCCGGCGTAGCCAGCGGATATCCGGGCCAAGACTTCCTTTTTCATGCGCTGCTCATTGTTTACAGTTTGATTAGCAACTTGAGATGCGAGACTGGAGTTGAGAGTTGACATTTACAACTGGATTGTTTCACAAGTTGCCAGTTTACAAGCTAATTTTAAACCAATAAAAAGCTAAATCATCGTAAGACTATAGCTGGTTCAGACTGCATTTCGGCCAACGCGTTGCTTTCCACACGGACTGTTTACCTGCATTCAACCAAAGCCTGCTCAAATGTGATTGGTCAATACCACTCGGACTACAAACAGAAACCAGAATGCTTCAGATGCCAAAATCTTGTCCCGTTGCCTACAGAAACTACATGTGAATGCAGAATCTGTTTATAGACTTAGCATGACTCTGTCATGGCTCTGTAAATGTGGCAAAATCATCCTACCAGCATCTTTAAAAGTCACTAATTAACAATCAGTAGGCCTACAAAAACTGAAGTGTAAAGAAAAAATGGCATGCTGTGGTTTTATTGGGGGTTGTGTGTGTGTGATTATTTCCTGGCAGGGCCAGTTTAAGGCATAGGCCATATAGGCGGTCACATAGGGAACCACCTACACCTACTGTATGGGGGATGCTGGTCGCCATCTAAAAATGTGCATTTTGCGATAAAAGCAACAACTCATAGCTTCATAGCAACGCATAACAACACATAGCTTAAATAACAACACACAACACAGCTTAAATAAAAACACATAACAACACACAGCTTAAATAAAAAACACATTGCTTCATAGCAACACATAGCTTCATAAGAAACACATAACAATACAGCTTAAATAAAAACACATAGCTTCATAGCAACACATAGCTTCATAACAACACATAACAACACAGCTTAGATAAAAACAGATAGCTTCATAGCAACACATAGTTTCATAAAAACACATAACAACACATAACAACACATAGCTTAACCTTAACCCCTTGCCATTCCGAACTCTTTTTTTAGAGGGATGGGGGTGGGGGACAGGGGATGTTCAGGGGTAGATAAAAATTCAACAATTTTGCCATATAGAAGTGATGTACATCATCTGAAAGCTGAGAACCTGAAGATTAATTTAAGATGCAGCTCAGCACGGTGTGTCAAGTTGTTCTAGTCATTAATAAGAAAGAAGAATTAATTAATAAATTGATTAATTAATTTAAATAAATTGTGAAAGTGTATCAGGGCTTAAAACATGATGATATGAGTTTGTGATGGTCATTCCCATGCTCTATTATGTCAGGCTTTATTTCTCAGGTTAAAAGCTTTTAAAAAGCACCCTTAAAAAATAAAGAGGGGGAAAAACATGTCTGTGATCTTCTGACATCTGATCTAATCAGCTTGAATACACCTTTGAAATCACCAAGAGTCATAAAATCAGTTTTCTTCAACAATTTGGCCATTTTGAAAAATGTTTGCCCCGATATCTATATCTTTTCATAACATATAAACCTACATCTGTGCCAAATGTGTTGCTTTTATTGCAAAATGCATAGTGGTTGTGCTTAACTGCCCCGCTATAACAACAACAATATCAGGGACCAACTGTTTATTTATATTATAATAAATAGTTATTTATGAAAGCCTTAAAACCTTTGTGATGTGTGATGTGTGTTGCGGTTTACAGGGCTAGGGTTAGGGTTCTGTGGGGTTGAACCCTAACCCTAGAGCGGCCATTGGTAGCGGTGGGGCAGGGGGGTTCCAAATACAAATTTTGCCTAGGGCACCAAAAAGGCTAGAGCCGGCCCTGTTTCCTGTAATTACGTAAGTAATTACTGTGCCCGGCAAAAATATAGTCCGCCACAAAACGCAGTTTTTTAAACAAATGCGATATGACTAAATTAGTGAGCTTTAGAGCTGCTGGTTGCTACCTTTGGATATTGCCAGGCTGTTTCCCTGTCTCCAGTCTTTATGCTAAGCTAAGCTGACTAGCTAATTATATTCTAAAATAGCATATCATTGTTAAAATAGGGCCCTTAGGCTTGAGAAGCGGCTGTGCGCGTAGGTGGAAAACCAAAACTAATAGAAGACAATTTGTGCCTGATCAGGCACAAATTTCACCATTGTGTGAGTTATTGTCTACACAAAGTTGAGGAAAAAAAACTCAGAGTTTTCAACAAATTTTCGAAGAAGTTATTTGCTAATTATCATCTATTTACCAGGAGATATGGAAATAAAGCATATCAATTATCTTTGTATTCTTTCCTGTAAATGTATTAAATAAATTACCAGCTATTGGAAAATAGCGGAATATAATCATTAAATCATGTTTATAATAAAGTCATTTTCGATAAATTTTGAGGTAAATATTGGGGTAATTTGGCAGTAATTCCCCAAAAATTTCAAATTACTAATTAATTAGTTACTTGCTAATTATCATCTAATTACCATGAAATTTGCGGAACTTTAAAATGAAGTGTTACAAGCTATATGTCAAGGTTACAAAATCGCTTTTTTTTATCCATCAGGTCCGAGTACACGTAGCAGCGGAAATAAAGAATGAATCAATGGTGTGGTACAAATTAAACAATGACAAATGGTGCAGCTGCTGATTGAGAATCAATAAACCTTAATGAATTACTGTGACAGGTTTGTGTGAGAAGCTGCACTTAACAAATAAGAGGAAGTTGAGAGAACAGTTGTGCAAGCGTCGCATCTATAATTCAACAGTATCTGTTTTAAAGCACAGTTTTTAGAAGTCTGAGCAGCTGTTCAGGTGTTGTTGCACTGAATAACCTGCAACAACATCTGAAGGTTTTTTTTTCCTCCCACCTGTCCTTCTCCCTCATTTGTCTGCTGTGTTTCCCTTATTTCTCTGACAGGAGATCGTCCTTGTGGTGTTCTTCGGCGTGGAATATTTTGTTCGCCTCTGGTCAGCCGGCTGCCGCAGTAAATATGTTGGCATCTGTGGCCGACTGCGCTTTGCCAGGAAGCCAATATCTATTATAGGTGGGAACACAACCCCCATACACACACATATATCTATACACATGCACACAAACAGACATGTCGCTCCTCACCCACACACAGTATTTAAACAATGTGTAATATATCCTGAGCTTCATCCAAAAAGGAGGTACCTCAGACAAATTCAGCATGAAATTAAAACTGTCACTGCAATATCTTTTTCTACCTTCATCTTTTTATTCTTCAAATTGGAACCTCCAGGTGATTTTTTTTAAATATGCAGCAATGAATATTAGCATTAATATTATTTGTAACCCCTTCTCACCTCAACTGATTTATAGAATCATTTTGTAATGAATAGAGCACTTTCTATCCACTTTATTCTTTGACTTTTCCAAACCTCACATGGAGGACAACGCTTGCTCTTGTTATGCTGAACCTCTGTATATTGAACATCTGCATGCTCATGCCATATATTTATACTTACAGCGCTTCATTCTCTATCAATACAGATCTGATTGTAGTTGTTGCCTCAATAGTTGTGCTGTCAGTGGGCTCCAAAGGCCAGGTCTTTGCCACCTCTGCTGTAAGGTAAGAGAGTGGATGTGCAGGTCGAAACTATGTGGCCAAAAGTATGTGGACGCTTTGTGTACTTCTGGTCTGGGGGCTGTTTTTCATTGTTTGGATTAGGCTACACAGTTCCAATCAAGAGAAATCTTAACACTAGAGCATGAAGTGTTGTTTTAGACCAGTGGTTCCCAACCTATTTACCTTGAAGCCCCCACACAAGTATTCGCCTTCCCCATATTTTATGACGTCATCTCCCTAAAAGAAATTACAAATCCTCGAACAAAATCCTCAATTTGAGTAAAGTGATTCAGTGTAATACATTAGTTAGTCTTTCTCTTTAATAAATCAACTTTCCTTAATGAATATAACTTATCAGTGCCTCCCTCTGTGTGCGACGAGCGGGAGAGCAAACAGTTTTTGACCACATTGAAAATGTTGTTTTTGAAAGGCTAAACTCCAACAAATATGGATTGAAGCAGAATATTTCGGTAGATAAAAACATGTTGTGAATTTTGGAAATGATAACATCTATCTTTGTTCAATAAATGTTGACTTTTGGACTTTACAACGCTCTGAAGTTACTTGAAATGTTTGGATCACACAAGTCTGAAACAATCCTTCACAGCCACCACGGGAATATACTAATAATATAATACTAATGATATTAGTGGAGCCTGATCTTTATCTGCAACTGTGCAGACATAATGGATTTAAACACAATGTGGACTAATAGGTAGCAAAAAAGACTTTTGTAGAAATTATCCAGTAAGTGTGTTATTACAATTTTAGTTATACGTACATGTGTAAATCTAATTTTGGACAACCTCAGAGCAGACAAATCCTGGCGTTCCCCCTGTGATCTTTGGCACAGGTTGGGAACCCTTGTTTTAGACAACAGTGTTCTTCTAACTTTGTGGCAACAATTTGGGGAGGACCCTTTCCTATTTCAACATGATAATGCCCCACTGCACAAAGCCAGGTCCCATAAAATGGTTTTCCCAGTTTGGTGTGGAAGGACTTGCCTGACTTATACAGGGCCCTGACCTCAACCCCATCCAACACCTTTGGGATGAATTGGCCAACTGTGACCTCACTAATAGAACAAATCCTGGAGCCAGGCTTCATGAGGGAAGCTTTTCCAGAATATTGGAGATTACAGCAGCAGATTAATGCCAGCCTGGTTGTACGCAAAGGCGTATGAGTGACACGGTAATTCGCAAGGCATTTAGCGTGCAATAAGAACGCTGTTCTTGCTTTTGGCGTGTCATTTGTACGCCATGTAGTCTGTACTGGCTGAAATGTAAACACATCTGGGAAAATATGCTACACTCTGAGCTAGTGATGTAGAATAAAAAGTGATAAAGACCGCTTATGATGGGTGAGTGGGGAGGTGGATGGGTCCAACAAACACAGGACTTTCAACCAGGAGACCGATGTTTTGTTTTGTAAGTTACGTTACTAACGTTGGTGACATTTGTTTCTGTACATGTTTTACTTAGTTTACACAGTTATTTTAAGCTCAACCATGACATTTTTCCTAAACCAAACGTAGTGGTTTTATTGCCTAAACCTAAGTGAGTGTTTGTTTTGTTTCAGATGTTGCCGTAGTTTTGTTGTGTTGTGTACAAATGACACGCGAAAAGTCTAAAATGCGTCCTAGTGAAACGCGGAATGTCCTTGTAATGTCGTGCTATTTATACGCCATCCCATGAGATTGGGTTGTTAATGCCCATGGATTTGGAATGAGATGTTAAACAATCACATTTGGGTGTCTACAAACTTTTGGCCTCATAATGTGTGTGTACATACATACATACCTACATGCATTTGTTCTGAATACAACGTCGGCATATAAATACTTTTGTTATTTTCCAGAGGGATTCGCTTCCTGCAGATCCTGCGAATGCTCCACGTGGACCGGCAGGGAGGAACGTGGCGTCTCCTCGGCTCTGTCGTCTTCATGCATCGGCAGGTACACAGTCACAGCTTTGAAATCACATCAGGTCCAAAGCCATCAGGGCTTCTGATTGTTCTGACATGGGATTTATAGCTTCTCCTCGTCATGTATTATTTTTTCACTACTACACGGTGCAGATTCTTCACATGGGAATGTATATTACATAAAAATGGATATACAGCAGAGCCAGAAGAAAGGAGCCACTGTGCAGTCGGTTAGGGCCGTAAGCTCTTCTGCTGGAGATGACTGCAACCACCCCAGAGTGTCATTCAGCTGAGAGACAGAGGTGGCTGTGATTATCTCCAGTGGCCACTGTAGTTGTCCTCCTCCTTGTCTGTGTAAAAACAGAGTGATGAAGGTGAGCAGAGCGTCAGGGATGTTGCCCATCCAGTACCGCCTGCTGTGCTTCCTTGTATTGGCCTCGGTTGATGACCATATTGCTTCTTGGCAATCATCAACAGCCATTGACCTCAGCTGTAAAGAAAAAGAGGCCCAATTCAAATCCAGCCCCTACACCCTCCCACTCCGTGGTGGAGTAAACTCTGTTTGTAGTCACACTCACAGCTCAATGAAGCTCCTTCTTTAAGATGGAGGGTATCAATGCAGCAACCACTTCGGGACAAACTTCCCTCTCTCCGGCAAGGAAATAAATATCAGAATCAGAAATACTTTATTGATCCCTGGGGGGGAAATGGAGTTACGTTTTGCTCCCGTTCTAGAATATAAATATAAATATCAAATATATATATATATATAACAACAGTGCAAATAATAATGCTCAAAAATAGGATCTATGCAAATAATATAAATGCATGCATTTATAAAAATGCAAGAATAGTGTAAAATAAGAATATTAGTTTAAACGTACTGTATAAATAAATGCAGTGTTAATGCCGGAGTAAACCAGATTATTTCACAGGTGAATTTTTGCACTAAATTATTGTACTGTTAAGTCAGTATTGCACAGTTGAAGATATAATTCATTATTGGGTTATAGCTCCTGATGTAAAAAATAATAAATATATGTTGTGTATATATATATAACAATTTACAATCTAATGAACATGTCTACCGTTTATATATATTCCATTTATGTATTCCGCTATTTAACGATTACATGCTATTTCAGCATATAATTATTAAATAATGTTTATAATAAAGTAATTTTCGCAAAATTTTGAGGTAAATATTGGGGTAATTTGGCAGTAATTCCAAAGAAATTTCAAATAGGTAACTTGCTAATTATCACCTAATTACCATGCAATTTGTGGACCTGTAAAATGAAGTGTTACCCAGAAATATCATTTTCTTTCTTATTCCATGAGTCATCTTGTGAAGCCCTCAGATTTATTGAACCCTAGGTTGAGAACCTGCGGTTTAGGCTGCGTACATGACCAAAATAATATTTTACAAATTAGCAAGATTTCAAATTCGTATGATGTTCCCTCCACGATCCTACACCTGCATTTCCCATGCATTCAGGGTAGTGGAGAGTAACAAGTCAGCACTGGTGTAGATTATATAAGGGTTTAAGTGGCTAGTGACCACTCCCCACTTGCTGGTGCACCCTTCACACGTGTGCACAAATGGAGGCAGATGGGAGATGGTAAGTGTGTAGGGGCCAGAATGAGTTTGACCTTGGGATAGGCCAGCTTATAATTAGTCCTGTTCGGGCTTTAAAGGCGTCAGGTGTGTTGTGTAGGGGGAGCTTCTCTGTCAACACCAGACACTGAATAGTTTGTTCAGCCATTCCCTTTGCTAAACACATGAAACTGCAGCCCTTCTGTGTTAACAGCTGGAGTTTTTAAAGTCAATGGCGTTTCAGTCACTTCAATCAGTATCCAGTCTTCGTGTCATTACAGCATGTAAATACACGCTGAGTAGCATTCTAATGCTTGTGGCTTGTAAACACAATTTGCACAGTTGCTCCTCGTTTGCTCGCTGGCAGATTGGAAGCACATGTTTCCTGAATGTGTTTGCCAGGTCACAGCAGCAGCAGCGACATATCTACTGAACCTCTGGGAGTGACTCAAGGAAGATGTACCTGCATGCATTAAAAGCTGTTATTTCCAAGAATCACGCACATCGAAGTTGCAAGCAGGGATGTTAGCTGAAGGTGTTACAACCTCTCGTATTCAATGCCAAACATTCAGATTGTGTCTCAACAAAAATGTGTAATTTGAAGAAATACAGACTCAGGTGCTGCGTACCAATGGACCATAAGTACTATTTGCATAAGGTAATGTAAGGATGGGTTTATGTTATTTCAAGGGAGGCAAACACAGCCATTGCCCAGGTGTTTTTTTGCAATAATCTGCTGCTGCTCTTCCGTGGCGCTCTGAAAAATCCGGGAGTGACAGTTTTGGGCCGAGACTCAAATAAGAATTTCACTCCTCAGGAATTCAGTCCGGTTTAGTGCGGCGAGTGCTCCGGCACTACGAGTGGTTAAACACAGTTTAAATTACGTAGTAGGTGAGTGCAGAGAGAATGTTCACTTAAAGAGCTCTTTCACAAAGCAGTAGTCCAATTACAGTCAGACAGGATAAGAGCCAAGCCCCAATTAGAGCTCCAGAGCAAATCACAGACAGCCCCTTATTGAATCTGCAATGAGATGCTTCATAGTTCTTTTAGATACACCGAGAGAGATCAGCTGTCTGGGTTTCAGACTCATTTATAATGATTTAGTGCCCATCTGAATCCAATCAACACCCCTCCAGTGATTATTACCCAGCATACATTCAGTTTAAATTCTGTTGCACTTGTGGTTCCTGCATAAAGCATAACGGTACAGACATTTTGTGTTATGTTGCACTTTTACATCAGTTGTAAGATAAGGAATGAATATATAACTAATGAAGTAGTGTTAATTTTGTTTTGATTAAATGCACATGTTAGTTTAAAACTCTGGACATTTTAGTTGCGACTAGGGCTGTCAAAGTTAACGCGTTAACGCAAATTCGTTTTTAACGCCACTAATTTCTTTAACACTTGCAATGTTTAGGTTGTAGCGGGCTCAGTTTTAAAGCTAGAGTGAAAATACTGGCAACATATGAAACTAAAAAACCTAAGGAACAGGAAAAATTGGTACCAACCATGTTATACTAGCTTGTAGGAGCACGAAGGAGGTTATTAAATATTGGCAAGGAAAAACTGGCATGGCCATTTTCGAAGGGGTCCCTTGACCTCTGACCTCAATATATGTGAATGAAAATGGTTTCTATGGTTACCCACGAGTCTCCCCTTAACAGACATGCCTACTTTATGTTAATCACATGCAGTTTGGGGCAGGTCATAATCAAGTCAGCACACTGACACACTGACAGCTGTTGTTGCCTGTTGGGCTTGAGTTTACCATGTTATGATTTGAGCATATGTTTTATACTAAATGCAGTACCTGTGAGGGACAATATCTGTCATAATTTTGTGTTGTTAAATGATTTCTAATAATAAATATTTACATACATTTGCATAAAGCAAGCGTATTTGCCCACTCCCATGTTGATAAGAGTATTAAATATTTGACAAATCTCCCTTTAAGATACATTTTGAACAGATAAAAAATGTGCAATTTAGTTGTGATTAATTGCGATTAAATATTTGAATCGATTGACAGCCCTAGTACAGACTTTTAATCTAGTTTTAGTTGACGTAAAGACTTGACATTTTAGTCATCAAAAGATTAATAACGACAAAAATGTTTCAGTCAAGACCAAGAATGAGCATTTTAATCAAACATCACAAAACGGCTTTCAAATTAAATTGCATCCAATTGATTTTAGGCTAAAAAGAGCTGGCACTGAACACCAGGCACAAAAAGACAGGTTTTGTGATTAAGAATGCAGCTTTGCAGAGAGGGTGTCTGGTCTGATGATGTTAATTTGAGCAATACATCCAGGCATGAAACATGTCCTGATTTGCATATTAATTTTGAACAAACACAATTCAACAAATGAGGCCCCTGGGTGAATTGAACATATGGTCTTTACAATAGACACCAATTATAAAGGCAGTCGTCAACAACAACAACAACAGCAGCCACCTATCTGACTGTATCAGAGGTGCTGATTTAATTCACTAATTTAAGCCTTAGTGGTAGTGTTTGACTACACTATGTTATGTGTTATATTCATTTGTGTTTACAATATTTTGTACACTACCATATATACCAAATAGACTACATTAAGCAGGCATGGAGCCATTCGAAATCGACCTGACTATTAAATGTGTGTAGCAATTATGTTACGCAGGCTTTAGAAAGGATAGCATGTCAACAAATCCCATGAAAAGACCAAAATGTTGAATTGACATGAATGAATTGATCCTACCGTATACTAACAAGTGTTATCTGGGGTGCCAAAGCCTGATATAACTTATTCTTTTGTACCATGCATATCAATGAGCCACACTGGTGCATTGGGTGACATGTTTCTTCATTACAATGAACACGGCCACTGTAGTTTATTTTGAGCCAATCCCACATGCACCGTCCTGCTGACATAGATACTCACTAGCACAATACATGTGTATTAATCTGTGGCTGAGAATAGTTAAAGGTTCTCTATGGGACATTCAGAGCATTAATATAGCTGCAAACAACTATTTGATTTGTAAGGGGCCGTTCACATGCGGCGTCTAAAAATGCGTGGAAAGCCCCAGCTGTGCCGCTTGGGAGGGAAGCAACCAAAACCTGCGTGCTGTGATGACGACGATGAAGAAGTTGCGGTAATTTAGAAGTAAGCCTCACTGACTAAACTGAACTCAGTCACACAAAGATAAATGCATTTCCAACACCGTAAATCCCTCACAGTAGCTTTACTGCTCGATTTCTAGTCAAGACAGTTTTATTTGTATAGCCCAAAATCACAAATCACAAATCACAAATTTGCCTCGGGGGGCTTTAGAATCTGTACAGGATACGACACCCTCTGTCCTCTACAGTACGACCCTCTCATCGGATAAGGAAAAACTCCCCCACAAAAAAAACCTTTTAACAGGGAAAAAAGACAAAATTGGAAGAAACCTCAGGAAGAGCAACTGAGGAGGGATCCCCCTTCCAGGATGGACAGACGTGCAATAGATGTCGTGTGTACAGAGTAACAACATAATGAAAATACAACATAGACAATCCATATGATAAAAAAATGAATACATATAATGTGGAAATATGTGAGAAGGTAGATCCTTGAGGATGTCAAGCAGCTTCCCGGCATTGCCAAACAGATAGAGTCAGAGCAACACGACCTCCTCTCCACGCCAAACAGATAGAGTCAGAGCAACACGACCTCCTCTCCACGCCTAAACAGATAGAGCCAGAGCAACACGACCTCCTCTCCACGCCAAACAGATAGATCCAGAGCAACACAACCTCCTCTCCACGCCAAATAGATAGAGCCAGAGCAACACAACCTCCTCTCCACCATGGAACCGAGAGAGAGGCCCAGATTTTTAATTTTTTTTATTGATTTCTCTGGGTCCGTTTGGCTGACCTTTCAACCGGATGTTGTGACGTTCTTGGAAGGAAAGGGTGAAGCAAGTAAAATAGTTTGTGGGACAGATCATAAAGCTCTGGGTAGCCCTGCGCTAAAATGATTAACATCTGTTCCATATATTTACCATAGGCTGGACTGATATTAGGAAGAAAGAAAAGATTTCTGTCATCTTTGATTGGCTGCGTTAGCACCGCATGCATGTGACAAGGAACAGCCAAAAAATGCGCATGGGAACGATTGTGCGTCGCAACGGCACCGCTCCAGCATTTGAACGCGTCTACATTAACAACAACGGATTTGAGGGCGCAAAAGAATGCGGCATGTGAACAGTCCCGAAAGATAAAGAGTAATGTCTACCTGAGCAGAGAATGAATTTGCTCTCCCTCTGTGTGTGTTGTAATCAGAGATTCTCTGTGCTTTGTTGACATAGCTGGGCCAGCCGTGCGTGCATTAAACAGCATGTTAGTTCCCAACTAGCTAGCTCATGGCCAACGCTCTGCACTTCGCTCCTATGGCGGTTACAGACACGCGTCGCGGAAGCGTTGCACTGTTGCACTGTTGCACTGTTGCACTGTTGCACTGTTGCACTGTTGCCGTTGTTATCGCACCGTTAGCTGCGAGCCCAGGCTCAGCCATCTCCATGTTGAGAGCCTTGGGGAGGCAATAGATGTGCTTTGAATTTCAAATTTGGCACCTTTCATAAAAGCTAATTAATGCACTATTTACTCATGTCTGAGTACGGTTTGCGAAAACCTCCAATGCCCAGCTGTTTTAGGAAATTTCTGAGCCGTCTAAACAAGTGAAATGACCCATTTTTCAAGATTTATGTCTTCAGTAGGAGCAAATGGGCTTGGGGCTGAGAGCCACAGTATTGAGTAATGGACTCACACATTGTTCCTTTTGGTCTTTTCACGGGATTTGTTGACTATGGGAAAAACATAGGATAATGCCAGCCTTATCCTTTAAGTACGACATCATTCTACCAAACTGATAAGTAGCAGCTTAAAGTGTGAATCCACTTTTAGTTCGCCAGCAGAGCCAGCTGAATACTCAGGAAAAAAAACAAGAATTTAATCATCATATTCACAGCACATTTACATGAATATTCACATCCTTATGTCATATTAATAGCAAACAGCCACACTTGTCTCCAGGCAGTTAACTGGTAAAGTGATATAACTGATGCATTGTGGCAATCAGGAGGAAAGATTCACAGATATGTCATTTATTCCTACTCTGTTTTTTTAAATGATCCCTGTGTTGTTTATTGTGTTTGAAATATGTCATGCATTTGTGCATGTGTATTCCAGGAGCTGATCACTACCTTATACATTGGCTTTCTGAGCCTGATCTTCTCCTCGTACTTTGTCTACCTGGCAGAGAAAGATGCAGTCGACGACAGCGGCTCCACCGAGTTTGGAAACTATGCTGATGCCCTGTGGTGGGGAGTGGTAAGAATGTGTGTGTGTGTGTGTGTGTGTGTGTGTGTGTGTGTGTGTGTGTGTGTGTGTACGTGATGGTTGTGAGGGGCTTAGTCAAAAGTCTGTGTTTTATTTGCAGAATTTTGAATTAAAGGGTGACTTCAGTATTTTTCAACCTAGACTGTATTTTCTCATGTTTTTGTGTCTAAGTGATGAATGGGGACAACAATTTTTGAAATTGGTCCAGCGTTGAGGGAGAGCGCTGTAACCAGCGGCTGCGAAACAATGGCAAGTGAGCAGCGTCAATGTAACGTTACGTTCACTAAAAGTGCTTCTTTTTGCCACCGACAGGCTCAGATTGTTATTATAAGTGTCTGAGAACATTATGGAAAGGACCCTACAGAGAAATAATACATTTTTCTTACCTTTCTCTTGATCCGCTCTGTTTATTATTGTGTCCAAGTCCCACTTAAGGAGAAGTCTCATTGTGAAATCTGAATATCCGTATACTCTGGCTCAAATAAATAAGGCGGCCATCAAATTCAGAGACCTCATCCACATTGTGGAAATCATTTAAATATTCAGCCATGACATTGAAAATATTTTAAATAGCACTAAGCTACGCTTTCTGTACTCCAACACAACAAACTGCCCGGCCGGCACTCGTGTTTACACAATGGATGCATTCCACTATTCCACTGTTGTCTTTCGGCAACACGTCACCTCGCCAGATTCAGAACGAGATTTCTGCTTGTGCGATACTCCTTCCATAATGTTGTCAGACACTTATAATAACAATCAGAGCCTGTCATGGCAAAACCAAGCACTTTAAGTGGACGTAAAGTGCAGTGCCAGCTTGCCCCAATGGGATTACATTGCAGCCTGTGAGCAGCTGACGTCTACAGCGCTCTCCCTCAATACTGGATCAATTTCAGAAATTGCTGTCCCCTTTAGTCAGTTAGACACAAAAACATGGGAAGATAAGGTCCAGGTTGAAAAATACCAGGGTTACCCTTTAATTCATTTATCAAAGGAATAGTTTGACATTTTGGGAAATACATTTGAGATGAGAGGATTGATTCTACTCTCATGTCTGTACAATAACAAGCTGTAGCCAGAGGACTATTTACTTAGCTTAGCATAAAGACTAGAAGCAGGGGGAAACATCTAGCGTGGCTCTATCCAAATTCTGCCTACCAGCACCTCTAAAACTCACTAATTACCACGTTATGTCTTGTTTGTAAAATCCGTACAAAACCCAGAGTGTGAAAACAACATATTGTATGGGAGTTTAATGTGCCTGACTATTTCTTGGCCAGGAGCAGGGGATAAAGCGAGGCTAGCTGTTTCCCCCTGCTTCCAGTCTTTATGCTAAGCTAAGCTAAGTTAACCACATGCTGGCTGTAGCTTTATGATTAACAGACAGACATGAGAGTGGTATCGATCATCATTTAACTCTCAGCAAGATGGCGAATAAGCATATTTCCCAAAATGTCAAGCAATTCCTTTAATTACCAGTTAATTAAGTCAAATTTGGTGGCAATTTCAATTATTTGTAAAGTACATTCTTCATCACACATTATCACATTTAGATCAGACTCGGAGTATATCTTACTAACATTGACATTAATTGTATTGTGTTTCAAAGAAAGTTTAATTCACTCATCTTCTAAATATTGTTTTACTCACTTTCCTGTCTTGCCAAAAGTAAGATTTTGCAGAAAACACTCTCTTGTTTTAAACAGAATTTGGCAAGTGAAAGGTCATAACATAAACTGTTTTATCTCTACTACTGTTGTTACAGTAGGAGTTGTGTGAGAACCCCTGGGCACATCCAGTGGGCCGCTAATACAAGCAGCAAAACAAGTAGTGCAGAGAATACAGGATGGAAATTTATTTTCAGACAATAAGTCACCACCCACTCTGCTTTCTGGAAACTTCAGGGACTCTGATATTAAAAAACGTACACAAACAGCAGAGTCAGACCCACTTCTCTCATATAAATGAAGGTTTATTTGCAATATTTAGGCATTATATACCACCAGTTTTATCAGGTTTGGGTCCACTCTCACACGCTCACAGTCAGTGTTGGGTACTCTCAGTGCATGAAGATGTAAGTGGGAGTCAGAGGGGTGAAAAGGTCAGTGTTGTGGTTGGAGGGTCGGGGAAAACACAGACCTCATGCGCTACAGCAAACACTCAAAGTAGATTGATCACAACCAACTAGAGCTGTTTTTTGGATCAAGTCCCAAATCATTGAAATGCCAAGCATGTCGACCAGTAAAATTGCCCTTTACTTATAAGTTTACTTATGCAATTATCTTACGCCGGGGGTGGGGGGATGGGGATTAATGTGTATTGCTGTCTGTATTGATTGTGTTCTATCCCTTGTGGGGAAAAAAAAAAAAATCAATAAATATATTGTTTAAAAAAAAAAAAAAATTTCCCTTATGAAGCTGTGCTAGAAGTGTTTTTACTTGGTTAAAAAGTCCTTTCACTGCTTCTTATTAGCCACGCTAGTGACATGGCTCTAGGGATGGCAATATCGGTCAGTCAGTCGGTCCACTTTGGTCTAGATTAGGGCTGTCAATCGATTAAAATATTTAATCGGGATTAATCGCATGATTGTCCATAGTTAACCGTGATTCATAGCAAATTAATCACATATTTTCTATCGGTTCAAAATGTACCTTAAAGGGAGATTTGTCAAGTATTTATAACTCTTGTCTACAAGGGAGTGGGCAAATATGCTGCTTTATGCAAATGTATGTATCTATTTATTGTTGGAAATCAATTAACAACACAAAACAATGACAAATGTTGTCCAGAAACCCTCACAGGTACTGCATGTAGCATAAAAATGTGCTCAAATCATAACATGGCAAACTCTTGCCTCAAACTGCATGTGGTTATCATAAAGTGGGCATGTCTGTAAAGGGGAGACTCGTGGGTACCCATAGAACCCATTTTCATTCACATATCTTGAGGTCGGAGGTCCTCAAGACCTCCGAGGTCGGACGTCAAGGGACCCCTTTGAAAATGGCCATGCCAGTTTTTCCTCTCCCTTAGTGCAAGTTTGGAGCGTTATTGAGCCTCCTTCCCGAGAAGCTAGTATGACATGGTTGGTACCGATGGATTCCTTAAGTTTTATAGTTTCATATGATACCAGTAACATCACTCTAGCTTTACAATCGATGAAAGATCGATAGCGTTAATTCGTTTAAGAAATTAGTGGCGTTTAAACAAATTTGTGTTAACTTTGACAGCCCTAGTCTAGATATAACTGTTCAACGGCTTGCCATGAAATGTTGTACTTACATTCATGGTCTCCGAAAAATGAAGCCTACTGATTTTGGTGATCCTCTGTTTAGTCCTCTAGCGGGACCATGGTTCACATTTTTGGTTTGGAGTTAAATGTCTCCACAGCTATTGGATGGATTGCCGTGAATATTGGCATAGACATTCATACTTAACTCAGAATAAATTGTAATTGGGGCGGCTGAGACTCAGGGGGTAGAGTGGGTCGTCCTTTAATCACAAGGTTGGCGGTTTGATCCCTGGCTCCGCCTGTCCGCACATCAAAGTGTCCTTGAGCAAGACATTGAAGTCTTTCCCCCGGTGCTCCTAAATGCTTGGGATGGGTTAAATGCAGAGGTCAAATTCCATGTATGTACCAGTATGTATGTGACTATGAAAAATAATGTTTAACTTTTTTTTTTCTTAAATTACTATGGCGATGGCCTAACTTTTCCTTTAGCGTCATAATCAGGTAATTCTTTTATTCAATTAGTGTAGTACTTTTGCACATGACAAAGTAGTCTACAAAACGAATGATCATCTGACTCACCTGTACTTTGTGTTAAGTGCTAAATTAGAGAGCCAATCAGTGATTGTTTTGAAAAAGGAAGCTGAGAAGCTGTGGTATTAGCCAACACATACTTGAAATAGCATACAGAAGCCTGATTGAAAGCATTTTATCATTTAACATAACAGCATGGTGCGGCAACTTGAGTGCAAAGAGCAAAAACAAGCTCTCCAAGATTGTTAGCAGGGAGGGGCTATCGGCAAGTCACAGAAACAACTGCAATATATTTGACATGCTGTACACAGGAAGGCTAAACATGTAGCTAGAGATCCTGCTCCCGTCTGGCCATCGATTTATGGTCCCAAGGGTCAGCCGCAACATATATAAGAAGTCTTTTATTTTCTGTGCCATACAGGCATTGAACTCAGAGTGACTGCGTCATGGAACATTTGCTATTTTATAAGATATAACATGCTGCTACCTGCCCTTTGCACTACTGTATATTGTATACTGTGTATTTTTATGTTTTAATCATGTGTTGTATTATGTGTATTGTATGTAATTTTGCTGTATTTAGAGAAGCCAAAGGCAAATTTCCACTGAGGTGGACAATAAAGTCAATCTATCTATCTAATTAGCAAATATAGGCATGCTAACAAGCTACACTAAGGTGGTGAACATGTTAAACATTATAAATACCTAAATTCCAGCATGTTAGCATTGTCATTGTAAGTATGTTGCCTCAAAGCACAACTGCGCCCACTCTTAGGGCCTTTTCACACATAACTCATTTAGTACGGACTTTTTAGTTTGATCCAAATCTAAATTACAGGTGTGAAACCTCCCCCAGACAACGATCCGGACCAAACAGCTGAACCTTGGTCCAATGAAAAGAGGTGGACCGGGTCAAAATGAACCATGGTTCTGTTCGTTTCTAGCTTGAATTTTTTTTTGGGATGGTTCCGACTTTCGGATCAGTTACAGGAAATTCTGGCAGGCTGTCATCGGAACTGGAAAAGGAAAAACACAGCACAACAAAATGAGTCGCGGTAGCACATGGGGAGAGGAGGAGACCAAATGATTAACTGACATTTGATCAGACGACTTTACAAAGAGTCAGTTGGAAAAAAATTCAGACACTTTTCTCTATTACTTTCCGAGAGGATTAGTGAGAGGATGTGTGAGGATGGGAGAGCCCGTCTACAAACCAATCAATGTCAAGTATAGAAAGACGCAGCTCACATGATGACGACAGGGCGTAGGTATGTCATGCAGAGTATCCGAGTGCACTCGCATAATTGAAATGTGAAACCAAAACTAACCGGATCAAATGTATACAATGCAACAAAAACGCAATCCATGGTTTGGAACTTTCAGGTGTGAAAAGGCCCTTAGTGTCAAGTCAAGTAATGCCTTCAGGAAGTCAAGTCTCACACCAGTTAAGTCTCACATCCTCATTTTTGTGACTTATGTATAACTCAAGTACAAAATGATGTAAAATTGAAAACCTAATATGGTATCTTTTGTCCACTGTAGAAATTCAGAATGTGTCTCTTTAACCTGCTGCATAATAGATAGATAGATAGATAGATAGATAGATAGATAGATAGATAGATAGATAGATAGATAGATAGATAGATAGATAGATAGATAGATAGATAGATACACAGATACTTTATTGATCCCGAAGGAAATTTAGGCATCCAGTAGCTTAAACAACACGTCCCAACACCAATACACCTTAAAAAGAGATAAAATCGAATAGAATAAAGTAAAATTAAATAAAAATAAGATAACATAAGTACAGCAGTGAAGTGACAGTGTGCCAATGGTAGTGCAAATAGTGCTGAATATAGTAGTGTATCTTATAGTGTATAATACAGTAGTGTAATGTAATAGTATAATAGCTGTATAATATGATAATACAAGAAGATGTAAGAAATGCTATGAGAAGATATATTAAGAAGATATGATAAGTATAATAATATATAGGTGTAGTATAGGTTAATACAACAATAATAATAATAGTAATACTAATGATGCTACTATATATATATAATATGAATGAAAGATACAGTTTCCAGCAGTCAAGTACTCTAGTAGTGAGTATGTAAACAATGTAAACTACACAAACTATAACAAATATGAATATAAATATGGATATGAATACAATATTATCAGTGCTATGGCTAACATAGCCAGTAATCAGCAGCCAGCAGCCTAGTGGCCGCCGTACTGAGAATGAGTGGCAGCAGAGAGGCAGTGTGTCTGCCTAATAGTCAGTTATACCCGCCTTCGCTGAGAGGAGTTAATCTGCCGTATGGCTCGGGGAACAAAGGAGTTCCTCAGTCTGTCCGTTGAGCAGGACTGAGACAGCAGCTTGCCACTGAATGTGCTTCTCTGCTGAGTGAGTGTGTTGTGAAGAGGGTGGTGGGTATTGCCCATGATAGATAACAATCTGTTTAGGGTCCTCCTCTCCGCCACTGACACCAGGGACTCCAGTTCCATGCCCATCACAGAACCAGCTCTCCTCACCAGCCTGTCCAGCCGTGCAGCATCCCTCTTCGTAATGCTGCCTCCCCCTAATATGTAGGAGCATCCTGACTGGGACACTGCTCCTAAAACCTCAATGATACCCTACTGTGGGCTACAAATAATACAGGAAAGCACTTTAACTATTAACACTAAACACACCACCTTAACCCTATAATGTTCCAGTTGGAATATTGTTATAGGGCTACTATAGAAGATGCATAGCCCAAGCATAGCTCAGTGGGTAGAGTGGGTCATCCTTTAACCACAAGGTTGGCGGTTTCGATCCCCGGCTCCTACAGACTGCATGTCAAAGTCTCCTTGAGCGAGACACTAAACCCCCAAGTTGCTCCCCGGTCGCTTACAGCAGCCCACTGCTCCTAAAATACTTAGGATGGGTTAAATGCAGAGGTCAAATTTCATGTATGTACCTGTAAGTACTATGACAAATAAAGGTTTCTTCTTCTTCTTCTACAATATTATAGCAATAACATCACAACAGATTTTCATTGACACAGTATTAACATGCTTAAAGAAATAATGAATAAACACGAATAAGTCGCAAGAGATTGCTGATACCAGCCGATACACACGGCAACACGGAGTACGGAGAACTGGCACTCTTTTTTTCCACTTCAAGCACTGGTCTTGCAACAGCTATTAACCAAATGTTGACAAGTGTTGAAACATTCCTGACAGCAGTGTTAGTCTTTATAGAAGGAAACTGCCAGAATGAAGCTTCTTGTATTAATTCCTGTGTTTGTTTTTTTCCAAGGTGACAGTGACTACCATTGGATATGGAGACAAAGTGCCACAAACCTGGATCGGAAAGACCATTGCATCCTGTTTCTCAGTCTTTGCCATTTCCTTCTTCGCACTGCCTGCGGTAAGTTGAAAGAGAAATTGCTGAATGAGGGAATCTTTCAAGCTAAACTGCGCTGTTTCCTTCAGATGAATTCCTACTGAGCTACTTTTGTAATTAATTTGGTCTTGTTTGGTATGTATTAAGAAAACACAAAGTGCCTAATTTAGTCTTTAGTGTAGCTATGATTTATGTGTAAACCACAAAACCGTATTACAAAGCTGGCTTGCACATGTTTTACCAGCCGCTGCAAAGATTTGAAAGGATTACAGTCAAAGAGTGTTGAGAAATTCACTGTTATAGTATTGTGACTTAAGTGCTGTAAGGACCTTGACAGGCTGTACAATGGCTTTACATTGTACTATAATTCTCCTGCTGCAGCTCACATGATTATGTTAGATTTTTATCGTTTTCGTTACTGAATGTCTGTTAGTTTCAATTTGATTTTAAATATGTTCTGTGTACTGTGGATGCTGAGCATAGACTGTATATAAGAAGTGGATGTTATCACCATGATGTCACTGTGGACTACGGTTTTGAAGCCTTGACATTTTGGCTGTTGCCAGCTTGGTTTTTTGAAACCAGAAGTGACACGACAGGGTGGAGCTAAGTACAACCAAATGCTAAATAAGAAATTTTAAATTTTAGGTGACCGAATGTTACAATTAACTTTCATGAACTGAAGACACACTGTGACAGGGTTAAACTTCTAAGACGAAAACATGGACAACTCTCAGAACGCCGTGGTAGCGACCTGTCAAACACAAGGTAGCCACGCCCAAAAGCATCCCCTGCTTTATGGTCTATTTGACTCTAAATGGGACCATAATTTACTAAATGAACATCATGCTGTATTGAAGAAGACTTGAAACTAGCGATTGAGACCATAAACTCATGTTTACAATGTTTACTGAGGTAATAAATCAAGTGAGAAGAAGGCTCACTTTCTCATAGACTTCTATACAATCAGACTTCTTTTTGCAACCAGAGGAGTTTAAGGCACTTCTGCATTGGCTTCACTTTTCAGAACTGGAGGTTACAACCTGATGCTGAGTGACGGCCACCTCCTCGCATCATCTCAGGTCCCAGGACCTCAAAGTTGAGATATGCAGTAAAGATTAACAATAACGGCGACTTTGGTTTAAAAGTTTTGTGCGTAAATGCAACCCGGTCTCATGGGAAGGCGTATAAATAGCACGACGTTACACAGACATTTCGCATGTCGTGAGTACGCATTTTAGCCTTTTCACATGTCATTTGTACGCTACACAAATGTCCGCAGTTAGGTTTAGGCAAGAAAACCACTAACTTAGGTTCAGGCAAGAAAAACATTTAGTTAGGGTAAGGGAAAATATCATTGTTGGGCTAAAAATAAGTACGTAAACTAAATACAATACATACGGAAACAACGTAACCCAACTACAGAAAATACGTCACAAACGTCAATAAATCTAACGTTACTTCCTGGTTAAAAGTCCGGTGTTTGTTGTACCCATCCACCTCCCCCCTTGCCCACCATTGCAGTCAGTACAGGATACATGGTGTACAAATAACACGTGGAAATCAAGAAAGGCGTACTTATTGGACACTAAACGCCTTGTGCATTATCGTCGCATTTATACGCCTCTTTGTGCGAACGGGCTGGTTAAAGAGTTAGGATTAGGCATGTAAAGTTTGTTTACATTATCAATTATTGGATTATTCTTTGGTTCAATATTCAAAGTGTAGTGTATAAAATTACAGTTAGCGCTCAAACGATTTTCAATTTGCAGTGATGTGAAATTTGAAACTGTGAAAAAAGCAAGGAACCCCTCACATTTAAGCAACTGTAACCAATTCATAATTTAGTGCATCTTTAGTTGAGAAAACACTGAATTGATTAACATTTGAATCTATCTGAATCTCTTAAATTCTGTTAATGAACAAAGTGAATAATAGACTTACATGTTTCACCATTAAACAGCCCATTATTCCTTAATTTTTGTTTAACTTTGTGTTTATTTCTGTCTTTTGAATCCTGCTGCTGCTGCTGCCTGTAAGTGTGTCGTTAAAACTGAATTAATGAGCTGTATCTGCTGTGCTGTTGTTCACAGGGAATCTTAGGCTCAGGCTTCGCCCTGAAGGTGCAGCAGAAGCAAAGACAAAAACACTTCAACAGACAGATCCCTGCAGCTGCCTGTCTCATTCAGGTATTTGACCAAGAAATACTGAAACAGAAGCACAATATAGCCGGCGGAGGGAACTGTCTCTGAGCCTCAGTCTTATTATTGAGCCCATCCTTTCATGTACTGTAACCCTTACTTTCTTTCTTTCTTGCATAGCATGAAGTTAGTCCTGTCCAACCAATATATTGCTTTTTTCATGCCCCCTCAGACATCATGGAGATGTTTTGCGGTGGAGAACTTTGATTCTGCCACATTCAAGATGTTTTTGAGAAAGAAATCCAACTTCCCCGCCTCCTCTCTGTCCACCCCCAAGCCCAAGAAATCGGTTAGTAACCATTTTATGGATTTCACTTTAACTGCTTCTCATACTCAGTTTCCAGTTTAGTAGGTACATCAAGGCAAAACTAATGCAATATGAAGCAACAGCACTGCAATACTGTGAATCCTACTTTCAAGAAGGATATAATGGTCAGTTTTTGGAAACTGTTTTTGAGATGTTTTGATTCAACTGTATGGGGATTTTGAAGGCTGTAGTTTGTGGTGGATTGAAAGTAGTGCCACAGCTGGACTTCTGTACTGCTTAGTTCAGCTGTAATTTATTAATGAATTGTCACAATGTTTCTCAATGTATTGTTGTGGGGATTTGAAGGATTAAAGGAACAGTGTGTAGGATTTGGAGGCATCTAGGGGTGACGTTGCAGATTGCAACCTACTGAAGATTCTCCCATGTGCCAAGCGTGTTGGAAAGGCACGGTGGCTGATGCATAAACGCCGATGGCCCTCTCTAGAGCCATTTCTTGTAAGAGTATGTGTCCAAGGGATCCGTCCTTTCCACGCTTCCCATTCATTGTCTATGTGTGCAGCCATGCGATGCATTCTGGTAGCGTGGCGGCGCGATTTGAGAGACGGGGCGTCACGTTGGGCGCTCCTCATTTGCATAAAGTTGAGGTCTAGGCTACTTTATGCTAAAGTAGTATGAGAAACTTTTAAACTAACCGTTGTCGATCCAAAGTAAAAACCGATTCAGCAACTGCATGGGTTATATCTTGCATAAAATGTTTTCAGAAACATAATTCGGTGAACTATTTTTGTAATATAAGTGAAAAAAGTTTCCACACGAGCCGCCATGTTTGTTCCGGTTTGAAAGCTGGGAGCAGCAATCCACAAGGGAAAGCGTTCGTCCAATCAGGTGTTTAGTGCCTAGTGTCTAGTGGCAGCCCATCAAGCGTTCAATGCTGGGAAGCGAGGGGATCCCTCGTGTCGAAAAACGACGTACCATAACAGTGGCGTAGGTCATTTAGAGCAGAGCTAGTGCTTAGCATATGTGTGTGTATGTGGGAAGTGAGTGGTGAAGCAAGAGAGAGAGAGAGAGAGCGACGGCAACGGAAGCAAGTAACGTTAACGTTAAACAGTGTTTGGTTTGTCCGATCTGGCAAACATGGCGGTGCAACATGGCGGATGGGAAGAGGGGACCCGCTCCCTATGTAGATATAAACGGCTCATTCTAAGGTAACAAAAACACAATAACTCTTAATTTTGGTGGTTATACACTAAGGAAAACATACTAATACATACTATTAATATTATATTCCATTCCATTTATGCCAATAGATCCCCCCAAATGTTACACACTGGTCCTTTAAAAACTGGTTGATAAGACTCAAAATGTATGCTTTAATGAATTATCATCATCATCATCATCACTAATGTGATGGGTGTCTATGTTGGTGTGAAATCTCTGTGAGGAAAAACACAAGAAAGTAAGGCAGAATGAAAAAGAATAAGATAGACAAGACAGCCGGCAGCAGTTTAATATTATTATTGATTATTCAGTGTTACTGCTACTTGGGTATCAGACCATGCCCACACTAATGCACACATTTTAAAATGTGTCAAAACGTGTTCCCTCTAGACTTAGCAGGGTCTTACCTAAAAGTTGTGAAATGTCATAATAACAGCAGTATGAAATATGTTAAATATAAAATCGTAATTTTACTGACCTGATAATGCAACAGTCATTCCTGTGTTGCTGCACTTAGACCCTCAGTCAAGCTTCAATGTTCATCAATTCATCTGGCAACAAAAAGAGAAAACAACATATTGACGACTCTTTTATTGTGTTATTGGCTCGATTAACATATATAGTCAGATTCCTAACATCGCTTCAATGCAGAAATACTTTGGCCATGTCAATGATAAGTTGACTCGTATATGTACTGTATGTTTGCATTGTCAAATCTTTCCACATTGGGTGAACATGGTTTTGCTATCCACTTTGTTGAACTGAGATGTTTGCATTTCTTGGGCAGGTGAAGATAAGGAGGAAGTTGAAGAGCACTGAGAAGGACAACGGTCCAACTTCTCCCACAATTCCCAGCATCACCTTTGAGTCTGTGTTTGACAGCGGGAGGGAGCTGAGTTCAGATGTCTACAGCACCGTGGGCACAGGTACTAAAAACACGTTCTCATGGCAAGGCGTATAAATAGCACGACATTACAAGGACATTCCGCGTGTCATGAGGACGCATTTTAGCCTTTTTGCATGTCATTTGTACAGCCGCAGTTATGTTTAAGCAACAAAACCTCTTAGGTTTACGAAAAACATCATGGTTTGGCTTAAAATAAGTATGTAAACTAAGTGTATACTGTATGTAGGGAAACAACGTAACAGAAGCACAGAAAGGTGGATGGGTCCAACAAACACAGGGCTTTCATCCAGCAAAACACTGTTTGTGTCCCGTGCATTACGTTTCACTTCACGTAACAATCAACTGATCCTTCGTGTCCTTTAATCAGTGCGAAAAACTTTGTTTGCAACAGAACATATTTAAGAATACACTTACGTTGGATGTCACTGAAAATAGGGCTCACATTTATCCAAAATCTAAAGAGTCTTTCCCTGTGTTGTAGATGTGAAACCACTTAATGGGTGAGTCATTTACATGGTTCCATTAAAATCAGAATAAACTCTCACAATGTCACTCAAGATGCACATAAGCATGAAAAGAAATGATGACCAATGCTGCTCTGGCTGCAACCCACACATTCAGTGGTGATACAGTAAAAAGAAAATGTTTGATTTGGGCTTCAGTTGTAGGGTTGTAGCCACAGGAGGGGGAGAGGACATAGCCCAGACATTAAAGATGAAAGAGCACATTGCAGCAATAAAACGTGAGGTTGCATTGATGAGTATGAACTCCAGTGCTGCACTGCTGAACTTACACAACTCCACACAACATACTGTATACTGCTGGATCAGTAGTGGAGAGCTGAGAGTGATATCAAGAAGCAATTCAGGTAACACTTCATTTTACAGGTCCGCAAATTTCATGGTAATTAGGTGATAATTAGCAAGTAACCTATTTGAAATTTCTTTGGAATTACTGCCAAATTACCCCAAAATTTACCTCAAAATTGATCAAAAAATACTTTATTTGGCTGTCTTGACTTGGGACTTGACTCTGGACTTTAATTATTATTGTTTTATATCTATTATAAATATTATTTAATAATTGTATTACACTATAGAATATGGCTGGTAATTTATTTAATACATTTCCAGGAAAAGAATACAATTGATATGCTTTATTTCCATGTCTGCTGGTAAATAGATAACAATAAGCAAATAACTTCTTTGAAATTTCTTAAAAAACTCTCTGAATCATTACATTAGCTACGAGGTTACATTTGTGTAGACAATAAGTCACACAATGGTGAGATTTGTGTCTGATTAGAAGTGTCTTCTATTAGTTTCGGTTTTCCACATCCGATGAAGAGCAGCCGCTTCTCAACCCTAAGGGCCGTATTTTAACCATTATATGCTATTTTAGCATATCATTTTTAAATCATGTTTATAATAAAGTAATTTTCAATCAATTTTGAGGTAAATATTGGGGTAATTTGGCAGTAATTCCAAAGAAATTTGAAATAGGTTACTTGCTAATTATCACCTAATTACCATGAAATGTGAATATGAAGTGTTACCGTAATTCAAATCATATGCTGCATCCTTCCAAAGTCATTAGCCTGTCTCTATCAATCCATTTTAAATTTGTTGCAGTTGCAATTAGTGATGAAGTATCGGTTGAAGAACAGAATCTCAGTTGACGTTCATTTTACAGATGTCTTTGCCTTCAGTGCAGCAACGGTTGTGCACACAGAGATGTGGACTTAAAAGCAGGACTCACAGGCAGAGCGGTTCAAAGCAATCAATCGTTTAGTTGGTTAGAAGTTCAAGGCAGAGTTCGGCAACAGGCAATCAGTCAGCGAGGGCAAGCTAAGCAGGCAACGGGCAGGCAGGCGGAACCGGGAACAAGCTGGCAAGAAGCAGAAACGAGACTCGACCACGAAGGCTGTGTAGTGGGCCGACATTAGACTATCTGGCAAATGACTGGGGAGACTGTATGCAGGGGAGAAAATGAGGAAATGGGGAACAGGTGTGCTGGTGAGTGTAATGACTTTGGTAATCCCCTATGAATTTTAACTTGTCCGATACTTTAGGTTTATGACCAAATATCTGCAAAACTAATGGCATTCCCATCAGCTTCAGCTGTAGTGTTAAACTCTCATTAGCAAATGTTAGCATGCTAACGCACTAAACCAGGATGGTGGACAAAGTAAACTTCAAACCTGCTTAAAGGATAATTTATTTATTTTTCAACCTGGACCCAATTTCCCAAGTTGTTGTGTGTAAGTGACTAATGGGGACAATAATTTTTGGAATTGGTCCAGTATTTAGCGACAATGCTGCAGCCACTAAATGGGCTGCAATGTAATCATTAGGGGCAACTTCTCACCGTCACTACGTAGCTGACGAGCCCCCGGGAAGGGCGCCGGTCGTTGATGCCAAAATTCATCGTGGCCAAACGGTGGTATGACAACTTCCGTGTCCGTCACGTGATGCCATTGGGCCCAAAAATACTTTTTCCCATAGACTTAAAAAAGACTAGGAAAGAGACGTCTTGAGGTAAATTAACTTCCCAGTACGAACACTTGAATAGCCCTTGTTTAAATCATTAGATCCTAAAAGTTGTAAAATGCACTAATAGCCGAATCCACAGTTATTTTGGCATCATGCGCTACTGAGCAATGTGACGGAAGTGATGTGATACAGTGACGGTTGTCACATGTCGTTTGTCACGTGTTTTCCATACTCCGTACAAAGCTCCGAGCTAATGATGTAGTATAAAAAGTAAGAAAGACCACTTATGGTGGGCGGTGGGGATGTGGATGGGTCCAACAAACACCGGACTTTCAACCGGGAGACCCATGTTTGTGGCCCATGTTTTGTATTGTAAGTTATGTTAATGACATAACCGTTTTACGCACTGAGGTTACGATGTTTCTGTAAGTGTTTTACTTAGTTTACGTACTTCTTTTAAGCCCAACCATGAAACAAACACTGGGCTTTCACCCGGGAGACCCGTGTTCGAGACCCGTGTTTTGGTTATGTTAATGACGTTTGTCACGTGTTTTGTAGTCACATGACAACCGTTTTTCCACCCTGACGTTACGTTGTTTCTGTACATGTTTTACTTAGTTTAAGTACTTATTTTAAGCCCAACCATGACATTACATCCCTTAACCTAACTGAGTGGTTTTGTTGCCTGATCCTAAATTAGTGGCTTTGTTGCCCCCTTGCTGGTACTGCACATTAATACAGTCGTGTAATATTCACATCTCTGCGAGACATGACACTAACACGCTTTTCTCTGGTGGAAAGGCGGGTCTATTACATGCTTTGGCGTGATATCGGGTTGAAATGTCTGACAACATTATGGAAAGGACTTTACAGAGAAATAAAACATCTTTCTTTACCTTTTGCTTGATCCGGTCTGTCTGTTCTCTCAGAGGAGTCTCATTCTGAAATCTTGTATCGCATTCACATTGTCTAAATCAGCTAAATATTCAGCCATGTCATTGAAACTTTTTAGATGACACTAAGCTACGATTTCTCTACTCCAACACAACAACGGCACTCCTCTCTCCAACTCTAACTGACGTTTCCAGCGTCATCTTCTGGCAACAAGTCACATGGCAAAATAACAATCAGACCGGATCAAACAAAAGGTAAAGAAACATTTTTTTTTTTTCTTTTTAGGGTTCTGTCAATAATGTTATCAGACACTTATAGTAACAATCTGAGCCTGTCAGAGGCAAAAACAAGCACTTTTAGTAGACGTACATTGACGGTGCGGAATTGGCCCTAGCGATTACATTGCAGCCCGTTTAGCAGCTGCCATCTGCAACATTCTCCCTCAATATTGGACAAATTAAAAAAAATGTTGTCCCTAATTGTCACAAAAACATAGAACAATAGGTTGAAAAATACCAGTTACCCTTTAACTTCTTCATGTTAGTGTTGTCACTCTGAGAATGTTAGCATTTAGCTCAAAGCACAGCTGTGCCTGCTTCACAGAGCTGCTAATGCAGCAAAAACTATTTTTCTGTGCAAGCCAACCCTTTACTATAATGACAGAAAATTGGAAACGGAGTTATTTGGCCCTCGGATCTCATTCTAGTCATTGTATAACATCAACATGCTTTTATTTCATCTTACAAATTCACCTCCTTTTATTGCTGCCTGCCTTGAGTCCCTCAATCCCTCATTGGTTCAGAGTGCAGAAACAAGGATTGTTAAGAAATATCAAATAAAGATGTGATTTAGACAGACAGACAGACATACAGCATATTGCAGATGCGAGTTATCCTCAGCCAGCGACCTTCTCACAGACTTGGAATAAAAGTAACTGAAGTGTTTTCATCAAACCTAAACACTTTCCCAGAGTAACAAACACTCGCTGATTAAATATCATCTTTGAAATGACCTCATTCGTTTTTTTTTTCTCATTTCATTTTCCATGTTTATTCACTTTATCCTTGATTGTGTCCCTTAATGCGTTCCCCTCATTTAGTATTTTACATGTATTTGTAAACCCTACCTTTTGAAAAGATTTAAACAAATAGAATGAATCATCATTACCTCCACTAAGCAGGTTAAGTTTCCGGTTCGGTTTGTTGGTCTGTTTGCCGGCAGGATTACAGAAAAAGGATGAACCCATTAAATTTTGCAGCAGATTGGCCTTGGCGGAGGTCTGCGCTCTCTGACTGTCGCTCTAATTATTATCATCATCAGAGCTGCATAGCAGCCCTGTCTCCTAATAATTACGTTCCCCTACAACTAAACTGCATTGTGAATCGCGTTTTGAGGGAAAAGAATTTTGACGCGGATAATGTTTGTTTTTGACGTATCACAAATATGTTTTCTACTGACACTTCTGGCTGTGGAAGTCCGTGTAGGGGGGAGGTCGGGGTGGTGGATGGATCAAACAAACAGGGGACTTTCACCCGTGAGACCGCTGTTCCTGTTCCATGTGAAACTAAAAGTGAACGTTGTTTGGTTTCGTTTCAATTTACAACGTTAACCACATGTTTAAAACTGCGACTGTAATCTGGGAGGAAATACATGTCCCTCAAAACGTAATTGAGAATGCAGTTTAGTTGTATGGGAACGTAATTTTGTAGGAAACAGGGTTGTGCATAGGGCTGGGTATTGGAACTGAAAAACACAATACCAAGTAGTATTGAAACTTTTCCAGTCAAACGATACCGATGCATTTGGTCCTTTTTGCTCCCAGATCTAGAAAAAAATGACTATTTGTACGGTTTTGCTCGCAGCGAATCACCACAAGCCTTCTTTGATTTAATGCGACATGTGATTGGCCTACTACCCAGCCCTGTCTCCTACAAAATTATGTTCACATACAACTCAACTACATTCTCAATTACGTTTCGAGGGAAATTCTCCCGGATTATGGTCGCAGTTTTAACAGTTTTAAACACAAGGTTAATGTTGTAAATTGAAACAAAATTAAACTAAAATTGCAACAAAATTACTTGGTCAGTTTTAGTAAAAAACACCATAGTTTGGCTTAAAATGACTACGTTTGTTACGTTGTTAAGCTGCAGACGTAAATTAAAATAAGTGAATGTCGACTTTAAGCATTAAAACTTTGAACATAACGTACAACGTTTTTGTTGTATTAAGGGTACTGGTGTTGTCATTTTTCAGGCCATTTCGTACACCGTTCGTAGCTATACCTACGGAAAGTAATGCACTGTAATTTGTATATATCCCACAAAATCAATTTGTATGTAATCCACGTAATTGTGAATAAAGAAGTATAAAGAGTGGCATATGGAGGATGGGTGGGTCAAAAAACACCGGACTTTCACCCAGGAAACCGGTGTTTGTGTCCCCTGTGGAACCAGAAGTCAATGTTGATTTATTTGTCACGTAACTTCCATACTTAAGTTACGCCACTGCCGGTGTGGTGTGGCATAACTTAACTACGATCTTTTCCTAAACCTAAGTAGTTTTGTTTGCCTAAACCTAACCAAGTCGATCTTTTCTTAAAGCTAACTAAGTGGTTCTCTTACCTACACCTAACGAAGTTCTTTCCTGAGAAGACTGGAGTGGAAATTGACATTTGACATTCGTAGGAAAACGCACAAAAAATTAGAAATAAGTTTTCGTAAGATATATGAACCATTGTATGAGGATATGTTGTATTTTTAAACAATACCTACTGCATAGAGGGCATTGATGGGCATTCTATTCAATGTAGATGAACAAAATGAGTACTATAGAAAGGATAGTATGTTTACTTCCAACAGGAGATAAATATGTATACTTTTAGCATGCCTATAATATGTAAACATCTAACTGGATCATACTCTTTGTTGTGTTCATCCTTTTTATTTCACACAAGCTGCTAACCTGAAAAGCTGCCTGGGTGCGTGACTGCAGTTCTGCCACCGACATGTAGCAGTGCAAATGGTTTTGCTTTGCACTCAGATCTCAGTACAACAGCAGAATTTAATATGCCCCGTTGTGAAGATGCACGCGTGTCTGTTCGCTTCGTGTTCAATGAAAATCAGTGTCTTTGATTTGAAGCTAAATAGATTTTACAGGTCGGGCTGCACATCTAACATGTACAGCGTGCTGCTTTTAACTATGAATCATTTAAATAAATTGCCACATTGCCATCTGGTGTGTGCTTATATTGACTGGATACACAAGTGCTCAGCTGCTCACAGAGTCAGCTAACATTACTGGCCTGAATGGATTTCCAGAAAACATAACCTGTGTCTTTCAAATTCAGTCATTTTAGTCATAATTTCATTTGTTGGTTTATCTATACTTTACATTATTGGGATTATTGAGATTTTGACTTAATTATTTATTAACAGAATTATTAGACTGGATACAGCCAATCACAGGTGTTGATTCAACTTAATGATCATTTTGGAAGATGCAGCTGGTGGGGCTGTTGAATTGTATTATGTTATACTGACAGGTGTTTCTATTTTTTTGTCCACCCCATTGAGGGTAGGATAAATGCAAGAAACACCTCTCAGTGTGAATATATATAACACTGTAAACGTACGCTAAATTTTGGCAAGTAAAAACTGGTATGGCCATTTTCACAGGGGTCCCTTGACCTCTGACCTCAATATATGTGAATGAAAATAGGTTCTATGGGTACCCACGAGTCTCCCCTTTACAGACATGCCCACTTTTGATAATCACATGCAGTTTGGGGCAAGTCATAGTCAAGTCAGCACACTGACACACTGACAGCTGTTGTTGCCAGTTGGGCTTGAGTTTGCCATGTTATGATTTGAGCATATTTTCTTATGCTAAATGCAGTACCTGTGAGGGTTTCTGAACAATATTGGTGATTGTTTTGTGTTGTTAATTGATTTCCAATAACAAATATATACATACATTTGCATAAAGCAGCATATTTGTCCTTTCCCATGTTGATAAGAGTATTAAATACTTGACAAATCTCCCTTTAAGGAACATTTTGAACAGATAAAAAATGTGTGATTAATTTGCGATTTATTGCGATTAACTATGGACAGTCATGCGATTAATCTCGATTAAATATTTTAATCGATTGACAGCCCTAGTATATGTATGTGTCAGGCTGTTCTCATACACAATCTGTAGCTTTATCTACGAAAAGTAATGCAATGTAATTTGTATTTATCCCAAAAAAATCAATTTGTATGTAATCCATGTAATCATGAACAAGGAAGTACAAAGAGCGGCAAATGCAGCGTAGGGAGGAGGTCGGAGTGGATGGGTTGGTCAAAAAACACCGGACTTTCACCCAGGAGACCACTGTTAGCACGTGAAGTCAATGTTGATTTATGTCAAGTAACTTCCGTAATTAGTTACAGCACTTCCGGTGTTATTTTATTCCAAATCACAATCTTTTCCTAAACCGAACTGAGTAGATGTTGCCTAAACTTAACCAAGTTGATCTTTTCACGACTGTATGTATGAGAAATACATTTTGTAAGATATGATGCAAACCGTTGTATGAGGATACGTTGGTGTATGTATATATATATATAGTCTCTAAATCTGCTTCATTAATCTATCTTAACTACCTATTTTCTTGCTTGTGTCTGTTTTCCACTCTTGATGTTCTGTCCATGTAGCTGGTTTAGCAGGACCCCTCACTTTTGGAGGATGTGGTGAGCTGCTGTTAGTGTCCACGTCCTGCACACGTCCTCAGTCCACTTACTGTCCTCTCTCACTGTCCATTTTAACAGCCTCCTTTTTATCTTCTCAGTTATTCTAACAGCATCTTTTTTATCAGTGCATGATCCTGTTGTGATATGCTCAGTTGTTTGCTTAATTATGTGAGTGATGAATAGAAAATTGCATGCTTAGCACCAGTTCGTGACTAACATCACTGTTCCTTTTTTCTCCCCCTGTGGTAAACACTGATCTTGTTTGTGTTTCTCGTCATGTGTGCTTCAGATTGCCAGCAGTCCTGGACGTCTTTGTCTTCCCTTCAGTTCAGCTCACCGCCTCCAGGTAATAACATGTGCTCATAGGAGTGTTTTTATGCTGCTTTGTCTCTCCAGAGGAAAATAGTTGCATCACATGGGTCAGGTGTTGAGTCAACCTCGGTGTGAAATGTTGAGCTTAACAGAAGTCCAGGGCATGCATTTACACGTTGTATTATGTATCAGGAAAATCATGTGAAGTGAGTTTAAAGCTGCAGCAAATCATTCATATATTCATGTCTCTGTCTTTCCTGGTTGACGGCACCAATTAAGTCCATTCCATTCAAACTCCATTTAAAGCTTTTCGCACCACGTTTTTATTTTCAGACCGGTTGTATCACCCTTCTCTAGTTGGTGTAGTTTCAAAACACTGCATATGCAGATGAAAATAACACAGTCTTCCTCAACAACTCTGCCATCTTTACTGTAGACCTCTCGTCGCTGGGGTTGGCAATGACATGCACAAAATTGTGGATTTCAGGTTATGTTAAAAATTGGAGGCTCTCTCTGTCTCCCGGATTTAGAATAAATAACCCTTTTGGTATATATATTTTTGTTTATTAATTTATTTATTTTCAATATATATTTTACCTGTAACTGACACCCACACCAGACCAATTCTCGTATTTTTAACACCCGACTGAGCCCGACTCGTACGCTGCCAAATTTTAGACCTAAATTCAAACCAACCTTATGTGTTAGTTTTTTCTTTCCTCAGAGAGAAAGAGAATACGGGTTCATTTTCAAAAACAGATATCTGATTTTATACTTTCCTAAATCATGTATTTATTTTTATTTTATTTGTTTGCACTCCAGGGGTTATCAATCAAACTGATGTTGGGTTGTTTTGATAAGATATCTCATTTTTTGTTATTTTTCACAAATTATGTTTTTTTTTATTGTGCACTCAAGGGTATATCAATCAAACTGGTGTTGGTGTATTCATTTTAAGAATGACCTTCATCTGTTTTTGGAAAATTAACTCTTCAGATGTGCTGTACACACAGGAAGGTTTCTCACAACAACAAAATGTTTTTATATTACGACAAAGCAGCCCAGCAGAAAAAACACAAGTAGCCAATAAATCATTCCTCTTACATTTCTTTTTCAATTGCTAACACAGTATAAATGACACATAAATTATTAAAACTGACACTCAGAGAGCAAAACCTCAGCTCAAGTCTCCAAAACTATCAACACATTTTCTGCTTTGCACCCAATTTGCAATTCAACATGGCACTTTTTACAACACATACATACATATGACACAGGAATCTGACATTAAGTTTTTTTTTTTGTTGTTGTTTTTTTACATAAAGTCACTTGTTTGTCATTTCAAAACACTGCCATTCAAAAGGACACACCCACGGACCAATTGGCCGATACACGCACCGCCTGGCCAAACACCTAATTGCTTGATTGTCGGCTCATCAATCAGGATATAAGCACTATAAAAAGACCCCAAATTAATTCATGTTTACAACAGCAATGGAAGTTCTGTAGAGAACTGTGTGTGTGTGAACAGTGTTTTGCAAAAAGTGCCATGTGGAAATGCAAATTGGGTGCAAAGCATGTGAATGTGTTTAGAGTTTTGGAGACTTGAGCTGAGGTTTTGCTCTCTGCATGTCAGTTTCAATAATTGTGCTTTATTTGTCATTTTAGTGTGTTAACGATTGAAAAAAACTGTAATTTGTGTTTAAAGTTTTTCTCAATCACTTTGGCTCATTTTTCAAAACAGTCTTAACATTCTCTAAACTATAAGTTTAATTGTCACTGTTTGATGGGTCATCACAACTCTATTGCATGTCTGCAAAAGGTAGTAACTCACCCAAAACACTTCATACTTCAAAGCACCAGTAGTTATTGTGTCAGTAAATTGGCCAATGCCACCAAAATGAAAAGTTGTTTTGTCATGGTGTGAGCCGTACTGCTAAAAATGTTCGGATTTTCTTCACTACGGCAGTCAACCCTGAAAATGTTTCTTTTATACAAATCTTTGTTTTATTGACACTGACTGCTTACTGTACTACCACAATGTCAGTTTTGTCTAGCTCAATGCTGTTGTGTATCGCACTGAGCTGTTTAGATTTCCATTTCGACAGTAGGTCAAAGTTTACTGGGAAAAGTCAATACTGTACAATAGTACACAGAAACAGGATATGTACATGTGTTTATACACTAAATGTATTTGTGTAGCAATGTGTTACATGTATTTTAAATAGAAATTCACCATTGAGCTTTCATGTAAAGTCAGATACAGTGAACAGAAAAGGTGCAACAAAATGGCATCAATGCCAAAAAACTAATTTTACTTCCTCACAGTACATAACACCAACTGCCATTTTCAGGTATGTTTTGCATTTTGAATAGAAGTGTTTCCCAATGATTGCAAGAGATTTCAATCTTGAACGTGTGTGTCTAACGTAAGATACAGTGTGTAGGGTTGTGCACTCTTACGTTGCAGAATTGCCATTGCAGATGAATGTGGCTGTAAACTCAGATCTTTTTTCCCATCTGAAAACAACAGCTCTGTCATATTCTTAAACTGAGCTACGTACAGACAGGGTCATTGGTCACACAGGGTCATAATGTTCCCACCATGAAGAAGCCTTCCCCCAACCCAGTGAGCATTTTTTCCGTTGGAAAGACGTTTAAAAATTGATTATGGTCACCGGTGAAAAGACGCTCAAAATTGGTACAGAAGTGAAAGTTTTTTAACGAATATTTGAAGACGTTGATTGAACGTTCACATTTAGACGGGATTTGCAATAGTGAAATGTTTCATCCTACATTATGCATTGTGCAATATGCTATTATTAAATAGAATATTGTCATTTTGGAGCCTAATTATGAAACCACATCCAAATTTCTCAGTTGAAAGCCAAGATTGCAAATCCTGGTGAAATATGGTCTAAATGTGAACGTTTAATCAACGTCTTCAAATAGTTGGTGAAAAAAAATTCACTTTTGAACCAGTTTTGAACGTATTTTCACTATAACCGTTTTTAAAGTAGTAGTAATTTAAATATGTAGTCATATAATTTGAATATAACGTAAATAATGTAAATACAATAATAATTAGCATGTATTTACTTTATTTCAGCTATTTACTTTGGCTGTGACTTTTAGCTCAGCAAGCTAATGCAACATATAGACTCATCCTTTCTTTTTTCCTGTTGGCTGTTGTAAGACACACACCACTGGTGCTCTCAAAAGAGAGCAATTAAATAAATTGCATTGTAAATCACTAAACCACAACCTGCCCTGAGTCCAACGCTATAAAGCAGCAAAACATAACCAGCAGCATCTCTGAATGGTCTGGATGCACAGATATATTGATAACTAAAGTGTGTGTTTGCGTGTGTGTGTGTGTGTGTGTGTGAACGTGCAGTGAAAAGAAGCCTTTTGGACGTCCAGTCCCCCGGCCCCCTCCAGAGGAACTGCAGCTTTGCAGACGACCTGGAGCTGGAGCCGGAGCGATACAGCGAGCTGGCTCCCGTCACCTCAGTGTCACAGTGAGTTCGCCACCATTGCACTGATGCTGTGTTAATGTGTGACTGTATTTTAATGAGCATGCTAGAGAACGTTCGCATGTTTTTTTTTTTTTTGCTCTTTGTAATTAACCTTTGTAATGTGCCGAACCCCAGGGCGCTCCTGGCTCTGCTGTGCAATGATTCTCTATTAAAGGAAAAGCACTTGCGCTGGCTGAGGCACTTGCACGGCGAGAGACGGAGACTGATATGAGGAAATGAGTGTTAAGTAACTGTGGTGTAATGTAAGTGCACAGTAAGTGAAACAAATGGTGCGACATTTTTGACCCATGGGACTTGATTTGTAGACGGTGGGGTAATGGTGCAGAGTGGGAATTGCACGCAGCAGCGTTGTTGGCGAAGATCACTCCGTGCTCTGCTGACTCCAAAATATGTAACCAGCTGTTCACACAGAGCAATGCCACATCAAATCCCATGCTAAATTGAACCATTACGAGATACTGCTGCTTGTTTTATCCACGATGAGAGAACACTTAGTTGAAAAAAACATGAAAAATGTGCTTCTTTTTACCAGGTTTGTTGAAATCGTCCATTTTTATCTACAGCAGTGGAGAAAGCTCAATTGTTATAAATCTCAGATGATAGATTCTTGTTGTGGGATAGTTCACAGATGTCATATTTCTGCAGCTGCCTCGTTATTGACAACACAGTGCAGTATGTTTTGAAACTCGAAGATGGTTGAGGTATTGACTTTTAACAAAACTACCACACATTTGTCACAAACAAACACAAATTGCACCTCTAGTAATGCAGCGTGTTAAAGTGAAAGTAAAAAAAAGCTGGTATTGTAGCAGTTAGGTAGGTGGGAGGTAAAAGGTTCACAGCCTCCTAGAAAAATTTTTCATGTTTCTCACGTTGCATCGTTTGTTTCTGTCTCATGGAGCAGTTGGACCAATCGCAAGAGAAAACAAAAGGAGCGAAATGTTGCACCGAGGGCGCATTGAGCCAAGGCAAAATACTTTTCCTCGATTGTGACGGAAATTTTTAATTAAACACATTGAAGCACAGTTTTGATGAAACATGAATAATGTAATTTTCATCATGGAATTCAGTAATTACTGCAAAAGTTAGAGCTTTCTTACTCCCAAAACTGATCAGAAATGCAACAACTTTCTGAACTGTCAAAGAATGGCAGGGAAAAAAAGATTAGTATTAAACACTGACTGTAATAAAAAAAAAGTCTACTGTATCTGGGGAAACCAAGTTGAGTCAGAGAGAAAAGGGCTGTATCTACTCTAAAATGTAAACACACTATAAGTACTGAACCATATGCAGTATACAGCAGATTCACTTTTAACGCCTAGTGTGTTTGTATTAAACAACACCAACAGGTATCACATAACACTTCTACACGCAAGGTTTCTGGTACCTCTAACACCGTGTCCTAACTGGATGCGAGCGTCCGACTATCGCGTCGCATCGCGTAGCATGGGGCGCACTCTGTCCACACTGAATGCGTTACATATGTACTTCTGTTATGTCATGTAAACAAACCACGTACATATCAGCTGTGTGCTCCACATCAGACTGGAGACGTAAACGGACATAACCACTTCAAAGATGGGTTAGCAGTACTTGCTGTCTACGTTTGTAGCCTACTTTTTAAACAGAAAACACACATTTTATATTGTGATATTTACTGGAAATTACATACATAATATAGCCCGCCATGCATCTCGCTCGTGCCCGGGACGAGAAGTGACACAGACAGGTGGCGAGATACGGTAAACAGGGAATTAAACAGATTAATCTAACATTGTGACTGATTTCTTCATAACCACAATTTAAGTTAATAAAGACTAAAGTGGATGTTTCACTCACCAGTTTTTGTCCCTGCTCAGCCTACTGTATAGTGTAACATTAGTCCATTGTGTTTTCCACAGTACTGAACAAAATAATCCAAACAGGTAGAAGAAGTAAGATGTAAGAGGAGCACAGGATGCTTTTCTTCTTACTCTCTTGGTCCTAGCGTTTTAATGCACCTGATTTATAGGCCTACTTTGTCTCAGTTATTTTTCTATTGAGCTAGATTAAAAAAACACACATGTTTAACAGAACAAGAACAAGGCTTCGTACTGAAATGCTGTGGTGACGGCCCACATTTCCCATAGTTGTCACTTTTGTGCTGTGTGTTTGTGTTTGTGTTTTGTTTTAACCATTAGTGAGGGGGCTGTTACATCTCTTGACACCAGGTAGCTCATAATATTTTTTTCTCTGGTGGACACTATGCACATAACTGCGAGTGTCAATACTTGTGCTCAAAGTGGTAATAATCAAGTTAATATTCTCGTCTACGTACATCCAGGACAATTGACCCGTTTTTTTCCCGCTGTCGGCGGCCCTGACGGCTCATTTTATCTAAACTAATCATCCGTTCTTCGTCCGTGTTGCGGCGCTCTCAACGCGAGCGACAGGAAAAATAGGAGCAGGGCGTCCAACAAAAGTTCAACTCAAAACGTTGCGTCGCGTCGCGGCCAGTTAGGACACTCCAATAGAAAACAATGTAATCAAGCTGATTTTGTTACTGACGGTCGCTCGCATCACATCCAGTTAGGACATAGAGTTAAAGTCCTGGATGTTTAGCGACGTGTCCTGAAAGTTCCGTTCTATGACTTCCTGGAGTCTTGTCACCATCATGAGGTGATCATGAATAAGCAAAGACTCCAGGAAGAAGTAGTCAGGCACATCACCACCGTAAAATCACAAGTTGTGTCAGGAGCTCAAACAGAGTGTTTCAGACAGAGGGTGAAAATAAGCATAATAGGTCCTCTTTAACAAATCAAATATAACCTGCTAATTTTTGAGCATTCATTCCTAAAATGTCAAACTATTCTTTTAAGGATTATAACCTTAAAGTTATTTAAAGGTTTACACATTTCTATTAATCTTAAGCTAAAGATAAGAAATCTGAAGAAGAGCATTAGCTCGAAACGTCACCTCTGGATGTTCCAATAAATTGCACTTAAAGGACCAGTGTGTAGCATTTCGGGGGATCTATAGCAGAAATGGAATATAATATTCATAACTATGTTTTCGTTAGTGTATAATCATCTGAAACTTAGAATCGTGTTTTCGTTAGCTCAGAATGAGCCCTTCATATCTACAAAGGGAGCGGGTCCTTTTCACAGAGTCCACCATGTTACTCCGCCATGTGTCTACGGTAGCACAGGACGGATGAACACTGGCTTTAGAGAGAGCCTTTTGTGTATCTACGTTTCCTGAAGGCCCCCGTAGTTCTCTGACACGCTCTCTGAGCGAGGCAAACGCCGTTACCGCGGTTTTGCACTCGGTGGCTCACGTTACCGCAGTCTTGGAAAGGGAGGAGCGCGCGGAGAGGCTCTCAGTTGGTTGCAATCTGCAACCACACCGCTAGATGCCGCCAAATCCTACACACTGTACCTCTAAGGGAGCTACGGTGTGCGTTTCTGTTTTCACTGGGTAAAGATAAGAAACATTCCCTATTCAAAATGCAGTAGAATTCATTAGAGTCGTGAAAGTCATAGAGTTGAAAGAAATTGTGTCCCCCTGTTTGCCTCACTGTCTGTTTCATCACCACCATTTGTGATGGAAATGGATTTCTATAATAGATCTCAGAGCACTTTATATTTCATGATATAGTTATAATTTGACAAAATGTTATAAGCTGCAATTGCAAATCAGACCATTGCATTGCCTGTGAAAAGTCCATTATGAGACACACACAGACCTTATTCATCTCGTCTTTCACCTCACTGGACTCAACAAAGAGCTGCTCTCCCCCTCACACACTCATTTACTGATTTTCCATGGTAATGAACACAGATGAGTAATAGCTCCTTATAATTCCCACAGCATGAAAATGGAGGCGAAATGCACTACAATAATTCTGGGCTTTTTATTCATGATTTTAAGAGAAACACACAGACCCCCCCAAAATCACCCATGCTTTTTTCTTACAGTTCCTCACCTTGATCACATTCACGAGTCACAAGGGAAAGGCTTTGGATGTAGGTTCAGCAGTAATCAGGAAACTGTGCTGCTGAATATTCCCCCCTAAGTTTGGGTGTGAAGGCCATGTAAACCATCTTTTCAAAGAAAAATAAAGCAGGGGTCTGAAGGAAATCTAAGAAGACTAACCAAGATGTTAAAGTTTTACATGGTTAATCTGATTTCTTTCTCTGCTACTTCTGTAAAAAAAAAAGTTTCAACAGTAATTCACCACACTCTCAGCATCATTGCGTTTTCTTAGGACAAATTTCAAAGTAACACAAACTGATTCATATGAAACTCCTTTACACAGATTGACAGAGTCACACCGAAAAGCCATCCGGGTGATCCAGAGAATGCGTTATTTTGTGGCCAAGAGAAATTTCCAGGTAAGTAAGAGTCTATCTTATAGCAAATAACGGTAACACTTCCTTTTACAGGTCTGCAAATTGTAATTAGGTGATTATTAGCAAGTAACCTATTTGAAATTTCTTTGGAATTACTGCCAAATTACCCCAATATTTACCTCAAAATGTATCGAAAATTACTTTATTATAAACATTATTTAATAATTATATTCCGCTATTTCCCAATAGCTGATAATTTATTTAATACATTTAAGAGTACAAAGTTAATTGATATGCTTTATTTCCATGTCTGCTAGTAAATAGATGATAATTAGCAAATAACTTCTGAACAGAAGTGTCTTCTATTAATTTTGGTTTTCCACCTCCGATGAAGAGCAGCGCACAGCCGCTTCTCAAGCCTAAGTGCCCTATTTTAATGGTTATATTACTACTATTTTAGCAAATAATTATTAATTAATGTTTATAATAACGTAACTGTTGATCAATTTTGAGGTAACTATTGGGGTAATTTGGCAGTGATTCCAAAGAAATTTCAAATAGGTTACTTGCTAATTATCACCTAATTACCATGAAATTTGCAGACTTGTAAAATGAAGTGTTACCCAAATAACTTTTTCTCATGGGCTGTTTTAACATTTTAGTAATCCAACTAACCTGAAATTGATTTATTATAAATTAAATAAACACTAAGCTCCGCAGCAGATATCGGGGAGTGATGATAATAAACTTTACCCCAGGGGGATGTAGATTTTAGACCTACAAGTGGATAGAGGTTGGGCTCATGATGGTAGCAGCAGTAGTGTTTGGAGTTGTGTTACAGCACAGTTTGCAAATGAGCAGAACAGCAGCAGCATAACAGAACAGAGAAGTTGGCAGAGCTTTGACAGCTTAAATGGATTGCCTCATTTCAAACGGTTTGTTGCTGCAAGTAGTCTACTTACTGTACAGGGTTTGTTCCTTTTCAATCAGTCTACGAAGATAAAATTGATGCATTAGTAAGTGAATACAACGTTTTCTATGTACAGAATTAATATTTGGTGTCGAGGCTCTAAACCTCAAACCTGATGCGCCAGATGGTTTGTTTAAACAGAACCATCTGGGAAGCCATCATTGGAAACTGTTTGGAAAGGGGCAGGCACTTTCAAAATACTTACCTTCAAAATATACTTGGCAGGTGATTGGATGAACCATCTGTCAATCAAACTCTCGCCGAAGCCAGTCGGGAGAAGAGCAAAAACATCTTTTCCACCGAAAAAAAATTCTTCAGTGATTGTTTCTTGCTCTTTTTCAATGAAGAAATACTATAATAAAGAATAATACAGTTCTCATACAACTGATGCTAATGCAGCTACGCTAACCTTTGGAGGAGCCGTAATTGTTTTTTTTTAACGAACAGTCGCCTCTGTCATCGCGTCACACCAGGCTGTTCTCATACACTGTTCGTAGCTATACCTACGAAAGGTAAATGCACTATAATTCATATATATCCTACGAAAACAATTTGTAATCCACAAAATTGTGAATGAGGAATAAGTCGGGGTGGATGGGTGGGTCAAAAACCTTCACCCAGGAGACCGCTGTTCATGTCCAGTGTGAAACCGAAAGTCAATGTTGACTTATTTGCATGTAATTTCCATACTTAAGTTATGCCACTTCCGGTGTTGCATAACCGCTTCTGGTGTGGCGTAGCTTAACTACGATGTTTCTTAAACCTAACTAAGTGTTTTTCTTACTTAAACCTAACGAAATTGTTTCCTGTGAAGACGGAAGTTTATCTTGAAAAGACTGGAGCGGAAATTGACGCTGGACATTCGTAGGAAAACACTTGAAAAATGAGAAATATCTTTTTGTAAGATATCATACGAACCGTTGTATGAGAAGACGTTGGTCACAAACAAATATACCACACCCGTAGCTGCTATAGCTCCTCACAGGACGCCGATTAGTGCGGTCACTGGCTGGCCAGACATAAACACATTACTTGAAGCCCTACGAGATGGATTTTTGCGTGATACGTGATCCGGCGGTTCTTGCGTGATCTTGTGGTATCACGAGAATCCCGTTGCTGTGCAAGGTAACTAAACCTCATCACCTTTTAAACATACACAAACCTCAGCAGCAGAGATTGGGGAGTGACAAACCCACAATCAACATGAAACATTATCAGTGCAACACCTTTAAAAAAATATTTTTATACCTCCGCACCGACGACAGCCGTGGACGGAGGCAATATGTTTTCGGGTTGTCCGTCAAGACCATTCTCGTAACCGTGATATCTCAGGAACGCCTGGAGGGAATTTCTTCAAATTGGTACAAACATCCACTTTTGAATCAAGGATGAGATGATAAGATTTTGGTGGTCAAAGGTCAAGGTCACTGTGACCTCACAAAATGTCTTTTTGGCCATAACTCAAGAATTCATAAAGTAATTATAACAATGTCACACAAACGTGTAATAGGAAAAAATCATGAAGTGATGATATTTTGGACAGACATGGATGTCTGCAACTTGACTGGTTGGCGGAGGCATACAACCGCGAGGCGGTAATTCTAGTTTTCAAGAAAAAAACAAGTTAAAGGTAACGGTTTTATACCTAACAAGAAGTCTGTTATGAAAATAATTTTTGATATAACAGTTCCTAACATTTTTCCCTTCGTAGCAAGCTCGTAAACCATATGATGTGCGTGACGTGATAGAGCAATACTCCCAGGGTCACCTCAACCTCATGGTGCGAATCAAGGAGCTGCAGAGAAGGTAAACAGCTCAACTATGAATATGAATTAGATCACCTGATAATGCCGGGACAAATGATAGATGATGTTTTTTTTGCAAGCAAGACAAAAACTACTCACAAGAGGGAGAGTGTGTGTGTAAATATATATTGCTCTGACTTAAGCCTCCCGTTGATTCTCTCAGACTGGACCAGTCTATAGGGAAGATATCTTTGTTCCAGTCGGGCTCCGGTAATGAATCACTCCACTGGTCTCTCAAAATAAATTACAGTAACTAAGGAACAAACCACAGTCTTTAATCCTTCTGTCTTATTATTTACATCCCTCTGAAGACCGAGCCAAAGACAAAGGCACCAACTCTATCGGATCCCGACTCAACAGGATGGAGGACAAGGTGGGATTTGTGCAACTTCAGTGGAAAACTAGAGCAATATTCCCTCGCCTTTTACTGTTTCACATCATTTCTTTTGAAAGTCAAACATTTACATGACCATGTTTGTATTCTATTCATAATTTGAACTTTTATAAAAATTGAAACAAATGAGCCTCTCTATTGACCATACAGTGGCTGTTTCACTTATGAAAAGCAACTCAATTTGGGAATAGTTTTGGATAATGCAACACAAGTTTAACTGGCTTTGTAATATGAAATATGTGTGCATAGACATTTAGCCCTGTTATTTTTTATTTCAAATATGAAACTTTAACAGCTTGTGCCAGTTCTGCAGCACAAAGAGAGAAACCTTGATGTTGTTTTTTCTTTCAGTTCTTTTTATGTCAAAACAAAAATGTTGAATCACAACCTCCCCCAAATCCCTACCCAAGTGTGCCTCACATTCCTGCCTTTTCAACCACATATAAAATTACAAAACAAAATTCATCTTTTTTTTTTTTTTTCAGTTCGAGAAATGAATTGTTGTATTGTATCATTTTGTTATGAATACCTGTTATTTACACAGTTCTATACTTTCTTGAAATGTAGTTTTGCTAGATGGGCCATTATAGAACATGCACAGTATAGCAGTGAAATAATTTGACACAGGTTGAAGGTAAATACTATAATGTTTGTTGTCACACACAAGGTAATTAAATAATGAAGGACATAATTATAACATTCTCCTCTGAACTCTCAAATGACTTTTAAAAGTACTTATTTGAATAAGTGAAATGCATCATAAATCTGAGCCGGTACATTTTGTTTTCATTTATCAATATTTGATTCAACTTTCATAGATAACGCACATGGACAAGACGCTAAACCGCATCGCAGAGTCCCTCACCTTTCTGCTAGACCAGAGGGATGTTGGTGAGGGCGAAGCTGGAGGCCGGCCGAGGCCACGGCTTGGAAGAACCTGTAATGTCCTCCCCAGCCAGGACAGCCTGCCAAGCTACGACCAGCTGTCTTCATCACCTTCATCCTTCTCCTCCAACACCGCCAACATCGCAGCCGGCCCCAAGCGTCCCCTCAGCAGCACCGCCAGTCAGGATGAGAGCTGCTGAATCCTGGAACCAAACAGCCTCAACATTTTTCTCTTTTTGGTATAATTCATAAAACGTATTCAGATCAAATGCAGTTTATTTGTTCGTCTGTCCGTCCCACCACCTGCCTGCTTGCTGATCAAAATTTAGTTAAAGGATATCCTTTAAAGGTGCAGGGTGTAGGATTTGGCGGCATCTAGCGGTGAGGTTGCAGCAGTGGCATAAATATTGACGGTGCAACTGGTGCGGCACACTGGGGCCCAGAAGCAGTCAGGGGCCCAAAAATCCCCTTCCTACACCGTGTCCATACTAAATCTGTTATATGCACATCTATTACGTCATGTAAACAAACCACGTAGGCTACCTTTCAGCTGTGCGCTCAGGATCAGACTGGAGACGTAACCACTTATCTTCCTTCGTTTGTTCTTTTTAAACTGAAAACACACATTTAATATTGTGATATTTACTGGAAATGACATACAATATAGCCACCAGTAGTAGGAAACTTTCAGCTCTCTGGCGATCTCTTTCCAGCCAGCTGCCACCTTATTAAAAAAAAAAATTAAAAATTTGCACCGGGGCCAATCACAATTACATTATGATGATGGGTTGCAGATTGCAACCAACTGAAACTTCTCCCATGTGCCAAGCGTGTAGGAGAACTATGGTGGCCAAAGCGAAAATGTGAATGGCCCTCTCTAGAGCCAGCGTTTGGTTTGACCGTTCTGGGCTACTGTAGAAACATGGCAGCCGGCTCGGTGTAGATATAAACAGCTCATTCTAAGGTGACGAAAACGTAACGATTCTTATTTTCAGGTGATTATACAATAAAGAAAACATACTTATTAATATTATATTCTATTTCTGCCAATAGATCCCCCGAAATACTACACACTGTTCCTTTAAGGCCTAATTCTGACTCTTTGATATCAGCGTTACTAAATTTATGACTGTGTAACAAAAAATGTGTTATGCCATAGAAAATATAAAGTATTATTTCTGTGAAAACAGCTTTTTACATTTGCAGTAACTACAAATTAGAGATAAAAACCAAGCTGAAATGCAGTATCTAAACTCTGTGTTGGTAATCTCTGAGCATTTGTTGCACTCTCTGCCACAGTTACAGACAACTATAAAGCTAATGCAACAGAACCTTAAAAAGTGAAAGCTAACTAGCTAGTGAGATGGACACAGCTAGTCAAATTTATTTAATTTGATTTTTCCTGTTTCCTGTAAATGAAAAATATAAATTGTGAAGAGCTGACATTTTGGTACATCAGTTTGTTGTACTAACTGATAACTGAATAACTATACTAATACTAATAACTGAATGAGGCAGAAAATAAATCCATTCCTGATGGAGAAAAACTCCCCAGCTAGCTAAAATCCTGCTAGAGCTAATGTAACTACCTTAGTAGCTGCACCTGATTCGACTGTTATCAGGCCATTAAATAGGCGTTATCAGTCGCTATAAGCACCATAGATGTGGGTCATTAGGGGTCTACTACGCCTACTACATTGTAAAAGTGAAAGTTGAAACTTAAAGGCAACACGTTCCAACATGTTGTAAAATTGAATGAAACGTCACGTTTTGAACACAAGCAAAAAGGCTTCTTTAGGTTTAGGCAACAAAATTACAACATCTTTATGTTTAGGCTACAAAACTACAATTTCTTTAGGTTTAGACAAAAAGAAACAGTTAGGTTTAGGCAATAAAAATACAACTTCTTTAGGTTTAGGCAACAAAACTACAACTTCTTTTAGGCAAAAAAAACACTTGGTTAAATTTTCGGGAAAACATTGTGTTTTGGGTTAAAATAACTAAGAACACAAAGACAAATACACATTGTTGGTTCCACACGGGATGCAAACTCCAGTCTCCTGGGTGAAAGCCCTGTGTTTTGTGTCCCATCCATCGTCTTCATCCCTTATGGAGTTTCACACTGTCTACACTGGAGCACCTGACTTCCGCTTCTGCTCCTGTCATAATTACTACGGTCGCTAGAGGTCGCTGTCGTGTTCTTTTAGTAGATCACCTTCAGTAGTAGTAGGCCCCTACTGACCCACATCTATGGGGCTCATAGCGACTGATAACGCCTATTTAATAGCCTGACAACAGTCTAATCGGCTGGTAGCTATAGTATTTCTTTGCTTCAGCTTTTGACTCTAGAAGAGTTCATGTGCTTGGGTTTGGTAAATAGACACAAACAAAACAAAACAGATACTCAATTCACAAACGCTCTGGACGGAATTTTAAATAAAGTATTTTGAACAAACTAGTTAAAATGGACAAGAAAGCTGTCAACACAGTCTGTTGTTGGATACTGTGTTATTCCCTCACATTGGGTGAAGAATATCCAAAGGCAGATGGCAAAGATTTTTGGGGGGAGTGGGGGTGGGGGGTTGGTATAGAATAATCAGCTTAAAAATGGCATATAATGAAGGCATTATAACTTTTTTTGTATCTGTTACACAGTTTGCCAAATAATAGACAAATTGAAACCCTTTTTCTCAACCTCACTGCCTCCGTTATCAGTCATACCCTCTGCCTTTATTTAGTTATCTAGCTGCTGCTGCTGCTGCTTTGCTGAATGTTGGCATATTTACATGGAACATCAGATTTATATGTGAAAGAGAAACAACATCATTATCGACTTTTCAAAGTCTTTTATAAAGTATTTCCCTATATGATTGTTAGTTGCCTTCTTTAAATATTACTTAAAATCTATTCAGGTTAATGCCAAAGACATCATGTACTGTGATTCAATATGCTGTATTTCTGTGGAAAAAAATTAATTGAATTCATCTTTAAGGGAAGAGGCCTTACTGTACATTTCAACACTTCACTTGAAAGGTTTCAGCTTAATCAAATGGTGTTTTCACTGTTTTCACTTAGAAATATTTTTCTGTAGCAATAAAAGATTGTGGTAATTATTTCCAAGTGCCTATGTGTTGTGTTTGGTGCCTTAAGGGGAATCTCTGACTAAAACAAATGAGCTAAATATTTCAGTTTATAGTGAGATTTTTTTCCTTTTGCCAGAGGTGTTTGATAGAAACAAAAAGTTATGTTTTTACATTAAAAAGTTAATGTTTTTTGCCGTTTCTTTTCGCCTCAGTCATCAATCACATGAACGCTTCACTTTTGAGTTTAAGAGATTTATTCAAGTTACTGTTTCCTTAATGTTTCCTTAGTGCATCACTCGTGCTGGCAGCAGAATGTCCTACGTCGTGTCCTCACTGACTTATGGAAATAGTCAAAAGCTCTTTACACAGATGACCTTTGGGCAGCAGATGGTGACCTTTTCCCTGCTGGCCATCCATGGGGTGTCCAGGCATTCCTTCACACAAGTGGCCATGTGGAGAAAAGGCCCAAGTGACCATCTGCCTCTGGTGTCCACAACAATGGGCCCCACCCTCCTAAAGTGTGCTGAAGGTGGTTGGCCTTTGTGCTGAGCAGGAGGTGGGGAGGAGAGTTTCACCACAGGGAGGGTGTGGAGGTTTTATAAAAAGATCCCCCCAGGGAATCTGTAAAAAGAACAACAGTCATAAACACAAACAATATAGAGGATCAATCCATCTAAAAAAAAAAAAAGCAGAACTACATTGTATGTGAATAACTGCTTTGGTTAAATAATTATATTGTAATAAAAAAAATAATATTTTCATCTAAGGCTGCAGTTTACTAAGATACTGTTTGCGGAATAATCAGCATGAATAAAATATATAAAAGCTACAAATAAATTCTTAATGATTTTTGGTGTATTACTCTCACTTAATTAAAATTTCAAACCTGTGCATTTGTGAATCTATACACTCTGAGGTGGCTAATTTATCAAATTAAGGAAACTTAATTAAGCTCAGTTTTGGACTAACGCCTTCCTCCCCTGCAGTTTTCTCAGTTAGCGTCTTCTAATTTGAACAATTTGATCAAAGCCTGATCAGGGGGCATGCAGATTAATACAATTTCCTTTCCTGAGTAGTAACATTTACAGCATAGGTTTTAATTTAGTGTGTGAACAGTATACTATATCTCTAATACATTCAGCAACATTACTGTATTAATTGACACAATCACTGCACTAGTGGAAGCTTCATTTACTGATGATGTACTGAGCAGCTTGTTGCTTACATTTTTAAGGGAATTTAATTGAGGCATTGGGTGGAGAAATTGGGATCCCATGGGACCATTTGGACCCGTGGGATAGTTTGATTATTGATTTCTTGACTGCATCCATGGGAGCAGAATGTAAGATCATCTGTCCCTAATGCAGAAATAACACACTTAACATTGGCTGTCCTTGGCATTTACTAGTAGACGTTTAAAAATGTAAATGTGATGTTTGCTCTTTCTTTTATGCTTGTCCCTTTGCTGCAGGAGCATACAGGCAAACACGAGCCGAAGTGAGAATAAACATTAGTAGGATTGGTTTGGGCACATGTCAGCGATAATAGCTGCTTTGAATCTGAAAAGGGACGGAGTGAAAAGAGGAAAAGTTGAGGGAAGTCCTGGGGGGGTCGAGGAGTTCCAAAGGCTGATTTGCAGGTGAAATAGACGGCACACTCTGCTTTGTGGCCATTGTCCTGCTCCGCGGCCAGATGGCCTCTTGAAATTCTTTAGAGCCGAAACCCCAACACTGCGGGAGTGAATACGTCTCTGTGGGATTTGGCCTCTCTAATGGGCTAATTTGGCAGTTACAGCTCATATTAACGGATATAATTTCAAGCCTGACAGCACAGTCCTTACGACGTGATTATGAAACATCTCATAATACAACCCAGAAAATGCAATTACTCGAAGACTTTTCTCTTCTTTCGATTGCCGAACTTGCAAGTTGAATTGATTTTTCCAAGACTTTAGAGGCACACTTATTACTAGCCTACTCATCTGTGGCTGCCACAAAGTCAACGTAATACCAAGGACTTACTTTCTCATAAGACTGCAGTCATATTGAAAATCTAGCAATAAAGGTTCATAAGTCGCTACAATTATAGAACTCCAGGGTCAGGTTTTTATGCCAGTTAGTTAATGCAGTAGCTTTTTGATAAAGAGTAAGTCACTCTCATGATGAGGACAGTTTATTTGGACTTGTAATACCTGATACTGCACTGAAAACTAACATTTTAGGAAAAAAACAGTTGCAGTGCTTAACATATAAATGCAAAGCTCACAATGTGTTTGTCTGTTGCTTCAGGCAATATATGCAAAAGAGACATGTTGTTTGCACATAAACATACGTTATTGTCTGTATTACAAAACAGTGTTTTTGCATCCCGAACTATCAGTACATGCTGAAGGGTCCAGTTCACTTGGAAGTAAATAGGCATTATTTGGAGAACTGATGAAGTTTTCTGAGCGATTTTGTCACATTTTACTCAAGATAAGGAACAAAATGAAGATGCTATGAATGTTCTACACGGCTTAATAAACCAGTTTGATGTGGTGGATGCAAAATCATTAAATTAGCATTAATCAACAAATTAATTTGGACAACAGATTATTGTGTTCTTATCTGTATATGAAATGCTATATCTCAAAAGGAAAGACAGCAGCAAATATAATAATCACTCAATCAGAAGTAGTGTCACTGATAAAGCAGTTTATTAAAATTGCAATATTTGCAGGCATTTACAATCACAGTTAATTTAGGCAGACATGACAAGGACAAAACAGAACAGTGCTTTTCTATATAGTTAACAGAAGCAGCACATTTTTACAGAAATCCACCAACAAGATTGACAAAGAGATAGAGAAACAAAAAGTAATTCAGCTAAATGTTCCTACTCACATAACAAGATGAACATGAGGAAAAACACATATATAAACAAACATATTTGTGAAACTACCAAAGAAAAAAGACATTAAATAAAAGTCCATAAATATAATAAATAACAGACAGTGGTATAAATTAAACCCGGGTTCACAAATATTAAAATTGGCAATAAAATAAAATAAAATAAAATAAAATAAGATACAATCCTTTGGTGCAGTGAATATGCCTTGATCCAGTCCATAAACTATAAATATAAATAGTCTATTTTCCTCAGGATGTTCACCTTATTGTTTTGCACAGAGCTGCTTCACTGGAACTTGTGTGGAAAGAACTGAGGATGCTCTTGGTTTCTGTCGACCTCCTTCTCTTTGCGAAAAAATCTGCCAAGAAAAGCAAGAAGAAAAACTCATTTAATATATATTCATCATTATAACTGAATACGTGTGGGTTGCAGCAGAACTTATTATGGATCTGTAAGACTTGCTCCTCACCTGTAATTCGTGCGTTGCTTCTGGGCTTGGCTGCAGACTTTGAGTGCGTCCTCTTCCTCCGGACAGGCGTCACTTCACTTGGACACTTGTGCGTGTTGGAGATGCTGGAGCAGTTCTCCTGGTCGGTCCCTGCGCTCTCTTCGCTGTCTCTCATCCTGTCGTCTTCCTCGGTGTGTGAAGAACAGACATCCTCCTCCAGCTGTGCGGACTCCTGATACACAGCAGCAGCGCAGTCTGCGGGGATTTCCTCCCACTGGAACCTGCCGGACAGCGGCGCATCCGTCTGGAAGTTAAAGTTCCAGCGGCTGCTGTCCTGCTCGGCGATCTCCTTCAGCTTCAGCGTCAGATCCCGGCGCAGCTGGTCGTGGTCCACCGGGTCGAACAGACTCCTGCAAACCGACTCTCTGCCCCTGATGGGATTCATCCTTCAGATGGTTCTGGTGGGGGGGGGAAGTCTTTATGTAATTTTAAAGGTGAAGCTGCTGATGTTGTCTCCCTCTGATCTGTTCTGGTCATCAAGTTGCTGCAGGGGGGGATTTTAAAGGCTGCAGGGCGCACCACGTTCTGTTTGTACACAATGAGCAGAGGCTGCTGATTGGCTGCAGCTCTCTGAATTGGCGGATAAAGGGAGGGGGGGCGGAAATCCTTCATTGTGTGGTGAAGACCACTGAGACCATCAATAAAAGCCTCAGGTTTCATTTGGGATGCTTTGTTTACTTTTTTTTTTTTTGGCCTATAAAACAAGTAAATCGGCCCATTTCTTTTCCTTAATTGACACTGGGCTGGCCCAATCGCTCTGTGTCGGGCGGCCACAGTGAGGAGGAGAGGGAGAGAGATGAGGGAGGGAGTGTAGAGTTTGCAGTAAGCAGTTATGGGCTAGCAGCCTGGCTCATATGTCATGAGAGATGAGCAGTGCTCGAATTGGGCCGGTACGTAGCGGTAAGCAGTATGTTAATCATTTTACTCCTTGGCGTACCGTGACTTTTTCATGCGTACCGGAGCTTCTCACAAGCTGCCGGTACTCTCCTCTGCTCTCTCCATATCAGGTTCTCTGGGAGATTCATAATGGTGATACATAACGGCGCAGCGCCTGCGTATTTGCGCCGCGTGGGTTCCTATAGGGAGCGGAAGCGCCGCGCTATTAATCTCCGCTCGAGCTGAAGCCCCGCTGTTTACATCAGAAGCGCATTTCTCTGCGCTGGTCAACATGTGATTCTGATCCTCTGCTGTTTACTATCTATCTCTCTCTGTCTGTCTGCTTATGTGTGTCTGCCAGGGGCGGGGCCAAAGTGGGGGTCGGGGCTGGCACCGGCCACCCCTGGAATCTAAATGCCCCCCCCATCAGAGTCTGAATGTGATAGGTCCAATAAGACTCAACAAACATTAATGATGATCTGATGTATTACTGATACACTGTATGAGACCCAGCTGAAATTCTCAAAAAAATTTAATAAGGAATTCAGCATCACTGTTTCTGGCACTGTAAAGCAATATAATCCTAAAAAGGGACAGCAGGGGCAAAAAAAATGAATTATAATTTATGAATATTAGTTTATGCTAGATATTCACACGCAAAGTTTATGCCAGAGGGGCAAATTATTCAGTTTTCTTTCCTGAGATTTAAAGGTAAAATTAGAAGTTCAACATAAAATGCTGTTGCGGTGTACTTATTATTTTGTTATTTTCATTGTTTTAAAGTCACCAGAATTCAGGAAACTTGTGATAAAATCTATGTCCTTCTTTTCATTTGCACAACTGCAAACCGTTTTGCAAGGATAAAACAACCCTCAAAACCTCAGCGTTGTAGTCACAACATTTCTGTTTATGTAGGTAGGCCTACATTCTGTTTGTCTGAATCAAAGGGCACCAACATGCAGCAGTTTAGCTCCAGGGAGCAGATGATTAGTGGCCACTACAGGCAATTGTAGCAACAGGTAACGTAATAACTGTGCATAATTTGTATGAGAACATTATTACATTATAAACTTAGCAAAACAAAAAGTTGAATGATTTAATAAATTCAGAGTATAATGTAATAATTTAAAAAAAGAATACTCTCCTTGTCTTCTTAAGGCATAGGCATAGCAAAAAATAAACATTAGGTTAATAGTAAAAGCCTCTTGCATCATGTATTTAATGTAATGTAAGAAGGGTTCCCATACTCCAAAAAAGTACTGAAGAACTGGAATAATTATGTATGGAACAATTATTTCACATGATAAGAATCACCAGTATATTAAATTCAGCATAATTTCTGGAAAGGTTCTCATTTGTCCAGGTCACTGGATATCTTGTAGTCTCACATCCAAGCTTCATCAATATGGAACTGGTTTATGAAAATGTCCTCTAGACCAAACAAAGTCCAGTTGCTTTAAATTATCTACTCCACTTGTGTCATGTAAAACTATAGGGTTCCGTTGCTTTAAGAAGACAAGGTGAGGACTCCTTTTCCAAATTATTATATTATGCGCTGAATTTATTACATTATGAGCATTTAGATTATAATGTAATAATGTTCTCATAATGTAATAACTTATTACATTATGAACAAAACTGATATTACATTATGTGCTCAAGGTTTTATTACATTATGTGCTGATTATTACATTATGAGCTTTTTATTACATTCAAATGATTACATTATGCGCAATTATTACATGAGTTGCCACAGCATTTCTGCCATAGAGACAAAAGTCGTCTTGCCAAAATGAGATAGAAACTAAGTGTCTAAAACGGAAAGTAGTTCAAACCAGGAGATGAGATTCAGTTAAGCTACATATAGGTCAAGACTACAGTAATTAAATAGTCATTGCTTTAATTGCTTTTTTTACCTATTGAAAGAAGAGTTTTCCCCACAGATCAGAGTAGTTCTAATTTTTGCAATTGCTTTAGAGACCCAAATCAATTTAGCTACTATATGTTAATTATGTTATAATTTCTGAGAAATTTGAGGATGGCCCTGTTCTCACTCACATTGTAAAACACCTACACAGGGCCCTTTTATGCTAGAAATGCAAATACAGTAGTGTGAATACATGGTTGGCAATATGAGCCATAAACTACAGCTTCTCTATGTTTTATCTTTGCTATAATAATGGCTGAGTAAAGAAGGCAAGTAGAACACCCACATAGAGTTACTTAAACCAACATGTTATGATGGAGCACAATACGAATCTGAACGTCGGAAAATTTCTTTGATTAGCCTCCATTCAACTCATATTAAATATTGCAAAGCTGTCACATTGAGAGAATGATAATCAATGCTGAAGCTCATAGGAAAAATTCAAATCTATTTTTCTTATAATTAATTAAGAAACTTGTAATTATTCAGCTGTCCATGAACGTGCCAAAAATATGATATGATATAAAAAATATTTATAAAGTTTTCCACTTTAACAGTAAAGTATTCGAGATACAAGTGTTTCATTAGGCAGCAGGAGTATGTGATCCTGATGAGAGCAATTTGCAGCGGCTGACCAACATATACTGCATGTTAAACTACCAATGAAAAAAGACATTAAATAAAAGTCCAAAAATATAATAAATAACAGACAGTGGTTAACCCCGGGTTCACAAAATAAAATAAAATAAGATAAAATAAAATAAAATAAAATAAAATAAAATAAAATAAAATAAAATAAAATAAAATAAAATAAAATAAAATAAAATAAAATAAAATAAAATAAAATAATAAAATAAAATAAAATCATTTGGTGCAGTGAATATGCCTTGGTCCAGTCCATAAACAATAAATACAAATAGTCCATTTTCCTCAGGATGTTCACCTTATTTTTGCACAGAGCTGCTTGACTGGAACTTGTGTGGAAAGGATTCAGGATGCTCTTGGTTTCTGTCGTCCTTCTTCTCTTTGCGAAAAAATCTGCCAAGAGAAGCAATAAGAAAAACTCACTTAATATATTCGTGCCAAAAATATAACATACAGTAATATATAAAATAATAATAAAGGTGTCCACTTTAACAGTAAAGTATTTGAAATACAAGTGTTTCATTAGGCGGCAGGAGTATGTGGTCCTGATGAGAGCAATTTGCAGCGGCTGACCAACATGCAAAGCTATTGTGCACAGTGGTGTCTGGGATTGGACGGACGGAGAGCCCCACCTTTGCATCACTTCCTGATAGCCCAGGTAGTTCACCTGAGGGCCCTTACAGGTGTGGTTCAGAAGCAGGAAGAGGAGGAGAAGGACGTTCATTTGAGCCATGCAGGAGAGACAAGGCACCCCTCTGGTATGTATATGTACAGTCTAGCAGCTGTCTTTTTTTCTGTTTTTCAATGTAGGGACGTCTATTGACCAAGTCAATAGATTAAAAGTTAGAATATATATGTCCCATGATGCCCAATGTTTTCGCATAAAGCAGTGTGTCTGTTAATAATACACATCACATTGAATAGCAAGGGTGATAAAGCAATATGGGAAAATCATTCTATGATTTACAGTATGTGTTGTATAATGGAAAATTGTATATGATTTCATAACTGGAAGATGTTATCACGGGGTTGTTTGACTTGAAGATTAATCAGAAGTTGTGGATTTTGTCTCTTTCTAACAACCTACAGAGATGTATTTCTTCAGAAGTATTACGAATATAAACATATTTCATACATTTCTCCCCTAACCCAATCAAGCAATCCTTATGTTACCCAAATGCATAATTATATTAGTAAGCAACACTTTTATGTGCAATATACTTACCTCTCTTGGTTCATGGTAAAGTGAAAGATTGATTTTTCTTCCCATGATGCTGTTTTTGAGTTGAGATTCAAAAACAAATATTGATTTTGTAAATGTATATTGCTTTTGTTTCTCATGAATACATCTTTCAAACTTAAGGGAGGTTTCATTGTGTGTCTAAAAGGGGTTGCAGGGCCCTACAGTTTTACACACACATTCTCATATACTGTAACTGTGTGTTTGCTGCCGGATAATGTACACAAATAGATTACGACATCCCAGATGGTTTTCTCTTCTGCTTGAGAAAAGACAAGTTCATTATGCCAGACTTCAAGCAAGATGTAAAGTGTGTGTGTGTGTGTGTGTGTGTGTGTGTGTGTGTGTGTGTGTCCTTGATATTAGTGCAGCCAAGTTACTTCGCAGGAAAAACATTATTCATTCTCAATTAAAGTGGCCACAATTATTTGTGTAATATTTGCATCACAGAGAAATGTTTAAATATTGATAACATTAAAGTTAAATTATCCATTTTTGAAAAAAACAAATAAGGTATTAAACAAACTCATTAGAGAATGGGTACAGACAGTTCCACTGCAGTATAAGGAGGTCCTCTCTTTGATAGGTAGGCAAGTCTCAAGGATGCAAGTCCCTTCATGGCAATTTCTTAAAAAAAAAAAAAAAAAAAAAACAAAGCACATTCAAAGTAATATTCTGGGAAAAGACCTTAAAAGTAAATTTTCTATTTTTGTTTTTTCAAAATGACCAGAAACAGAGGTCCCCACTTGGTTGGTGTAGCGTCGTAGTCCCCTGTTGATACTGCAGGAATGTATGAGTGTGTATGTGTGTGTCTGTTTCCATACCTTTGCATGCAAATCGTCCTGTTTGCATACCCAATAGTCCTTTCCCTCCCAGATCCAGACCTGTAGTCAAATAAAGGCCTCCGCAACAAGCTGCTCACTTACATTAGAACAGATGGCTCAACACAAATTGACTCTCAGTCGGTGTGTTAACCATTGCCGCGCAATTCTATTAAGACACTGTCCTCACCCAGGGAGGCTTTTTGTCAAAGATGCGCTTGTGCTGCATTTTTTTTTTTGTTCTAATCATCTTTCACAAACAGCCCACGCAAATAAGGCATGCTGAGAAAATTCTGTGTTCACTCAGGCAAATGGATAATCGTATCAATAATTAATGAGTTTCCTTCCTGAACTCAGTGTCACTTATTTCTATGAAAATAACCATTCAGATGATAAACTCACTGAGGCTGTTTTCATTGTTAAACAATAACTACATGCAAACCAAGTCATAATGTCAAGAGACCTGCTTAATAAAACCTAAATACATTATTGTCGGTTGAAATAATATCAGAGGGATTTTATGTTTAGACATTCTGGTGGGAGCCCAACAGTATTGTGACCCAGTTTTCTTGGTTTCATGTATATGAGTGACGGTGTTTAGTGAATTTCTAGTTCAAACATCATGCAGGAAGCACTTTGCATATGAAGCGAGGATGAAAATTCTGCCAACTTTGCATTGACCACAAGCACTTCTAAGAGCCTTCCCCTCTGTGAAAAGAGTGGTGAGTGAGTCATAATGGATTTTAGGAAAATTGACATAATATCTGTGTGTCCATTTGTTTACAGGGGACACTGCAGCCACAGACACGATGTCTGCGATGTGGGGACGTGCTGGAGTGGTCAGAGGAGCACAGGTACGAACAGATATCTGAAACAAATTACAGACAAAGAAATCATCAGATCATTTGCAAGCAATCAGATCAGACTTGTGGTTAGCAGGCCGTTTAATGGAAGAGGTGCTACAGGAAGCAAACATTTGTACTGGACTAAGAAGCCTTAACTAATTCCAAGCATAGTTTTCTATTTAAATTATTCATGAGAGCTGGCCATACTTCCCTAGCTGTAGAATATGCTTTCTGTTCAATACTAAGAGTGCTACATTATTGATACAAAATTATCTCAATTAGTTGTTTTTAATGATAGAACATTTGTGTAAAATTTGAATCCCCCACTGCATCTGGATCTGCCTCAACATGATGCATCGTGATGCTGTAGAAAGCTTCAACCCTGTCTGGATATATTAGCACTTTGCCCAATTAAAGATGATAAATAGTGTAGATTAGTGAGATGTGTCCAATTACAGTATGTATCAAATATGGCATATCAAGAAATAAAAGGATAACATGTTGTGTTTGTCATCATTCAAATATGTTTATTGCCAATTATGGTGAAAACTGGTATTTGTGTGAATGGTATTGGTGGAAAGTCATTGAGATAGAAATGGGCATGGCATATTCTGAAACCACATGGTCACGTTAATCTGTTTGTCCTTGGCCCATGGCTTTAAAACGCCATTGACGATTTGCAATCCGTTGCTGAATAAAACCCAAACAAGCAAAAAGAACAACACAATAACCTCCTTGGCAGACAAAACTATGACTTATTGCAGTAGGTTAAAGGTGCGAAATTCGAAATTCAGTGCATTTCTATTGCCTCCACACGGCTCTCAACATGGCGATGGCTGAGCCGGCGGCTTGCAGCTAACGGTGCTAACAGTGCTAACAGTGCAAACAACAGCAACAGTGCTGTCAGAGCGAACAGTGTTTGCCTGGTGGGGAACTGGAGGGTGGGCGCTACGCTTCCGCAACGACAGTGTTGGTCAGGACAACACATTCTTACTCCCAACTCGTCAATACTGCAGTGTGGTCTATGCCCCTCGGCATCGGAGACCACACATCAACAACGGTTAGTTTAAAAGTTTCTCGGGAGTTTCCATCAGTGGCAAGTCGTGCCGGACGCCCCTGTTTGCATAAAGTAGCCTAGACCTCAACTTTATGCAAATGAGGAGCGGCCAACGTGACTCCCGTCTCTCAAATCTCGCCACCACGCTACCAGAATGCATTGCACGGCTGCTTACATAAACAATGAATGGGAAGCGTGGAAAGGATGGATCCTGTGGACACGTACCATTACAGTCGCTAAAGGGTGCCTCCGTACGTCGGTGTACGATGCCGAGGGGCGCTTACCAAACGACGGTATTTGACGGGACGGTGTTATCAGCTGTAACCGCCGTATGAGCACAGTGCAGAGCGGCGGTTATGAGCTAGCCAGTGGGGCACGCTCACATGCACTAAAGGCACGCGTAGCCTCTATGTCAACAAAGCACAGAGAAACTCGGATTACAACACACACAGAGGGAGAGCGACTTCATTCTCTGCTCAGGTAGACATTACTCCTCTATATCTTTACACAGCAAATAGTTGTTTGCTGCTATATGAGAAGGTATAAAAGACCACAACAGCGACCTCTGGCGGGGATCGTATCCCATGTGAAACCAACAACGTTTGAAGATGGACTGATCAACTGCTTGCTACACTACAGGAGAGCAGGATGAGAGACTGGTCTTGGTTTTGGTTTACGAGGAACACAGTCAGAGGGATGTTCCAGGAGAGCAGTAGATCATCCTACAGCTATTGTGTGTTGGTAGAAAGGACTGTATGATACAATACACAAATCCACTGACTGTGTGTTTCTCTCAGTGTCCTGCTGGGCTGTTCCTGCTGCTCTACAGTGGATGAAACGCTGGTGAATGTAGCCAGAGGCATGGCCAGCAGAATGAAGAGGGAGAAGAGTCAATGGGCAGCTGGAAGAGTGGGCGACATTGACTTCGTTGGCCCTACAAAGACAAGAGGAAAGGTGAAACCAACAAATACTGAAGGTTATATAACAGTTATCAGAATACATCTTTAGAGCACAGTAATGACATATCAACTTGTGTCTTTATATCCAGTTTGTGAGGGTGTGCAGCAACACAGACCCGGTGCTGATCTACCAGATGCTGACAGAGGAGTGGGGCCTCGCTCCCCCACACCTGGTGATGGCTCTGGTGGGAGGAGATGAGCTGACTCAGATGAAGCCCTGGCTCAGGGACACTCTGAGAAAAGGACTTGTGAAGGCTGCACAGAGTACAGGTTATAATCAAGGGGCTTAACCTGGCCTTGGTTTTCTGTTTTTGAACAGCCACTGGTGGAGAATCTCTGTTGCCCCCTATTGGCTGGTAGCAGAATTACTAGAAACACATCACTAAGAAGAAATCCTGTCTTTTATTTAGATGTTAGTCTAAAATATTTTTTCATTTTTTAGGTGCATGATGAGTAAAATATGTGCATGACTTTTAATGCTTATAAGGAGGACTAACACAACATGCTTTATAACAATATAAGGGAGTAACCTAATTAGCATAATCAATAGGCCAGCTGTTTATGTAATCCAGGACACAACTTTCTGGTTTGATACACTCACTTCTTGTGCCCCTAGATCCTGCTACCAAGTGCACAAACACACATACATTATACAACTGCTTCTTTGTTCTCTAGGGGCATGGATTTTGACTAATGGCCTTCGCTTTGGCATCACCAAGCACTTGGGCCAGGCAGTGAGAGATCACTCGCTGGCCAGCACCTCTTCTAAAGTCCGCGTAGTGGCCATTGGCATCGCACCCTGGAACATGATCCACAACCGAGAGGCACTGCTCACCAGCCACTACGCCAAGGTCTCTATATATACACAGACAACAAATAAACAGCAGCAAAGATTTACACCTTTCATATCAATGTGTTCACACTGTCCTCTGTCTTCCTGCATGCCTGTGTTCACATTCTCAAGGTGGATGAACCTGCAGTATACAAGCCACAGGACTTGCCTCATGGCTCGGTGTATTCCCTGGACAGCCACCACTCCCACTTTGTGCTGGTGGAGGAGGATCCCAATAGACCAGGAGCCACCAGTGAAATGAGGGTGAAGCTACTCAAACACATCTCTCTTCAGCGCACTGGTTATGGAGGTAAAGCCCTTTAGGTCATGACAGTCCTTTACTTAAGCAATAATGACAATACCAGAATTTAAAATATTAAAGCATTTACTTATATAAATAAGAAGAAAATTATATATAAACAGCAAAATGCACTTACATATTAAAAGTAGGAGTACTCATTCCAACAATTGTCCCTGTCATGATGTTAAATTATATATGTATGAAGCATTATTTCACTGTCGAGCTGTTCGTAGTACAGGTGGCTGCTTCATACAGTATATTGGTAGTTTGAAAAAAAGCCCTGCTTCATGTTTTATGACCTTTTCATATGGTTTCTGTACAATCCTATGCCTCAAAATTGATGTAGTCGAATAAATGCACATCTGCTCAGAACTGTGTTTTGCAGTACGTCTAAAATTTAAATTCTGTGTGTTGGGTATGGACTCTTCACTGCCCAAGGTAAGTATATATATATAGTATATATATATATATATATATATATATACAGTATATATATTTTAAAGATTGAAATACAAGAATAGTAAGTGAGCAGACTCGCTCAACATTAGCAATCTCATTTGTTTAATTAGTGTTCTTTGTCTTTAAACCACAAATTAGCAAAGAGAGATAACTTACTTTACAAGATTTCTGAGTAATCAAAAGTGTAGTTTTCTTGTAAGCAAACAAAAGTTCTGTCTACACACGCTAAAATACATTGTGTATACCCCTGAGGTCTGAAAATGTGTTTAGTGCATTCCGTTCCTCATAAAACATTTTTTGAACAATGTAAATTATAAATATAATATAGATTGTGCCATATGTGCTAGCTTGCGGCCTTCTTCTTCTCTGCCTTTGCAGGGGCATTGCTTCTTTGTGAGTCAGTGGAGTAGCCTAAAAGGAGCATCAGGAGTGTATATCGCATCGCTCACATGCTCCTACAAACAAAACACGGACCCATTCTCAAAAACATTGCTCCTCCAGCATACTAAAGTGGTCAAAAGCTTGCTTTACAGTTACCTCTTATTGCTTTTCAAGGCCACCATTGTGCAAAGTTGTATAATGTATATAAAGTATAAAGTTTGATTTTTTTCCTCTGAAACCCTAGCACATAGTATGCACCTCTTAATATTGGTTCCCAACGTAGGGGTCGGGACCTCCCGAGGGGTCACAAGATAAATGTGAAGAGAGAAAAAAACTTCTTTGCTCAATTTTTTTTAAAGGAGCAATGTGTAGGATTTAGTGGCACCTAGTGGTGCAGGCTAGTCGCATGCACTGTTCGTAGTTATGTCTACGAAAAGCCATGCACAGTAATTCATGTATATCCCATGAAATCGATTTGTGAATAACTCACGTAATCGTGATCCTGGAAATATAAATAGCGCCAAACACCGCATAGGGAGGAGGTCGGGGTGGATGGGTGGGTCAAAAAATATCAGACTTTCACCCAAGAGATTGGCGTTCGTGTCCCGTGTGAATCCAGAAATAAAGAAACAAACTAAAAGGGAAGAACAATTTTTTCGTAAGATATCGTTGCATGAGAATACCTTGAGTGTTGAGGATTTCAACCACCTGAATACCTCTCTGCTCACAACTATGGTGGCCTTCAGGTAACGTAAAAAAGTAAAAGGCTCTCTCTAGAGTCAGTGTTTGGTTTGTCTGTTCTGGGCTACTGTAGAAACATGGTAGTTTAACATGACGGACTCCCTGAAGAGGACCCGCTCCCTATGTAGAAATAAACGGCTCATTCTAAGCTAACGGAAACACAACGACTCTAGTTTCAGGTGATGAAACACTAATGAAACCATATTATATTCAATTTATTCTAATCAATCCCCCTATATTCTACAAACTGGAACTTCAATTGTTGGATTCTGGATAGTTTTACCCCTCGAGGCCTCCAAAACTGTTCAAATTTAACAATTGGGAACATCACTCTTTGGTTTAACTGCTCACAACTCGGAGACAAAGGGGACCTGTGAAAAAGATATTTTTCACTCCTACGTACTTTGGGTCAGACAATGCTTGTTTTGCAGTTGACAGAAGCCTATTCACCACTCACACAACAGTGGGATGTAATACCAGGGTGGTAATAACTTGAGGCACTCTGAGATGATATTATTATGAATGTACTTTTTGGTGCTTGCAGGCACAGGCAGTTTCGAGATCCCTGTTCTGTGTCTCTTGGTCCACGGGGAGCCCAGGATCCTAAAGGCAAGTTTCATTTCATTATGCTGCCTTAGTTACTCAGGAACTTTAAAGACGCGAATGCGAAGAGACCTTTTGAGAGCTAGATGTCTTTTGTCATGTGAATGTGCACAGTCTGACTTTGAACAGTAGCTCAGGCTTGAGAATTAGGCTCCAAATCAAATTTTGGTTGTGCCACCGCCTGAAGTCTCGGGCCAAAGCCAGACGGAGAAACAAATTCTTTCTGTTTTCACAAAACTAATCTCTTTGGCTAGAAAGCTACCAGATTTGCATGAACAGAGCCATAACCGAGATTATGGAATGCAGCTAACACTGATCAATATAAACTCTCTGTTTCGTTGAGAAGTTATTTAGTGAGAACGAGGATGTTTGTAAGTTTACCTGCGAGTCAGAACATTGTGTCCCCGTCTGCAGCGGATGTACAAAGGCATTGGCAATTCGACACCATGGCTGATCCTGGCAGGCTCAGGAGGCGTGGCTGACATCCTCGTCACGCTGATGAATAGGGGCTGCTGGGATATGGACAGTGTTCATGAGCTGCTGCTGGACACCTTTCCGAATGCCCACCACAGCACAGACATCAGTAACTGGGTCAAGCTGGTGAGAGCGATGTGCACAGCATGGAGGCAGGCACATATGCACATCACATTCACGTTGCCAGAAAAATGGGGCACACTGGGGAAGAGTGTGAGGGAAGCTAATGTGGGATTTTCATCCTTATCTTGAAAATGTGTATGCGATGACCTAATTAAGGATATGAAGGAGGAAAGATACTAATATTTTTTTCAAGCTGACATACACAGTGAAGGCATTGTCATTTTAGAAAACAATGCATTAGTGATAAAAAAAAGAAGCACATTGCTTCACTCAGATGAGGTGTTTGTAATAACTGCCTGTCAACCTGCCAATCAGATCCAGAAGATACTCGATCATGGGCATCTCCTTACTGTCCACGACCCCCAACAGGAGAGCTCTGAGCTGGATACGGTCATCCTCAAAGCTCTTGTCAAGGGTAAAGTACCTTGTGAGAGATATGTTGTCAAAGAAACTTACAATTTTCTCAAGCTGTACAATCACAGCACAGGTTTTGTGACTTGCCTGGAGAGAGAAGAGCCTTGACATTTTGAGCACATCATAGGTTGTGAACCTGTTGACATCTTGTATTGTGTGTGTGTGTGTGTGTGTGTGTGTGTGTGTGTGTGTGTGTGTGTGTGTGTGTGTGTGTGTGTGTGTGTGTGTTTGTGTGTGTGTGTGTGTGTGTGTGTGTGTGTGTGTGTGTGTGTGTGTGTGTGTGTGTGTGTGTGTGTGTGTGTGTGTGTGTGTGTGTGTATCAGCTTGTAAGAGCCAAAGTCAGGAAGCTCAAGACTTCCTGGATGAACTGAAGCTGGCTGTGGCCTGGAACAGGGTGGACATTGCCAAGAGTGACATCTTTAATGGAGATGTGGAGTGGAAGGTGAGACAGATAGTAATTTGATAAAGATGTTTGTCACACTAATTCATCTTATATTCAATGTGGTTAAAACTGTAAAGTTCAGTGGGCAATCAAGTTGAAGTTTAACATATTTAACGAATGAAATGAAAACAAGAGTCTGCCACCATACTAGCGGTTCTGTGAGGCTATACCAGTGGGAAACCTCCGGTTCTGAAAAGTGAAGCTAATGCTGAAGTGCCTTAAACTTGCATTCTTTCTAATAGCGACTCCTCTGGTTGCAAAAAGAAGTCTGATTGTATAGAAGTCTATGAGAAAATGAGTCTACTTCTCACTTGATTTATTACCTCAGTAAACATTGTAAACATGAGTTTATGGTCTCAATCGCTAGTTTCAAGTCTTCTTCAATACAGCATGATGTTCATTTAGTAAATTATGGTCCCATTCAGAGTCAAATTGACCATAAAGCAGGGTATGCTTTAGGGTGTGGCTACCTTGGGATTGACAGGTCGCTACCACGGTGTTGTCTGGTCTGGGAGTTTTTGTCTTAGAACTTTAACCCTTTCACAGTGGGTTTTGAATTCATGAAAGTTAATTGCAACAGTTTGGTTGCCTAAAAATGTCTTATTCAGTGTTCAGTTGTCCCTTAGCTCCACCCTCTCTTGTCACTTCTGGTTGCAAAAAAGCAAGTTGGCGACGCCCAAAAACCAAGTTGGCGACGGCCAAAATGCCGAACTCGAGGCTTCAAAACAGCAGCCCACAAACCAATGGGCGATGAAGCAGTGACCATGTCCACTTCTTATACACAGTCTATGGGCTATACTTAGGCACCATGGTGCTGTAAGCTAAATGCTAAGGTCAGTATGCTAATATGCTCACAATGAAAATCCTAACTTGCTTTACTTAGTTTAGTGTGTTAGCATGCTAACATTTGATAATTAACACACATCCATCCAATAGCTGGCAGGACATTTCGCTGAACACCACATTGTCAACCTGATGGTGGAACAATAGAGGAATAATCAGAGGATCATCAAACCCAATGGGATTCATCCTCTGAGGACCATGAAACTGGCATTCATTAGATTTTGAGATATTTCAGTCCAAACCACATTGTGGACCAATCAACTGCTCAACTAACCAACCAATTTCCATTCCAAGAGCCATGCAGTTAGCGTGGCTAAAACCCAATTTTGAATCTTATTTATTTACATTTGTATTCAATCAATATGAATGGGACTTCTTGTCTAGTGACTCATTAGATAGCACACAAATAAGAGTGGCAAGCCAGTCTAAAGGAGAAAATAGCCTACAGTAGATTGCTAGATTTAGATTTATTTGTCCCAAGAGGGCTATTTGTTTCCACAGCCAGTACATAGAAACATACAGATATACAGATCAGATAACAGACAATCATACATCAACATACATCTTCATGTATGCACTCATTTCATCCCAGCTCACAACAGCGTCAGTGATGCAAATTGTTCAGGGCTGCTATTGTAGAAGGAACAATCAGCTCCTGCTGAAGTGATTTATTCTCCATCTCAGTGCTCTGTATCTCCGTCCAGATGGAAGTAATGTGAAGTGTTTAGTGGTTTAGGGGTTTATCAGAGTCAATTGATATTGTGAGTGCTAGGCGTGTGATGGCTCTGAGGTTCATATCTGCCTCACAATTACAATTCAATCAGGAGAGACCCAGTATCGATTGAACAATAATTTATTACATGATGCATGATGAGAAGAATAGTGCAAAGTCTTTGGCGATTAGACTACATCGTGACGTAGTATATAAAAGAGGGTATTGATGCCGTGATGAGATTAGGTATATTCCCCCCTTGGAGTCTAGACACTGGTGGTGGTGGTGAAGGGAGTACTGAAGATCCAATGAAGGGATGTGGAGCACGCCTGGGCACTGAATATGATGAAGACTGGAGGTGATGGGGTGGAGGCGGGTTGCATCGAGCCGCTCTGAATGAGAACTGACGCAGCAGAGGAGAACAGTTTTAAAATTGATTGCAACGATATGATTGGCTCAGGGAGAGCGTGGCAGAATCTGTTTGGTTATTAAGAATGAACCACCCACAGTCAGCTGATAGAGTAGGAGCCAGTAGAGATAAGAGAGACAGAAAGGTTGTGAATTAAAGAGTGTAAAGAGGGTCTTCCTGTCTGAACTTTCGCATAAGCTTCATAAACCTTTTCACGGGAAGAAGAGATGACAGCTGCTTTATGAGTCATTGTAACAGTGATCTTTTACAGGCATGCGACCTTGAAGAAGTGATGATGGACGCACTGATCAATGACAAACCCGACTTTGTGCGCCTCTTCGTGGACAACGGCGTGAACCTGGGCGAGTTCCTTACCTACGGTCGTCTGCAGGAGCTTTACTGGTCCGTGTCAGAGAAGAGCCTCTTTCACAACCTGCTCCTCAAAAAGTACGAGGAGAAGCAGCTTCTGCTCGGAGCTGCCAGGACACCTGGTCCACCAGGGCACCATCCGCCTGAGCAAGGGGACCGGAAGCCCCGCTTCACCCTCTTCGAGGTCGCCAAAGTGCTGAAGGACTTTCTCCATGACTCCTGCAAAGGCTTTTACCAAAAGATTCCCACAGTGAGTGATATACTCTGTCTCCAAAGTTCCAGTAAACCATACATACTGCACTGAATAAGAAATCCTTTCACATGGTGCACTAAGTTCCACCTTGTATTGCTTCTTGCAATGGTTTCCTTTCTTTTGGGCTTGTGACACCTTAGAAATAAGCGATATCTATTTGTGCCCCCTTGTCACAGTTTGCATTTGCTGAGTGATGAGTTTTGAGCGGAGAGTGATTTCCCCCTCTAACCCTCTCAGACTGTTTCATTTGAAACTGTTAAAGGCCTGAAAGATGCAATGAAATACTAGACAATATACAGACTTCATGGTAAACTCACTTCCTGGAAAACAGACCATAGGAGTAGAACATAAAATCTAACTTATAATGCTGTTGCAATTTTTAGGTAATCCAAGGAAAAATTGAATATGATTTATGTATCAGAACTATGAAGTTTTCCTTTTTTTCTATCCTGTTAGTCAACATGTGACCCATCAGATTTTTCTTGTGACCCACTGGGAAGGTCCTGACAGGCAGGGGCAAACTTTACCGTTACAAGGTAGGCAACTGCCTAGGGCCCCAATTAAAATAGCCCCTGACAGCTATAGATTTATTATGATGTTAAAGCTGAAGTAGGCGAGATTGGAGCAAATTTGATTAAAAAAAGTAATTTTTATAAAACGGTCACTATATCGTGACAGTTGTACATGAAACAGGTAACCTGAAAAAAATCATGTTCCTCTGTGTCCTACTGTGTCCTCCGGTGCTCCTAACGCCGCCGCCATTGTAAAATCTGTTAAAGGAACGTCAAGTTCTGGTCACATGACCGGAGCAAAGCCAATAGGAACGCTCTCTCTCTCTGAAATTACCTGTGATTGGTCAAAGTCTGCCGTCACGGGCTAGATTTTCTAAAGCCTGAAAACAGAGCCATGATGAGGTGCAGAAGTCTAGTTATCTCTCAGAGCAACTGAATTACAATATGCTGAAAGATTATTATGGAATTTTTGCCCAATGATGCCAAAAATATAGTGCCTACTGCCACTTTAAGATAGATATGAAAAATACTGAATTGTTACTATTAGGGCTGTAAAAGTTAACACGATAATAACGCGTTAATACAAATTCGTTTTAACGCCACTAAATCTCACTCAGTTTTAAAGCTAGAGTGAATATACTGCCATCATATGAAACTATAAAACCTGAGGAATCCATTGCTACCAATCATGTCATACTAGCTTGTCGCAAAGGAGGCTAAATAACGCTCCAAACTTGCCCTAAATTTTGGCGAGGAAAAACTGGCATGGCCATTTTCAAAGGGGTCCCTTGACCTCTGACCTCAAGATATGTGAATGAAAATGGGTTCTATGGGTACACAGGAGTCTCCCCTTTACAGACATGCCCACTTTATGATAATCACATGTAGTTTAGTTATAGTTAAGTTAGCAAACTGACACACGTGACAGCTGTTGTTGCCTGTTGGGCTTTAGTTTGCCATGTTATAATTTGAGCATATTTTCTTGTGCTAAATGCAGTACCTGTGAGGGTTTCTGGACAATATCTGTCATTGTTTTGTGTTAATTGATTTCCAGTAATAAATATATACATACATTTGCAGAAGCAAGCATATTTGCCCTCTCCCATGTTGATAAGAGTATTAAATACTTGACAAATCTCCCTTTAAGGTACATTTTGAACAGATAAAAAATGTGCCATTAATTTGTGATTAATCGCGATTAACTATGGACAATCATAGGATTAATCAGGATTCAATATTTTAATCGATTGACAGCCCTAGTTACTATTCTACCTCATTGTACCCCGAAATAACTATAAGGCCCCCAAAGCACATAAAAATGTTACCGTTAGGTAAGGTTCTTCCTCTTGGCCGTCCTTCAGAACCTTCTGTATACTACTTACTGTGTACTTCTACTTCAGAGAACAACATTGTAGTACTACATTTATCTGACAGAGAAATGTTACTGCTTACATTGCAGATTCAGATTTGACTCACAAAATATAACAAATAAAATATGATGCATTATTAATCAGTAAACTATCCATCATCATAATATAATTGAAAGCTCCACCTTGAACAGACATTAAGTAGGCTACATTTAAGTAAATTGTGCTGATAATGCCTCTCTTTCACTCTTCACTTGAAGTAAAAAATTTGTACTTAGTGTAGTTTAGTAAAGCGTTTGCCTGGAGCCCCCAAATCATTAAATCCGCCCCTGCTGACGGGGGCAGGGATCTTCAATTTCACCATAACTGCGGAACGGAAGAGAAAGAATCTTGAAATTGAGAAAGAAATGTTGTCTAAATATACCCTCTGGATTTGCAGTTAGTTAGCCATCTCTAGATGTTGTGTAATTTTTTGTATCTTAACTGTATCTTGCTGTACAGCGAAAAAAGGTGATGGTCTCAGGGAAGAAATTATACCTCAAATCAAATAGTTTCTTGACTGAAGGTCTGTCTGTTCAGCATTTTTCATACATTTTTTTAAATACCTACGTAGCCTGTTGACAGACTGGCAGACTACCAGACAGAGGAAGTAATTGGTTTTGCAATAATGACCGTAGATTGTGCAATAGATGAGTCATGTAATAAGTGCATGCTTGTGTAAACTGCGTGCAGCTACTCTGTTTACATCATCTAATACTGTCTGTGCGTTCCAGGAGAAGCCAGCGAAGGGTCGACTGTTCCACACCCAGAAGAACCTGGCCGAGTTAGAGGAGCGCTGTGAACATCCTTGGAGGGATCTCTTCCTCTGGGCCGTCCTTCAGAACCGACAGCAGATGGCCAACTACTTCTGGGCTATGGTCAGTCTTGTCAGCTTCTTTAGTCTGTTCTGTCTCAGCTCTGTGCGGTTCAATCAATAACCGTCTAAATGTGCCTGGCATCGGCAAAAACTATTCAAACCAAACTGAAGTGAGTTGAATTGTACTGTGCTCGTTTGTATTCTGGATTCAGTGCGAACAAGAGTGATGTCAGCCAGCATGGCACAGGTGCAGGTCAGCCCTGCCATATGAAAATGTCACTCCAGATAAAAGAGCCCAGCAAACGGCATATTTATGAAGAACTCAGGTGAACTAAAAGGCTATCTTATCTCCAAGAACATTATTCAAATGAAGGTCGTGCTGCTTCTCGGGGCAGTAGATTCAGCGAGCTGTGAGGTAGTGCAGGCGTATCTAGAGTCCTGATGAAGTTAATGAGAAATATATCCTGACATGGGATTGATGCTCTGAATATTTTAAAAGACACCAATCAATGATAATTGCCCTTTGTTTTCAACATCTTTGCAAGGCACCTTTCTTTTCTTTATTGCCCTTCCCCAAACTAAGGGAACCAATTATTGTAATCTCACAAGCGGTCACCCTCATGTGCTCCTTCCCTGCGTCTTATTTCAAACATTATCTGAAATTATGGTAATTGCATTCAGTGTGTGTACAACCCCCACTGCAAATCTTTTTACCACTCACACTCCGGCTGGGATATCTGCATTCATAATTTCATTGTTTGAAGTATCTCTCGTGCTGAAGGCCTCATCACAATTATCCTTGCAGGCTGGCTTATGCTAGCAAAATACCCCTTATATAAATGAACCCAGGAGCTATATTATAGAGTGTGAAGTATAGACATATTGATCATTTGAATAAAGAGGGCTAAGGTCCACACAACTGTATAGTGTAAAATGGAGAGCCCTCTATTTTAGTATGTTGCCCTTCATTTACATTGTGTCAGGTTAGTCTTATAAAGGTTTCTTCCATAGTATAGGGCCATTAAAGGGGACATATCATGCTCATTTTCAGGTTCATACTTGTATTTGGGGTTTCTACTAGAACATGTTTAAATACTTTAATGTTCAAAAAACACTTTGTGTTCCTCATACTGTCTGTCTGAATATACCTGTATTCACCCTCTGTCTGACACGCTCCATTTTAGCGCCTGCCTCTTCAAGCCCCCTCATGAAAAAGCCCAGTCTGCGAGAAAAAATATGGCGCACATTTGCAAAGGTAGTACTCAAGCTGTGGGCGGTACATTCTAATGAGCCTGCATGTGACATAGGAAGGGGAGCCAAATCTGAATGGCTTGTTGAATCACATGTTGGTAGGTTGGTAGGCACTCCAGATACCCAAATGGAGGTGCACAAGCACTGAAAAGTGAGTTTTTCATGAGTTGTCCCCTTTAAGTAAATGATAATGTACAGGGAGCGGGTCATTGTTGTGAAATAATCCCCGACTTCGCGTCGGGGTGCAGCATCGCCTAGCATCGCCCAGCATTGCCCAGCATCGCTCTTTCACAACAATGTCCCGCTTGCTGTACATCATCCCACTTATTACATGGCTACTTACTGAAGAAATCAATATTTTGACACAAAAACGGTCCGCCAGAGTCCGACATCAGAGCTGCGCCCATAGCAACGGTCTGTTATACATAGCAACGGTCTGTAATACAGAAATGACAGACCGCAGAACGCCGTGATTGACCAATCAGAAACGAGTATTCAACACAGCCGTGTAATAAAGGTTGCTATTACCTGATGATTATAGAAAATTACAATATAAACATAAGCTACTATAATGCCATAATAGACAATGTCAATAACGTATCTTACGAGAAAGGTTAAACAAGACTTTCTTTGTGAAAAAGAATACATTGGTTATCTTTGGTTTCTGTGTTCCTATAAACACACTCTTCCATTTATTTACATGTATGTGTGACTGACAAGAAATTAACCTGATGTTAAAACACTGGTTAAAGGAGTCTGAGAAGAGATATCACTCTCATATCTAGCCTTTTAATATGAAGTTATTAGCTTAGCTTAGCATACAGACTGGAAACAGGGGGAAACAGCTAGCCTGGCGTTGTCCAAAAGTAACAAAATCTGCCTAGGAGCACCTCTTAAGCTCACTAATGAACATGTTACATTTTATTTAATCTGTACAAAATCTGAAGTGTAAAAATGACAAGTTGTGGTTTTACAGGGTTGTTACATGTTATTTCTCGAAGCAGTGTTGCTTCAGAGAGGGAGAACAGTAGGACAGAGCCAGACTATCTGTTTTCTCATTTCCAGTCATTATGCTAAGCTAAGCTAACTGTCTCCTGCCTCCAGCTTCCTATTCTATGGACAGATACTGTATGAGAGTGGTATCTATCTTCTCATTTAACTCACAGTAAGAAAAGGAAGGACCATAGAGCGGTCTTGCATATTTTTACCCATTTACAAAAGAACTGCATATAGTTTGCAAAACTACCAAATATTTCCCAAAACTTCAGGTCCAGGCAGTCTTTGGTTTCCACTTATTTCTGTAAGTTATTACAATCAACAAGCAGAGATGTTGATGCATATTTTTCAGATCAATCTGCACATTCAAGCACGTCATTTACCTTAGACTAAAGTAAATGAAAACATGATGTTCACTTTGATGAATTACCTCTTCTCAACAAAGTTTGAGAGTTGATTTCATAGTGCACTGAAATGAACTGAAATTAAAGCCAGGAAAGAGTCAATGAAAAAAAAAAAGTCTTGAAAACAATGGTATGCTTTGAAAAATAGTGAACAGAAAGGTAAATTATATGCATGAATTATAGTAAATGGGCAAAAACACTGGCAAAGGAGGGAAGTTTTTTGTATCTCAGGTCTGTAAAAACACCACTTTAGTCATGTCCAAGGTGAGATGAGTCCACAACCAATGTTCAAAACATAGGGTTGGAACCTGCTACCATACCCAGACTGATTGACAGGTATAACAGCAACTTCATCTAAGATGTATTTGTACCACATCAGTAGTAAATACAGGGTAAAGAGGTCTATAACCTCAGTTGAACAACACAGGAGTGCTTACATGTTATGCACCGTATGTGCAAATAAATGTTACATGGTCAAAACACTCAGACTGAAATCCTTTAGAAACAGTAATTGCATGAAGAAAGGTATCTATTGCAGCCTGATGCACTCAGTACACGCAGCTCTCTAAAATTCCAACTAGATTTCTCAGATCCCCCTCTCAGACCCATTTCTTGGATCCAGCTTTCTTTTAATCCTTCAGGGCCCTGAGGCGGTTGCGGCAGCGCTGGCGGGTTGTAAAATTCTGAAAGAGATGGCACGACTGGAATCTGAGGCTGAATCTGCACGTAGTATGAAGGAGGCGAAGTATGAGCAGTTTGCCCTTGGTGAGTACATAAACTGTTCGATGACAGTGTGATCAGAAAAAAAAGAGCTAAGGACAAACATAGCAAGAGGTACACTCACTGACCTCCAACAATGCAAACACAATCAGATCCCACAAATGAAATATGAATCTGAATGTGCAAAATGTTCAAATGCAGCCGAGTGTCTGACACTGTGTACCCACTGTTCTTACTGTGGCAGATGTCTTTGGAGAGTGTTACTCCAACAGTGAAGACAGAGCTTATGCTTTGTTAGTGAGAAGAACACACTGCTGGAGCAAATCTACGGTCCTTAACTTGGCCACTGAGGCAGATGCCAAGTCCTTCTTTGCCCACGATGGAGTTCAGGTAACAAGGAGACACATCCATGTGCTGATTTGGCTTCAATTTAACTGATTCTTTTTGTAAAAAATTTAAAGGGGACATATCATGCTCATTTTCAGGTTCATACTTGTATTTTGGGTTGCTACTAGAACATTTTTACATGCTTTAGTGTTCAAAAAAGTCCTTATTTATCTCATAATGTCCATCTGAATATACCTGTATTCACCCTCTGTCTGAAATGTTCCGTTTTAGCGCCTGTCTCTTTAAGCCCTCCTGCTGAAAAAGCCCAGTCTGCTCTTATTGGCTTGTGAGGAAAAATATGTGGCACCTTTGCAAAGGTAGTTATAAAGCCGTGGGTGGAGATACTAGATGGGACGGTAAATTCTAATCATATAAGAAGTAGACGTAGCATTTTGGCCGTCGCCATCTTGGTTTTTGGCCATTGCCATCTTGATTTTTTTGCAACCAGAAGTGACACGAGAGGGTGGAGCTAAGTATAACCGAAAGCTGAATAAGACATTTCTAGGAGACCAAAATGTCACAATTAACTTTCATGAACAGAAAACACACTGTGAAAGGGTTAAAGACAAAAAGACGGACAACTCCCAGAGCAGACAACGCCGTCAATCACAAGGTAGCCATGCCCTTAAGCCCTGCTTTATTTTACTCTAAATGGGACCATAATTAAGACTTAAACCTAGTAATAAGTAACTAATAATAAGACTTGAAACTAGCAACTGAGACCAAAAACTCATGTTTACAATGTTTACTGAGGTAATAAATCAAGTGAGAAGTTGGGTCATTTTCTCATAGACTTCTATACAATCAGACTTATTTTTGCAACCAGAGGAGTCGCCCCCTGCTGGCTATTAGAGAGAATGCAAGTTTAAGGCACTTCAGCATTGGCTTCACTTCTCAGACCCGGGGGTCTTAAAGGCCCGGGGGTCTTAAAGAGACAGGCTTAGCGCCTGTCTCTTTAAGACCCCCTCCCGAAAAAAACCCAGTCTGCGAGATAAATGTGGTGCACCTTTGCAAAGGTAGTTCTCAAGCTGTGGGCGGTATAATGAGCCTGCATGTGACATAGGAAGGGGAGCCAAATCTGAATGGCTTGTTGATTCACATGTTTTGTGATCTAGGCAGCCCACAAAAAACTGACTGGGTTGTCTTATTTCGCAGTTTTTGGGTTAGTAGGCACTCCAGATACCCATGTATGTGCACAAAGACTGAAAAAGTGAGTTTTTATGATATGTCCCCTTTAACTTTCACCCAACAGTTTCGCAGTATTGTGCATTTGACTAAGAGAGTCTGTATGGAAATACTGTGTTAACCTGCAGTTATTAAAGAACCTTTCCAGGGCATTGCATGCCATCAGATACTCATTTCAAAGTCATATCATTTTCCTGGTCACTGGACTCAATTCACCATACAATCTTACCTCAATAGACGCCCTTGTCAATACAAAGTCATCATTGAGAGTTAATTGGTATTCAATGTCAGCAGGGAAAGTTCAGAAAACTCTGACAGCGAAGTCATATTTTATTTAAAGCACACAGTTAAAAAAAATATAGGGTTTTTAAATGGGAAGCTGTGTAATGTTTCAAGAGAATATGTATTTTACTGGTCTGGTACAAACCCATGATTAAGCATCAGGTGTCCTTTCATGGAAGCAACTCATCAAATTGAAACTAGACAGCTGTAGAGAAGGAAGCCGTTCACACACCATATGAAATGGTTTGATGAGGAGGGGAAATTTGCATTTTTCTTCTATAACCAGCTGGGTAACTCCCTGTATGATGCTTCCATGGATTTAGTAACAAGACTGTTAGGCCAGAAATACTCTATGCTATGACGCCCTCTTGTGGTGAACATCATTTAGATGTTAATTTTGTCCTTGCTGTGTAACCCTGTCTGATTTTAACCTACATGATACAAGACTGAACTTTTACTGCAGGCTCTCCTCACAAAGATTTGGTGGGGGGCGATGACGACAGACACGGCCATCTCCAAACTCGTGGTGTCTTTCTTCTGTCCACCACTCATCTGGACCAACCTCATCAAGTTCAGGTGATCAATCTCATGCTGCTCCACCATTTATCTTAGTCATGTGGATGTCTTTTTGTTGTGTGCACTGACACTCTCTTATGTGTTTCTCAGTGATGAGGAACTTGAAAATCGTAATAACCGTGAGCAGTTTGTGGAGCTGGACAGTCTGGATACAGAAAAGGCTTTACTGTTAACTGACGACGATGACCCTTTGTGAGTTTGCAATGAAGTAATATATAAAAATTGTGGATAAATAATCTGAAAATGATCTTTGTTAATCATTATTTTTGATGTTCGACTTCTCAATTTCTTATTCTCATTATTTCTTTCTGCATTGTATACAGACCTCAGCTTAAATTCAGCTACAGCATAAAAGTCAGATGCACCATTTTATTTCAACTTTATTGTCTTGCAGCCAAGTGAAACACAGGACACACACAGACTAGAACAAAAACATGATCAAATATAGAGATGCAACAATGAATTGATTAATCTATTAGTTGTCAACTATTAAATTAATCGCCAGCTATTTCGATAATCGATTAATCCGTTTGAGTAATTTTTTAATTTAAAAAAAACTAAAAATTCTCTGATTCCAGCTTCTTACATGTGAATATTTTCTTGTTTCTTGACTCGTCTGTGACAGTAAACTGAATTTCTGTGAGTTGTGGACAAAACAAGACAGTTGAGGACGTCGTCTTAGGCTTTGGGAAACACTGATCGACATTTTTCATCATTTTCTGACATTGGACCAAACAACTAATCGATTAATTGAAAAAATATATAAATAAATATTAGGGCTGTCAATCGAGTAAAATATTTAATCACAATTAATCGCATGATTGTCCATAGTTAATCACGATTAATCACAAATTAATCACACATTTTTTATCTGTTCAAAATGTACCTTAAAGGGAGATTTGTCAAGTATTTAATACTCTTATCAACATGGCCGCGGGCAAATATGCTGCTTTATGTAAATCTATGGATATATTTATTATTGGAAATCAATTAACAACACAAAAACAATGACAAATATTGTCCAGAAACCCTTACAGGTACTGCATTTAGCATAAAAAATATGCTCAAATTATAACATGGCAAACTCAATCCTAACAGGCAACAACAGCTGTCAGTCTGTCAGTGTGCTTACTTGACTATGACTTGCCCCAAACTGCATGTGATTATCATAAAGTGGGCATATCTGTAAAGGGGAGACTCTGGGGCACCCAGAGAACCCATTTTCAATCACATATCTTGAGGTCAGAGGTCAAGGGACCCCTTTGAAAATGGCCATACCAGTTTTTCCTCGCCAAAGTTTGGAAGTTATTTAAAGAGTGATGATACCAGTATCTTCACTCTGGCTTTAAAACTGAGCCCGCTACACCCTAAAAATGACAAGTTGCGTGATGCAAAATTAGGGTCGTTGAAAGAAATTTGCGTTAGCGCGTTATTATTGTGTTAACTTTGACAGTCCTAATCAATACAAACAAGTTATAAATACATACAACATATAATAAAAATGAGTAAAACACATGTTGAAACCCACCACACAGGCTCACATAAGACAGTGTTCTTCAGTGACGGCTAACATAAAACCTGGAGGACATCCAGCCTGCATCAACGCCCGATAATCAATGGTTAAAACAACATCAATATACTCCCATGTTCCGATCTTTAGATCACTATATACTTGTTAGTTATGTTTTGTGTTTTAAGAAGCTCTCGAGTGTCTTTCCCGGTCTTTTGTGTTCCAGGGACTCTTCGCCTGGAGGTCCAGCAGCTCAGAGCTGTGCCTCCGTCTGGTGGCGTTACTTGCTCCGCCGCTGGCGTCACTTCTGGAACGCTCCCGTCACCGTGTTCCTCGGTAATGTCATCATGTACTTCGCCTTCCTCTTCCTCTTCACCTACGTGCTCCTGCTAGACTTCCGCCCACCGCCGCCTCTTGGCCCCGGGCCCCAAGAGATAATGCTCTACTTCTGGGTCTTCACCTTGGTGCTGGAGGAACTTCGACAGGTGACAAAGCATCCAATCTCACTGGCGCCTTTATGATCCCGTTTTCGAACACATTTCAAGATCGTTATTTTGTGATTTTATTTGATAAAGATCCACATCTATCTACACAGTGTGACACCTCTTTTGAAGCACTGTTATTAGAGGTGTTTGCATGACAGCGTTCAGCCCTGGAAAGTCAGCCATATCTGAGTAGGAGGTGATGCGAATCGCTACAATAAGCTCATTCTCTCTGGGGTTTTAAGGATTCATGAGCCTTTCACCTTTCTGCCTGACTCCCTCCCACTGAGCCCTCCTCCCCTGGGCACAAAGGCCCAAGATGAGACAGGCCTCGTTCCCTCTGCTCGCTTTTTCAACATGCCCCTCAGAAAGTCCCTGAGCTGAACAGAACTATGGCACAGGTTTCCAAATAAAGAGGCACACTGCTACAGGCAACCCTGGCATGCTACCGAGCCCAGGGATTCATGCCTCTCCTTACAGGAAGACAATAGCACAGGCGTCTCTCCTCTCACCATACTTTTCACAGAACAAAGTGAGAGACTGTAAGTTTACCAGCTTTTCAAATGTGATAGATGAGCTGGTTTAAAGCTGCTCCCTTTCACAAGGTTTGGAAAACCATTACTGTAAGTTGTTGCATGCAACAGACCTCACTGGGGTTCACATGCCGGGTGAGGATGTTCTATCCTTTACATTGTAGTGCTAACAGCGTATTACTCCAGACAGTTTATATAATGTCATACTAGGAGAGGTTTTACAAAATCAGGGCTGACTGTTATCAGGCCATTAAATAGGCGTTATCAGTCACTATAAGCACCATAGATGTGGGTCAGTAGGGGCCTACTAAACCTACTACATTGTAAAAGTGAAAGTGAAACTTAAAAGCAACACATTCTAACATGTTATAATATTGAATGAAACATCACATTTTGAACACAAAAAAGACTTCTTTAGGTTTAGGCAGTAAAACTACAACTTCTCAAAGAATTGGCAAAAACAACATTGTGTTTTGGGTTAAATATTTATGAACACAGAGACAACTACACATTGTTGGTTTCATACGGGAGGCATATTCCAGTCTCCTGGGTGAAAGTCCTGTGTTCCTGTGTTTTGTGTTCCATACATCTTCCCTGACCTCCACCCCTTATGGAGTTTCACACTCTCCATAATACAGCGCCTGACTTCTGCTTCTGCTCCTGTCATAATTACTACGGTCGCTGTCGTGTTCTTTAATACCTTCTTCCAGTGATTTACCATGTGAAAAGATGATAAAACCTACTAGTGGGTGTAGTAGGCCCCTATTGACCCACATCTGTGGGGCTCATAGCGACTGATAATGTCTATCTAATAGTCTGACAACAGACTAATGTGCTGGTTTTATTGTTATTTATACAGAATTCAGAATATCACTACCTTATATTAAACCAACACCAATTCATCTGTGATGACATTTGAACGGTTTACGCTCAGTCTCTAACTCTACATCGTATGCCTAGTTTACAGAAACGTCCAGCTTTATATGTAAATCATTTATGCCCTGAAAAGGTCAGACACCATCAGCAGTGCTGCAGATAAATAGCCAAGGAAGACCAGACTCCCCTACTGCTTTTATTCCAATATTTTGTTGGGGAATTCTGTCTCTTAAACACACTGAACACTGAACAGGTCTGAACTGAAAAGATCTGGTAGAAGTAGATTTACAGTGCAAAAGCATTCAAGCCCCCTTGGTGTTTTTCCTATTTTGTTGTATTACAACCTGGAATTTAAAGGTACAATTTATAACTTTGGACAGCCTGATGGAGACGCCATGTCAAACTCAGCCATTTAGCTGTCTTTTCCACACTAACTGGCAACTTGATCAATGACAACACAGAGATACCAGCCGATACCAACGTTGCTATACTGTTGGCTCACAAGCCTTGTTAGAAGTGGGACAAGAAAACATTCAATTTGGACCCGTCAACATTTTTAAAATGATTAAATCACAGTCATGGAGGAAAAGCCATACTTTTATTTGGCACCTTTGTAAAAGCTCTGTGGATGTTTTATTTTTAAAAAATGATGTCTACATAAAATGTCAACAATATAACCTTTAAATCTAAAAAAAAATTGTATTTGGATTTTATGAAATGGACCAACACAAAATAGTCAAAATTGGTGAAGTGAAATGAAAAAAAAAGTAAAAAAAAAAAAAAAATTCTATAAATTAAAAAACTCATTTGCTATGAAGCCCCTAAATAAGAGCTGGTGCTACCAATTACCTTCAGAAGTCACATAATTAGTTAAATAAAGTCCACCTGTGTGTAATCTAAGTGTCACATGATTGGTCACATGATCTCAGTGGATATACAGTATACACACCTGTTCTGAAAGGCCCCAGAGTCAGCAAAACCTCTAAGCAAGGGTTACCACCATTTCGCTTCACCAATTTTGAATATTTTGTGTAGGTCACCATTTGCAACAAAATGGGAAAAACATCAAGGGGGGAGGATGCATTTACTGTAGCGGTTGTGAAAGTGCTGCTGATTAAGACAACTGTCTTGCATAGTACTATATATACTATACTATAGGATTTGGTCATCATGTTGGGCTTTGTGGTAGGACAGTTAGAGCTCACACACCAGTCTATGGCCCAATCCCAATGTCCACACTCACAGGCTCACAGATTTTGAGGCGCGTTTCCACAAAGTAAGTGAGGGTTTAGGGCTATCCCTCTGTGAAATCGTCAAGTCCATGAGGACTCTTTCGCAGACATTTTGAGCTCTTCATAAACACTTTCCGTGAGTCCGCATATCTGCAGACCTTGCCTGAGGGAATTAGCCACAATTCATAGCACTGTAATGTTAAACACAGGGTTACCACAGTTACAAGGGGAAGCCCGAAGGCTTAAAAAAATAAAATAAAATGATAAACAAGGAGGATGGCACATGGGTGTTCAGCCAGACATATTAAATTTGCAAAGAAACATTAACATTATAGCAGCAGTAGGTGAGATTGGAGCAAATATGATTAAAAAAAAGTTGTTTTTATAAAACAGCTGCTATATCCTGACAGTAGTGCATGAGACAGGTAATCTGAAAAAAATCATGTGCCTCTGTGTCCTCCGGTGTCCTCCGGTGTCCTCCGGTGTCCTCCGGTGCTCCTAATGGCATCTGCAAGATTTCACAGACCGGAGGAAAACAACCAGTCAGAGCTGATCTGGAGTCTGCCGTCCAGCTTCCGTCTATGAGAGCCGTAATGACAGCTGTCAATCACTCGCAAACTCCGATGAAACGGTCAAACTAGGCAGCGCTGATCAAATATGAATCAATGCCTATTTTAATGCCTATTTCTCGCATAAAATGTTTTCAGAAACATCTTGTAGTGTACTGTTTAGCTGTAAAATGAGAAAGTTTGTGACCCGGCAGCCATGTTGAGATCTGTCGAGGAAATACCAAGCACCGGCCACCAACCGGAGCACAGCAAATAGGTGCGCTCAATAGGGACGCTCTCTCTCTGAAATGACCTGTGATTGGTCAAAGTCTTCCATCACGGACTCGATTTTTTAAAGCCTGAAAACAGAGCCATGAGGAGGTGCAGAAGTCTAGTTTTCTCTCAGAACACTTGAATTACAATATAATGAAAGGTTATTATGGGATTTTTGTCCAATGATGCCAAAAAAAATGATTTTTAAATTGATTTAAGGTGGTAGAAAAAAAACACATAAAATCAGAGTAATGCAAGCATTAGACTACATTACACACCTGGTTTATTCATCAATCATTTCAAGCACTTGCAGCCTCTCACACTCAACCATTTACCAGGTGACGTCTGTTTAGTCCCCGAGGGTTCAGGTTTTAAGGCTGTAGGGGGGGGACATTGGGATTGGGCCTATCACTCTATGAAAACAGGATACTTCCCTTAGCTTGTTCTCAAACCAAGTGTGCCATAGAGGGACCAAGCGTTGGTTCTTGATGCACTTACAGGTGCCCTGTTCAAACCCCAGGAGACAACTCAACCTTACACTCTAAGTGCAAGAGACATTTTACAGGATTGAGAGTTTGGGACACTGCTGGTGCCTCTAAAGCAGCAGGACTGTGTACCCGCTAACTCTCAGTCGGCCCTGCAGGTGTGTCTGAATAGGACTCCAGTGTATGACCTGGCAGTGGGTATGTGAACATGAGAGAAATATTAAAAAAGCTTGAAAAGGTTTATTAAAGTCTCATTTACCTGCAAAGAACTAGAACTATTAGGATGTGAATACATTTACATATGAAATGTATGAATGAATGAAACTTTCAAAAATTAATGATATTTATATTTCAGTCCAATAGCACAACATTTTTTATTAGCATCCCAATATTTTCAAAAGATATATCAAGGATACACATTAAGACTAGGCACAGTATACAGTTTATTTTATTAATTATGTCATTACAAAACAAACCTGTTACATATCACTTTCTCCCAAATTATTACTAAAACACACAATGAATATTCAAAATGTTTGAAGTAGAAATGAAAGCCAGGATCAGTCTTGCAACAGGAATAAAAGTCACATCACACTTTTTATACCAAAGATAATGTTGCTGGAAAATGACTGGCTCTGTTGTCTATGTCTTATAGTAATGCATAAACTGTCTTTTATGACACAGAGCTTCTTCACGGACGAAGAGATAAACATCTTGAAGAAGTTCAAGCTCTATGTAGAGGACAACTGGAACAAGTGCGACATGGTTGCCATCTCACTCTTTGTTGTTGGGGTTTCATGCAGGTAACTGACATTGATGACACCGAGGAATTATAACATAACACAATAGGCTCGAGATTTGTTGTTATGATGGTCTAGGTTAGAGCATTAAGATAAAGGAGTGTGTGAATGAATTACTGAATGGGAAGAAGGGATATAATTGACTAAACCACACAGTAAGTAATGTCTGTTTTCTTTGATTTTGCAGGATGGTAAGCAACACGTATGAGGCAGGAAGGACAGTTCTGGCGATAGACTTCATGGTATTCACTCTGCGCCTGATCCACATCTTTGCGATTCACAAGCAGCTGGGCCCCAAGATCATCATTGTGGAAAGAATGGTGACCAAAACAAAGCATTACTATCTAAATATTCTAATTGTGAAAATTTTGAAGTGGACATATCATGCTCATATCATGCTCATTTTCAGGTTCACACTTGTATTTGGGGTTTCTACTAGAACATGTTTACATGCTTTAATGTTTTAAAAAACACTTTATTTTTCTCCTACTGTCTGTCTGAATATACCTGTCTTCACCCTCTGTCTGAAATACTCCGTTTTAGGGCCTGTCTCTTTAAGCCCTCCTCCTGAAAAACCCAGTCTGCTCTGATTGGTCAGCATTTTTTGGTCTTACGCATCTGCACTGTCGTCAATGACCGTACAGCAGTGGGCAACTCCGGGGTCTGAAAAGTGAAGCAAATGTGCCTTAAACTTGCATTCTTTCTAAGGGGGCGACTCCTCTGGTTGCAAAAAGAAGTATCATTGTATAGAAGTCTACGAGAAAATGACTCTACTTCTCACTTGATTTATTACCTCACTAAACATTAGAAACATGAGTTTATGGTCTCAATCGCTAGTTTCAAGTCTTCTCCAATACAGCATGATGTTCATTTTGTAAATTATGGTCCCATTTGATGCAAATAGACCATAAAGCAGGGTATGCTTTAGGGCGTGGCTACCTTGTGATTGACAGGTCGCTACCGGGGCGTTGTCCGGTCTGGGAGTTGTCCACGTTTTCATCTTAGAACTTTAACCCTTTCACAGTGTGTTTTCAGCTCATGAAAGTTAATTGTAACATTTTGGTCACCTAAATATGTCTTATTCAGTGTTTGGTTGTAGCTCCACCCTCTCGTGTCACTGCTGGTTGCAAAAAACTAAGAAGGCGACGGACAAAAACTAAGATGGTGACGGCCAAAATGCTGAACTTGAGGCTTTAAAACGGCAGTCCACAAACCAATGGGTGACGTCTCAGTGACTACGTCCACTTCTTATATGAAGTGTATGCTGTATAGTTGTGACATCACAACCTCACGGAAGCCCTGACAGCTCGTTTAAAAGGCAGAGTTTCTGAATACGGGCTGGGTGCGTTTCTCTGTGGATTGAGTGTTTCAATACTTTCACAATATAGCACCTAGACCTGCTTCATAGTCACAATAGACATGGAAATCTCACTTTCTACGATGTGACACCTTTAAGTGATGTTCATGGTTATAGATGAAGACAATGCAGACCTTGTGAAGCCCATTTAAAAAGACGAAAACATGTCTGTTTCTCCCATGCAGATGAAGGACGTTTTCTTCTTCCTTTTTTTCCTGAGTGTGTGGATGATTGCGTACGGCGTCGCCACCCAGGCTCTTCTCCACCCCAATGACCCAAGGATTGACTGGGTGTTTCGCAGAGCCTTGTACCGCCCCTACCTGCACATTTTTGGCCAGATTCCCCTGGAGGAAATAGATGGTAAATCACAGTAGATTCTAATTTCTGTATTCATTCAGTGTATAGAAGATGCAACTTCTAAATGTGTGTTTTTCCATGACAAATGTGCAGTGTGACTGTTGTGTGAATGTTACATTTTAATAATTTATGCAATCAAGGATGCTTTCCATTGGCCTAAATGTCTTCTAATCTAATTTTCTTCATTTAACGGAGCACAGCTGCTCGCATGCCTGAAATTAACTGCACCGATGATTCAGAGGAGATTATCATGGGCCTACGGCCGCCATGTCCCAACATCTATGCCAACTGGCTGGTCATCCTGCTGCTGGTTATCTTCCTTCTTGTCACCAACGTCCTGCTGCTAAACCTGCTCATTGCCATGTTCAGGTAAGAGGCCGAGAAATCCAGAAAAAACGCCATGTGTTTGTCTGTCTGATGACATGCGTTGACATAGCTAGTGGCTTCTTTGTACATTATAAAATCAAAAAACACAAACTGATTTTATTAGCTTTTTGTTCTTTCCTTTCTTTTTTTTTACCATTTGCAGCTACACATTCCAGGTAGTGCAGGGCAACACTGACATCTTCTGGAAGTTCCAGAGATACAACCTGATTGTGGAATATCACAGCCGTCCAGCTCTGGCCCCACCCTTCATCATCATCAGCCACCTCTCTCAGCTCCTCCTCAGCCTCGTCAAGCAGCCGGCATCCAAGCAGGAGCATCTTGGTATGAAGGTTATATCTGCATATTTCACCATATTTACATTAAGAACTATTAAAGGGGCTGTATGTAAGAATCGCTTAATAAATTGCTTGTTAACAGTGACACCTGTGGCCGTTAAGTCAACGACAGTCAGTGTTGTCCTGTTGCTCGCGCTCGCACTACGTAGACGCGAGCGATCATCGGTCAAAACAGTTAGGCGACACACACGAGACTGAACCTTATTGACAGCTAAAACCACAACATCACTATACTGTATATTTCACATGCTTGGCAGTATGTTAGCTTACCTCTCAAATAGGAATTTTGCCGGCTCGGGGTCCATTTCGATACCCAAAACCAAACAAAGGTCCCTACATAAAGCGAAGGCCCGGCCGATGTTTTATCGTATTTTTTACATACTAGTTTTGCAAGACGGGCTTCACTAGATATAACTTTGTTTTTTTGTGCTTCCGTGAAGTTTGTGTTCGAGTCTGAGTTGTGGTGGGGGCCGGTCGTTTGTTGGCGTTAGCGGACTACATTTCTAACCGAACATTAGCTATGGTAGCACATGACGCCACATCCGTTGGATTTTCCCGGAAAAAAGGGCCCATATTCTTCACGTTAAAAGCAGTCTACAGGCTGATAGAGGAAACCCGTAGAGTCGCGGAAGGCCTCATTTGTTAGGTTAGGTTACAACCTGTTCACACATTGGCAATAAAAAACAGTTAAACAACGTTTATACGTGTAAAAACGTACATATTGTTCCTTTAAGCCATTCTACTTTATTATACCCCCGCGACAACGTAGTCGGGGGTATATAGCGCTCCGCGTGTACGTCCTTCCGTCTGTCCGTCCGTCCTTCCGTCCGTTCGCGTGTCACACTTTCGTTTCCGGAGCAGAACTCGGAAATTATTTAACTTAGGAACTTCAAATTTGGTGTGATGGTTGACAGTGTGGTCTAGTTGTGCCTTTTGGGGGTTAGAAGTCCAGGGTGCCCATCAGTTAATTAGTTAATGCCCATTAATTCCATTAGCTCCAAAAGGGCAAAACCTTTGGTCCTACTTTAGTAGGGGTCAAGCAGTGAGCGGGGGTATGTGAGCCATGCTCGCTTTTGCCTTGTTTCAAACAGATATTGAAATAGTCCATTTTGGCTTATCTGGCTAAATTAAAATTAATTGAAGTACTGGAAAACAAACTGTGTGCTTATCGCTGTCCTTCACCTGCTCTATCCATGAAGATTGCCTTTTGGTTAATTGGTTGTTGGACTGCCTCCTTGTGTACGTGTGTGTTTGTGTGTGTGTTTTGCCAGAGAGGGAGCTGCCGGCGGGGCTAGACCAGAGGCTGATAACATGGGAGACGGTGCAGAAAGAGAACTACCTGGCCAAACTGGAGCGCCAGCATATGGAGAGCAGCGAGGAGAGACTCAAGAGTACCTCCTCGAAGTAATTGTTATTTTGCAATTTTGTAAAAATCAGTAAACCTGTGATATATTATGAGTATGACAAGATATACTCTTTTTAGCAAACAAGCTCTGATAAACCCACTAGACACTACATGCCCAGCTTGTTTTAAAGCTCTTCTGCCCCCCAGTGGCAAAACCGGGATGATTACAGCACTGAATATGATTTCAAAGGTGCAATTAATAACATTGAGAACATTCAGCCTGTAGATGTTGCATTCTCCCTCCCCCGTTCCATTGCATTCCCCCTAGAAGTGGGAACCGAACGTCAGATATCTTCCACAGAGATAAACAAAACATTCATTTTGGACCCGCCAAACTATTTTAAATGATTCATTCACAATCAGAGGAAAAGCCATACCTTTAACGCTCTGTGGATGTTTTTTTGTTCTTTTTAATTATTCGTCCACATAAAGATTTTATCAATAACACCTTTAACTGATCGTTGTTTGTAACCAAGGGTTCAGAGCTTGCTGAGGATTGTCGGTGGGTTCAAGGACCAAGAGAAACGACTGACATCCATGGAGGCTCAGGTAAACCTGGAAAGAGTGACCTCAACAGCATCATGTGACCCATTATCAAGTTGCATTTCCTAAGCCTATTTCATATACAGTAACACTAAGTCATCTGACAGAGAGTTTGTATAACCCTCAGTCATGTCTGGCTCTGTCTAGGTCAGATATTGTGGCGAGGTGTTGTCCTGGATGGCAGAGTGCTTTTCTCAAAGCACACTCAAGTGCGGGAAAGAAGCTCCAAAGGCTCCAAGTGAGTCAAAAATCTAAAACAGGAAAGATTGACTCATAATCAGTGCTTGAAGTGGAAAAAAACAAGTGCCGCTACTCTACCGTTATTCACATGTTGGTGTGTGTATCGGCCGGTATCAGCAATCTCTTGTGACTTATTCATTCATTATTTCTTTAAGCATGTTATACTATGTCAGTAATAATCAGCTGTGGTTTTATTGCTATTATTATACTTGGGCTATGCGTCTTCTATAATAGGCCTATAATACTCCAACTGGAACATTATAGGTTTAAGGTGGTGTGTTTAGTGTTAATAGTTGAAAGTGCTTTCCTCTGTTATTTGTAGCATCGCTCTATAATATAATAATATATTATAGAGTGATGCTCTTAGGATGTCTATAGGCTGGAATCAAAAGCAGCCAGCCAGACAGGTGGTTATGCATGCAGATGCAGGTTTTAGAAGCAGCGCCCCAGTCAGGATGCTCCTACATATTATACTGAGACACATTCTGAATTTCTACAGTGAATAAGAGATACTAGGAGATATTGGGTTTGTGGGTCCTCCCTTAAGATTTTACATCATTTTGGACCATTATTACGCTAAATTATTATTTTATTATTTATCACAGCATGAGTCTGAACATTTAATTCTTCTGGAAATGATTTCCCTTTAAAATCAGATTCAGTAAATCAGAAGAGCAGATTCAGAAAACATTTAAATAATATTTCATTAATAATTATATTTGTTCACAAATTGAAAAAAAAGTTATGACGAACAGTTCGCTAATCATTTTACAAAAAAGGACGTGAACATTGTATTGATAAATTACAGGACCCTCGTTCTCAACCCCCCAACTCCCCCGTACCGTGCGTTGGCTCATCCAGGTGCTCTCCACATAGTTTTTATGTTCATACGGCTTAGCGAACCTGGCAAGAAAACACACTGATAATCTACTATAAACGATATAAATGATATATTATATGTGATATAAATGATCTGATTCTGATGAGATGATAAAATATGCATCCCACGAACGAGCTTGACTTCCCTCCCCTCTCTCCCTGCTGTTCTCCCAGAGTTTTAATTCCTCAGATTCCCTCCCAGTCCCTCCCCTTAATCACATTTCAAAATCCATCCACTATTTCTATTAGAAACAACCTAGTGTCACTGCTGTTTGTGATCGTGGGTTTTAAATTACGTACTTATTCCACATATTTTTGAGTTGTGCCTTAACAGAGAGCGAAAAAGTCACGGTACGCCAAGGAGTAAACTGAGTAAGTGCCGGTACTGCATACCGGCCCACTTTGAGCACTGCTCATAATCATGTGACAGTAGACAAAAATACTATTTTATTCTAACGAAGTAGAATACTGTGATTACACTGTTGCACTACTGTATGCATTTTGATCTAATTTAATATCACTATGACATGAATTTTCAGTGTCTCTAACAAGCAGCAAGGCAAGCAGCCCCACGGACGCACCTCAAAGTCAACCAGAAGAAGAAGTCAAACAAGAAGGGGGAGAAACCAGATCAGGTCACCCTGGATATGGAGCTAACAAAAAATTCCCTTACATTGATGAATAAAAGATAACTGGTAGAACACAGACAGCTATTTATGACACTATGTGTATGATTTTTAGAATATTTTGAGGTATGATGATGGTGCAATTGGGGGAAAGGGGACATTGATTTGGTTGGATTTTAAATGAATAAAATGACGTTGGATGTATCCACAGATGTCCCCCTGGTTTTTGAGTGTTGTTGCAGGAAAGTTTTTTATATATCTTAAGAATCAAATTCACTTAATTCCTGTCATTCTTTTTGCAAGTTAAGCTTTCGAGTTTAAAAAGATTTACTAATTCATAATCATCTGAAAAAAGTAAGAACTTCTGCAATTCAGGACACATTATTAATACTTACACAGCTTCCTGTTATAAGATGAGACTGCTCTTTACTCTATCTTTCTTATAGGAAATATTTTTACCAAGTTCCTTTAGTGCAGCAAAAACGTTACAATTTTGGTTCCTTGGTTTAAATAATAATAATAAAAAAAAACAGAAATAAAATGATAAAATAAATTAACATTGTTTCCCTCATAACGTCTTAATTTCAGTAGAAGACATTAAATGTTAGACGGTGGCTGTGACTTTAAGTAAGCTTCAGTTTAATTTAAGGGTATTTTCATCAGTATTTGGATCATATGCAAAAATTCAAGGCATCTCATTCAATTATTGACATTAACAGTGATCATTTTTTACACAGTGAAATAATTGAATGGCATCATAACAATGCAATGTTACACAATACTAAATTAAAAAAAATATAAAACATTAATTACATAATGTAAAGGCTTAACAGGCAGCACATTGGTGTAAAGTAAAGACATTGACCCATGATGTTGGATTTATGTGTACTCATGAAATAGGTAGGAACTTGTGTGAAAGGCACAATAAAAATTCTGACAAAATGAGCAACTTAGTGACAAATCTGCACAGCTGTGAAGTATTATACGTACATAAACATCTGCGGTGGTGATGAAACAGGGTAAACAGAAACTGTAAAGACTGATTATGCCACAGTGATGCCCCAAGAACAGTACAATCAAAAGTAGTGAAGCATGAAATGCTGAATTGGGAATGCACATGAAGGTGTTTTGCTATTCCTCTTCCTTAAATTTACCTTAATTAAAAGGTGTCCTGTGGAGTTTTTTTGTGTAAACAGTTAAGTTTACAGTCAGTGTTTCTCATCAAAATACACTATGTATCCTTGAGATCCAACAAATGTGTTGAATTCATTTCATGCCTTTTGAATATTTTGCAATGTTTCCAAATATCCATCCATACATCAACTAGTAGTCTTCTTCTTCTTCATCCTTTGCTGGAACATTTCTAAGTCGCTCGCCATGTGACCTCCACCAAATATCCAGTGTAATACCATGACACCAAGGGATGTCACATAGCCCTCCTTCATTTGATGGACATGTTCACACTTGTTTCTTTGCTCTGTCTGCTGCTTCATCTTCTCCAGCTGAAATTTATACTCCTCAGCGTCTCGTTTCCCCCACAGATATATTAAAAGAAATGGGTACCGTGTTCCAAGATAGCACCCCATTCATGTTTTTGGATCCGTTGCACTTGCACATTAGAAAAACCCTGTCTGGCTGAGCCGGCTGACTCTCCGCATGAAAATAAGAGCACAAAGTCTTGCAGTAATATTCAGTCTGCAGGCAGCAAGTGCACATCTTAAACTGGTGAAGTTGAGCTGATTAAACACTTCTGACTATATACATAAATGTAACTTATAAGGCTTGCGTCAATGTTGGTACCTTTTGGGTGAGTACATACATTTCAAATATATTAAAAAGGATTGTACTGTATATATTTATTAAAACTAAAATCACACTGACATTTAAAAGTTGGTGAACAAATAAATACTAGCGTACTTGCAGATTCCAAATTCTAAATGGGTGCGAACATCAATTTTACTCCTCCCGATGTCCATTCATTAAAATGAACTGAGCAGTATTCAAACACTGTGGAGGTGCAATGTGCTGACGTCTCAGCATCATGATACGAGACACAAGTTTGACTTCAGTCCCTCGAAACTGAGGCCTCGGGTCCTCGCGGCTGCACCGCTGGTCCCTCGCGGTGAAGCATATTGTCAAAGCGCGGCGTCACCTCGCAGCGGATGAGTAGAGTGTCGTCTTTAACAAAGGTCCTCTGACTCAGCTGATGCAGGTGCAGGAAGGTGACGTAGCCGAACCCTTTGGGGTTGCGCTGGATGGTGGGCTTCTGGAAGGCCTGCAGGTCCGGTTTGGTCTCCATCAACTCCATGTGGTGCTGACCCTCGGGGCCCTGGTCTAGGATGGCGAGGCGGATGGTGCCCTGGAACGGCCAGGTCAGCTGCCCGTCGAAAGACCCTTGCATGGTGTGGACGAAGAGGGAGATGAAGTTGGAGCAGCGCGGGGCGTTGGGGGTCTGCAGGTGTAGGCGCAGGCACAGCTTGTAGCCCGGGCGGCCCGTGTAGAAGCCGGGGCTGTGCTCGACCACCGGCAGGCCCGCTTCTTGGTTATGGACGTGGGCAGAGAAACCTCTGAGGCGCCAGATGAAGATACCGTGACACTGCTGGGACTCCAGGTCCTTCACGGTCTCCTCCAGCATCGACACTTTGCGCCGAATCTCTGCGAGCTGGCCGGCCTGTTGGAAGAGACGGAACAACAGGTTCAGCGAATTAAGCAAGATTATCTGTTTTTACACAGGATGCGTTCAGGCACAGTATTGAGCGTAGGTCACCTGTGTTTTGGAGGTACTCAGAGCCAAACAAACACTCACTGTAATTACGCATGTAAAAAGAAAGAAAATAGACGTAAGAAAAAAACTTTCGGGTCGTCTTTACAAGGGTACAGCGCGAGTGAAACGTGAGTGCCTGTGTAGACAGCTGTATTGATTGAAATACAAGACGGCCGACTGAAAAGCACAGCTCAGTCTCACACAGTTAAACTGTCTGTGCTCAAACAGGTAGAGACAAAGTGCTGCCAGAACAACTGAACCATCTGTAAAATTAATGGAGACACAACTCAAACTCAATATTGCTCTATGATCTGAGGAAAGCATGGCTAAAGCATCGTGTATTTTCACTAGGGCTGCCAAAGTTAACACGATAAAAATGCGAAATTCGTTTTAACACCACTGATTTAAAAAACACATTAACGCAACTTCTGATTTTTCGGTTTATAGCGGGGTCAGTTTTAAAGCTAGAGTGAAGATACTGGCGTCATATGAAATTAGAAAACCTAAGGATTCCATCTGTAAATTCTTGGCAAACTCTGTTTAACTAGCTTGTCGGGAAGGAAGTTAAATAACACTCCAAACTTACGCTAAATTTTGGCGAGGGAAAAACTGGCATGGCCATTTTCAAAGGGGTCCCTTGACCTCTGACCTCAAGATGTGTGAATTAAAATGGGTTCTATGGGTACCCACGAGTCTCCCCTTTACAGACATGCCCACTTTATGATAATCACATGCAGTTTGGGGCAAGTCATAGTCAAGTCAGCACACTGACACACTGACAGCTGTTGTTGCCTGTTGGGCTGCAGTTTGCCATGTTATGATTTGAGCATATTTTTATGCTAAATGCAGTACCTGTGAGGGTTTCTGGACATTATTTGTCATTGTTTTGTGTTGTTAATTGATTGATTTCCAATAATAAATATATACATACATTTGCATAAAGCAAGCATATTTGCCCACTCCCATGTTGATAAGAGTATTAAATACTTGACAAATCTCTCTTTAAGGTACATTTCAACGGATAAAAAAATGTGCGATTAATCACGATTAACTATGGACAATTGAAAATTTTCGATTGACAGCAGTCATTTTTACTAGAGCTATATTTCTTCTCCTAATTCACACTTTCACCCAAATGACCGGGGTCTAATGAAATACAAAATATAGGGGTATCTCTTTATGTAAAACCATTGAGCCACTGAGTACCAGGACCACCAACTAGCTCTACATTAAATCATTATGTGTGGTCATAGATTCCATGATTACCCATACAAGTCACATGCACATGTTTTCCCTCTTTACCTGTGTTTCTTTTAAGATGATGAGCTCACGCAGCTGGTGATCCTGATGTACCAGCCGTCTGTCCATCTCCCTGATACTCTGCATCGCCTCACTGGGCTGACCCGGGGCACAGTTGTTGTTGCTGCTGCAGCTCGCAGCTCCTCTGGGCCCGCTACAGGATGCTGCCGACGCTGCAGCTCCTTGATCCTCGGAGGAAACGGAGGGTCCTAGCGCCCACAGGGACTTGGGCGTGGTGCCGTTGAGGCTGAGGCCACGCAGGAACTCGGCCATGTAGCGCATGTGCATCTGTGTGAACTCCTGCATGTGCTGAGCCAGGTTGTGGCGCTGCATCTGCGGAGGCAAACAATATTTTCTTTGTGACATCTGGTCTGCAGTGCTGATAGGGCTAATAGTCGTGTAACAAACCCAAGTTCTCAAGGATTGTTCTTTTTAACAGTGTGTAGAAGATTTGAATGTGATCACGTACCCTTTCCTTACATCCAAAGGTGCTGAAGTTACAGGCGATGGGTGCTTTTGGGCAATCTGTATCACAATGAGATTCCATCTGAAACAAAAACATCATTGGCTTAGCTTCATTTCAGGGCTGTCAAAGTTAACGCGATAATAAGGTGTTAACGCAAATCCGTTTTAACGCCACCAATTTCTTTAACACATTAACGGAACTTATGATTTTTAAGGTTGCAGCAGGCTCCGTTTTAAAGCTGGAGTGAAGATCTGGCATCATATGAAACTAGGAAACCTAAGGAATCCATTGGTACCAACCATGTCATAATAGCTTGGCGCGAAGGAGGTTAAATAACGCTCCAACCTTACGCTAAATTTTGGCGAGGGAAAAACTGGTATGGCCATTTCCAAAGGGGTCCCTTGACCTCTGACCTCAAGATACCTGAATGAAAATGGGTTCTATGGGTACCCACGAGTCTCCCCTTTACAGACATGCCCACTTTATGATAATCACATGCAGTTTGGGGCAAGTCATGGTCAAGTCAGCACACTGACACACTGACAGCTGTTGTTGCCTGTTGGGCTGCAGTTTGCCATGTCATGATGCCATGTTAAAATGCTAAATGCAGTACCTGTGAGGGTTTCTGGACAATAACGGTCATTGTTATGTGTTGTTAATTGATTTCCAATAATAAATACATACATACATACATTTGCATAAAGCAATCATATTTGTTGATAAGATTATAAGAGTATTAAATACTTGGCAAATCTCCCTTTAAGGTACATTTTGAACAGATAAAAAAATGTGTGATTAATTTGCAATATATCCATTAACTCTGGACGGACATGCGATTAATTGCAATTAAATATTTTAATCAATTCACAGCCCTACTTGATTTCCATTTATTTATTCAAATCAGGATTTCAACGAGCCAGTTATTACTGTATAATTGTGGACAAAAGTAATGAGGAAACCCTCTTGGAAATAATTAATTTCCTGTTTCATACAGAAAACCATTTAAACTTCATGAATTGCACTTTGCTGCAGAATTGTGGATGCCCACATCAACTTTGACTGGGTGTTGAATGGTTCCCCATTGTTTAATCAAAAGAGAAGTTATTATTGACAGAAGTTACCTTAAATTATTAACCATTCACAACATTTTGATTTACCAGAGGCCTTTTTCTCATGGCAGATACCGTAAAACTCACCTGGTCTCTGATGAGATCCATCTCACAGTACTGGCACTTCACATTGGCGAAGGGACACTGCTGCTCATGAAGCTGAAGGAGCAACCAGAACAGAGTGTAAAGGAGACGAATACTCACTGATTTACAATGCAGCTGTGCCATTTTCCTATGAGAAGAATAAGTGAGTCCACATTACCTCGCTCTCCTCATAAACAAAGCTCGCCACACAATCTGGACATGACACGGGCCTCCGTTGGCACTCGACAGTCGTGTGCTCCTCTACGTGGCTCTTTCTCACAGACTGTTGGCACTGTGGGCACGGCACAGTGGCAAACTGACACTGCGCCAGATGATTCTGGGAGGAAAAGGAAGACACTGAAACTGTAAGACAGCAGTGGTTCGCATATAACAATTTCATCGTCCAACCAGAGAAAGATGTCGTTCCTTACTTGGCGCCTAACACAATATTTTACATGCCAAAGAGAGGATGCAAAGTATGAGGAAATGTTGGAACAGTCAGTCTGTGCTGACTATGGTGGTTTTGACAGGGGAAGAGGCCAGTTTTTTTACTACCTTATTTTACTGAGGCAGTTCTTTTTTGTTTGTTTGTTGACAAGTAGTGATGGATCAACCGTAAATGATCACACTTCTGTGATCATTTAGGGTTTATACAGCATAAGAAACACGTCTAAGTAATCAAAATGAGCTAAATATCATTTAAATCAGGCCACCCAATGGCATTTTAAATTGTGGATTTTTAACTTAAAGGTCCCATACTGTAAAAAGTGAGATTTTCATGTCTTTTATATTATAAAGCAGGTTTAAGTGCTTTATAAATACTGTTAAACTATCAAAACGCTCAATATACGGAGAAATACACATAGCCTGTATTCAGAAATTGTGCGTTTGAAACAAGCCGCTAGGATTTCTGTCCATTTGTGATGTCACGAATATACAATATTTAGACCATTACACGGTTTTAAACAAAAACATTCTAAATGTGTCCCAGTTTATTTCCTGTTGCAATGTATGTAAATAACATCTACTGACAGGAAGTAAACATGGACCCAAGCTGTTGCCTAGCAACGCTATTCCGTTGCAATTCCGTTGAAATGCACTAAAACGGAGTGTTTCAGACAGAGGGTGAATACAGATATATTCAGGCAGACAGTATGATGAAAATAAAGTGTTTTTTTGAACATTACGGTATGTAAACATGTTGTAATATAAGCACAAAATACAAGTATGAACCTGAAAATGAGCATGATATGGGACCTTTAAATTTTCTGTTTCCATGTTCTTGGTTGTGGTGTCACATTCAAAACCAGCGCTGCCTAACGCTTACCTCTAAATGTCGGAGCTCCATTTTATCAGCACAGCCAGAGTTTGGACAGCGAACAGTTAGCGACAGAATCTCCCGTTTGGCGAAGTTATCTGGAAACAACTGGTCTTCTAACAGCCTTTCGTTGTCCACAGGGCACCTCTGTCCTGTATCGCTGTTTTGCAAGAGGTAAAATAAGTAATAATTTATGAAGCGCATTAGAAATATCATGTTCTGCGTGGTGCTTTATATCTGAGCAGGAAAGTTAGTGAAAATGTTGCATCATTTACTGCGCCGAGAGCACATTTATTTTTCAGAGAGCTGCACGATAGCGTACCGAATAGACTTCTCAATGCAGTTCTTGCAGAATCGGTGACCACAGGGTGTTTGGATGGCATTCCTCAGAGCCATGAGGCAGATAGGGCACTCGTATTTACTCTCTAGGGCTGGGTCGAACTCCACATCGTAGCCCTGGAGGGGGAGAGCGGCCTGTAGACTAGCGGAGGTGGCGGTGCTGCTCATGAAGGTGCCGGGGCTCTCTGAAGGGCTGAGAAGGGATTCCCGTTCCTTTTCCAGCATCGCCAACGCACAGACGGACAGCTCTCCACCAACAGCTCCTTCGTAGCTGTCCTCCTCCAAACTCCCCTTACTGCTGTCAAAGCAAGCCATCTGTGGAGTGAGGCAACAATGGGACCGTCAAAGGGTGGAAGCGGCAAAAGAAATTAATTTTAATTGTAAATATTCATTGTTTTTCCAAGTTGGCATCAATAATTACTTCCTCTCTTAAAGTGGGAGGTCAATACATCAACAATACTGAAGAAACCTCAGCAAAGACTTTTCTATTCAAAACAGCTGAAACGGTTTTATATCACGGGATGGTATATCGAGGGGCATCTTCACTTTGCGATAGAAACTCAATGAAACAGCTGGATAAAGTGGTGTGAACTGCAACAAAGATCTCAAGCCAGAAGCTACCATCCTTTGCTGAAATTTACACCATTAGGCTACCGAAAAAGAGACACGTGATTCAACAGGACTCATCTCACCCTACGAACTATCTTTTCAACTTCCTCCCTTCAACTGACCATCTTCTCAACTTCCTCCCTTCTTTTAAAAGACAAAAACGGAAAGAAAAATATTAGATCTACAGTAGGATAGCCAGGTTCTGTAAAAGCCCTTATCCAGGGACTCCTTAACTCCTTAAACACCAGATGTGTTATAATTATCTATGGATAATAATAATAACTTAAAGCTGCAGTAGGTAGAAATGGAGCAAATATGATTTAAAAAAAATATTTTTAAAAAACGGTCACTATATCCTGACAGTAGTGCATGAGACGGGTAATCTGAAAAAAAAAAAAAAAATCATGTTCCTCTGTGTCCTCCGGTGCCCTCCGGTGCTCCTAATGGCATCTGCATGATTTCAAGGAAAATAACCAATCAGAGCCGAGCTGCAGCCTGCTGTCCAGCTGCCGTATATGAGCTGGTTGTCAATCACTCGCGAACTCCGATCAAACGGTCAAACTAGGCAGCGCTGATCAAATATGAATCAATATTCTGTTACTGTAATGCCTATTTCTCACCTCAAATGTTTTCAGAAACATCTTGTAGTGTAATGTTTAGCTGTAAAATGAGGAAGTTTGTGACCCGGCAGCCATGTTGAGATCAGTTGAGGAAATACCAAGCAACGCCCACCAGCCGGAGCACAGCCAATAGGAACGCTCACTAAGAACGCTCTCTCTCTGAAATGACCTGTGAAAGGTCAAAGTCTGCCATCACGGGCTAGATTTTTTAAAGCCTGAAAACAGAGCCATGAGGAGGCGTAGAAGTCTAGTTTTCTCTAAGAACACTTGAATTACAATATGCTGAAAGGTTATTATGGAAATTTTGCCCAATGATGCCAAAAATATTTTGCCTACTGAAGCTTTAACACTCTTAAGGTATACCATAAGATACTGTAATGGTAGGTACACAATAGTACACATCATAGTTGTGGTGATAATAGCATCCCTATGGGAATGCTTCAAGGTTGCCACTAACAACGATTGTCATTATGGAATGATCAGTAAGGCCTAGATTACTTCTTTTTCACATAATTGATTATAATATAATAATATTATAATAATAATTGATCATGTGGTGTTTAAATTGTCAGAAAATGTTGTTTTATGTTTCTAACACATGTTTTATGTTTCAGTGAGGCGAGGTAACGTGACGTCTTGTGGTTTCTGTTTTGTTTTTGGTTTACACGAGTTCACCAAAGCTAATTCCTATCAACTAAATAACAATACAGTAATACATCTTGAATCCTGAATATTGAACTTGAGTTAAATACTTTTTTTTCAGGTCATGGCACCCCCTTATATGAAGAAATATACTGAGGATCTGTAGCTTAACATACACAACAATATCCACCCAATTATAGTGAAGCTATATTCATGAAGTCACGGTGTAGCTGCATCTGTGCACATAGAAACAACCACATACAGTATTATTACTCTGACTGTTAATCCAGTAACAAATACTGTAGTAGAATATATACTGGAAGTTTGTCACTAGCTACTCACTGATACTGTAAAACGCTGTGATCTCGTGCTAGAATGAGGTAACGTAAAGCTAACGTTACACCTATAATGGGAAGTAGTCATTAGTCTTCATAATTAGCAATGACTCAACGAGGTCCGGACTAAAGTGGTTAGATAGCTAACACCGAGAAGCCGTCGTAAATCATTTCACAGCAGATACTTCGCACAATAAAACAGTGTTGTCACTTGATGTAGTTAGTAGTCATGCCCCTGGATGCGGAACTGCAACTTTGAACCTGCTGCTAAAGAGCGATTAAAAGAAAAAGATACTGACCTAAAACAGCAGGGACAGCAAACACTCCGTCAAACCTCTTCAACGGCTACAACGGCATTAAAGCACTGCCTACATATACGTGAAAGCAGATATTATTCTTACATAATACCCACCTTTTGTCTTGAAATCGTCTCGAACTTTTCGTTTCTACAGAATTTCCTGTTTTCTTTTCCAGACGTCATCAGAGATGACCTTTGACCTGTTGAGTTTTTTTCCCAGGTGCGTACGTCAGCGCCGCCTAGCGACGGGAGGGCCGCGCGCCCGCAGTTGGTTGCCACAGAGCCAAAATGAGACAGAAAAAATGGCGGACCTCAGGAGAATCTGTCCTGAGTCTCTGCCCTGTCGTGTCAACTATTCGCGAAAAACGTCATTTCGGGGGAAGCTTTTCATCCTCCTTTGCGTACTCATAGTGGACTCCGGAGGAGCTACGACCCACTGGGTTGTCACGGAGGACGGGAAAATCCAACAACAAGTATGACAGATAACGCTAGCTCATTGACCTGCTAACGTTAGGTTGGCTAGCTCGTAAAAGCTACATTCGTTAGCATTAACGGTAACGTTTTTCGTTATGTGGCTTGACAACGTGCTTTCAGGAGATAAGTTGACGTCAACGAGACTCGTTTTGACAGCGTCGGTAACGTTACGTACAGCGAGAAAGTAGCGTTAATATAATTTAATTTGGCTAAGTGGGTTAGCTTCCACTAGCTACCTCAAATTTGACGTTATCGTGAGGTGTGTTTGAGGTCAAGATGACCCAATATATTACAGGCCCGTGTCAACGCCCGCTTTGGAAACCCGCTTATTTATTATGTTAGAGATAACGTCGAAGTTGGTTGTGTGATAACTGCCAGCAAACTGCTACCTTCGTTTAGCTAAAGATAACGACCGTGTTAGTGTTTTATGTGACAGGCTTTTGGAGCTCCAATAGGCTGTTTGCAATGTAAACATGTGGAATTAGTGAGTTGGATAGACTGTTTCCAACATGACTCAATAGGACTTGAATCTACTGTCATATCCTTGATTAATCCGCTGGTTTTAATGTGTTTTATCACTCACTGGGATTGTCATGAGTATTTTTATGACTCTATTCCAGTCCTTAACAAACTGTTTTTTTTTTATTTCAGGTTGACTCACCTTTGAATCTGAAGCATCCACATGACGTTGTGATCTTTATGAGGCAAGAGACTCGTGTTAACTACCTCAAGAAGCTGGAGGTGTGTGGGTTTCACTTTGTCAGCGTGTGTATGTGTAAAGATGTTTTGAAAGTGTGTTTCTCACTGGGTTCCCATTCTGGTTAATCTTTAATCTAACAACAGAGTGTATTGCCTTCCGATTAATTTGTGCAGAAGAGAGGAAACCGTATCTCAATTATGTGGGAAAAGAGAGCGTTTTCTTACTTTATTCATTGATTATTACCATTACTTATTTTGTCAACTGTCCATTTCTTGTGCTCACTAGTCCTCACTGATTGATTGTCCTTGGGTTATTGATGAGCAGAAGCAGTTAGTGGCGCAGAAGATTCACATCGAGGAGAACGAGGACAGAGACACAGGGCTGGAGCAGAGACACTACAAAGAGGATGCAGACTGTGTCATGGCTAAGGTACCCCTGGGAGACCTGGACCTGTATGATGGCACTTATATTTCCCTGGAAAGCAAAGACATAAGGTAAGCTCTCCTCAATAAGACACGTAATTGCCAACATTCTTTTTATCTCTACAATGTTTTTGTTGTGTTTAGTGTCTCTCTATGATTATGATGAAATTGTCATCTTAAAGAGATATTTTTTGCTCTCCTCCTATAGCCTTGAAGACTATGTGGATTCCCGGTCAGCTCTTCCCCCAGATCTAGAAAAGCCTGACTGTGCGAAAGTGTATGAACTACCTTATAGTATCCATGCCTTCCAGCATCTCAGGGTGAGTCGAGGTCAGACTTGTCAATAGTTTGCTCAGAATGGAACAAGATGGGAATGACTCATGATAATGAGTACCATCTAAGTTGCTTTCATCACCCAATGAATATTTGGCTAGAGTTAGTACGGCAACTAAACCTCTGTTTTTGAGAGGGGGGGGGGGATGCTTTAACTGTGTGTAAAAGTATTCTCTCCACTCTCAAATTTATGTCAAATTGAAACTCATTAGTCACGGGTGCTTAACATAACAGTTATTGTTTAAGATTTCAAAATTGTGTAAGCATCCTGTCGGGAATGTACCCTTTAGTATGGCCAAGCTGACATTTTGCAGCAACGCTCTGTTTACAGTTACAGTGGGAAATGATTTAAATAATGTAAGAACAGAGACATACAGGAGAGAATATTATACAACCAGAAAATGGACTCACAGTTAAGTCAGTCATAGGGAGATATGGGATAATTATCAAAGATGGTCTTAAAGTGTGGATATAAGTGTTTTGAATCGTTGGTGGCTTTGCAGTTTTGTCCTATTATTCAGTGCGCTAACAGCAAAAGCAGTCTTATTTAGATCAGTTCTGGTACAGGGTTACTGAAGCATCAGCTAGTCACTAGAGCGAGTGGACAGAATTCAAGGGCACATAAGATAAGATATAAAGCTGGCCATTTTCCGACAAAGACTTTGAAGATTTATGAAGACTGAAGTTTATTAAGTTTCTCAGTACGAGAAACCCAGCCGACCTTATCAAATGAAATGCAGTGGTGAGTCTTGTAATTATCGCCAGTAATGACCCTCAGAGCCTAATGGGAAATGTAATCTAAAGGCTAGAGTGGAGGCAGCTGCATGTCGATAAATTACGTCCCAATAATGCAGAGCTAAAAAGAAGAGGAGTTCAGAGGGAAGCTGGTTTTGTTTCTGTGCAAAAAAGCCAAGCCTCTGTTGCAGTTTATCTACAAGGTTGTTTGTATGATATTTAAATGTAAATCATTCATCTGGACATTTATATTCCGTGACCCTTTTAGCAATAAAAAATGTGTCACTGTGGAGATATGCAAATCACTGTAATCTGTGTCTTTCGATCTCGAGAACAACTTGATTGTATCTTAAGGTTGCATTCAAGTCCAACAACATTTTTTTATAAATGAGGCCCTTGGGTAAGATTAAATGGCAGTGGTGTTTTTGTGGGCAAGTAACAATAAATTAAGTTGATATTTTCTAACGGTCAGAGTGGAAAACCCAGATCACTTCATTCGCCACATTTCATTCAGTCACATTTATTGCTTTATCATGTTAAGAGTCCAGTGGCCGGTCACCAGTACATCATATTTATTTGAATATAGTTGCAGAGACATTTACAACGTGTGCTTTGGAAGTCGGTATGCTGTTTATGTAGTTGTAAAATACCTGAGAATTTCAGTTAGTCCTGCTGTCAGGTGAGATTATTTGTGCTCTGCTTATTATGTACATAACAGAGATGTAGCCTTTGTGCGACTGATCACATGCTAAAACTCCAGGTAACTGAACTGTACTGACTCGACTGAACTGTAACTTCCCTTCTGTCTGTTCCAGGGTGTGCAGGAGAGGGCAAACTTGACCTCCCCGCTGCTTTCTAAGGAGGATCCAATTTTTAGCTCATTGTCTCATAAACTGGGCCGCAGTGTTGATGAGGTGGGCCATCGCATCCATCAAGGCTTACTGAGGGTAAGGTCTGCCTGTACAGCTTTGTCCTCACTGAACTACACAAGTATTAAATACCTTTGTTATCCCCTTTGCAGATATTGGACAAAAGCATGGAATGTGCGTAGAAAAAAAAAAAAACACAGATTCAGAAGAAGCCTTTTTTCATAGAAATGGTAAAGCATGGAAAATACATAATATCTGCTAATTGGGAGCAGATCCGTTTTTTTTCAGGATTTTTTGTATATGCATTTGTCTAAAGAACAAACCACCATATGTATAAAACTTGAGTAAAAAAAAAAGTCACATTGTGAAATGGCCAGTCTTGGGACTAACATCATTACACATGAATACAATTGGACTCATTGGATCCACAAGAGTCTCTCCAGTCATACCCAATTTATGTAATTCCAAGACTATTTAGGGACCCCAGTATGAAGAAAATATTCAAATACACCATTTTTAGAATAGGCGAAAATAACATATTTGTACTGCATTCAAAAACTGCATGTTTTTTTGCCCCAAACTGCATGGAATTAGCATAAAGTGGGCATGTATGTAAAGGGGAGACTCGTGGGTACCCAAAGAACCCATTCTCATTCACATATCTTGAGGTCAGAGGTCAAGGGACCCCTTTGAAAATGGCCAAAATTGAGCGTAACTTTGTAGCTTTACTTATCCTCTTTCGCGACATGTAAGTATGACATGATTGGTACCAATGGATTAAAATTGAGCTCACTACAACTTCTGAAAGACAGAATAGCGACCGGGTCCACCATCGGATTTTTAAGAGGTTAATTAAAAATCAATACAGCGCAAAACATAATATCGTGATACTCGTGTATCGATATTTCCTTACACCCCTACTTTATGCATGTGTATTTGTCTGCCTTCCTCTCAATCAGCATCAGAAAATCTGTGTTGGTTTTGAAGATGGGTTAATGTTGACACCAATATACTGAAGCAGTAGCCATTGTCAGGACAAGCCCAGACACATAGAGTACAAGCAAGTCAGCGTAATTAGACATGTGACCAATGCAGCAAAACTATTTTGGGAAAAAAAAAAGATTCCATAGATGCCTAACAGTTAGAAGTCCTTCAAAGTAGTTAAACGTGTGCACATCTTTATGATTGTGTGTTCCAGAATTCATCGTCCTGGGTTCTGTACAACATGGCGTCGTTTTACTGGCGTATGAAGAACGAGCCTCAGAGGGCAGTGGACTGTGTGGTGCGTGCTCTGCATTTCTCCCCAAGGTAATGTCGGGCTGGTCAGAAGGCCTCCGCAAAAAGTACATACTGTTTATTGCGTGAGACTGCTCACAGCTGTTCACATTCTCATGCTGTGTGTGTGTCTGTGTGTGTGTGTGTGTTGTACTTGTAGGCAGCACAAGGATGTAGCCCTGGTCAACATGGCCAACATCCTGCACCGCGCCCATTTCTCAGCCGATGCTGCTATTCTTGCCCACGCCGCCCTGGACCTTACTTCAGACCTCTTCACCAGCCACTACACCTTAGGCAACATTTACGCTGTAAGTCAAAGAAAATAATATTCCACCGCAGTAGACACTTGTGTAATTAAACCTGCAGACTTAACCATCTGGTTAACCATTAAGTGTGGCGTAAACTGTTTGTACAACGGGATCACAGGATCTCTTTGCATAAGCTCGGTGCTGTGTGTGCATATGTTAAAGTAAACTCTAACGAAGCAAGATAGTTTAACTTCTGCCACGGAGAAGTATTTTGAAAGTATAAATATCCAGTGAACTCTAGCGTTGATTAGATATATTGGTAGAGCAATGTGCATTGGACAAATGGAGAAATACCTTTATATATTTCTTTCTTTCAACTTTGCTGCCCACCTGTACTTACCTACCATTGCTAATTATTTAAGTGTTTGGTAAGAAATACATAGGTAAACTGAGACTTAGCTGACTAAACTCTAGTAAGCGTAGCTTTCATTCCTGCTCTTTCTCTCCTACTATTGCTACCGTAGCTCACATGAGAGCGATGTGCACCTAAAGTGGTGGCAAATGTATTGATAATGATTTTTTGCTATCTCACCATCTGTAGTTGAGTTTCAGGGTTTCCCATAACACAAATGAGACATAACACTTCTATTTGAGTCCCCAAAGCTTTATACCAGCAGTGTGTGGCACTCTACATATGTTAAGTCTGTTTAGTTTTTTTTTTTTAATTATGTTGTAGCGTGATTTCTACATGAAACAGATCACTGTTTGACCTCTGCTCTATTGTCTCTCTCCTCTTCTATCGCTGTCTGACCAGATGCTCGGGGAATACAACCACTCGGTGCTGTGTTACGAGCAGGCACTGCAGGCCCAGCCGGGCTTCGAGCAGGCCCTGAGGAGGAAGCATGCTGTGCTCTGTCAGCAAAAGCTGGAGCAGCGTCTGGAAGCCCAGCACAGGTAGGCAAGCACTCGTACATACAGTACATACACACTTTGATTGGTCAGGATATTCACTATGATATCTTAGACATTTCCAAACGTGTCCCATTGTACGTCAACTGCGAGCCACCGACAATAACTGATCCTGGGTTAGGTTATCTCAGAAGGCATTTTTTTCCTCTTTCTTTTCACTGTTCTATTTTAAAAAAAAAAATTGAAAAACGACAATGGTAGAACTGAAATCATATTTATGTTAAACTGATAAGCGGTTTAGCGTACTTGGGACTGTCCACAATATTTCTGTTTAAGCAAAGATCGGTTGGGCTAAGGTTCCATGAAAATGTAGGGGATTTTTACATTAAAACCAAAACAGTTTTCCCTGGAGGAAAATTGTCCTCGCTCTTAGACCCCTCAGTGGGGCAGTCAGAGTATGTAAGTAAAAGAAAAGTCCCTGGAGAGTGGATATTGCGCAGATACCAAGGCTTTAACATAGGTCTTGCGGTTGTAGTATGGTCATGTGATATGCTTTGTTTGCATTTCTGCCTGTCTTGTATATGCGTTCCTCATTTTACTATATTTTTAGATCCCTGCAGCGGACGCTGAATGAACTGAAGGAGTACCAGAAGCAGCATGACCACTACCTCCGCCAGCAGGAGGCACTGGACAAACACAAGCTGCTGCAGGAAGAGCAGATCCTGCGCAACATTATCCACGAGACCCAGATGGCCAAGGAAGCCCAACTTGGTAAGATGCCATGCACACAGAAATGAAAACACTTCTAACAAGCATAAGGTGTGCAAGGGGTGTATTACTTTTTGGATTTTGTATGTAGAGTAGGGGTGGGCGATATATTGAATATACGGGTTGTGTTGCGGCTTGTTCTACGTGGGATGTAGTAATTGACTATATCATCAACATCGAGTATAAATATTAATTGTTATTTTTTTTAAGCCGCCAGCATGACACTCGCTTTGGCATTTTGCTTCTCCCGCGGCTCTCTCTCCCTCCCGGAGACACACTCTCCTGGGCGAGTGTGTGTGTGTGTGGCGTATGAGCATGGATGTGCGTAAGGGGCGTGTGTTGTTGTATGTTGAGGGAAGCAGGGAACTTGGAAAAAACCTTGAGAGAGCGGAGGAAGTGAAGCGCCAAAGAGGGGTTTATACATGTTGAGGTCGGAAAAGGTGATGGAAGACAAAAAAGACGTTACCGCTTTTAATAATCGCCATGGTCTCTGAGACATACTGGTTTTGAACTGCCCGTGGGAAGTATTAACACGTAAGAGTCTGTCTAATCTGGATAAAAAAGCTGTTTTTGCTGTCTACTTTTCTCCTTTTTAGAGCACGCCACGTATTTCTCCAACTATTGTCTCTTGTCTCGTCTCTCCCGTGTGTGTATATATATCTCACTCACTGACGCGAGTCACAATGCGTATCGGAATGCACAGATTTGATTGGCTGAGTAGCATCACGTGAGGTGATTTACAACGCATGCAATTGGTCTGTGAGTTTTCTGGGATGCTAAACCAGTGCCGGTTAAAATAGAAAAGCTCTGTCAAAATGTAATAATTCTCAATTTATCGGTTATAGGTCAGATAAATATTGTGTATAGCAATATAGCCTAAAAATATCGAGATATCATTTATAAAACATGTCGCCCATTCCTAATGTAGGGTACATTATATTCTTAACTAAAGAAAAGCTAATTGCTTTAGCTTGTCAAGAGAGACTGTGTCGACTTGTGCTGGCATGTTGTATGCTAGATAAAGGCACATGTTGATAATTATGAAAAAGAAGTAAGATGATCAGGCAGGTGCTCTGCTGTAAAGTGATATACGTATATCAATGTACCATTGGCTTCACAGAACAAAAGTAGCAATGCTGTAGAGTCGAGATAAATGTGATTGCATGGAACTCATGAGAGGCAAGGGTAAACAAGCTTACCGTGCGAGTTGTTTGAAAAGATGTGTCGTCACATAAATCTTAGCTTTGATATTCATGCATGTTGCCACATACACATACCTTGATTTGGCGTTGTAGAGCAGCACCTGAGTATCGTGTGTTATGTGCTTCCAGGGAACCATCAGATGTGTCGGCTGGGTCAGCAGCAGCGCAGCCTCTACTGCCCCTTTGACCTGCCTGTGCGCTATCACCGTGGCGATCTGTTTGAGCATGTCCACTATGTGCAAGTGAGTCTTTGAGATATTTACAATGTACTTTGGTGATTATTAACCCAAGTTTTTTTTCCTGAAATTCCATTTCGTTCTGAAAACAAACCAGTTTCAGTGGATATTTATCAACAAAAGCAAACAAACGGGGGGAATATTACCAGTAAAAAAATATTCCTTCAGATTCTGTTTCTCAGTACTTTATGTTTCTCTCTCCGTTCATAGTTTGGGGAGGAGGTGTCGGTGGCTTCCAGCGTGGCGCTCGTGTCAGAGCGCAACCCGAACCAGACGGCAGCCAGCCCCCAGCTCCATCCCTCTGTGTCCGGAGATCAGGACCCTGCTGCTGCCCTCTGGGGCGGCCATCAGGATTACACACAGGCAAGACAGACAGCTCCATTTGAATTTTTTTTTTTTTTTATGTTTTACTTCATTTTTTTTGCAGGTCAGCTCAGTGACTGCGGAGTACACCGTAAAATTAAAATCAAAAGGAAAAAAATGCTACCTCTCTAGTGCTAAAGCACACTCAACAAAATTCAGAGACCACACTGGACCTGCTAATCAAAGTTATGCTACTGTAGAAAAATAGCTGGATCACGTTTTGTCTTGCGTGTGATGAATTGTGAGGACAGTCAAAAAATGTTTAAGAAAAAGTTGCAGTCAACTTGAAAACAGAGTGATTGAAATTGTGTTGCTCATTGCAAATCAAAGATTACGAAAATTCCTCCAATTATCATTTGGCTTACACTCTTGGTAATTTAATAGACAAATATAAAAATGTCTGATCAGAATTGCATGTAGGGGCAGTTTAAAATTTGTCTGATGTTATTTTTGGCAGCAAATAGGTAGTGCCTACACCTTTTCGGTCTGTTGAAAAAAGTCTTTCTGATTTGTAATCCAATTTTGTTGTCACACATTGTACATAGCACAGCACAGCACATAGTGAAATTTAGCTACTGCATTTAACCCATCCTAGTATATTAGGAGCAGTAGGCAGCTATTGTATAGTGCCCGGGGAGCAGTTTTAGGGGGTCTGGTGCCTTGCTCAAGGGCACCTCGGCATTGCCCAGGAGGCGAACACCTCTCCAGCTACCAGTCCACACTCCGTACTTGGTCTGTGCGGGGGGACTTGAACCGGCGACCCTCCGGTTCCCGAGCCAAGTTCCCATGGACTGAGCTACTGGCATTGTTTTGTACTGTTTTGTTGGGAGTAATTTTCATTTTTATTGTTTTTGTTTTTTTCCCCCCCAAGTTGTTTGTGTAATTATTTTCAGACTGAAATGAATTTCAATTTCATTCAATTTCCATGCAATTGTTTTGTAGAATGAGAGCAAAGTGTGTTTTTCGCTTTAGGACATACAGAGGATGTTGTGGCCTCAGAGGACTGATTGTGCCCACGAGTACCCAAGTGTTCCCCCTGCTCATCTGCTGCCAACTTACTACCTTCCACCTGAAACACAGGGCCTCAGGTCAGTACACATTAGTGGATGGGGGGTGATTTTGTGGGTACAGTGCGTTCCGTTTGAGTTTGAGGTTCCTCAGAATGATCGTCAAAACTGCAGCACACATTAAAGCAAAGAATACTGATTTGAATTCAAGTGAGAAAAGAGTCCCGATTTTACCTCCAGAGTTACATATCAAAACTTACCACATAAAAAAATGACTTTAAATGAGTGTAATGTGTCTTAATTGTGTATATTCAGCCCCCTCCTCTATGGGAGCAGCAGTCCTCTGATGGTAGAACTGCCAAACTGTGGTCCCGTCCCCCAACCATATCCAGACCTCCTGCCTGCCTCACTAGACTGGCCTCTGGAGGAAAAGATGCTGCCAGATCCCTTTGCCTCCCAGGTATCTGTCTGCCTAATTATTTATATATATATATATATGTGTGTGTGTTATTTGAATAGGAAAATAATGGAGATGGATGCACACCACGTGCAGTATGTTTACAGACTAACTATGCCCTTACTCTGTATGTCTGTGTTTATGTACGAGTGTTGTCTATGGTATGTGGAAAAGAATATTCGATCATTGATATTACTGTGTGTGATTACAGATACTGCAGTTACGTAGTGGAGGATGGACGCTGGATCAGATTGGCTCCAGAATAGCTCAAGCTATGAAACAAGTAAGAGGGCCCCTCACTCCTCTGCTGCTCTCGTAGCACAATAATGTATCTCACTACCTAGTGTGAAATGCTTGGAAGTCTAAATCTGTAGAGAGTGGCATGTGGCAACATGTTTTCTGTCTTTAACGATTGAATGCAAATTTAACCTTTTTAGTAGGGATGTCTCGATTACATTTTTTTGGCCCCAATACCGATCCGAGTTCTTTAATATCATCTCCTATACTGAGCCTGATTCGATGCTTATATTTTCCTAAATGTTGGTGAAACAGCTGAAGTTACTAAAATCCGACACAATTCACAAGCTACTTGATCCACATACTGAAGGCCCTGGTTCAAAACTATTAAGTTGATAAGCTTTAATTATAGATATGATATTAAGGAAAAGCTTAACTGGGGAGAATGTGACTCCTGAAATTGATGTGATGCGTTCCACTAGAGAGAAAGATGTATCACTCTGGTGAAGTTGTTGGGACTACATACCTCCATAAACGATGTTTGGCAGAGTACAGACACCCACTTGCAAAGAGCACACAAACCTAACAACTACAGATATTTATTTTGGAAGATTTTGATTGGTTTTATTTTAGCAGATATACAGGTCCAGTAAAATATGCCAGGATCGACCCCGATACCGGTACTGAGGATGGGCTCGGGACATCTCTACACCCTTTAGTGAGGCAATGCTCACACACTCAAACTAGAGTTGTCTTGTTGTTGAGAAAAAAAGTCTCTATTAAATCTCCAGATTTGAGAATTTGATTATGAATCCCATCTAATCGCTCTAACTTGCTCCCAATGGCAATAGTCTGAATCCATCTTAAGTCATTGATTTTTTTTTTTTGTATATATAGGCCACTGTACCCCGCTGGCAGGTCCACAATGAGGCAGCTCTATTCTGGCGGGCCAAAGGCAACGGCAGCCGCGCCCTGCAGTGCCTGCGCCAAGTGTTGAGCTCAGCCCCGCCTTCCCACCGCCACTTGCCCCTCACCAACGCTGCTAACCTGCTGCTACACCACGGCTTGACCACCCACGCACAAACACTGCTGGAGCTAGCATCGGCTTTCAATGCATCGGAGGTAAAAAAAAAAACACATCGGTTCATAACCCTGCTGGGTTTTACCCTCTTCGAGTTGCACACATGCACTGTGTTACATTTACTTTACCGTTTTGGCCACTATACTAGGTACACATACTACACATGTTTGTTGATTTTAAAAAAAAAAAAAAAAAAAAGCAGTTCCTTCAGAAAGTCAGTCACATGACTTAAGCGTAGTATACAAGTTTAACCGCTATTGGTGTTAACGGTAGTAGGGCTGTCCCGAATACCACTTTTTGGGCTTCGCTGCACGGGCGCAGCAGGCTGACAGCTTCTTCTTTCTGTCCGTCTCCATCTCCCCCGTTTCAGTGCCGCTGCCGCACTACTGTACACATGCGCACCTCTACACATAACAAACAGCGATATCCGTCTGAGAATAATTACTGATGATTAATATTGAATATGAATAATGTTGTGGGATTATTACTTATTTCATGCGTATTTTGGGATTTATACTTTATTATTAAGCATTTGAATACCGATTTGGAGGTCGATTATCATGACAACGGTCGAAGCTTCGAAGCATTCGGGTCAGCCCTAACCGGTAGTGATAACACCTTACTAATAACCACTGCAGTGTAAACAGAGTACAGGTTGGCCAAAAAACCTATCCCAATTCTGCCAGTACACCACATAGTATTCATGCAGAACTGATTATAATTAATATCAGCAAATGCATTATATACTCAGAGATCCACATTAATGTTGGATCTCATAGGTGGAAGGACATATCCTACATGTGTTTGAGGCTGAAATTAATACTGCATAAAGAGCGAGAAGGGCATTATTGGCTTGAATGCTGATAAAACAGAACTGTTGGCTAATGTGTGTTGGACTGTACAAAGTTATGCAAGTTCATTTTAGCCTTTATTTGACATGTGTCTGGAACAAAGTGTACTTTGTCCAAAAACATTACCAGCAAGTCACAAAAGATGCCCTGCCCTGAATACCAGTTGAGCAACATTTGAATGCCACATCATGCCCAAAACTTTGCTAACTAAGCACATTATTTTAATGGCCACTCAACTGTACCCTTTGTCAGTTTTACGCACCCAGAAGTATATTAAACCGTGTTACAAAGCCCTCATTATCTCAAGGTGGTTCCAGGAACATGAATATGAATTTAGTCCTCTCCATTCGGCCTGCTGATTCTCCACATTTCAACCCAAAAAGAGTACCTTGGGAAGATTTAAAGCAGAAAAAATGTGCAGGATCTGCAAGATGATATTCAGTCAGCACGGACTAAAATTGTTAGGGAACATTTCCAACATCTTGTTAAATAAAAAAACAGGGACTTGTAGAGGTAAAAGGATGCATGTTGATGATATAACAATCCAGGAACCGCAGGTAGGATTTCTGTAAGAACTGGAGCTGGTAAAGTGTAGTAGGGAATAGAGGTCGACCGATTTATCGGTCGGCCGATTAATCGGGCCGATTATTTGACATTTTTTCATAATCGGCATCGGCCGATGCCTGATCATATTAAGCCGATTATCAAGCAGGCAGATCTGCGGGCAGCCCAGTGTTGTTGTGTCTGTGGAACACGTGTGACTCCGCCCCTTGTGTGTCAATCAAATTGCCGTTCTGCCGGGAGAAACCGGTAGGCTTAACTTCTTCTCTTTCAAAGCCCTATATATTTAATTGGTTAGAAATGCTCCGACGTTATCAATTCTGTTTTTGGTAACGGAGAATTTCTCTCCGTAGGTGACGTTAGCTGCGTTTGGGGCGGAGCAGCTCTCACAGACACGCTGCTGCAGCGCAGACACACACAGAGCTTCTGCTCTTAGTAACTATGGCGGAGAACCTAAACTTATAAAGCGTGATTACACTTTACTAGAGTTGATGCTGACAATGCTTGTCATAAGTGCAAGTTTGCGTGTGAGGGCGGAAACACGAGCAATTTGTTGAAACATTTAGCAAAAAGTTCACTTCCTCATCAAACGTGTCTATGGGTCCTACAGAGCCTCTATGACGTCACTGGCCTGTGTAGTCCGCAGCATAGCAGATATGAGCAGCAGGCTGTGTAATACGAGTGAACAAAGTTATTATTATGTTTTGATCACTTAGATTATGGCCATATAGCTTGTAACAGTGTCTGTCAACAAACATAAATAAAAAACATGCTTTAGGACAGTTTTGGAAAGGTGCTTAAAAGGTTTTGAGCCCTGTACTATTACTACTATTAACCATCATGCACAAAATAAAATATGCACTGCAGTGCAGACACAAAGTGCAGATTGGAGAGACAGACCATAAGTGTTGTTCAATAAATGTTTACTTAAGTTAAGACATTTTGTGTATTATTTGTTATTATTAAGCTGTTATATTTTATCAGATGGAGGAAAAAAAGAAATCCAGCCAAACATATCGGCAAAAAAAAATCGGCATCATATATCGGCCCTCGGCTGTCCTGATTCTGTAAAAAATCGGCATCGGCATCGGCCATAAAAAAACCATATCGGTCGACCTCTAGTAGGGAATGGTAATATATTAATATATGACTCATGTCACTTAATCACCACAAACTGCAGTTTTAGAAAAAAATGCATGTATATACAGTATTTTTTTTGTTTCTAGGAGGAACATATACAGTATCTGCTAAAGCTGAGTGTTAGTTTTCATGTCAGCTAATGATTTGTTTTGCTCCTCCTCCCTCAGCCCCACACCCAGCTCAGCCTGGTGACCGTGCAGTTGGCCCAGGGCAACGTGACAGGTGCTCTGGCCTCGTTCCGCCACATCCTGGTGAAGGCCCTTTCCTCCTCCTCTTCCTTCTCATCCTTCGCTGGCTGTGAACAGTGTCGCAACAGCCTACCTCTGCTGCGTTGTCTGCAGTTCTACCCCTTCCTTTACAATCTTTCACACCGACAGCCCTGCTCACGTAAGTGAATCGAATGCACAACACAGACTTATTTTACTCCCTCTCTTAAGCATAATGGATTTTTTTCCTAGGAATTTTACAACTTATAATTGTACGCTCCCTGATTTTGTCAGAGCATGCAACTAAACTGTGAACTGAGATAACGTTTCAAAACATCAGCATTAATCTGGGACAAGATTTAGGGATTTTGGAGACACTGTTGGGGAGCTATACCAAAGTGAAGGGTAGATTTTAAAGATGTTTCCTGGTTTTTGAAAGCTTAACAATGGCATCATTGGTTGGGTTTAAGCCGAGCAAGAAGCTGAAGCATTTGGACAGAGCAAGGACAGAACAGTCAGATAATCATCTTTTCTTGAAGTTTTTTTCAAAATCTGAGCTGTAGCAGGAAGATAGTTGGAGTGTAAATCACCAGTTTCATCACGACACGATATTATATCGATTCTTTGGACAACGATACGATATTTGCTGATATCACAAAGTCTGCCACGATACAATTTCGATTCAATTCATTCAGTGGCCTGGGATCGATATGAGACGATATCATATGCCCATTTAACAGAATCAGTTACATTTATATAAACCAGGGCTGTCCCGAATACCATTTTTTGGGCTTCTAAGCTTCGGTGAGAAATATTCAATGGTATTTGAAGCTTCGCGGAGCAGCGCGGCGCAGCAGGCTGACACGTTCTTCTGTCTGTCTGACTTCATCTCCCTCATTTCAGTGCCCCGGACAGACTGTACACACATTTGCAATCGCACCTCTACAAACAACAAACAGCGATATCCGTCTGTAATAACTAATAATAATTCATGTTAAATATGAATAATGAATAATGTTGTGGGATTATTCTTTATTTCATGGGATATTTTGGGATTTATACATTATTATTACATACTTATATATAAAAAACCAAGAAAGAAATGTAAAAACAAAGCATTTGAATAGTTATTTGGAGGTTGAATACCATGGCAACGGTCGAAGCTTCGAAGCATTCGGGTCAGCCCTAATATAAACGCACAAAAAGCAACTAAAATACTATTTGACAGTTTTATCACTGGGCTCTGTAGGAAGGAGGTGCGCTTGGACTGAAATTGATGACGCAGACGTGCCATGGGAATTTCAAAATAAAGGCATATCTTGTATCAATGTTCTCATTTTGCACTGATGATATCGGATCGTTGATCATTGAATCGATGTATCGTTACACCCCTAAAAGATAGCTGTGTATTAGACAGGTGACAGGTGGACAGGCCAGGGACACTAATTCTTGCCTTAATTTCATAATTGTGAATAACAAATGAATACATTGCGAACAGTTTACATATAATGTACCCCATCTAAGACATTACTAAAAAATGATTAATACTGTTCAATGATGATGGCATTTATTGTTCTGATTATAAAAAAATCTTTTGTAAAACCGTTTCTTTATGGTTTACAAATAAGCAAATATGATATTTTTTTTGCTAAATTGTCCAGCGCTACCAGCTACCTGTGTTGAGCTGGAAATTAGCCATGGGCTTAAAATGCACTCATGCGCTGTGGGCCTGGACAGGACAATGTTGTCCCTTGAAGCTGCAAGAGTAGCTGTGAGAAACAAGTAGTATGTTGCGCTCCTGATGTGAATAGAGACTGCACCTTCTTCTTTATTCATATCAGTGGGAGTGAGGAGAAAAGTGCTTTGAAGTGGAGAAATTTTGCCACTCAATAATTTACACTGCAGAAAATAGCTGATGCCAATTTTAGAATGGTCTATATTTTACTCTCCAAAGCTAAATATTGCTCCCCTTAAAGCACGCTGAGTACATGAGGTCACATAAGCACTTCTAAAACACACACCCACCTCAAGTTAGGGCAAAGGTTTAAATATACAAAAAAAAAAAATACACAAACCTTTCTCATGTTAAGTTTTATGGTTGCTGCAGTTCCTCCCACATGTTTGATCCTGTTAGGGATTTTGCTACAGTCAAACAAAATGGTGATAATTTGGGCTCTCTGGCTGTATTCGAAACCGCCTACTACATACTACTGACGAACGCAGTATGCAGTACACACTGCATACTGCGTTCTTCAGTAGTAATATGCAGTATGAAACAGTTAAAGTGATTTATTTTGCAGTATGCTAGACCAGGCTTGGACAAAAAAACGAACTCGTACCACTATTGCAATTTTATCGAAAAAATACAACTTTGACTTTTTTTTTTGTTGTTGTTCACGACCAGTGTTTGTTTAATTTATAAAATACTGCAGGTTTAGCTCCACAACCCTTAAACAATTTACTATAACAGCTCATAGTGAAGTAAGACAAACAGGATCATCAGCAACATTACAGCAACAAAATAGTGGAATGATATCCCTACAGATATTAAAGTAATGTTAAAAAGGGTCGTGTTGTCTGAGCAGGTATCTCTCTTTCCCGTCAGAGGCTGCTTTTTCCCCTCTCCTCTTCCTCTAATCTGTCAGAGTGACTGTCCGGCTGGGGAGGTAGCGACCCCGGCAGGCGCTAGCTAGCTGTCACGGCAGTTTGTGGAGCTTCTAAACTCCGAAAACGTTGGAGCAAATGTTTGATTCGTCATCTAATATCGTAAAACTCTCAATATTCTAAATCTACGTAGTTGATTTCTCACCTCATAAATTTCAGGAGTGAATTTAGCGATGAAATAGCTACAAAAAATGTAAAAAAAGTGCCATTTTTGACTGCTGTTCCAGCGCTTTGCATTGCGGGATACAGTCTGCGAGGTAGACTGATCTGATGCATACTGGAGATTTTTTCCAAATCAGTACGACATCCGGGTATTTTTCCGACATACTGGAGATTTTGCTTTTGTTTGCATACTACATGCTACATTTTGGCCAAATCAGTATGTACCACTAGTATATTATGCGGTTTTGAACACAGCCCATGTTGTTTTAATGGTTGTGGAAAAACAACATCTTACATAGAGTCTTGGTTAGTAGCTAACAACTGCACTTGAGAATTAGCTCCACAGCCCAACATTATGGTAATGTCAATCCCTGTAGACAAGCTAACAAACAACAGAAAAACATGCAAGTGCAACAAAGAGAGCCATACAAGGCTGCAACATTAACGGCATTCTCGCAATACTACGGTGTTAGGAGGTATAATCCATGGCGTAGCATGTTCTCATCATTACTATCTTCTTCCTATCTCTTGTAAAAAAAACTGTGTCCATCCTGAAACAGCCCTACTGGGTTAAATGTTGCAGCATAAGAAAATAAAAAGACTACAAGGCTGATGCGAACTAGCCATCCATGGTGTCTCTTGCACCTATATAGCTGTTGTCATGGGCCTCCCATGGCTCCTATAAGCTTGTGGCACCCAGTAAGGAAGTGCACAGATCTAATGTCTTTGCAGCAATAGCTAGAGTTTACAAGTTGAAAAATATCAGAGCTTTGCTAGAGTAAATTGAGACAGTGAATGGAGTCAGCAGAGTGTAGAGAGAGTGAGAGAGAGAGAGAGAGAGAGAGAGAGAGAGAGAGAGAGAGAGAGAGAGAGAGAGAGAGAGAGAGAGAGAGAGAGAGAGAGAGAGAGAGAGAGAGAGAGAGAGAGAGAGAGAGAGAGAGAGAGAGAGGCTGAAGGGACGGATTTGTTTGTTCCACAAAAACAAACACAGTTGCTGTGTCTGGAAATATAAAATGTATCACTTTCTGTCCTGGAGAGGATTGGTCCCAAGGAAGAGCTAGTGCAAAAGCTTTCATGGTCTGGCTTTGGTCTGAACCACTATATCGGTCTGTGACAGAGAGTAGTAATAAGAACCATATTTATAGGCAAAAAGGTGAAAGTCCAAACTGCCTTAGTAACTTGTCAGTAATAACATTATGATTACATCATTTCCCCACATAAGAGTGAGCAAATTGTTCAAGTTTCAGAATATTTATTCTATTCCAAAGTTACTGATGCAAGCCCCCCCCATCCAGCCAGTGTTACTTCCTGTTTTTCGGTTAACGTTCGAGATGTTTTGGGGGGTGCACCGTCGACCAGCACCGACCTCGCTCGCCTCCGACACCGCACCGGGCTGCACTGCGCTTTGTTTATTTCTTTATAACAGGACTTTTCTCTTGTTTTCTCTTGGGCTGAAAGTTGTGCGCTCCCCGGCGTCCGAACCTGTATGTGGCTTTTGCTGGTGGGCAAGACAAACCTCCAAAACGTCCCGAAACTTGCTTTTCAAAAAATGGCGGGCAACATGTCTACGATCAGTCATACGGCGCCCAGCGACCGGACACAACACCGGCGTACGGCATCGGCTGCTTTCCATTAATTTATCTCCAACCGCACACACAAATGCCATTGTGAAAATAAACAACACACTAAACTCAGTTGGACGGAATAAAAAATGAAATGAAAACCCTGTTAGCTAATGCGATAAGTTGAGCTAGCTAACTACACTTAACTAAGTTAGCTAACTAACTAGAAAGACAACCTGACAGACAGACAGATAAACAAACAAACAGATTTATGGGTTTGTCACTCAGATGCAAAGAACGGGATGACGGATGGGGATGGAGGATGACGTATGACCTTCAGCTATAGTCCTACGTCATTCCCATTTTAGCAACAACCTTCTTTTTTTTTTTTACTTTGTGCACAAAATTAAGTTATTTGTCAAAGAAATTTTGAAGCTTTATCAACATTGTCAGGAAATGACTCGAATGAATATGAAATATCATAGAAAATGCCAAAATACACTGGAGGGGGGGGGGGGGCTTCTACCATCTACCAATATAGAGAAACAGTGTTTGAGAATACACTTAACATTTTTGTTTGTCACCTGTTCTCTGAGTCAGTCTTAATCAATTATAAATACATTTGTTTCATTCAGCAGGTCTACTGTCATGGTAAGGTTTAAGGATAATACGTGTGCCTAAACTTAAACTTGTGTTGATCCAGAGGGTGCTGCTGCCTGCATGGCTGAGAAGGACCTTGGGATACAGCTGGAGGAATGGGAGGGCAGTGAAGAGAAGCAGGATGCACCAGCCATCTCTGCCATGGAGGACTCCTTGCTCTTTGAGAGTAAGAATAATGATTTAGTGACACCTGCAGGGGCAAGAAATCAAGTCGAGAATGTACTTTATTCAGTCAATGATGTCCTCTAATGGTGTAATTTTCTTGAGTGAGGAGTTACTGACTGACAAAATGTCATTTGAGCATTAAACCACGTGTCAATTGGCTTCATTTGCTGCCCTGTAAAAAAATATATTTATCATATTTATCAGATTCTAAATAGTGTTTCTGTCCTAAACAGTTTGCTAATTGCTCCTGTAGCTCAACACCACTCTAATTTATTCTCTTATTTCCCCCCCCCCCCCACCCCGAAACACTCTTCAGAGGTTATCTTGGACAGCAATGGGTCAGGTGAAGCTGCTGGACAGCAGCGGGCTTCTCCCTCTGCCTCAGGAACAGCTAAAATAGCCACCCCGTTTGGTGGTGGTGGTGGTGGTGGAGGAGTGGAAGGGGAGGAGGAGTGGCAGCTGAAGGAGGACCTGATGGGAGCTTTCGAGGGAGCGCTGGACGTCGGAGGCAAACGAGGGGACCTGCGAGGTATCCGGGTGCTGAAGAATGACCGTGTCATGGGAGCCCGTGCCGGCGGCGGGCCCTGCTTTGGAAACTGCGAGGATGACGAGGGAGCCGAGTGGGTAAGTGTACATGCCTACATACTTTTCACAACACAGAATTATGTTTGAGTTATAGTCACCAAAGTATGTGAGATCTGGATGTGACTGAAGTGTGTGTACAGCCAAACTGAACGTGAGTTGCCTTTTTGTCATCAGATCACCTTCCAGGTAAAGCGGGTCAGGAAGGCTAAGGTGGACGGGACAGAGAGCGTTGCCAGCTCTGATGACGGTCAGAACGGAGAGTCGCTGCCTGGAGGACACTCTGTCTTGGAGATAAGTGGGCCAACCATCCCATCGCCTGGCCCTTCAGGTACAACACACACCTGCATGAACACAGAAAAAGCACTGAGGTGCAGGACTTCACTCAACTGAGAGAGATGTCTTTTTTTTTGTGTGTTTTCGTGCAGGCCGCTGGAGGGACTACACAAGTCTTGGCTGGCCAGGGCCGGAGGAGTGCCAGCGGACACGAAGGGTAGACCTTACCACTGTAGCAAGCACCTGGTTGGCTGTTTCTGCCAAGAACATTGAGTAAGACTCTCACTGTCCCGATCGCGGTCACATTTTCATTTTATGTTATATTATAACTAGGGATGTTTATAATTAACCGTTAACCGACATTAGGAATTTTAATGCTATTGGTTAAACGGTTAAAAGAAATATTAAAAAAATAGCTAAAAAGCTGAGCAAAACTCAGAGGAGCGGTTTGTCACCTTAAAGGAGAATGGCTGGTCCACCTTAACAGCCCACCTTAAGAGAGTCTGAGTGCAGCGTTGGTAGATACAAGAAGTTTGCTCGGGTCTTGAGTTGAGGAGTTGTAGCATTTATTCACCGATAAATAACCGGTACACACACAGCTATAACGCTACCGACAACCCCACACTCACACACGGTCTGTCGGACACTCGCTGATGTTAAGCAACGCTGACGGACCGGATGTATATGTGTGACTATGGCGAGCACGAAGCCACCAGCAACGCTACAGCTGCTAACGTAGCACAAAACACACACACTGTTTGTCGGACACTCGCTATCGTTACACCGGGCAGACACACAGCTGACAACCTCACAGCTAAACTAAATGGTGCGGCGGAGAGTTACTGGGAAAGTGGCTGCATGTGTCCACGACAATACACGCAGCACTGTGGCTGCTACAGTAACTCTCCCAGACGGATGAACTGGGGACTCAGTTGTCTGTTTTGCTCATACACTGCAGCTGGCGCACCGCTACATGCGGCGCACTAATCATGTCGGTTAATAATCGGTTAACGAGGGTCGGTTATCGGTTAAAAAAAAAATTCAAAATTAGCATCCCTAATTATAACGGGTAATAAACTGTATATATAACTGTGAATTTAGTTGGCACTGAAACATTGACCGTGTTGTAGGGAGTCACGAGAAGCGTTACTTTGGTACCAAGTCAATGCCAAAATTCTGAAAAAGTGAGGGTACTCGTTTTTCTACAGTACCGTAGGTACCATCAGGGCTCAAGCCGAACAGCGTCCCGTCGTCCCACTGACAATAGACAATGTGTTTGGGACGCAGTAAACTCACTATCGACGCATCTTATTTTTCCCTGATAACGCTATATTGCGAACAACAAATCCCACGTTGAAATCGGCAGGACGAGAGCTAGTTAAGACGAGAGCTGCTTACTGGCTGGTAACACCTAAAGTTAACTAGGTGCCATTGATTTACATTATTATGCGGCTCTGTTTAGTAAAAGTGAGTACTGGGCGAAGGTAAATTCTAACGTTATCATGATGTGTTCAAATGTAATCTTGAATCGAGAAACTTGAATGAATACAGTTGCAAGGAGATGTTTTCATAGCATTATAAAATGGATAATAATAGAGAGGGGATTATGACCTGTTTAACTTCCTAACAAAAACCAGTATGCAAACGGTGTGTATGTTGAAGTACATGGGATTCATTGATTTACTTTTTTTTTTTTACCGCGGTATTGAAGTAGTATCGAGAATTGTGGAATTTCACTAGTATTGGTATCGACTACTAAATTTCTGGTATCGCGACATCCCCACCATGTAGTACACACTGTTAGTTTTGGGAGTGACTGCTCCGATGTGTTCTCTTTTTTTGCCCACAGAACCACTGGGAAAAATAATATCCACAAAGCCTTTACGACACCTTAGAAATGTGTGGAGTGTTTTAACAAATACCTGTTTAGTGTTTAGACATAGAAAACAGGAAAAGGAAAACAAAGGAGAAAAAAGAAAACATTGCTGCCTCATTGATGTACTTGCATCACATTTTTTTGTCTTATGTTTGATTTCCTCTTTTCTGTCTCTTTTTCTCAGCATCACAGAGCACATAGACTTTGCCACTCCACTCCAGGAGCCAGCTGCTGAACCTTTATGCAACGCCAACCTAGCTGCCAGTATGCACACCCTCGACCACCTGGCAGGGGTGGCCAATCGTGCCGCCATCCACTACACCGGGGAGAGCCAACTGCGTGAGGTAGGCCGAGGCAGAAGCCATAGATTACAAGAACTAACATGCGTACTCTTCCTTTACTATACCTAAACAGTATGGAGTTCCACTAACTGTGTTGCTCTATTGAAAGATGTCAAAAAAGATGTCAACAATAATTAAATAAGTAACTAAACTAACAGAATGACAGACCAGAGTTTCAGTTCCACAGGTGTACTTACCCATAAAGCATGTATTATATGAAGCTTTTTGTAATTTAATGAAAAGAATTCAAAGAACTTGTGCTGGGCACCACAACAAATCAAACATTTCCGGCAGTGTAGTTAACATCTGAACCTAAAAAAAAAGGTTTAACAGCCAGGATAGGTTGAGTTAAAGAACATGAAACAGGTGTAGATAATGCATGGTCAAGGTCGATCCTAATGTATCGAAAGTGTCAATTGGAAAATCATTATTATACTCTGTAGGAAAAAAATGACATAATTGACAGTCAGACTATTATTAAATAATCAGAACAGTGACCACGGAGGCCACACTGCTCATCTCTATTTTTACAAGGCTGGTCTACATTTTTCCCTACACGTGGCCCTATTCTCTATAAACAGATTTGACAAGATTTTGGGATCGGAAGTGTCCTGGTTTCTGTTTGTAGTCCCAGTAGTTACGGTCTACGGTAGGCGAAACGCCGAAAATGCAATCTCAGAATCCACCGGCTATCGTCTGACGATGATTTAGCTTTTTATTAAGTGGCTCGTAAACTGCCTACTTGTGAAAGGATCCGGTCGTACCCGTCATCTCTCAACTCCAACTCCAGTCTCTCATCTCAAGTTGTTAATCTGACTGTAAACAATGAGCAGCGCACGGAAAAGGAAGTCGTGTCCCGGATATACGTCAGACCGGCACGTACGAGTACTTCACAAAAAGTCAAGGCCGCGCCCCTTTTCCGGGAAAGACACCCGAAGCTCCCATCGACTTCGATGCAGTTGGACGTATGTTTGGATTGTAATTTTGAAAAGATCGTACGCATTCACCTCTTGTTAACCATACGTTTGTTTTATACACACGTCTAATTATTTCGCAACCTTGCTTGAACCTTAGCGTTCGTGATACAGGTTGATCGCGGTCATGTCCCTTCAGTCTTCCCCCGCCCAACACAGTTGCCGGATTGATTGAATCCCGTTAGGCTAAGTGTTGTCTGTACATAACCAACCTGTTAATAGTCAACTGTTGGATCTATAGGCTGAGATTTAGTTGGAGACGACAGTCTGATGCTGCTATAAAGTTAATGTATGAATGTATGACTGTATTACTGCAGCAGCCTCACACTAGAGCTAACGTTAGCTAGACATGCTAGTCAATGTCACCAGCATCATTTAGCGATTTACCACACTGACAGTGAATATTCACGTATCGTATGTGCCTCAAATATATGTGTGAAAGTCTCCGTTGACCCGCTACACAGCAGCTTTTCATCATTTTCTCTCCTGTGACAGCGAGTTTCTTTCCCCCAAAAGGGAGCGCAGCCTCGGCAATGACGCCATGCCGGTCTGGTCTATAGCTTGTAGCCACAAAGCTCCTCTGTTAGATCTTTTTTAGGACATGGCAGGGGAACAAATCAGAGATCAGCGTTTTTGGATTTATTGTTGGTGCAACCAACTTCACAGCAACTCTTCGACATATCGTTATCACTATTACCGCTTTGTTTAAAGTAGAAGTTTGGAGACATGTTTCAACTTCTTCTGTTTACTCTGTTGCTTTCTATGAAGGACACGGGATTGGTTTCCCCCAAAAGGGGGGCCTGGTCATGATAGCCTACCCTGATGACGTATTGCCGGTCTGATGTATCCGCTGGCTACACCAGAAACCTCAGAAATACAGCCCCTTACACCCAGAGGCTTATCTGTCGTCAGACCGATGGGTTCCAAAATTGTAAAAAAAAAAAAAAAAAGACATAATTGACAGACTGTTCAGAACAGCCCCACTTCTTAGTTAATAGTCGCACATGTGTCTCTTCTTGTCCAAACCCCCCCAGGTCCTGCAGAACCTCGGCAAAGATAAGTTCTCCCCTCAGTCCTTTGAGCAGGTGGGAACACGCATCGCTAAAGTACTGGAGAAGGTAAGGGCTCCTCACATCTCTTCGTTAAAGAGAAACTGTTGTATACAAATGATGGATGTTTTGACATCTTGAATTTCACCTGAATGTACAACAGCAAAGACAGATGGCAGATCTTTTTTTTTTCTGCATTTTTCATTCCTTCCTACAATACTCCATACCCTGCAACACTTAACTACTATCAAAATACTAATGTTTATGTGACTTGGAAAGCATCAGATGACACACACACACACTAAATAGTGTGCTATGTAAAAACGCTTTCAGTTGCATAAACACATGCTCATTAGCCAACTCTTTAAAGCTCTGCTGCAGCTATTCAGAATACCCTCAGCTCTTCCCTCCAAAACTGTATCTGGCAAACAGAAGCACTCCATTGCAACTGCAGGAAAAAATATTAGCAAGGATTTGAAGTGTCATTGCTGTGCATAATTAAGAAGTAACACCAGAGCCATTTTAACACCCTACTATTACTACACAGAACCAATTACTATAGACTTAAATTGTACATTTAACCCTCTCCTTCTCATCCCTGACTGCAGAATCAGACATCATGGGTGTTATCCAGCATGGCTGCACTGTACTGGAGGGTGAAAGGTCAAGGCAAGAGAGCCATCGATTGCCTGCGACAGGCCCTCAACTACGCCCCCCATCACATGAAGGCAAGTTAGATATCAACTGTTCCCAAACGGTTAACCCACCTGGTGCTTCCACTAAACAAAGGATTGTTTTAAACATGGTTCCCCCCGTCATGAAATTCCTGGAAAAGTTATGAAATAAGAAAAACTGTTTTCCGGGCCTGGAAATGGTTTGCAAAATGGTTTTGGAAAAGTTTTGAATGTACATTGTTTTGGCTGTTATTTAGAATATGGTCAGAAAAATCCCAAAACCTGTAACATTACGCAAGGGTCTAGTGGCTCGGGCCTCGGCCTTGCTTCACCCTGGTGCTTCGGGCGGGGTTTTCCCGCGGCGTGCGTTCGGCCGTTTTCGCTTGGGCCTCTCGTCGCCTGTCCGTGTCCGACCAGACACCGGAGGGATTATTAATAATATTTTACATTACTTTTGTAACAGTAAGATTACATTAATTCTAAGGTGAGTTTTTTCCGATATCATCATGCTAAAATGGACTGTAAATCCAAATTTTATAGCTGATATTTAAAAAAATCAATCTCCCTTGGGGGACATGCCTCCGGACCCCCCTTCACATCTCCGTCACCTCATGCCATCATTACTTTCAAATTGATAAATACCGCAGAAACGCTGACATTCACTTAAACCAATGCGAGATTAGTGAAAATAAAAGAATATGGATGCAACAATGAGGCTCTTACTCTAGTGTGCTATGCCCTAGGATAGATGGTGTAACAAAAATGTAGTCCCTGTTGGGCATAGCACACCGGAGAGCCAAGAGCCTCATTATTGCACCCTATGATCACTAGGGATGGGGAAAGAATAGATTCACCTATGTATCGCGATTTTTTTCTTTTTTACGATTTTGAAATCGATTTTTTTAATGCCAGAATCTATATATTTGCTTCATTCGAGTCTATGCGGAGGTAGAAGGATGTTAGAGCTTTTATTGTTGTAGTCTGAGTAACGTGACGTCATATCCGTTCCGTATCCTTCCACCAAAACAAACCGCAGCCAGCCAAAACGAGGAAGTACAAAACAGCGGAGGGTCTGCGTGGATACGACCTGGACCCTCACATTTTAAATCCAACGTGGTAAACACTACACATACAGTAAAGTATGGAAACACTTTGGGTTTCACACATTGTCAGGAAAAGCAGAGCTAGACATCACGGCTAAAACTGCATGCTAATTCTGTCATGGACAGGAAAGGTTATCGTATTGCGATGAGTGACGCAATCCGTCACTCTCATCTCTGTGGTCAAATCAGCCGCTACAACTGTAGAGCACCCATATACTGACACTTATGTTAAATGCATTCAAACGGTCCCGATGGAGTTGACCATGGATGTATAAAGAGAACGGAGCTGACAGGAGAACTAGCGAAGTTAGAAGAAGTATACACGTGTGACTACATCCGTTTTTCAAAATAAGGTGTAAACAAAAAGAGCTGTTTATACAAAATACATATATGGAAATAAGGTAGATTGGATTATATTCACCAGAGGTATAAAACGTTACATGTCCCTTATAACTTAAAAAGAAAATACAACTAATTTGTAAGAGAAATGTCTTTGTTCTTTGATTTTTGAGTTGCTGGAAAAATGTAATAAATAATTCCTGACAATGTCTGATATAATTGACTTCAGGACGTCTCTGACTACATACATGCTGAAAATCAAACATTTTTACTGTATTAATTTAGATATTTCCCAAAGTAAAAGTCCCTAGAAGTGTATCTTTCAACTTTTTCCCATGGTCTAGTGTTAAAAAAGTTAACAAAAATCGCAAAAAAATCGTAATATTGAATCACAATACATAATCGCAATATGAAATTGCTCTCAAATGGAGCTGCCTATGGACGCAAAACGAATTTCAGTGCAAACTGACAATAAAGTTGTATCGTATCGTAATACATATCGAATCGCCACCCAAGTATCGTGATAGCATCGAACCGGGAGATAGGTGTATCGTCCCAGCCCTAATGATCGCTATATAGGCTTACCTATTTTAAACTACTTATATTAAGTCATGGAAATGGGGAAAATATTATGGAAAAGTTTTGAAAAGTCATTGGTAAAAAATGTGTGGGAACCCTATTTAAACTGTTTATGGAAATAATCTGTTCTTTTTTTGCCTCCTGTATATTGAACCAGGACGTTCCCCTCATCAGCCTGGCCAACATCTTCCAGAACGCTCGGCTATGGGAGGACGCTCTAACGGTCGCCCGTATGGCAGTAGAAATCGCCCCGCACTTTGTCGTCAACCACTTTACCCTCGCAAACGTCTATATAGCAATGGTAATGGCTACAATCACGTTTCCTGACACTGTTTGATAATTCTTTGTTTGCCTGTAGTGACATGATCCACTGCTCAGCTCCTCGAGTTTAACCACTGCAAAACAAAAAGTCAAATGCATTTATCAAGCAGTGATGCCGGTCATGTGTCGTCACGGTGACGCGGTTTTTGTGTTTCTCGTCGACAGGAGGAGTTTGAGAAAGCCATGCGCTGGTACGAGTCTACTTTGAAGCTGCAGCCAGAGTTCGCCCCCGCCAAAGATCGACTAAGAACCATTCAGTGTTACCTGCTCACCAAGAGGGAGCGCCGTCAGCCCTGAACCGCTGAACCAGTCTGATCACAGGAGTAACCCCACACAGTCATAAACACTCACACAGACACACACACTCATCTGAAAACCACAGATAAGTAGGACAAAATTAAAAGTGTAGGACACTTTTTAATGTGGTTAAAAGGTGAGTGATCAGGATTCATATCCAGTAGAATCTGGCTTCTTAACGCCCCCCAAAGAATTAGGTTTGAAACGTCACAGAGTACAACTGTAGATACTTTTGCCCCACAACTTAATCTGTCAAAATGCAGGACCTCTTGTTATCTAGCAATCAAGATGTTATGATTGTCAGACACAGTTTTTTTCTTCTAGGTTTTGCTTGAAAAATGGAAGCGGGATAAATAAGGTTTTGCAAATCCCAGTTTAAACCTTCTGCAATATTTTGATTCCAATCTGTGCTAATTGGAAAAGAAAAGCTCACATTTCTTGAAGACGTTTTGGTGTGAGGTGGCGTCTGGGTGGTTCTCAAGGATAATAACGTACCACAGCCTGCAGATGGCGCCATGTTTTGATGTAACAAATCATTTCAAATGAAAAAGGATGTTATACAGTATTTGCTTTTGCAGTCTTTTAGCTGAGATGGTAAGGAATGTACCTCTCAACTCAGAGGTTAAAGGAGTTTGAACTGAACAATATATGCCCACACTATTTCTGCTTCATAAAATGGATGGGAATTCTCAGTTTTTTGCACTTTTTTTCTATATCATTCCTATTTATATGGGACCTACAAACTTTTTGATTTTTTGCTCCAAGGTAATTAAATACAAAAGAGAGAAACTGAAATATGCTATTACATTTGCTTCTTAACTTATGGAAACCATAAGGCAGAAAATGGTTTTGCCATTGACCATATATATAAAAAAAAAAAGTGGAATCTGTATTTAATGTACAGTATTAAAGACAGTGTGTGGATTTCGTTAGATCATCTCTCTGCGTCAATCTTTGTCTCTTTGGGAAATAAAAATAAAGTGTCTGGACTCCTTGAAGCGTATATTAAACTTTAGAATTTATAGCATTTCACCATTAAGACTTCACAGTCGCTCTAAATGAATCGGTGATTGAAAACTGCTCTCATAAACATGACTTCAACCTTTTTCTAGTTAACATTTTAAAACCGGCCTAATGGGGGCAGTGTCGGACCATTTTTTTGGCACACTCCTTCTATCAACCCCTACAATCTCCCTCTTTCTGTATGATGGCCCAAAATGCATTTTATATCAGGTTAAAGGTCAATTTTGTGATCAAACAGCAACCCAGGTTGCGATATCTTGCATATTTTAAGGACAGACCGCAAACAGCCACATGTCATCAATGATCCATAATTCAAACATCCAAAACTGTTGCTCAGTTGTCACACCCAATATTTTTTTTTTAATCGAAGAGAGAGTATAAGGTTTACACTTTGTAATGGTTTTCATAATGACCTGAAATAGACTCGTGTTTTTAATAGGGCTGTCAAAGTTAACGCGATAATAACACATTAATGCAAAGTTGATTTAACGCCACTAATTTCTTAAACCGTTAATGCAACTTGTGATTTTTAGGTTGTGGGTTTAGTACCTAGTACTAGCTTGTCGCGTAGGAGGCTTAATAACAGACCAAACTTGCGCTAAATTTTGGCGAGGAAAAAACTGACATGGCCATTTTTCAAAGGGGTCACTTGACCTCTGACCTCATTTTTACGTTAAATGCAGTACCTGTGAGGGTTTCTGGATAATATTTGTCATTGTTTCAATGCAACCATATTTGCCCACTCCCATGTTGATAAGAGTATTAAATACTTGGCAAATCTCTCTTTAAGGTACATTAAGAACAGATAAAAAAAATAAATGTGCGATTAATTGCAATTAACTATGGAAAATCATGCAATTAATCACGATTACATATTTGAATCGATTGACAGCCCTTATTTTTAGTTATAATGGTATCATTATTTTTACTGTAAAATATAGCAACATAAGGTCACATTCTGGGTTGTGTATTGAGCTTATCTTTAATCTAATGATCAGATTAATGCATTGAAGTCTTAAAAGAGTCAGATTTAATTATTGCTGTCGGTCACATTTGTGCTCTTCCAGTTTCACTCAACTCTGGCCTGTAGATTAATTCAGAGATTGATGAACATCTTCAGTCAGGCAATGTATACACTCAGCCTTACTAATGCTATTTTTTTTATTTGCCTCTAATATTCCTGCTCTTTATTGTTTTCAAGTACTCGGATAGCGCCATCAAGCTTTTTTCTTCTAATTCAGTCATTCATTTTTGTTTTTTTGTTTTTTTGTAGTAGTGTTCAAACGAGAACACTTGAGGTCCAGAGATCATTACATAACCGGTCATATATATACAGACACATACAGTCAGAGAGACAAGCTAGAAACAAGGTAAAGCACACTTATACACGCAAAGGGGACAGACATAGACAATACATAGCTAGCCAGATTATACTATGAAATAATAACAATAGTACTAATGATAGTATTAAATAAAAAAAGGGGGGGGAGTCAAGGAGGGGAAAAAAAAAAAAAATGAATGCCATTTATAAAGATACTGACATCAAAATAATTTTTGAGTGAACACATTTTCTACTTTGCACCAACTTCCAGAGTTTACAGGCAGTGAGTGCACGTTACTAAAGCAACCCAGCAATTGTGACGGCGGGTCCATGAAAAATGATTTGAAAAACAATGAAATGATTCAAACTTTTTTTGTGGAAATTGAAAATAAAGACACTCTGGACCCATGAAGTAATGCACAAAACACTGTAAGGGGTTAAAGTGTAACGATTGTCATTACAATGGAGATACACAAACCTTACTATGAAGAAGTCAGGTGGTGGTGGCATCTCATGGATTCTTTTTACACAGCATATTATATTATTGTACTTCAGAGGACAACGAATCAAAATACTACTGGCTCTTAGCCAAAAGCAAAAAACTCTATCATCCAATGCTAAACTTCCAGGTGAACACATGATCCTTGTATGTCGTGTTCACGCCCTCGGCTCATGTTACTGGTCATCTTAAACACGTTCGCATTCCTGAACGTCATAAAACCAGTTTCCAGATGGACTACACATTCCACAGCATCGTAAAAAAAAAACAGCGTCCATTGAGCTGAGTTGAACAGTAATCAAGAGTGAAATAATGATAAACTAACGTTTCATACACACTTACTTTCACATTTTCAATAAAGGCACATGTTGAATTATGTCACAACTAGGGCTGTCAAAGTTAACACGATAATAACAAGTTAACGCAAATTTGTTTTAACACCAATAATTTGGGGCTGAGGATACTGGTATCATATGAAAGTAAAAAAACCTAAGGAATCCATTGGTACCAACCATGTCATACTAGCTTGCTGCAAAGGAGGCTAAATAACGCTCCAAACTTACGCTAAATTTAAGCGAGGAGAAACTGGCATGGCCGTTTTCAAAGGGGTCCCTTGACCTCTGACCTCAAGGTATGTGAATGAAAATGGGTTCTATGGGTACCCACGAGTCTCCCCTTTACAGACATGCCCACTTTATGATAATCACATGCAGTTTTGGGGCAAGTCATAGTCAAGTCAGCACACTGACACACTGACAGCTGTTGCCTGTTGGGCTGCAGTTTGCCATGTTATGATTTGAGCATATTTTGTATTCTAAATGCAGTACCTGTGAGGGTTTCTGGACAATATCTGTCAACCTTGCAGTTCAAAAGCTGTCTATTTGAATACGATGTTGCCGATGCAGCGTGGAGCATCTTAGAACAAAGATGGAACAGCGCGTCCACAAAAAAAAAAAGGTGCATCCACATAGTATCCTTGTGAAGCAGCACTTTTTTTTTTCCCCTTGAAATTGCAACAGCTAAAAATGGCACAAGCACAGTGCAGCCTGCTATTTTTAGAATCCTGTAAAGGAACAAGATGGTTGCAGAGGAGCTGAAGTGTATGCACAGACTCCTATAAATACGAGCACAACACATGAGAGGGCAAATTGGAGCGGCTGGCTACACATTTCCCGCCCGTCTCCTTCAGATTTCGGCTACCGCTGAGGACAAACGGGCTGCTGCGTTGCTAATGGACATTATTTATTGTTAGCCCCATCGGTCTATTCCTGTGCAGCCCGAACCCCCCCCCCCCCCCCCCGCTCTGTTTTGGAATGTTTCTCAATGAATAATTGACTGGAGCGGTATTTTTGACCAGCCCTGTCTTGGGTGCAGTGTATAAATAGCTCATGTGCAGCAAAGCGTGCATGGATTTGTCAGGGGCGTTAGGCCTGGGAGTAGGAGCCCTGTTATGTAATAGGCATGTGAGTTGGCACACCATAGAGACGCTGCATTGAATGGGTGTGTGTGTGTGTGTGTGTGTGTGTGTGTGTGTGTGTGTGTGATGCTCTGTACCCATTGAGTGTTCAGAGTGATAGTATACTCACTGGGAGTCCTTTGTTAAGTCTGCAGCAGCTGAGGCAGCTCGTTTTATTATTGCATTAGCAACACAAACGTACGTGCACCTTACATACATTACAATAATGCACTTTGTTATACATACATATTACATACATAATCTATTCGTGTGCAACACAAAAACATAAAATCAACAAACTTTCGCAGTTATCTATTTATGTGCTGCTAAATAGATGCTGAAAAGTCATTTGGGGTTGAGGAACATTGGGACAAGCGGGCAACATTTGGAAGTTGTTCCGATGCAAAACTTTTGATGCCCATTTCCACATCAGAATTGTGTTATCGCACCTCAGAGCGTGCGGATATATTTGGCTCAGGACTGCCGAATATAGTAACACTGAATGGACGTTGCTGCAAGATATTACATAATGATAGTGAATTTCCTACGCGGACATGAAAGGAGATGACTATTTTAAAGACACAGAGACTCAGAGTGGAGCAAGACCTGAAACACACAGGGAAAGAATGTCAGTTTGTCTGAATGTCTTTCTCATTTATGGTGTAGAATTACAAACATTTGCATGCATTGTTGAATTATCATCTGATGTGACGGCAACTTCTCAGCTGCTGCAACAAAATATGATCTGAGACAGGACAGGTTATGTAATGTTTTCTAGATATCAGAGGAAAATTACAGTGTATTGCTTCCTCAAATAAAGAGAAAATATTGTAGCATATGCACATTATAAGAAGAATATAAAATGCCCAATAATAAAACAAAAGAAAGTATGTATTCCATAAGCTTGCAGTTGGCTTTTGCATCACATTAAGTAAAAATCCAAAGTATTTTGGCACGTACTGTACATGCAAGTTCTTATTTTACGTGTAAACATTTATTAATTCTTCATATATACACACACCATAGTAAAATATCGTAAGTGGTTATGTACAGAATAAATGGACAGTTCTGATCTGGGTTTTTGTGTTTGAGGTTGAGGATGTGCATCTGAAGATCAACACATACAGTAAGTCATAGAAGCCCACACCATGAAGTAGAATACTATGGCAGCAAAAATCTATTTTCTCCACCATTTGCCCTTTATGTTTCGGCATACATTCATCTAAATACTGCACTAGTTCACTAGACATTCATAGAGCATGTTGAAGAACTGTTGTCTCCATCTTAAATCTGAACTCACTCCTGAACTGACTGTGTGTAACTGCTGCACTGTTGCTGTAGTACCATGGACAGCTCCAAAGTAACGCCATCCCACTCTCTCCTCAGCATTCAGCTGTACCGATGAACTTACAGACCTGTTCACACAGATGGGTGGTGAGAGGTAAAAACAACATAATTTAGAAAGTTGTTAGGCTACCACGAACTTCCAGAATGGCTTCGAGGCACCTCGACGTTTCTGGAGTTCTAGTGAAGGCATTGTCATCGTGGAATAGACCACTCCCATCAGGTTTTTGTTCTTTTACATAGCACATCTTACGTCTTTTCTTACACTTTCCTATAATTATGATTATGTGCACAGGCATAAGTCAAATACCAGATCAGGACAAGAAAGTCTTAAAGGGGAACTACGCCCATTTTCAAAATTCATACATGTTATTCCTAAAGGCCAAGACAGTCCAAAAATACTAGTAAACATGAACAACTCTCTCCCAAATCCTAAAAAATAGAGTGCTAAAACTCAAACTTGTGATGTCATGAAGTATAAAGTCTGAAAGTGCTCCATAATGAATGGGGAGAGATGTTCTAGACCAGGGGTTCTCAAACTTTTTGGGGCCTTATAGGGGAGACATTTTTCCAAGGACCCCCTCTTAATCCTAACACCATATTAGGCATATGCTTACTACCATTTATACTCTTAGATGCCTGTTGGAACTATTTGTATTCTAAAACTTTTCAACCTAAATACTACTATGCCTAAATACTAGTGATGAACAGAAACATAATTGAAAGCTTTCAGAAAATTGACAGTAGCAATAAGCCTAACAAAGTCCTAGTAATAAATCCAGATATTTAAACTCACCAATCTAAAGCTGACTTAAAATAACAAATTTATTGCTGTGTGTCACAATCATATCAGAGTTTCTATTGGCCCTATAAGCTCAAATCTGTGGGAGTAATGGACACAAAATGCTTGTTTTTATTGGTGCAAATGGTCCCCATCTGTAGATTTGAACTTTTTAATGATACAGCACAATTTTGTAATTATAGCAAAATATTTTGCGGACCCCCTGACAGAGTGCCACGGACCCCTGGGGGTCCCAGGACCCCACTTTGAGAATCACTGTTCTAGATGACATTAAGAGCACCCAGGGGGATGTTCTGAGTATATATACTTTCTGTTTCACAACTGACAACACTACAACAGAATAATGCTCATTTGAGAATAAAAAAAAAAAAAATCAGTCTTCCATTCATTGTTAATGGAGCAGCTCCAGACTTTATACAAGTTTGAGACTTACTTCTCTGGTTTCTGGCTTTGAGAGAGAGTCGCTCATGTTGACACATATTGACTGAGCTTCACTAGGCCGTGGAAATAACATACTGGGGTTCTTAATTTGGGTGGTGTTCCCCTTTAAACAGTCTTTGGATTTCAAGTCCTAATCCAGTCTGTAAACAAAATGTATACCATTTCCAGAATTAAAATCAAAGTTATAGTTTGAATCAGGACGACTCTGAAACAATGTAATTCATGATTTGTCGTGTCTAAGTCATGTGAACCGAGTCCACACCTCGATTGTACATCAATTCTCTGTTTCTTCTCCTCTTGGAGCAGCTTTCAGGACTCTTTCAGACTACACCTTTGGCTTTGCATTCAAAATATTTGACTTTTTTTGTGTGCGCACTAATGTTGATTCACACAGAGAAACTATTTGATCTTTTTGGGGTTGAAATCCGTAAGGATAGAGTCATACACTGCATTCAGCTTTTTGCAACCATCTTCTTCTTTCATTTTCTGTGAACATCCACTATCAACCTTGTGAAGGGGCTACAAAGTTACAATAACTTCAGGTATTCATATGGAGGAGCTCTGAGTACCTGGTATCATCCCTCTATGATCACACACCCTCGTAGTTTGTCACAGCACACCAAGGTTCACCGGTGTGCACGATGTGCGTGACATGTCTGTGTATTGTATTATAAATAGGCTTGATTATTTACGTTAAAGATAAATTATATTTGCATTTATAAAATCAAAGGCTGTCCTCGACCGAAAGAATTCTTAGTCGACTTACACTCCACGATTTTGTCAACTGAATCGATTAGTTGGTTTTAATCGATAAAAAATCATCAGTAATTTGGATATAATGACGAAGTGGGTGAAGGCAAATAATAAAACATCTAGAACAGTCTGGTAAGTTGAGAAAATCACATCACTTTACTGTAATTCAGCCTTTAAAACAAGAGACAACACTTATGCAATATCACGATATTACGATATCTATAATCTAAGATTATATCTAGTCTCTTATCACAATATTGATATAATATCGATTTACTGCCCAGCCCTAATCGTCAGATCTGTAAAACTGAGTTTCTCCACAAAGAATCACACAAAAGCACCACTTTAAATCCTGTCTTTACCAGAGGTGTGCTCATAAGATTCTTGGAAATAAGTCATTCAGGCATGAAAAAGCATAAAAAGTGACTAATCAACTAAAGAAATCTTAGTCGACAAGACCAAAAAACGACTGATTAGTTAAGGGGGTGCAGCCCTAATAATGTAAAATCTAAATTAAAATATAAAAATCTAAGTCATCCTGCATCAATTGCAAATACACAAAACGTCATAAAACATCCAAATTAAACATAGTCACACAGAAAAAAAATGGAACAGAAGTTGAAAATCTCCTGTAAATGCAATGCCTTGAAAATCCTACAGGTTGCAGCTTTAATGAATGAGACGGCGGCGTCTCATTCTTAAAGAGATACATTGATAAAGAAAAAGGAAAAACATCATCTGACGGAGGATCGTGTTATATTTGTGTCGTGGGGGGGGGGAAACCAGATGCAGCCTGGAAAGCTGTCCTGCTGTGTTTATGTTTCGCCTCCTCTCGTACAGTAGTATAGGCTATACCCTGAGCAGAGAAACCCGCAGCGCCAGGCATGTTGAGTATGGGAGAGTTAAAAATAGCATCATCGGTCGGCCAAGCGGCGCTCCGTTACTACGCGTTTCAGCATTCTGCCCTGTGCAGGGGGGGAGAGTCTGCAGGACTGAGACCGCGGCAGCCTGGAATCAGCCTTCCAACCTGCATCACCACACTCATCAGGGCCACATCTGGGCCACATCTGGCTCTGCTGGAGGGGGTTAAAACCCCAAGACCCGGAGTCATTTAAAACCAACATACAGATTAGAAATAGGAGCCGATGTTTGAGGGAAAAGCATCCAAATCTGACATCGGGTGTTGGTTTGTCTCACGGTGGTCACACAATGGAGCTCATAATTTACTCTCCAGTTTAATTTGAGAGGAAAATGCTAAGGCCTTTTGCTTCCAGTGACATGAAGGAAGAGGTTTGACTCCTCCAGCCAGCAAACAATGAGCCCTTAAAGGAGGAGGAGGAGGAGGAGGAGGGGGCTGCGCCTTCTTTAGCCTATCCTCTGCTATTTGACATTTTCCAGCGCATGTTCCATTGGACAGTCGCTGTTTTTTTTGAGACAACGGAGGCTCCTGCTTCCACCTTTCAAAGTGGGAGATTCTCCACCTGACGTCAATAGTGACTGACGCAGCCCCCAGGAGGAGAAGGAAGTCTGTTGTATTCTTCCATTTAAATTCAATATAAAGCAGGACGCGTAAAACATCACATCACATGAGCTTTGTGTGAGCATTTTAGTCACATTTTTTTGTTTTTTTTTTTTTTTAATTTGATAGGATCGGGGCGGCTGCGATCGCGCGCGTATGTTTGCGCGTAAAGGGGTGGTGATGGTGGTGCGTTCAAATCATAAATGCGTAAAAAAGCCAAATTCTGCACACTTGCGTGATTCCGTTGAAATCCGGGCGTGCAGTTTTTTCCACAGCATCATTATTAGGGAGATGCTCTGACGTGCGTGCACGCGCATCCATCGTTCAGAGAGGGAGGGGGAGAGAGACGCGGGAGCGCGCTCCGGCTCTCCAAACGCTGCACGCTCGAAATTCCTCCAAGGAACCTCTGCGAGCTTTTTTCCTTTTTTTCATCACGCGCGAGCTAAAAATAGAAACGGGGTTGGATCGTGATCCAGAAATAGATAGGGGGCATCACTCCTATAAAAGGCACACACCATTCAAGAGTACAGTGTGTGCACGGTTTTTGAAGAAGCGGAAAGCCAGAGCAGCTTTTTTATGGAGAAACGGGCTCTTTTTTATGCTACTTTTCGTGTTTTTTGGAAAGGAGGCTCCTGCTGCTACAACGGTGAGTTATGAACCTTTTCTCTGGCTGCACCTGATTCTATTTCTTTTCTGTCTTGAAGGGCTCTGCTGTATGTGTGCTTTTTTATTCACACCACTGCAACACGTAGAGAGTAGCAAATGTTTGATGTGTGCGGAGAGGAGAAGAAGCGCGATGTCATGAGTGTTTTGTGTGGATTTCTGCTATTTTTTTGCAGCATGCTTGAAGGGATATCTACACCGGGAATCACCCTCAGTTCTGATTTAAAAAGGGTGGATGTCAGTTTGCTGTAGTTGATCACACCGTTATTATCCTTTTGTTGTTGGTTCAGGATGTACCAATAGAATATTTTGTGAATTATATTGAAGATGCTGTGAGTGGGGAGCTGTCCTCTGGCTGTGGTGCTGAAGTGCTTTTTGCTCTTCTCCACAGAGCCTTCCTTACAACACCACTGTGGTTATATTCTGATAAGTTTCACGCACCAGGTTTCACATAAAAGGATTTAGGAGATCTTATTCTCGATGCTCGCTCTTTCAATCTTTTGCCATTTTTAAACGCGCACATCTCCATCATCACCGTCCTCACAGCAGAAAGCCGAGAGGGCGAGCAGCCTCTCATCCCAGCCGCTGCTGTACCTTTACGATCCCATCCTTGTTTGCAGTTTTTTTTTTTTTTCTTCCCTCTTTTGTGCACGAAGAGTCTCGAGTCGTGACTGCTAAAAGTGAGTAAGGCGCGTGCTGCGTCAGTGGCGTCTGGCTCCGGTGCGCTCGAGACAGATGGGGGGGAATCGTGACCGGCTGGGAGACGCGTCCGCGGAATGAAAGGTTGGACGGCACCAATGAAAACGGAGCGAGGGTGGGGCCCCCCTGCCTCGGCAAGCTGGAGGCTCTGGAGCCAAATTAACCCTTTGCAAATAAAAGGGAACTTTACTATTAATGAAAAACTGGAGGCGCTGGTCGCTTTCAACTGGTGTTTTTTCTCTCTCCGCGTATAAGGAGCCACAGATGGGGAAAGCACACATCAGATAACGCTTAATCATCTGTTGTTGTTTGGTTTAACGTCGGCACTGGTGTCCATATAGTGGATGTTGGAGGGGGTGGGGGGGTGGGGGGGTAATGAAACTGTCAGGTGCTTTGGCCTCCTGCTTAGGTGCTCTTTTCCTTTGCATCGCTATTGGTAGATGACGGAGCCCTCCTGTCCAATGAAACCGCGTCCATCCCTCCGCTGCGCGTTAAAGTCCATAACGGCGATGAGATGCCGCCTCTCCTCACCGACCGCTCTTTTTCATAACAAGGCTGCGTGTTGCTGCAAAGCAATCCAGTGGCTTTCAATTTTTTGGGGGTACTGTATAGCTACATCTTGATATACCGAGGCCGTTTGTGCACAAACGCCCTCATGCACAATGGTGTTTTTTTATCTGGAAAAAACACTTTGAGGATGAAGACCAACCCCGAGGAAGTCGTGGACTGGAGTGGGGTTTTTTTTTTTGGGAGCAGTTGTCCGTCACGAATCTTTTTGCGGTCTGGGCTTGCTGTGCATACATGAATCTGGGAAGCCCTTACCCCAAAAAGCATTTGTGGAGGATGTGAGCGTCGGTGATGTTGTTGGGACTGAGAGAAGTCACACTGCTGCTGCTGCTGTCAGGAGACAGGCTCAGTGGATCTGAGGTCTGGACTCACAAAGTGTACAAGTGTGACCCAACACACACACACACACACACAGTGATCAGCTTGATGTTACACATTTAAATTTGAATGTTAATCCTCTCCAGCTGTGATACATGAAGAAGTGAGTGGTAAAAAAAAAAAAAAAAAAAAAGGGAAATACAAACAGTGTTGTCTTGCACCATGTCCAGCCTCCCACAGCAGTGCACACTCATTCAGCAGTCCTGGGATTGTTTGGTGTTACGCTTGTGATGTGTCTAATTATGCACAATGTTGGTTTCGATTGTGCTATAAATAAACCTGCTTGAAAGAGGAGCAGATGTGGAGGAAATGTATGCATTATTATATTAAAAAAATATTTATTCTTTTATCTGATTAACTATTATGCATCAGAATTACATCAGCATCATAATTTGTTATCTGCCTGGCAATGCCTTCTTCTTATTGGATGCAATTTGGTTGTTTACAAGCAGATGAAAATGCAGACATGTTCTTTAGTATTTGTTTTGATTCTTATATTTCTGCTGACTAAACATCTGGGATGTCGACTGACAGATTTTGCTTGATTTAAATATACTTTAAATGTGTATTCTGGGTTTTTGAGTCTTCTGCGTAGACGTCAAATAGAAAAATGATGTACTAGGAATCATTTTAGTGCTGCAGGAACCTCAGGTGCACCACTGCACTTACGTCACTTTCGGATTTTCTTGCAATTTCAATATTTTGCTTTTTCAAACACACCTCTCTGTTTCTCGCTTATGCTTTTGTGAAGCCAATCAACAGTCAACAAAATGCAAATCGGAAAGCGCAATAATTCCTATTATATACATTCGCATCATACAATATAGGGATGTTCTTAATGTGTCGATTGTCGTCTTCTGCGTTTTGTGGTACATTTTCCCATTGCACTCATCATGTACCGATGTACACCCATGTCACATCCTTCTGAATCGGGGGGAGCTCTCCGTATACTATGATGATATATCTGCTTCTGCTTTCTCATATTATCTTTTTTTTATGCCTTTTGAACTCACAGGTTGTCTACGTCACATAAACTACACTGGGAGACGGCAGCAGTGACCAAACCACAGTGAGGTCAGCAGGTGGAAACCACAGAGTGAGTGGGAAATCTGTCGAAGAGAAGTAGACAATTGTTTTTCATCATGTTCAAAAACAAGTGCTGATAACATGCTCGTGCAGCATGGATGTGCATTCATTACGTATTGTGTGTCACCCAAGATTTTGTTGTATTTAAAATAGTCTTTTTCTTCTTCTTCTTTTTGATCACCGCATTTTACACGAATGGAAATTAATTTTGTCTACACAACCTTTTCTTTTATTATCTGCAATAAAAAAAAAGGCTGTCTACTTATAATTGCAAGCTAAGAATGAGCCCGTATCACAATAGTCACCAGCCAGGAAATGCATTTGTTCCTATTCAGGCTCAGCACTAAAACAAGGAGAAAATGTTACAACACGACATTCACGACTATCTAACATCATCATAATATTCCAATGTACAAAGACTGGCAGCACTCTCACTAACTTAAACTGCCATGTGAGAATCAGCTATTCAGTCAAAATCTCCACACAGTTGTAAAATCTTCACATTATTGCATATAGTGGTAATATAGATTACTAGACATTCAGAAAACCAGAGGTGATAAATTATACTTTCTTGTGAATGTTTAAGCTTTTCTTTCGGTTTTACAAATGTCCTTTTTTTTGTAATCGTGTAAACGTGAATGAATGACCCCTTTGATTTTGCTCTGTGAAATATTTGAATGACACACATAGGCACTTCATACAGGAGACCCTATCAGGTCTTCCTGGGGTCTCACGTATAGGCCCACGAGCACTAAGCGAACCCCCCTCAGCTCCAGTGGAGCCGTCCAGCAGCTCATAGAGTATAGGGAGCTCCTGTTTCGGGAGAGTGCGATTGTGTTTAAGCCTCCCTCTCCCTGCGATTTCCCCTCCAGGCCGTCTTTTTAATCAGCTCACCTGCTTAAAGGAGACGTAATAACCATTACACCAAAGTCCAAACACACACGCTGGTCAGAAGACTGTCTGTACTGTAGTTTTGTGAGGTGTGAGGACGATGACAGTAACTTGGTAAAAAGACAGAAATAGTGGAAAGATTATGTGAGTCTACAGTGAAAGACAACCAGATTTAAAAAAGTATTTAAAAGCATTTGACCAATATAATTAGAGAAATCATAGGAATACTAAAATTATATATAGATGTACAGAGTTCCGATCTGAGGAGTAAAGATGTGTGTGTGTGTCTTTTTTTTCTCTCTTTTTACAGAGTCACATTTTATGTGTGATTATGGACATATTTGTTCTTGTAAACTAGAAGGTGTTTTGGGGTTTTAAATTAGTTTTTACATTTTCATTTGTGAGTGTAAAGAACCCTACAGCTTTTAATACGCTGTAAGTGTTTGGGACTGGACAGACACTTTACATTAAACAACAAAGAAACATTACACAGACATTTTTAAATGTATTAGGATATGCCGTGTCCTAGCTTTTTTTTTTTTTTAACTTTGTCCTTTTAATTATGTTTTTCTGCTGGGACAATAGTATCACTGTTTAGCTATGACAATGAGTGCATTTAAATCTTTCTCTGAAAGACAAGACACACACAGCAAGATGTGATGTGTTATAGTGTTACTTTTGCAGATGTGTGTGTGTATGTATGAAGGAGCGATAGAAAGAGAGAAAGTCTTCACAGGTATTTGTAAAAATGCAGTCTGAAATTAAATAAGATGCATGCACGTGTCCTACATGTACAAACATTTACAGCAGCCTACAGTGTACGACTGTTCAATGATGAATTTGTTGAAATGCAAATATCAACAAGCCCCTACAAGCCACATAAACACGTTCTGCTCCTGCATTTCTATGAGGCAGATATGTTAAAATCATCAGCATTATCTAGAAACCAGTTGATCCTCCTGTTTGTAGTTCCTCAGACGTACAGCGAGCAGCCAGACACTTAACACTTATTAAATGGAAATCTGCAACCATCTCTTCTCACGCTCTGTGGGTCAAGGAAATATTCAAGTTCGAGTCTTGAACTGGAAAACAATCAGATACGCATTAACTGTTAAGGCTCCGAAAGCAAACGTAGCAAATGTGGAACTCCTGAATAATTGATTTGTGTTGTTTGTTTGTTTTCTCAATTTAACAACAGATGACAAAGAGAGACGAGACACAGAGAGCGAGGTGTGTGCATGGAGTCAGTGTGCGTCCTTCCTATTCTCATGTAGGAGTGTGTGTGTATGTGAGGGTGTTACCTTTTACTTTACACTTTTATTTCCTCTCATCATGTCTCCCTATTTGTTAAATTAATTTGATGAAATTTTATATCATTCTCTCTTGTGTTGTCATATCTTTTCCATTTGTTTTGTTCAAATATGTAATAATAAACTATAACCTAGATTTTTTTTTTTTTTTTTTAAAGGAAACCTAATCTTAATCATATCCCAAGAATGACTGAATGTGTTAATGGCAAATTCACATAATTTGCTCTGATTATGAATGAATTTACAATTTATTGTATGCTGTTAACTGTGTGTGTGTTTTGTTCCAGAACGTGGTGTATGTTTCAATACTAATGATGCTTTTAACCATTTTTATACAGCAGCTTTATAATAAAAGCAGTGTGAAATCTTCTATCATGTGTCCTTATTGATTTACATGTGTAGTTTTAGTGAATAACACCACAGCATTTGGAGTGCCATGTCTTTTAAAATAAAGTCTAATCCGTGTGTACCTTTGTGATGTTTCGCTGTAAAATAACACATGGGAATAAACATTAATAAAAGCTTGTGAAGTTGAATCTGAAAGATGTAAAGAACATACAGAATAAAACGTGTTTTATATGTTTTGTCAAAGTCACAAGTCAACTTTCATCAATGCAACAGTTTTACCTCTCCCTCTTCATCCACCTCATTCACACTCACTCACTCGTGGACATTAGGCCCATGCACTGTACTTGCCTGCAGGCTCTCGTGGTCATGATCAGCAGCTGGTCCATTTACGTCCGAGATGGAGCTTTAATCTAAATTTCATTCAGGTTCCTTTGAAAGCTTAGAGCCAACAGTTTAGACTCCTGTTTACCATTGCTGCATTTCTATTTTTAGATGCAATGCTCTTATGTAACGCTCACTCTCACATTATGGACCACTGCTGTCTGCTCCACTTGGCTGAATTGTGTACTCCCCGTGTGTGTGTGTGTGTGTGTGTGTGTGTGTGTGTGTGTGTGTCTGTATACTAAGTTAGATTCAATTATGTCTTGCAACTTCCATGACGTAAAAAGAAATTAAAAGGAAAGAAAACAGACAGATGCATTCAAGGCTAAGCATCTATGTTGTTGGGAAAACTATCAAATCAAGCAAACAAAATCTGTAATTCAAGAACAATCCTGCATGAGGGTGCTTTATTTTGTAGGGTTATGGTTAGTTTAGTATTTAGACCCACATGTGGGCCCTTTTGTTAAAATACACTCGAAATAATTCTTACAAATTCTCAGGGTGAAGATGTTGTACATGATTTCTCACGATACTGTAAGTATATTTCATGAATACTGCCAAAATCCTTACGGCATTTCAGTATTTATAAAGTATTTACATAAAACCAATACAACATGAAGGAAAGCAATCTTGCTGCAATATAATCTGCCGGTTTCCATTAGAGCAAATACAGAATCCACTAAAATACGCAAAGAATCGGACAGTGCACTGGCTTTTATGTATAGAGAAAATAATATTATATACATTATATCTATAATTATGAACAGCTGGGGTTTCTTTGGATTTTTTTTTATTGGATTTTCAAACAAAATATTTCAACCTACTAAAGATATATTTGAGTTTTATTAATATTATCATTATTATTATTATTATAACATAAGGAGCTTGAAGTGAAAAGTGGTAGAAAAACATAAAATAACATAACAGCTCAGGAAATGGCATATCACATACATATTATTTATTTATTTATTTATTTATTTATTTCAAAACACGGGACTGATAATGGTGACAGGGAGGACTGTGATATATGGGTATAACACTAGGTGGTAGTAAAGATAAGATTTTTTGCAATTTGCTATTAAAAGCAGAAAACGAAGCAGTAAACGAGCCGACATGATTTATTTTTATTAAATTTTTTTAATTAACTCATCTATTTATTTTTTGTAGTTATTGTTTTTTAACATTGTAAATACTAGCCAGTCTGATCCACCCACCGTACCAGTTGGTGGCGGTAATGCGCCAAATCGTTGTTTTCCAACCGCCAATAAACTCAAAAAAAGAAGAAGAAGAAGAAAACAGGCCAATCACAGATATCCAATCGCTGATGCGGAAGCGTCCAACGCGGAAGCAGCACTGATTCTTTTTCCGTCGCACGCATTTTGCACTTTGAGCGCTTCTTATTACAGTAACTTAGAGATTATAAGTCCGGTCGTTATTATTATTACCAGATAAAAGAGACAGAGGTGTGTGTGTGTGTGTGGTGCAGGTATGTCGTCCAGCGGAGAAGCCGTGTTGCGGGCCGTGGAGACGCCGCTGTTCTGGCTCGGTGCTCTGACCGCGGCCTGGCTGTCTGTGTGCTCCGTGTGCAGGCTGCTGACCGGGATCAGGGTGTGGGTGCTGGGCAACGGACGGCTCGTGTCACCCACCAAACTGGGAAAATGGGCAGGTGAGAGACTCTATGGAGACAATAACGTTGCTGTCTAACGTTAAGGTGGTTTATGTCATTCACGTTTTTTTTGTTTTTTTTTATAAATTTAAACTGTATACACAGCATTTACAAAGAGGATAGTGATAAAATATCATAAAAAAATACTACAAAAATTGCCAAAGTTCTTATTGGAATCGGTCCATTTCCTCTTTAATAATAATAATTTGTTAGTAGGCCTATTAATAAGAAATTGAGTCTTGCAACAGGAATGAATGAATGAATTGTCTGGATTCTTGTTGTTCCTGTATAGATAACTAGTAGTACTTAGTAAAACTAAGGAAATGTGGCTGTCTTGTGGTTGTATTAACCAGCCATTCTTTCACTAAACATGAATCCAAGCTATAAGAATAATAATATATAGTTTCTGTTTCTAATCTACAGAACTCACAAGAATATTCATAATCAAATCTAAACTTCTCCAACTCGTTTTACTGGTTATATTCGGTGTCCAAAGGAACTTCTAACTTCATTACTATTATTATTATTATATAGTGTTTTATGTATTTATTATCTATTTTATTATTTTATTTACATTTTTTTTTAGATCAAATCATATCTCACCCCCTTTACCTTTTTGTTTACATAGTCACATTAAAAAAAGAAAAAAAAATCATTTATTTATTATCTATTTTATTATTTAATTTAATTATTTTTTTATATCAAATCATATCTCAACCCCTTTACCTTTTTGTTTACATAGTCAAATAAAAAAAAAATAAAAAAATCATTTTGTGTGACTATGAAAGAGTAAGTGAACATGCAGCTTTAGAAGCTCTGTTCACTGACCTCTGCTGGCTGAAAGCTATAGTTGCATCTCTGACATCATCCAGCATCAGTGTTTAGTGATGTATGCAGCAGCTCAGCATTTAACAACCTCACACTAGACTCCACTTGATAATGCTTTGATTTAGTGTTTGATAATTTGTAGCAACAGCAAACGGCATCGTTTGTATTAAACTGCTTTTACTGTAAACGTAGCATTTACCTTTAGTCCTCTAATTCCATGGTCTTTTAGATTATCAGCTATAGATAACAGGCCATTGAGCAATGAGGGCCTGCAAAGACTTTGACCAACCTGCCTGCAGGAGCTGCAGACAGGAAACACTTCCTGCTTATAATATGTATATCCTTGAATACTATTTACAACGTTCCTGTTTTACAGTCTTTGTCACGACTATAAATTCTTTCTGAAATAGTTTTTAAATTTTATTCTATAAGAGAAAATGTACTTTAATCACTAAATAGAATACTTCTGTATTATATATTAGATTGCTCTCAGTTTGAGAGCAATAGTAGAGCAATAGATTTACTAACTAACAATTTTTCACAATACATTACACTATTGGTGCTGTGAACTGCATTATACTGAGAGGTTTCTAATATTCTGCCCTCCTCAAGTATATAAATAGGAAGGAAGGACAAAACAATTAGAAAAAAAACTCAGAATATAATGCAGTCAGTCTAGTACAACCACCTCTAACTGTGACCTCAGAAATAGACATATAGTTGAATTGACACACTTCAGACAACAAAAACGGGACATTATAAATTTGGTAAAAGTAGACTTTATGGCAGAGCTGTTTAGAGCAGCAACGATTAATCAATTAGTTGTCAACTATTAAATTAATATCCAACTGTTTTTGATAATCGATTAATCAGTTTGAGTAATGTTTTTAAGAAAAAACGTAAAATTTCTCTTATTCCAGCTTCTTAAATGTGAATATTTTCTGGTTTCTTTACTCCTCTATGACACTAAACTGAATATCTTTGAGTTGTGGACAAAACGAGACATTTGAGGACGTCATATTGGGCTTTGAGAAACACTGATCAACAGTTTTCACCATTTTCTGACCTTTTATAGACCAAACAACTAATCGATTAATCGAGCAAATAATCAACAGATTTATCGACAATGACAATATTCGTTAGCTGCAGCCTTTAGAGCTGTTGTATTGGATTGCATACTGAATGTATATTACAATCAGACACATTTTCTTTGAACATGACAGGGCCAACCTGCACAGTACTGTGCTGTTGCACTGTGTCACAGCTTGCATAATAAATGAACCCTGACTGTTCGATGGCTCACACTGGTGATTGTGAAGTCTTCTATTGCTTCAGCACAGCATATTTGTTAAACACTATGGCTTCTTCTTTGTCCCAGCAACAGCAGACTGCAGTGTCAGTCTGTGGTGCTTTTCACTAGAAATAAAGAATGGGCAGGGAATGATCAGCCTTTTGTCATCTGGTGTAAAACTGTAGTAAATCTTGTCATGGGATTATGGCTGGAGGGGGATTATCAAATCAGACTGAACGCTGTCCATCTGTCCAGCCTTGCTCACTGACTGAACCTTGAAGTTTGAACAGACTGCTGCTATGGATTGCTCTAATGTTTGCGAGTCTGGTGTTCAAGGTTCACGTGGTGATGCAAAAAGCTGTTAAACCACAGGTATTATATGAATCATTATATAAATATAGCTGTTTTAGATACAGTTCTATTACATTGCATCCTCCGTGTTCAGTGGAAATCACAAGATGAAGAAAAACAAAGGAAATCTTCTATGCATTTGCAGTGTATATTTCCCAATCCTAAATCATTTTATGTGCGCATTTATCTTTTTTACTTGGGCACTCTTTATTTTTATCATTTTTTGTCAGAGGTTAGATTCAAAATCTCAGCAGTCTATTTCAAGCCGTGCAGCAGCAGTCACATCAGTCCGCCAGAGAAACCCAAATGTTTTGAGGATGCGTGCTGAGGTTGCCCTTGATCTTTTTTTGCGTGCAGCTAAAAATGGAACCGCGTCAGCCGGGGTTTTTATTTTTGGATCAGGCTACACATGCAAAATGAATCAGAATATATCCAATGAGGCAGAGGAGCCCGTTAGCCTCGGCTGCCGCCGCTGCTGCTTCCATTCACAAACTTTGTCTCACTGAAGTGGACTTGATTGAGAGGATGACCTGATTATGTAACGGGAGCAGAGCCATTCATGAATGAGACGCAGGATCCTCGGGATTCGGGTTCACTGGTACCACATCGCACTTTGTTGTGTGTGTGTGTGAGAGAGAGAGAGAGAGAGAGAGAGAGAGAGAGAGAGAGAGAGAGAGAGAGTCTGTGGCAGTATAACAGAGAACCATTGTAGTGGTATCCTAATGAAATGGCGTCGTGCTATCTGAGACAATGCTTCAATTATTAATAATGTAGCTGCCTTGTATTGTAATAATAAGGCAGGTGGTTTATAAATCAAGCTCATAAGAAATTAACATGTATCTAAAAAGAAAGTTACAGCTACTTGATCATATTTCCACATGCTGTCTGATGTAAATTTACAATCCAGCTCAAACCCTTTAGCTCAGTGTTTCCCAAACATTTTTTTCTGGGGACCAACTTCTTAAAAATGACAAACCATCGAGACCCAATTCACAATAGACCTTATCTATAAATCGTGAGACGAGCAAATTTGCGTGTAAATGAACGTTGCTTACCAACAAAACTACAACTTCTTTAAGTTTAGGCAAAAAAAAAAAAAAACAGTTCAGTTTAGGGAAAAACATCATGTTTTGGGTTAAAATAACTGCAGACACAAAGACAACTACACGTTGTTGGTTTCAACAAGTCCTGTGTTTTGTGTTCCATTCATCGTCCCTGATCTCGACCCCTAATGGAGTTTCACACTGTCTATACTACAATTAATACGGTCGCTAGAGGTCGCTGTTTAATACCTTCTTTTCGGTGATCTACCATGTGAATAGATGATAAAACCTACTAGTGGGTGTAGAAGGCCCCCTTTAACCCACATCTATGGTGCTTATAGCAACTGATAATGCCTATTTAATAGCCTGACAACAGTCTAATCGGCTGAATAGAACTTCTAAATCAACCTGGACTGAAATTTTAAGGATTGCCACTTTAGTGATACAAGCCTGTTGGTGGTACAAAATAGCATCTATCTATTAGGGCATGGCAATAGATGAATATCATATCGATATTGCGATATGAGACTTGATATCGTTTTTATATTAGTATATTTATTATATCGGTTCTGGATATCGTAATGTGGCATACGTATTGTCTTTTCCTGGTTTTAAAGGTTGCATTACAGTAAAATTATTTCATTTTCTGAACTGTTCTAGCTGTTCTTATTACTTGCCCTATAAATATTTGGTGAAGGCACCAATAGTCAACCCAACAATATCGTCGCAATATCGAGGTATTCGGTGAAACAATATATTGTGATATTTGATTTCTCCATATCGCCCTGCCCTACTATCTAACTTGTCAGGGCTCAGACATTGTTGGTTATCCAACATATGTACACATTCCAATGGTCTCGTTTGTTATAATAATAGTCATTGTTGCTGTTGCAGATATGGTAGTAAATTATTTTATTATTGTGATTGTTCCAGCAGTGCTCGGTGCAATTACATTACCTTAGAGCTGCAACTAATGATTATATTCATAATCCTTTTGTAGTATAAAATTACAGAAAAACTAAACATGCCCAGTATAATTTAGCTCAAAGTGACATCGTCAAATGTCATTATTTGTCTGAACAACAGTCCAAATCCCAAAGATATTCAGTTTACTGTGATATATAACAGAACAGAGATGCATCGAGTTCTCGCAAAGTTGGTACTAGAGAATTTTTGACATTTCATTGAAACAAATAATCGATTATCGAAAATAGTTGCCGATTCATTTTCTGTCAATCGACTAACCAATCATTTTATATATATATATAAACAATTATGTCTCTATGAAATACCCCTCTCCTCTAGTATAAATAATGAGAGTCTGGAAGTAGGGCAGGACTTTGGCTTATATTTTAGGTGCAGAAGATGATTTATTCCCACTCCTTCAATTATTTTCAACAATAAAACGATGTTGGCTATCAAACCCGACACCCAGATGATGACACATAGTAGCGCCATCATCAGAACACCTAGCCAGTCTAACCTACATTCTGCAGAAGACAGCAGTTCCTAAAATAGACCTTGTTTTATTTGACTGAAGGGAACATGCACTCAGCTATAAAAGCTTTTTTTCTGTTCCGACTGCAAAACAGTTCATTCTTAAAACAACTAAAAATAACCCAGCCTATGTTTCCCTCATCATTGTGCCTGTGGACTCCGCATCACTCTTCCCCTCCTCTTCCCTGTTGCTATTTTTAGTTGTCCCCAGGATCCCCCATGTTCGTGTTTGTCATTCTCTCTCCTCTTTCCTCCCCCACTCCCTTCTGTTTGGCTCTGCTGCAGCCCTAGAGGATGCTTGGCACCTCGGCATCATCTGTACTTAGGAAGATCACACAAAGGGGACATGGGTACAGCGAAGGGTAGGTAGACGGATGAGTAAGAGAAGGAATTAATAGTATTGTCAAAAGAACAAAATAAATTGCCTAAAATAAACATCTCCGCTGGGATATTTGTATCAGACATGGCGGCAACAGCACAAACAACATTTCAGGAAAGCAGCAACGATCGGGTGTGTAGTGTTCTGCGATATGGCTGACAAAAATACCACATATTAACAATATTAATCATGATATATATACCATGTCTGTTAAATGCTTATAATTCTCAAATAAAAAAAAACATGTAATAGAAAATATTTAATTAGGGATGCTCAAAGGTGATGCTGATACTGACCTTATCATCCGGATCAGGTGATGGCCACATTGGTTCACATTCTTCTTCAACACTGTCATTATTCACAGTTTTTTGCTATCCGTTACATTGATTCAGTCACGGCGGGCCGTTTTCTCGATGAATCGATTAGTTTTTTGGTCTATAAAATGTCAAAAAAATGGTGAAAAGTGTCGATCAGTGTTTCCCCAAAGCCCAAGATGACGTCCTCAGATGATAGATGATAAAAGGTATTCAGTTTACTGTCATAGAGGAGTAAAGAAACCAGAAAATATTCATTAAACCTTTATTACATTCATCTTCAACTTAGGGTTCAGTGTCTCGCTCAAGGATACCCACTGAGCTACAGCCACTCCCTTATATATTCATATTTAAGAAGTGGACTGGAGCTGGAATCAGAGAATTTTGAATTGTTTTTATTATAAAAATTACTCAAATTTATTAATCGATTATCAAAATAGTTGACGATTAATTTAATAGTTGACAACTTATCAATTAATAGTTGCAGCTCTACCACAGCAATCCCTGGCCTCGTCTTACCTTACATCAAACATATCCAAATGCATGCAGCGAGGTATACAGTTTAAACATTTTGAGGGAAAGAGAGGACCGGTATCAGATTGGTACTCTGTAATTGGCAGATAGCCGGAGTTGAGATGTTGGGAGAGAAAAAATTGGATCGGTGCATCCCTAGTTCAGATAATGTAACAAATGAGACTAAAAACACTTTAATTCTTGGTCTCACTCATTTCAATGAGACCACTGCATTGGCCAATTGTGGGTGCCAACACAGAAGGCTCCTACAAAAAAACACAGGGTCTTCCGGCAAAAACGTTTAACCTGGCCCAACTTTTCTTGCAACACAATGCAACATAATTCAGCAAGACACTGCATTGGCCAACCAGTTTAATTCTACTGTAGCTTTTGTAATTAGGATTCTTTTTTTTTTTGGATATTGCCTTCTGTGTGGGGAATGCATTTTTCCCCGCATTGCTAATGTCTGTCACACACGCATACTCTGGCCTCCATAAATGTATTTCATCTTTTTTTTTATTACCTGTCCCAGTATATAAAAACACAGTGGATGAAACTTTAGTAAGAAAAACAAGAAGTCTGTTAATTTTAGGGATGCACCGATCTGACTTTTTCAGTTCCGATAGCGATACCTGGACTTTGGGTATCGGCCGATACCGAGTACCAATCCGATACCAGTCTTTAATTAATATTCTATGCCTCACTGTGTTGAAGTGACTAATATCATTCTTTTATGTGTCAGGCAACATCAGACTGGACTTTAAACATTTCTCTCCTAACTTTGCAATACAAAATGTAACAAATACATTCTAAACTTACTGAATTGTTATGTATTATTAAAATAATAAATACCAGCAACTTGGTAAAACATATTAAAAATTAACAAAAATTACAAGTCAAGTGTTTTTGATGCAGTCCAATCCATTGTCACCAATACCAGATCCAGCTCTTTGAGTCTGTATTGGCCCGATATCCGACATCAGTATCTCTGCGTCCCTAGTAAATTTGACTGTTCCCGGCAGCAGACCACAAATAACCAAATTAACGCCAAACCATAATGCTTTTTTTTTTTTCAATAGTGTTCTTATCTTTAGTAGACTGTCTATGTTTGTTTTGAATAGAGATTGCACTTTGGTTGGTGCACCTTGCATGTAGTATTAAATGAGCTCAATAGTCTAAAAGCCACGCTAGCGGCCCCTAGAGGCTGATCTGCTCAGTGCAGCCAGACTCATGCGGTTTGACCTAAACCACCAATATTCCCATTTTAAGTGCACTTCACTCTGACAATTAGCTCTAAACCACAGTGCAAAACAATAAGCATAATAACATAATATAATACCAGAAGAATAATTACACACAATTTACACTTAAAAAACACAAGATGAGAATAATACATAAGTATACACAAGGTGCATGTGATGAATATTGTTCTTTTTTAAGCCAGGTCACACAGGGACGTCCTGACTCTCCATCCCACTCCAATCCACTTTTTGTTATATTTAGCCAGAGGTGTGATGAATAGTTCCTTCTGAAAGATGGGAATTACTAAAAATAGGCCACTGCTGCTGCTGCTGTTTGTGCCAGGCAGTTCCAGGGCATCCGTTCGCTCGACTGCCACTGATGACAGAGAGGACCTAACTTCCCCTCTCTCTCTCTCTCTCTCTTTGTCCTCCTTATATCCTCGGCTGCTCTCTGCGTACCTCGTCCTGCAGTACATATATCTCTACTCCTATTCAGCCCTTTACCCTTGAAAGTCAATTCATTTTATTTTTCTAAAGCTTTCTGTGCTTGACCGTCATTGGGGTTCTTGCACTGCACTTTTCCAGGGATCACTAATCAGACATCAAACTATTCTATAACTGTGACTTCTTTATCATCGGATATCTGTGGTGCTTCTGTTTCCTGGAGGTGGCGCTCTTTGTCTGTTCATATATGGTGGCTTACTAGCGTTGCTTTTCAGTTTTTCTGCACAGTTTTTGCAGTGTTCAAATTTGTCCACTCTTCCCGGACGAACGGAGGCTATTATAGCAGCAGATTAATGCCCATTATTTGGTCCTGGAAGAAGATGTCCAACAATCACATAATGGATGTAATATTTAGGTGTACACATACTTTTAGCCTGGCACCAGAGCACTTTTTTTGATCTTTTTTTAAACAATATTTTTATTGAATTTCACATATATTTTACACATACAAATAATAATAATACTAAAAAAAAAAATCAGAAGGAAAAAAAACCCAGCAACAACGTAAAACTACTCAACAACACATAGCAATTTCAACTTTGACGTCTAAGGATTTCCAACAAGAGTGTCAACACCTTTTCAAATTCTACTACTTTTTCCTCTTGTTATGCAAGTCAGTCTCTTCAATACAATACAAGATGCCATCTCTTTCACCCATACATGCATCGACGGTACAACCAATTTTCTTTCCAAAATAAAGCTATCATCCTCCTGGCCTGTTAATCGAACTAACAATAAAGTTATTTGGATATATACCTAGCATACGGAGGACTTTTTCCAGTGACAAACACTCAGTATTCACTGTTTAATGACGTCTGTATATTCAGTAAATTGCTTCTTTCGCTGTTTGTTGTGTTGTCTTTGGTCCTTTTTCATCTAATTTATATCTTTATTAATTTTTCATGTGGTATGGATCCATCCCGATGGTTAATTGTGAATGAATGTAGGAGTGTACAAATATACAAAGGTGGTGTTACCTCCTTTTCTCAGTTTTAATGAACCAGCCAATAGAGCCCCAGTTTTATGTTCGTGGAAAGAATCTATACCTTGTTCTTGCACCGTGGAGAATCATATCTTGCCTTATTAAAGTCTGTGTTTTCATATTTGATTGAGGATATTATATACTTTGTCCTGCTAATTCATTCTCTATCTGCCCCTTTTTCCCTTTTAGTTGTGACAGGAGCCACAGATGGGATTGGGAAAGCTTATGCAGAGGAGGTAAGATTCCCCCGGACTCCTAACCTAAACAACAGAGGGCCACAGTGAAACAACAGGGGGGGGTTGGGTGGGTCTTCTCTCTGTCTCTGTCAAACACACACAGAACAGTAAATAATTCATAAAGGTGTGCTTGAAAATATAGAGTTTTGTGCCTGCAATGTTGGTTTTGTAAGCTTGAACATTCATGTTTGTATTTATAATTTCAGTGGGTGTGCACGAAAATACAGTGTTGTTGCTATAATGCTACTCCCGTAAACTTGTACGTTTGATTTGTTCCTGTAATTTCTGTGTTTGAACTTTTGTATATTCAGGTCATTGCTTGCACGTTTATTTACTTGAGTCTGAATATTTAGGCTTCTGTAAACTGTGCTTCTCAAGTTTGTGCAATCAGACCCATGCCTTCAAGATTCATTTAATTTAATTAATTTCAGAGTAACAATTTAGAAATGCTAGCAAATGTTAGTTAGCTGACCAGCTACCTAACTATTTCTAAATGGTTACTTTCAAAGAACGTTTTACCAGGTTATGCATTTTGTTGACTTACTGGCGGTTGTGGAAGCCTGGAAGAATCTACCATTATTCAGTTTGCCTGAGTAACGCAAACCTATCAGATGCCGGGTGGGCTAGGAGCCTTGCCAGTGACCTCCTGTTTGACATTACCACGCGGTAAACCTGTCAAACGTCCGTGCTTGCTTAGACGGATGCTTGTGCGTGATTATTCGCCTCGCATCTTGTGAAGTGAAGCACAGTTTACAGGCAGAAGCCTAAATCTTCAGGATCAAAAAATAAACCTGTTTGAAACAGAAATTTACAGGTACAAATCAAAGGTACAAGTTTACAGAACTTGGACTACAGTAACAAAACTCTTTCAAGCACACCTTTTATGAATGATTTAAACGGAAAATTTGCCACCTTTTATGTGGATGTCCAATTAGTGTTGATGGTAAAATGTAGTCAATTGAAGCAATAAATTCCTCAGTGCGTGCTGTATTGACCGAGAAAGCTGAGTTCTCCTGCTCTCAGAGCCGTGTAGGCGGTGCCTACATGTACCAGGATGCTTTGCACGCAAGGGTCTCTGCCGGGCGCCGGCCATATCATCTTGTACAGCTACAGCCTCGGCCTCTCTCTTGTTCAGCTAAAAGCAAAGAGAACAAGGAAGACTAGAAACCAAGCTGAAATAGCAACCTGTAGTTCTTCCTTTGCATCCAACTACGTCAGTTATGTCAAATGACGATATTGGATGCAGGAAGAACAACAGATTTTGCAGCTGCGAACTCAGCTTTCTCAGTAAATATAGCATGCACTGAAGAATTTATGGCTCTAATCGGCTACATTTTCCATCAACACCGATTGGACATCCACATAAAAGGTGTCAATTCCCTTTAATATTCCATAAACACGCTTTTGTTTAATGCCACTTCCACTCTATTATCTACAGACTGACTCTTCTAAAAATATGTGAAGTGCACACGTGTCAGTTTATCGCTTTTGTTGACATGTTTTGACATGAGTCTTACTCCCTGTGTCTTTGAATGTGCATGTACATGGTCATCCAGTCCATATATATCCATTCAGTATTTATTTCTTTGCACCGTTTGTGTTGTTTGAAACTTCCAGAGCACTTGACTGGTATATATATATTTTGTATTATTATTTTTTTCTTGTTTTGTTGTTGTTCATTGGTGCTTTTTATATATATTTATATACTTTTATATGTACGCCTATTTTTTTCGCTGTTTGCGTGCATGTCCTGTCCGTTCCTCACCTTTGTTCGTTCGGCTTTGTTGTCCTTTTTCGTAGATGTTGTTTCTGTTTATATGTAGGTACATTGACAGAGATGCCTGAAGTCGGAGTCAAATTCCTTGTGTGTATGTACTTGGCAAATAAACCTGATTCTTATTCTGATGTTTTTTTGTGTTTGCAGCTTGCCCGCAGAGGCTTTGCCATCGTGCTGATCAGCCGCTCTCAGGAGAAGCTGGACGACGTATCCAAGGCGATCAGTGAGTTATATAAATATTTTATTTTATTTTATTTTATTTTATTTTATTTTATTTTATTTTATTTTATTTTATTTTATTTTATTTTATTCTTTTTTATTTTATTTTATGTTATTTTATTTTATTTTATTTTATTTTATTTTATTTTATTTTTTTAAACATGCAGTGTAAATGCAGACTAAAGTGTTGCCAGACATGGACAATTAATGGAAAGTACATTTTTTTTTGAGACGAGTAGCATCTAAATCACGGTGAAATACAATATGTAGCTCAATATTACTATATCTAATCCATCAGTCAAACTAATCCCATATGTTACAGTCGAGGGAAATCAACAGTACCTGTGGTCCAAAGGCCCAAGACTAATATAGTTTGTGTGTTAAGTATGACAGCTGCTAGAGTTCAGCCTCATTTATCCTGAACCTGAAGTGTTGCATCCATATTGCTCTGTGTGATAGTCCAATAGGGCTAAATGACTAAGACTAAATGCTGTTGCATTTGAGTTGCGTGTTTTTCACGAGTGATCCTTTTATTGAGGGGAGATTCAGCAGGACTCTCGTGCTTTTGGCTACGAGGCAGTAAAGCCTCCTGCCGGAGCTGAAAGTGAATCTGTCCAATTAAATGAAAGCTTCCTCTTAAGGGAGGGATATCCTCATTGATGAAGAAGGATTATTTCAGGGTTTAATTATTTGTTCTCCTCTGCTCCTGTCTTCCCTTTCCGAGTGACTATTTGTTAGTGATGTTGGTCAATTAATGAATGCTTCACATGAGAGAGTGCTCATTTTCTGGTATCTTTCATTTCTTCTCATGTATATATGCAAAATGAAAACGTTTTGTGCCCCCAGCGAGCAAATGTGGTGTGGAGACCAAGACGATCGCAGCAGACTTCAGCACTGTAGATATCTACTCTAAGATTGAAGATGGACTTGCAGGACTGGAGATCGGAGTATTGGGTAAGACTGCAGCAGGTGCTGCTTACGCCACCTCACCTTCATAAAAATTGAATTAGTTGGTCGTATGAGAAGGCAAATTCAATCTGAATCAGTGCCTACAGGCATCAGGAATGCTGTAAAATCTACTATGTTAAATGTGAGTTTTTCATCTAATCATGAAGGTTAATTTATCCTGGCTTCTCCAGCCCTCTGCTGCCCTCCTAAGATTGGAAAGAGGAATGACACCCTGAACTCCACATTACAGAAATGCAATCTTCCCTTTTCATCCGTCACTTTGTGAACATGATGTTGTGTTTTCATTGTCACAGTGCTTTTTATTTTTCTCTCGTTATAACAGTGAACAACGTTGGAATATCCTATTCTTACCCTGAATTCTTCCTCAACGTCCCCAATCTCGACACTGTAAGTTATTATTATTTTATTTACCATGAAGGTATAAATGATTATATCATACAGGCATATAAAGAATAAAATGTTTGGAAAACATTTTACCAGATTGAAAGGAATTTAAGTGGTAATAATAGCACATCCCATAACATATAGTTTATGTAATTTTGTCTTTTATACACATCTTATTTCAATCAAGTTTGATTAATGTAGCTCCACTACAAAGTGGATCCTTTTCAGTTTCCAGTTAGCTGTATGGACAGTTGCTCGGATCAGTTTCTGACTTATGTTGAATAGACAAAAGGGACCAGCTGAGTAAGACCTGATCAAATATTGTACTTTTATTTTAAGTGGAAAATAAATTTGTTATTGATAATGTATTGTAATTATTAGGGCTGTCAAAGTTAACGCGACAATAACACCACTAATTTCTTTAATGCATTAACGCAACTTGCGATTTTTAGGTTGTAGCTGGCTCAGTTTTAAAGCTAGAGTCAAGATAGTTGCATCATATGAGACTAGAAAAACCTAAAGAATCCATGGTACCAACCATGTCAAACAAGCTTCTCAAGAAAGAGGCTAAATAACACTCCGAACTTGCGCTACATTTTGGCGAGGAAAAACTGACATGGCCATTTTCAAAGGGGTCCCCTTGACCTCTGACCTCAAGATATGTGAATGAAAATGGGTTCTATGGGTACCCACGAGTCTCCCCTTTACAGACATGCCCACTTTATGATAATCACATGCAGTTTTGGGGCAAGTCATAGTCAAGTCAGCACACTGACACATTGACAGCTGTTGTTGCCTGTTTGGCTGCAGTTTGCCATGTTATGATTTGAGCATATTTCTTTATCCTAAATACAGTACCTGTGAGAGTTTCTGGACAAAATTTGTCATTGTTTTGTGTTGATAATTGATTTCCAATAATAAATATATACATACATTTGCATAAAGCAGCATATTTGCCCACTCCCATGTTGATAAGAGTATTAACTACTTAAAAAATGTCCCTTTAAGGTACATTTTGAACAGATAAAAAATATGCGAGTAATTTGCGATTAATTGCGATTAACTATGGACAATCATGCGATTAATCGCGATTAAATATTTTAATCGATTGATAGCCCTAGTAATTATACTATGTTGCCTGCTTCGAGGTTGAAGGTTCTTTATTTGTCATTTGTCAATTCCAGCAAAGCAGCGTCCAAAGCAAGACAAAGCTTTCCAAAGTAGTCAGACTGGGCAGTACAAATTACAGGCCACAGACAGACCCCACTGTCCTATCACCATGGCAAAGCAGTCCAACGCTTAAATGGCGAAATCTTAGATGACCACAGCCATCCCTTAAATCACTACTTTAAGCTACTGCCCTCAGGGCAAAGTCCCCTGTGCAAAGAAAAACATTAAAAGAAATAGTTTGTCCCTGCACATGAAGTATCTTAAAATGTAAGGACAGCCACTTTCTGAAGCCGGCTGCTACCTCAACACACAGCACTTTATATCTATTTATTTAACCTTGATTCAGTCCTGGTATCTGGTGCTCCTTTTTAATGTAGCTTCTATTGTGTTTTTATGTGAATGTGTTTTAATGTGTCCTGTCTGGATGTGAAATGCTGTTTTAATGTACCCTTTTAATAGCTGTTTTTTGCACATGCGAACCAAAGACAAATTTCTGCCTTTTCTACGTGAAAAGCAGACAAAGTATTTTTTATTCTATTCTATAAATTATGTATATATAAAAGGGGATATCACAAAGTTAAAGTTAAAGCGAGCCTGTGGGATTTTTACTGAAAGGTGGCCACAAGAGGCAAATACCGGATCTGAAAAAGTGTAGTGCAACAGTAGCACAAGTAGAAAAGAGTTATAATAATTACACAGCAATATACCTACAGTTTGCTAACATTAGCCACCATAAGTTACTGGTCATACCAGACCAAGTAAGGTTGTAACTTATTTAACCTAATTGAGCAATGGTGAGTTTTTTTTGCTTAGGAGTTAAACTTTTCATTTGTAAGAGAATGTACGTATATGCTTTTTCTTCTGTCAGAAGTTACCAAGTGTCGCTTTAATGTGAACAACTTTTGGCATTTAAGCAAATCATTTCTACCATCTTGTGATTTAAAGGACCAGTGTGTAGGATTTAGGGGGATCTGTAAGCAGAAATGGAATATAATATTCACAATAGTGTATAATCACCTGATACTAAGAATCGCTGTGTTTTCGTTAGCTTGCTAGCCATGTTGGTCCGCCAGGTTTCTACAGTAGTCCAGAACAGACAAACCAAACACTGGCTCTAGAGAGAGAGCCTTTCATGTTTTTACGTTACCTGAAGGGCACCGTAGTCCTCCAACACGCTCGTGAAACTGTAACGTGAGCCGCATAGTGCAAAACCGTGGAACCGCCAGCCGCCGTCTGACTTCCGTTGCTCCTTAAGTAGTGTTATTATGGTATGGATGGCCTCTGAGCGAGGTGAACGGCGTTACCACGGTTTTGCACTCGGCGGCTCACGTTACCACAGTCTTGGAAAGGGAGGAGTGAGCGGAAGGGTTCTCAGTTGGTTTCAATCTGCAACCACACCACTAGATGCCACTAAATCCTACACACTGTACCTTTTAAGAAATCGCAGGATAACATGTTTAATATCTGCAGTCGATTGTCTACATTTCTGAACAATGATAAATGCAAGTTAATGTACAAACGCACTACCCACGTTGTAGTAATGCTCCTGTTCTTCCTGTTTCAGTTCATCGACACCATGGTCAACATTAACATAACGTCAGTGTGCCAGGTGAGTGTTATTATTTTAAAAAAACATTCATGTAATTGGGGATTTTTGAATCAACAAAAATTAGAACTTTAATGTCAAACAGGAAACAAATCAAACGTAAAGCTATGGGTTGGTAATGTATTTTAGATTTTTTTCATTACATCCAGACAGCATTCAATAAATCAAATGTTCTGACAAAAAAAAAAAAAAAAAAACCCAGTATCTGTCGCTGTCACAGGACTGTAATAAGCCCGTCCAATCATTTCATTCGGCCCAAATGAAAAGATTGGATGGGCTTATTACAGCCTGCCTTCCTCTGTCCGTACACTTCAATTTCCCCGGGGATCAATAAAGTTACTATCTATCTATCTATCTACACTCATTGCGCGCCACCGGAGTCTTCCCCAAGCTGCTAGCTTGACAGCTAAGAGTACTAACAATAGCCGTGTTCGTTGTTTACGTTCATTATGATAATTTTCGGGGAGTGGCTTTGGAGGGAGGCCTGAAGGGTTGTCGACTTGGTGACTTTCTAGCTAGATTTAAAGACTTTTGGAGCTAGTGCTGCTAGTTACTTCCATTGGAAAAGAGTCGGCAACACTGGGCTGGGTTTTTCGGTCGGATAATTTTTAAAATCTAGCGTACTCTTGCTAGTTTCTCCAATGTTACCCTACCCAAGCTTTAATAACTGCATAAGTATTTCCCCTTCAAGGTGATATTTAATAGAGGCACCTTTGGAAGTGATAACAGCCTTGTGTCTATGTGGCACTGCAAGTTTTACCAACTTTTTCCTTGGAAAAACTGTTAAGAGTTCGAAAGAATTAAAAATGACAAAGTTTAACGGGTGTGAAAATGTTCTCAAATCCTCTTTTATATAGTCACCTTGGAGATCCCTAGCAGAGATTAGCTTAAATAAGTGGTTCAGTCAACAACATGGACTCTGTGGGTATTGACTTGTAAATGTTTGCTTTATGTCTTCGCTGTGACGTCTGGGTCGCCTTTGAGTAATTAAGTTTGTCCAAGTGAATTCAAACCGCTAAGATAGTTTGAGACCCGCTGTCAGGTAGTCTCGTTGACCAGTAAAGACACACACACACTCACACACACACACACACACACACACACAGCACAATGACATAAAGCATAGTAAGTCACTTCCGTCCCTCGTCTCCATGTTCGGCAGTTCCCAGAGCAACAGCTAAAGTCCACCCACTCTCTTTACACTTAATTTATGTCATTCAATATTTCTTTAAACTGCTCCCTCTGCTATCGTTATCATCGCCTCTCTCTTTTTGTCTACGCTCCCCGACCACCTCTCCACACACAACCCACACACACACACACGTTTACAAATGCGGATGCACTCCTCCACACACACTTGTCCACAACCCACGCACATTAGTAGACTTTTTTTGTTGCCTGTCTAATGCTTTCACTTGTCCCCTTCTCTCTCTCTCTCTCCTTCCCTTTCCATTGTTTTTCAGATGACACGTATTGTTTTACCTCAGATGGTGGAGAGGTAAGTTTGTCTGACTTCAGCAGTGAAACATTACTGATGGCTGTGAATCTTTAGTAATTAACCAGCACAAATGCATTAAGCAGCACAAAAGGCTTTGAGTTGAAATGGTATCGTGATGATATGATCACGCAATGCATAACTATTGAAAACAGTTAAAGGAATGGTTTGACATTTGGGGAAATATGCTTACTTATTTTCTTTCCAAGAGTTTGATAAGAAATTTGAGACATGCTCTCATATCCGTCTCTTAAATATGAAGCTGCAGCCAGGAGACGCTTAGCTTAGCACGAAGACTGGAAACAGAGGGGAATGGCTAGCCTGGCTCTGTTCAAAGTTTAAAACCAGCACCGTTTAAAGCTCACTAATCAACATGTTTTATCTTGTGTCTTTCATCAGTACAAAAATTGTTGTAGGTACGCACCGATACCAGTTTGGATATCAGGCAGATACTGACTCAAATAGCTGGATCGGATATCGGTGACGATGGGGCCGATCTATTTAATTCAATTCTATGTTTATATACTAGATACATTATATACTGGAATTTGAATTCCTGTTTAAGTTTTGACCAATTTGTTGCTGCATTAAAAAGGTTTATACTTGAATTGTAATTCTTGTTAATTTTGAAGATTTTTTTACCAAGTTGCTGGTGTACGATTTATTATTTTATAATATAAATAAAATTTAATATCAAATTATATATATTTATAATATAAAATTATATAATATATAATATAATAAATAATTCAGTTAATTTATAATTGTATTTATTTGGTACATTTTGTTTTTACAAAGTTAGGAGAGCAATGTTTAAGTCAGGCCTGATGTTGCTTTACACATAAAAGAATGATCCCAGTCACTTCCACAAAGTGAGGCATACAACTTATTAATTAAACACTGGTATCGGATCGGTACTCGGTATCGGCCGATAGCCAAAGTCCAGGTATTGCTATTGGGACCGAAAAAGTCTGATTGGTGCATCCAAAGTAATAAAAATACGTTGTGATTTTATGGCGGTTATGTGCTGGACTACTTCTGTGCTGGGCGCAGTTATTTCCTTGAGTAAGCGCATTTCACAAAATGTTGAACTATTCCTTTAATTACACTGCACATCATTAAACTTCTTTATTGTACTATTTTAAAGTCAAATATAACATGAAATGTTCATGCACACATATGATAGATCTGTTATTGTGTGATTGAAATGTAACCTTGATTGCATATAAGCTTTGTCTTTAGGTTTATTCACTAAACTGGTCTGTTCCTTTACTGTCAACGGATGCTTTATGTGCTGCTATGACTGGCGTTACGGTTTAAATCAATGTCGCAAATATTATTGGCAAAATTGATGTCGATCAAAATATGATAAATGATCAAATTGATTAAAAGGATTATTACTTTTGTGGAAATATAATCTCTTTCATGATACATACTGTGCCTTCTGTAATTGTGGTAATTGTAATGTTTTGTTAGAACATGTACATCGTAAAGTCTGCAAAACAGCCGATTTATACAATTTTCTGATCATTTCTGTTGTAGCTGAGTGAAATTAAGTCTGAAAGCCTTCGCTTGCTTGGCCATCATAGACAAACAAAATGTTTGTTTTTTTTTATCTCAAACTATCATCCCCCTCTAGTTTAGATTACATATTGTATGAAAGCACCAGAAGCCGGGGCAAATATAGCAACACGTTGTAAATATTTAGTTATTGATGTTACGGTATCTTTGATCTTATCAATATCTACCAGCTCTTCTTTGTTGTACAACAAGAGCAGTTTTTTTTATTCAGTTTGCAAGCACACACAGTATCATGTCCTCTATCGTACTGGGATTGATTTCAGGCTGAAGTCTTTGTTTTGCGTGACCCCTCTTCCTCTCATACTTTGTGTTTTTTTTCCTGTGTAAAAGAGCATTTTCTTATTTATATTCCTGTGTTTCCAGGAAGACGGGGGCCATCCTCAACATCTCGTCTGCCAGTGGGATGTACCCAGTTCCTCTCCTTACCGTCTACTCCGCCTCCAAGGTAATTGCAGTACATAGTTTACGACCTTTTTTTCAAGTGTTCACTGTGTTATCTATAGACGCATCCCAGCATCATAAACGGTTTACATCTTACCATATAATATAGTGCATCTTTGCTCTCGCGGTATGAATTGTTCTGTCTAACACATTGAGGCGAAACGTACCCACTGATGACGATAGCTGTTAGTTCGGCGTTTATTTGGATGCAGTGATAAAGTGAGGGATCGTCCTTTCTCATGTTTGCTGTTTTAATTGTTGAATATAAATAAGCCGCTGACTAACTCAGGTCCCGAGGTAGTGTACCAATTAAAAATGTTTATAGCAGCATTTGGCGTCATAATGTTTTTTTATAACTGTCTCATGTGTGGTTGTTATCTTAAAAACAGCCTGTTGTTCACACTTTGAGCTGATTAATGTGCTGGTGTCCTAATACTGGGTCATTTTTATCTACTAAATCCCGGTGTCTGCAGTGCAATTTTAAAAGTGCATCCGAAATCCATCTCGGGTGAATCTTTAGTTTAATGCTCAATTTAACGATCATCTCAGTTCATTACACCTGCCATTAACATTGTGAAAGCACATTGTACTTGAACTCTTTGTGCACTTATTTCCTCTTTGCTACTGTTATTGCACTGCAGATTTGAGACTGTTCTTATTCTTTTTTTAGAATTGAAATGCCATGGATTTTTGATGTTTTGGTGCCAGTTTTCTTCATAATGGAATTGTAGTTTTGGCCTTAATGACCTGCCTTTATCTAATGTAGGCATTTGTGGACTTCTTTTCACGAGGACTGCAAGCTGAGTACAAGAACAAAGGCATCATCATCCAGGTAAATGAACCAACCTTACTTCTTCTGCTATAAGCCCTCGTGCTATTCAGAAGTTTTAGTGGTTCATAACGATAGTTAAAAATGCAATTTGAAGTAAAATCCCTTAGGCTTAAAGGGCGGGTTCATCTGCATCTGGAAACGCCCACTCAGCCGTTAGCAAAGAGCAGTGACGTACGTTACCAAAGTAAGCTAATCAATAAGGTTACGAATAATGTGAATGCTAGCACTAGCTGAGTCAACGTTAGCTGTTTGGAAATAACTGAAAGGTTTAGTTTGAATTTTTTGAAGTGGGGTTGTAAAATTACTGCTTTTGGGAATGTAGTCTGGTGGCTTTGAAGGGAGCCACCAGACTACACTTAAAAAAACATCCATGTCAGTTTAATTGTATGCTATATTTAGAATATTTTCAATGCTTTACCTAGCCCTTTCCTACAGGGAACTACTGTAAAGCCGTTATATCGCTGTCTTCAAAGCCACCAGACTCCATTCACAAAAACAGTCATTTTATCTCGAGGAACGCGAGAGTTGCTGGTCTACCGCTGCATCGATCAGTTAGTTTGTTGGTGTTATTGTGTAACTTTCGTATCTGAAGTAATGTGGCGTCCACACAGCAATACATTGTCTTGTCATACCCGTCTGCCTCTCCAAACTTGGACCATGCCAACTGCAATCAAAGATGTATATATATACTGTAAATGTAGCAGCATCATCATGCAGAAACCTACGTCAGGTCATGTGGGAAAAAGTTTTTTAGAAGTGCTTGGAAAATAGCATTAAAACATACACACTTTGATTTGAATACATAAGAAACACCACTTGGAAGCTACAGAATGATATAAAACCTAAAAATAATAATAATAATAATAATATTAATAATGGACCTGCCATTTAAGAAAAAGAAATGTCTCAGCACTTGTCGATACTTTCCCAAGCTATGAAACTAAACACATTGTTCAATTATGTGTGTGTTCCTTCTTTTTCCCCCCAGAGTGTTCTGCCATTTTTTGTTGCAACCAAGCTGAGTAAAATCCGGCGGGCTACGCTGGACAAGCCCAGCCCAGAACGCTACGTTTCAGCCGAGCTCAACACTGTGGGTTTACAGACCCAGACCAATGGCTACCTGCCCCATGCCATTATGGTAAGTCTTGGTATGTAACGGTAGGACCAAAAAAAAGGATTCTAATATGAATACATGCCGTGTATCTTTCTAAATCTTCACTTTTGGCTTTATTTTTTTGATTTTCACAAAAAGCAGGCCTGTCTTTGAAATGAGTTTGAAAGGAACCCTCAATCTGTTTTATACATTAATAGTCAAACCGTGTCTCTGTTGAACTGTGAAACACATTTCAGGCTGCTGAAGCGCTGGGCTTTGTGTAGCCATTTCTTCAAAACGAGTACAGGTCCTTTGTACTATTAATTCAAAACTTCATCGTATCTCTACATTTTTATTTAATAATAACTAGCCATCGCCAACAATGTTTGCAAATTCTGGAGACTGGCATTGGACGCTAACCGAATACTGTCGTGTCATCTGCGTGTACACTAAACTGACCACTCAGAATGACTCAAGATGTGCTGAGAGCCAGCTGGAACTTAAAATCACACTGCGGGCCAGATCCTTCCTCCTCCGCACATTGTAGTCCGTTTATATAAAGAGCACGAACAATTGAAATGTGAGTATCTGACAGTCTGGATGGCAGTACAATTTTCAGCCATTCTAATACAACTGTTCTCTCCGTAGCAGTAATACAGTAATAGTGAAGGTCTGTCATGGCAACAGGACGGAAAACGTTATCAGGCTTGCAATTTCACTTTACACAAAAGAGCTTCCCACCTGCTCATCTCCATTCACTGATTTAATGTTGTGTCAACAGTTGCTAAAGCATCACAAGGTAAATACCCTCTGAAAGAATGGAGTGGGATGCTCCTCCATTACCTCGCCGTATTGTGCGCATCCTAATACTGTAATTACTCCGCAGAGACACCGAGTATCACAAAAGAGACGGAAACACAAGTTTAGTTCAGATTTGTCCTGGTCTCTTCATTTTAACAGAGGTTACAGAGAGCCCATCCAGTTCCTCCATGTTGTGTCGGACACTGTTGAACTATGTGACCTGAATGTCAACGATCATGTTTATTGATGGTCAATAAATCATTCGGCATACACGAGCCTTTGTCGATCCTGTGCAGTCGACGGTTATTTTGCAGATAACGTAAACAGATCCTCCCTGTCGCCGGCCTTTATATTTCTCTAAACCACAAGCTGCAGACAAGTAGCGTCTGCTCTGATTATCTCATAATCCCTCTGCCTTCAGTTGTGCAGTAAAGCTCTGCCCATCTCCCCGTTATAATCCACAACTCATCTGTATGTAATTTAGACTGCTGTGAGGCTGCAGTCTGAAACCTTCTACATGCTCACATGTTGTTTATAGATATTTGGTTGCAAGATGAAGAAGTCATCATAAGACTATTATAATAGTAATAATAACTGGAGACCATCTCGCGATGGGATCACACGAGCCGCGACACCATATTGGGCCAGGGGCGTAAAGTGGGAGGGCCCCCCCCCCTACTTCCGGCGCCCTCGCTCTAGGGATGTCACGATACTAGAAATTTAGTAGTCGATACCAATACCGATGAAATTCCACGATGCTCAATACCCAATTCGATACCACGGTAAAAAAAGAAAAACAAAACAACAATTAAACATATTGATGTGAAAACATCTCCTTCAACCAACTGGATTTATTCAAGCTTCTCTCCAAAAACTAGATTTTACAAGATTACATTTGAACACGTCATGATAAGGTTATTATTTACCTTTGTCTCATTTTTACTGAATAGAACCTGAATGCATCATAATGCAACCTCCGTTAACGTTAGCTGTTAGCTCCGCAGGACTGTGCTGCTTACCAGTTGCTAACAGCTAACGTTAACTAGCTCTCGTTTTGCCGATTTCAACCCTACCTTGCTCGTACCAAGCCCCTGTTCAGACTCGACCTTCATGTTTATCTCAACTACACAGCTGTAAAGTTTTGTGTCTGCATCTTACACGGTTGTGACGCCATCACGGTCATAAAATGTGTCCACAGACAGACTGACAGAAATTTAAACACCTGGCAAAGTACTCTAAACCTCCTCTGTGGTAGTTCCCGCTACAGTAGGTGTCTCCAGGACCACATTTTGCCATGATGACACACACACACAGACTCACAAGGTCAAAACAATACCAGCCACGCGCTGTCGCGGCTGGTAATAAAACTAAATGGATGTGGAAGTGAAGGGCGCTTACAAAGAGTAAGTGTATCACCACACTCAACCATGTCCATAAGTCATTATCCGTTATTATATCCACCTTGGATTTAAGTATCTATCCATTTAGAAAAATAACTCATTTCAGCTTTAAAGTAAATTAGCATGAGGAATTAAAATAATTCAATTAATAGGAAATCTGTATCGGGAATTAATTTAATTAATTTTATACGGTAAGTCAAGGAAACAACCACCATAAAACTGCTACTTACTTTGAAAGAGGATTAAAACCAGTAGGGGTTTCTTTAGAACAAAATCAACTGTTTCAGTTGCCATACTGTTGTCTGGGAAGCTAAGTTAAAGCTGAGTTAACTGACATTATGTCTTAAGCAGAAAATATTTTATTGCTGTAATTTGAACTGCCTATTAAATGCACAATATATATATAAAAAAAATGGATGCAAATGTGGTGAATTTGTCCAGCAAGATAAGTTTATTTTACAACTATCTATAAGTCGTTACAAAAAAAACAAAAGGATTGTCTTTGTTGCTTTTGATAACGTCAGTGAGATAAGGTTTTTAAAAAATGCTGCAATGGAAATTTAACTTTTTTGATGTATACTGTATAATGTAAGATGTGCAGATACTGTAGAGACTTGTGCCAAAAATGTCTTTAAGAGCGTTAAAACAGCACAATTGTCTGCATTTCCCTTTGCTCGCCACAGTTGTTGCTTCTGTGGGTTTGGAAATTAATAATGAATGCTAATCTGTTATTTGTAAATGCCACCAGCTGACCATGTTATTTCCCTCTCTAGGGCTGGGTGACTACAGCGCTGCTCCCTGCCAAGATCCTCAACAGCCATGTGATGGGGATGGGTTTGTCCCAGCGCGCTCGTTACCTTAAGAAGCAGAAGCAGGGTTAGACGGGAGCAGAAGCGGCGGCGGCGGCAGCAGACAGAGGGGACCAGCTGTGTTAACGACTCGTCCGACTACCATCATCGTGGACCAAGAAGAGAAAATGTGACAGTTTCTGGGCAACATCTCCGTTTCCCTTTCCTCTGATACTCCCAGTCATAGATGATGTGAGGCAGCATCTGGCCACAGTTGCCGTTATATGTATTCAAACAGTCGTGTGAAAAATACCGAACAAAGTGGTGCTCTTCATCGAGTGATCAACTTTAATGAATGGGAACACTAATGCGGAAACTAAAAAAACAATTCCCCAAACTATCCATCTGTCTGCAAAACATGATCGAGAATTAAGCCTAGATGATGAGGGAAAAAGATGCAGATCATTTGGATGTGACGTTGGAGGCTTCTGTGTATTTTGTGTGTGTATCTTTGGGCCTCCTGTGAGTGAGTGAGTGAGTGGACCAGCTTTTAGCTTGTTGACCAGCTTAAAGCTGTTTATAGAACACTGGAGGTGGTGCTTGCTTACTGTGAACACTCTCCAGAGCACTTAAACGATGTTTTATCAAGATTTAAAAAGGCGGAAATGGGTTTTGTGTGACATTTAATAGCTTCTTTAATTCATTCTTTGGGATTTTTTTTTAATCATTTCATATCAGAAGTGTCAAAGCATTGAGATTGACACTTTTCTTCTTGAGCAACCAACTCAAAATCATTAAAGATCTGTTGTTTTTTATCTAAAGGGATAGTTTGGGTGTTTTGAAGTGGGGTTGTATGAGGTACTTATGACAGTCGCCGTGCCCCCCAGCTTTGGAGAAACGGACAGGAGTACCGGCACCGGAGCAAAGCAATACAGTGCTGCGGATGGAAAAAACGTATTTTAGCCATCTAAATGAAAGGCTCAACAAAAAAAACAAACAATATCTGTTTAAGTGTACGCTATATTTACCATATTTTCATCGCTCAGATGACAAAAACAGTATAGATATATGTTTAACTTTCAGTTCAGTTCACCGTCAGAAATTATTCTATATATAGCGTACACTTAAACGGATATCACATTTTTTTGGTGAGCTTTTCTTTTTGGTTGGTAAAAAAAAGTTTTTCTGCCGTCCCCGTCCACAGCACTGTATTGCTTTGCTGCGGCGCCGCTGCTCCTGTGGGGGCACGCCAACCGTCATCTACTGTAAGTAATACACAAGGGCGGCTGTGGCTCAGAGCAGATCGTCCACCAATCAGAAGGTCGGTGGTTCGATCCCCGGCTCCTCCGGCTCCAAGACACTTAACCCCAAATTGGCTTAGCCATCGGTGTGTGTGAATGAGAATTTGGATCAGATCCTGATGGGCATAGTTGGCACCTTGCATGGCAGCCTCTACCATCAGTGTATGAATTAATATGTGTGTGAATGGGTGAATGCTGACATCTAGTGTAAAGCGCTTTGAGTGGTCGGAGGACTAGAAAAGCGCTGTATAAATGCAAGTCCATTTACCATTTACACCTGCTATGGATAAGTACGTCATACAACCCCACTTCAAAACACCTGAACTATCCCTTTAAGGTTTTCTCTACAGTATTGATGTGGTGGTGAAGGGACCGCACGTTTCATTTAACCAAACCACATTTAATCTGTAGATGAATAACCAGCACTGAGGGAGAAGTTTTGGTGGAATATGAAAACGTGTGTTTTGTTTACAAACTAAATTGATTTTCAAATTCATTCTTACAACTGCCGTTATTGTTCGGCACGACTTTCTATCCTGAAATTGTTAAAATTCTTTCAAAATACACTTGATCCCGGTATAATGAGTGGGTGGTTTGTTTGTGCGTGTGACTGAGTGCTGCATTGACATTTATCTTGATCTTTTCACCTGTATCACTGGATTTACTAAAATGTGAAACCAAACCAAATCTACAGATGAGACAACAGACGACTTTCTCTTTTGAAAACTACGTGTAAGTTGAGTTTTTGTGTTCTTAGATTAGTCGTTTCGTGTTTCATTGATTTGTTTTGGCTCAGATACCAGCTTTAAGTCATACTGTATTAATCCCCATGGGCAATTTGTACTTGACATTTCTAACTCTTTAGGTGCAGCAGCAGGGGACCAGCTTCTGTGCTTTTCTCAAGGATTAGGTATTATCCTAATACCTGGGGTGAATGTTGTTTGGGGTGAAAGCAGAGCAAAACAGAACACTTGGAAAACCACATTGCATTTGTTCTTCCAGCCATCAATAAATATCATCTGTCTGTTCTGACTTCTTGTGCTCAGTTTCACCTTTCTTGTCACTTGTGTTTTGGATCACATGGCTGTAAGATTAAGAGCAGTGGTTCCCAACCTGGGGTCCGGGCCCCCCTTAGGGGGCCGCCAAAGATCACAGGGGGGTGCGCCAGGATTTGTCTGCTCTGAGGTTGTCAAAATTAGATTTGCACATAACTTCTGTTTAAAGCCAATATTTGTGCACAGGGTCAGATAAAGATCCGGCTACACTGATATTATTAGTGTTATACTATTTGTAGAATTAGATTCCAGTGGTGGCTGCGAAGGATTTTTTCTGACTGGTGTGATCAAAACATTTCCAATATCTCCAGAGCGTTGTATTGTCCAAAGATAGATGTAGTCATTTCCAAAATTCACAACATGTTTTTATCTAGTGAAATATGCTGCTTCAATCCATTTGTTGGCGTTTAGACTTTCAAAACGAACATTTTCACGGCGGACAAAAAGCATTTTGCTCTCCCGCTTGCCGCACACAAAGGGAGGCCTGCATCTGTATACACGGGGCGGTGTAGCAGCAATCTAACAGCACCATAAACTACATTTATTTAACCACAAAAACAACAAATCTATTTTGGCTAACATTATTATTGTAAATTAATTAAGTTGTTACAAAAAAAATCATATTATGTATCTGCATTCCCTTGGCGAATCCGTCAAAACATCATCACTTCCTTTATGTTGACAAAACTGCCGAGTTCTATTCATTAAAGACAGTTAATTCAATAAAAATAAGATTAACTCATTTAATACACTGAATAACTAATTCAAATTGAGGATGTTGTTTTTGCTTGTTTGTTTGAGGATCTTTTTAAGGGTGAATAGTCATAAAATGGGGGGGGGGGGGCTCAGCTTTTCTTAGATACAAGGGGGGGCTTCAGGAAAAATAGGTTGGGAACCAATGATTTAGAGCATAGATGGACCCGATTTTAGCCTATTTTATACTGAATTCATGGTAAGGCCTGATAAGAGCACAGTTTTAATTTCTGATTAGATAAATATGAATAAGTTTGGAGTCAGATATCACAAGAAAAAAGTGTATAATGTCTTTAAATTGAATGTGCCAAGTGGCATCTACCTGTATGTCAGATACCATCACAGTCGAACATTAACAGTAAAAAGGCCACAAACTCGTGCCCTATATACACATATTGTGTGTTATATCCTGTCAGCCCATATAACTTCCTTGAGCAGTTTTACCATCATTCGTCATTTTCACAGTCCATGCAAATGTGTTGCTTTTTCACGTCCTGCCTCTTCCCTACCCAAACATCACCGTCCGGTTCCCATGCCAACAGTTTCTGGGAGATTATTCCGGTGCACTGGTATGGAAGCTGCGGAAATGTGTCATCGCTGAGAATGTAGGAGGGGAGAGGAGCTCTGTGTGTGGAGGGATGCCCAAAGGAAGAAAGGAGTGGGTTGCAGAGATGTATATAAAGAGGAGCTCAGTGGTGCTCAGAGTCCACAGCTCGCTCAGACTCAAACGCACTCAGATTGGAAAAAGAGCAAAACAGGATCTCTCAAATCATCTCTCATCAAGCAGAACCCTCAGGTCTGAATATTAAACAGCTCTCACTGATTGAGTATTTTATTTTTACAATTTTTTTTTTGCATCATCTCTACCAAAACTTGTGGAGACAGCTGATCAGATTCACCAGGCTTTTCATCCTACGTCTCATCTACTCTCGAGCTTCACTGTCAACAGCTCGTCATCCTCACATTCGGGCCACCGTTCACCATGGCGACCAGCATGGACACGCTCCCTGCCCATCTGCTGCCTTTGGTGATGGAGGAGTTCCCCCAGTCTCTGGCCACAGCTTGTGTCTGCAGGGCCAGCCAACGCGAGCCCCGCCTCCGCTGCGTACAGTGTGGCGTCATCGAGGAGGAGGAGGAGGACAGCTCCGCCCTGGAGGAGGACCAAGCCCTGCGGTCCTTCCTGCGGACCGTGGAGAGCCTGAGGAGGAGCACCAGATGAGCTCCTTCCAGAGGAGCATCACTTTGACCCATTTGGCTTCCCAGTTTGGAGACCAGTATATGCCTACAGTATGACGGATGCAGACTGCGCTGACTTAAAGCCCGTGTCGGCGGTGATATTTTGGTCACCACTGGTGGACACCAAATATGGAGAGACTGAGTCACGACACTAAAGAACTGTAATGGTGCGCTTCCAAGAGCTAGTCATAAGGTGCTGGCAAAAAAAACAAACATATTATATCTGTATTTTCAAAGTAAATATGCTTTGTTGTATAATGGTTTTTCTGCACTTTCACAATGCCAAGTTGTTATTATATTTACATGATTGCATTTCTTTTTCTTAAAGGGGACATTTTCAGGTTCATACTTGTATTCTGGGTTTCTACTAGAACATGTTTACATGCTTTAATGTTCAAAAAACATTATTTTTCTCATACTGTCTGACTGAATATACCTGTATTTACCCTCTATCTGTAACGCTCCGTTTTAGTGCCTGTCTCTTTAAGACTCCCTCCCCAAAAGCCCAGTCTGTTCTGATTGGCTTGCGAGAACGCACCTTTGCAAAGGTAGTTCTCGAGGTGACATAGGAAGGGGAGCCAAATCTGAATGACTTGTTGAATCATGTTTCTGACCTATGCAGCCCACAAAAACATTGACTGGGTTGTCTTATTTCACAGTTTGTTGGTTGGTAGGAACTCCAGATACCCAGATGTATGTGCACAAACACTGAAAAAGTGAGTTTTTTATGATATGTCTCCTTTAAATTTCATGTTGTCTGCTGCTAAGATTTTGAATTTAATATATAAAGCTTATGTTCTAACCTTTATTTGGTGGTCTGTCTCCTCTATTATTAAGGTCAAAGAAAAACAAATCTGTTCAATTTAATTTTGAAAACACTTTACCAGGGATGGAAATTAATTATTATAAATTGTGTCCACTGTGGCTGGTGGATTCCAAAACGTACCAGCCACTCAATAGATTAACATTTTTTTTTTTTTGGCTGGTGAGTGAAGCAAATCTAGCAGCCACTTGCATATTTTACCATTATTTGAATGGTGGCTGGTGCTAATTTCCAACCCTGACTTTATACATCAAGTTTTCTGTTAATGTTGCTTGAAATCTAGCACTAGAAGCTGTGTTTTTAAGGGGAAATGTTGGCTTATACAGGACGCCATTAGAATCTTTCAGGCCTTTCCATGTGGTGGCACTATTGATACACTTTCTTGAGCTAAATAGCACAAACTCTACTGTACTACACAACAATCCCTCCTCTCAGTCCAACCTAACCGCATTTTAATACCTGCAATCTGTACAATACCCCTGCTACTATATTTCTGATAGAACTGAACAATGAATTTATTTTACCTTTGACCGTTCAAGAGAAACAAAAGACACAGTCTCATAAATAATGAGTCCACAACACAAGACTACAACACACTAGTCCCCCAGCTATCATGCAGTGCCCTCCTTTGGCCTCGCAACAAACACAAAATTTCACCCTTTTAACTGTGTGGCTTCTTTTCTGCCTCCTTTTTACTAAATCAGCCCTCTTGTGACCAATTCATTCCCTCCGTGTTTACTATCATCAAGGCGGTTTTCACACAGTCAAGCTCTGTGGCGTCTGCATCATCTTTTGCACACTAAAGAGTGCGATACTTTTCAGTTTAATAGGCAAAAACAAACAATTATGAAGCAGCTATTACAGGATGAATGAGCAGTTGTCTGAATCAGATATATTGGATTCTCAATTTCTCGATTAAATTTCGGAAAACAGCAAAAAAATATTTGTGAAAAACACGCTCTGCAGATGTCTGCTACATATTCAATTACAGATACTGTATGCCAGCTGCAGCCTGTTTAATTTTTGGTTGTTATGTAAATATCAGCTTCTTTGTGAGGGAGCCTTTTTCTAAATTTTCTATGCATAAGAACAACTCTTTCACTTCTGTTTTCTTCTTCAGTTAATCCAGTGATCACTGCAGTGGTGTTGAAGTAGAGGCTGTTTTCAAAGCTTTGTGTGGTCGAACAGACTTGAGTCCACCACTGATTTGTTTAATCATTTATAAACACTGAATCAAACTTTAATTAACGAATGAATGAAGCTACTTTTTGGACAAATCATATTTTCTCAACACAATTACATAACGTTGTTTTTTTAATTGATTAGACAGTTTTAGATAATGTTTACTGAGAGTCAAAGCCTCGATATTTCCACCGCCATTATTGACTATAGGTGTTAAGGTTGTGTTATTTGAAGCACTCTCCTCAAGAAACCCTCAGAGTGCCACTGTACATCAAAAAAAAAAAAAGCAGAGTTTGCTTCTCATGTTCAGCCGAGGTATTTTTCACCATTTCTAAACATCCATCTCTGCACTCACATACATATCTTTCCAGGAGCAAGAGGTTGCTGGAGTTTATCTCCCGACAGGTCACCGGTCTATTACAGGGCTAACCCAGACAGACAAACACACTTACACTGACATCTAGACTATTTAGACTTGCTGAACTGTAGCCCTATGTAGTTTGCCTGTGGGAGGTAACAAAAAACATGCAAATACAGGGAGGACAACCTGCACAGAGAGGAAATTGGTTTAAAATTCAGGCCAATCTGTTGGGAGGTGACAGAACTGAGTATTTCTCAAAAAAAATATATCTTGTTCAGTGTCCTGAGATGTCCTGCTACCCTAAATCTCCACTTGTGAGACTAAAGGCACACTGCATAATATACACACACACCACCGCTGAAAACACTCAGCGCGCTGCAGGGTTTCTTTAACTTTCTGTCCCAGATAAGGCTAAAATCTGCGTTTTGATAAAGGATATCCCTCTCACCGTGAGGCTCTGTTTCAAACAGGCCATTCTTTAAACATAAAAAATGCAATAGTTATAGGCTACTACATTTTCTGAGGTCATTAAATGTTGCATGGCAGGAAAGCATGAGCAACAGTGATATACTGTACGCTAACACACGACTTTATGCCTCTGTGTTATAATACTGTGTAGACAAACACAACATTCAATAGTTTAATTCACTTATAAACTTTGTTTTATATTGTCCTTTATTGCACGATCTGAGAAAAAAATATTATTTAATGGCCGAGAATTTTTAAAATGGAGACTATTTGTTAGAAGACATGAAGAAAAAAAACAGGCATTTTTGCATAATCAGATTATTTAAACAGAGCATGGACACTGAGGAAAACATTTTCCTGTTTTAGCTGTGTATGTGTCAATCATATTTAACTATTATTTATTTTTCTTTTCTTTAGAAACATGCCTTGCCTACTGTAGTATGTGGCATACAACACTGATTCCTCTCTCTTTTGACAGCAAATGTCGACTGGTCTTTGTTTTTAAAATGCAGTGTATGCTATTATTGTCTCAGCCTACACATTTCTGTAGAAATACTAAACACTGAAACGCTAAACACCATGTGACAAAATCAATCAATCAATCAATCAATCTGAAGTCCAGGTCCACTCAAAGTCAGGGAAAAAGGAAAAATTACCAAAAGGGATCCCTAAGAATGGAGCATGGAGAAGACAGTGAGGTGAGGTAGAAAGCTGCAGAAAGGCTAATAAATTGACATGAATGACATGAATGTCGTCACAATTTTGAGACTTCCTTCTCTGGTTTCTGGCTTTGAGAGAGAGAGTAGTTCATGTTTACAAACGTTAATTGAGAGAGAGAGTAGTTCATGTTTACAAATATCAATTGAACTTTACTAGGCCATGGGAATAACATATTGTAATTCTTAATTGAGGTGGTGTTCCCCTTTAACAATAGCCTCCTGTCTGTTTCCGGCAGTACGTAAACGCACCCTTTCCATTACGGCGGCGGGTTTTTTCAAACTGCGTGATGACGTCTGTCTCTACCTGCAGCTGCTGCTCACCTGCTAATTAACTGCACCGAAGACTCTACTGTGCCCACCGCTGTTGTTCGTGTAAAACAAGCTTTAACCTGTCAAGTGTCCCGGGTAATGTGGCTTCAGGACGACTTTGCGGATAAATAGTCGTGTTTGTGCTGCTGTCACAATTCAGTTACACTTCTCTGTGTTTGCTACGTTCTTGATATCAACCGTTGGTTCCGTCGTTCGTCACGTAAACTGTCGGTTTAAACGGATGTTTCAACACCGAGAGGAGTTTTCATATTCTGTTGTGGAGTTTACAACATCACCAACTCTTCCAAAAAGAGCTTCTCTTCGTTTCTGCGTCACTCCGTCAAGGTAAGTTTTTCTTCTTCTTCCTCTGCTAAAGTTGTTGAATGCCTTGCTGTTTGTGTGCTTCATCTGCTAGCTGCTAGCAGGCTAATTTCTGCTCTTTTTGCTACCGTATGTGCAGCATTTGCACCGGTTTTAATTGTGGAATTAGTGATAGTTGAGCTTATTTTTCTTTCGGTTGTTGTTTGGCATGCATGTGCATTACAGTCCTCTCATACTGTAATGAAATATGGATATTTAGCTTATGTTATGGGTAGTAGAATTGATTTTGCACGTCTTTTTTTCCTAAACTGGTTGTTGCTGCTTGAGTCCTGTATATAAAGAGTAATAGCCTATTGTACATTGGCTTTAGGGATGTAAACATAATTAGGGTTTATGCCCCGAAGGGGCTAAACCCTTCTAAGATTGTGCCGGTTTGTTATTATTATTATTATTATTATTATTATTAGGGTTTATGCCCCGAAGGGGCTAAACCCTATTGTTTTTGTGTGAATTTGTTATTATTAGGGTTTATGCCCCGAAGGGGCTAAACCCTATTGAGTTTGTGTGAATTTGTTATTATTATTATTAGGGTTTATGCCCCGAAGGGGCTAAACCCTATTGAGTTTGTGCCGGTTTGTTATTATTATTATTCGTTGTCTTAAATTGCGGCTCAATTTGCCGTGAGATGGAATGAGCTAGAAACATGAAACTTGGCCCAATAACTGGAAATGATGTGCAAATGCTTCTCAAGGAATATGACTCCAATCGGCCACATGGTGGCGCTGTAATTAACGCTCAAACACGCGATTTCGGAAAGGCCACGCCCCTCACACCGTAAGTCCGATTGACTTGAAATTTGACACACATGTCCAGCTCCTTGTGATCTACAAAAAAGCCTCTGGGACCACTAAAGTCCGCCTAACTAGATTTTCCGCCATCTTGAATTTTTTGAAAAACACATTTTTGACATCTCCTCCTAAACCGTAGGTCCGATTGCTACCAAATTTTCTGTGGATCATTATTGGATGAAGCTCATCTAAAGTTGCATAAAGCGTGTTGATATGTCATTGCGTTTTGAAGCTGTTGACCAACAAACTTTTCACTGGGCGGGGCTTATTAGGAAATTGGCCATAATTCATTGACCATTAATCTGATCATCATAAATCTTGGTAGATATCTTCAATACGTGTTTGGGAATAGGCATCCAAAAGCATTTCTCGCTCGACCCATAGGGGGCGCCAAAATCATCAAAAACTTGTACCTCAACATCCGGTGGACAGACTTTTATCAAATTTGGCACACATGCTCTGGGGGCCAGTATTAACTAAGATCTGAAGTGTCATATTGATCGGTGCAAGTGGGCGTGGCCTATTTAGCATTTTATGCTAAATTATGCCTTTGCTCAATTTGCTGTGAGCTGGAACGAGCTAGAGACATGAAACTTGGTACCATAACTGTACATCATGTCATAATGCTTCACGTAAAATATGATCCAAATTGGCCACACGGTGGCGCTACAACATTTTTCAAGGCCAGCCCCCTCACACCATAAGTTCGATTGATTTGAAATTTGACAGACATGTGTTGCTGAATGTGCTCTACAAAAAAGCCTCTTGGACCACTTAAGTCCGCCTTCTAGATTTTCCTCCATTGTGAATAATTTGAAAAACCCATTTTTGACATCTCCTCCTAAACCGTAGGTCCGATTGCTGGCAAATTTTCTGTGGAACATTATTGGACCAGTCTCATCTAAAGTTGCATAAATGAGGTTGATATCTCATTGCGTTTTCAAGATATTGACCAATGAACTTTAAAGGGGCGTGGCTTAGCACATCAATACAGCTAATTCCACAACTGTTAGGCCCATCTTCTCGAAACTGGCAGAATATGTTCATAGGAGTACCTGAAACGTACCCTGAAAGTTTCGTTCAAATCGACCACTAGGAGGCGCCACCAGGCCCAAAGATTTGCATGGGCCTATCACGAATTTCGCCACAAATCAATGGGAGTTCGTCCCAGCTTCACCAAACTTGATGGATATTTTAATTGACCTGTTGAAATGTCACCAAAATGCCAAGAAATATGACTGGCGGGACTTTGAGTGTGCAAATACAGAAAGGCTGCATACAGTGTAATAATGAAACAAGGGTGTGATTGGTCTCACTCCTTCTTTATACAGATTTAAACCAGGTGAAATAACTTTGCTTTGTGAAGCCCAAAACCCGATCACTGCTGCTCGTGCCTTTGATTTCAGGTGCTTCCGCTGTTGAGCGAAAAAGGGCATAAACCCGCGAACTGCCGCTTGCGGCTGTAATTAGGGTTTATGCCCCGAAGGGGCTAAACCCTATTGTTTTTGTGTGAATTTGTTATTATTATTATTATTATTATTATTATTATTTGTTGTCTTAATTTTGAGCTCATATTCCCATGAGCTGGAAAGAGCTAAAAACATGAAACTTGGCCCAATAACTGGAAATGATGTGCAAATTCTTCTCAAGGAATATGACAGCAATCGGCCACATGGTGGCGCTGTAATTAACGCTCAAACACGCGATTTTGGAAAGGCCATGCCTCTCGAACCGTAAGTCCGATTGACTTGAAATTTGACACAAATGTCCATCTCCATATGATCTACAAAAAAGCCTCTGGGACTACTAAAGTCCGCCTAACTAGATTTTCCGCCATCTTGAATTTTTTGAAAAACACGTTTTTGACATCTCCTCCTAAACAGTAGGTCCGATTGCTACCAAATTTTCTGTGGATCATTATTGGATGAAGCTCATCTAAAGTTGCATAAAACGTGTTGATATGTCATTGCGTTTTGAAGCTGTTGACCAACAAACTTTTCACTGGGCGGGGCTTATTAGGAAATTGGCCATAATTCATTGACCATTAATCTGATCATCATAAATCTTGGTAGATATCTTCAATACGTGTTTGGGAATAGGCGTCCCAAAGCTTTTTTCGCTCGACCCATAGGGGGCGCCAAAAACATCAAAAACTTGTACCTCAAGATCCGGTGGACAGAATTTTATCAAATTTGGTACACATGCTCTGGGGCCCAGTATTAACTAAGATCTGAAGTGTCATATTGATCGGTGCAAGTGGGCGTGGCCTATTTAGCATTTTATGCTAAATTATGCCTTTGCTCAATTTGCTGTGAGCTGGAACGAGCTAGAGACATGAAACTTGGTACCATAACTGTACATGATGTCATAATGCTTCACGTAAAATATGATCCAAATTGGCCACACGGTGGCGCTACAACATTTTTCAAGGCCAGCCCCCTCACACCATAAGTCCGATTGATTTGAAATTTGACAGACATGTGCTGCTGAATGAGCTCTACAAAAAAGCCTCTTGGACCACTAAAGTCCGCCTTCTAGATTTTCATCTATTTCGAATAATTTGAAAAACACATTTTTGACATCTCCTCCTAAACCGTAGGTCCTATTGCTGGCAAATTTTCTGTGGAACATCATTGGACCATGCTCATCTTAAGTTGCATAAATGAGGTTGATATCTCATTGCGTTTTCAAGATATTGACCAATGAACTTTAAAGGGGCGTGGCTTAGCACATCAATACAGCTAATTCCACAACTGTTAGGCCCATCTTCTCGAAACTGGCAGAATATGTTCATAGGAGTACCTGAAACGTACCCTGAAAGTTTCGTTCAAATCGACCACTAGGAGGCGCCACCAGGCCCAAAGATTTGCATGGGCCAATCACGAATTTCGCCACAAATCAATGGGAGTTCGTCCCAGCTTCACCAAACTTGATGGATATTTTAATTGACCTGTTGAAATGTCACCACAATGCCAAGAAATATGACTGGCGGGACTTTGAGTGTGCAACTACAGAAAGGCTGCATACAGTGTAATAATGAAACAAGGGTGTGATTGGTCTCACTCCTTCTTTATACAGAATTAAACCAGGTGAAATGACTTTGCTTTGTGAAGCCCAAAACCCGATCACTGCTGCTCGTGGCTTTGATTTCAGGTGCTTCCGCTGTTGAGCGAAAAAGGGCATAAACCCGCGAACTGCCGCTTGCGGCTGTAATTATTATTATTATTATTATTTGTTGTCTTAATTTTGAGCTCATATTCCCATGAGATGGAATGAGATAGAAACATGAAACTTGGCCCAATAACTGGAAATGATGTGCAAATTCTTCTCAAGGAATATGACAGCAATCGGCCACATGGTGGCGCTGTAATTAACGCTCAAACACGCGATTTTGGAAAGGCCACGCCTCTCGAACCGTAAGTCCGATTGACTTGAAATTTGACACACATGTCCATCTCCGTCTGATCTACAAAAAAGCCTCTGGGACCACTAAAGTGCGCCTAACTAGATTTTCCGCCATCTTGGATTTTTTGAAAAACACATTTTTGACATCTCCTCCTAAACCGTAGGTCCGATTGCTACCAAATTTTCTGTGGATCATTATTGGATGAAGTTCATCTAACGTTGCATAAAGCGTGTTGATATGTCATTGCGTTTTGAAGCTGTTGACCAACAAACTTTTCACTGGGCGGGGCTTATTAGGAAATTGGCCATAATTCATTGACCATTAGTCTGATCATCATAAATCTTGGTAGATAACTTCAATACGTGTTTGGGAATAGGCGTCCCAAAGCATTTCTCGCTCGACCCATAGGGGGCGCCAAAAACATCAAAAACTTGTACCTCAAGATCCGGTGGACAGAATTTTATCAAATTTGGTACACATGCTCTGGGGGCCAGTATTAACTAAGATCTGAAGTGTCATATTGATCGGTGCAAGTGGGCGTGGCCTATTTAGCATTTTATGCTAAATTATGCCTTTGCTCAATTTGCTGTGAGCTGGAACGAGCTAGAGACATGAAACTTGCTACCATAACTGTACATGATGTCATAATGCTTCACGTAAAATATGATCCAAATTGGCCACACGGTGGCGCTACAACATTTTTCAAGGCCAGCCCCCTCACACCATAAGTTCGATTGATTTGAAATTTGACAGACATGTGTTGCTGAATGTGCTCTACAAAAAAGCCTCTTGGACCACTTAAGTCTGCCTTCTAGATTTTCCTCCATTTTGAATAATTTGAAAAACACATTTTTGACATCTCCTCCTAAACCGTAGGTCCGATTGCTGGCAAATTTTCTGTGGAACATCATTGGACCATGCTCATCTAAAGTTGCATAAATGAGGTTGATATCTCATTGCGTTTTCAAGATATTGACCAATGGACTTTAAAGGGGCGTGGCTTAGCACATCAATACAGCTAATTCCACACCTGTTAGGCCCATCTTCTCGAAACTGGCATAATATGTTCATAGGAGTACCTGAAACGTACCCTGAAAGTTTCGTTCAAATCGACCACTAGGAGGCGCCACCAGGCCCAAAGATTTGCATGGGCCTATCGCGAATTTCGCCACAAATCAATGGGAGTTCGTCCCAGCTTCACCAAACTTGATGGATATTTTAATTGACCTGTTGAAATGTCACCAAAATGCCAAGAAATATGACTGGCGGGACTTTGAGTGTGCAACTACAGAAAGGCTGCATACAGTGTAATAATGAAACAAGGGTGTGATTGGTCTCACTCCTTCTTTATACAGAATTAAACCAGGTGAAATGACTTTGCTTTGTGAAGCCCAAAACCCGATCACTGCTGCTCGTGGCTTTGATTTCAGGTGCTTCCGCTGTTGAGCGAAAAAGGGCATAAACCCGCGAACTGCCGCTTGCGGCTGTAATTAGGGTTTATGCCCCGAAGGGGCTAAACCCTATTGAGTTTGTGTGAATTTGTTATTATTAGGGTTTATGCCCCGAAGGGGCTAAACCCTTCTAAGTTTGTGCCGGTTTGTTATTATTATTATTATTATTATTATTATTAGGGTTTATGCCCCGAAGGGGCTAAACCCTATTGTTTTTGTGTGAATTTGTTATTATTATTAGGGTTTATGCCCCGAAGGGGCTAAACCCTATTGTTTTTGTGTGAATTTGTTATTATTATTATTATTATTATTTGTTGTCTTAAATTTGAGCTCATATTCCCATGAGATGGAATGAGATAGAAACATGAAACTTGGCCCAATAACTGGAAATGATGTGCAAATTCTTCTCAAGGAATATGACAGCAATCGGCCACATGGTGGCGCTGTAATTAACGCTCAAACACGCGATTTTGGAAAGGCCACGCCTCTCGAACCGTAAGTCCGATTGACTTGAAATTTGACACACATGTCCAGCTCCGTCTGATCTACAAAAAAGCCTCTGGGACCACTAAAGTGCGCCTAACTAGATTTTCCGCCATCTTGGATTTTTTGAAAAACACATTTTTGACATCTCCTCCTAAACCGTAGGTCCGATTGCTACCAAATTTTCTGTGGATCATTATTGGATGAAGTTCATCTAAAGTTGCATAAAACGTGTTGATATGTCATTGCGTTTTGAAGCTGTTGACCAACAAACTTTTCACTGGGCGGGGCTTATTAGGAAATTTGCCATAATTCTTTGACCATTAATCTGATCATCATAAATCTTGGTAGATAACTTCAATACATGTTTGGGAATAGGCGTCCCAAAGCATTTCTCGCTCGACCCATAGGGGGCGCCAAAAACATGAAAAACTTGTACCTCAAGATCCGGTGGACAGAATTTTATCAAATTTGGTACACATGCTCTGGGGGCCAGTATTAACTAAGATCTGAAGTGTCATATTGATCGGTGCAAGTGGGCGTGGCCTATTTAGCATTTTATGCTAAATTATGCCTTTGCTCAATTTGTTGTGAGCTGGAACAAGCTAGAGACATGAAACTTGGTACCATAACTGTACATGATGTCATAATGCTTCACGTAAAATATGATCCAAATTGGCCACACGGTGGCGCTACAACATTTTTCAAGGCCAGCCCCCTCACACCATAAGTCCGATTGATTTGAAATTTGACAGACATATGTTCCTGAATGTGCTCTACAAAAAAGCCTCTTGGACGACTAAAGTCCGCCCTCTAGATTTTCCTCCATTTTGAATAATTTGAAAAAACCATTTTTGACATCTCCTCCTAAACCGTAGGTCCGATTGCTGGCAAATTTTCTGTGGAACATCATTGGACCATGTTCATCTAAAGTTGCATAAATGAGGTTGATATCTCATTGCGTTTTCAAGATATTGACCAATGAACTTTAAAGGGGCGTGGCTTAGCACATCAATACAGCTAATTCCACAACTGTTGGGCCCATCTTCTCGAAACTTGCAGAATATGTTCATAGGAGGACCTGAAACGTACCCTGAAAGTTTCATTCAAATCGACCACTAGGAGGCGCCACCAGGCCCAAAGATTTGCATGGGCCTATCACGAATTTCGCGACAAATCAATGGGAGTTCGTCCCAGCTTCTCCAAACTTGATTGATATTTTAATTGACCTGTTGAAATGTCACCAAAATGCCAAGAAATATGACTGGCGGGACTTTGAGTGTGCAACTACAGAAAGGCTGCATACAGTGTAATAATGAAACAAGGGTGTGATTGGTCTCACTCCTTCTTTATACAGAATTAAACCAGGTGAAATGACTTTGCTTTGTGAAGCCCAAAACCCGATCACTGCTGCTCGTGGCTTTGATTTCAGGTGCGTCCGCTGTTGAGCGAAAAAGGGCATAAACCCGCGAACTGCCGCTTGCGGCTGTAATTATTATTATTATTATTTGTTGTCTGCCATTTGGGCTCAATTTGCCATGAGATGGAATGAGCTAGAAAAATGAAAATTGGCACAATAACTGCAAATGATGTGCAGGTGATTCTCAAGGAATATGACATCAATTGGCCACATGGTGGCGCTGTAATTAACGCTCAAACACGCGATTTTGGAAAGGCCACGCCCCTCGCACCGTAAGTCCGATTGACTTGAAATTTGACACACATATCCAGCTCCATGTGATCTACAAAAAAGCCTCTGGGACTACTAAAGTCCGCCTAACTAGATTTTCCGCCATTTTGAATTTTTTGAAAAACACATTTTTGACATCTGCTCCTAAACCGTAGGTCCGATTGCTACCAAATTTTCTGTGGATCATTATTGGATGAAGCTCATCTAAAATTGCATACGGCTTGTTGATATGTGATTGCGTTTTGAAGTTGTTGACCAACAAACTTTTCACTGGGCGGGGCTTAGCAGGAAATTAGCCATAATTCATTGACCATTAGTCCAATCATCATAAATCTTGGTAGATAACTTCAATACGTGTTTGGGAATAGGCGTTCCAAAGCATTTCTTGCTCGACCCATAGGGGGCGCCAAAAACATCAAAAACTTGTACCTCAAGATCCGGTGGACAGAATTTTATCAAATTTGGTACACATGCTCTGGGGGCCAGTATTAACTAAGATCTGAAGTGTCATATTGATTGGTGCAAGTGGGCGTGGCCTATTTAGCATTTTATGCTAAATTATGCCTTTGCTCAATTTGCTGTGAGCTGGAACGAGCTAGAGACATGAAACTTGGTACCATAACTGTACATGATGTCATAATGCTTCACGTAAAATATGATCCAAATTGGCCACACGGTGGCGCTACAACATTTTTCAAGGCCAGCCCCCTCACACCATAAGTCCGATTGATTTGAAATTTGACAGACATGTGTTGCTGAATGTGCTCTACAAAAAAGCCTCTTGGACGACTAAAGTCCGCCCTCTAGATTTTCCTCCATTTTGAATAATTTGAAAAACCCATTTTTGACATCTCCTCCTAAACCGTAGGTCCGATTGCTGGCAAATTTTCTGTGGAACATCATTGGACCATGTTCATCTATAGTTGCATAAATGAGGTTGATATCTCATTGCGTTTTCAAGATATTGGCCAATGAACTTTAAAGGGGCGTGGCTTAGCACATCAATAGAGCTAACTCCACAACTGTTGGGCCCATCTTCTCGAAACTTGTAGAATATGTGCATAGGAGTACATGAAACATTCCCTGAAAGTTTCGTTCAAATCGACCACTAGGGGGCGCCACCAGTTCCAAAGATTTGCATGGGCCTATCGTGAATTTTGTCACAAATCAATGGGAGTTCTTCCCAGCTTCACCAACTTGATGGATATTTTAATTGACTGTTGAAACGTCCACAAAATGCCAAGAAATATGAGTTGCGGGACATTGAGTGTGCAAGTACAGAAAGGCTGCATACACTGTAATAATGAAACAAGGGTGTGATTGGTCTCACTCCTTCTTTATACAGAATTAAACCAGGTGAAATGACTATGTTTTGCTTTGTGAAGCCCAAAATTTGATCACTGCTGCTCCTGGCTTTGATTTCAGGTGCTTCCGCTGTTGAGCAAAAAAGGGCATAAACCCGCGAACTGCCGCTTGCGGCTGTAATTTTTATTTGTTGTCTGCCTTTGAGGCTCAATTTGCCGTGAGATGAAAAGAGCTAAAAACATGAAAGTTGGCACAATGAATGGAAAGGATATTTAACGGCATTTCACGAAATATGACAGCAATCGGACACATGGTGGCGCTGTAATTAACGCTCAAACACGCGATTTTGGAAAGGCCACGCTTTTCGAACCGTAAGTCCGATTGACTTGAAATTTGACACACATGTCCAACTCCGTCTGATTTACAAAAAAGCCTCTGGGACCACTAAAGTCCGCCTAACTAGATTTTCCGCCATCTTGAATTTTTTGAAAAACACATTTTTGACATCTCCTCCTAAACCGTAGGTCCGATTGCTACCAAATTTTCTGTGGATCATTATTGGATGAAGCTCATCTAAGGTTGCATATAGCGTGTTGATATGTCATTGCGTTTTGAAGCTGTTGACCAACAAACTTTTCACTGGGCGGGGCTTATTAGGAAATTGGCCATAATTCATTGACCATTAATCTGATCATCATAAATCTTGGTAGATAACTTCAATACGTGTTTGGGAATAGGCGTCCCAAAGCATTTCTTGCTCGACCCATAGGGGGCGCCAAAAACATCAAAAACTTGTACCTCAAGATCCGGTGGACAGAATTTTATCAAATTTGGTACACATGTTCTGGGGGCCAGTATTAACTAAGATCTGAAGTGTCATATTGATCGGTGCAAGTGGGCGTGGCCTATTTAGCATTTTATGCTAAATTATGCCTTTGCTCAATTTGCTGTGAGCTGGAACAAGCTAGAGACATGAAACTTGGCACCATAACTGTACATGATGTTGTTATGCTTCACCTAAAATATGATTCAAATTGGCCACATGGTGGCGCTACAACTATTTCGAGGCCAAGCCCCCTCACACCATAAGTCCCATTGATTTGAAATTTGAGAGACATGTGCTGCTGAATGAGCTCTACAAAAAAGCCTCTTGGACCATTTAAGTCCGCCTTCTATATTTTCATCTATTTTGAATAATTTGAAAAACACTTTTTTGACATCTCCTCCTAAATCGTAGGTCCGATTGCTGGCAAATTTTCTGTGGAACATCATTCGACCATGTTCATCTAAAGTTGCATAAATGAGGTTGATATCTCATTGCGTTTTCAAGATATTGACCAATGAACTTTAAAGGGGCGTGGCTTAGCACATCAATACAGCTAATTCCACAACTGTTAGGCCCATCTTCTCGAAACTGGCAGAATATGTTCATAGGAGTACCTGAAATGTACCCTGAAAGTTATGTTCAAATCGACCACTAGGAGGCGCCACCAGGCCCAAAGATTTGCATGGGCCTATCGCGAATTTCGCCACAAATCAATGGGAGTTCGTCCCAGCTTCACCAAACTTGATGGATATTTTAATTGACCTGTTGAAATGTCACCAAAATGCCAAGAAATATGACTGGCGGGACTTTGAGTGTGCAACTGCAGAAAAGCTGCATACAGTGTAATAATGAAACAAGGGTGTGATTGGTCTCACTCCTTCTTTATGCAGAATTAAACCAGGTGAAATGACTTTGCTTTGTGAAGCCCAAAACCCGATCACTGCTGCTCGTGGCTTTGATTTCAGGTTTTTTCGCTGTTGAGCGAAAAAGGGCATAAACCCGCGAACTGCCGCTTGCGGCTGTAATTATTATTATTATTTGTTGTCTGCCAATTGGGCTCAATTTGCCGTGAGCTGGAATGAGCTAGAAAGATGAAATTTGGCACAATAACTGCAAATGATGTGCAGGTGATTCTCAAGGAATATGACATCAATCGGCCAGATGGTGGCGCTGTAATTAACGCTCAAACACGCGATTTTGGAAAGGCCACGCCCCTCGCACCGTAAGTCCGATTGACTTGAAATTTTACACACATGTCCAGCTCCATGTGATCTACAAAAAAGCCTCTGGGACTACTAAAGTGCGCCTAACTAGATTTTCCGCCATTTTGAATTTTTTGAAAAACACATTTTTGACATCTCCTCCTAAACCGTAGGTCCGATTGCTACCAAATTTTCTGTGGATCATTATTGGAGTAAGCTCATTTAAAGTTGCATAAGGCTTGTTGATATGTCATTGCGTTTTGAAGCTGTTGACCAACAAACTTTTCACTGGGCGGGGCTTATTAGGAAATTGGCCATAATTCATTGACCATTAATCTGATCATCATAAATCTTGGTAGATAACTTCAATACGTGTTTGGGAATAGGCGTCCCAAAGCATTTCTCGCTCGACCCATAGGGGGCGCCAAAAACATCAAAAACTTGTACCTCAAGATCCGGTGGACAGAATTTTATCAAATTTGGTACACATGCTCTGGGGGCCAGTATTAACTAAGATCTGAAGTGTCATATTGATCGGTGCAAGTGGGCGTGGCCTATTTAGCATTTTATGCTAAATTATGCCTTTGCTCAATTTGCTGTGAGCTTGAACGAGCTAGAGACATGAAACTTGGTACCATAACTGTACATGATGTCATAATGCTTCACGTAAAATATGATCCAAATTGGCCACACGGTGGCGCTACAAATTTTTCAAGGCCAGCCCCCTCACACCATAAGTTCGATTGATTTGAAATTTGACAGACATGTGTTTCTGAATGTGCTCTACAAAAAAGCCTCTTGGATCACTTAAGTCCGCCTTCTAGATTTTCCTCCATTTTGAATAATTTGAAAAACCCATTTTTGACATCTCCTCCTAAACCGTAGGTCCAATTGCTGGCAAATTTTCTGTGGAACATTATTGGGCCATGCTCATCTAAAGTTGCATAAATGAGGTTGATATCTCATTGCGTTTTCAAGATAATGACCAATGAACTTTAAAGGGGCGTGGCTTAGCACATCAATACAGCTAATTCCACAACTGTTAGGCCCATCTTCTCGAAACTGGCAGAATATGTTCATAGGAGTACCTGAAACGTATCCTGAAAGTCTCGCTCAAATCGACCACTTGGAGGCGCCACCAGGCCCAAAGATTTGCATGGGCCTATCGCGAATTTCGCCAAAAATCAAATGGAGTTCGTCCCAGCTTCACCAAACTTCATGGATATTTTAATTGACCTGTTGAAATGTCACCAAAATGCCAAGAAATATGACTGGCGGGACTTTGAGTGTGCAACTACAGAAAGGCTGCATACAGTGTAATAATGAAACATGGGTGTGATTGGTCTCACTCTTTCTTTATACAGAATTAAACCAGGTGAAATGACTTTGCTTTGTGAAGCCCAAAACCCGATCACTGCTGCTCGTGGCTTTGATTTCAGGTGCTTCCGCTGTTGAGCGAAAAAGGGCATAAACCCGCGAACTGCCGCTTGCGGCTGTAATTATTATTATTATTATTTGTTGTCTTAAATTTGAGCTCATATTCCCATGAGATGGAATGAGATAGAAACATGAAACTTGGCCCAATAACTGGAAATGATGTGCAAATTCTTCTCAAGGAATATGACAGCAATCGGCCACATGGTGGCGCTGTAATTAACGCTCAAACACGCGATTTTGGAAAGGCCACGCCTCTCGAACCGTAAGTCCGATTGACTTGAAATTTGACACACATGTCCAGCTCCGTCTGATCTACAAAAAAGCCTCTGGGACCACTAAAGTGCGCCTAACTAGATTTTCCGCCATCTTGAATTTTTTGAAAAACACATTTTTGACATCTCCTCCTAAACCGTAGGTCCGATTGCTACCAAATTTTCTGTGGATCATTATTGGATGAAGTTCATCTAAAGTTGCATAAAACGTGTTGATATGTCATTGCGTTTTGAAGCTGTTGACCAACAAACTTTTCACTGGGCGGGGCTTATTAGGAAATTGGCCATAATTCTTTGACCATTAATCTGATCATCATAAATCTTGGTAGATAACTTCAATACATGTTTGGGAATAGGCGTCCCAAAGCATTTCTCGCTCGACCCATAGGGGGCGCCAAAAACATGAAAAACTTGTACCTCAAGATCCGGTGGACAGAATTTTATCAAATTTGGTACACATGCTCTGGGGGCCAGTATTAACTAAGATCTGAAGTGTCATATTGATCGGTGCAAGTGGGCGTGGCCTATTTAGCATTTTATGCTAAATTATGCCTTTGCTCAATTTGTTGTGAGCTGGAACAAGCTAGAGACATGAAACTTGGTACCATAACTGTACATGATGTCATAATGCTTCACGTAAAATATGATCCAAATTGGCCACACGGTGGCGCTACAACATTTTTCAAGGCCAGCCCCCTCACACCATAAGTCCGATTGATTTGAAATTTGACAGACATATGTTCCTGAATGTGCTCTACAAAAAAGCCTCTTGGACGACTAAAGTCCGCCCTCTAGATTTTCCTCCATTTTGAATAATTTGAAAAAACCATTTTTGACATCTCCTCCTAAACCGTAGGTCCGATTGCTGGCAAATTTTCTGTGGAACATCATTGGACCATGCTCATCTAAAGTTGCATAAATGAGGTTGATATCTCATTGCGTTTTCAAGATATTGACCAATGAACTTTAAAGGGGCGTGGCTTAGCACATCAATACAGCTAATTCCACAACTGTTAGGCCCATCTTCTCGAAACTGGCAGAATATGTTCATAGGAGTACCTGAAACGTACCCTGAAAGTTTCGTTCAAATCGACCACTAGGAGGCGCCACCAGGCCCAAAGATTTTCATGGGCCTATCACGAATTTCGCCACAAATCAATGGGAGTTCGTCCCAGCTTCACCAAACTTGATGGATATTTTAATTGACCTGTTGAAACGTCCACAAAATGCCAAGAAATTTGAGTGGCAAGACTTTGAGTGTGCAACTACAGAAAGGCTGCATACACTGTAATAATGAAACAAGGGTATGATTGGTCTCACTCCTTCTTTATACAGAATTAAACCAGGTGAAATGACTATGTTTTGCTTTGTGAAGCCCAAAACCCGATCACTGCTGCTCGTGGCTTTGATTTCAGGTGCTTCCGCTGTTGAGCGAAAAAGGGCATAAACCCGCGAACTGCCGCTTGCGGCTGTAATTAGGGTTTATGCCCCGAAGGGGCTAAACCCTATTGAGTTTGTGTGAATTTGTTATTATTATTATTATTATTATTATTATTATTTGTTGTCTTAATTTTGAGCTCATATTCCCATGAGATGGAATGAGATAGAAACATGAAACTTGGCCCAATAACTGGAAATGATGTGCAAATTCTTCTCAAGGAATATGACAGCAATCGGCCACATGGTGGCGCTGTAATTAACGCTCAAACACGCGATTTTGGAAAGGCCACGCCTCTCGAACCGTAAGTCCGATTGACTTGAAATTTGACACACATGTCCATCTCCGTCTGATCTACAAAAAAGCCTCTGGGACCACTAAAGTGCGCCTAACTAGATTTTCCGCCATCTTGGATTTTTTGAAAAACACATTTTTGACATCTCCTCCTAAACCGTAGGTCCGATTGCTACCAAATTTTCTGTGGATCATTATTGGATGAAGTTCATCTAACGTTGCATAAAGCGTGTTGATATGTCATTGCGTTTTGAAGCTGTTGACCAACAAACTTTTCACTGGGCGGGGCTTATTAGGAAATTGGCCATAATTCATTGACCATTAGTCTGATCATCATAAATCTTGGTAGATAACTTCAATACGTGTTTGGGAATAGGCGTCCCAAAGCATTTCTCGCTCGACCCATAGGGGGCGCCAAAAACATCAAAAACTTGTACCTCAAGATCCGGTGGACAGAATTTTATCAAATTTGGTAAACATGCTCTGGGGGCCAGTATTAACTGAGATCTGAAGTGTCATATTGATCGGTGCAAGTGGGCGTGGCCTATTTAGCATTTTATGCTAAATTATGCCTTTGCTCAATTTGCTGTGAGCTGGAACGAGCTAGAGACATGAAACTTGCTACCATAACTGTACATGATGTCATAATGCTTCACGTAAAATATGATCCAAATTGGCCACACGATGGCGCTACAACATTTTTCAAGGCCAGCCCCCTCACACCATAAGTTCGATTGATTTGAAATTTGACAGACATGTGTTGCTGAATGAGCTCTACAAAAAAGCCTCTTGGACCACTTAAGTCCGCCTTCTAGATTTTCCTCCATTTTGAATAATTTGAAAAACACATTTTTGACATCTCCTCCTAAACCGTAGGTCCGATTGCTGGCAAATTTTCTGTGGAACATCATTGGACCATGTTCATCTAAAGTTGCATAAATGAGGTTGATATCTCATTGCGTTTTCAAGATATTGACCAATGAACTTTAAAGGGGCGTGGCTTAGCACATCAATACAGCTAATTCCACAACTGTTGGGCCCATCTTCTCGAAACTAGCAGAATATGTTCAGAGGAGTACCTGAAACGTTCTCTGAAATTTTCGTGCAAATCGACCACTAGGAGGCGCCACCAGGTCCAAAGATTTTCATGGGCCTATCACGAATTTCGCCACGAATCAATGGGAGTTCGTCCCAGCTTCACCAAACTTGATGGATATTTTAATTGACCTGTTGAAATGTCACCAAAATGCCAAGAAATATGACTGGCGGGACTTTGAGTGTGCAACTACAGAAAGGCTGCATACACTGTAATAATGAAACAAGGGTGTGATTGGTCTCGCTTCTTCTTCATACAGAATTAAAATAGGTGAAATGACTTTGCTTTGTGAAGCCCAAAATTCGATCACTGCTGCTCGTGGCTTTGATTTCAGGTGCTTCCGCTGTTGAGCGAAAAAGGGCATAAACCCGCGAACTGCCGCTTGCGGCTGTAATTATTATTATTATTATTTGTTGTCTGCCATTTGGGCTCAATTTGCCGTGAGATGGAATAAGCTAGAAACACGAAATTTGGCGCAATAACTGCAAATGATGTGCAGGTGATTCTCAAGGAATATGACATCAATCGGCCAGATGGTGGCGCTAAAATTAACGCTCAAACACGCGATTTTGGAAAGGCCACGCCCCTCGCACCGTAAGTCCGATTGACTTGAAATTTGACACACATGTCCAGCTCCATGTGATCTACAAAAAAGCCTCTGGGACCACTAAAGTCCGCCTAACTAGATTTTCCGCCATCTTGAATTTTTTGAAAAACACATTTTTGACATCTCCTCCTAAACCGTAGGTCCGATTGCTACCACATTTTCTGTGGATCATTATTGGATGAAGCTCATCTAAAGTTGCATAAAGCGTGTTGATATCTCATTGCATTTAGAAGCTGTAGACCAACAAACTTTTCACTGGGCGGGGCTTATTAGGAAATTGGCCATATTTCATTGACCATTAATCTGATCATCATAAATCTTTGTACATAACTTCAATACGTGTTTGGGAATTGGCGTCCCAAAGCATTTTTCGCTCAACCTATAGGGGGCGCCAAAAACATCAAAAACTTATACCTCAAGATCCGGTGGACAGAATTTTATCAAATTTGGTACACATGCTCTGGGGGCCAGTATTAACTAAGATCTGAAGTGTCATATTGATTGGTGCAAGTGGGCGTGGCCTATTTAGCATTTTATGCTAAATTATGCCTTTGCTCAATTTGCTGTGAGCTGGAACGAGCTAGAGACATGAAACTTGGTACCATAACTGTACATGATGTCATAATGCTTCACGTAAAATATGATCCAAATTGGCCACACGGTGGTGCTACAACATTTTGCAAGGCCAGCCCCCTCACACCATAAGTTCGATTGATTTGAAATTTGACCGACATGTGTTGCTAAATGAGCTCTACAAAAAAGCCTCTTGGACCACTTAAGTCCGCCTTCTAGATTTTCCTCCATTTTGAATAATTTGAAAAACCCATTTTTGACATCTCCTCCTAAACCGTAGGTCCGATTGCTGGCAAATTTTCTGTGGAACATCATTGGACCATGCTCATCTAAAGTTGCATAAATGACGTTGATATTTCATTGAGTTTTCAAGATATTGACCAATGAACTTTAAAGGTGCGTGGCTTAGCACATCAATACAGCTAATTCCACAAATGTTAGGCCCATCTTCTCGAAACTGGCAGAATATGTTCATAGGAGTACCTGAAACGTAACCTGAAAGTTTCGTTCAAATCGACCACTAGGAGGCGCCACCAGGCCCAAAGATTTGCATGGGCCTATCGCGAATTTCGCCACAAATCAATGGGAGTTCGTCCCAGCTTCACCAAACTTGATGGATATTTTAATTGACCTGTTGAAATGTCACCAAAATGCCAAGAAATATGACTGGCGGGACTTTGAGTGTGCAAATACAGAAAGGCTGCATACAGTGTAATAATGAAACAAGGGTGTGATTGGTCTCACTCCTTCTTTATACAGAATTAAACCAGGTGAAATGACTTTGCTTTGTGAAGCCCAAAACCCGATCACTGCTGCTCGTGGCTTTGATTTCAGGTGCTTCCGCTGTTGAGCGAAAAAGGGCATAAACCCGCGAACTGCCGCTTGCGGCTGTAATTGTTATCGTAACCTACACTATTGACAAACAAGACATTTATTAGTTAAATTCACTTGTCAAGAATGAGAAAATTAAATACCCTTTGTTTTATATTGTCTTTAATGTCATGATCTGAGAAAAACACATTTTAGTGTTTTAGCTTTTATAAGTTAGTTATTCTGTGTATGTGTCAATCATGTTTAACTATTTTCTTTTCTTTGGAAACATGCATACAGTAGGCTAGTAGGCCCATGTGGCATGCAGCAGTGATTTCTCTTTCTTTTGACTGTAAATGTCAACTGGTCTTAGCGGCCTATACATTTCTGTAGCCTGAGTAGTTCATGAAACGCTAAAAATCCATCAATCTGAAGTCCAGGTCCAGTCAGAGTCAGGGAAAAAGTCAAAGTGAGCAAAAGGTTCCCCAAGAATGGAGCGATCTGCTGCCCTGCTGTTTGTATGCTTACTAACCTGCTTCATCTGCTAGCTGCTTATAGGGCTAGTTTCTGCTCTTTTGCTAACGTTGCCTGTCTGTATTATGCAACATTTGCACTGGTTTTAATTGTGTAATTTCTGGTGGTTGAGTTTATTTTTCTTTTGGTTGTTGTTTGGCATGCATGTGCATGCATTTTCGAATTCTGTTGTGGAGTTTACAACATCAACAACTCTTCAAAAAGAGCTTCTCTTCGTTTCTGCATCACTCCATCAAGGTAAGTTTTTCTAATTCCTCTGCTAAAGTTGTTGAATGCCCTGCTGTTTGTGTGCTTCATCTGCTAGCTGCTAGCAGGCTAATTTCTGCTCTTTTGCTACTGTATGTGCAGCATTTGCACCGGGTTTAATTGTGGAATTAGTGATAGTTGAGCCTATTTTTCTTTTGGTTGTTGTTTGGCATGCATGTGCATTACAGTCCTCTCATACTGTAATGAAATATGGATATTTAGCTTATGTTATGGGTAGTAGAATTGATTTTGCACGTCTTTTTTTCCTAAACTGGTTGTTGCTGCTTGAGTCCTGTATATAAAGAGTAATAGCCTATTGTACATTGGCTTTAGGGATGTAAACATAACTGTTATAGTAACCTACACTATTGACAAACAAGACATTTATTAGTTTAATTCACTTGTCAAGAATGAGAAAATTAAATACCCTTTGTTTTATATTGTCTTTAATGTCATGATCTGAGAAAATCATATTTTAGTGTTTTAGCTTTTATAAGTTAGATCTCTATTCTGTGTATGTGTCAATCATGTTTAACTATTTTCTTTTCTTTGGAAACATGCATACCGTAGGCTAGTAGGCCCATGTGGCATGCAGCAGGGATTTCTCTTACTTTTGACTGTAAATGTCAACTGGTCTTAGCGGCCTATACATTTCTGTAGCCTGAGTAGTTCATGAAACGCTAAAAATCAATCAATCTGAAGTCCAGGTCCAGTCAGAGTCAGGGAAAAATTCGAAGTGAGCAAAAGGTTCCCCAAGGATGGAGCAATCTGCTGCCCTGCTGTTTGTATGCTTACTAACCTGCTTCATCTGCTAGCTGCTTGTAGGCTAATTTCTGTTCTTTTGCTAACGTTACCTGTCTGTATATGCAACATTTGCACTGGTTTTAATTGTGTAATTTCTGGTGGTTGAGTTTATTTTTCTTTTGGTTGTTGTTTGGCATGCATGTGCATGCATTTTCATATTCTGTTGTGGAGTTTACAACATCAACAACTCTTCAAAAAGAGCTTCTCTTCGTTTCTGCGTCACTCCATCAAGGTAAGTTTTTCTTCTTCCTCTGCTAAAGTTGTTGAATGCCCTGCTGTTTGTGTGCTTCATCTGCTAGCTGCTAGCAGGCTAATTTCTGCTCTTTTGCTACTGTATGTGCAGCATTTGCACCGGTTTTAATTGTGGAATTAGTGATAGTTGAGCTTATTTTTCTTTCGGTTGTTGTCTGGCATGCATGTGCATTACAGTCCTCTCATACTGTAATGAAATATGGATATTTAGCTTATGTTATGAGTAGTAGAATTGATTTTGCACCTATTTTTTTTCCCCCCCTAAACTGGTTGTTGCTGCTTGGATCCTGTATAGAGAGTAATAGCTTATTGTACATTGGCTTTAGGGATGTTGTCATGGCCACAGCCCATTATCATAATTAATATTTGCTTTATTGAAAACTGAACATGCTTTTGTCACAAACATGTAGTCACATTCATCATTTCTCTATACACTTGATATTCAGTTAGGCTATAGACTTGTTTAAACTCAGTAAAATGGGTTCATGTGACATATTTCCATGCTATTCTTCATATCATAATTGCATCTAAACTGCTGAGCTCCTGTTGTACGTTTTACCGCGCCACTTCCTTCATTGTCAACCTTGTATTCTTACTGATGTTATGGGTAGTAGAATTGATTTTGAACAATTTTTTTCCCCCTAAACTGGTTGTTGCTGTTGTTTTTGGATGGTTTGCTCACTGCAAACTTGGGTCCTGCATAGAGAGTATTAGGCTAATATTGTACATTGGCTTCAGGGATGTAAACATAACTGTTCTCTTGGCCGGAGCGCGTTATCATTATTAATATTTGCTTTATTGAAAACTGAACATGTTTTTGTCACAAACATGTAGTCAGTCACATTCACAATTTCTCCATACACTTGATATTCAGTTAGCAGTAGGCTATAGACATGTTTAAACTCAGTAAAATGGGTTCATGTGACATATTTCCATACTATTCTTCATATCATAATTACATCTAAACTGCTGAGCTCCTGCTGTACGTTGTACACTGCTGCTTCCTTCCTTGTCAACCTTTTATCCGTACTGATGGTCATCTGCTGCGTCTTGCTGTATTTGATACGAGGAGATTGTCTGAGCCTGAGGTCTTGTGATTTTATTGTATATATTCATAATTATCTGCTGCATAGCTGATGTGTCTAAGCCTGCTGCTGCTGCTGCTGCATATCTGGTAGATTGCTGGGTTTAGATCTATCCATCAGCACACTAAAAAAGTAGGCCTATTATTCCTCGTGGTCTCAGGTGCCCAGCAGGGGAATAGCGACGCGGTGGTTGATGCCTTTGGCCAATTTGCTAACTCTGCTGTAAGCAAAAAACTTGCTGCTGCCACCGCTGCTTTCTTGTAGCATTTCATAACCCCCACCTTCACCCCAGCATTCACCTGTAGGCTCTGAGTCCAAGCTCCCCATGGGGGCAGTTTATCATCGTCACTCCCAAGTTGCTGCTTCATGTGCCGAGGTCTGTGTTTGCTTGCGGGGGAACGACGAGCTCAGAGGCTGACAACCACATATCAACTCTGGACATACTCTTTATTCGCGTAATAAATCCGTTCCGCGTGAGTTGGCAGCCTGGAAATAGTTATACATCTTGAAAAATGAATAAATACGACCCTTTTTACACTTCCTTAGCAACTCTGAACGACAATTTACTGACAAAATCCTGATTCATGCTGGCCATTCTGTGGATATCCTTTTGATATATTTGTTCTTATGTATTCACAGAAACTCATAGTATAACCCTGACCCACATTTTATTTTCCTTTTTTGAAAATATGTCTTCTCATACTATAATATTTCTCCCATCACTTGTGTCTCGACACAGTCATGGGGTCAAACAGAAAAGCTGAATTGATTTTTTTATTTTTTTTTGCCACACAGACACTGGATTGTTGCTTTGCGAGGATGGATAGCTTAAAAAAAATAATGACAAACAAATAGACACTGTGGATACTTGGGTGTTATGGGCACCAATCCTCATTATGCCACCATAGTTTGCTCGCTGAGCACATGTACGTACATGATTGGACTTGCCCTTCCATTTCACTTGCCACGCTCCAAATCGCTGCCACGTTGGCGGGTTCACTTCATTTGGGCACGGCAAGCTATTAAGAGGTTATTTGTATAATTTACCACTTCTAATTCCAAGGCTCAGCCATATTGGCAGGAACATTCAAGACTAAATTGAGTGTGAAGATTGAGAGGAATTAATGTCTGCTGGACTGTGAGCTGAATGCGTGCCTTCAGTGGGCCCGCGGCCACCACAAGGACAAGAGTCTGAGCAGGATTTGTACGTTAAAGGTTGACTTAGCAAAGTCAATAATTGAGCTACTCTGTGGGACTTTGTCCGCCCCAAAGCAATCAGCCATTCTTTTTTGTTGGATGAGAGGAGAGAGGCGAGCAATCTAATAGGACTATAAGGCTTGTAAGTGGAACGAAAACAAAAACTGAAAAGGAATTTACTTTTTAAAGGAACAGAAGTTTCAACAATGTTTCAGACTTCTAAAAATTGCAGTGCTTTCAAGTCAGATAGCCTATTACTGCTTGTTGACTTCTGCTTAAATAGGCATAACATTTCTGTATTTCCACTTCCAGAAACAAATGCACAGTTATCCATAACAGGATACAAATATTTGTTTTGCTAAAATGTTCTTATTAGATGTTAAATTAAAGTCAACAGAGCGGTGTCTCACTAAACAACCCGGTCTCACGGGAAGGCGTATAAATAGCATGACATTACACAGACATTCCGCATGTCACGAGGACACATTTTAGGCTTTTCGCGTGTCATTTGCAACCAAAACTACGGTAACATCTGCAGATAGGTGGAGGCAACAAAACCACTCGTGTTGGTTTAAGCAATAAAACCACGCAGTTAAGTAGGAATTACGTCATAGTTGGGCTTAAAATAAGCATGTAAACTATATAAAAAGTATTCATATGGAAACAACGTAATATAAGTACGCAAAACACGTGACAAACATCACTAATGTAACTTGCAAAACAAACAATGGTCTTGAACACTGGTCTCCTGGTTAAAAGTTGTGTGTTTGTTGGACCCATCCACCTCCCCAGCCACCTTCCATAAGCGGCCCTTCTCGCTTTTTATTCTACATCTCTAGCTCTGATCGAATTTTGTCGAGTGAAGTTCCTTTAACTGACATTCCTGTACAGTGAGTAGGGAGTACAGTTTATGTACACTGTGGATCGGAACGCAGCTTGGGCCTTTAGTTGCCATTAGTGGCAAACACTTTTTTAACATATATAACATAGGGACAGTAAACAGTAAGATGTGCACCCCAAAATAAATAGATTTTTAATATTTATTGCCCACATTCTGATGCTACATGATGTGGTGTTGGCTCCCCCAGTCTCTTCAGCTGTATGTGAGAAGGGATTCAGCTGAATCAAGAGTTAGGAGGTCATCTCTGTAAGTAGATATGAAGGACAAACTGATGTTGGTGTCACTTGAAGGACCCACAATCCAAGACTTCAATGCTGAAAGAATCTGTGGTGGGAATCTGCACAAAGGTCCAGAAAACCAAAATTTGAAAGGGAAAGAATACATGAACAAGCAACCAGTGACTTGCTGGATTCATTTTTGAGGGATGTGTGTGTGTATATACCAGGAATTGAGGTTGGACACGTTAACACTTAAGATCCAAATTTTGTAAAGTATCAGATAAAACACAAACTACAAAAAATTGCTTGGTTACTGTAATAAAGCTTTTATTCTTTTATGTAACATTTTCATTACTAAGCCGACGTATAGCTGCATAGTGTCTTAATTACTCAAAATTTAAGGTGACTAAAAATGGCAACCATATTTTAAGTTTTGGCAACCAAAAGCCAAAGTTAGTGTTGAGCCCCTCAACATTTCCTGCAGCGTTTTATATAGTATAGATGCTCCGACTCTCCTGAAATAAAGAGCACCTCCACTAACGTCAGGAAAAAAAGAGATTCAACTTTAGGGAAAACAGGAAGAGATGCTAATTCAAACAGACACATGTTTAAGCAGTGAACGGATTATTTAGATCATCATCTAGTAAATAAATAGAATACGAGAGGAGATGCGTCACGATCTGTCTGATTCAGCTCAGCGGGTGACATTGATTGAAAAAAGAAACCCTTCAGAGTTTTAACTAGTGGGAAAAGTAGAGACAAATGACTCAGTCAGTTACTTACAGGCAGGTGGAAAGTCTTTGCTGTACTACCGCTCAGACACCAGTCAAAACTTCTATCAGTAGCTCTGTGTTGTTTACATCAATGACTGTGATCAGACACACAGTTAATGTTGTGGAGATTAACTTAGTGAAGGCTGCACCAATGTCTTAAAACACAGGAATCTCCTGCTGTTTGTATGAGGTGAACTCTAATATCTATAATGATGATCCGGAGTTTCAATATGAGCTTTCCACTTTCACTGTGAGCATATAGAGCAACAATGGTTGGGGGGGAGGAAATTAAATAAGTTAAATACCATTCTCTTCCTGTATACAGCCTATGTCATGCAGTGTACTTGAAAACAATTTTTGTCCATTGAATTTCTGATATGAGTCAGCCTGGTGAAGACCGTGGCTTCGTCCGAAATCACACACACTACATACTCAACAGGTGTGCTATCATTCAACATACTTTTGTGTGAATAAACGGTACGCATCTTTTCCGACGCACTGAACTGTAATTAACGTTGTCACTTCCTGAGAGCCTCCTTGCCGGTTGGAGACGTGTAACCATGGTTACACGTCTCCAAACCTCATGTGACTAAAATGACGGTTTGTGAGAATCAAAGTCTGCATTAATTTAAAATATATATTACGCTAGCAAAAGGAAATCTTATACTTACAGTTAAACTGGAGCGTTATTGATGTCAAAGAGCTGTCCGTCAACGTCTCTTATAAATGCTGTCCTCACAGCCGCATTGCATTGTGGGATATGTATGCCGCCGTTAGTGTCCAGCGATGTGTACTGTAATATTTTACCGGAAATAGTATGCAAGTTGCGTACTATTGGTTTCATACTAAGGTTTTGGACACTAAAATATCTCACACACTGTTTTAGCGTACTAAATAGCCTGTTAGTAACGCAACCTCTTTATCCAGCCACAGTTTACTTTCAAGTAGAGTACATCACTAAGGTAACTATAACCTGCTCCAAGTTACATTGAACTGATCCAAAATGCCTGCATCACACCAACAACGGCATCATCATCCCCAGAGGATTACCTGAACTTTTTTTATATACAGCTCTGCAACATCTCAGTCTTGATACTGAAAACAAACACATTTTGTTCAATGAATCAGACATGTGGCAGAAACATTGTACAGCCGGCAACTGTTGAATTTACAGAAAATGAGAAGAATTTCAGCTTAGTTTAGAGACCAGAAGAGTCTCTTTGTTTTCTATAATTATATATTTCTAAACCAGTCAGAGAGATAATATATCTTCATTGTGTTTCTGGACTGTTTCCACATTTTTGGCAATAAAAGAGATCTCAAAGAAAAACTGCAGGTAACTATACTTTACTATAGTTAGTTGACTATCGTTACCAATGATGTATGAAAGTGACTGGTGCATATTGAGTGTGCTGAGACTTTTTCATTGGATTCCTGAGAGAAATTGAAGCGATAGATTGCAAACGTTCCCATTACCTCAGCACAGAGCCAACATTGTAAATAGAAAATCGTTACAGCTTCAATGTGATGACACCGCGCTGTATCAATGAAAAGTATACCCACTGTGCCCTAATGACAGATCAGACTGTATAATTCACACTATCTGCAGTTCACCTCTCACCTAAAGGCTGGCCCACGCTAAAAGATTTTTTCAAATCTTAACAGATTTTGAAAATGTGAGAGACCCCAAACATAACGACATGTTATGATAAATTTAACAGTTTTATTCCTATAGTGTGTGGTGAGCAACGATCCGGCCAAAACAGCACACCACACACTAACAGATTCCATTCATGAACTACAAGAGTCCCGACTCAAAATAAAAACATAAATCTTGCAAAATATCTTGGGACCAAATGTGACTTTAGTGTAAACAAATATGGCGGACGGAAGCGATGTTAGCTTTTGCACTACTGTGTACTGACCATTCACAAAGAAAAAATAAAAAATATGGATGAAATCATTGAGACGTGTTAAATAAACACTTGTCACACAATCAACCACAAATCAACAAGTTGGTCCTCCATGTCTGAGGTCCGTCTTACTACTACTTTATGCCTCGCGTTTTGCATTAGCTCATGCCTTAGCCTTAGCCGCAATGACGGCGGGGGTTGTCCCTCCTTCGTCAGTCAGCTTGGTTCTCAATCGGCTATCGTTCTCTCCCATGTGACTGCGTCATGGGCTGTCCTCGGGGTTCCCCACACACAACAGGATATCCCATCGTAAATATTGAACATGTTTAATATTTACAATTTGAAATCGGTGCGGCCAGGATGGACTTCTGAGCCGATCGGGGGATGTAAAAAAACACTCTTAACATACCTCACACCACAGGAATATCTGGAAAGATAATCTGAGAACCATCAACAAATTGGGGCTTTGCTGACGATTGTCGGGAGGGGGGAATCGGGCCCAAAATCTCCTTGATTCTTGTGTAGTGTGTTATCCTCTGTTGTTGCTGTTCTTGGATTGAATCTATTTGTTTTTATACTATGTTGAGAGAGCAACATAAACGTTAACGACTGTTTTCCCATTTTGTAACACGTTGTGAAATTGGGGGCTGCATTTGTTTATTAACCTCGTTATAGACGGAATTGCATTGCTAGGCAACAACTTGGGTCCACGTTTACTTCCTGTCAACTTAGTTTAGCACTGCAACAGGAAATAAACTGGGGCACATTTGGAATGTTTACGTTTACAACTGTGTAATTATTGTTTTACTTCCCACTAGTTGCTCCCTGGCTCTGTTCCCTTATCCGCACTAATTCACGTTTGTTTTGCAACTTTAACAACCTTCGTTGTCTCCCTCAGAGATCAGATCAGTAGTTCTATCTTAACTACATGCAGTACAGGTTGAAAATGGAGCTTTAAAAGGCAGAAATCTCAGCTTCTGGCAAAGTAAACATTGAGTCATTGATGCTGATCAACCCTGTCTTTCCCTCCAAGATAAATTATGGGCATTATGTGCTATGAGATAGTAAAAATATTAATTATTACAATTTTGCAGTTGGAATTCAGCCTATATTTATCCCTACATCTAGATCTGTTCCAGCTGTCTGAAGTTTTTGATGAAATTTGATGTAATGTTTAAAAAGACCCCCCAGTTATGCTACTACGTAACGTCGGACGCTCCCCTTCCATGTGTTTTATTTTGATCTGTTCACCATCAAAGTAGCTTTTTGTTCAAATCAAATGGTGTTGCAACAAATTGAAATCTCATTCTGGTGGAGGGGTTTGTGTGCCTCAGTGACCCTAAAAGCATTGTTGTTGTGAGCACAAGCACCTGATTGGGTCACACTCTGCAATTTGGTCTCAGCTCATTGGCTGGGCAAATTATAATTCACAAAGTGCCCTTTGATTAGTTTTAAACATTTGGAATTGGGACACTCGGGCTCCCGTCTCTGGTCCATTTGACCTGCAAACAGAATGAGAAAATACATTGTTTGTCAAGGCAATGACAAACATATGAGTGTTTTCTGCAGCCCTGTCTCCTAAATGTTACGTTCCCATACAACTAAACTGCATTCCTAATTACATTTGGAGGGAAACATATTTTGTTGCAGATTAAGTTTGTCTTTGACGGATCACAAATAGCCCGCGGAAGACCGCAGCAAGAGACGTATAACTATGAGCGACGCACAGAGCAGGCGACGTATATCGAGCGACCGTTATTGAAAGTTACGTGGTATAATAATGAGTATAAAAAGCGAGAGAAAGTCCACTACTTTGGATGGGTCAAATAAACACAGACTCACCCAGGAGACCGCTGTTCGTGTCCCGTGTGAAACTAAAAGTCGTTCATTTGCGTAGGCATTTGAAGCCAAACCATGATGGGTTTTTTTTACAAAACCTAACCCAGTTGTTTTGTTACCTAAACCTAACTAAGTAGTGTTGTTAATCGTTAATTTTAACCGCATGTTTAAAACTGTTCAAAACTGCGACCGTAATCCACAACAAAATACGTTTCCCTCGAGACGTAATTGAGAATGCAGTTTAGTTGTATGGGAACGTAATTTTGTAGGAGACAGGGCTGGTTTTCTGATGTGATGCCCCCATCAGCAGGACCTCCGTAGTTGTCAGTGTCCTCCAAAACCGGTACAAATTATCATAACAAAATGATTCATATAACGCTTTTGTGATAGGCCGAATGCTATGGTTAAGGTTAGTATTTGGGGAAAGTTTGAGGGAGATTGCGGTCGTGGTTAAAAAACAACAATGTTGCCTATAGATAGGAAACTATAAACAAACGGCAGCCTCTTGTGTTCAACTCACACATTTTGTTAAGCTGTCCATCCAGCCCAACCACTACACACAACTTCATATGCATTGTCAGATTAACGTAGACCGGAAGTCATGGATTTTTTCCAAGCTCTGCTTTGAAACTGGACCATAACAGGAAGTAGGAAGTGGACAACGGGAGTCCCGCCGTAAACAAAATGTTTTGGCTTTATTTATGTATGTATGGTTTGAGTAATTTTTTAAGAAAATAAGTCAAAATTCTCTGATTCCAGCTTCTTAAATGTGAATATTTTCTGGATTCTTTACTCCTCTGTGACAGTAAACTGAATATCTTTGAGTTGTGGACAAAACAAGACATTTGAGGACGTCATCTTGGGCTTTGGGAAACACCGATTGACATTTTTCACATTTTTCTGACATTTTATAGACCAAACAACTAATCGATTAATTGAGAAAATAATCGACAGATGAAAATAATCATTAATTGCAGCCCTATTTTATATATTTTTTTAACCCACTCCCTCCAAAATGTATCATTATTGTTTTTTTTCCCCACTCATGATCAACATAAATACTGGACATTAGTCATTGCTGGACTTTTTTACCTGAAAACCAAGCTCCGCAAAACAAGCTTTGCATTTTGGTTGCGATAAATGTCTGCTTTTGGGTCAGGGCAGGGTACCCGGATACAGTAAGAACTAGGCTTTCCTCCCTGTTGTTTTGGCTGATCCGCTGCATTGTTCTGGGGGTGGGGACTGCATCACCAAAAACGGTACACCGAAATAGCGGAGCAAGTTGTACTGCCAAGAAATAGCACGACGTTGTATTACTGCCTCACAACAGAGTACAGGGGTTCTTGTCAGGTAAACTTATATAGGTTGTTCTGGGCATTGGAACAAAGAACACATGCTGTTGTTTTTCTTGTTGGAACAGTCTCCTTTCAGAGGGTTTTTTATATACTAAAAAGAAAACTTAGATCTACCATTATATGCATTATGATTCAGCCAGATACACAAAATCCCCTCTCCATGATTGTAGTGATTATGTAAAGATATGCTGCAGAGTAGATGGTTGTCCACCTGCCAAAGTGATATGAATCACACAACATGCCCATTTTGGCAAGAAACTGCGCAACAGCTGTTTTCTTTTCTTCCTCCTGTTTGGTATAAAAAGCACAAAAAAAGATAATCTCCATAATTTGAATGTATCTCTATGCTTGGAAAGCAAAGAAATGGTGACAGTCAGATAAGCAGTGTTTTGAGCAGTATAGGTGCTCACAAGACCCTGAATATACCATCCTCCTTAGATAAAGCTATCTTTAGCATTTCTTTTTTTTTTCCATGTGATGCAAACAGTATGCACACTTTTCGTTTGTCTTGTTTTTTCTTTAAACACTTTCCCTGTGGAGCAGTTACATTTCTATTTTAATCTGAACTAAATACTCTGTTGATTCCAACTACTTTTGTAACTTTGTTTGAAATACGTCTATAAAGAGTGATCCCAAACCTGAGCTGCTATTTTTAGTAGCTGCATCATTACATAACCATTTTAAATGGGATGTGTGTGTGTGTGTGTGTGTGTGTGTGTGTGTGTGTGTGTATATATATATATTAAGCATCATCTTACACATTTTCCTCTCAGCCCAGCATGGTGCTTTATCCATCATGTGACAGTGAATCGTCTTGCCTGCCATCATATAAAACACACTTTTTAGCCTACAGAGTGCAACAGCTTTTTGTACCTACATACATATCGACAGCAATTTATTCATCAGAGATTGTGTTCATGTAGAATTGTGTTTCAAAGAGATTAGAATAATACCTACTAAGAACATCTATCGATAGTGTGATTGTACAACTGCAGTAAACAAACTGTAATGCCATTCAAATACTCTCCCTGGCTTGCCAGGTTTGTCTCTGAAGAGGGAACATTTGTAATGACAGACAAAAGTCACTGCTTTGTTTTTTCCCTCTTTTGCTCTTTGTCTTTCTGCCTTGGTGACAAATAACCCTTTCTACTTTCCACAGTCCAACTAGGAAATGGAAATGTGTTCGTTTAACCCCCCCCTCCCCGATCAAATCAACACAGTACACAGCCATTGTGTCTTGTCGCATAGAGCCCAGACGTATATAGGCAACATTTTGCCTCCACGCTCTCATGTGCTTCCCCTTGATTATCAAAGCAGAGGCCGAGTGAATTGAGATTTTGAAATGGACTTCCTAGTCTTATGATTGGGTTTTTATCAGGTCTGGGAATGCAGAGACAACAGATACGTTCATCTACATGTTAATCAAATGGCAGCATGCTCTAAAATGTTTAGCCTCCCTGCAGGCCTGACTGGAGACTGAGAAGCTGTACATCTAAAGCAGTGACCTCAAACAAAAAGAGTTCTCCTAGTTTATTTTTCTTGCTTTGGATACTCTATTCCATTCAGACATAGCAGGAGACATGGTTTATTTAATAAAGTGTACTTTTTTATTAGATTAGATGACCAATTTGAATGATGCTGCACTGGCACAGTCATGGCTGCGTCGTTTAGCATGAATTACAATGCAGAGATGTTGACAAAAGCCATTTTGCAAGGTCACTTGTCATAAAAGATTTAAAAGAAAACTCAAAGTGACTGATTGACCTCCCAGAGTCAGAAGATAAAGTAAGAGAGGCACACATTGCTCTTTACTTCTGCTGTTGTACTAACTGTCAAAGCATGCAGAACTGAAGTGATTACCTGATAAGAGAAAGTGAATCATCAGCCACTGAATATTGATTTCTCATTTAAGTCATTTTCCAACCAAAAATAGAAAACATCACATAGTTCTATAGCCTCTCAATTGTGAGGATTTGCTGCTTTTCACTACTGATAATAAAGTGGACATCTTTGGGTTTTGGACTGTTGGTTAGGAAAAAAAACAAAACAATTTGTAGACATCACCTTAGGCTTTAGAAAATTTTGATTATATTCTTAATTTTTGACTGACAAAATACAAAATTTAAGAAAAGCTGAAAGGTTATTTTGGAATTTTTGCCCAATGATGCCAAAATCATTCTGCCTATTGCAGGTTTAATTAAACGTAGTTAATAGTTATTTTACTGTTAACTAACAATTAAATGATAATTAATAATGTTTACTAATTATTAGTAATGCTATAATTTGTGTTATTTTATCATTAGTTTGTGTATTATGAAATTATTAGTTTATAAGTTCTATATTGTATCATAGATGATAAGAGACGATAACAATTGTATTCTGATTACATTAGTGAAGTTTTTATTAACAGTTTATTGTTGCACACATTATAACCTTTTATATACTATATTAAGTATTTGTTAAATGATTTGTAAACTTTTAAGAAATCATTTGTAAAAAATAATCATTACATAGATAGATGGACCACAAACCAATTATTGACCATTGAGAAATTATTAACTATCTACTTAAATATTGTTTATAGATGCATCACAAAGTAGTTATTAACCATTTAACAAGGTATTATAATCGTCAGTTGCAACTTTTTAATAGCCATCCAAATAATGTTTATAGACAGTTTACAAACAATTTCTTGAAGGTTTACAAATCATTTTCTAATCTTTAACATATACTAATGATATAGTATATAAATTGTTAAATGTGTGCAACAATGAACTCATAAAATAATAGAAACTATAGCATTACTAATAATAAGTAAACATTATTAATTATCATTTCATTGTTTGTTAACAGTAATAGTAACTATTAACTGAGTTAAATTAACTATCAATTTACCATTTAGTGGTACCGAAAAATCAAATCAAACAATCAAGAAAATAATTGTCAGATTAATGAAAATAATCGTTATTTGGAGCCCTATAAACATATATCATTGACAGAATTAGTTGATAAATAGATTAGTTGATTGTAAAAAAATCAACATTTTTGTCATTAAGCCTATCAAGAAAAATGCTAAATGCTGTTTTCAGCTTCACACGTGAGGATTTGTTTCCCATTGTCTACTTTATATGACTTTAGTTGAATAATGAATTAGTCAATCGACCGAAAATGGCTCACCAACGATTTTCACGATCTATTAGTTGTTAAAGCATTAATATAGCAGCAGAAGCGTAGCGCCCACCCTCCGGGTCCCCCTCAAGTAAAGACTGTTAGGTCTGTCAGCACTGTTGCCGTTGTTTGCACAGTTCGCGCTGTCAGCACCATTGGCAAAGAACGTATATTGCCAAGAATTGAAAGTCAATTGTTCGATCCATTGCAAAATCAGTGCCCCGCAGCAAAGCTACACTTCCGCCATTTTGGACTGAAAGCGACGACCAGACACCAGTAAAATGTCCGTCTTAAAAGTGCCGTACAAAAGTATGGCACAATTATTTCTATTCTATTGTCATATTCTATGGAAATGGCCTGTGTTGAACAATAAAATATTATAAATATAATAAGCGTTTTCAGTCCAAAATGGCGGCAGCAGCTGTGGTAAAAAAAACACTGGAGTTTCGTCTCTTTGCTTTTATATTCTTTGCGTTAGCTGCGAGCTACCGACTCAGCCGTTGCAATGTTGAGAGCCATCGAGAGGCAATAGATATGCTCTTAATTTGAGCTCCTTTTCAAAACTTTTTTTAAGCAAAAAAATGCCAATTATTCTCTGCATGGTTCCAGCTTCTCAAATTTGATGTTTTTCTCCATTTGAATATTGCAAATTGAATATCGTTGATTGTCAGTTGTCGTCACCCTGGGCTCTGAGAAATAGTTTTTGAATTTTTATAGATTTGGCATTTAATCGATTTAATGGAGAAAATAATCAGCACATTAATCAATAACGAAAGTAATTGTTACATACAGTACATAATTGCAGCAGTGAAGGGCTACTGAATTGAAAGAAAGGAGAAAGAATGAATTCTGGTAAGCTAATGTTTACAATGTGGGTCTGCCTGTGAGGCGGTAGGAGGACACGTATTAAGACTCAAGCCAGTAAATTAAGCGGCTTCTACTTACTCTTGGCTCTTCCTACACTACACTCGGCTTACTCCTCTTTTTTTACAAGAACAAAGTCTGGTAGTTTGTCCCTGGTACTTGTCTCACTCGCCTCTCATCCATTTTCGGAAGGCATTGGCGCTATTCATCAAGGGCACCGCAAGCGTTCATCAGACGACCGATTATTCCTCCATTCTCCCATTCCTGTCCTTCTCATTTGATTTCCATCAGTGAGGTCTTGTTCTCTCGCTCTCTCTGTCCCCCCTTAATTAGCCTCCAAGCAGACACAAAGAGAAAGTTGTGATAATGAAGCAAGGAGAAGAGAGATTCCAATTTGGAGTACAGCTAACCCTTCAGAGACACACTATTTCATTCCTAATTCATCCTCCCAAGGCCACACTGGAAGTTTCAGTGTAACCACCTCTAAATAGATAGATTTAAATAGTAAATCTGTGGCCATAAATGACCATATTTATAAAGGTTATTAAATGGGGGACACAATTCTGGAAGCCCTTCACATACACTACGTTTTACAGTAAATATGCTAGTGCTGAAATACTTACTTGATTAATCGATTAGTTGATCAACAGAAATTTAATATATTCACTGGTTCCAGCTTATATGTGAAGATTCGATGCTTTTCTTTGTTTCAGTGATTAAATTTAAGAGATATTTAAAGATATTCGCTCAACAAACTATGACAACATGCAGTCAACATGCCATTTATAAAAAGTAGGGCTGTCAAAGTTAATGCGATAACGCGTTAAGGCAAATTTGTCATTTCATTTTAAAGCTGGAGTCAAGTGGCATCATATGAAACTAGAAAACACAAGGAATCCATCGGTACCAACCATGTAATACTAGCTTGTCGGGAAGGAGGTTAAATAACGCTCCAAACTTACACTAAATTTTGGCGAGGAAAAACTGTCATGGCCATTTTCAAAGGGGTCCCCTTGACCTCTGACCTCAAGATATCTGAATGATATGATGGTTCTATGGGTACTCACGAGTCTCCCCTTTACAGACATGCCCACTTTATGATAATCACATGCAGTTTGGGGCAAGTCATAGTCAAGACAGCACACTGACACACTGACAGCTGTTGTTAACTGTTGGGCTGCAGTTTGCCATGTTATAATTTGAGCATATTTTTTATGCTAAATGCAGTGCCTGTGAGGGTTTCTGGACAATATCTGTCATTGTTTTGTGTTGTTAATTGTTTTCCAATAATAAATATATACATACATTTGCATAAAGCAAGCATATTTGCCCACTCCCATGTTGATAAGAGTATTAAATACTTGATTAATCTCCTTTTAAGGTACATTTTGAACAGATAAAAACTGTGTGATTAATTTGTGATCAATCGCGATTAACTATGGACAATCATGCGATTAATCGCGATTAAATATTTTAATCGATTGACAGACCTAATAAAAAGGTAAGCTAAGGTAACAATGGATGTAACATTGACGTTACACTCAGTCAGCTATCTTTCGTGTTGCTATCTGAAGGAACGAGTAAGTTCCAGTTCCAGTGTTGGCGGTCAACCATCTGTATTGTCCTCTAAAGAAATATCACTACATTATCTGATGTTTTAGCCTCTCTTTTTAAGCTAAACCTGGACAATGAACAGTATTTTTAGTGCACAAGTACTGTAAGTGATGAAATGATCCACCTTTTGAATGCAACTCGCTTTGGATGAAAGCGTCAGCTAAATGAATACCAATGCTCTGCAGTGGAGACAACAGGTAGCTGCTAATGCTAATGCTAGGCGAGCAGCCAGAGTCTATACCGACAGCTGGATTTACTGAGGAGAGTCAGTCTGTTGTTACTGCACAGCAGTGAACAAGTAAACAGTGCCTTTTCCTCTAACCTTGCAATAGACGAGAATAGACACTTGTAACCATGGTAACTATACACAACAATAACAATTAAAAATGCATGACGAAAATGAGACCAAAATGTTTTTTGTTGACTAAAAGTAACAAACATTAAATGATTTAAATTTGACCAAAACTAAATCAAACTCAGATGAATGGATAAAATGTGCAACAGATTAATTGATGATGAAAGTAATTTTTAGTTGAAGGCCTAATGTATTTACACTCAAGAATCATGACATTATGTTTTTATGAGTTAAGAGTTCAATGTCTGGTGATTGTTAGACTGAACTCTGTAAGCACTTTGAAAAATAAAGAAAAACATATTCCTTTCAATTCACACTCTACAAGGCTTTTACCTCTATTCAAGCATTTCCAATACTTGAGAATATCTTTCTCAGTTAGATTAATCCTTCAACAAACATGCTGCATGGATCAGCCAGTGCACATCCATTCATTTAAAGCATGCAGTGAATGGGTGATTGCAATCCCTGGGGGAGAATAACTGATAAGAGGATTGATTGACAGATCAGGGGGTGTTGCTACGGCATAATTTATCTCTGAATGGCTGCTACGGAGTTCACATTGAGGGGAGATAATGTCATTTTGCGCCTAATAAGCTAATGGATCCTAAATCCATTTTTTAGCGTGCATATGAACTGAACACCATTACCCTAATAGTGATGCACAGACCAGGGACGGAGAGAATGGCAGTGGATGTTTTTTTTAGTTTAAATCCACTCTAACATGTGGGGGATGGATTATCAAGGCCCTGGTATATTCAGCATTTTCCTCAAAGGGATTCGATTATATTTTCTGGAATTAAGGCACTAAATAGTTGATTAGTGATAAAAGTGTATATATAGTTTTCAATTATTAACTATTGTTTTGGCATTTCTATATATTGCACATCTACTCAAAAAAATTAAAGGAGCAGAAATAATTTAATTAATATTTTTATTACCAAAATGGTATAGACAAAATAACATATTTTTTCAATTTGAGACAGTATCCAAGAAATAATGAAACCTCACAACACAGTCTCACGGCAGTTCGTGAAAAAGTCACGAAATTGAATCTATTTGATTCGTACATAGACACAAATTTTTCCCCTTTTTTTCGTCACGCTTACGTATTTTTCAAGCGTTTTCTTACGAATGTCCTGCAATACGTGACGCACGTGTCAATTTCTGCTCCAGTCTTTTCAAAATAAAACTACTTAGTTTTAGGAGTTAGGTTTAGGAGTAGATCGATTTGGTTAGGCTTAAGCAACAAACTACTAAGTTAGGCTTAGGAAAAGATCGCGGTTTGGGTTAAAACAACACCGGAAGTGGCGTAACTTAAGTACGGAAGTTACGTGAAAAATAAATCAACTTTGACTTGTGGTTTCACACGGGACTCGAACACCCGTCTCCTGGGTGAAAGTTGTGTTTTTTGACCCACCCATACACCCGACCTCTTCGCGGCGCTCGCCACTTTATACTTCCTGGTTCACAATTACTTGGATTACATACGAATTGATTTTGTGCTGACCATCACACAAAAAAAAAATGAAAGTGAAATCTGTGTCTATGTACACGAATGTATACATTCAATTTCGTGACTATTTCACAAACTGCTGTGCGACTGGGCTGAACATCAACACAATTTGACCCCTAAAGAACACTCATGTACAAAAACATGCGGCAATACCAAATTGAAAACATATTCTTTGCAGTAAGTCATTTGTAAGGTAAATGACATTTATTCAACACAAATGTTCTCTAATAACTTGTGTGCCATCCTCTCGCATTCACACTCCCAGCAAGGATGTGGCATACTCCTGATGATACATATGATGTCATTTTGGGCTATGACCCGCCATTCTTCAACTAAGGCATTGGTAAGGTTCTGAACATTATCCGGAGGATGTTCTCTGCCTCGGGGACATGCTTGATTGGGTTTCGGTCAGGAGATCTGGCCGGCCTGTCCATCACAGAGATACCTTTGTCCTCAAGGAAGGTCATGGAACACTCAAGCTGTGTGGGGACGGGCATTATCTTGCATTAAGATAAAGTCATCGCCAACAGCGCCTGCAAATGGTCTGACAATAGGCTCCAGGATTTGATTTGGTATGATTGGTTGATTGTGGTATTTTACAGCCGTTAGACCTCCTCTGCCGAAGGGTGTAGGTCTCTACGCCCACCCAAACAGACTCTGGCCCAAACCATGACAGAGCCCTACCGTACCCATCAACTTCTACAATGTTGCAGTCAGCATGCTGTTTTCCCTGGCGTCTCCTATCCCTAACACTATCATTATCATTAGTTGAAACAACCTGCTCTCATCTGTGAAGAGTACTGGCCTCCAGTGACGAAGTTGCCAGTTCTGGTGTTCATGTGCATTGTCCACAATGCTGTACAGTGTTCTGCAGTGAGAACATAGTGCCTGTGACCGGTCGTCTTGCTCTCATACCATTGTCATGGAGTCGATTCCTAACAGTCTGGTTTGATAAGTGGACTCCGGTAGCACGGGGGAAGTCAGTTTCCAAGGATTTCGACGACACAAGGTGATGAGATAATTCGTCTTTTCTCTAGGTGTTGTCATACGCAAAAGACTTTGACTGTGTCTCCTGGAAAAATATGTTTCTTTTAATTTTTTTGAATACTGTATTTGTACGTATGAAATAATGTAAAAATCAACGAAACACAAAAATAAGAGAAGATACACATTTTTCAAAGCCTGTATATTTTTTGTTTCAATCAGTTTAAAAACAGATCCAAGAATAGTAACCCTTGTTCAAGACCTTGTTGGATCTGCCAACAACAACTGGCACCAGTTATAGCAGCGACTTCACAGGGGACCTGTGCAGCCAGTGTTAAAGCTGACCGTACAGCCTTTCTATGTTTGAGTCCATCCCAAAGGTGTTCAAGGGATGTATAGATATCATTTTTTTTTGGTGACCAGGGGCCTCATGTATAAACAATATGTATGCACAAAAATGAGTTGATAGACAAGGATTTCCCAATGCAATTTCAATGGAAAAGTTGGGTTTTATTAAAAAACTTTGTTGAGAATGTGTGCATTTCTGCAAAAAATCTGACCTTTCCATATGAATATTTTGAAGACTGTGGAAAATGTCCACATTGGCAATATTGTAGGTTATGAAGACAAAAACTAAAGGAGAAAACTGTAATGACATTTCTCAACATTGCATATTTCTCTCCAAGAAGCCACATATGAAACGGTGTGAATTTCGGTGTGCTCTTACAATAAATAATACAATAAATACAATTACCTAGATTTTACGTTTGAGACTGCTCGACCAAGAGGAATTTGTTAGCCACTGTGCTAGTGAGAATAATTCAGAAAATTATATTTCTGTTGGTCATTCTCATTTTGAGAAATGTGCGCAGAACTTACTAAAATGCACAATCGTCAAGGTTAGAAATCTTCCAAGTTTTATAAATTGCCACTTAAATCATGCAGCCGGATTCACTTCTGAACATTAATCTTTTTAGATTACAGTTACTGGTCGAGGCTGTTGACCTGGAGAATACAGAGTTGTTGGCCTTCCAGAGTCTGTCTTTGTTGAGGACCTGCAATTGTTATGTCTTGAGTCATCCAACATTTCCTACAATCATGTACCAATGGTTACCTCCCAACAAGCAAATGTTTTGATGAGATGTCTTGTTTTGTTCTGGTCCTTTTTGATTGAACACCTTTTGAGACAGCCGCCTTCAAAAACCAAACAACTCCAGTGTGTCGGCGTTGCTCAAAGCCACCCTCCTGACGCTCACCATCATGATAATGTCTTTCAAAAAGCCCATTCTCACTCATCTGTTGCCGTTTCATTCACTTGTTTATGTAGTACGAATACAAAGGAAGCGAGTCTTTCTGCATTGACCGGGTTTCCGCTGAGTGTATGTGAAATATTAAAGGGCTTATAAAAGCACATCATGTTAGAACACCTGTAGGAACAAAAAGATCTCTGGATAAACACAAAATGCAAATGAATTTCATAGAAGATGAAATTATAATAAACACACTCAGCCACCCATACCCATTCTCACAAATACACACTCACAAACACACACTCACTATCACATTCCCTATGATTTCGTTTTCTGCATCAGGGGTTTTCAAATCTGTTTAACCTCTCTAACATGCCATTTTATGCAATTTGTTAGAAAAAGTTATTCCTCTTTTTTTTGGTCGTTTTCCTACGAATATCTTTCCGCTGCATTACAATGCATTACTTTTCATAGGTATAGCTACGAACAGTTTATGAGACCAGCCTGTGTCATGTCATATTTGTGATCCTTTTCCTTTAACAAAAACCTTTTTCAGAGTAAAAACAGCATGATACAATTGCTATTTGCGCGAGGCTAATATTTGAATAGGAGCAAAATTGTACAAACGTAGTATACAAGAAGTATCTATAACTGGGCTGGGTATCATATAAAAAAATTCCGATACCACTACTTTGTAGATACCCAGCCCTGATCCATAAACACTGCCAATCGCTTCATTTATGCGTTTCTTCTTCTTTTTAGTGACATATGAGGCGACTGAGAAAGGGATTTGAGTGGGAGAAAGCCAAAGAATGCATTTAGTCTTTGGTGTCTCTTGCCAGCTATTTAACATGCTGTTGGATATGTAATAGTTTTTATATGGGCAGTCATCCAGCTTGGGTCGGTACTATGTAGGATCATTTCTTTCTGTATGGGTGTATAATATCACAGAATATGAGGGTATTTTACGGCACCATGATAACACGTTGATAAACACTGCAATAATGATATAATGAACACCTAGATGGAGATAAATTCATACCATGTCCATTGCCGTGAGTATTGTATGGAACTTGTTGATTTTCTTCTTATTTTATATTTAAGTCACACAGAAAGCCCCTAGCCTAATTTTTATATTCACACACTCATTGTCACTCACAGATGGAGAAAAATGCTCTCAGTGTAGCCCGACTGTGTTACACTAGCAGGCTGAGGGACAAAACACAGTGGAGTTCAGTAAAGAAAGGATCGGATTTTGATCTGATTTTAGCTGATACCAATCTATTAAAATCGCGCCCAATACAGAAACACATTTTAAATAAATAACAGCTAATTAGTAAGATAAACATTAAGACGCTGACGTTCTTTGACGGTCTGAAGTTCGCTTGTTAGATGGGAACATAGCTGAACATTTTAGAAATGTAGCCATTTCAAGGTACAAATGTGATTAATCATGATCAATTAATTTTCACAATTCGACAAATTGGTATAGTAAACATGCTTGATTTTGAGTCTGTATGTAGAGTTAATTGTTGAAATGTATGTATGTAGTGTCATTGTCAGGATTTTTTTCCTTCAACCCAAAATCAAAGAATAAAGTAACCCCCTCACAATTTAGTGGGATTTCTTTATTCATAAAGGGACACAGGAAACATGTTTTATACTTCCTGTGAATTTAATCCAATTAATATCATCTCCATATATGTATTTTGAATCTTCTCTTTGTTAACACCTTATTTTGAAAAGTGGACGTAGTCAGTCCTGTGTATCCTTGACCGTTTCAATGCATTTACCATAAAGGTCAGAATATGAGTGCATTCCAATTTTGACCACTGGTGCAGTGGTTAGCACTGTCGCCTCACAGCTAGAGGGTCGCAGGTTTGAATCCGGCTTGGGGCCCTTCTGTATGGAGATGGCATGTTCTCCCCGTGTTAGCGTGGGTTTTCTCCGGGTTCTCCGGGTTCTCCTTCTTCCTCCCACAGTCCAGAGACATGCAGGTTAGGTTGATTGACGACTCTAAATTGCCCATAGGTGTGAATGTGAGCGTGAATGGTTGTCTGTCTCTGTGTGTCAGCCCTGTGATAGTCTGGCAACCTGTCCAGGGTGTACCCCGCCTTCGCCCAATGTCAGCTGGGATCAGCTCCAGCACCCCCACGACCCGGAATGGGATAAGCGGTTACAGATAATGGATGGATGGATGGTTTGACCACGGAAATAGGAGTGATGGCTAGCTTGACCGCTCCTTTGCTTCTCGAGTGGTCCAGAGGCAGCGTCTGATGTTTCTGCATCGCCTCGGCCGCGGGGTTGATGGTGTTCGTCTCGTCAAATAACTTACATATTTCTGACTGCTTTGGGTTTTTTCTCACAGACATTGTTCGGTTCATGGAAGTGCATCTTGCTGCAACTTACTTGGCATGCTACAACTGAAGCGAATAATGTGCAATCTAAACAATCTAACCTTTTGTTTTTAAATGGAAATAACATAACAACTTTCAGAAATGCAATAGTTGAACTATACATGATTAAGGGACATTGTTGCAACCTTAATGTCAAGTTTATTTCTTAATATCCATTTATTTCTATTTTTTTATAAAAGAATGAATGAACGAAATCAATAATTCATCGTCCACCCCCCATATAATGGTAGGGGAAACACTGAGATGATAGAGCTCAGTGCTGGAGCCGCATGAAGCAGAGGCGGTGAGGATCCAATCAAGGTTAGACGGGATGAGCAAGTCGATGATGAGCGAGTTTCTACAAAGTCATCCTTGACTATGCAATCAATGATCTGAGCTATAGAAAAGTGGAGGGGGGGGAGCAGTACTGTTGATGTTCCATTGTAGGGGCAGACTATAGGGTTGAATAGGTTCATCATTATTTGCTGAGTAGCCTCCATAGTGCACATACATATTCAGAACACAGAAATACAGAGATGAGAGACTGGTGCCTTTTCAGAGAGAAATGCCTGTGTGAAATAGAATATTTTGAATAAAGCTTCATACGTTAGTTTAAACATTTATCAAGAGTGACTTCTTTTCTTCTTCCATCTTTGAATTAAAGTGGCGAGCCATACAGTTCAAGGAAAAGCTGTTTGGTTTGAGAAACGTGTATAGTCATCATGAAGTCATGGATCAAGGGAGGCTGCTTTTTTTTTTTTTTGCAGGAGAGGCTGAACACTTCTTTAAATAATCAGGAATGCCATCAGTGGAGAGGAAGACATTCACAATAGAGAGCAAGCAAGAGCCCACAGCCCCTATAACCTCTTTGAGTGAATTTAGTGTGAATAGTATCTAAGGGAATTTGGGTGGGTTGAAAGATAACCACAAAGAGCAGGTTCAGCAGTGGTAATTTTACGCATGAGCACCTCAAGGCCAGAACATTCACCAACAGAAATAGATTTACTGTGCTAAAAACAGATTCAAAGAAATCGCTGTGGTCTAAGAGATGTGTAATTTAGGCATGAGAGATGGGGAATAAACTTTGATCAACATTGTGTAAACTGACTCAAACCTGAAAAGTAAACTCTCTATGTTTACAAGTATCTTTGTGATGATGTAATAAGGTATCGATAACATTCCTTTAAAGGAACAGTGTGTAGCATTTTGGGGGATCTATTAGCAGAAATGGAATATGATATCCATAACTATGTTTTCATTAGTGTTTAATCACCTGAAACTAAGAATAATTGTGTTTTCGTTAGCTTAGAATGAGCCCTTCATAGGGAGCGGGGACTCCTCATGGAGTCCGCCATGTTGCTCCGCCATGTTTCTACAGTAGCCCAGAACGGACAAACCAAACACTGGCTCTAGAGAGTGCCTTTCGTGTTTTTCCGTTACCTGAAGGCCACCGTAGTTCTCCGGCACGCTTGTGAAACTGAGGTAACTTGAGCCGCAGAGGGCAAAACCGTGGTACCGCCAGCCGCCGTCTGACTTCTGTTGCTCCTAACGTAGTGTTGTTATGGTAAGGATGGCCTCTGAGCAAGGCGAACGGCGTTACCACGGTTTGCACTCGGCAGCTCACGTTACCGCAGTCTTGGAAAGTGAGGAATGAGTATTCTGTTGGTTGCAATCTGCAACCACACCGCTAGATGTCGCCAAATCCTACACACTGTACCTTAAGGTCTAATTCCGAGCATTAAATGCTTATTTCAGGCAGAGGCTCCTCTTGTCTAACCAGTCAGTCAGTCAGTCCACGATCAACCATCCAGAATACAACACTTTTACAGATTATTTCCAAAAATCTCCTGTATGGTGTTGTGTTTTTGGAAGATATATACCCAAACTTATTTGCCCTTTAGGAAATAGATGGAATTCACATTTAAATGACCCATGCGTCAATGCTTCAAGCTCAATTGTGATAACAGCTCATCCTTAAATAGTACCTGTGCCCTTTGTAAATACAATAAGAAGAGAGTAGTGAGTAAATTGCAATAATGAGATGATTACAGCCTAATGTTTTGAATCGCTGTGTTCATTTAATTTTGATGGTGGGAGAAAAATGAATTTGCTTTGCTCTGACTAAGTTTCTTTTTTCTAAACAGATAAAGATAGTTCTCATATCTTTAGCTACCAATACCTCCTGTAGGCTTAAGGAGGGTATGGAGTTGGTAGTTTGGTCCTTCAGCACAGCAGCAGTGCTCAGCTTTATATTATTTCAGTTGCGATAGATTCATAAGTCTGTGTGATAAAACCATATTTATCAGGTGGAATTGTCGTGACATCGTGATTATTTGGTGCCATTGTTGTACAAAATTCAGTTTTAAATGAATTATGTATAAATTCGGTTCTTAAGTTAAAACTTAAAAATGCAGCCCATTGCACTGAACATTAATTTGATAATTTGATGTCATTTTACAGAGATGTTCTGATGCCGTGACACATACCAGTATCAGAAAAATAGTCTTAAAGCTGCTACAATCAATATATTTATATTGATATGTTTAATATCAAATGACTATGTGTTTGTGAAAGGCGTCGCTTGTAGTGGCGAACGGACTCTGCAGTTCCCCTCAGTCCTATGAAGCGTTCTTGAGCGTCCTCATTATTTTGTTTTTTCTGTCCCACAACTTCACCGTTTTGTTTCACTCTCACTGCTCTCAGCATTGTTTCCAGCAGCGGGGAGCTGTTTTCAGTGTAAACGCTTTGATAAAGCCACTGTACACTATCTGCCCAGCACCAAACGGCTGACGGACAAAGTTAGTGACTAGGCCAGTGAACATAGTGGAGCATTGAGCAGCTAAAGAGACACATGCATTCCTCAGAAATCAGTGGAGACCAAAACAGGACCAAAAGAAGAGTGAATCAGAGTCAGAATGAATGCTAATGTTGCTCCGTGTGTTGATGTGTGCAGTTTGTTATATCAACTTAAAAGGTGATGATATATCAATACTGTGTATAAGGCTTGTTTCTGCTGCCCTGAAGTGGCCAAAATCACTTACAGTAAATATTGTGATATTAATTTAAGCCATATATTGCCCAGCCTTCTTCAAATTTCTTCTCAAACTATTCCTGTAGAATTTCACCAAAATATGCCAAAACACATAAACACACTACAAGTGTGGTTTCCAAGCTTTGGGGAGTAGACTGTAATTGATATGAATTCAAGGAAGCCAGCTGCTGTTCCCTATGGAGGACAAAACATCCAAAAATGGTGACCTTTTAAAGAAAAACCGAAAACATTTTGTCTGGAGTATTACTTTAATACAATATGATAACTACAACTACTTAAGATAAGTGGTGACCTAGCATTTGTGTAATTGGTTAAAAAGTCATTTATTCAATCAACGGTGAGCCAGAATGCTGTTAAAACCTTTCACTTGATGCCACGAACACTGAGAGGCTGTCTCTCGTTCTCTCTCTCTCTCTCTCTCTCTCTCTCTCTCTCTCTCTCACACACACACACGCATGCACGCACGCACGCACGAACACACACACACACGCACGCACACACGCACACATGCACACACAAATTCCAGTTTGTAGTTATTGGTCCAAGTGGGAAAACAATGTTGGTAATTACCTCATCTGTAATGCCAATGTGGCGTTCATAACTTATAATTTGAAAACAGAAAAACAATTTCCTCATACAGCCCTGGTCCAAATTTCTTTATAGGTCTAACTGATGATTCAGAATAATGTTAGACTCATGGAAATTGTTTTTCCAACGACTTGATAATGCGAGTAACATGATGCTCAATAGAGTCATTTCATCTCTTCATTTCTCTTACAGCCTTCATTGTACTTCGTTGTTATTTCTGTTTACTTTTAAAAGTAATACAACTGTAGAAAACTATTAATAATAATATGTGAAACTAACATACCAGTATAAAGGAAACTATACCATCCCACTCACATGCCACTAATTTGCTGCGGCTGTGATTCATTAACTTGCAATTTTCCTCAACCTCTTGACTTCCGTCACTGGCAGTACGTGTTCTCTGTGTGCTGAAAATACATACAGTACTTTGCTTTCAACGACTTGAGTTATAGTTAGGGGAACTCCATTGTATCACAGATTTATGTGTGTTTGAAATCACAGCAGATATGCATGATCGATAATTCTGGTGCAAATATTTTCAGCTGCTGTTTAACTAGCATGACCTGGAAGTTGTCATATGCAGTACTGATACATCGGCATGGTTGATATTATTTGTAATTTTAGCTTATTACAGACATATGATATCCATAAGTACCAACAAACTGCTGTAGAGAAATGCCAGATAGACACATTTTAGGTCATTTAGGAACAATGTTGCCATTAGTATTATATCCACATTTTAAAGTAAGTCAAGTTTTTTTTTTTTTTACACCGCTCAGTACATATGTTGGTAAATATTTTTTAATAATCAAATTTAAGGGATCCTTATCCAACATGTTTGTGTTTATGTTAGTGACCAAATATCGGACAATATATCATTATCTGTTGTTTTGAAATAATTTTATTATCTGGTATCCGCCTTAAAATTCCATTATTGCTTTGGCTTTAATATGAGATATCTTGAGTTTGGAAGTATACATAATATTTAGTGTTAATAGTTACATGACACTTACATGAAGAGCTAACATATAAAGCAATAGAGTAGTGCTATGTCATATGCATCGCACATAGATTACTGTGATTATCTCATCATTTCTGGACTTAAATTACTTAAGCGACATATTGCTGCACACCTGGCTCGGTGCTCCGTGTAGTTGTTTCCATACGTGCTGTCATAGTGATATCTTATAATACTGATATTAAAGCTGCAGTCGGTAACTTTGAGCAAATATGATAAAAAGTTATTTTTTATAAAACTGTCACTATATATTGTCAGTAGTGGATGCGACCGATAATATGTGAAAAAAATCATGTTCCACTGCCTCCTCCTAGTACTCCTACTGGCATCTGCAAGATTTCACCGTGCCCGAACAAAAGCAACCAATCAGAGCCGAGCAGTTTCTAACGCAGCTGTCAATCACTGCTCGCGAAACTCGCAAACTCTGATCAGACTGTCAAAATAGGCATTGCTGATCAAATATGAATCAAGATTCTGTTACTGTAATGCCTATTTCTCTCCTCGAATGTTTTTGGAATCATCTTGTCATGTACTGTTTAGCTGTAAAATGAGAACGTCTGTGACCCCGGCAGCCATGTTGAAAACAGTCGAGCCGAAAACCAAGCACTGCCCACTGGCCGGAGCAAGCGCTCGGAAAATGGAGCGCTAGGAAGAGGCAGAGGAACATGTTTTTTTTTCACAGATTATCTATCTCATGCACTACTGTCAGGATATATTGAACATTTTATAAAAATGACTTTTTATCATACTTGCTCAAATTTCCCAACTGTAGCTTTAACAAACGACTTAGTCATATAGCACTTTTCTTAACAAAGTTACAAAGTGCTTTACAGGAAATAAGAACACACAACGCAAGTGAGAAAAAAAACAAGGCAAAGACATGCAATTAAATCATAAAGACCATGAAATATTTTAGGACATCCTAAGATTAATCTTCTAGGGGTATATATGGAAGCATTACAGTGGCAGAAATTAAACTAAGACAAATGTGCAAGTCATCTAGACACATTAAAATTGTAGATCATTTTCCAACAATGGTCTAAGTTTTGAAAAACATCCATGTCTGGTTTCAGCACATTGGACACAGTCAGATAGAATGACATGTATTGGCACCATTGTACATCGATATTCACATAAAATCTAATCAAACTTTCATTATTTTGATATGGCCTTGCCATGGTTCTGGCTGGAAAGAGACAACTTCCACCTAGAGTAGATAAACTACCATGCTGCATGTCCTCAGTGCTTTATTATACAGTATTTATATGAACATTACATGTGTTGACATAGAAATATTATCTAATTAACGCATGTAGTAGATTGATTAATTACCTCATTAACTACACATTTTATTTAAGATATCATGGTAATTATGGTGGGAAAATCTTTCTAGTATTAATCACATTTATCAGATGACAACTGACTGCACGGTTTGAGTGTGTCTTTGAATGTAAATCAACTTTTAATGAACATCAAGGCAAGACTGTAACTTTCTAAAATAAGAAATAACACAATTTGGCTTTGGTGGAGAAGTGTTAATTCAGGCACTGCGGGGCAGTGTTGTAGTCAAGACCACCTAAACCGAGACCAGGTCTAAACCAAACCAGAGTGTATCGAGACCGAGACAAGACCAAGACCAGACCAGTGCAAGTCCCAAATCAAATCAAATCAAATCAATTTTATTTGTATAGCCCAAAATCACAAATCACAAATTTGCCTCGGGGGGCTTTACAATCTGTACAGAATACAACACCCTCTGTCCTTGACAATGCAACCCTCACATCGGCTAAGGAAAAACTTAACCACAAAAAAACCCTTTTAACAGGGAGGAAAAATGGAAGAAACCTCAGGAAGAGCGGCAGAGGAGGGATCCCCCTTCCAGGATGGACAGACGTGCAATAGATGTCGCGTGTACAGAGTAACCACATAATGAAAACACAACATAGACAATTTATGACAAAAATGAATACATATAATGTGAATATATGTGAGAAGGTGGATCCAGGAGGATGTCAAGCAGCTTCCAGGCGACACCAAACAGATAGAGCCAGAGCAACATGACCTCCTCTTGACGTCAAAACCAGTAGAGCCAGAGCAGCACGACTTCCACTCCACGCCAATCAGATAGAGCCTTAGCTGCGTAACCTCCTCTCAACGCCATAAAGGTAGAGCCTGAGCAACGCAACCTCCTCTCCATGCCAGATCGATAAAGCCAGAGCAACACGACCTCCTCTCCACATCACGATAGATAGAGCCCGAGCAACACGACCTCCTCTCTACCATGCACCACCAGAGAGTCAGAGCAACGTCACAGAGCGACTGATGGTCCATCACGGAGAAGCCTGATTCACAGGAGAGAGAGGGGAGAGAGAGAGAGAGAGCGAGGCACACAGCAGTGCTTGTGGGACATCAACAACAGAGGGTTATAGAGAGGCAGTGGCTTAAAATTAATAATGTTCTCGTCGGCAGGACTGCTAGGCTGAAATAATAAATTGAGACTGAGACCGACCCACCAGCTAACTAATTGAAAGTTAGGGCAAAAAGATGGGTTTTAAGTTTGGATTTAAAGACCTCCACAGAGTCTGACTGTCTGATGTCTATAGGGAGGTTATTCCAGAGGAAAGGGGCTCGGTAAGAAAAGGCCCTTTCGCCTGCTGATTTCTTTTTCACTCTGGGGACAGACAGGAGTCCTGTATTCTGAGAGCGGAGAGTCCTGGTTGGAGTATAAGATTTAAGTAGATCAGACAAGTAAGAAGGGGAGTACCCATTTACAATTTTATAGGTCATCAGAAGCACTTTAAAATCTGATCTAACATGGATCGGGAGCCAGTGTAATGAAGCTAAAACTGGTGTAATATGGTCAAATTTTCTAGTTTTAGTTAAGATTCTAGCTGCAGTGTTCTGAACCATTTGAAGGCTTCTGGTACTAGAACGAGGCAGACCTGAGAGCAAAGCGTTACAGTAATCCAGTCTGGAAGATACAAAGGCGTGGATTAGAATCTCTGCATCGGCCATGGATAAAGAAGACCTGATTTTAGCGATGTTGCGTAGGTGAAAGAAAGCGATCTTTGTGATGTCTTTAATGTGCTGATCAAAAGAGAGAGTTGAATCAAACATGACGCCAAGGTTCTTAACTGTTGAACTCTGGGATATCACACAGTTATCTAGATTTACTGTTACCTGGTCAAATTTATGTCTGTGTCGAGCAGGTCCAATGACCAGCATCTCCGTTTTATCCGAATTTAGGAGCAAGAAATTACTTGACATCAAGTTTTTCACCGCAGACAGGCAGGCCTCTAATTTAACAATTTGTGATCGATCCTCCGCTTTTATCGGCAAATACAGCTGTGTATCATCAGCGTAACAGTGGAAATCAATTCCATAACTACGTATAATTTGGCCCAGAGGTGCGATGTATAGAGAGAAGAGCAGAGGGCCAAGAACAGAGCCCTGAGGTACGCCATATTTCACCTCAGAGAATATTGATGTCGAATTATTAAAAGAGACACACTGCGTTCTTTCAGATAGATAAGATTGTAGCCATGCTAAAGCAAGCCCAGAGATGCCAAATGTGTTCTCTAGTCGGTCAAGGAGTATACGATGATCAATAGTGTCAAAAGCTGCACTTAGATCCAGCAATAAAAGTACCGAGGTGGAATCTGAATCCATGTTTAGGAGCAGATCATTTACGACTTTAGTAAGCGCAGTTTCGGTGGAATGGCAGGCCCTAAAGGCAGATTGAAAGGGTTCGAAAAGATCACTAAATAATATATGGTCAGAAAGTTGCTGAGACACCACTCTTTCTAGAACTTTAGAAAAGAATGGAAGGTTTGAGACTGGTCGATAGTTATTTAGAGACCCTGGGTCCAGATGCGGTTTTTTAAGTAGAGGTTTAACAATGGCTGTCTTGAAACTAGTGGGGACAGTACCAGTCGTAAGAGACACGTTGACAATATTCAACATTGTTGGTCCCAGCCATGGCCATAGATCTTTAAGAAGTTTAGCTGGTAAGGGTCGAGGAGGCAGGTGGTAGGTTTAGAAGCGGAGACCAGTTTAGACAGAGTTTCAAGAGAGACGGTCTCAAAATGTGTAAAGACAGAGGCTAATTGGGACTCGACGCACGGAGATTGCATTGCAAAATTTACAGATGTAGCTGGGAGCGAAGAACTAATTTTATATCTAATCTCATCTATTTTTCTGCAAAAGAAATCGAAGAAATCATGTGCTGTAAAGGATGAGCTATTAGTAGTCGGCTGTTTTTGGGTGAGTTTGGCTACAGTGTCAAAGAGAAATCTAGGATTGTGTTTATTGTTACTGATTAATCGAGAGAAATAAGCTGTTTTGGCAGCGGACAGAGCACGCTTGTAAATTAAGACACACTCATGCCATGGTAGGTAGTTTACTTCCAGTTTTGATTTACGCCATTTGCGTTCCGATCTCCTGCAGGCTTGTTTAAGAGCGCGTGTTTCATCATTAAACCACGGTGTAGACCTCTGTGACCATCTGGTTTTAGTAGTAAGAGGTGCAACTGAATCTAGAAGATTAGAAAGGGCTGTGTTTAAGTCAGTAGTACAGTTTTCAACAGGACCTGTCGCTGTAATGAAAGGAGCCAGAACCACAGGTAATCGCTCACCAAGTTCAGTTATAGTCGACGGACCGATATGGCGAGTGGTAACTACATCAGCACCCGTATTACGTGGACAGGCTGATGATGCTTCGAATTTAAGAAGAAAATGATCCGACATCACCGATGTGACGGGAGAGACAGTCACGGCAGTTACATCTATTCCACGAGACAGTATCAGATCAAGGGTGTTACCACTGGAATGAGTGGGTTCATGTACAGACTGAATGAAACCAAAAGTATCGAGGAGGGCCAAAAAGGCTTTACATAGAGGATCATCAGCCTTATTCAGGTGAATATTGAAATCACCAATAATTACAATCTCATCAGAGTGAGTGATAATGTCTGAGAGAAATTCTCCGAATTCTTCTAAAAACTGTGAATAAGGGCCAGGCGGTCTGTAAAGTACCACAAGATGGAGCCTGCTGCCCTGGACACGGCAATTCGTGGTTAATGGGGATGATTTTAATACAAGAGACTCAAATGAGTTAAATTTAGTATCAAGTGTGGAGGATAAATTAAAAAGGGATTTGTAGACTAAGGCAACACCTCCACCTTGTTTAGTATCCCTGGCAACATGGGCATAAGTGAAGTTTGGTGGGGAAGCTTCATTTAATGGTAAGAAAACATTTGGTTTCAGCCACGTTTCACATAGCCCTATCATATCCAGGTCATGTTGAAGAATCAGATCATTTATCAGTAGGGCTTTGGTAGACAACGATCTGATATTTAGAAAACCAAATTTGAGGGTTGTTTTAGAGCTGCAGCTTTCAGTGATAGCGTTGGCATCAGATGAGCTAGTGATTTTAATAAGGTTTCTTGTTACATTAGTTTGAGGGATTAGTGGCCTGCGTACGCGACGGCGCGGTGATACAACTAGGATTTTATTAGGTATTGTGTTTTGTGAAACAGGATCAGGTGCTTCATGAGACAGCTCACAACCACCAGTGGTCGGGATGATTAACAGGTTTTTGTGGTTCACATATTTATTTGGTAGAGGAAGTTTGTGAGTACGCGGCCGGGGGAAGGAGACAGTCTCAATGTTGTAAACTAAGCTATCAGTCTGGTAATCTATACTATCTAGGTTTCCCTGTCTAGATAAATTTAGTAAGCTAATGGACTCCAAAACCGCACTAGCTATAGACCTAGCAGGCTCTCTAATCACCTGCGACCTGCCGAGCGCTGAATAACTAGTGTCAAACTCGCCGTAAGCACCTGTCTATATTCCTCGACAAAAGAGCAGCGCCTGCTCCAGTAGGATGCAGGCCGTCCGCTCTCAGCAGCTCGGGGTGGCCCCAGAAGGAAGGCCAGTTATCTACAAAACCTAAACCCTGCTCCCTACAGTAGCACGCCAGCCAGCGGTTCATAGCTGAAAGTCTGCTATACATCTCATCATTCCCCCGCACAGGCAAGGGACCAGAGACAACTACTCGATGCCGACCCATCTTTCTAGCGCAGTTCAGCATACTAACTACACTAGCTTTTGTTAACTCTGACTGCCTCAGCCTAGCATTATTGGTGCCGACATGAATAGCAATGTTCCTGTAGCTAGTGATGTGCTGTGCCTTCGTCCCCTGCTTCTCCCTATGTGATGCCAGCACCCTCAGGTTAGCTTCAACGTCGGAAGCTCTGGCCCCAGGTAGACAGTACACATCGGCTGGTGTGGCTAATCTGATATTGCGGGTGATGGAATCCCCTATCACTAGCGTACGTTGCCTGTCCCTGTCATCAGGAGTGGAGGAGACGCACGGACCCGAAGGATTACGAACAAGAGCAGAAAACCGGTTTGCAGTCGGGAGAGGCGACCGCAAACCGGGCAGCACAGTCGGCTGCGAGCTCCGGCGATTCCTCCTACGCCGTCTGACAGTGACAAACTCCGCAGGCTCTGCCGACGAGGCTAAGCTAGAGCTATCGCTAGCAGGCACGCTAACCGGCCTGCGGCTAATGCTATCTGGAGTGCCCGTGACATCTAAGCTAAAGCTAAGCGCGACAAGCTTCTCTAAATCCCGGACACGTCTCTCTAGCAGAGACATCCTATCTGCACACCCCGCGCAAGCCATGGGTATCACGCTAATATGAAATGAAGTAATTAACAGGAAAGCAGAATATGGTTAGCAGTGGGTAAGCTAAGCAGGTATGCTACGCTAACAGATAGCAATATGAACAGCAGAAACTGTCGTTACCGCCACTGATAGACGTTTCACAACAAATAACAATCTAGAAATTCTATGAAATCAATGCAGCTAGAGTAACAAAGTAGAGATAAAAGATCGATACAGTGTTAACACAGAGAAAAGTGAGCAGCAGTGTACGATCTCACGGAAAGTTTTGGGAAGTGCGTCACAGAAGCTGGTCCCACACTGCATGACACACTTACGATAAACCGTGTAACATGCAAACCATAGGCGCTCCTCACATTGATCTGAAATAGCCCTTTTCCATACGCACAAGCTGGCTGGGCTTGACTTGGCTTGACTTGGCTTGACTCTGCGTGTCAGCCCACACGGCAGGGATTTGCATCTCCATTACCACAGGGCTACCCGCTTGATGATGTGTGTAACCATGGCTGTGACTAGTGGTCAAAGAAACGTCTGTAAAACGGTGGATGAACACATTTCATTTCTTATATTCTTCACAATAAAAGTCTCTTAAACAGCTGAAAGCGAAACAGTAAAATAAAGCAGATATCTGAAAGTACAAACAGGGACGCAGAAGAGAAACTAAACTTCAAATCACAGAGATTCAATTAGAAGCTACAGAATTTCAACCGCAACGCCCCCTGAAAACGGATTTTTGACTCGGAAAGTCGGACGAAACTCACCAACCCCAAACTCAAAATCCAAGAGGGCCGCTCCGCACATCACCAGTAAAAAAAGCTGTAGTAATATACTGTTTATAGCACTTTATCTTATTTGTGTCTCATTAAATCAGTCGTACACACAGTACTGTCCAACTTCTATCAGTGGACATCTTGCTCAGGTGTCTGTACGCACAAAATACCGGAATAATGCATTATTATCAACTGGTATTGCTAGCAATAGCTACCAGTGGCTAACGTTCCTGGAGCAAACCCCATTAAGTTTCCGACTTCCGACGTTTTCCGAGGTAAATGGAACGCAGTATTAGGTAGCCAAATGTTCTTCTCCTGTTTCCAGGGTTCATTTTCTCTGTGAAGGGGGGCAGGGAGGCGTGACAGTCGTTAACAGTAACGCAAATTTCTAATTAGAAATAAGTCAAGTTATTGGTTGCATTTGAAGCAGGAAGCTTTACATCCAATCACAGTAATGATGTTAACAAATAAATCAGTGCACAGGCGATTTAGTGATGTTCCCCCAGTTGTGGTCTTGACCGGTCTTGAAATAAAGTCCCAAGTACTCTATGTCTGAGACTGAGACAAGACCGAGTAAAAATGTGGTCGATTCCGAGACGACACTGCTGCGGTGAGACATGACATATGATCCAGGAAGGTAATCGGTTTATAATAATCTGAGACTGGGTCACAAGGATCCTCATGGGTAGTTCATGGTGGCCCCATGAAGCTTTCACGGGGGTGCTTTTTGGCATTGTGATTCAGATATGATTATGACTATTCTGAATTAGTCGCTTGTTATTAGGTAGGTAGATCTCAAATCTATCACTTCAGCCTGGAAAACTGAGCCCCGCAAAACTTCCCATTTTGCTGTTTTCTTTCACTCTGCTAGTTAAAACTAAATGCTTGCCTCTGAGGCCAGAAACGTACCAATTAGCAGTTGCCTTGAATGCAATCCTAAAATACACACACATACGCGCCATTTTTAATACATTGGTAATTAATTAAGTAGAAAATGCTCAGTGCATGTGAAATGTGAAATGTCAGTTGAAATGCAGTTTTAAAAAAAACAAAACAAATCATTATGCACATCCTCATTACACAGTTATAAATTTGTCTCATGAATAATACAAAGTAAAAGTATATAAAGCCATCAACAGTCTCTTGGATCAGTCAAATTGATTCCTAATAATGTTCAGTGGCCATGAAGCAGAAACCTCCAATTGTTCTATGCCTATAGGTCATAACAAATTAGAGATGCTGTCATTCACACGGCAAACTTTATTTTCAGCTTTTCCCTCTGGAAAAATATCATGGTGTAATTAATTGTGCTCCCAAGCCAGTGCTCCTTGTCTTCACGAGACAGCGCAGTGGTAGAATAAGATAGATGCACTGGGTGGCACACTCTCTTCATTTGAGTAGATTCCTTATTAGATTGTATACTTTAATTTCCTCTGTTGGAGCTAGAGTAGACAGCATCAGTAGTTTCTTACCTGTTAGAGCAAAATTGCATTGTATTTTTAGACATTAGTGCACAAACATTCTAATACAACAGACGATTCACATGATTAGATTCTGTTGAATTTAGTGGAATCCATCACAACAATCTTGAGCGATTGCTGCTGCACTGTTCTTTGTTATTCATGGGTGATCATCTGGGTTTTGAAAGATACTGTATGTGCAATGTTTACTAGACAAGGAGATTTGAACAAATTTGATTTTCCATGTTAATAAATGGAGTAAGAAACACAAGTCTGGAGGCTTATCATTAGAGTTTTTAAAAATATAACTTAAAGCGGCAGTAGGCAGAATATTTTTGGCGTCATTGGGCCAAAATTCCATAATAACCTTTCAGCATATTGTAATTCAAGTGTTCTGAAAGAAAACTACACTTCTGCACCTCCTCATGGCTCTGTTTTCAGGCTTTAAAAAATCTAGCCCGAGGCAGCTGTCAATCACTCGCGAACTCCGATCAAACGGTCAAACGAGGCAGCGCTGATCAAATATGGATCAATATTCTGTTACTGTAATGCCTATTTCATGCATAATTTTTTTTAAAAACATCTTGTAGTGTACTGTTTAGCTGTAAAATTAGAAAGTTTGCTCCAGCTGGTGGGCGGTGCTTGGTATTTCCTCAACTGATCTCAACATGGCTGCCTGGTCACAAACTTTCTAATTTTACAGCTACACAGTACACTACAAGACGTTTCTAAAAAAAAATTATGCGAGAAATAGGCATTACAGTAACAGTATATTGATTCATATTTGATCAGCGCTGCCTAGTTTGACTGACTTTGCGAATGATTGATAGCTGCTCAGAGACGGCAGGCTCCAGCTCGTCTCTGATTGGTTGTTTTCCTCCGGTGTGTGAAATCTTACAGATGCCATTAGGAGCACCGGAGGACACCAGAGGACACCGGAGGAAACCTAGGCACATGATTTCTTTCAGATTATCTGTCTCATGCACCACTGCCAGGATATAGTTACCGTTTTATAAAAATAACTTTTTCAGATTTGCTTCAATCTACCTACTCCAGCTTTAAAATGGACAGGAGGGCTTCGAAATGATGGTCTGATTTCTAAAACAAAGACTTGAAAGATTATGGTCTATTAAGCTCTGAGTTGGTTTTGGAGAAATCACCCCTGGACTAATTGTAAACTTGTTAATTATTCAGGTGAGGAGAAGTAAACACATGGCATTTTTTACGCTCATTTACTGCCTATTTGCTTAATTTACCAAATTGGAAAAACAACAAATAAAGAAGATACTAAATCTTAATTACTGTCGGGAATTACTCACTTAGTTACGTTCTCCTTTGGCAGACATCACGATATGTTTCTTGAGGCCGGCAAAAAGTCACTATTCCAGGATTTTTCCTTCCTCCTTTGCAAGTACTTTAAGGTTACCTTCCATTTTTGACAGATTTCTGATTAAATTCTGTTTTGTGGGCTGTGAAGCCAATTATACAACCGAAACCTGTTGTTTCTTTGAATAGTTCATGGTTCTTTGTTAAGTTATGTAAAGGATCATTGTGTGCTCTACCCATTCTCCTTTCAGCTTTTTTTTTCATGGACTCTGGGACATTGGCTTCCAAGATTTACAGATGTTTCTTAGAATCCATTCTTGCCTCTAACAATACTACAGATGGCAAGGTGTTCTTTACCTGATGCTTTTTTTTCTTTTAAATGTACTTTTACCACACAGTGACATTTTTTTCCAATTCAACAGCACCAAGATTTATAGAAATGTTACACTGAAAACGTTGTCTTTTGAGATGTCATTGAAAGTCCCCCTTTGTGTTCATTAACACATTTGTGGGGAGAGTAACACAATAGTCGTTGTAATAATATTTTTAATTCTTCTACACCTTCATTATCTGAAAAACAAGATTTTTTTTTAACATTATAATGCAGCTTCTTCCATTTTCAGGGTCCTGTAGCTGCTTTCCACTCGGCTGTGTAATTTCACAACAAGACTGTCATCACTTCTCTCACAATAATGCCTCCCAAAAGGGGTGTTGATTAATCCATTAGCGAAGCTGCAATTACTATTGTCCCTGCAGTTATTTGCATGTAAGAGAAGCAAATCTGCCCTCATAGACTCCGACAGATATCATCACTTGGAGACATTCGGTGACGTTCAGGAGTTATTTTGTGATGAAGTGTTTTATTTAAATTCGTAATTTAATTTTGTGGTACACCCACTTCCCCCCTCGACCTGGCTGATACACTTCTACTTCGGTTTGTGATTTCCTTTGTCACCCAAAACGACTGAACAACCTGACGAGAAAGGGGGCATGAACTTATTACTTTCGATCAAAGGTGGGCGTATAGGAATATAAATGTCTCACCAATGAGATCTTGAACGCTGGGGCGAGTCTGTGATTTCGGCTGAGCCCTTTACTTAAATGTCTAGTGGCTGCTGCATTGCATTATGGTCTATTGAAGCTTGAAGTCAGTGGAGAAATTGGTCTCTCTTCCTGTTCTACTGTGGATTTTTTCCTTATATTTTGAGTAGGGCAGTCAATCGATTAAAATATTTAATTGCATTAATCGCGATTAATTGCATGATTGTCCATAGTTAATCGGGATTAATTGCAAATATCTTTTATCCGTTTAAAATGTTCCTTAAAGGGAGATTTGTCAAGTATTTAATACTCTTATCAACATGGGAGTGGGAAAATATGCTGCTTTATGCAAATGCATGTATATATTCGATTATTAGAAATCAATTAAAAACACAAAACAATGACAAATATTGCCCAGACATCCTCTCAGGTACTGCATTTAGCTTAAAAGATATGCTTGAATCATAACAAACTCAATTCCAACAGGCAACAACAGCTGTCAGTGTGCTGACTTGACTATGACTTGCCCCAAAACTGCGCTGAATTATCATAAAGTGGGCATGTCTGTAAAGGGGAGACTCGTGGGTACTCATAGAACCCATTTTCGTTCACATATCTTGAGGTCAGAGGTCAAGAGACCCCTTTGAAAATGCCCATGCCAGTTTTTCCTCGCCAAAATTTAGCGCAAGTTTGGAGCGTTATTAAGCCTCCTTCGCGACAAGCTAGTATGACACGGTTGGTAACAATGGATTATTTAGGTTTTCTAGTTTCATATGAGGCCAGTATCTTCACTCTAGCTTTAAAACTGAGCCCGCTACAACCTAAAAATCGCAAGTTGCGTTAATGCGTTACAGAAATTGGTGGCGTTAAAATGAACTTGTGTTAACATGTTATCGCGTTAACTATGACAGCCCTAGTTTTGAGTGATGGCACAAATGGCGGCTGTACAAAGAAGGCCTTTGTCTGAGCGACCCCGAAACGTAGCATAACACCACCTTGATGCTTTTTATCATATTTTGCTGTAATTACATGATGTGGCCACTTATCAGCATCAAGCAATTCCAGAAATAGCCATAATAGTTCTTTATAACCACATTTGAGTGTTTCAGGATGGATTTTTCCATTACCAGAGCATCAGGTGGTGCTTATGGAACTATCCAGACATGATGACGCTTTTATGTCGACTTTTAGCATCATAATAGCGATGCCCTTTTTACTGTGCACATAGTATGCTATAGATTCTTTTTTTCTTCTTTTCTTTTGATGGAAAAATGAGCAGGCTCCTGCTTCACTGCCATTTCACAAAAGTAGTATTTGGGTGTTCTTATTTTGGTCTCTTCTCCACACACAGCTCAGTGAAAAGAAAAGTGATACCCGTGGGGTTGCTTATGGCTCATTTCTTGGGTCTTGTCTCACATTCACCGCACACAATTCCATTAAACTGTGAGGTCTTTTTAGAAAGTGAGCTTGCTCCCTCATGTGCAACACAAACAAATGCACCCTCAATGCACACACACACATTCTCACACACACACACACCCACTACAGGCTTCTTTCCCTGGCGAGGGAGCACTCACTTAGCGTAGCAGTAGAGTGCAAAGATTGGAAACTCAGCAAGTGGTTGGAAACTCGTGGTATGGAATGAGACGACGTTTGATGTTAACAGAAAACTCAGTCTGAGGGGTACAGGCACTTTGCTACTAAGACTGATTGGCACTCGAGAGATTGCATCAAATTAGATTCTATTTTGGGGGCAGATGGTCCCCACATAGTATTTACCCAGAGTGTGTATTTTGGGAACTGTATTTGTGTGTGTGTGTGTGTGTATCTGAAGGATACACTTAACCTTTTCAGTTCTGCTTGACTGACCCACCACTGGGTACAATACATGCTTCATTACAAGTTGCATGGGCAGCCATTGTTCAAGTGTTCTCAACTGTAGTATATTAGCCTGCACTTTCATTATATTCTACAAGTACACATCCTTTACTTCATGCAGAGGAATTAAGGATTTATTGAAAGGTGTACACTCAGATTCTGTAGTTAATATAATAAGCTATTCCTGGTCCTTTTTATGTTGATGTTTGTTTTCAAACCTCTTAATACCAACATTTAAAAAACTAAATGTATAATATCTGCACTTGGCAACACTATGGTTAAGGTTAGAGAAATTCTGTGGTGATGGCAAATAAATCATGGTTAAGTATAGGCAACTACAAACGATGGTTAAACCTGCATTTTTTTTTGGCCACTTGGGGGCAGCAGAAAAAAGTTGTGAACCCAACTTTGACATTTTATCACCTTTTAAAGTTGCTATGACAAACTTGTTAGTAGGCCTGTCACAATAACTACTTTTGTTGGACGATATAATGTCCCAGAAATAATTGTGATGAACAATATTATTGTCATTTTAAAACCATGTTATGCCACTGATATAATGATAATATAATGGCATAATTGTCGATATCGTTTCTTTATCGATACTCTTATTGGTTCTTTTTCATTACTAAATAATTGCTTTTTAATATATTATTTAAAAAAAGAATAAATTCAGAGCAGAATTAGAATTTATTTATATTTTAAATATAATTAAATGTTGTTTCTAGAGCAGCAACAGTAATGTTTACAATGGCAAATCACTATATAAACTCAATAATATCTTCCTCTAAGAAAAAAATCCGTAGAAAAACAGATAATGTCCTGGCAGAAAATTACACAGACATCAGTCAGCTGATGTGATTCACTGCCTGTAGATACCCCTGGTAGAGGAGGGGCTGCTTTGTCTCAGCCTGTTGATCAGTTTACAAGAATTTTAAGATACGTGGCAAACTAAGCTGAACAGTTACACTACATACAGACTGCTTTGGGTTTAGCTTGTTTGTAACAATTCGCTATTAGACGAGCTAGCGCGCTGTGCTTGTGTAAACATAGCAATGGTGGATGAGAGGCTGCGGACAGAGCAAATTGAAATATTGTTTTTCTACATGTTTACATCATGTTTATGCGTGTTGAACAGGTGTATTGATAAAGCATTAGCTTTTTACTCACTAAGGTTTTATTGCACTTACTTGCAGTAATGAGTATAGTTGTCATAGTTATCTTCTCTTCACCTGGTTTACTTCACTGTCTCCATCAGGGTTGGAAATTAACTTTTTTGTCCACCGGCCAATGTGGTTGGTGGATTCCAAATGTTACCAGCAACTCGATAGACTACGTTTGTTTTTTTGGCTGGTGAGTGAGGCAAATCTAGCAGCCACTTGCATATTTTACCAGCATTTGGCTGGTGGCTGGTGCTAATTTCCATGTGTGTGCGTAGTCGGAGGAGCTCAGCCCCAACACAGATAGCAGAGGAGATGTGCGCTGCAGCGTGATAATAAATTACAGCAAAACGTTAAAAAGTACCGATAAAAAAACAGTTAACGTCGGAGCTTATCAATACTCGGGTCTTTAATAATTTAGCACTGGTGCCCGTTTAATACTTTACACAGTATAGTTTATCAGTCTAAACAGCAAACAATACAAGGCGAACAGAAGGTAGTTATCCAAAAAAACAGGAGACGAAGCAAAAGGTCCAAATACCAAAAACTAACACCAGGAATGCGGGATAATGATGAACACACGGGAATAAATAAAGACAATCTGGCAGAAGAACAGGGAAAACCAGGAAGTATAGACCATTTCAAAGTTGTAAACATTCTAAATGTCTCCCTGTTTATTTCCTTTTGCTGTGCATGTGAATGACAAAAGGAAGTTAATATGGACCCGAGCTGTTGCCTAGCAATGCAATTCCATTGAAACGGTCTAAACGAGGAGGGCGGATGGCAAATCAGGGGCAGGTGAGTAATTGAGAGCAGGTGTTGACAATCATGGAGGCGGGGAAACACACGAGGGCAGGAACTGAAACGACAGGAGACGTTAGTGTTTCAAAATAAAACCAAAAATAATGTGCGCGAACAGCAGGATGTTACAAATTCGATTTAAACCCCAAATTTCCCACACCTGAGCTGTGGAGTGTGGCTTTGAAACCAAGTTTATTTGGACTTATTATTGCAATCTTTCTGGTCAGTAGCCATTGGCTAAAACACCTATTAGCCTCAGCTTTATCTTCGCTTCACCTGTTGCTGTGTATGTGTGTGTGTGGAGGAGCTGCCTGAGAGCCCCCCCTCCCCAAGGTGAAACGGAAGCATTGCGACCAGAAATGACAAACGTGTCTCAGCATAGTTTTTTTTTCTGTTCATTCGACTTAGGCACTGTGAAAAAGGGCTTAGGTGCTGCGCCCAAGTCTTATAACGGTAGTGAAAACCCTGCTGTTTATTCTCACATCATGTTGGCTGAATAGTTGGTGACGTTCTTATGTAAACAAACACAGGCATGTAAACACAATGGGCAATATTGAGGCCAGAGAAAATTACCAAGGTCATGTCCATACATCATACGATAAGTCGATAACGTAATTATCGTGACAGGCCTACTTAGCAAACAGTTGTTTATTTACACATCCAGCAGTTAATCACAGTGGTGGAATGTAACTAAGTACTTTTACTCAAGTACTGTACTTATGAGATACTTGTACTTTACTTAAGTATTTACATTTTATTTGACTTTATACTTTTACTCCGCTCCCTTTTGAAAGCAAATATTGTACCTTTTACTCCATTACTCCATTTATTTAGTTTAGTAACTAGATACTTTGAATATTGAGATTATTAAAGGGACTATTTGTAACTTATCACGCGCATAAATCTTAACGGGTCGGTATCCCATGCGCGCTCGCGTGTGGTTACGCGAGCGCGCAGCAGCTCTGCTCCTGCCTGTTTGCACACCGCGCTCGTTCTCACCCGTCCGGCTCGCTCCACCTCCACGTGAACGCGCGCACACTACACACTGCAGAAGAGTCAGTTTAGCTCTGAGAATATCTGGTGAATGTGCAGTGGACGTTTTTGCAGAAATAACTGCTGCAGCTCCTCCAGACCAACAGAGGTTTCCCGTGTCTTGTGAAGTGACGGGGCTCCGCAGAGAGTTACGTTATCGTCTCGACCGGGTGTCGCTGTCTCCCCCCCCCCGTTTCCTCCGTGTCGGCGGGCCGAGACAGGAAAAGCCAGCACTAGAATCAGCATTGATTCATGGAGAGACCCTCGTCTGGTCAGCTAACATTACTGCCAAGCAGGGGAAATATAGAGTGATATTGTGGTTTTAGCTGACGTGTGTCGTCTCACTGTTTTGACGGACGCTCGCTCACATTCAGGTAGCGCGTTCACACGGGCGAGCGCGAGCAACAGGACGCTGACTTTCGTTGACATTGCGGCCACAGGTGTCGCTGTGAACAAGCAATTTCTGATTCTTACATATAGCCCCTTTAATAGAAAATAAAAAAAAAAAAAACGGATGCAACATTAAAGTGATGAACACATGCATCACTAATTATAATTCAATAATATTATATATATATTATGCTGAAATTGGTAATTCTGCATAATGAGCACTTTTAATTTTAATACTTTAACTATATTTTGATGCTTATACTTTTGTACTTTTTCTTAAGTAAGACTTTCAATGCAGGACTTTTACTTGTAACAAAATATTTTTAGTACTGTAGTATTGCTACTTTTACTTAAGTAAAAGGTCTTAATACCTCTTCCACCACTGGTTATTCATTATCATTCATTTGGAGTCGTGTGTCTGACCACCTGGTGAATGTGAGTCCATGATTCCACTCTCTTTTAGCTCCGTTTGTTGTCTCTACCACCTCCTCAGGGAAATCTGTCTCTTTTAGCCGCTAAATGCTCCACTATGTTCACCAGCTAGCCTCTGCCTGCGTCTGTCCGTTTGGTGCTGAGCAGGTAGTGAACAGTGGCCAAACACGACGCTAAGGGAGCAGTGAGAGTGATCAATGAGCTGAAACTCGCTATAAAGCTTCATGAAGTCGAAGGGGGAGCTGCAGATTTTGGTAATAATTTTCTGCAGGGTCATCACTATGAGTGACCTCTTTCACATTGTCACATTGTTTTAACGTTGTCATTTGATAGATTGTTATCATAAAAATATTGATAATAGCTGCTTTAAGGTCACATGGTTACAGTTTTAAATAAGACAACATAACAATAACCGTTGGATGGTGATGGGACGTGAACAACCCATCCACCTTCCACCATCCGCCCCCCCAACCCTCTACTGTCTTTGACCTCGCTACATTAAGGGCACACTACTTCCTGCATTGGAACTGAACCTTGGTTCTGAATAGAAATCTTGTGTTGTAGAATTGTCCAATATTAACAGAATTTTATTACACGGCTGTGTTGAATACTCGATACTGATTGGTCAATCACAGCGTTCTGCGGTCTGTAATTTCTGTATTACGGACCGTTGCTATGTATAACAGACCGTAGCTATGGGTGCAGCTCTGATGTCGGACTCTGGCGCACCGTTTTTGTGTCAAAATATTGATTTCTTAAGTAAGTAGCCGTGTAATAAGCGGGATAATGTACAGCTAGCGGGTCATTGTTGTGAAAGAATCCCCTTCAGGGCGATGAGAGACCCTGTGCAGCATCGCCCTGTCGGGGATTCTTTCACAACAATGACCGGCTCGCTGTACATTATCCCTTACTTAAGGCATACTGGGCTGAGAAAACTACAGAAGAAGGGACCATTGGTTTGGCTAAACGTGAACCCACAGATTTCACAAGTCTTAGTGATCATTTTAGAAATGATGATCTTCATAATTCAAAGGTTAATCGCAGGTATTTTTTTGAAAAACACAATGAGGATTTGTTAGTGTGTAGTACAATGAGTCAATGAGAATGTGGGCTGCAATTGAAGTTGACATCACAACTATTAAAGAACCAAATAAGGTCTGCCGTGCACAAGATGGCGTGCGTCATCACTGATCCTTACTGCTACTATGCTGACAGACGTGTTTGGTTTGTTTCTTTGTCACTCAAGCCATGCTAGGTCCACACAAAGTCTGCAGCAGAATGAGTCACGTCGGCTAATTAAAGGTTCCCTGTGGAGTTTTTGACCTCTAGTAGAGCTAAAGTGCTGTTTTTCTTTGAGTCGGCTCACGTTTCTCACAGGGCAACTTTAAGAACTGTATCTGCCTCAGTGCGTGAGATGAACCTGAACTCATTTTAGTGTGCGTGAGAGTGTTGACAGATCATTAGCCGCTTCTTTTAATCATTTTTTTTCTTCTTTTTTTTTTTTTAAATCACCTTGGCAGTGTAGGAGGGAATGTTCACCTGATTGCTAGCTTGTTTCGTGAAGCTGTATGGGGATACATGCTACAATAATAAGTCATATAGCCAACTGACCACGGGAAGTATAGGGGCCACTATACAATTCCTTTATGTCATCATTATATCTATATCTCTAGTTCTATTTAATAATAATAATAATTCATGCGTGGGTCCTTCGAGATGCAGATGAGGTAATTAATTAGTTGATTAATTGATTAGTTGATCGACAGAAAACAAATTGACAACACATCGGATGATTGGTTAATTTTTTATTTAAGAAAAATGCAAAACCTTCCCTGGTTCCAGCTTGAGAAGTGTACTCCTGAACATTAATTTCATATCCATTACATCCATTTACAAAAAACAGCTAACAAACTAATGAGGTTATGAATAATATTTTTTTATAAAGCACCAGATTTCCTTGTACCATTTACCTCGTTAATAAGTCCTACTGTATGCAAGTTCAGGGAATATAACCTGCACACATGACACAGAGCGATAAGGGCTACGCAACAGGAGATAATGAGCATGCCACTGTGTACACCCGAGAAGTGTTAAGTGCTATCTGTGAGATCTACTTTTTCACACTGCACTTTAAAAACATTTTACACTGAGTCACCTGTTAGAATAACACCGTTTTAATGTGCTGTTCTCAAGATACAAGGAAGCAGGCAAGCATTTATGCTACCATTCGTATTTTCTCCCTCCTCTCTCCAGTTGTAGGTTCCCAGCTATGGCCAGTGCAAATTGGTCACCGATATCCAATACACGCTATATGATAAAGCTATATTTTATGGGTTCATAATTTCCTATGACATTTCCTGGAAATACTATAATAAAAATTATACAGAAAATAGGAATTTGCCTCAAAGTAAAAAGCCCTATTTAAACCTAATTAATGTAGCCTAACCCATACTGGATCCTCAGATACTGACATCAAAAAATGTGGACGTTAAAAAAATCTGGTAACAGTATATCAGCCACAAAGGTGTAGTATTTTTTTAAATAACAAAAACACTTATTTAACACATACAGTATGCAGCAATACAGATATATGTGCAATAAGCTATCGGACGAAATATTGACATGGACGATTTATTGGTCTAGATCGGAAACTTTAATCTCCATATATGTTAAATTGTATGTTTGACTGTCGACAGATTTTTACATTTCTCCATGTTCAGCTGACTTGCTGTTCACTGGCTAACAGACTCTCTAGATTACACCATAGCAATTAATTGGAATTAGTTAATCAGAAGTGTACCAATTGAACGCTGTCTCTAATTCCCTAAAATTAGTGGAAAATTACTTTTTCCCCCCAGGAAACTTCTTGAAACGTATTAAGGGATTTTGCTATTTTATGAGCATCATAAGTGTACACTCATAAAATGTAATACTTTCTTGGTACATGATTGATTGATTTTTGATTGATTTCCTTATTGTGATTAAGTGCCCAACCCTCACGGGTTTACAAGACACCAAAAATACAGGTGCAGTGGTGAAACATTTCATTACATTCATTGAATTACAAAATTGCAGGTTATTTTATCGCTCGGTCTGAAACAAAATATTCTGCCTTCCCTCCCAAGCTTGGCAAATACAATGCGCTACAGAAAAGGTTCCCTTCCTGAAGCACAACTCTTTTTCATAGTCATCCAGGAAAAATAAATCAACATAAATGGAGGTGATTTCACTAAAAAGTACATCCCCTATGTCCTCGTAGACAGGACAGTAACTTCATTCTCAATTTCACCTAGCTCACACAACAGACAGTCTGTCCTTCTCTGGAGTTACATTAGATGGATGGATAGATAGATAGATAGATAGATAGATAGATAGATAGATAGATAGATGGATAGATGGATGGATGGATAGATAGATACATGTAGATGGATGGATGGATGGATGGATGGATGGATAGATAGATAGATAGATAGATAGATAGATAGATATATAGATACTTTATTGATCCCAAATTGGGAAACAAAACGTTACAGCAGCAGGTTATACAAGCAATGCACAGGAGCAGTAAATAGAAGTAAATATACATATTAACATTAGAGATAAATATCTATAGAATACACAATACAAATAATATATTGGAATACACTATAAATATACGAGCCAACTAACATAGAAATATAAAATAAAAAAAAAATATAAAAATATAAACAAACTAACATAGAAATATAAAATGTAAACATAGAATAACATACTATATACTGTACATTAGCATAATTAAACTTAATTAAACATTAAACCTGCCAGCCCTTAGGGCTAAAAGTAATATTCCTTAGCGTAACTGTGCACATAGGGATTTGTCTTTTGTTCAAATTATTCTTCACATAAAGTTCTACACTATAGTTATTCTTTATGGGACAATAACTTTGTAACTTTTGGTAACACTATATCTCAACTGACCATTTTTCTCTATATGCATGACAGACATTTTGCTCCTAATATCCTGAATATCACAAAGTAATCTGTTCTGATTTATGAATGACAAATCGTTCAAATAAAATAAATTTCAGCTCCTTAGCCCAGGGATGACCATGCGAAATGTCCCAATTAAATATCTTTTTAGTGGGTCTCTGATCAGACAAGACTATTCCAAAGTCAAAGCATTGGACATTTATGTCTGACGTTTGAAGGTTTCAATCCCATATCTCCACTAATGACCAAGACTGAAGTAAATTTATGGACTCCCAACAGATGAAAGAATCACTCATGCACGGTGTTACAACTCGTATGGTCACGGAAACCCCAGACACCAGAAGCATAGTCAGACACAGGACACACACATGAATTATAGAGTTGTGTTTAAGTATGGAATCCCAGATTACCACATTGTTTTACTTTGCTCAGTGCATATCCCCGTGCTCTATACCCGCTGACTGAGCTAAAAAATTGACAGCTGCTAAATGTCATGCTCGTCCAGAGTTAAGCCAAGATATTTATACTGATTAGTACAAACTGAATATTGAGTATGTGGTCAGATTCCTAATCATGTGTACTTATTCTTTGATCAGATACTGTAGTTTCTAATTTAAATCATAATTTTGCCAATTTCACAATAATTCATTTAAATTAGGGCTGTCAATCTTTTAAAATATTTAATGGCGATTAATCACATGATTGTCTGTAGTCAATAGCGATTAATCGCAATTTAATCACACATTTTCATCTGTTCAAAATGTACCTTAAAGGGACATTGTCAAGTTTTTAATTCTCTTATCAACATGGGAGTGGGCAATTATGCTTGCTTTATGCAAAGGTATGTATATATTTTTTTTACGGGAAATCAATTAACAACACAAAACAATGACAAATATTGTCTAGAAACCCTCACAGGTACTGCATTTAGCTTAAAAAATATGTTCAAATCATAACATGGCAAACTGAAGCCCAACAGGCAACAACAGGTGTCAGTGTGTCAGTGTGCTGACTTGACTATGACTTGCCCCAAACTGCATGTGATTATCATAAAGTGGGCATGTCTATAAAGGGGAGACTCGTGGGTAACCATAGAACCCATTTTCTTTCACACATCTTTAGGTCAGAGGTCTAGGGACCCCTTTGAATATGGCCATGCCAGTTTTCCCTCGCCAAAATTTAGAGCAAGTTTGGAGCATTATTTAGCCTCCTTCGTGACAAGCTAGTATGACTTGATTGGTACTAATGGATTCTTTAGGTTTTTCTAGTTTCGTATTATAACAGTATCTAGCTTTAAAACTGAGCTGGCTACAACCTCCGAAAGATCGAATAGCAGCCGGGCCCGACGGCGGCCTGTCGAATTTTTAAGAGGTTAATTAAAAATCGTAAGTTGCGTTAATGCGTTAAAGAAATTAGTGGCGTTAAAACCAATTTGCGTTAAGGCGTTTTTAGCGTGTTAACTTTGACAGCCCTAATTTAAATAAATGTAAACTAAATACAATTTTAGTGTGGTTGCTTTTTTCCAAACAACATTTAACATTTGAGAACTTTGACTTCTATTGTTAAATAAAATAGTGTTTTGTAAAAAAAACAATCAAAAAGGATTTATTCCTCAAGGAAAGTATTGAAAAAAGTATGGTAATATGTACTGAAACTAAAATGTCACACTGGCAACAGTATCATCATTTCAAACCATACCCGGCTCTACTCATTATGATATGAACTGTCATCTGTCAAGTACAAGCTGGCATTGTCATACAGTTTGTCCCCCTCATTGCTGCAGCTCTACTGGCTCTGCAGCTATGAGTCAGCAGGCTCAAACGGCTGCTAGGCTCTCGTATGGTGATGTGGTTTGCTATTGCTCTTATTGCAGATTTAGGAGAGCAGCTGTGTGTCAGACACTGCAGTTGACTCACACTTTTTCGGGGGTGTAGTTGGACATACAGTAGATGGTTATGGAGTATTGATTGGCTCCACAAAATCCGGCCCAAACCCACATAAACTGTGGTGGATTCTGTTTAAACTGAATCCAACCCAATTTACCATTTGATGAGCTTGAAACTGATTTTTTTTTTTACCTCTGTATATGTGAGTCGGATCATGATGTCTTCACACTGTCATTCCTCAGCAATACCTTAAGCATCTTTTTGCGCTGTCAATGTCAAAATGTCAAAAGCAGTGGGTATCTTGTCACGGCTGATGATAATACCGTGTTGGACCTGACCATCCAAGATGGTGGCAAAGACATGAACTGCACTTCCCAGGATTCCTTTGGGTCACTCATTGAGTAGCTCCACCCATGGACTCAGTAACCATTTCCATTGGCTACTTTAACATGATGACTCATTCACAAGTACATGTGAATTTTACGCGGGATAAATAGGAAGGTCTCCTTCTTTTCTTCCTCTTTGCTCTTTGCTCTTTGCTCTTTGGTCCCTGGCCTGTCAACACCCCTGCCCCGCAGGAGGTCAGCTGCGGCCCTTCTCACTTAAGCTCTCCAGCCAGAGACTGCATGAAGAAGCAGCTCTTATCTGATCTATGTCTTGTTAGCAGACAGACATAGAAACACAAGGAACTTCTAAAGGCAGAAGACGCGAGTGCCTGCCTTTTGGTCCACTAACTTCAACCAAGGAAGTTAGCACCAAGCCACCAAGCTGCAGAAACAGGACTGGACCAGTTTCCTTCCAGCTGCACAACTGGATCTCACACAGCAAGGACAACAACAACTTCGACCCTGGAACCACAACCTTCTCCAGTCGGCTTTCTCCAATCCCTCCTTGGAATTACAACCCCTTTCTTCCATGTAGTGGTAACGTACTGGGCTTTACCTTAGCATTAGTAATTGCACACGGCTGAGCAAGACTGTTCAACTTAACTTCTGTAAATGTACATGTATTGTATGGTTTGATGTAATTCATTAAGTTTTACTGTTGTGATAGTGTTGTAGTCAGGATATTTGGTTAGCTGGCTTCGCCACATCTGATGTGTTTAGTTTATGCTCCACACAGACATAGGGTCTTGCATGCAAACTAACCATCTTTTCTAACTATCTTTATCATCTGACACACATTAACATCACTTACATAAACTGTGAATTGGTTTTATACACAAACATACACCATCAGATAACCCCAACCCCCACATCACACCTCTTTGTTCTCCCTGAGCCCATGTGCTCCAAAGGACAAAGAGGTCATGTGGTGACACCCTGGCGGCCATCTTTGATCCGGCCATCTTTGTAGTTTTACAGTGCTCGCCATTTTGTTTTGTAGGCCATGCAGACATCAAAGACAAGTAGCCATCTTGTCTTTTTCCCCCTCTCTCTCTCTCCCTCTCTCTCTCTCTCACACACACACACACACATGCTCACACACTGTGTTTGGTTTGTTTAGTTTAGTTATTTAGTTAGATTAATATTGTGTTTTAACATTTATTATCTTATAAATAAATATTTGTGGATCATACATGCTGGTCTGTTTAATGTTGTACAAGAGTGAATAATGCCAACCGCTGCTGTGTCAAGAACTCCAAAATCCTTCAACCTTTACTATCTATTGATATAGTGATTTTTGGTTATTGTTATTAATTTAATTATTAATCAGAGTTCTAAATTGATAGTTTGGTATATTTAATGAGACTTAGCTATGAGACTACATTAATTTGCTATCGTTTTCTCTTTGTTTCAAAGAGTGGTGCCCCGAGGATGATTTAATACACATTAAATCATATTATTCATTAAAATTAATAATTATTTTGATAATTATTATTTACTTTTGATAGCCATTTTAATGTCTTCTGAGCTTATTTACCAATGTAATTTGGTGCCCTGTTATTATTAATATATATTGATAATTAAGTAATATTAATTTTATTAATATTGATAATTTTCTTTAATATTGTCTAATAACTAGACCAGCTCCTACCTGCGTACCCCAACACCGTTAAAGGTGTGTCACACCAGATCGTCCCATCTGTGAGTAAATTCTGCTAGTGCTAATTTCATCATCACTTTGTCTGTGTCTGTTTTCCAGTGTTTATGTATAACCATGTAACTGAGAAGCACTAACCTGACCCGCCAGATGGTTTGTTACACAGAACCATCTGAGAAGCAGTCATTGGAAACTGTTTGGAAAAGGGCAGGCACTCTCAAAAAAATACTTGGCAGGTGATTGGATGAACCATCTGTCAATCAATCTATTGCCGAAAGCCAGTTGGGAGAAAAGCGTAAACATCTTTTCCATCGAGAAAAGCCTTCAGTGCCGTACTTTGCTTTAAATGAAGAAATACTCTCCAGTTCTGACATATCCAGTGGGCAACTCCGGGGTCTGAAAAGTGAAGCCGATGTGGAAGTGCCTTAAACTTGCATTCTTTCTAATATCCAGCAGGGGGCAACTCCTCTGGTTGCAAAAAGAAGTCTGATTCTACAGAAGTCTATGTGAAAATGAGCCTACTTCTCACTTGATTTATTACCTCAGTAAACATTGTAAACATGAGTTTATGGTCTCAATCGCTAGTTTCAAGTCTTCTTCAATACAGCATGATGTTCATTTAGTAAATTATGGTCCCATTTAGAGTCAAATAGACCATAAAGCAGGGTATGATTTAGGGCGTGGCTACCTTGTGATTGACAGGTCGCTACCACGGTGTTGTCCGGTCTGGGAGTTGTCCGTGTTTTCGTCTTAGAACTTTAACCCTTTCACAGTGTGTTTTCAGTTCATGAAAGTTAATTATACCCTTTTTGGTCGCCTAAAAATGTCTTATTTAACATTCAGTTGTACTGAGCTCCACCCTCGTGTCACTTCTGGTTGCAAAAAATCCAAGATGACGACGACCAAAATCCCGATCTCGAGGCTTGAAAACGGCAGTCCACAAACCAATGGGTGACGTCACGTTGACTATGTCCACCTACAGGTGGATATAACTGATGCTATTGCAGCACCTACGCTAAGCTCTTGAGGAGCTGCCATTGTTGTTTAGAACAAATGGTTGATCTCACACCTATAAGCCACACTTGTAGCGTCCAGTAGCTCCTAACAGGATGCTGATTGGTCCATGCCCTCCATGGCTTGCCAGTCAAAACTGCATTACTCCAAGGCTTGACAAGACGGATTTTCGTGTGATTATGCGATCCTGCGATCCTGCGATTCTCGCGTGATCTTGTGACATTGCGAGAATCCAGCTGCCAAGCAAAGTAAGAGAAGCACCTAAATGTCAGTCATTGGCAAGGCTGGAGGTAGGGGACAGATGTGCACATCACCTTGTTTCACGGTCTGCGATTTTGAAAAAAAACCACAATCAATCTAAAATGTGATTTAATCCTGAGAAAAGTCAGAGAACCCGACCTGGCATGAACCCGCCGGGTCAGTTCTGACTGAAAAACCTTGGAAAAGTGAATCAATAAAAAAGAAAAAAAAACACCATGAAAGGCTTTGAGATGAGCTCTTACTCCCTATCTGTTACAGGGAAGCCGCTCACTGGCTCAGAGGAAAAGGATGTGGCTGTGCTGGGAAGCTACTGGGCATAGACTCAGCATGCCTTCCCTGCATTAAAGAAAAAATGCTTCAAATAAAGTTTCCCCGCACACAGTGATTATGCATTCAGGTTTCAAGTACAGAGAAAAAGCAATGATTTTTTTAATGAAGAAATCTGTCTCTCCTTTTAAGAACAGATTTCTGAATCAAAGGTGTTTCAAGTATTAAACCGGTTGGTGTTGATAACCACTGTACTGTAAAATTTCAAGTCTGAATGTGATTAAAATTGACCTTTTAGAGTCTTTGACGGTAACTTCAGTGGGTGACCTCCTTTAGTGTTTTTTTTTAAATTACAATGACAGTTTTAATGTGGCATGTTAACAACTATTTTTCTCCCTAATTTCTTCATGTTTATACCTCTCCTATTTAATCAAATGCCCGTTGTTTATACAGTCAATTAATTTGTTAGTCTGCTGGTTTCTTACCTCCTGGCTGTCCTTGACATCTTTCAAAAGGACATTATCTACATGTAGAACCCTACCGGCAGTCTGCATGCTGTGGCCGCTTTGGTAATTGCTCATTGCAAAGCTTTGGGTTTAACATTATAACCAAGGAAATGTTGTGCATGAGAAAGAGCGTGGAGGTTGCCAGCAGTTAAATCCTACTGTGTTAAGTCTTGCAGTTTGGCAGCTCCGGTGGATGTGGCATGTAACTGTTCAGTAGTTTCTCCCTCCAATTTTCTAGAAAATCCTCCACTGTCACTCAAGTGATAATGGTGATCTTTTTTATCTTTACAGTATAATGCTACTGTGGCCACAGAAAGCCTCTGCAATGCACTATCTAACTATAAAGCAGGAAATCTCTGTCTGTCTGTGGCTTCGTCCTTCACATATCTTGAGAACCGTTCATCCGATCTACTTCACACTTGGCGGGTGTTATGATGGGGACACAATAGACTTCTATGTCGAAGTTGGTGCAATGTGGACACGTAACATGTTCAATATTAATAAACTTTGAATAAACAAGCGAACAGTGCTCTGTGCAGAAACGGGGGCGAAGCTTCGTGGCTCTGTGGACTGTGGAGTCGAGCACGTCGTCCGCAGCGGGCCTTTACGGGCTGCAGCTCTTTGACTGCAGTTCATTTTTTGCTGCCGGATGCTGGATATGCTAACGTTGCAACCAAACTCTTCTTCAAGTCCCTGGAGTCAACGAGCAAGGAGCACTTCTTGGGGCCAATCGGCCAGTTCCAACTAGGCACGCGCTCCTCCGAACAGGCGCACGCTCCTCCGAACAGGCACGCTCCCTGACAACGCTGCAAGCAGCAATACCAGAGCCAAGCAGCCAGTTCCGAACGGGCACGCGCTACGAATGGCCACCTCCAGAACGGACATTGCACTAGTACCTATAATCCAACGTGCTGCAGAAACCGACGCACAGAGGCACCCTCTAGCAACAGTATGTGACAAACCGGGAAACCGGGTATGTGATGAACTAACTCCAATGTAAACCCACCCGAGGCGTTATTCAACAGTCGGAGCAAGTGACGTAGTATTGATAGCGTGGGAGTCCGGTCAGGGCGGGAGTGTTGGTTTGGATGGGTCAAACAAATACAAGACTTTCAACCAGGAGGCCAGTGTTCGTGTCCCGTGTGAAACTCAAAGTAACGTTGACTTATTTTGACACGTCAGTTGTTAGTTACGTGACTTGTTGGTATCGTCAGTCCCGTGAGTCGTGAGTCGCTATTTAGTGAAGTTAACGTCAACCACGACCATTTCCCTAACTACCTTAACTAAGTGGTTGTCTTGCCTAAACCTAACATTTTAAACCTAAGTTTATTACCTCCGCCAAGGCCGAAGGCCTAGGAAGGAGGTTATGTTTTCACCTGCGTTGGTTTGTTGGTTTGTCTGTTTTACAGGATTACTCCAAAAGTCCGCGATGGATTTGAATGAAATCTTTTGGAGGGGTGGGGTGTGGCACAATGAACAATCCATTAGATTTTTGTGGCGATATGGATCATGATCCGACTTCGGGAACTCTTTTTAATAACTCCGCTCAGCCTGTGCATTAACATGACGCGTCACCCAGCCTCTCTCCTTCTGCCAGCAGAGAGAGGGACAGAGAGAGAGGAGGTGGTGGAGGGAGGGGGGTGACACCTGTAGATTCGGCGTTTTTCACATTAAACTCTGTGAAATTACAGTTGAGTTGACCAAAGCACACTTGGTGATTGTTGGAAAGAGTAACGACGACGGTTTAGCTGAGTTTTATTTTGTTTCTGTCCAGTTTGAATGAAGTGTTTTACGATGCTCCGCTACGTACAGCTGATCTCAACATAAACAAAAATACACGTGGATGATGGCGCAAGCTGAACGGAGAGGGGGGCAATCGTATTCGGGCAGCTTGGCGGAGGACTGCGCTCTCCGAGTGCCATTCTAGTTTTGAATGTTACGAGCGTATTTTGACACGGCGTCCCTGGTCCGTCCAAAAGTAAAGCAAGAGGGGTACCCCGTGCGTCGGTTTCCGATGCTGAGGGGCACTGGGTATTTGACGAGTTGGGACTGAGAATGTGTTGGATGCATATATTATTTCTAATACATTACACACATCACATGCCGAGAACATTTCTGTCATTGGTTGTTCCCAAGCTTCCCAAACATTTTTATTATAGATTGATTGCTGTAAAAATATTACATGGTGGATCTTTAAAGCTGCTATAAGCACTATGTTTATATTAACATTAGATCAATTTACTTTGTGTAATGTGAAGGGGGTCACTCGTAGTGATGAACCCACAGATAATTATCACCTGACTCAGTTCCCCTCACCTCTACAGTGTTTGACCGAATTCAACTCATTATTTTAGTTTTATAGACGGCGACTTTACTGGTTTAGTTCACTCACACCGCTCTCAATAGCATCTGCAGCAGCAGCAGGCAGCTCCTTTCATTGGCAAAAGCTCTGATAAGTAGCCCAAAAAAAATCTGATTTTAGCCGAAAGAGATGATTCATGCTCATTTATTAATCATTTGGCTCTTCAATCAATTGAAAACAAATATAAGCAGTTTATACCAGCATTTTTCGGGGTTAAAAACTCATAACAACTGTTTTGACTTGATCCTCAAAATTCAAACCAGAAACAAAAATATATATATATTTATATTTATATTTATTTATTTTATATTTATATTTATTTTATATTTATACCAACTATTTATGTGCTACAATTTCCATGTAAAAGAGAACTGCCCTTATTAATAACATTTGAGACGTAAATTCAAAATGATAAAGTTACTTGAATTTCCCAGGATTTGCAAGTTGGCGGAACAACATAAGATGAGTGTAGAAAAAAAAAAAACTTTACCGTTGTTGTTTGTTTGTTGAAGAAGTATATAGTTATGGGTGAGTATTCAGAGACTAAACTAGACGTAAGGATGAAAGCCCTACATGTACAGTTCAATAGTCCTGAGGAGGTTATAGAGCGACTGAGGAAACAGAGGACAACCTATCTCTGAGATATGAAACATAAACCAATTAACAGCTGTGTCTGCAATTTCCACAAAATCTCTAATACAATTAAGAATGAGCGATAACAATGCCAAAGGCTGCACTTCTGGTGGGACTATAACACATATTCACTCCTCTGCTAAAAGGTCATTTGTGACTAAATAAAAATGAATAATGGAGTCTCTAGAGTTTAGAAGTACAGTATTCAGAAGCGTTAGGAGCTATGAGGCAAGTCAAGTTGAATATTGATGGTTTTAAGTTGTCATTTGTGATCAAGGACTTGGTACCTGGTAGTGAATGAGACAGACATTGAAAGATGTACTGGGTGTACTGGTCAGCTATTCATTGGGGGTTTAAGAAAAATATAAAACATGTTGAACATTGCGATATTATGTTTTGTTATACTGTGTTGATTCTCAAAAACAATATTGACTATTAATTCCTACTGTTCTGATTGCATAAAAAAAGTAAACTTTTTTTACTCTGATTTTACAGATATGTATAATAGGTATGTTTATACTCTGACAGTTTTCCTAAAATTAGATTATAAAAAATGCAATATATCGTCTTGCTTACAGTATCGCAATATCGCAATTAGGGCTGTCAAAGTAAACGTGATAATAATGTGTTAAAACAAATTCGTTTTAACGCCACTAATTTCTATAACGCATTAACACAACTTGCGATTTTTAGGTTGTAGCGGGCTCAGTTTTAAACTCGAAAACCTAAGGAATCCATTGATACCAACCACCAACTCCGCCCTTGTCGCAAAAGAGGTTAAATAACGCTCCAAAATTGCGTTAAATTTTAGCGTTGAAAACTGGCATAGCAATTTTCAAAGGGGATCCTTGTCATAAAAATATGTTCTATGGGTACCCACGAGTCTCCCCTTTACAGACATGCCCACTTTATGATAATCACGCAGTTTGGGGCAACTCATAGTCAAGTCAGCACACCGACACGCTGACAGCTGTTGTTGCCTGTTGGGCTTGAATAGCCAAGTTATGATTCAAGCATATTTTTTTATGCTAAATGCAGTACCTTTGTGGGTTTCTGGACAATATTTATCATTGTTTTGTGTTGTTAATTGATTTCCAATAATAAATCTATACATAAATTTGCATGAAGCAGCATATTTGTCCACTCCCATGTTGATAAGAGTATTAAATACTTGACAAATCTCTCTTTAAGGTACATTTTGAACAGATAAGAAATGTGTGATTAATTTGTGATTAAATATTTTAATCGATTGACAGCCCCAATCGCCATATATTGAATCGTAACCCCTGTATCATGATATATACCGTATCACCAGATTGTCTGCCGATACACAGCCATACTATTCATTCAAATATCTAGTTCCTTCTTGCAATTTGAGCACTAAAAGCAGCAGTAGGTAGAATTGGAGCAAATATGATTCAAAAAAGTTATTTTCATAACACTATATCCTGACAGTAGTGCATGAGGCAGGTAATCTGAAAAAAATCATGTGCCTCTGTGTCCTCCGGTGTCCTCCAGTATCCTCCGGTGTCCTCCGGTGCTCCTAAGCATTTGCAAGATTTCACAGACAGGAGGAAAACGACCAGTCAGAGCCGAGCTGGAGACTGCCGTCTATGAGAGCCGGCTGTCAATCATTTGCGAAATCTGACCAAATGGTCAAACTAGGCAGCGCTGATCAAATATGAATCAATATTCTGTTACTGTAATGCCTATTTCTCACATAAAATGTTTTCAGAAACATCTTGTAGTGTAGTGTTTAGCTGTAAAATGAGAAAGTTTGTGACCCGGCAGCCATGTTGAGATCAGTTGAGGAAATACCAAGCACCGCCCACCAGTCGGAGCACAGCCAATAGGAACGCTCAATAGGAGCGCTCTCTCTGAAATGACCTGTGATTGGCCAAAGTCTCCCGTCACGGGCTAGATTTTCTAAAGCCTGAAAACAGAGCCATGATGAGGTGCAGAAGTCCATTTATCTCTCAGAACACTTGAATTACAATATGCTGAAAGGTTATTGTGGAATTTTTGTCCAATGATGCCAAAAACATTCTGCCTATACTGCAGGTTTAAGTAGCAGGTGTTGTTTTTGTAGTTTTGCGTCCTGCTTTAGGAGGGACTTTATATCTACGCTGCTCTGTCCAAGACAATAATAGCTTGTGGAATATACTTTTAAGTTTTCTCTTTGAAACAGCAGCTCTGTGCTGGACATTTTTATGAAAATAATCCCTCGCATTATGCAACAATACTACATGTCTGACACTGAAATAACTGTTGTCCCTAACATCTGGGCTTTTAAATTTGGTTAACTGCAGCACACCCAGTAAAACTGAAACCGAAATGTCATATAGCCAGTTGCTAAATGTGTTTATACAAATGATACTGCCAGTTTGAGTCAGTTAACAATTGTGTACAATTTGTATAACTGTTCTAGAAGAAACATAAACATGCCGGGGTAAAAATGTTTCCCTGTAGCTCCATGACGCCACACCAAGAGATTATAAAGAATATCATCTAATCATCCGCCTAAATTAAGTGCCAGTATATATGCATACAGGCTCCATTTCGATCAGGAGTGCATTAAGCTACACTAGCTCAAAGAGATGCAACCTGAACAGAGCATGACTGCATGAAAATGAATCACGATGACCGTAAATAAGTCAGACTGAAATGACTAACAACACTGCAGACGCATTCATCATGACATGTCAAGTCGTACACTATGTTGCATCTTTATTGCTTCTCTCCTATCGGAGTGCATTATGTACAACGTGTGTGCATGTGCAGTGAGTAAGAGAGAGAGAGAGAGAGAGAAAGGGAGAGCAGTGTACGGAAAATAGGGTATCCCCCGGGACAGTGCTTACTCCCGGTGGAGCGACCTGTCTTAAATAAATCATTCCATTTCCATGCCCAACTTCCCTATCTTCCTTTAATCCAGTGTGGGAGAGAGTGGAGAAAGATAGGGGAGTAAGCTGTTTGCCTTCCTCCTCTGCCTGTGTGTCGCTCTAAGCCTTTGGTAACTTGAGTTCCCAAACTTTTTTATTTTTTTTTTGTTGACCCACTTAAATGTAACTGTAAACCCACAAACTGGGTTGTACAGTAGAGGGGGAAACAATTCCCAATGAATTTTCTGTCAGTAAACAAGGTTGTTTTCATTGCCGCATGGATTCCAGCTGCACAAGCTGAGCAAGTTGACCACACATGCTTTAGTAATGAGATCTATTTTCCTCTGCACTTTGAAATACAAGGCTGAATTTCCAACCAAGGTCCATTTCACAAATTCTAAACTTAAAGCTAGGGTTGGTCATTTTAAGAAACTAGCAAAGATACGCTAGATTTTTAAAATAATCCAACCAAAAAACCCAGCCCAGTGTTTCCGACTCTTTTCTGATGTAAGAAGCTAGTAGCACTACAAGTCCCTAAAGTCGGCAACACCGACAGCCCTTCCCTTCAAGCCTTCCTCCAAAGCCACTCCCCCAAATTAGCATTCTGAGCATAAACAACGAACACAGCTATTGTTAGTACTCACAGCGGTCAAGCTAGCAGCTTGTGGAACACTCTCTGTGATACGTTATCAGGTGGCAACCTCTAATTTTGAAGAGTGAAGACAGTGCGGAAGTGCCTTAAACCTGCATTCTTTCTAATATCCAGCAGGGGGCGACTCCTCTGGTTGCAAAAAGAAGTCTGATTGAACAGAAGTCTATGTGAAAATGAGCCTACTTCTCACTTGATTTATTACCTCAGTAAACATTGTAAACATGAGTTTATGGTCTCAATCGCTTGTTTCAAGTCTTCTTCAAAACAGCATGATGTTCATTTAGTAAATTATGGTCCCATTCAGAGTCAAATAGACCATAAAACAGGGTATGCTTTAGGGCTTGGCTACCTTGTGTTTGACAGGTCGCTACCGCGGCGTTGTGCGGTCTGGGAGTCTGTGTTTTCATTTTAGAACTTTAACCCTTTCACAGTGTGTTCATGAAAGTTAATTATAACATTTTGGTTGCCTAAAAATGTAAGGTATTATGTATTGTACTTAGCTCCACCCTCTCGTGTCACTTCTGGTTGTTGAAAAACAAGATGGCAACGGCCATAAACCAAGAAGGCGGTGAAACTCAAGGTTTCAAAACCGTAGTCCACGAACCAATGGGTGACGTCACGGTGACTACGTCCACTTCTTATTTACAATCTATGCAGGCAGGCAAGTAGGTAGACACGCAGATAGCGGGCTTATTACAGTCCTGCGACAGCCACAGACACAACATTTCAACAAATATAACAAAAAAATGTTTTTGTAGAAGATTATCAACTCTAGCTTTAAGTACAAAGAAAAGATCAAAGTTCAAGTATTAAGATGGCAGTAAGTATTGCCCCAGAAATGTCCTTGTCAGTGATCTTCTGCTTGATGAAAAACTGTAATATTATTATTGTTCATCCAAAAACAGCTCACTTGTTTTTGCTGACTTCAGGTAAAAACTAAACACCCACTTTAGCTGTGTGTATTTAGAGTATATATGGAATCCTATAGGAACACCAAATGAGATTTGGAGGTCATTGGTAGTCCTGTGAACAGCGAGGCTGTTCTTAAGCTACCCTTGGCACATCCCGTGGGTCTGCCTGAAAAGTGCACATACTGCATAACAGATCAGTTGACCCTGTCAGCTGTGCCTCACAATGATTGACACCGCTCTCTTGGAAAGCTGCAGACTTTTACTTGTGCTGACAAGACAAGGTTTTCCCCTCACAGAAGTTTCTCTACCTCACTGAGCCTGGAGACCCTTCAGCCTTTCATGTTGTGATCAAGTGCAGGAGATATTTGTGAACCCTGATGGATAAGACCTTCATTTCTCGGTGAGCACTGGGCTGGAAAACTGAAGCTCTCGCTGGAATCAAAGCAAACATGAACCACGAAGTAAACAACCATTTTTGATTTTTAGATAATAGAAACTTGACGTGCATTTCACCACCCACATAAAAAAAAAAAAGCCCGTGGCCTCGGAGCAACCACTTTATAAAAAAGTCTTATAAAGACAGTCTAATGCACACTTCGGTTAAACAAAGCAAATTGTCATGGAACACACTAGGCCTGTGTCAATTTAATAGGCGATTCAATAGACAATCGCCATTGTTTTTCCCCCTACCCTGCCCATATAAAGGAGCTCAATAGTTATAATAAATCAAATCTAAAATCTGCTGCATTTACACTAGATGTTTCTGGTGGCAGCCCTTTCGCACGAAAAGGCGTATGAATGCCACGATAATGCGCAAGGAATTTAGAGTGCAATATGAATGCCTTTCTCGCTTTTGACGTGTCATTTATACGTGTCATTGTATTTCATTAAATGCGGAATGTCCTTGTAATGTCGTGCGATTTATCCGACTTCCTGTTTTCTTGTGTGACCGAGACAAAACAGTTTCAATACCAACAGACAAATGGACATCAGACCTGAATAGACATCAATCAGACATTAACTGGAAAACCATATGCAACAATACATTCGCCATGTCATCCAACTCAAACATTCAGCTAATTCAATACAAGGTACTACACAGAACACACATCACCACTCACAAAATGTATAATATGGGCTTCATAGACAACAACACCTGCACTCACTGTCCAACTGCAATAGACAATCACTTCCATGCATTCTGGCTCTGCACCCCAGTTGGGCGGTTTTGGTCGGAGGTCATGAGAGAGCTATCCGAGATCTTTAACCTCAGCATCCCCCTCTCCCCCTCCATCTCTCTGCTAGGCGACCTCTCCGCACTCCGTCAATTCCACAACATCTCCAAACATTCATACTAGTTGCATTAACCGTGGCCGAGAAAACCATATTGCTCAACTGGAAAGACAGAACTAAATTATCAGTAAACCATTGGCTTAATCTGCTAACAGACCACTCTAACCTAGAAAAACTCACATCAACCCTAAAAGGACAACTTGACCTCATTCAAAAACACCTGGTCTCCTTTCCTGCAGTACATTCAGAGCTGATTCCCCTCTACACCACCCCACACAGATTTGATCAAATACAATAACTCAAAATAACCCACTATGTACCTCCTCAACATTACCAATCATGACAGGTTCTCCCCCCTCCCTCCCCCAATTGTTTGCCTTGTCTTTGCGTTTTGTTCTGTTTTTTTCGTTGATGTTTTATACTGTGCTGTCTTGTAATGTACTGTAATATGTTATTAAAGCTAAAATAAAAAAATAAAATAAAAAAGTTGCACTGCAGATCAAATAATTGTTTTATGATCACTACATTGTCTGAAAAAATTAACAAAAATGCAACATGAAAATACAGACGATTTTCTAACCCTAATACAGACACAGCAGGTTAGGCAAATTTAGCATGATTTACTGTGTTTTGGGGCTGCATACAAGCCGCTGTGTCTCTCCAGAGTCCTTTTTAATCTTTTCACAACATGCCTTTGGGTCCCAACTGTATTTTTTTTTTAAAAAACATTGCTCACGGGTAAATATTTAATAATGAAAGCACCCAAAGACTCTCATAAAAAAAGAGACAAAATGGAACATGATACATGAACAGCTTTGTACCACAACATGCAGCTGCTTTGCCAAAATCAAAATCAGTTTTTTTCCTCAAGAAGTTTAATGCCATGCAAATTGTCAAAGTGCGTCTGCACCCCATCGCATGACAAAAACCATTATTTCCAGTTTCCCTTGCTCTCTGAGTGCAACAGTATGAGGCAGCCTTGTGAGTGAGTGACTCCCCGAGTTTCACACTTACCCGTTAAATCACATCTTCTGGCTTGGAGCTTACTCCACTCATCTCTTGGAAGTCAGCCACTTTCAACATTATATCCTTATCTTAGTTAGTGGAGCCCACCAGGAGAAGCTAAGACTGGCTGTTTTAGGCCATGGAGACTTCTGCAGTCGGATGTAAATTCCTCATTCACAGAGCCAGAACATCTTCTAGCTCCAAAAAGTTTATTTTATCTCGTTTTATTTTATTTTGCAATGCTGTACAAAATACTTCTTTTTTTTTCCAATTTGGGCCTCATGTCCCTTCAGCCCTTTGTTCCCTCAGCTCTTCAGTAACAAGCTGTTCCAATATGGTGTCAGCATGTGTCCCTGCAGTACATGAAAGGCACAAAAATACTGAGTTTGACTGACAAAATGACTACGAGGAGAGAGTCTCAATGCAGTGAAGTTGCAGCCTTTATACGATTTAAAAATGACAATGCCATAATTGTTTTACTTTAATAGAGAAAAGCAAAGGGCAGCAGCCTTAGCTTTATCCCTGAGGGAATGTCAAATGTAAGATTCTCTATGTGTTGTCATCTCAAATATTAAAAAATAATTTACCTCTAGCCATTGTGTATGGTGCTGCAATTTCAGTTTGTTGATAACACAGACATTAATATTGTCATAAACAGACTCAAAGACAACACAAAATCGAAACGTTATATTTTTACCTATTATCCAGCTGTGAGTTGCATCTTCAAAGGTGTTTTTGTAATGCCATATCGTATCTATTGTCTGCCCAGAAAGGTACGATGGTTGCCTGGGGCGAAACCAACTTTTAAATCCAATGTTTCCACAGATTGGGCCAGCCACTGCTGTGGCCTGTGTATAAACTTATACAGTATAAAAGAAGAATGGCACAGCGGACTAGTTCAGTCTGTGGAGATATTGGATTTAAACATCGGTTTCACCTCAAACAAATATTCAGATATCACAAAAATACCATATTAGAATACCATTAGAATTAGAACTTGTGATTGTCTCAAAGAGGATATAGACTACATGTTTTCTGTAATATTTTTTTCTTTTCTCTGTATTGGCTTCACTGCTTTTCTTACAGCTTAAGTTGAAACCTATAGGGGTTAGTCCATTTATGATGTATATAAAAATCTTTTTTCTAGGGATGTACCAATACTGATTTCGGATTTAGGGCCGAGACTGACTCAAGGTCTCGGTGACACAGTGGCAGTTCTATTAAATTCAATTCTATGCTTATATGATATATACGTTATTTACTGGAATTTTTAATTCCTGTTTAAGTTTTGACCAATTTGTTGCTGCATTAAAAAGGCATATTGTAATTCCTGTTAAATTTTAAGATTTGTTACCAAGTTGCTGGTGTACAATTTATTTTAATAATAAATAACAATTCACTAAATTTATATCTATGTATTTATTTGTTATGTTTTGTTTTACAAAATTAGGAAAGCAATGTTTAAGTCCAGCCTGATGTTTCCTTATACGCATAAAAGAATGATCCCAATCACTTCCACACAGTGAAGCATACAGCTTATTAATTAAACACTGGTATCAGGTCGGTACTCTGTATCGGCTGATAACCAAAGCCCAGGTATCGCTAGTGGTATCAGGACTGAAAAAGTCGGATCGGTGCATCCCCACTTTTTTTCCGTGTAATCCCATCTCATGTTATTTCGTGTTTTCATTATTTTCAATTTGTTTCACCTGCCATGTTATTATCCGGGTCATGTGATTGCCTCCCATTGGTTGCTGCTACTATATAAGTGAGGCCACACCCGTTTTGTCTGTTTGTTAAATGCGTGTAGGCTTTTTAATGATTTAGTCACTACACTGAAGGCTTTTTAATATTTCCTTCCTTGTTGTTACTTGTTCTAAGATTTTGGAGTGCCTGGATTGCCTTCCTGTCTATTCAGTTTTTTTCCCCCCCATTTTCCGAGAGGACCCGGCACATTTGATCTATACGGTTGAGTACACAAAGCAACAAGACATCTCTCTCTTCTATCATGAAAATACCATTGGCAATGGCAATTTATTTCTATAGCACATTTCATTATACGTAAACTCAAAGTGCTTTACATTTAAAGACAAAATATAAAAATATAGCCATAAACAAAAGAACATAGGTAGCATAAACAACATAAATATAAGAACATATTAGTACAAGCATACACCCAACCACACAGTAATAAAAAAAACCAAAACATCAACACAATCAAGCAGAAACCCCCTGCACGCAACACAATCAAACAGAAACCCCCTGCACGCACACTCACAGTAATTAACCATAAGCCTTGGAGAATAGGAACGTTTTGAGTTTTGCTTTTGAACTGACCATTGAAGATGCAACCCGCAGCTGGATAGCAGGAAAAATAATAACATTTCACTCACCCCCTAATGCTGTGGAGTAAGGTATGCAGTGCTGAGCAGGGTTTCTGACAGAAAAGTTGTTAGGACCGGCGGCCATGTGTCGGTGGAGGGGTGGAGGGTTGTTGGTGTTGTTGCTAACTTCAGGGCTAACCCCTTCACTTTAATCTGCAGGTGATAAGCAAGACAAGGTGATGGGAACTTGGCCTTTGGAGTTGTAGCATTTATTAACCAACAGCCTAGACTGTACACGCACTGCACTGCTAAGTTCACAGCTGTGACGTTTCTTTTAACTTCATACTAAGGTTGTCAAAGTTAATTCAATTCTAACTTGTTAACACAAAGTCGTTTTAACGCTACTAATTTCTTTATAAAGCATCAACGCAACTTGCAGTTTTTGCCGCTATTCAATCTTTCGGAGGTTGTAGCGGGCTCAGTTTTAAAGCTAGAGTGAAGATACGGGCGTCATATGAAACTAAAACCTAAGGAATCTATTGGTACCAACCGCGTCATACTAGCTTGTAGGGGAGGAGGCTAAATAACGCTCAAACCTATGCTAAATTTTGGCGAGGAAAAACTGGCATGGCCGTTTTCAAAGTGGTCCCTTGACATCTGACCTCAAGACATGTGAATGTAAATGGGTTCTATGGGTACCCATGAGTCTCCCCTTTACAGACATGCCCACTTTATAATAATCACATGCTGTTTGGGGCAACTCATAGTCAAGTCAGCACACTGACAGCTGTTGTTGCCTGTTGGGCTGCAGTTTTCCATGTTATGATCTGAGTATATTTTTGGCTGGACCGCAGAGGGCCAGCCCTACAGACGCAAAAGTCTGTCACTGAGTGAGTAAGTGAGTGAGTGACTGACTGAGTGATGAAGTTACAGGATTGGTCGGCTGACTGCTGGAGCTTCCTCATTGGTCGCTGCTCTTTCAAAATGAAAAGGCGGAGAGCAGTTCTGTGTTTACGTTTTCTGGGGAGCGTGTCAGCGGTTCAATGTAACATTACATAGCGCTGTTGTTGTGCATGTGCTATTGTTTATGTTTATTTAAGTTACTGTTATGTAAGCGCGAAGGAAATTTTCTCCTCGCTTTCCTCCATTTCCGCCATGAACTGACTACCTAGCAGCCACACGTCGCTACTGCGGTATGAATCCATAATAAACAGACTGTGCTGGATTTAATCGCAATAAACGGATCAAAATAATGCCGAAATAATGACATTATGATGTCGATTTGTAAAAGGTCTGAATTCATGCTTTGTCGGGTCTGTCCACAAGACGACAAGCAAACAACTTTTAAAATGCTTTTTTTCTGAATGGAGTTCGGATCAACCTCTCAACACTTATATGATGAATGCAATACCTACATGCTATAATAAAACATGCTATACTACATGCTTTAATAAAAAACTGAAATTATTTTAACCTTGCATACTGTATGTCATACTAATACATTTTGTATATACAAAATACAAATGTATAATATACTGACTAGTAAATGTTACCATTTACATTACTGAAGGTAATTTGATTAATTATAAGTTATCTTTCAATCAAACATTAAGATATAAGTGGAAAAAAACTGTTCACAAAACTATAGATATGACCATTGAGTATTTGTGTAACAATTGAGCCACAAATTCACATACTGACCCATTACGGTCCAGCCATATCCTCGGTTTTGACCGAGTCTTGTTTATGCTAAATGCAGTACCTGTGAGGGTTTCTGGACAATATTTATCATTGTTTTGTGTTGTTAATTGATTTCCAATAATACATATTTACATACGTTTGCATAAAGCAGTATATTTGCCCACTCCCATGTTGATAAAAGTATTAAAGTATTAATACAAATCTCCCTTTAAGGTACATTTTGAACAGATAAATGTCGTCACGGTTAACTATAGACAATCATGCGATTAATCAAAATTAAATATTTGAATCGATTGACAAACAAGTGAATTGTGATGTTTGCATAGAGAAAGTATGCAAAGCTTAACATACAGGCAAAGCTCCTTTCTTTAGATTTCAAAACACTAGCTGAGAATATGAAAGAAAATATGATGTTGAGACATTAAGGTCATTTTAAGTGATTAATCATTCTGTAAATCCATTCTGAACAGATGTTTTTGTCAGTTGACCTCTGGAGGCTTTTAATGGCGAAGCATTGAGACAGGAACAGGGGGAAATTGGCATAGAAATTACACTGTTTGTACAGAACAGAGATTCTGATGTTAGTAATGCCAGCATTAGTGTAATTAGTCTGCAGCAGCGCAGCAGGTATTTCTGCCTCTTTAAACCACAGCTGTCCCTTCTGCTGGCCTGTAAATGTGTCTAACATCACATAGCTGCTGTGTCTCAGCGGCACAGCAAAGTGTTAAAAAAAAAAAAACATCTCTTTGTAGGGCATTAGGAACCGTTAACACCAGGGAAAAGTGTTTTTTTTTTTTTAAACCTGAAAGGACACTTATCTACACTTTAGTCTTTATTGTGTTATGTTTCAGCAATTCATTTATAATTTAACCTTCATTTAATCAGGTAATCTCATTGAGATCAAGGTCTCTTTTGCAAGAGAGAGGAAGCAAGTACAGAGAGAAAACCTACCTACAAATACAGTCACACGAAAGCACATACAATCACAATCACACACATCCCATGGCATCTATAAATAAGTCCACAGTTAAGTCCAGTTCAGTATTTACCCAGTGTCTATTTAGAGTCAACCGGTCTTGACATCTAGTCTGGCGAATAGTAGCTTCAAAAGATATGGCTGGCAATGTTCTGTATTTTAGTTTTTTGCCAACAAATCACAAAATACAGTATTTCATCTGTGCCATAGACCTCCATTTATTAACAACACACAAATGAGCCACAGCGTTGCACTGGATGACATTTGTCTTCACTAAGACAAACTGTAGTTTATTTTGAGTCACTGCTACATGTGCCATCCTGTTGCTCTAAATATTCGGTCGTGCACCAAATGTGTGTTAATCCGAGGCTAATAATAGTCCACAGCAAATGCAGTATTTACTCCTAGATGAGTAACATTTGCTAAAAGCTAAAGTGCCCAGCTGTTATTTACATCTTAGGAAAGAATGGGCTTGGGATTGTGCTCCTCACAGAGAAGTCTGACGGCGCATAGAGAGACGGAATAACACGTAGTTGGTTTTAGACTTTTTTGTTCCTTTTGTTGACAAAGATACAACCGTAAAAAATATCCCCAGCCTTACTCTTTAAAGTTGAGAAGAGACACAGCCAGGCATCTCCACTAAGAGACCTTTAAAAATGATAGTATGTAGTTCTCTTTTTGTTGCTTGTGAGCACCAGTTTACCTGTTTCCCATTGGTTTTCTTGTCCCCAAGAGAGGAACATGCTTTATTACAGCAGTATTACAACGGCGGGCGCATGAGGATGCGGCGTTTCGGAAGCTCCCATGAATTTCGCCTTTATTACTGGAGCATGTATGGCATATGACAGAGTACACTCGTCAACATCGGAAAAAAGTAAGCATGGGGATTGGATAAAGTGCAGTGGACCTTGAGATGATCACCGTCCACGGCATCTTCCAGATCACCCAGCCGGACCAGACGGACAAAACGCCACCAAAAGCGGATTTGACCGCCCCAGGAGGAGAGAGAGGAGAGCTGGGATGGGAGCTAAGCTAACCCACCTGAGGCTATTCCACCACCCAGCCTACTCCTGGCTGATGTCCGGTCGCAGGAAATTAAGATGGATGAAATAAGACTTCAGGCTAACCTAGCAACGGAAGACTGGTAACTGTCGTGGCCACATCTTTACCAGGCGACAACCTCCGGGTCTGAGAAGTGAAGCCAATGCTGAAGTGCCTTAAACCTGCATTCTTTCTAATAGCCAGCAGGGGGGGACTCCTCTGGTTGCAAAAATAAGTCTGATTGTGTATAGAAGTCTATGAGAAAATGAGCCTATACTTCTCACTTGATTTATTACCTCAGTAAACATTGTAAACATGAGTTTATGGTCTCAATCGCTAGTTTCAAGTCTTCTTCAATACAGCAGGATGTTCATTTAGTAAATTATGGTCCCATTTAGAGTCAAATAGACCATAAAGCAGGGGATGCTTTAGGGCGTGGCTACCTTGTGACTGACTGCGTTGTCCGGTCTGGGAGTTGTCCCTGTTTTCATCTTACAACTTTAACCCTGTCACAGTGTGTTTTCAGTTCATGAAAGTTAATTGTAACATTTTGGTCGCCTAAAAATATCTTATCCAATGTTTACTCAGCTCCACCCTCTCGTGTCACTTCTGGTTGCTAAAAACCAAGATGGCGAAGATGCCGAACTTGAGGATTCAAAACCGTAGTCCACAAACCAACGGGTGACATCACGGTGACTACGTCACTACGTTCTTATATACAGTCTATGATAAAACGTATTTTTTCTTTTTTATATATTTAGGGTGGCTCCTATAGAAATGTATATCATAAAAAGTTATGTAGCTACAACTAGGCAAAATGGCTGAACACAATGTTGAATTTTTTTTTTCCCCCCTTATTCTCAGTTCATGCACAACCTTATGGGTCACAAGAGAGCAGAGCTTTCAGATTTTTATGAAAGCATGTGTATCAAAAGCATTCATCATATAAGTGATGTGTAACAATATATACAAACGTTGCAAAAGTTTATCAGCGTTGAGATATTCCAGCTGTCATCACTGACGTTGTTGTTGCTGTATTTATTCCTAGATGGAGTGTTAATGGAGCAGCTGCAATGTTAACGTAGCCTGCCACTGATCGATCCGAACTCCATTCAGAAAACAAGCATTTTAAAAGTTGTTTGCCTGTCGTCATGGTAACAGACCCGACAAAGCATGAATTCAGACTTTTTACTAATCCGCATCATTATGTAGTTATTTCGGCACACTTTGATCCGTTTACAACAATGTCGCTGCCGTATTTATGCCTAGATGACGTTATGTTGAGTGGTGATGGAGCAGCTGGTGTTATCACAGCCTGGCGTTGATCGATCCGAACTCCGTTCAGAAAACAAGCATTTTAAAAGTTGTTTGCTTGTTGTGTTGCGGACAGACTTGACAAAGAAGAAAAATACATGACATAAAAATCATCAAAAAACCCTTTTGAGACTTCTTCAAAGGCAGGAGGGGTCACCCTGTTCAGTGCATGGTCATCTGCCCCCTCTCTGCTTCAAACTCTTCTATTATGCTGAATCGCAGAAAAAGATATTGCCGATACTCCAGTTCTATCTTTCATAGAGGTAACTCCTCTCCTGGAGTACCATGAAGATCTGAACATTTACAGGGAGTTTCAGTTTGGAGCAACATGTTTGTGTGGCTTCTCAATTTAGTTCTCACCTTCAGTCTCGGGAGGACATTGTTCACCTCTAATCACTAATGTGTTATTTTTCATCATTTCTTCAAGGTGCCCATTAAACATACAGTCGGCACACTGCTCACTTTTGCATCTTTAATGAACAATCTGCTTCAAAATTCTCCCCATTTTTGACTTATCTTTGCGCAAACATGGGATGGGTTTTTTTTACCGAGCAAACAGCTTGTTAATCATTCCAAAAAAAGTTTTCTCATCCACACTCAATGTTCCCGTCCTCCTACGTAAATGTCAACATCCACAGCCTGCATATCTGCTCAGGGAATGAAGAACAGAGCAAAGGTGCAAAAGTGTAAAACAAAATCTATGTGCATCATTTGCCATCTGTAAATGATGCACATATTGTTATGGATAATGCTCTTTTTGGGGTGGTAGTAGTGGTGGTGGTGCTGTAATTATTAGATAATATTAACGTTAATAAGATATTTGAAAAGATTTTCTTGTTGGAAGTTTCCAGAACAAGTTGAAGAGATCAGTGAAGATCTCCCCCGCATGCTCTGAAGTGTTGTATATTTTTCAGTGGAGGGAGAAGTCACAGCTTTCCCTTCACATTATGATGCAGTGCAGTTTGCTCTCGGATTTGGCAGAAGCAGTGGGGGAACCAGGCAGTTATGAAGGAGTTGGTGATTGATTGTATTATATTGGCTGTGTAGAATCACACCGCTATAATATCCCTGAGGAGGGTGGACCTCGGCTTCTGTAGGAGGAACGCACAGTATATCCACTGCAGGATCTCCCTGCTGATGGAGGTGATGGTTAAACTCAAGGAGGGAGGAATGGAGGGTATTTCAGAGACCGGTGATGTGTATTGTGTTGTATTGTGATCTATACACTTTGGACGAGTTCAATTCCAGGTTTCGCATCGCAGCCTTCCCCTCCCTATTAGTGACCTAATCGAAACCGTATCATTGGTAAACTTCAGCTGTGTAACTGAAGGATTCTCAGAAAATCTGTGAGGGAATAGTATTGAATGCTGATAAAAAAAAAATTCTAGCTTAAGATGAGTTAGACGCCCATGCTGTGGGACCACACGGCCTTTTTCTCTCACTTGATTAATTATACACCGAGTGTAAATCGGGCTGTTAAATGCTGGAGATAAAGCTGTGAAAAGCACTGCTTTTCCCAACGTTGCATCATAAAACTGTTATGACTCACAATTACAATACCAACATACAGCAAAGTGAGGAGATAGTTTGTTTATTTTATGTTCTGTTTTGAATCTCCTTCAAACATTTGCATATAGAGAACTGACAACTACAATTACCAAACAGGAGATAAGTCACGTATTCAGCAAGGCATCCATTAACTATTAAGTTTCTTGTGCTGCCTCTAAGGAACTTGACTGCACCATCACACTTACAGTGCAACACCAGTGTAGTATAGCAAGAAAAGGCAACTAGAGATGTTCCAATACCATTTTTTCCTTCCCGATACTGATTCCGATACCTGAACTTGCGTAGCGGCCCATACCGAGTACCGACTGATACCAGTGCGTTAAATCAAAAAATATTATTATTATTTTTTACAGCTGTAAACTACGAACCCTGTATGGATGTAATATGATTGCTATTATTGTTGTATGGCCTGGCTCAGGTTAAACATGTAAAACATGAACAAATACATACAGATAACGAATGCCATCGAACCTTCTTTTATTATCTAGTCTGACAGATTTTCCAGTATATTACGTAACGTATATTGCTAAATTGCTGACACTTTGCTAGCTCTGGCTGACGTTACACTATCTGCTAGCACCTGCCCGATCGGTACTGTGCGTGTGCAACTCTCAACAGAGATGAGAAAGAAATGAGATGGCTCACTCGTGATGGAAGCAGCTAACAAGTGAGCCAATCTCGCTTCTTTCTCATCTCTGTTGAGAGCAGTACCGATCTGGCGGGATGTACAGATCGGGTAGCGAGTGACACGCGTTGTTGTTGTTCCTGTGTAGCATAAATGAACTGATAAATGATATTATTACATGATATCTGATCGGTGCATGGACTAGTGTACTCGCCGATACCCGATCCAGGAGGCATTTCCGATACTGGTATCGGTATCAGAACAACTCGAAAGGCATTTTTATTTGTGTAGCAGATGATTCGAGCATGAGTCAAAAACTGACTTAATGAAAACTCAAAACAAATCAAGAAATATCTAAAATGTAGACTGAAGTTTGAAAAAAGCAATGACAAGTTTTTATAGATTATTTTTGTGTCGTTTTTGCCTTTATTGGACATTGAAGTGGCAGTATATAAACAGATGAGAGGAGATGATATGCAACAAAAGTCCCAGGCTGAAATCAAACTGATGGTGTTGCAGCTACATGGAATGTGTCTAGGCAACCAGGACGGTATGACATTATGTTTATATTCTCATACAACACTTCGGACGATATCTTACGGAAAAGTTATTCCTCCTTTTTCGTTCTCTTTCCTAAGAATTTCCAGCAACACGCGTCAATTCCCGCTTGTTACATGAATACAGTCTTTTCAAAATAAACTTCCGTCTTCACAGGAAACAACTTCCTTAGGATTAGACAACAAAACTACTTGGTTTAGGAAAAGATCGACTTGGTTAGGATTAAGCAACAAAACTACTTAGTTAGGTTTGGGCAAGAAAACTACTTCAGCCTAGGAAAACATCGTGATTTGGTTTAAAATAACTCCAGAAGCGGCGTTACTTAAGTACATAACTTGCGTGACAAATAAATCAACGTTGACTTGTGGTTTCACACGGGACACGAAAACCGGTCTGTTGGGCGAAAGTCCGGTGTTTTTTGATCCACCCCGACCTCCCCCTACACGGTGTTCACCGCTATTTATATTTCCTGGTTCACGATTACGTTAATTACACGCAAAATTGATTTTGTGGGATTTACACGAATTACAGTGCATTACTTTTCGTAGGTATAGCTACAAACGGTGTATGAGACTAGCCTGGTCTATAACTTTGATTTTAAAGTGATAAATGTTAAAGCAAATATTGTCTCTTTGTCCAGATCTGTGCAGCAGCTACAAGCGTTTGCCACCTGTTTCAATGTAATTCTGCGAGCAATCAACAGACCAGTGTCATCATGGCGGCTGAAACTCGAGAACTCGTGACTTTGAGCTTCGACATTAGCTCACTGCACCAAAAGAGATACAGTGCAGTGTGTAGGCAGGCCCTCCCAGCTTTGCTATAATACACAGCAAATAGTGGCAAATTGCTATTGATGTCTTATAAAAGGAGATCGAAACTTTTGCACAATCATATTTGACCTTTCTGAAATTCAAGGCTGAAGTATTAACTGTAATATTCCACAACCTTTGGAAAGGAGAAACTAATGTCTCTGTTCTGAAACTCTTCATTGTAGAAGCTTTTATCTTTTGTTATATTTTATCTCTTAAACGTCTGCATGACAGCACACTAATGATCAGCTCAAGTGTTTCAAGTAGACTTGTTGGTCACATGCAGGTGTTGCCGCTTGAATGGTCCAGCCTCTTATGTAAACAGGAGTGTCCATACTGTACAATAACAGCAATGATCTGCCTAAAATTCTGCATAAAACAGAGCTTGTGGAAGTTAGTTTTAAAAGCTTTTATGACACAAAGCATGTTGATTGTTATCGCATCCCTCTTCAGGTGTTAATTATGTTCTCGCTCCAGGCATGCATTGTTATTTGTAGCGCTTCCGAGTGAAAATGAGGGGACAGGAGGACTGGAGGTGATGAAGGCTGATGAAGACCTCCATGGCCACTTGTGGCAGTGTCACAGATGTTGCACCTGTTACAGAGCAGGCTGCATATTCAGCAGCGAGTCAAGTCTAGTGAAGTGCTTGTTAACTGGTTCAAACCGGCTGTATTATTTGCATATGAGCTCTTTGGAAACTGCAACATGACATTTAATTAATTCTATGGAGAAATCTCTCATATCCTGCACTTCAAGCCTGTGACTTTCATGTACCCACAAGCAAGAGAGAGAGAGAGAAAGGAGAAAATTCAATTATGCTGGGGAACTAAGTACTGGTCACATACAGTAAAAAAAAAAAAAAAAATTGTAATGACTGAAAACATCACTACTAATAGGTAGGTATTATTACACACCACTAAACAAACAGCATACAAAATATGAAAGAAATGCATGATTACCAACCACTTAACCGGTCTGGCTGCCAACAATTGAGAATGCTAAATGCAAAACATAATAATTATTGTCTCTACAGTTAATCATCTCATTGCTTAGCACATCAGCAGTAAAAGCAGCATGTCAGGTTGTTTAGTAACACTAACTGTGTGCCCCCTGATGTGTTCACCATGTGATGACAAACAGTCAACAACTGGTGAACGATAATTATCACACCGGGATTTACACCATCTCTTTAGGAAAATGAGGAGAATAGACAAAGCACTTCAGAAAACAGCCTCAGGAGATAACTAGACTGCCTCTGATATGGATAGGGACTCTATCAAGAGCATCAACAACTAACCCTTTACAACCATTGAGGAATTATATAGGAAGTCAATTAAAAAACATACTGCAGAAACCTGTATGTTACCCATACTGGCTCCTCACAGGCCACATCTCTTCCCTGTGCACGTCCCACAGATGATGAAAATTGGTTTTCACAAAGATCTGCAGCAGTTGGGGGGGAACTCAAAAATCATGCTAGCAGTTTCAGAAAGCGATTGAGCATTTCCCTCCATTTTTATGCTGCACTACATGCTAGAGGAATACTTCCTCCATTCTGCTTTCCTATTAAGATTGTCCAGTGGTTTTTATGTACATACATTATGTTCTCAGACAATTTACAGTATCATTAACACCACACAACTCTTACAGTACACCCTTCCAGTTAATGAAATTAGCAATTGGTTTTAATTGCATAATCTTTCCTTTTTTGTGTGTTCTTGTTCAACCCGGCCTCACAGCCTATAATAGCACGACATTACATGAACATTCCGCGTGTCATGAGGACGCCGCTTTCCGCGTGTCATTTGTAAGCCACGAAGAAAAACTTCGGTAACCGCTGCAGTTAGGTTTAGGCAACAAATAGTTAAGTTTAGGAAAATTGTAATGGCTGGGCTTAAAATAAATATGCAAATTAAGTAAAATACATACAGAAACAACATAACATAAGTACGGAAAACACGTCATCAACGTCACTAACAAACACCAGTCTCCTGCTTATGCATAAGCAGTCTTTTTCGCCTCTTATATGTCACTAGCGCTGAGCGCATTATTTACATGTTTACACTTCAGTCAGTATAAACTACATGGGGTACAAATGACAAACCAAACGCAAGAACGGCGTTCTTATTGCACGCTAAATGCGTTGCACATTATCGAGGCATTCATAAGCCTTTTCGTGCGAACGGGCTCTCGTGTTTCAACCCTTTAATCGTAATAAACTGAAATCAACTGAACCTAAAAAAATGGACTCGCTCATCATAAACACTTGATCCTGGCCTTATGATCCCATTTGCAATCACAGGACCATGGACAACACGGACCCAGTGTCAGCTTTGTTTAACGGTTTAACATTGTCCCAAAAATGATTAAGTGATGGACCATCCATCATGGTCCAGCTCCATCCATCAAAAAGGGAACATGTGAGACGCAGAGCAAAGGTACTATACATTTATAATGCTCGTGTGTGTTTGGAGCAGTGGAGATGAAAAAGGCACGCCTTTCAATTATGATCCCCCTCCCCACACACACACACACACACACACACACACACACACACACACACACACACACACACACACACTTCTCATGACTCAACTAGAAGGGACAAAAATGAACTGACGACTCACACTGGAGAGGATCTCTGCAGGCCACTCACCTGGTTACTTTCCCTCAGTGCAGCCTCATGATCATTATTGGTATTTATGTCTCCTTCTTTCATTACATAAATAATGAATTATAAAATAATAATTATAAATCAATTTAATATGTGAGAAATTAGTTGAATCTGTTTGTTTGTTTCATATAGATGTTCTTTTACCCGAGTCGGAGAAATGACCATGGACATCATATTAAAATAGCTCTACTAATGGGCAAAATTGCATTCATTTTGATACAATGTTTATTTTTTGCAATTGCATGAGTTACAGAAATCTGTCTAATCCGTCTTGGCCAACCCAACAATAATCTTGTAACAAATTAGGGAACTGTGATGTCATATAAAAAACTCCAAATCAGTTTCTTTTTCTGGTCTCATTCAAATATGTTCCGTGCCAAATTTAGTGAAAATTAGACAGTGTTTGTGTTCGAGGAATTGTGAAAAATCTGTATTGAAAATGTACAAAATGAGAGGAAATTAGGTAGAATTGACCTATAGATTTGTCTTGAACCAAGAAATACAAAAACTAGGGCTGTCAATCGATTAAAATAGTTAATCGTGATTAATCGCAAATAAATTGTGCATGTTTTATCTGTTCAAAATGTACCTTAAAGGGAAACCCTCACAGGTCCTGCATTTAGCATAAAAAAATATGCTTAAATCATAACATGGCAAACTGCAGCCCAACAGGCAACAACAGCTGTCAGTGTGTCAGTGTGCTGACTTGACTATGACTTGCCCCAAACTGCATGTGATTATCATAAAGTGGGCATGTCTGTAAAGGGGAGACTCGTGGGTACCCATAGAACCCATTTACATTCACGTATATAGAGGTCAGAGATCAAGGAACCCCTTTGAAAATGGCCATGCCAGTTTTTCCTCGCCAGTTTGGAGCGTTATTTAGCTTCCTTTGCGACAAGCTAGTATGACATGGTTGGTACCAATGGATTCTCTAGGTGGTGTAGTCTCATACACAATATACAAGTCTCTCTTCACTCTAGCTTTAAAACTGAGCTCGCTACAACCTCTGAAAGGTCGTTTGTGTTAAAGAAATTAGTGCCGTTAAAACGAGTATACGTTAACGTGCCTATTGTCGCGTTAACTTTGACAGCCCTAACAGAAACATTTTATTTTGTTTGTTCAGGAGTTTTAACATAATGTAAAGGGCTTTATTAATGACCATGTATTGGTGGTACACACACACACACACACACACACACACACACACACACACACACACACACACACACACACACACAAAAGAAACTTCTGTTCCTTGGCCCATGGCCTACCTTTCCACCAAATTTCATTAAGAGTTATTGCAGACAGACAAATGGAACTTAAAACTTTTTTACTGTTACCTCCACACACCAGCTAAAAGAAGGTACAGATGATATTTTGTTTCCAGGGCCATGAATGCATTGCGGTATAGAGCTTTTTTCAAGTTGATCACACTGAAGCTTAGCTCTGCATGTGCACTTGGCAGGAACAAAAATAACCACTAAGAAAGAAAGGGAGATGTAATTTGTATGTATACAAATGTCAAAATGTCGAGGCATGTAATCCTTTCAAGAGGTGATGAGGTCTTTGGTTAGAGCTTGGCGCCACTCCAGATTTTAACACAAGAAAAGTGCTTACCCCAAGTTCTGGAGGTGAACGATGAGTTCTGATCCCACTCTCCTCTCCTCTCACTCTCCTGTGCACTCACTCTCCTTCTCTCTCTCTCTGGCTTCTAAGGGATTATTTTGGTATCAGTACATATGGATTTACAGTAGCAGTGTACAGTATATCCTGAGTGGCATGTTCCATTTGATTTAATGCCAGCATACTTTTATAGCATGTTTTTTCGAGGATGTATGTGGGATAAGGTGGTGCATGTAAAGCTAGCATGTTATTAAAGCATTAAAGCATTAAAGCATTCAGTTAAAGTCATATCACTCCAAATCCTCACCCCATTTCCCCGAAGATGCATTTCCTCCGTGATAACAGCCGCATCATTCACATAGACACTGTCAAAACATTTTAAAAGCATGGAGCTGTCGGAGAAAGACACATCAGGGTAGATAACCCAGTTAAATACGAGCCGAGTGTTTGCAATGTCATCTGAGGCTGTGTTTCTACAGTATGATATTTATTCTGAAAACCTAATTAACTCGTAATTATTTGCTCTAAATTATAATGGAATTAATTTTCTCATTGGAAAACTCACTCAACTTAAACGTTTCACAGACTGTTAACTGCTTGAGTTCTACTTGAGTCGAAGGAAATACAAGGAAATATCTTTTGATTTATTAACCCTAGAATGCACAAAGGTGGGTATGTCTTTTTGTATTAACATTACAGCTGCAACGATTAATGGATTAGTTGTTAACTATTAAATTAATCGCCAACTATTTTTTATCGATTAACAGGATTGAGTTATTTTAAAAGAAAAAAAAAAGAAAAATTCTCTGATTCCAGCCTCTTTAATGTAAATATTTTCTGGTTTCTTTACTCCTCTATGACAGTAAACTGAATCTCTTTGAGTTGTGGACAAAACAAGACATTTGAGGACGTCATCTTGGGTTTTGGGAAACACTGATCGACATTTTTCACTATTTTCTGACATTTTATAGACCAAACATCTAATCGATTAATCAAGAATATAATCAGCAAATTAATCAACAATGAAAATAATCCTTAGTTACAGACCAAATTAATATGTCACGAAAAACATTGTACTATATTCCTTTATATTCTGTATTCCATTGTGAAGTCCCTAGTGCCCAATTTTCCTTGTGTGTGTAAAGAATTTTAATAGCAACTTTAATAATTTCCTTTGGGTTTTTTTACCGCCAGTTGATCTTCCTTTACAAACTATTCTTGATAAAAACTGCACACTTTATTTGATATGCTATGTGTTCCTCCACTACTTTTTAAAAATTCTGTCCTACATCTGTCCTCCCACCACTCTTCTGTCTTCTTCCACTTACAGCAGCTGTTGCTAGGCAACAGCTCACGGCTGCATTAGAATATCAATATTTACATAAAAACAATGTTCAATAGTCGGTGAATATAGAGTATTAGATATAAGTTGCATCATGGAGTGATTCAGTTGAATTTCAATGGGTAGTGTAGGAGAGGACGTTTCCACCAGTTCATTAAAACCAAAACTATTACAGAAATCTGTTGCACTGCTTTTACCAGGAAATGCAGTGTTATTACAGTTACACATTTGTTAGTAATGTGTTACTCTGAATACATAGAAAAGTAAACACTGTGCTGGATTACAGCACTCAGTTTTTAAAATTCAACTGTCTTGATCATGGAAATAATACACTGCTAAAGAGATGAGAATACTCCTAAATCCCATTTGTTCTTCTATAAAATGATAATAAACCAAAAAAAAAATAGTCTCTAGGCCCTTTAATGCAGTACCCAGAGCTTGTGTTTAAGTTTATCAGTCAGTGAAGTTTAATATGTGAAGCCAGATCATCCTGCTAAAAAGCTGATTCAGCCATGTCTCTTTTAACAACCCAGGAACATTGCAAAGTTATGTTTTATCTTTGCAATGTTTGACATCCAACGTGCGCTTTATGTCATCTTGTCTTAACTTGTGTAATCCTCTGTTCTCCATCCCCCCTGCTGTAGCATAGCAGTAGATTGTGCAGCATGAACTTCACAGCACCATGTTACCAGTATCCTACGTTTGAACAGTAGCCGTCTGTCAGGTTTTGAATTGATTTTTTTCGATTTCACAGAAGTCTCAGCCATTTCTCGAATGTCTTAATTCATTTAAAAGACAGACTTCTTAGATTCTCAAGCAGGGCCTTCCTGGACATATTTCCTGGCATAAGTCCGTACACAGTGTGGATGATAGGGCCTTTGTCATCATTGCCAAACTGGAAAAGACACCTTCAGATTTGAACAGATTAATCTGAGGAATATGTTTCAATCCTTTTAATTTCCTTTGCGTTTTTTTTTCTTCTTTTTTTAGTTTTAGCTATTTTGCATTTTTAATTTTAATCTTAAAGTGGCAATAGACAACTCCCTCCCGCCCAAGCGTGTTTCCAAGTGGTGTTATTGTTGGTGCTGCTTTCGCAAATGAATGCGAATATACGTCATCAATATGCGAATGAGCATATGACATTGTCTGGTGACTTTTAGTCACTTTTGGAGCTAGTGCTAGTTACTTTCATTGGAAAAGAGTAAGCAACACTGCACAGAACGCACTGCATTTTGTTTTCCACCGTTAGTTCGGGTTGTTTCACCATCTGCCATTTCTGCTACTGGGGATAGTAACGGCAAATAACTTACATTGATACTCTGGTAACTGGGGATAGCTACCAATTGCTACCAGGGAAAACAAAAGCGCTATCCTCTTCCTTTTTTGGTTGTGCAATGGTTGACGCACTTGCTTTGTACCGTTAATCGAGCCTTCGAAGGAAGGCGAATAAATAGCACGCCATTTAAAGGACATGCCGCATTTCATGATAACATAATTTAAGCTTTTCGCGTGCGATTTCACGGCATTGTGGAATGGCTTTTTGCGATTCATTTAACGCCACGTCGTTACTGTGAAACCGTCACAGTTATGTTTAGGAAGCAAAACCATTTAGTTAAGTTTAGGAACAAACTTATGGTTGGGTTTAAAATAAGTACGTAAACTAAGTAAAATATGAATGTAAACAATGTAAAATAAGTAGGGAAAACACGTCACTAATGTCATTAGCGTAACTTCAAAACAATTCAACGACACTTTGGGATACGAACAACGGTCTCTCCTGGTTGAAAGTCCTGTGTTTGTTTGACCAATCCACCTCCCGCCCCACCCACCGTTAGCAGTCTTTCTCACTTTATATATTACGTCACTTTCTCTTCCTCACCTGCTCTGAGCGTAGCATAGTCATGCGGATGCATTTATACTGTATTGCAGTCGGTACAGACTACATGGCGTAAGACGACACACCGAAAACAAGAACAGCGTTGTGATTGCACGCAAAATGACTTAACAAATTGAACGCAGATGGTGTCATCACTCCATGGCCATTACATTGTGCAATCAGCATTTACTTCATAATGATAAGTCAAAGCAAAAAACTTGTATTGACACTTTAATACTTGTGGTTTATATTACACAATTATGTGTTGTGTCCTGTGGATCTTTCATATTCTAATAGCCATCCATGACCATTAGTATTTGGGCCTTACAAATGTTAGTAATATTAATACTGAATAGTCACTTCAACAAGTGGACCCTTGCCTTAAACAGTGAAGCTACTGCAGAGCATGTCTTTGGTCAGGGAGGACTGTAAGTCAGTGTTTCTATCTACTCCGTTGCTAACCCAGCATGTGACCTATTGGTGTACAGTTTACTGAGCCAATAGTCTGGCATTCATCAAGTATGAAAGAGCAGAGTGCTGATCGATAATTCATTTTGGCTTGGCCGTCATAACGACATAAACAATCGTGCGGGGGGAGACATAGTGGTCGTTGCTGCTAGATTAGAGCTCTTACATTAGAGGTGCCAGAGCGAAGCAGCAGACCGCCATTTGAACGGCTGAACAGGCGGGCAGTCGACTGCCAGCTCATCAAAGCGCGGAAAAGGGCAGAGGATATTGCTGTCACTGCCAACCGTGTCTGCCAACGCAGGTAAACACATGTTTAGCATAAGACACTTCTGGTGCATTTGAGCTCACTGCAGCATGCGGTCACACTCCCCTACTGACTGTGTACGACTCTTAAAATCACAACCATAATACAGTACCAAGCATTTGCCTTAATACACGCCAAAGGCCGTCAATAACAATTATTGTTTATCTGTCGATTAATCGATTAATCTCCAGAATATTAAGTTTACACTGATATAAAACAGAGAAGAGTTGCAAATCCACATTTAAGAAGCTGGAACCAGAGGATGTTTTGACTTTTTTGTTTTTGGCTGATAAAGGTAACAGTTAATCAGCTCTACACCTACATACACAGTTGTTACATTTGCTCATAGTGCTCTCCTCTGCAGCTTTTCTTATATGTCAACCTAGATGCACAGTGCAGGTTTATGACTATGTCAGCACTGCTTGAAACTATGCCAGGGCTGCAACACCAGCACGTTGAGACGTAAGGTTGGCCCACACTAAAAAAGATTTTTCAAATCTTAACAGATGTTGAAAATGTGAGAGACCCCACACATAACGACGTGATATGTTAAATTTAACAGTTTTGTTCCTATAGTGTGTGGAGAGCAACGATTTAGCCAAAACCTCACGGCACGTACTAACGGATTCTATTCGTGAACAACAAGAGTCCCGACTCAAGAAAACGGAAATCTCGCAAAATCTCTTGCGATCAAACGTGATTTTAGTGTAAACAAACATGGCGGACGATAGGCAGGAAGAATTAGCGATGTTAGTTTTTGCGCTACTTTATACTGAAAATTCACGAAGACAAAAGAAAAATAATGGATGAAGTCATGGAGACAAATTAGACACTCGTGTTGTTGCCACTAATCAGCAAATTGATCCTCCATTTCTGAGGTCAGTGCTACAACTACTTTATGCTTTACTTTTTGCATTAGCGCATGCTTTACTTTTTACATTAGCGCATGCTTAACGCATGCATTAGCGCATGCATTAGCGCATGCATTGGCCGCGGCCGCCATGACGGCGGTGGTTGACTTTCCTTCTTCAGTCAGCTTGATTCTCAATTGGCTATCATTCTTTCCCACATCGGCTGTCGTCGGGGTTCCCCACACACAACAGGAGATCCGATCGTAAATATTGAGCATGTTTAATATTTTGAAGCAGCCAGGATGGACTTCCGAGCCAATCGGGGGATGTAAAAAACACTCTTAACATACCTCACACCACAGGAATAGATGAGGAGAGATATTCTTTAGAACCATCAATAAATCGGGGCTTTGCTGACGATTGTCTGGAGGGGGGGAATCAGGCCCAAAATCGGCTTGATTCTCGTGTAATGTGTGCCCTGCATTAACTTCAGCCTTAAACACATGTATAGGCTTCTTGATGTGTTTACGTATAATCTGCTACTTGACGCTACTTGTCTGCACAACATGTGCGGCCCTGTTATAGTTTGTCCTCCGCCGAATGTGTCAATCTCGTCTTGTGTAAGTCGCTTCCAATTTGTCAGCGCCAATTAGCCAGGCCGCATTCCTTCTGCTCCCCTCGCACTCTCAAATAAAGCAATTTTGATTGCGATACAAGCCTGGGAAAAAATAATTGCCATCGTGTGCTCTATAGGCCATTTAACATTATGCATTGTTTTGTTTTGCTGGTTTGCATATAAATACAGCTGGGGAGTAGCTCGGATATAGAGAAAACAAGTAGCAAAATATCTCTAATATGAAATATCATTTCCCTTCCTTTGGAGTTCACTTTATGCTTATCTCTTGAAAAGACCTAAATAAATAAAATTATTACTATTTTTTTATCAGACGATACACTGCTTGTCAGATTTTGCCTGCTAGTGGTTTTTGTAGCAACAACCACACACAACTACTAGAGATTAAGGGAAGCAGATGTCTTCTCCCACCCCAAAGGGCAACATTGGCATCAGCATGTTGCTTATAAGCTCCCTCTTTCAAGGAGAGCTAATTTCTGGAGCTGCAACACATATTTTAGATTTGCAGCCGACATGAGTCGCACAGGCATGTTGAGCATGTATCACTTTCGGGCAGCAGCCGCATGCCTCTGCTGCTGCTGCCAGTTTGCTCAAATCTCCTTTTGGATCGTTTGCTGCAGCGCCGGATGTCTTGTAGTAGGTGGAACTGGGATTGCTGCTGTCAAGGCAACATGCAGCCATTTCTTTTGCCTCCTAATTGCTGTTCCATAAGGACAACTGCCATGTTCGGTCTTATCTGCCATTATAGACCACATGTGTTCCAATGTCGAGGTCTGCAAGTTGTTTCCACTCAGAGGTATCTGTGATAACAGAAAATATCTAGCTCCTATTCAGCTCTGACTGAACAAAACTTTTAAACGCAGCATTAAAGCTGTACAACTCAAAATCTCTGCTGTGACAGAAGCCTTTAAAGTTGGAATGCTGTTGACTTTAATCTGCTTTTTTTTGCACACAGTTTTTCAGCTGTTTGCTTCTGTCGGATACTGTAATGAATTATCCATTAACTAGCATATTAATCAAACCAAATAAAAAAGCATCTGGTACCTTACACACACACAACTACACACATACCCGTACTGAGTGAGCATTGAGGCCACATGAATGTTTTCCTCTTCTCCATAAAATCATAATACACTTGGCTCCCTCTCTTATCCAGTCTGTGCAGACCAATGTGTGCAGCTACTTTGGGCGTAAAAGCTGCCAAAACTGTGAGAGATGCCAAACTATATTGAGAGGCAACTATCAGCGCCTGGAAACACAGTTTTAGGCCTTGGCCTATATCTGTTTCAAATTGACTCCTACTGATTGAATGGTGGCAACTTCAGTTACTGAATACTAAACTAGATTTTGCAGTTAATCATCTTCTTATTGCGTTTTCGTTTGTATCTTTTTTCTTGTCTTTATAGGATTATATATTATTCCCAGTGAAAGGTCATGTATCTTGTATTTCTCCCATAAAACAGGATGCATAAAAAAAGAGCATTTTAAAGCGTGCTATAAAAATCTTATTGGGCAGCCTCATGCCCCCTGATTCCATTATATTCCTTTCAAACTTTTGTTGAAGTTTCTGTTTCATTGGATAATTTATTGTGAAAATAGAGAAGGGATGCAACAAGCAACCCAGCTTCCAAGCCTGATTACAACCAAGATGGTACATAGTTTGTGCCTTAGGCCGGTGGTTCTCAACCAGAGGTCCGGGAACCCTAGGGGTCCTTGAGGGAGTTCCAGGGGTAGTTGTTCCGATACTGATAGTGCCCGAAATTCAGTATTGGGTATTGGCAATTACGCCAGTCTACGTACCAATCCGATACCATAATTTAATAACCCAGAGAAAATAACCTTGTTTAACTTGTTTAACCGGAAATCAATTCTTCATCGCCGCTCCAAAACGGTAGCCTTCACTGTGCTGTCGCCCTGGATGTATTCATGGCTGCCACTGGCAACTACTGTTTTAAAGTTGCAAAGAAGAACTGATTGAAGGTATTTTGTCACGTGACGATAGCAAACAACAGCAGTGCGGTGCTAGTGGAGAGTGTAACGGTAACGGTAGCCGGAGCGAGGAAAATGTCAGCGTAAAATCCAACAAGAAAAACTGCGATATGTCCAGTATGTAAGGCTTCCGTTTCAATGGGTGGCACAAGTGTTGCCAATTTCAACACCAGAAATCTTTTTGAATTTTTTTAATACGCATCACGCGAAAGAGCACAACGACTTCACCAGGGCAAAGCGGAAAAAAAGGACGAATCACAGTAAAGAAGGGACGAAGATAACGGACAAAATTGTTTGTTTTAAAACATGGGATTTTGCCGCTTAATGGAGCATTTGGAACCAAGGTACAGTTTGCCTGGTTGCAAAAACATCTCTGAAACGGCTGTCCCCAAACTGTATGGGACAGTGAGGGAACACATTTCATGAAGGCTATGCAGGCTGTTAGCTTCACAAGTGGCATTTGGAGCTCCGACGTGTGCCGCGTGTGGTATCGGATCGGTACTAAGTATCGGCCGATACCGCAAGTTCAGGTATTGTAATCGGGATCGGGAAAGAAAAATGGTATCGTAACATCCAGGGGGGTCTCCAGAAAAATGTTGAATAGTTTATTTTATATTAGTGAGCCCAATGTGAGCAAGAGTCATAAGAGTGACTATTCTGATCATAGGTTTCACTTCCTCCATAGTTATCTCCTCAACTGTAGTTGACAACTATAGAATTATGGTCTTAGTCATCTAACAACCAAGATATTTTCAGATGGAGGTCCCTGAAGTGAAATCTCATCAAATGGGGTTCATGACCTAATGTGTACCAATGTAGGGGTCCTTCACACGAAAAAGGTTGAGAACCATGGCCTTAGGCAACTAAGCCACCAGCACAGTCCAGAGGTTACAGGATTTTTCTACCCCACACCTTTCAGTATGTGCATGCTACTGGTTCGCAACCTCACCTCCTCTCTCTCTGTCCACCTGTCTTATGTGTAACAGGTGTTACTCTTGATTATAGACTACAACAGCAGTCGAGTGATACCATCTGTTTCACAGCTTGCTGGTGGTCCATTTAACCTGGCTGCCTTCTCTTAGAACACAGCTATTCTAAAGGGGACATTTGCATTGAACAGACCTGAAAATCATAGTATCTGGTTTGGGTATCACGTCTGTTTTAAACACAATAGAATGCATTTTAACAAAGGAGTAAGCAGCAGAAAATACATGGTGTGTAGAGTACTCCTGGCTACAGAATGATGAATTATCCCTTTGTTCTTCAAGGGACCTTTAAAACAATGTCTAAGCAATATGACCGTGCAGCCCAGTCTCACAGCAAAGCGTGCAATAGACCCGCCTGTCCACCAGAAGATAGCGTGTCAGCGGGAGACCTGTGTTCGAGACTGGTGTTTCGTTACGTTAGTGACGTTTGTCACGTGTTTTGTAGTGACGTTTGTCACATTTCTCGTACTGACGTTACGTTGTTTCTGTACGTTGCTTCCGTACGTTGTTTCCGTACGTTGTTTCCGTACGTGTTTTACTTAGTTTCGTACTTATTTTAAGTCCAGCATGAGTTTTCCCCTTAACCTAACTAAGTGGTTTTGTTACCTATCCTAAGTGAGGGGTTTTGTCTCCCCCTGCTGGTACTACACATTAATACAGGAATGTAATATTTACGTCTCTGCGAGGCAAAAAGTGACACCAACACACTATCCTCTGGTGGACAGGCGGGTCTATCACACGATTTGGCGAGATATCAGGTTGAACTGTGTTTGCTGCTTTAAGGGGCTTGACAACTTGGCAAGGTACTGTACCCACTACTTTCTAGACTTGTACAGTCTGCCTTAAGAGTATAAACCACTGTGTGATATTTTAAAGTTTGATAAGCCTTCAAACTGGACTTACTAGTTTGTATTTAATGTTCTTTACCTGAACTATGTAGCAGCATGGCCACAAAAAACGCAGCAGTTTTTTTTGCCGTACTACCAAGTCTGTGGCCTTACAACACATTCCCTTAAAGGTATAATATATAACCGTTGTCAGTTGCTATTTGTAAACACACCGCATTCAAAGTTGGCCTCCTCTTAGGCTCAACGAACAAGGGAGGGAGAGAGAGCAGCGATGGTAGAGCGAGCTATAGAGTAAATAAAGAGAGGGAGAGGCGTTTGTGAGAACAAATAATTTCTGATTGTTACGTTCGAAAACACAAATAAACACACAACTAACTCCGAACACCTCTGCGGTCGTGTCTAGAAGGTAACCCACAAACTGCAAAATCTGATCTGAGATCTGCAAAAAACTTGACACACACCGATCTAGCAGCTCTCTGCACACAGCAGACGAGAGAAGTAGGAACACAGCGATGTAACAAATCCGTTCTCATCCGTGAAATACGGTCGCTTTGTATCTGACAGAGCTAAATGGGGACTTGTGCTTCGATATCAGACGCCGAGGGGCGTGACAAAGCGGCGGTATTTGACAACCTGAACGGGCTGTGCGCTGATATTGGACTGATTTGCAGACGGGCAGAAGAGTCCTGAACACTGCTAAATAAGAAGAAAAGAGAAAATCCAGGTAGAGTGCAGGGTAGATAAAGACACCACCACACACTTCTTGTGGGGCATGAGTGATGATTGTTGGGGATATTTTTGTATCAGTCTATACATAGTTTTCAGGAAATACTTGCATATTCTTGCACCTTTAAGCTACGTGCTCTGGAATAACGCAGTGAAGCTCCTTCGCTAACAGTGCTGCAAGTAGTCTGCTATAGAGTACTTAATACTATTTATACTATTAAGTATTAACTGGCCTTTGTCCTGATGAAAATAGCCCCTAAACACCATTAGTGTTAACCAGTATTGAAGTCATTTTTGCAAAAAAAAATATATATTAATGCATTTTTCTAAAGACCTTAGAAATGTTCTGTTTGTAAAGTTGCTCCCTCCTTCTTCTTCACGGATGTTGATGACTTTTGGTCTATGGGTGACAATGTGCCCTCAAGGTAAGGCAGCTTTCACTCTGCAGCAGAAAAGGCAGGCTCCCTTTCAATTGGAACTGCCGGTAATGTTGCTGATGGCTCATTTTTGTATAAACCTCCACGCAGTATCTTGGTATTTAATGAACCCCAAGTGGACTTGCTGTCTCCTGTTTCAGATTATGTTGTTTACCTGTTCCCCGTAGCAACACAGTCACATTACCACAGCCTCTTTTGTTGTTTTGCTTTATGTCTGAATGCCCCAGTTTTCCTTTTATCTGGTTGAAAAGGTCCACTGCAGGCTGCTCTGTGCCTTGCTGACACTTGTTGTGTTGTCGTACATTCATGTGCCACAGGAACCTCCAACATCTAAGACTTGAGTGATATATAAGTCTGTTTAATGAAAAAAAACAACAAAACTCAGAATATCCTTGAAGCAAATGGCCATACTGTTTTTCTCAGAATAGTCTATGAATGCAGTGTAGTTCTGCAGCTGATTCTCTAGTTTTAGATGACCAGTGCTTCACACCAGCACATGAATGCACCACACACAACCTCACAGTCACAGAGGAGCAGCCGAGGCTCTGTATTTTTTTCCTTTTTTTTCTCTCCTTGTCAGATTACGCTCACAAGTACTGGGACTTGCCCTTTCTGGATACAGAGCTGCATCCGAGTATGACGTACAAATACTGCAGGCTGTTCTCATACACTGTTTGTAGCTATACCTACAAAAGGTAATGCACTCTAATTCGTATATATTAATTCATATGTAACCCACGCAATCATAGTGTAAAGAGCGATAAAGTCCGTATAGGGAGGAGGTCACGGTGGATGGCTGGGTCTAAGACAGGCTGGTCTCATTCACTGTTCATAGCTATACCTACGAAAAAGAATGCACTGTAATTTGTATATATCCCCGAAAATCAATTTGTGTGTAATTCACGTAATTGTGAACAAAGAAATATAAACAGCTGCGAATGCCGCATAGGGAGGAGTTCGAGGTTGATGGGTGGGTCAAAAAATACCAGACTTTAGCCCTGGAGGACGGCGTTCATATCCCCTGTGAAACCAGAAGTCAACGTTTATTTATTTGTCACGTAAGTAACGCCACTTCCGGAGTTATTTTAAGCCAAATCACCATCTTTTCCTGAGCCTTATTTAGTAGTTTTGTTGCCTAATCCTAACCAAGTTGATCTTTTCCTAAGAATAACTAAGTGGTTTTCTTTCCTAAACCTAACTAAGTTGTTTCCTGTGAAGACGGAAGTTTATTTTGAAAAGACTGTATACCTGTAACAATCGGAAACAGACGTGTGTTGCTGGACATTTGTAGGAAAATGAACGAAAAAGGAGTAATAACTTTTTTGTAAGATATCATACGAATCATTGTATGACAATATGTTGTCTAAAAACACTGGACTTTCACTCAGGAGACCGCTGTGTCCCGCGTGAAGCCAGAGGTTAATGTTGACTTATTTGTCACGTAACTTTCAAACCGAAGTAACGCCACTCTTATTTTAACCCAAACCACAATCTTTTCCAAAACCTAACCAAGTAGTTTTGATGACTGAACTCTTAGTGACGTAGAATAAAAAGCGAGAAAGACCGCTTACGGTAGGCGGGTGGAGAAGTCGATGGGTCCAACATACACACGACTTTCAACCAGGAGACCAGTGTTTTGTTTCGTAAGTTACGTTAGTGACGTTTGTGATGTGTTTTCCGTACTTATGTTACATTGTTTCCGTGCGTATTTTACTTAGTTTACGTGGTTATTTTAAGCCCAACCATGACATTTTTCTTAGACCTAACTAACTGTTTTTGTTGCCTAAACCTACGTAAGTGAGTGGTTTTGTTGCTCAACTGCAGACGTTACTGTAGTTTTGTTGCGTGGCGTACAAATGACATGCAAAAAGCCTCAAATGCGTCCTCATGACACGTTTAATGTCCTGCTGTTTATACACCTTCCTGTGAGACCTGGTTGGTTGTGAGAAAACATTGAACACTGAAATAAGCGCTGAAAAATAAAGGAGTGTGAAATAACGTTCACATCCAATTCTAAACCCAGAGAAAATAAATGATCATCTGATTCACTGCCTGTGAAAACACTTCCATCTCCCACATACAGTATAGGCAACGTATAACCGCCTGGAAATGAATGAGATTACTTTTCAGTTTCTGAATTGGATCCGGCATCATTTCATCTCCTGAATAAATTGTTATCAGTTAAGCGAATTAATTAATGATCCCTTTGTTGGAATAGACATTCTAGCATTCGAGACTGACCATACATACAGTGAAGTGTCTGAATGAAGCCTGCACCAATTGCCTCACAACATTTTGCTGGGCAGCCATCAAGTACTCTGTGAATGAAATGGAGCAATCCCAAAGGCAATTGTGACTGTGAGCCATTTTGTGCTATTTGAGTAGTGGGGATGTCATAATGAAAAGCAGTCTCTTCACTGAAGTGATGTATTTTTTTTTTTTTTTTTTTTTTACACAAATTGTGATTGTTCCCAGCAGAGATTCAGTTTAATTGATTGAATATTAAATGAATTTTGAAATGCCAGTGAGGGTAGTGTAGGCTGGTATTTTTTTGACAATGTTCTCCAAGGTTTTGTAAGGTTCTTTGTTCATCATATTGAGTCAGCGGAGAGAGCGGGAAAAGCCTATTGTGCTATTGGTTATGAAATTCTCAAATTTGCCGGCATGAATCGAATGATTCTGTCAGACAGATGGAGTGATTCAAATTAGATAAAAGAATCCGACTTTCCATGTTTGATACAGAAAGATCACTTCCTTTTCCTCTCGGAGAGATCCACTTCCCTCCCCTGACCTCATAAAATAAGCTACAGTTCATTTCTTCACAGCACATTCTTCTCAGTTCAGCATTCTGGGAGCTGCTTAGTTATCCTTTTTTCGTTTGAATGTTTCTATACAAGTGTTCATGTGCAAATGGGACAAAGGCGACGAAATGGTGACAACATCTCTGTGAATAATACATTCTATGGAATCTATTGGAAAAAAAAGAATTGCAATTTTTATTTGTATTCATGTACAGTATGAACTACAATCTCAGGTATCAATAATTGAACATCATCCTCAGAGAAATTAGTTGGACTCCTTACAAGCACAGTCTCTTGTTTTTTTTTTGTTTGTTTTTTTGTTTTGCTTTTTTGTCTTTTTTTTAACAATTGAAGCACATGTAAAATTATGATCTGAAGATCTTTTTTTTTTTTGCATTATGTTTTTGAAAATATTTTTTTTTTGTAGAAATGTAACCATTTGATGATTATTCTCTCCAAAAATGAGAGAGAATACTCCCACATACAGTAACCCTCCCTATACATAGACAGTTGGCAGAATAACACACAAGAATTTGATCACCTTGGCTTGGGGGGGCTTTGCACAAAAAAATCAAGCTCACTCTGCTGGTATTTCAAGTCCAACATTCTGCAGGTCAGTCGTAATTTCATTCTGGCATTCAAATATCTCTCCACATAAAGCCATCCCGCCCAAGCAAATACCAACACAGAGATGTTCCATTCATTCATTCTGAATAACTCACAACCCTCATCCCCAAATATATATATAAAAAATCTCGACCTTTTTTTCACTGTAGCCAGCGTCAACATTGAATCATTAAGCCACCAAAAGCATTGAAAAGGAACTGAGCATTGAAAAAGAAAACAGTGGAAAGGGAAAGAATGGTTCACTCTATGACGTTACCGTTGACTGTACTATTCTCGCCATTGATTAAGCTCAGTGAAAGGCTGACGATGAATAGGTTTCTGTTTCAATTGTCCCTGCTCCACTTACAGTTTCATCTGTCCCTAAATGTATAGTTTGCTTCCACCATCTTTGTTCACCATTCCACCATTATTGTATAAAATGAAATCATAAATTTAGGGGACTGACTGATAAGAAGCATATGATTTTGTTGTGAGTGATGGTGCTTTATTATGCTCATACTTCAAGCTATGGTACTGAGATGAAAATCAATTGAGGCGAGTAGAGCTGCTTTATAGTTATGTTATCATTTAAATGATCGAACCAGTGCGTTGCTCTGCAAAGGTGACGTCATATGAGGGTTAAATCCCATCAACACCGTTTGTGAATACACGTTCTATTATGCCAGGTCTGTCGATAATGTGGTGCGTTTGTGAAATCGCCAGTGAGGAATTAAAATATGCTTGTTGCACAGAGAGACCAAAGCGAAAGGCATATCTACCTCTTCTTACTTTCTGCACAAGGTCACTGTTTCCATGGCGACAGTCTGATGGCTAGTTTTGCCTCCTTATTCCTTATCTTTTTTTTCACTCCTCTCCCTTCATATCTGCAATATATCTGTTTGAAGACCCCTCATGACCGTCTTGGGTCTGGCTCCCCTTTTCCCCACCCACTGTTCTGCACTTTTCATCCCTGCCTCTCCCTCTTCCTTAAGCCTTCCTCTTTGAAAGACTAAATGAAAAAGCAAAGCGTAAACAGGCTACAGGAGAGACAATGTTTTGATGGTCTATAAATGATGCAACATCAAAGTGCGTGCGTTTTTTCTCTGACAAAAATGAGACTGAGCAGGGGTTGCTTCAATATCAAAGGCCTCTACCCCCCGTTAGATGTTGGGCACAGGGAGAGTGGAAAAGTCTCACGCTGTTTTGTTATCAGCTTTCCTCGGTTCGTCTGCAAATGAACTGCTGATACAGATTAATGAGCTATAACCCATCTCCCCTTATTTTGTTGCAGGTTCCTAACTGCTTCGCTGAGTATGTTAGCCCCGTCTGCGTTAGTCTGACAGGGTCACACTACATTACAAAGCAGCCTCATTTGCCTCTTTATCTGTATAACAGATGGACTATCAGCACCCGAGCTCGTGTGACCCTGGGGTGATGGCAAGGTAACGCGACACTGAGTGGACGTAGATCATTACTGGGTTAACAGGGAGGCTACAGACTGCAGCCTTATGCTCCCCCCTTCATTTTCCCGAGCAATATTCCGCCGTCGTGCGGCACATGCCGACGGATAAAGCGAGACAAATGAGACATGGCGAGGGGTGAGTAACGTGACTGAGCTAGGTGACAGAGAGACATTCAAAGAAGCAAGAGGACACGGGGGGGATAGGAGAGAGCAGAGAGGGGGGTAGACAGGGAAGATGGAGAACTCAGACATGGAAGAGAGGAGGAGTTGAAGGAGAGGATAAGTAAAGGTTGAAGTGTAAAGAATAAGGTAGGAGGAGGAGTGGGAGCAAGAATCTAATCTTAATTAAAGTGAAGGATGTATGGCTGTTGTTTAGGAGCCACAGGGGAAATGAACGGTTACTAATTTGGCTGCTTTGCTCTGCAGGCATGCTGGCTTCAATGTGATATCATCCAGAGCTGCGTCATTAAAAGATCTCATTTTGGTTTGAGTGACAGCTAGAATATGATGGCGATGAAATAACCCCAATTTTAGGTTTTGTCTCTCATAAACCTCCGCCGAATTGGACATGGTATGCTGAATAACTTGCAAATAAATGCTTATAAAGCAATGCCCTTCAACAAAACATATTATTATCAGGTGAAATCAAAACATTAAATGAATGGCATTGCATTTATTTTAGTTTAAGGCCAATTTCTGCAGTGGTTTCAAATGAGATGCATTTGATACATTCCATATTCACTTGTGAACCATTCTTTCCCTTGTGCGGTATTACACAGAGAGAGAGAGAGAGAGAGAGAGAAATAAAATGAGCTAAAAAGCTATCACAAAATGTTTTTCTTCATTTAGCCACTAGACATACTTTTAATAAATAATCTTTGTTTTTGTAAAGACACTTGTTAAAGTATCACATGTCGTCCCTTTGCCAAATGCTGATTTATCGCCAGTATCGACATCAACTCTTGTCAATGTCATTTTGACTTCTTTTTATCTTCACGTTTTGGTCCATTTGTACTCCCAAGTATGAAACTGCTGATACTGGATGTCAAATTCAAGATCAGATTTGGGTCTCTTGTACATTGTCTTTTGAGCAGGCTTGAATCAGTAAAGGTTCCTGTGTGGCTGAGCTGTGTATGGTACTGAGCATAGGAGCGTGGTGGTACGCGTTCTTGTAGGTGTTGTAGTGGTTGTAGTGCTCCAGAGGGGGCAGCGATAGGTGTCTCTCCATGGCAGCGACACCTGCGAGCTCTTCCTCGACTGTAATGACCTCCATGGAGGAGGCGGGGCCGTCGGGATCCTGCTGGTTATGCTGCTTCCTCATCTTGTAGAAAATAACCAGCAGAACTGCAGCCATAAGCGTGATGGCCACGAAGCAGCCAATGATTATCTTGGTGGTTTTCATCACCTCGTCCAGGCCATTGAGGGCTCCCTCTCCGTCCAGATCAAGGACCGGAATTGTGTAAGTCCGCTCTGTGGTCCTTGTTGAAATAGGAGTACCTTTTGTTGTGGAGGAGGACACCCAGCCAAATGGGGGAAGTGGCGTTTGGCTATCATCCCCCGGGGTCTCAATGGTCTCCACGGTGACTGTGGTAAAATAGGTCACCCCGCTGTTTTCAACAGAAGTGACATTAAGCACAGCAGAGGCAGAAATGTTGCCCGCTGTGTTGCTAACCATACAGGTGTAAGTCCCAGTGTCCTGCATTGTGACGGTAGTAAAGTTCAGTGTCCCGTCATTGAGTACAGACAAACGCACCTTATAAGCCCCATGTGTCACCAACGAGCCGTTTGGTGTGAGCCAGCTGATGGATGTCAGCGAGCTCGTGCGACATTTAAGCTCCGCACCCATGCCCTCTGTCACATTCAAGTCACTGGGTGGCTCCACAATGACCGGAACATCGCACTGGAAGTAGCTGTGGTCCAATTCCCCAATGTAGCGACCTTTAAAGACTGCAGGGGAATGGCAACGGGCGCAGCAGCTAGTATTGGCAGGGACCGTCTCCTTCAGCCACCAGCTGAGCCACAAGATATCACAGTTGCAGTTCCAAGGGTTGTGATGGAGGTGGACCCGCTCCAGGCGATGCAACGGCGTGAAGAGGTCATGTGGTAGAAAGGTAAGGTTGTTGTGAGCCAGGTTGAGCTCCACCAGTGACTGAAGGTCGTCAAAGGAATTCCTCTCGATTGTTTGGATCTGGGCGTGCATCATCCACAGCTTCTGGAGGTTCACCAATCCTAAAAATGAGCTGGGCTTGACGACAGAGAGCTGGTTTCCTGACATTTCTAGCTCTTCGAGCCTGACCAAAGGTAAGATGTTGGGGATCTCCTTGAGGTTGCACATTCCCAGGTTCAGGTAGCGCAGGTTGCTCAAGTCCTTGAAGGCTCCGTCAGAAATGTAGGAGAGGCGTTTGAGCTCACCTAGATCCAGCCTTCGAAGCGAGGGGACCCGGTTGAAGGCATAAGATGGTATACTTTCGATGGGGTTGTTCCGCAACCACAATTCTTTCAGCTTGGACAGGTACTCGAACGCTCCATTGGGGATTGTCGTGAGCCGATTATCAAAGAGCTCCAAAGTGTTGAGACTGGCCAGTCCATTGAAGGCGCCGATTTCAATGCTGCGGATGTGGTTTTTGCTCAGCTGCAGGATCTCCAGATGGCGCAGGTGTTTGAAACTGTCCACCTTGATGACCTGGATGAGGTTGTCCTGGAGGTTCAGGTAGCGAGTGTTGGTGGAAATGCCGTCTGGGACGTCCCGTAGACTGCGGCGGGTGCATATGACTTTGCTGAACTGGTTGCTGCATGAGCAGACGGAAGGACAGGTCTGAGCGCGAACCAGCCCAGCCACCACCAGGATCTGGAGGGCCAAAAGCAGCACAAAGAGGGGGTTGGACAGCGCCCCCTTCAGCCTACGACCTCTCATTGTCTGGCGCTGGAGGGAGGAGATCATTTTGTTCAGCATTCATAGTTCATCCGCTGTTTGTGTTCTCTGCAACAAGAAGAAAAAAAGAGAGAATGATATTTAGTACCAAATAAAATAGTGCGGAGCACATTATTGATGTTTCTGTAGTGAGTTACAGCGATCAATAGCTCAATACAAGACATTTTTTACTGCTGAATTGATTAGTTCATCTGACAAAAAAAACCCATCAAAAAACAAACAATTTGAAGATGCAACTTGGAGCTCTTGGAAATTATAATGGGTGTTTTTCACCATTTTTATTTTATTTCCAGTATATGGCTGGACCGTGTATGGTCAGTTTGTGAATTTGTGGCTAAATTGTTCCACAAATAGTCAGTGGTCATGTCTATAATGTTAAATCCAGCACTACATGTCCACCAGGTCTGGCGAGGACACTAGGGGACACGCTGCTCCATTCCATTGTACCCTATCGTGGAATACACCTGAATGGTCCCTGGTTTTCTGCTTGCTATTTCAAACAGAAAACAACACGGAGGCCTCCTCGTAAACTTTCTGTTATTCCGTCAAAACAATCCACCAAAATCTACTTCTGAAAACATTTTAAGTGAGAAACAGGCTATCCCGCTGCTGAATCTCGTTTAATTTTAGAACTAGATCACCTCGTTTGACAGCTTGGTCCAAGTTTTGGCTGAGGTCCAGCCAAAAATTCTCAACAGATTAACTGATAATGAAAATAATCATTACTTACAGCCCTTATCTGGTTATACAGTGCAATGTGCACAGCATGTTGAAAGAACAAGAGCAAGATTAATTAACAGCTTCGGTTAATTGTCATATACTGCCCATATGTGGAATATAACAAGCCTTTTGTTAGCTCTCTAACCCTGGATTGTCCCAGATTTCCAGACTTCACAGACACTGATGCATCTGCACTGGAGACAGAAAATGAAAATCGAGAACTTAGCATTGTGATCAATTTCTTGTAAGCGCTTTACTCATTGGAATCCCAAGCCTGGAATTATTTAACACGCAGTCATGAACATTTTAACATTACAATTTTAGCATTACACTCAATGTATGTGGCCCTGCACTGTCACAAAAAAATGTAGTGCCAATGACTTTTGTACAGAATATATGTTCATGCTAAAAACAATGCAAAAAGCAATGCAACCTGTGAAATGCATGCATACACTTGCAAGTGAAGAGGGAGCCCAGCTATTCTTTCCTGAAATAGTGCTATTGCTTATATCTTGATATAAAACACATTGATAAATCTTATACCGTGACAAAACAAATAGGGATATTTTTCACTATTTTGCATTTTTACTAAATTATTTTATAGCCTTTTTATTGCCTTTTGAAATTATTTATCTGTGACTCATTTCCTGAGCTTTCAAAAACAACATTTTTCATTGATTCATGATTAATGCTTTTTTTCATTCAAAGCAGTATTGCGGCGCTGTTTACTTTTCATTACGATCCAATTTATTGTCACACTGAAATCCCTCACAAATAGCGTGATTCAATAGTGTGAAGAGGCCTGATATTGCCCCTGCGTAACTACAGCGGCATTTATTATCTCTCCGAATCAAGTGACTAACAAGAAACTCGTTACTCTGTTATCTTAGATTAGATTAAATTAGATTAGATTAGTGCATTCAGCCAAAGTGTCTAAGAATATGCTGGAGAGTGTGCTCAAGATAAAAATAGACCAATACATTCATACACATACAGTACAGCCTCTACCTCCCACTTCCACACAGCAGTGTTGATGTGCTGCTATCACCCCTTATTATCTCCTGCCCACAAAGATGGTGACCTACGAATAAATCAATACACACTGAATTCCAAACATATCATACATGCTGTGAAATTATAAAATGTGACAGCATTGTGTCAAGCTGTGCTATTAAGTGATGCGGACAACCCTCCTCAGTGCAGTTAATGCCTTTGCCAAGAGCAAGCAGTCTTGCCTAGTGAAAAAAGCATTAACCTCGCCAACTGGGTCCTCACGTTTAAGTATTCTCCTCGTCTCTTCGCAACTCAAGTTATCTGTTAATCATCTCTTTCTATCAACCCACGAGCAAGAAGAAACAAGTATATTATGACAGGTGTTTTCTAAACTGTAAAAAATGTTAACTGAGGTGGAAATGTTCTCCGGTGAGGATGAGTGGCTGGCTTAATCGGTAGAAATGAGCCTACATGTGGCTCGGTTTTGCACCAGCCAGTGCTGCCACGCCAGCCGAGGTGAAGGGGAGGCTGCGGAGAGACGAGTCTCTGCTGGGGGAATCAGATCGAATGAGGCCTCCCACTGGCAGGAGCTCATTTTGTCTGGCCGGAATTACAACAACCTTGCGTTGCCACCTAAGAGAAGAAAATGTCAGACGCGGCAAACACACGGATGGAGAATATCAATAAAACATCTCTCTGTTAGCATTTCCACTGGAACTCTTTAAGGAAAATTAAAATAAATCCAGCAATGAGCATGTTGATCTATCGCTCATAGAGTAATTATAGCTTTGGCCACATGCCTTCTTCATAAAACATTTTATCTGAATACATTTTATCAGCACAGAATATGCCTCATTACATAAAGGGATTGCAGAAGAAAGAAAAAAAATGCCTCAAACATACTTCCTCCTTTTGTTGGTGCAACACTGAGTGGATTAATTCCATCTAGGCGCGCTCAACATGTATTCATGGCCACTGAAAGCAGTAGCTGCTTACATCTAAAATCCTGCCAGCAACATAAAAACACACCCACCCTTACTTTTCGGCTCCTGCACCAGCCGCCACTGGCATTATGTCTGACACCACTGTGATTTGCCAAATTTGTTTGTTCTAATGAGTTTGTTGGAGAAGTGCTCGGGTAACTTATCAATCAGGGTGTGCATAGCAAGGAGGCATTAAGCAAAGTCTGAGCACTTAAACTACAATGTAGGATGATTACATTCTTGTCAGTGTTGTGCACTGAAAGCAACATCATTCCACTCCAACCAGTCAAATGTGTTAGCTTGGACATTCCCACACACCACGGAAGCAAGCTTGGCAGTCTATGATGCAAATAACCGAGTGTCTACCACTCCAGAAATTAGGTAACACCTCCAAAAAAAAGAACAATCTCGGTTTCATACATGCTTGCCAACCCTCCCAATTTTCGCAGGAGACTCCCGTTTTTCATCGCCCTCTCTCGGTTTCCTCCCGAGGTCACAATTCTCCTGCATTTCTCACGATTTATGGCAATTTTTCACACCTCTTTTTTCCCTTTTCGTTATCTCAACATGTTTCTGGGGCTGTACAGCGTGTATAAGCCCTACTGTTTCCACCCTGACAGCAATAGAGCTAAACCAAATGTCTTCCCGGTGAAGGAGAGCTGCTCGCGACACCACGGCACGGTTTGAGCTGCGCTCGCCGCACATCACAGCAACACAGCATCACAGCAAAGCTGGCGTGGCGTGGCGCAGGCCATTGGAAATAACGGGTTTCAGAGCGCAGTGGTGCCTTTGTCGCATTGTGTCTGAAAGGGCCTTCAGTGAGTGAGAGAAGGAGAGAAAAATCTAGAGTAGAAATACTCAAGCAGAGGCAAAAAATGAATGAATGAATGAAAACTAATGAATATCAGCCTAATTTATACCAGAGATTCACACAAATTCACACCAGAGGGGCGAATTATTCAGTTTTCTTTCCCGAGAATTAAAAGTAGGCCTATTTAACAAAAAATTATGTTGCAGTGTACTTATTATTTTGTTATTTTCATTCTTTACCAGAATGCAGGAAACAAAGTCTCTGAGACTCAAATTTGGTTTTCAAATTCACTCTATTTTTGAGGTATCAAGGTTGGCAAGTACGGTTTCATAGTCTCATCATTGTTTGAATATGAGAAGAAATATGTTAATACCGCCTCCACGCAAGTCAAATTGACGAGGATAATACATTTATGAGGATGAAACGTAACACGAAACGTTGCATTATTGAACAACTTGCTTTGCAGTCACTTTTTGATTTTGATGTTTGTCTTAGCTTGTTGGCATATTAAACATTTCCCCTCAGAGTTCTACGGGGGGGATTTGGATTGTTTTATGTACAATGAGATTATTCCAACCCAGCGACACAATGACAAACATCTCAATTTGCACTTTTACTATTTCATGTGTGGCACGAGACATCTAAACAAAGGACAAATAAATGAAGTCACGTTGTTTATTAGACAATTACTGATCAGTCATTTGCAGCTGATGCGGTGGGTGTGAAACTGATAGAGAGGGTAAAACATGAAGGGATATGAAATGTGGCAAGTGTCTCATCAGGATGGAGAAAGGAGCCCATGGCCACTTAGAGGGCTGTCTGTTGAACTGAATGTCATTTTGCTAATTCATTCAACACATTACCGATTCATTACATTTGCATACGTTTGTTGCATATCTTGCTTTAAGCTCGTTTGTGCCGATGTTGTAACCTCACGGGCCACCTGGGTTTTACAAGGCCTGTGTACAGACAAGCAAGGCGCCTAGGAGATACAGACGAATAACAGGTTTGTTGTGTCAGAGTTTGAAATTATGACATAATTAATGCTAATGGATATGTTAGCATATGCAGTATATACAATAAATATTGACCTGAGCTACCTAACAAACAACATAATACGAGAGGCTGTTAAAGGATAAGGCTGGTGATATTCAACATTTTTATTATTGCCAGCAAATCCCAGGAAGAGACCAAAACCAACGCTGAGTTAGTCCATTTGTCAATACTTACCGACATTTCCTACTGTGTCTGTGGCAGCTGTGGCTTCCCGAAGCCTATTTGTTACTATTGAACACTTGTATCTTTTGAAACAGGTCACAAATGCAAACTTTTGTTTTGTTAAAAAGGCTCAATACTGTAGTTGACTCCAACAGGAGTAAATAGTGCATTCATGGGGGACTATTTGTGGCTGCAGATTAATACACATTTGGCGCACTAGTGAGTAGAATTGACCCAAAATAAACTACCCATGTTCATTGTAATGAAGGAATATGTCACCCACTGTGACTCATTTATGATTTTTAGTCGTTTTTGGACAATAATGGAGCTCTGTGGCTCAGAGGAACAAGATATATCACACAGAAAATACTTTTCTGTAGGATCAATTTATTGTTTGGTCTTTTCGGGGGATTTGCTGACCAAAAGAAGTACATAAATAATATGGAACAGTGCCAGCATTATCTATTTAAAAATGGTTTGGAGTAAATCAAGGAATCGATTAGCTGATCAACAGAAAATTAATTAGCATCTATTTTCCTAATTGATGAATCACTTGATTCATTTTTTAAGCAAAACGTGAGGATTTTGAGATTTTTTTTTGTCACATGTGGTAGTAAACTGAATATCTTTGGGTTATGGACTGTTTGTCAGATAAAAGACACAATGTGAATACATCTCCTTAAGCTCTTTGTTATAGACAAAGGGATTAATTCATTCATTTCGAAAACAATTTGCAGATTAATTGGTAATGGAAATAAACATTAATAACAGCCCTACAAAACAAAACAAAACAAAAAGGTTTTTGCAGATCAGATGCAGCAGATTAAAGCTTGCATTGGTAACATTGGAGAAACCAACAAGACTATGCTGGATTTTAAAAATGATCCAACTGAAAAACCCAGCCCAGTGTTGCCAACTCTTTTCCAATGAAAGTAGCTAGCAGCACTAGCTCCAAAAGTCAATAAATCTAGCGAGAAAGTCGCCAAGTCGGCAACACTGACAGCCCATCCCTCCACAGCCATGTCCCAAAAATTATCATTATGAACGTGAACAACGAACATGACTGTTGTTAGTACTCACAGCTGTCAAGCAGCTTGTGGAAGACTCTGGTGACGTGCAATGAGCATTGTAGACAGGCTTATTACAGTCCTGCGACTGTCACCGATAATTTACAGATTTTTGTAATCAGGATGTTTAAGAGAGTTTCAACAAATATAACAAAACAGCCTGTTCGCACGAAAAGGTGGATGAACTACCTGATATTGCGCTAGGCGTTTAGCGTGCAATAACGACGCCTTTCTTGCTTTTGGCATGTCATTCGTACGCCATGTAGTCTGTACTGACTGTAATGTAAACACATTCGCATAAGTATGCCATTTAAAGGGCTAGTGACGTATAATAAAAAGCGAGAAAGACCGCTTATGGCGGGCGGGTGGGGAGGTGGATGGGTCCAACAAACACTTGCTTTTAACCAGGAGACCGGTGTTCTGCTTTGTAAGTTATTTTAGTTACGTCATGTGTTTAGTTAGTGACGTTGTTAAAAGTTGTTTCTGTACGTATTTTACCCAACCATGATGTTTTTCCTAAACCGAACTAAGTGGTTTGGTTGCCTAAACCTAACTGAGTGGCCCAAACCGAACTGCGGATGTTACTGTAGTTTGGTGCATAGCTTAGAAAATGACATGCAAAAAGCCTAAAATGCATCCTCATAACTGGCGGATCATCCGTGTAATGTCCGTGAGACCGGGTTGATCAAAATCTTTTTCTAAATTACCCACCCTAGCTTTAAACTAGCATGTAAATTATATTTCAGTTTTCATGTAAGTTAACAATTGTCTTACATTTAGAAAATAGCTAAATGTGACCGAGTATGTTGAATGGACTTTCATGTTTTTTTTTTTGCCATGACCGATTAAAGTGGCAGTAGGCAGTATATTTTTGGCATCATTGGGCAAAAATGCCACAATAACCTTTCAGCATATTGTAATTCAAGTGTTCTGAGAGAAAACTAGACTTATGCACCTCCTCATGGCTCTGTTTTCAGGCTTTAAAAAATCTAGCCCGTGACGGGAGACTTTGACCAATCACAGGTCATTTCAGAGAGAGCGTTCCTATTGGCTGTGCTCCGGTCATGTGACTAGAACTTTGCGTACCTTCACCAGATTTCACAATGGCGGCGGCGTCACAAACTTTCTCATTTGACAGCTAAACAGTACACTACAAGATGATTCTGAAAACATTTGAGCTGAGAAATAGGCATTACAGTAACAGAATATTGATTCATATTTGATCAGCGCTGCCTAGTTTGACCGTTTGGTCGGAGTTCGCGAGTGATGACAGCCGGCTCTCATATACAGCAGCTGGACAGCGGACCTCAGATCAGTTGATTTCCTCCGGTATGTCAAATCTTGCAGCTGCCGTTAGGAGCACAGGAGGACACCGGAGGACACAGTAGGACACAGAGGAACATGATTTTTGTCAGGTTACCTGTTTCATGTACTACTGTCATGATAAAGCGACCGTTTAATAAAAATAACTTTTTTTAATCATATTTGCTCCAATCTCGCCTACTTCAATTGTAATACAGTGTAATTATTAAGATTAAGCAAATCCAGTAGTAATCAGTTGAATAATACACAACAGCAGCATTGCTATAAGCTTAGAATATAATGTGTGCTGTGGTTCAGAATCTGTGTGCAGCTTTATGTCTGACATTGGGGGGTGGTTTCAAAATCTTGCACTGGGGCCCATCATAAAGAGCGGCCACCACTGCTGCTGTCTCATTCTGACACGCAGACCGAGAGTGCTTCACTCTCCGGCTCTGCTCCACCTGAAAAAAAGGCAATTCCCCTCCCCCATCTTGGCCTCAGTACGCAGAGTGCTGGTGTTAGGGAAATAAATCCAGCAGGCTGTTGGGTGCTGCTGACTTATCAGCCAAACTCTATTCTTTTAACAGGAACAGAAATGATGGCCCTTTCGTTGACTGGACGAGTCTCAGAACAGCAAAAATAGTGTATTTCTTTGAACATTGTTCACTCTCTTGGGATGGTGTTATCCAACAAATATTTATTTATTTTTCCACTAATGTCACTGGCTTGCTTGCTGCAGCCAATTCTAATCTGTGCCTTTAACTAAGTCCAGGCTTTTTAGACTACGGACCTTACTGCAGCTGTCATATGAATCACAATGCTTGGTAAATTGTCACATTTAGTGGTTAGGTATAATCACAAATGTAATTTCCTCTAGCTGTTAAAGCCTGATATATATTTTTATTTGCCTTATCTTTATCATCTGGTTTGGCCAGTTGTTGTAGGAAGAAAAGATTTTTAACACTCGTCCCATTTAGTGAATGTTTTAAACAAGGTCTGTTGGCAATGCAGCCTCTCTTTGCTCCGGTCTCCTTTGTGAAAAGAATTGCAGGCCACTGCTGCAGTGCACTGTAGTCTAGGTCACAAAAAAAGGGATGATGCAAACCACATTTTGGCGTTGTTTATTTCTTTAGCTGCACCCTGTGTGTAATATTACTTTACTTAGTGGGATGCCCAAAGAGGAAATGATAAATCATTATTTCAGCTCTGAATGGAACCAAAATTAAACAATTTCTGCGCCATCAATCTGATGATTCAAAGTACAATTGACGGCAGCCACAATATTTCATTTTCAAGGTAATGAAAGTAACAAGAGCATCCTGACAAAATTACTCCAGTACAACTGTCTGGAGCCACAGTATTTCATTTTCAGTACATTCAAGGTAACATCATCCTGATTGCACGGGAGATACAATGCATGAAATGTTCTATAACGTCTTGTTGAAAGATGGCTGCAGACATGAAGTGGAAAAAAAATATCATATAAGCAAGGTCATAGTAGCGGATTGCGCTGAAGTGTTTTTTTCCTCATCTGTGTGGAGATAAAGTGCTTCATGGCTGGATGGCTGCCAACGGGGTCGGTGAAAAGTGGAATGCTAAGCTACAGGATGCAGGATGCTATACGACGACTGCAGGTACACTCCAGATTTAATAAAGCTGATCAAACCAAAAGTGTTTACTCAGTTGATCACACTTGATCACAGAGCCAGAATGTGTTTAAATTACTTAAAAATGCAATTCTTAGTCATTTTGGACTGTTCAATAGAACATTGGGTAACACTTTAAAATAACCATCATTTATAAACGGTAAATTGATAGTAAATTAAATGTAGTTAATCGTTATTTTACTGTTAACAAACAATGAAATGATAATTAATAATGTTTACTAATTATTAGTATTATTTTATCATTAGTTTGTGTAATGTGAATACATTATATATTGTATCATATATAGCTGATAAGAAATAACAATTACATTCTGATTACATTAGTAAACTATTATCAGTTTATTGTTACACACATTTTAACATTTTATATACTATATAAAGTATTTGTTAATGATTTGTAAACCTTTAAGAAATCGTTTGTAAAACATCTGTAAACATACATACTGTAGATAGATGGACCACAAACCAATTATTGACCATTGACTAAGTATTAACTATCTATGTAAATAATGCTTATAGATGCTTTACAAAGTATTTATTAACCATTTAACAAGGTATTATAATCATCAGTAGCAACTTTATAATAGCCATCCAAATAATGTTTATGGACGATTTACAAAGCAGTTATTAACCATTAACAAAATGTTACAAATGTCTGTCTATGTTTATAGATGTTTTACAAACAATTTCTTTAAGGTTTACAAATAATATCTTAATTAATAACAAATACTTATATATAGTATATAAATTGTTATGTGCAACAATAAACTGTTAAAATAACATAATTTATAGCATTACTAATAATTAATAAACATTATTAATTATCATTTAGTTGTTTGTGAAGAGTAAAATAACTTTTGACTAAGTTTAATTAACTATCAATTTACCATTTATAAATGACGGTTATTATAAAGTGTCACCGGACATTGTTACAGAACAATGTAATTGGAGTTTCTGAATGCTTCACATACAACCTCCATTGGCTCCTTTAATTTTAAAGCTGCATTAATCGATTTTTGGACACTAGGGGGCACAAAAACATGAAAACAAGCTGACTGATTCAACCCTACTGCAAATACCGTATGCAGGCCATACAATTCTAAACAATGAGCCAAAAGAGGCTTAAAAGCTTTGCAGAACTGCAGGGTTGGCTGACACTACTACTGATATCGGCACTATGAGCAACCTCTTTCATTTTACAGTCATTTGATTTACTGTTATTATAAAATATATATATGTATTGATTAAGCTTTTGGGTGACATCAGGGTTTATGCTCAGAGTTCAAGTTCAAAGCCCAATAAAGGCGTATGGATCATAAATATAGTATGTATAGAAAACCTATCCATCCATCCACCCATCCATCTGTTTTCACACCCACTTATCCTGTGAAGGTTCAAAGAGGGCTAGAGTCTACCCAGCTCAATCTATACTGAAAATGATCCTGCTAATTTATTACCAAAATTGTTGCCAGGCATTGTTCTGCTGAATGTGAGGTAAAAAGGGTCTATAACTAGCCAGACAAGCTTGTTTTCTCTGACCAACAAAAGAGAGCAGCCCCTAATCTAGGTCTCTTCATCGTGAACTATGAGAAAAAAGGTGGTGCGGTTGACCCTCGGACCTGAGCTGAACCTCCACCGTCCCCTCAGGGCAGCAGCGCTTCCAGATGGCTCAATCGCATTATTGAAAATCATCACAATTTTAGATGACCAGGCTCATTTTCTCCCGTCTGTGATGGAACGAGATTAAATTTAAAAGAAAGGCAAAATTGAGAGCAATCAAACTGCCATCTGGAATTATGGTCAGACAGACAATCACTGTGAGAACAAAAACCTATAGACACATTTTAATTTGCTATCGGGCAGTATGCTATGGCATTATGTCTGAAAACGGTACAAAGGACATTAGTTTTAATCAAGCTCTTGTTTCTGATGAGTAATGTAATATTATTATCAGCCATCCAGCCACTCTGCCCTGATGATGATCCCTGGCTGTTGAATTCTGATGGGTGTATTTTGTTTGCTTTTGTTTATTAAATGGCTTTGAAACTGCCATGACACATACTTCAAACTTTGGAGAACAGTGAGAAAAGCCAAGTAGTGAGTGGACAACTTGGCAGCATTTTTATAGAACTGTTAAACAACTTCTGGTCTGACGTATGAGAGGTTTAAAAGTATCATACTACTGTGTAAAAGGTTCTCTAAGGATTTAAAAAGACGAGATGACTAAAACAATGCAACTCATTGGCTTTAAATCATGACAAGAGCAAGTGAAATAAAATATTATACATCGGTAAATCAGTGTTGTAGTCAAGACCACCTGAACCGAGACCAAGTCATGACCATAGATTGTATATAAGAAGTGGATGTAGTTACCGTGACGTCACCCATTGGTTGTGGACTGCCGTTATGAAGCCTCGAGTTCTGCAATTTGGCTGTCGCCATCTTGGTATTTTGCAACCAGAAGTGACACGAGAAGGTGGAGCTAAGTACGCTGAATAACACATTTTTAGGTGACCAAAATTTTACAATTAACTTTCATGAACTGAAAACACACTGTTAAAGGGCTAAAGTTGTAGAACGCGGACATCACCGAGACCGGACAACGCCGTGGTAGCGACCTGTCGATCACAAGGTAGCCACGCCCTAAAGCATACCCTGCTTTATGGTCTATTTGACTCTAAATGGGACCATAATTTACTAAATGAACATCATGCTGAATTGAAGAAGACTTGAAACTAGCGATTGAGACCATAAACTCACGTTTACAATGTTTACTGAGGTAACAAATCAAGTGAGAAGTAGAGTCATTTTCTCATAGACTTCTATACCATATTTTTTTGCAACCAGAGGAGTCGCCCCCTGCTGGCTATTAGAAATAATACAAGTTTAAGTCACTTCCGCATTGGCTTCACTTTTCAGACCCGGAGGTTGCCCACTGGTCATGACCAAGACCAGAGTGTATCGAGACCGTGACAAGACCAAGACTTTGAGGGGGTTGAAACCAAGTCAAGACCAGGGCAGGGCGAGACCGAGTCAAGACCAAGACCAGACCTGTGTAAGTCCCACACTGCGTGACACACTTGCAATAAAATGTGGAACATGCAAACCAGATATCCCTGGAGTCGTGGTCTTGAATAGTCTTGAAATAAGATCGAGACAAGGCAGAGTAAAAATGTGGTCAACTCTGAGAGGAGACCATCAAAAAGTGGTTTTGAGGCCGGTCTCGAGAACAAGGCCAATCTTGAGTACTACAACGCTGCTGTAAATTCTAGAAATTGGAGTTATATTAAACCATGTTGAGTAGGTACAGCTAGTGTCAAACACAAATACCTAGGTGCAGCTGTTTTTCAGGGAATTGCACTTGTATCAGCTCTTGTGTAATGGTGTTAACAGTATCACATTATAGAACGCTCTGAGTCCCTGTATGTTATTTCATGTGCTTTAATTTCAGGCAAGTAGAGGAGTGCTGCTATCTTGTGCCAACACTGGAGCGAGAGGGTAAAGAGACACCTTTCAAGTGATAATTCAATTCCTATCCACGTATTACCGTATGCTGCCTCCATTATGATAATTGCACAGGCTAAATAATCTGCAGGGACCTCCATGTTCAAATGCACTTTGCCAAGGCTCTGTCTGGTCTCTGCAAAGGGATTAAGACAGGATGCCCTGGGTGGCAGACTGACTGAATGCGAGGGCGCTCTTAGTATTCGTGTCACTTGTCTAGCCCACCAATCTGCTCCCATGACTGCGTTCGTAAAAGGAGATCTGCAAGATCGGCCAATTGTAGGTGGAAGGGCATCGTGGCAGAGTCGAGGCTCGATTGGACTAAATGAAAACATGGCACAGTAAAGTATGTTAGCATGACTCATGGCAAGTAAGGACAATCTTGGTAATTGGTTGCACAGATATAAACTAAAGCTCTCATTGCCAAACATTTTGGTTTTGCATGATCAGAAAACTGTGGAAACACCTGCAGTGCAAAGAAGCAGGTGGCAGCCCGAGTTTAGGTTGGGGAGTACACACAGCCAGCAGCAGTGGCAGAATAATGAGCTGCACAGACCCCCATAAGCTGCCTTCTTACAGCAGTTAAACAGATCACTGCTTTCGCAGAGGATTTGTGTGATTGGAGAAGGAGGCGAACACGCAGCTGAGGACCAATGTTGTACTGGTGGCGAAAGAATTCTGAATGAACTTGTGACATTTATTTTGTTTGAAAGATGCATTATTAAATATTTAATTTAAAAGGTTCCACATCACAGTGATGCCCTTGTTACATTTTACGCCTCATCAGTGGAACTTGGCTCCTTCCAAATGTGTTAATAACATATTGAATGCGATTTCTCTCAGGTTCAGAAGCTGTAGAAAGCGGGCCAGGGAGTTGCTTTTTGTGTGATATAACACGCACATTTAGAATTTTCATGGCCAAGGATACAAGCTAGGGCTGTCAATTGATTAAAATATTTAATCGCGATTAATCGCATGATTTTCCATAGTTAATCACAATTAATCGCAAATTAATCGCACATTTTTTATCTGTTCAAAATGTACATTAAAGGGAGATTTGTGAAGCATTTAATACTCCTAACAACATGGGAGTGGGCAAATATATTTGCTTTATGGAAATGTATGTATGTATTTATTATTGGAACTCAATTAACAACACAAAGCAATGACAAATATTGTCCAGAAACCCTCACAGGTACTGCATTTAGCATAAAAAAGTATGCTCAAATCATAACATGGCAAACTGCAGCCCAACAGGCAACAACAGCTGTCAGTGTGTCAGTGTGCTGACTTGACTATGACTTGCCCCAAACTGCATGTGATTATCATAAAGTGGGCATGTCTGTAAAGGGGAGACTCGTGGGTACCCAGAGAACCCATTTTCATTCACATATCTTGAGTTGAGAGGTCAAGGGACCCCTTTTAAAATCGCCATGCCAGTTTGGAATGTCAATGTAGTATGACATGTTTGGTGCCAATGGATTCCTTAGGTTTTCTAGTCTCATATGACGCCAGTATCTTCAATCTAGCTTTAAAACTGAGCTCACTACGACCTCCGAAAGATCGGCGGCCTGTCGCAATTTTAAGGGGTCGATAAAAAATTAGTGGTGTTAAAACAATTTTGCGTTAACACCTTATTATCACGTTAACTTTGACAGCCCTAATAAAAACTATTTTTTGTTTGCAATTTTATTGGAACCGTTTAGATTTCTCCCTTCCTGTGTCCTATCACTGGTGCAGTGGAAATACTTCCAAAAGACCAACATTCAGTCAGTCATTGTTGGTGTTGAGAAAGACAAAAGTGTTGCATTAAAAATGACACAATAGCAATGTAGCTTCAATGGCCATCTTGGCAGGTTGCCGCTCCCTGCAAAACGCAGAGAGCTCGGAGGGATTAGTTCACTGAAGTGTCCCCTGTTCAGTCACAGCTATTTGCCAATGAAATCCGGCCATTCTAGTTTGCAAATTGACTGAATAGGAGAAGTTGGAGGCAGTTCTCTCTGGAGCTTTTGTGTTCACATTGGGGGTGACAGGATACAGACAACAGATGGCACCAAACGTGGTGCAGTCTTTTGTTCTTTTGTTTAAGATTGCTGCCCGCCAGATGTGCCACTGTCTCTCACTGGACATCCTTTCTCTGGATTATTCTGCCCTATAGCTGTCCGTATGGGAGAAGTCATTCACACGTCTCTAATAAGTGCAATGCTGAGACTATGTACGCGGTCGCATGTCCCTATGCTGACACACCGCTGGAATGTAGATTGGTGTTGACACAGTCTCACAAAGTTTCACACAATTTCTGAAACAAATTAGATGTGTGAATCTGAATAATATTTAGGCTACATTTATAATGTATAATTATAGTAATAAATGGTGTTTGTCTTGTAAAAAGGTAGGTGATGGGTAAAACAGCTTTAGCTCGGTGTAGCTTTAAGGTTCTGTAAAGATTTGTACAGCTTTTGGCTTTTAGCAGTCGTTGCTATTACTAAAAAAAGAAGGCTTTAGTTCAGTCTCCAAGGTCGATAAAATAAAAACAGAAGTGTACACTCAGACACCCACAAACATCCGATCAATACATCTAAACAGGTATAGCAAGACCAAAATGATGAAAGCTGAATCCACTGAATATTATGCCTCCTTTTCTCCCAATCCAACATTGAAACTATACTGTAGCTGGTGGAACATCTTGCTTTGCTTTGGCTTGACTGGGATTTAACTTGACTTGACCAAATGTCACAGCAAGCAGTGTAAACTAGAGATATCTTTATTTTGGAGAGGAAAAATGTAGAAATCACAGAAACAGAAATAAGATTCCTCTCCTGACTTGCCTTAGCTGACTCGATACTCCTGACTGTACAGTAATAATTAATATGTTATGGTGAGCAGAGCTTCGTTCAAAATTTAAAAGTAGATGTTACTGTTCTGATGCAACAGTGATGATTTACGAGGGCTGAGAAGTCTAGTTGGGTGTATCCACTCTGAGGCCAGACTGCAGCACTCCTAATCATGTTTGGAGTCTTAAAGAAATGCCCAAGATGAAAGCTGTGAGGAAAAACAGCTTCTGTATAGTTAATGGGCTTCACCATATGAATTGGCCTATATAGTCTAAAAAGCACTAGCTTCCATAAAGAGCATACAGTGTTTACCTGTGAGACCATAAGGCTGTTTATGCATAATTACCTTCATGCAGACATCAACAAAAAGCATTAAATATTGCACTGAAATCTAAAATGCAGCGAGAAACATTAATATGCCATTAGAGTGTTTCCCCTAGGTTGACTGCTTTGGCCTGGCGAAAATTCAGTTCTCAAATTTAACACTTTCTTTTAAAGTTTCTTTAAATATTTATCAGTCACTCTTCGAAATCCACATGAACCACTCTTCACATCGGCATAAATTAGATCGACCGCATCACAGAACTTATTTAAAAGGAAAATATGTAATTTTTTAAAGGTGGTTTGCCTGTTACTCCTGTTAAGTGGAGTTTTGATTAAAACAACATTTGGTGTGTTAACTGCATGCTAAATTAATCAGAGCACACAAGGCCAAATTTCCTCCTAAATTACCATATGGCCGGTTGCTGACAAACAATTAATCATTTAAACGGAGTCGGGCGCAGTGCTCACTCTACATAAAACACACGGGGGCTACATCAAGCCCCCAGAAAGAGCACCGGTCGTTGATCCCAATTTTCGTAGTGGCCAAACGGCGGTACTACAACTTCCCTGTCCGTCTGGCGATGCCATTGGGCCCAAAAAGACTTTCCCATAGACTAACATTGGGAAAGAGACGACTGTAACTCAGCAGATCATTTTTTTTGAGGTTCAACTACCCAGTATGAACACTTGGAGAGCCCTTATTTAAATCATTGGGTCCTAAAAATTGTAAAATGCACTAAAAGCCGAATCCAGAGTTATTTCCCTTCCTCCGTTCATGTGAATGAGACCCAGACCGCGGCTGGAGCGAGGGCTGGGAGGTGGAGTTAGCAAGCTGTGACGAAAGTGTGACGGCTGTGACCCCGTGACCGAGCCATGTGACCGAAAACGTAGCAGACGCTACTGCGCCTGCTCCGTGGGCCCCATGGATGCGGAAGATCGCCGGAAGATCCGGGTACTTTTCCACTGGGAAGTCGAGCCATTTTGGCTTCATGCGCCACTGAGCAACTTTCATAGGAATGAACGGGGCCCGCCTCCAACGCTGTATCCAGTTCTCTTTATACATCCATGGGCTACATTACATTACTTCCTGCAAACTTCACAGAGAGCAATGAGGGCAAAACAGCATCACCGATCTGTTTTAACCGAATATCCTCTGGTCTAGGTCAGCTAAAAATACAAAAACTCAGAATCCGTTAGCATGTCATTCACTACCATGCCTGTTTGTAACCGGTAGGTTACCACAACTTTATCTTCACTTCACTTGTTCAACTGACTTTAGCAGTCTAGGTAACAGACACTCAACTGTCCCGCTGTTATTACAGACGTGAACTATGCACAGGCACTTGCCTCATTCAGGGACTCACGGCCAGTGGGCAACCTCTAGGTCTGAAAAGTGAAGCCGATGCGGAAGTGCCTTAAAACTCTTTCTAACAGCCAGCAGGGGGCGACTCCTCTGGTTGCAAAAAGAAGTCTGATTGTATAGAAGTCTATGAGAAAATGAGCCTACTTCTCACTTGATTCATTACCTCAGTAAACATTGTAAACATGAGTTTATGGTCTCAATCGCTAGTTTCAACTCTTCTTCAATGCAGCATGATGTTCATTTAGTAAATTATGGTCCCTTTAGAGTCAAATAGACCATAAAGCAGAGTATGCTTTAGGGCGTGGCTACCTTGTGATTGTGGTATTGTCCAGGTTGAGTGTTGTCCATGTTTCCGTCCTAGAACTTTAACCCTTTCATTGTGTTTTCAGTTCATGAAAGTTAATTGTAACATTTTGGTCATCTAAAATTGTCTTATTCAGCATTCGGTTGTACTTAGCTCCACCCTCTCGTGTCACTTCTGGTTGCAAAAAACCAAGACGGCAATGAAAATGCCAAATTTGAGGCTTCAGAACGGTAGTCCACAAACCAATGAGTGACGTCATGATGACTACGTCCACTCCTTGTATACAGTTTTATACAGTCTATGCTCACGGCTGTGCACCGCTGCAGAATGACTATAGATGAAACACTGGAATGGATATTTGGAGTTATTTTGGGCATTCAGAAAAAGATCTTTTGGTGGCCCGCCAGGCCTGTACAATTATCGGGAAAACGCTGCATTATGCTTTTTCATAGAGCATACGAAGGTGGATTCTTTAATATTCTGCAACTCAAGATGGAACTAATAATCACCAACTTTTACTGTGAATTGAACACACATTCACCTTATGATCACATTTCATCCTGCAATATCTACACACACAAACACACATACATACAGTAGAAGCCTTCATATCTTGGTCAAGGATTAAATGCAAGCTAAACCCTTCTGTCCCCAATTGCTTGAAAAAGTGATAAGGGTGTGATACTTCTATTGATCCCTGCAGTGAAACTCTCTTTTCACTTGGCTCCCTCCAGGGAGGTCAGAGCATAGGGTCATCTTCACACAGAGCGCCCCAGGAGCTTGGCAGCGAGTCAGTGGGGAATCACTGTGTTGCTCAAGGGCAGGACAAGAATGGCGTGTACATTACAAGCTCTTTCCTGTGGGGCTACAATGGCAGGATGTTAAATCTCTCCCACTTAGAATATCTTCAAAAGAAACTCCCAACATAAGACACAAAGCTTCTAGAAGTAGACTTTCATTTGAAGTGAATATTGGGAGAGCGCCATTAGACTGTCCTACTTCGAAGGCAATCTATTCACCTAGTCCTCTATATAGAACAAAAAGAACAATGGGTACTTCTCAACTATTCTACTTAAAGTATATCCCTGCCATGTTGTATCATTAGGGGATCTGGTGCCACTAGTGCTAATTAGTATCTCAGAATTGCCGAAGTGGATCCTGAGCAATGTTACATATGTGTTGTCATCAACGTGCTGTCTAAGGACACTATAAAATCCTTTCATAAAGCAACCAGTCTATCCCACTGCAACGATTCACAGCTTGGAAATTAAATTCCCTTCGACCAGATTACTATAATTATCTACCTCACGGTGAAGGGTGAGCAGAGGATTAAGGTCTGTTTAAAAATAACCACCATCAAATATATTTGGACTCAATAAATGAAAGCTGCAGAGCAGACATTTTCTCACTGGTGTGATTTTGATTTTTTTTTTCTCTCCTCTCTCTCCTCTCCTCTCCTCTTCTCTCTCCTCTTTTATTTTCTCTCTGTTAATCTGCTTTGATAATTCAGCAGCGAATGCATGACGCTCGGTGGGACACCGTCTTAAAGTCAGTCAGAAATCAAAGCGGGAAAATGCAATTATTCGAGTGGCAGTCAACAATTTTTGTAAAAGATGGATGTACACTAAACAAACAGTCTCTCGTAAAGGCTCAGATCCACCAAGAGGATCACAAATCACCACCATGAGCTGCGTCGTCGTTCTTGCTTGTTGCAAGGTCATTTGGTAGGCCGGGGATTTGTTGTTTTGTTGCAACACAAACATTATGTGCCTTTTTAACTCTGGGATGTACACTGATGGAGATGATGATCATTACCTCGCGTTATTATTATGTTTTATGATCGTCCAAACCAGCTGCTGAACTGACTAGCTGTGGTTGTGCTAGGCAGGGCATAGTGCTAGTTTTCTCACTGCTGATGGCTGATTGATTGTGTGTAGCCAGTGTTGACAGCATACAGTAGGTAGTCCGCCTTGTTTTTTCTGCATTATTCGTTCATGGTGAGAACTCTCAGCTGGTATGCTAATAAGATGTTAAGGATTGGTGTTGCCAGAATTTATACCCCCCCCTCCAAAAAAAAAATGTGTTTCCTGGTTCATTTGTCCTTGTTTGTCCTTGGTGTTTGTTGTTTCTATCGTGTGTTTTTGTATTCTTTTGACATTTCACATCACATTATCATACATGACAACTAAATTAACCGCACCTTTTTTATCTGTTCAAAATGTACCTTAAAAGGAGATATGTCAAGTATGTAATACTCTTATCAACATTGGAGTGGGTAAATATGCTGCTTAATGCAAATGTATGTATATATGTATTATTAGAAATAAATTGACAACACAAAACAATGACAAATATTGTCCAGAAACCCTCTCAGGTACTGCATTTAGCATAAAAAATATGCTCAAATCATAACATGGCAAACTCAAGCCCAACAGGCAACAACAGCTGTCAGTGTGTCAGTGTGCTGACTTGACTATGACTTGCCCCAAACTGGATGTGATTATCATAAAGACGGCATGTTTGTTAAGGGAAGACTCGTGGGTACCCATAGAACCCATTTTCATACACATATCTTGAGGTCAGAGGTCAAGGGACCCCTTTGAAAATGGCCATAACAGTTTTTCCTCGCCAAAACTTAGTACTTATAAGTTTGGAGTGTCAAAGTAGTATGACATGGTTGGTAACAATAGATTCCTTCGGTTTTCTAGTTTCATATGATGCCAGTATATTCACTCTAAAACTTTAAAACTGAATCCGCTACAACCGCCGAAAGATTGAATGTGTTAAAGAAATTAGTGGCTTTAAAACGAATTTGCGTTAACGTGTCATTATTATGTGAACTTTGACAGCCCTATGTCACAAACTAGTGTGATCTCTGTTCACTACACAGTATGACATTCAATAGGCCACTTCAAGCCTTTAATGAATTTAATCCACAGAGATGCAACAAAAAAACATGCTGATGTTATTATTGCACAACATGCCATCATTTTATGGGGGAAGCAACTTTTACCAAAACTACTGCAACAGCTTCTCTAAAATGCAACTGTGAGATTTTCTTGCTAACTTTGTAAGTTGTGCATGCCTTCGCAGTACTTTAGTTTTGTGATGTATTATATAGTCGTACTGTAAAGTTAATGTACATAACTCTGCTACTCAGCATGGTGGTGATGAGGGATGATGATTGTATATGAAATTAAGACACTAATTATATCTTTGACATTCATTTAACCTTTGTGAATCATGCTCCAGTTGTTAATCGACATAAATCCGATGCTCTACGGTCCAAACATCACGTTACACTACATGTGTCTGTAACCTGTTAACCTTGGGCTTTAATCCTGAGTTAACATTACCCTGAGTTATCTTTACACGTTTGACACTATTTATATTTAATCCTGGTTAGCCCGGGGGCGAAGCTGCCCTGCTGCTGTGGTGCTGATTATTGTTCATCTGAGGTGGCTTGTTTTTCTCCCCTTTCATGTGTGGTTTCTTCAATTCAAGCATGTAGCTTGCATGACCCCAAGCCATGTATTTGTTCCAGCCTGGTCTCCTAAAAATCAAATTCCCATACAACAAAACTGCATGGTCAATTATATTTTGAGGGATATGCATTTTCTCCCAGATTACGTTTGTTTTTGACGAATCACAAATCCGTTTCTAACCAGTCCGCCAAAAGAGGAGGTCGGGGCGGATGGGTCAAACAAACACAGGACTTCCACCATGTGAAACCAAAAGTCAACGTTGACTAATTTTAATTAACGTCCGTAACATAAATAACGTAACAAACATACTTATTTTAAGCCAATCCATGATGTTTTACTAAACCTAACTAAGTACTTCAGTTGCCTAAACATAACAAAGTAGTTTTGTTGCCTTTTGTTTCGCTTTGTTTAATGTACAACGTTAACCACGTGTTTAAAACTGTTTAAAACTGTGACCGAAAATTTGTTTCTCTCGAAACATAATTGAGAATGCAGTTAGGTTGTATGGGAACATATTACATTTTGTAGGAAACAGGGTTGGATTGTTCACAAATGTGCACTTTAGTATACGTGCATTTTTTTGGTTAAAGCTAATGTCAGTCAGCTATAGTGTTTAAGATACCATATATATGATGATGCATGCGACATTATGTTAATTCCCTGTTTGTTTTTATGAATAGATTATGCCATTTCAAACTGATACTATGTAAAGGGACGTGTAATATTTCAATTTATCTGAAAATCACCATATTTGGCTTTTTTTGTTAAATACCTGAAACATAACTCAGCAGAAGAGATGCTATGAAAACAACACTGATATAATTATCACCTTTTAAACTGATGTGGCAATTTTGTTTGAAAACAGCTGTTTATTTATACTTCTAGCAGATATGGAGCAACCTAAGCATTCATTTGATGTTGTGTTTCTGGAGTCCGATGAATATAACTCATATATTCACCCTCCCCTTATCTGTTTTTGGTCTCCACCAACAACTGAGAAAAATATCTGGCTATTTAGCTGCTAAATGCTCCACCACGTTTACAATAGTCACCAACTGCCGTGTGGTGCTGGGCAGGTAGTACAGTGGGGGTTTTTGGTGAGCTATTTTGCTGAAAACAGCTGCAGGCTGTGATATTAAAGAGGGCGGTTACATTTAACTAAGACACTAAAGTCGGAAAACCAAAACAATGAGCTGAAAGATGCCGAAATGCTCAGTAGAGCTGAGAGGAACTGCAGAGTTGGTTGATAATTCATCACTACGAGTTACACCTTTCACATTACACGCTGTCATTTGAGTGGCAATAAAACAGAGGCCCTGCTCATCGGCTCCAAAACAACCTCTCAAAAGCACAAAACAACACTGCCCCAAACCTCTTAATTGATGGCTTACCCGATCCATTCTCCACCCATGTCAAGAGCCTTGGGGTCACCCCTGGCAGCACCCTCTCCTTTGCACCCCACATAAAGAAACGTCACTCGGACTGCTTTCTTCCACCTCCGCACCATCTCCAGACTCCGCCCATTCCTGTCTCATCCCAGCACAGAAATCCTGGTCCACGCTCTCTGGCTTTCCCACCAAATTGCTCAACAGACTTCAAATCATTCAGAACTCCGCCGCCCGGATCATCACCCGCACCAGATCCTCCGACCACATCACCCCCATTCTCATCCAATTAAACTGGCTCCCCATTCAATACCGGATTGACTATAAAAACCTCCTGCTCACCTACAAAGCCCTCCACAACCTTGCCCCCACCTTACCTCACTGACCTCCTTCAGGAGTATTCCCCCTCCCCTCCCGTTCCCTGCGCTCATCCTCAGCTGGTCTTCTGACCACCCCCACCTCACGCCTCAGCACCATGGGAGCTAGGGCATTCAGCTGCACTGCTCCCAGGCTCTGGAACTCCCTCCCTCCTCACATTCGGCAGTCTGACACCGTTACTACATTCAAATCCCACCTCAAAACTCACCTGTTCAAACTGGCCTAGTCACTGTAGTTTCCATCAGTCCATGCATAAATGTGTCTTTGTCATGTATGACTGTTTTTATCTGTTTTTTATCTTAGTAAGGTGTCCTTGGGTGTCTTGAAAGGCGCCACCAAATAAAATGTATTATTAGTATTATTCTTAGTAATTGTTAATATAAAAAATAGAGATTAAAGCAGTTTTAAATGATTAAAAATACTTTAAAATGCTTACATTACAGTTAAACTGTCAGCAAATCCATCCCTCCATTTTCCATATCACTTGTTGCCTTCAGTGCCTTAGGGGGCTTTAGCATATCCCATCATGCACTGGGTGAGAACCACCCTGGACAGGTTGCCATGTCTATCACAGTGCTAACACATATAGACAGACAAACACATTCACACCTACAGGCATTTCCGAGTCTCCACTTCATATAACCTGCATGAGGAAACTGGAGCACAAATAGATGCAGACATGGGGATGATATGTAAAAAAAATCCACACAGAGCCTATGTGTGTACGATCCACCCCTGCATGTATTACATATATTTTCCTATACTTCTAGATGCGTATTTGTAGTTTATTTTATCTAAACTCCATGGAATCTGAAGTTCCGCACACTGAGCACATAGATTACATTGTCTTTCTCCGTCTCTCTCTGCATGTCTGCAGCTTCACTGCACCTTAATCCTCCAGCTTTTTCACTCTCTTTCCTCGAAGCACCTATCTCCTTCTCCCCTCACTCCCCCGAGAACCACTATCTGTCTCCCTCTATCCTGGAGCCTTTCTCTAACTCCGTCTCATTCTCTACTCTCATCACTAAATAATTCCTTACAGAGGAAAATCTAATCAAATCTGAGTGAGAGTGAGAAAAGCAGAGGTGGGAAGAAATTTTGTGTGTGAATCCGACTTGGAGAGGGGACTAAAAAAAAAAAAAAAGACAGAATCAGAAAGCAGCCACATTGGCAGTGTGTGAGGGGGTAGTGAGAGAATTGCAAGTGCATTAGCAGTCAGAGCACTTAGTGTGAGGAATCCATTCATTATTCATTAGCTAATTCACCATGTATAGTAATTAAAATCAGGGCCTGCTCCAAAATGGAAAGAGCTATGATAGACTGGTTTTTCTATGTACAATATTTAAGAGGGCTGTTTTTCAGTACTCATGCTCTAGGGTTTTATAAATCATGTTTACCTGTTTAAAGGGTTCAACTTGCTGTCAGACACTTCTAGTGAACTAGGGTGACATCTTTCTGACACGAGAATGAACCCAAAATAGAAATATGCAAATGTGCAACATGACCTATGAATAACAAACAAAAACACATTACCTATTCATTATACAGTATATGTGAGGAAATCGCTAATTGAAAAAAACACATGTACATGTACATTTAACAATCAAAGTACATGTAACTCTTGCATATTTACATATTTCTGAGGAAGATATGTCAACTGATTTAGGCTATTAGTATTTGTTAATGATTAAGATATTATTTTTAAACCTTAAATACATTTGTCAAACATCTATAAACATTACATAGATCGATATTTGTAACACTTTGTTAATGGTTAATAATTGGTTTGTAAACCATCTATAAACATTGTTTGGATGGCTATTATAAAGATGCAATTGATGATTATAATACCTTGTTAATTTTTTAATAAATACTTTGTAAAGCATCTTTTAACATTATTTAGATATATAATTAATACGTTGTCAATGGTTAATAGTTGGTTTCTGGTCCATCTATCTATCTATCGAATGTTTATAGATGTTTGACAAACAGTTTCTTAAAGTTTTACAAATCATCTGGTCATCATTAACAAATACTTAATATAGTATATAAAATGTGATATTACTTTCAGCATATTGTAATTCAAGTGTTCTGAGAGATAACTAGACTTTTGCACCTCCTCATGGCTCTGTTTTCAGGCTTTAAAAAAAATCTAGCCCGTGACGGGAGACTTTGGCCAATCACAGGTCATTTCAGAGAGAGAGCATCCCTATTGGCTGTGCTCCGGCTGGTGGGCGGTGCTTGGTATTTCCTCAACTGATCTCAACATGGCTGCCAGATCACAAACTTTCTCGTTTTACAGCTAAACAGTACACTACAAGATGTTTCTGAAAACATTTGAGGCGAGAAATAGTCATTACAGTAACAGAATATTAATTCATATTTGATCAGCCCTGCCTAGTTTGACCGTTTGATCGGAGTTTGAGAGTGATTGACAGCTGCTCAGAGATGGCAAGGCTCCAGCTCGGCTCTGATTGGTTGTTTTCCTCTGGTCTGTGATATCCTGCAGATGCCATTAGGAGCAACGGAGGACACAGAGGAAAATGATTTTTTTCAGATTACCTGTCTCATGCACTACTGTCAGGATATAGTGACCGTTTTATAAAAATAACTTTTTTTCAAATATATTTGCTCCATTTCTACCCACTGCAGCTTTAATTAATTATCAATTTACTATTTATAAATAATGTTTAGTATAAAGTGTTACCAAATACATATGTCATGCCCCATTTAAAAAAAAAAAAAAAAAAATGTTTATTTGATCCTGAATACATTACGAGACCAAAATAATGCCATGTCAATTAATAGCAAACTAAAATAGGGCGTGCTGATCATCCCTCTGTTCAGTCTGCGGGGAAAATAGAGGTGCTTGTTTGAGCTATATTTGAACAACAAAGTTTCCTGTTTTGGCCTTGTTCTGACAGCAGTGGTAAAGGTTGGAGTCAAAATAATCCTACAGTGTGTGAGTGTGTCTGTGATGTGCCGGTTTATTCCGACCAATAGACTAATTGTCTCTCTGGCAGGTGGTTCAGATCAATGGATATATCCTCCAGCTTCTTTTTTTTAATTATTATCTGTTGACTACAGTTAAAAATCTCCCTCTGGGTAGCTTGTGTGTGTGTGTGTGAGTGTGAGAGAGATTATCCAGGCTCCTCATTTATGAAACAAGACTAATGTTGTAGGGGATCGATCCAGAATCCAACCGGAATACAGATGTGCAACAAGCCCCGTAAAGATACTCAAATCATTTGAACCATCTGCACATAATGTATGTTAATCTATACGTTAATCGCCTTTTAACACAAAAGTAGTCTACATTAACAATACAGCAATACGATAACGGCCTCTGATTACCAATTTAGAAGACATCCTAAACCTAAAATAACTCTTAATTTGCAACATTTATTGTTCTTCATTGACAATTTCTACCATAGAGTAGCAAGTCAACATATATCCAGGTCATGAAAACTTTAACATTTGCTGTGCAAGCACTCAGTGTCTCGTAGGTCTTGTAGAAACGAAAACTCTTGTTCAGCACAGAAAATGATGCTTCTGCTTTTCTTGGAGCAGCAACAGCAGCTTTTTTTGTAATAAACAGTGGAATACCTGGGCAGTTGGCATGAGCAGCGACAGCCATGTGACTGAACAAACAAAGGAAATGCCACCTATAGATAATCAAATCACACCAAATGTAAGGAAAGGGATACATAAATTGAAATATCTTTCTGCAGGCCAAAAGTAAAGTGAAGATTGGTATTGCCGTCCAAAGATGAAATAAGTATAAAGGGGACAATGATGGACAAAACAGACTCTTTTTGGACGAAGCAATGGTAATTTATCATCAAAGCTGCCGCCAAAATAAAATGAAGAAAAAATCTCATCACATTTGGACAGAGGAAGCGTCTCCTAAACAGCAGCAAGCCACTGCTGTGTTAACAGAAAGCTGTATTTCACAGCATTACATTGTCTGCCTCTTTTTTTCCCCCATTTACAGACAAACTGTACAAACAATTCCTTCTAATGGAGTGGTGCAGGGATGACGTATTTTTGTAGGCCAACCCGGAAGTTAGGATCGTACGGGTTCCCTCGACAAAAAAACAATGAGATTTTTCCATTGGGTTTTGGATTATTGCAGAAAATAAGCTCTGTGGCAAACAAATGTGTATGATACTTACACGTTTTGTTTTGTAGGATAATCTCCACAAATGAACACCGCTTTTATGATTTTTTAAGTGTGAATGCAATCGCCAGAAATAAAAAGCTAACGTTAGGCTACAAACGACGGTCGCATGAACGCGAGTACACACAACGAGGCTGTAAAGGCGGACGTGTCTGCATGATGACATGTAGTAGTCTTGTGTTAACCACATACCTTATTTCAGGCATCTCACCAAAAACCCATTGACTTCCAGACGAGGGAACCAGAAGTGCTAAAATGCTAACTCCTTTCCGGGTTTTAGGACTCATTCCTGCACCACTCTATAGGAAAGAGTAATGAGTTTGTGCATGGCAGCATCATTGATCTGTCAGCTCTCACATCTTTCCCAAATCCTGAAGAGCAGCAGAGAAACAGCAGTTTGTTCTTTACAAATTGTTCTGGAGTGATGCTCTGACTGTCGGAAAAAGCATCTTCATCTTCATCTTGTTTCTGATGATGAAACACATTCTCACTCCCAACTCATCAAATACCGCCGCTTGGTCAGTTCCCCTTGGCACCGGGTGCACGGCGTACCCCTCTTGTGTTACTTTTGGACGTGTCAGGGACGGCGTGTCAAAATGCGCATGTTACATCCAGAGTGTCCTTTCAAAATAAACTTCCGTTTTCACAGGAAGTTAGGTCTAGGCAACAAAACCACTTAGTTAAGGTTAGGAAACGGCAAGGAGGGTGGAAAGAGATGTCACGTGTCATCAATGCGTCATATCTTTTGGGTACAACACGTGCAGTAAAATTTGGTCTGCGCTCACCAACATTTTGCTAATCGCAACGCACGGCTGCAGCTCTAGTTACACTGTGCATGTGTCATACCCCAAAGCTCAAGACCCGTGTCCCAGCCTCTTTCAATAGACCTTGGGAAACAGTAACAGTTGACGTTAACTTCACTGACTAGCGACTCACGTTAGTCCCGTGACTGACGACACAAACGAGTCACGTGACTAACGACTGAAGTGACAAAATAAGTCAACGTTACTTTTAGTTTCACACGGGACACGAACAGCGGTCTCCTGGTTGAAAGTATTGTGTTTGATTGACCCATCCACCATCCCTCCCGCCCGCCCTTTGCGGACTCTCACTTCATTAATACTACGTCACTTTCTCCGACCGTCGAATAACGCCGCGGGTGGGTTTACGTTTGAGTTAGTTGTCAGTATCGCTAAAGGGTGCCCCCGTGCGTCGGTTTCCGATGCCGAGGGGCGCTGCTCAATCAGCGGTATTGGACGAGTTGCGAGTAAGACCGGGTTGGATGATGTGATAATAGAAAAGGTCAAGACAAAATCAAACAGGCCTTTTAGTCACATGATACAGCATTTTCCTATGAGTTGTCGATAAAAACTCAACAATGTAATTGCTGTTCATTGCTCTTTTGTTGCTCTACATGTTATTCTTGTTTCAATACTTTTGCTAAGAAAAAACTGCATATTATGTAATTACATAGCCACATCCATAGCAAGTCCCACTACTGACAACCAAGCCAACCAAGTTCCTAATATCATGTGAGCATGGGCAACAATTGCTTTGTCACCTTCAAACAAATAATTATTTAGTACAAAGAAATTATGGAAATCTGCAGACTTGTTTCTCTTTCACCAGTCTTCTGTGTGATTTTGGACTCAATCTACACCGTATGTTACAAGAGATGGCTAATTCGCTAGCTTCTTTATTGTGTACATTTGGTATCTACATATGTTTGAATTTACTGAATAGCAGACGTTCTTGAGTCCCCACTTTGTACTTTGATTTGTACCAATTTGAAACATTCAAATTTAATGCAATGTATCGAGCTGGGCCTATATCAACATAACAGAATTAATATGATGAATGGAATCATGTGCAGCCCTGTGTAGTTTTGAAGCTAGCATCTAGTAGCCATTGGTTGTTCTCCATTTTAAGGCACACATATTTTCTCAGCCACAAAAGTTCATAAATAAATGAATAACTTAATACAAAATGGTCTGCATAAGGGCTGCAACTAACAATTATTTCCATTACAGTTAATCTGCAGATTCATTTTTTTGATTAATCAATATTTATTTGGTCTATAAAATGTCAGAAATTGTGAAAAATTCCCATCACAATTTTTCTTGTTTTGTCTGACCTACTCTCCAAAATTTAAAGATGTTCAGTTTAGGATCACAAGACGAAAAAACAACACTAAAATCATCACATAAGAGTAGCTGGAAAAAGGAAGTGTATTTTTCTTAAAAAAAAAAAAAAAAAGAGATTATTTTACTAAACAGGTGCAGATAATTTTTCTGTCGATTGAGTAATAATTTCAGCTCTAGTTTGCACCTTCTCCTGGGATCTCTGAATGAAGAGTTCCAGCTTTATATTTATTAATTAAACCTTTATTTCTACATGGAATATTGCATGTGTAGATTTTGTATACTGGATTTCTTGCTGTATGCGAAAGAGCTCACTCCATAAATGAGGAGGAATAAATTATTTATTGAGCGTTTTATATCAAATGCCAATCAGCGTTCTGTTTTGTAGCAGTTCATGTTACAAATTCACAAACGCTTTTATCCTTCATATTCATTTTATTCAGAGTGAATTGTTTCTTCAATTAACATATCCGGTCTTGTGTCACAATTTTAAGTGGATGAAAGCGACTAGCGGATGAGTGAATGGAAGATAGAGGGAAAGCGACAGATGTTGGCTGTAGTCACTGTTGCTCCTCTCTCTCTGCCCTGGTGTAAAAGTGGGTGTTCATCCCCTGAATACAGATGGCATTACACAAGCAATCCTCTAAACGGCTGAGAGACGCAAACATGCTGCTGTCTGGAATGGCCTGCGTCTATCTGCGGCGCCTTTTGCAAAGCCAAACACCTTTGTTAATCTCACAGCCAAGAGCCTCAGTTTAGGATACGGTTCAGAAGACGTGTCATATTACCTTTTACTTACACTTAGTTCTCTAGTAAATGTCTTGCATCGGTTTTTCTATTTTCTGTGATGTCAGTGAGAAGAGGGGACAGGCACTAAGTTATGTAGAAAATTGGAGCGACTCTTTGAAGCTGCCTGACGGTAGTCTCCACTGAAGAATCAATGCGTAATGGAAAATATTGCTTGAACGCACAATCATCTTAATAAAATTGAATTTTGGTGTGGCGTCTCTCCTCTTGGTCCCCTCCCTCGTGCCTCGGTGGAAGATTGGCCTGAACTTGTGACAATTAACCTTGAACACCGTGGGGGAAAGTAAAGGAAGGAGCCCACAAGATTTTCAATAATTAAATTATCCTTCCTGTTGCACATCCCGAAGTCCAAGGCCACATCCTCTGCCTCCCCAGTCACTGATAGATCAGGTCTTTGTTGTGCAAATTCCTATTCACCGTATCTTACCTTACCATTCAGACATCGTTACTCTACAGAGAGCTGCACCTGAATATGCAACTACTTTATAATTTAATACATTTGACATGCTACTGGTTATCCATTGTTCCACTATGTTAGCAAAGGCAACTGCTCAGGCAACTTACTATGATTACATCTGTGTAACTTGACATGTGAAATCAGGTGCAAATTGGTTTGAGACTCATTAGAGGTTGTTGCAAAGAGGGATGGAAACTGTGTGACACATGTGAAAACATATATATATTTTTTTTAATTTCCTGCACAGTTCCTTTTATATTAACATTATTTTGTTTAGGAATATACTTTAACCAACCCAATCGTCAGAAGAAAATGTTGGCGGTGGACGTTTTTGCAAACCACGGATACCTTGAATGGCGATGTTTCTGAACCAAAAATACGTTTCATATCAGCCTCGTATCACGCTTGCAGAAATGCAATGCCACGTGGTTAACGTTGCGAAACGATTGGTTAGGCTTAGGCAAGAAAACTACTTGGTTAAGGTTAGTAAAAAGATCATGGTTTGTGTTCAAATAATCATGTAACAACATAACAGCTAACGTAACAACCGTAACTACGCAACAAAACCACTATAGTTAGGTTTAGGAAAGAACTACATGGTTGGGCTTAAAACTGCTACAGTTGGTACAGTGAAAATGACACAGAACGTTTTGAACACGGGACACGAACAAACCGCTGATTGTAGCGTGACACACGGGACACGAACAGCGGTCTCCTGGATGAAAGCCCGTCCAGTGTGTCTCTTTTCGCTATTTAAACTAAGTCACTTGCTCTGACCGAATACAAAAACGTCAACATTCAACGTATCCCTGGTTTGCTGAAACGTACAATGCCAACATTTTTTCCTGGCAACAGGGCTGCTTTAACATTAATTTATTTTTATTCAGAATTACACATGTATTGCACACGCCAGTAGGTGGCAGAGTAAGCACAAATAGAGAAGACCAGTTGCAGTAGATAGTCTGAGCCCGTGGAAGTGTGTGACTGGTGGTGCTGTACTAAGAGTTTGTATGTTTTGCTAAGTTTTGTTGGCGAAATACTAAAAGGGAGTGTTTTTCTACACCACTAATGTCATCACACTCTGAATGATGTCGTGATTGATTTGTCTTAAGAGCAGTGGCCATTCAGGAACCAGTGCCATGGGGCAACCTGCTGTTCAGAGTTGGTGCCATGGTTGAGGGCAAAGGTAGGAGTATTCATAATATGACTTATGATTTGGTAGGAAACCTTGGTGGACACAATGACAGTTCTAGAAGCACAGGCGGAGCCCTTTACTGGACTCTATGGGTAATACTCTCCTCCAATCACGAGCACGCATTCGGCCACTGGAAATTTGCATAAGCGGTACCGTCCAATCAGGACGCTCCAACTTGAATACACACGGACCCCACAGGCAGCACACACCGCTGTCTGCTATCCTACACCCCCTTCAGCGAGCGGCGTAGGAGCGTCAGTGACGAATGCACGCCCCACAGCGACATAACATCGACCCAATCACATTGATCCTGACGGGCTAGAGGTAAGTCGCCACAGCCCACCAACTTCTTTATAACCTAGGCCGCCACAACGGAGAAGTAGGGGGCCCCAGCAAACCCAGTTAGTACAAAACTGAACTGAGTAGGACCATGGCCTAACCCTACAGGGGTCAAAAAGAAAAGCAGTAGACATCCTGCACACCACATTCCTCTGGTCATCAAGGAGCACGGGAGCATTTAGGTGTATCATGCCCAGAGCCCCAAAAGGATCATTCATCAAGGCCTCAAGCACCAATGGCAGTCCCCACTGTGGGGAAGAGGCACGCATCACTGGCAATACATCCTCCAAACACTGCAAAAAGGTAGAGAATAGAACCAGCTGCACAGGATAGGGGATCTAACCTCTTTTCCTCGCTCCAGCTTTGGAACCTTGATCACTTTGCCTTGTAACCTTGAGCGGCGACGTGGGGCTACCAGAATGAACAACAACTGCTTCTGCCTCACTCTCTCTAACAGGGGAAGGGTAAAGGCGTAAAACAGCTTTCTTGAGCCATGGCAAATGTGCATATGCGTATACCCCCCAGGGGTGGCCATCTTGCTGTGCCAGGGGAGAACCATAGCAGGCAGGTGTTGCATCGGATGGCGAACAGATCCACCTCAGCGCCCTGAACCAGGAATGTGGAGAGCCTTCAGAAACAGTAGGTGCTCTGAGGCCCAGAACCAGAGGCTCTCCACCATCCTCAACAGAGCAGCAGACTGACCTCCACCCTGCCTGTTTATATAGGCCATCATGGTGCGGTTGTCGGTCCTCACCAACACATGCCTCCCCCGTATCAGGGGCATGAAGTGATGGAGGACCAAGAACACCACCTGTAGCTCGAGGAGGTCCATGTGTCGGTCCTGCATCGGGGCCACACATCACCTACCACCCTCCCCAGGCCTCATATCCCTCCCGACCCGTCAGGGATGTAACAGTGAACACCATGACGTAGGAGGTCACTCGTCCCAGCGGTGTTCCCTGCAACAGGTGTTGTGGGGGACCCCCAGTATCGCAGGTCGTCCGGTACTGAGGTAGGAATGGTAACCAAGCAGCGCTTGTGCTTCCTGGCAACCAAGCGAACGCTGGCACACCACCTCTGGCAGGCGCCGCATGTGCAGGAGCCCCAGTGCTACCACCGGATGTGCAGCTGCCAGGAGTGGCAACTGTGAATCTCGTTGTATTTAATACGATGACAATAAAGCTTTCTATTCTATTCTATTCTATAAACGGAAGGCTGGCCCATGGGAGACCAACACGAAAAGGGAGAAACAGGTCCTGGATCTCTGCTGAGAGCTAATCTATGTCCTCCTTCCAAACCCCTCCCACCCATCCTTAGTTTGTCATTTTTGCTCTTTAAACAACGTCACCACACTCCCGATGCACTTTCTCTGAGCGTTTACTGTTGCCGTGGATGGGTTATCATTGTAGTTAATGGAACGCCCGGTGCGTCTCATACAGGCGCTAAAGTGTGCCTCGTGATGCGGTTTCCAATGCCGATGGCCGTGACAAAGCCTCAGTGTTTGACACCCTGGGAATGAGAACGGGCTGGCTCACTGGCTTGTTTTTTGTGGATGCGGGGGGGCCGCCGCAGCCATACTGGCTCGCCGCGGTGGTCATCATCAGCAGGAAGCCCCGGCGGAGAGATGTTGGTGGTGGACTTCCGCAGGACGCTGATGAACCGAACCCCGATGAGATGTCGTACTTACCATCATCTGCAAACGGAGCCATTGTACCAGCGGGGATGACCGGGGGGGCGGTGGCGGAGATTGTTGGCTGGAGCGGGGGGCCTCGACGTCATCGATCTCAAGCTCCAGCTCACATTGAAGCCTTATGCAAGGTCTGCATTTATTTGGATAGGCACGTCTTGATTGGCCGGCTACAATTATGCACATTTTCAGTGGGCGAATGCACGCTCGTGATGGGAGAAGAGTATTACCCATAGAACCCAGTAGAGGGCTCCGCCTGTGTGTGTTAGAACAGATTTTGATGGATAATTTCAGAGCTCTGGAACAGCTGCCATGAGCAACGAGAGCCCAGTGAGTGGCATGTTCATTCATTCAGGTTGAGGAGTGCATTCACTCAGTCAGGTATAGGAAGGTTTCATGTTCATGTCTGAGTGAAGCAGAGAGCTGCCAATCATTCACTGAACAACCTACTTGACAAAACACTTGTCTCAAGCTAATGCCTATTGATCACCATGAGCGAGGCGAAATTGTGGGCCATGCTGGCATGGATCCACTCTGAGGTAAACAAACCATTACAGTACAACAACAACAACACACACACACAAAAACAGTTGAGGTGGCTGACTCAAAGTCTGCGTCAAGCGAACATTTCTGTTGTAGCATTGGTGCAATTACTTCCTGTGGGGCTTGTTTGAAAAGAAAATGCTGGATGATTTGTTTTGTGAGGTAGAAGCATTTCAAGCAAGTAAAATTAGTACTTGAGGTATGAAATTATATTGATTACCGTTCATATTTTGGTCAGTAACCACACCTGATTTAATTTGCAATCGACCTCAGACAAAGGGGTCTGTTCAAATAGATTTCAGGCTCACAAAGTCATTGAATTGTGATGGTGACCTTCAGTTTAGGGATCAACTCTGGATATAGATAAGACCCACTGTTGTGTGAAACACTCTGATCACCTAATGTGCTATAAATCCACACCATTACAGTAATTGACCAACCGCATTGTAATCACAAAAAAATACTGTACTTTCCCATTTGGCTAATGTAAATTAAGTGCTTTTAAATTTGATTGTTAACTGAAGTCAAAGGTAATTTCTAGCAACACTGAGCATACTGTATAAATTAAGACTGACTATGACAGTATTCTGTTGGTCTTTTTTTCCCCTTTCTACTGACCACATGTGATTTCTTCAGCTGTGATACTATCTACACTGTGCATTTAGTGATTTAATTCTTATTGCTATGTATATGCCTACACAAAATCAAAGCAGGCTTGAAGGTTAACAAGGTTTTCTTTCATCCTACACACTGTTTACACACACACACAGTCACTCACTCACTCTCTCTCACACACACACACACACACACACACACAGTCGGTTACACGTGTACAGGTGTCTCATGGGGCCTCCTAGCAGTGCTACCCTTTCCTCTGGATATGCTCAAACAGAATATACGAGCTTGAGGGCTTGGACGAGGGCCAGGCTTGTCTCCTCGATTTTGGGTCATAAACGCGGCCTCTGCCCAAGGACTGCAGGGCCTTTTAAAACAGGGCTCAGCTTGATTGGACACACTTCTGTTGCTCCGTCCCGACTGCTAGCATGCCAGCTGATCAGAGGGGCAGAACAAAGCCGGTCTCTTACAAGCCGGTCGCCTCTCAACCTCTCGTACAGTAAACAGGATATATATAAAAAAAAAAAAAAGACTGTCTTCGGTTCACTACTGCTGTAAGGACAGCAGCCCAGAATTGTGTACCAAAAAAAAAAGAGTGAGATATATTAAGCTTTAGCAGCTCATTTCAACAGGGAACACGACACCGGGAACAGTGATAGAAGCAAAAATTTAGAGTTGTGCATCCGGCCAAAAAAAATGTGAGTTTCGAGTGAAAGTTAGGTTTAGGAGTCCCTAGCATTCTGCATACGGCCTTGCTCACACTGGTGTTTTGAACGTCTAATTCGTTCATGAATAATACAACATGAACCATTTGGCTCATGAATATGAAATAGATGGAACCACAGGCTCTCCCCATAATCAACAGTCGACACACACAGCCCGTCGTCAGCTCTCTAGCTCTGCAGCAGCATTTCCTCTAGTGCATTTAGCCAATCACAGCCGATCATAGCCTTAGCAGAATGTTAGTGTTGGTACAAACTGTCCGTGAATAATGTGTGAATACAGCGTCTTCCGTCGCCAAGGATATTTTAGTGGATCACAAGCGTTCTCCCTCTCCTTCTGTCGCTAGTTTTTCACTCTCTCTCATCTTCATGCACAGACAAACGGTATTTACAGTGTGACAGCCCTAATTCCCTAGAACACCAACTTCCTCTAACATGGAGCAAAAAAAAAAAATGTGATTGTAATGTTTTATTTACTGCTGTTGGATAAACAGTGTGCTCTCTGTAGAAACAACAGTGAAACACGATGCGGAGCCGAACAGCTAATGCACCAACAATCTCTGCCCATCCGTTTACCCCGCCTCAAGCCACATGGCTCTGCTCCAACATGGCCATATGCCCCTTAGCCTAGCTGCTCTACGCTATATTAAATGACTCATGATACAGAGTCTACATATCATCACTACTCAAGAATGAGAGACCACGTCTGGAGGATACTGCTGGAAAATCTGGTGACGAGAGATATGGATGCTTGTCTGGCTCAAGTCATAGTTTCAGTGAAATGAGATGTCAATTGCACAACAATTTTTTACTGCCATCATCATTTGGTCTGTTGACTACAGTGTTTGAAGAAGTACTCAGATATTTTACAAGTAGGTAAAAGTAGCAATACTACAATGTAAAAATACTCAGTATACAACAAGAAGTCCTGCATTCAAAATTGTACTCAAGGAAAAGTACCAAAGTGTTAACATCAAAATATACTTAAAAGTACCAAAAGTAAAAGTACTCTTATGCAGAACGGCCCATTTCAGAATAATATATATTATAGTCTTGGATTATAATTATTGAACCATTAATGTGTTCATCTCTTTAATGTAGCAGCTGATAAAGGTGGAGCTCATTTTAATTACTTTATATACTGTTATGTACCTCAATCTACAATAATACATCGTAGTTTGATGATTATTTTGTATTAATAATCTAAATTTGCAAAGTAACGTGTAACTAAAGCTTCCAAATAAAAGTAATGGAGTGAAAACTACAATATTTACCTCAGAGATGTAGTGGAGGAGAAGTATAAAGTAGCATAAAATGAGAACAACACAAAAAAAAAACCCACAAACTTCAAAATTGTACTTAAGTATATGCTTGATTTAATGTACTTAGTTACATTCCACCACTTGTTGACTATTTTCGTGATAAACTGATCAATGATTTTTTTAAAAAGAAATATCAGAAAATTGTGACCCAAAGAGTCGATTTACAATCATATGTTACAACAAAGATCATCAAATATATATTGACATTTACCAAGTTGAAACCAGAGCACGTTTAGTATTTTTGCTGGAAACATGACTGAAATTTCTTCTCTGTCATTTTTCTGTTGATCGATAATTGAATGAGTGTTTTGATTACAGCTGAAATGTCAAACATTGTATGGTTTCAGCTTCTTAAATTTGAGGATTTTATGTTTTTCTTTGTCTCATAGGAAAGCAAACTTAATTGGGCAAAAACAAGCAATTTGAAGCTTTAGAATATTACACTAAATGATAAATCGATCTGAATTGATAATGAAAATAATTGTTAGTTGCAATCAGGACAGGCATTTCCCAGAGGCCATGAGGGAATTAAAATAATTGTTTTATTTTATGGCCTTTCTGCCCTTGCATTTGGCCTTTGTTCCCTCAAATTGACGACACCAAAAGCCAAGTGACCTCGCTCTCAAAAATGATGAAATTCCAGGCCTGTTTGCAATCCTCGTTGTGAATATGATCTACTGAGAATGCATCATTAAAATATAATGCTACTTAAATGTTTCCATTTTTTAGTTAATTTGAAAAGTCCATTATATTAACACAACAATACTGTACATGGCTGTCAAGCTGAAAACAAGGCTCTTAGTTTCCTTTTCAGTGCCTGAAAAGTTTGAGTCAAAGCCCTTCCAAGGGCTTGCTTTCACCTACACTAGGGTTGAACTTGACGTATCAAATGGCAGAATACTCATATTTGGTGTAGGTTGGACTCTGCTGTGTAGTTGTGTCTTGAAGCAACAAAAGCAGGAGCTGTTCAGACTTGTTGGTGGGTGGCTCACAATACAGATTCATCGTGCAGTGTAAAGATTTGATTATCTTTCCTCTGCGGGTCTCTAATTAGCTCCATGAGTCAAACCACAAAGTTGAAGGGAGGTGTAGCCATGCTGGTGGTATGGGTAATCATTATCTGACTTTTCCTATAGCGCCATCATGAGATTGCCTTTGTGGTTTTGATTGAAATGTCTTGCCAACTATTGGATGAATTGCCATGAAATGCAGGCATTCATGTTCCCCTCAGGATAAAAGCTGTTTGTCCTCTAATAATCCATCTAGTGGCAAAATTTTAATTAATCCAATACTGCAGTTTATGGCCAAATACCTGCAAATCTCATGAAATCCCATTACCCTGAGCTGTACTTTGTGTTTAGTGCTGATAAGCAAATGTTACCATGTTAACACGCTAAACCAAAATGTTGAGCATAGTAAGCATTGTGCCTGCTAAACATCAGCGTGAGCATTGTCATTATGAGCAATGCTGACTTTAGCATTTAGCACAAAGCACCACTGTGCCTATAAGTGCAGTCTCACAGAGCTGCTAGCAAGTCTGTGGACTCTAAATCGTGTTAATGTTCAAATGCTCAAAATGACTACAATGCATCTGTGGAGGAAGTTGGGGAAAAACTCTTTCAAACCCATTATATTAACACAACAATACATGGCCGTCAAGCTAAAAACAAAGCTCTTTTTCTTTTCAGTCCCTGAAAAGTTGACATTTAGGCTAAGAGATACAAAGTTTTCACCGAAAGCCAAGGTCAGATTGTATTTTATCAGGTATAATGACACTGTACTTTGACCTTCCTTGCACTCTCGTTGATACTCTTGTCAGTGAGGAAAGAACAGTAAATAAAAGACTGATTCTGTAGCCTGACTGGACAAATAATGTGTGTATTCCTGTATCCAGCACAGTGGTGCATCCTTAACCAATCAGATGACAGGACCTGCTAATAAAAAAACACTGCAGGTAGGATTGTCAAGCAGTGCTACTGTCTAATATTATTAACTGGCCCTTATTATTAGTCGTTGGTGTGAATGAGGTAAAGACTCGGGACTCCCCCCTCATTATGTGTCCGTATTCCCTGCCTGGATAATTAAAGTCCAGGCAGCAGGTGCTAGTTAGACAAGCTTGCAAATTTAGCTTCAGCTGTGTATTCTCAAAGACAATAAAAGGAAGTGCATAACGCTTGCTGAGCTTCAGGTGCGACAAATAATTAAGTTTTTGCCACTTTTGATGATTGAAGCGGTTATTGAAAAATATATACAAACACATTTGAGAAGCAGGTACTAGTGAATGTTTGGTAGTTTGGATCTTCTTCTTTTTTTCTTTTTTTTTTCGCTAAACGCAAACGTTATTGTGACTAAACCAGACGGTTCGTTAAAACAGAACCATCTTTCAAAAAAAAAAAAAAATACTTGGCAGGTGATTAGATGAACCATTTGTCAATCAAGCGCTTGCCGAAGCCAGTCGGGAGAAGAGCGAAAACATCTTTTCCATCAAGGAAAGCCTTCAGTGCCATTCTTTTCTCTTCTTTGAATGAAGGAATACTCTCCAGTTCTGATAGAACTGATGCTATTGCAGCATCTATGCTAACCTCTTTAGGACATTGTTGAACATTGTTGTTGGTGTTTTTTTGGGGGGGTTTTGCATGTCGCGTCACACACACATAATCCACGCCCATAGCTGCCAGTAGCTCCTCACAGGACACTGATTGGTCTGTGCACTGGCTTGCTAGACACAAGCCCATTACTTGAAGCCTGACAAGATAGATTTTCATATGATATGCGATCCAGTGATTCTCGCGCGACATCGCGAGAATCAAGCTGCCGTACAAGCTAAGCCTTTTTGAGCCATGCACATGATTCTAGATATACGTTATGTGCTGAGGTTTGGACTTGTCTGTGTTTGAGATTTCTGCCGCCATCCAGTTAATTGGAGATAAATGGAATTTCCTTTGTAGTTATCGAAGCATTGAAAAAGCACATTAGAAAAAAAACTCAACAGCAATGTGTCTTTCCAGAAACAATTTTCCACTTAGTCGTGGATAACCTACAGATGTATCATATTTCTACTCTGCTACTAATACCGTCTTATTGTCATATTATTTATTTTGTGGCATATTTCATTTCCCAGTCTGTATTGTGCATGCTTTAGTCAGTATTGAGACATTTGTATTAATAATGTTATATGGAATAACAAAATTGTGCCTAGTTGGGTCTTTTGCAATCCTGATCCTGCGGATTGGCTGATCTAGAAATTTTTTTTAAAGGAAGGTAGTGTGTAACATTTAGGGGGATCTATTGGCAGAAATGGAATATGATATTAATAAGTATTTTTTCTTTTGTGTATAATCACCTGAAAATGAGTATCGTTGTGTTTTTCTTACATTAGAATGAGCCGTTTATATCTACATACGGAGCGGGTCCTCTACAGGGAGTTGGCCGCCATGTTTCTACAGTAGCCCAGAACGGACAAACCAAACACTGGCTCTAGATAGGGCCGTTCGTGTTTTCACATTTTTGCGTCGTCCACTGTAGTTCTCCTACACGCTTGGCACATGGGAGGAATTACACTTGGTTGCAATCTGCAACCTCGCCGCTAGATGCCACCAGATCATACACACTACACCTTTAAAGGTTCAGAAACTGTGATGAATAAAACATATCAGACTCTGTTTGGAATTAACTGCTACAAATGTGAATGGGACATCCCTATCTCTGGTGATGTAAAACAGTTACAAGCCGCAGGAAACAAGTAAAAGATCAAAGCGTCGCAACTGTCCTTTAACTAATCCAGCTGCATTGGATACTTAGCCAAGGCTTAATGCATTTCCCAACAAATGAAAGGGACCTTGTGTTATTATTGAGGATAGAAGACACAAAGAATAGCATCGTAAGAGCTTTTCTCTTTCTTTTCCTTTGAATTTGAAGGACAAAATGCTCTTGTGGCAAACAATGAGGTTCACCAATAATGTATTAGTACATGGCAACAAGGGAACAAGATGTTCGAACAGCCTTGTTCGAGCCCACAAAACACTGTGGTTGAAGAAAAGTGTTGTCATAAAAGGGGAAAAATGTAGCAGAGGCGACTCTGAGCCACACACTAAAGAGGCAATCTTGTCAGACTTACAAGATTCCCTTCTCGGTTTAGTAGTGTTTGACTTGGCGCCAGTTACTGGGGTTTCATCTTCGCCAATTAAGCCAATCTAATGTATTCCAGCAACTAGAATCTAAGCTGTTTGCCAAAGCATTAATGGTGAACTAGATATTTATGTCATTCTTACACTGATTTGGTAACAACCTTCAATGTATATCACAAATCGCTCTCTGTTCCTTCTAGTGAGTTGCAACATGAAAGTCCTCTAAGTAATGTCAAGATATTCTCATCAAAGACATCTGAGCTAAATGAAGTGGCAGGAGATAAAAAATGTATATTAATATGTGGGGAATTAGATAAATAGGGTGAAGTTAGAGAGAGGGAGACCGAAAGAGGAGGGGGGGGTATGAACATGAGAGAGATAGAGACTCATCATGACCGTCATCACTTCGGCTATTATCCCTAATTCTCTAAGGGAATATCTCAGTAAGGCGGAGTAAATTTGAGGCTGATAAGCAGAGACAATGAGATTTGCCCAGGCTTTGTGGCAAAGCTCTTCCAAGGGCTTGCTTTCACCTACACCAGGTTTGAACTTCATGCATCAAATGGCAGAATGCGCATATGGCTCTCTTTGGTGTATAGGTTGGAGCCTGCTGTGTAGTTGTATTTTGAAGCAACAAAAGCAAGGAGCTGTTCAGACTTTTTTGGTGGGTGGCTCACAATATAGATTTGTCGTGTTGCACATAAGCTGCATGTGGTCTTTGCAGTGAAAAGATTTGATTCTCTTTCCTCTGCGGGTCTCTAATTAGCTCGATGAGTCAAACCACAACAAGTTGAATTGGCAAATGCTAGCATGAAATCGTTTCAGATGTTCTTCATATTCAGACTGGCATTGTGGATTTTGAGCTAGTCATGGCGAAACGTTGTGCCTGGGGCATGTGTAATAGCGCTACTTGTTACCTGGAGAGGTTGGAAGGAGATATATACATTTCTGACGCGCTAAACTAAGATGTTGACAACCCAGTTGTCAGAAAAAAAGTCGGCATCGGACGTTTCTGCAAACCGCGGGTACGTTGAATAGCGACGTTTCTGAACCAAAAATCTGTTTCATAAATCTGTTTCTTATCAGCCTCGTATCATGCTTGCAGAAACGCAATGTCCCAAATTGGGTGTGAAACGATTGGTTAGGCTTAGGCAACAAAACTCCTTGGTTAAGGTTAGAAAAATGTTCATGGTTTTTGTTCTAATGATAATGTAACAACGTAACATAACAACCGTAGCAACGCAACAAAACCACTGTAGTTAGGTGTAGGAAAGAACTACATGGTTGGGCTTAAAACTACTACGTTTGTACAGTGAAAATGACACTGAACGTTGTGAACACGGGACACGAAAAAACAGCTGATTGTAACGTGATGCACGGGACACGAACACCGGTCTCCTGAATGAAAGTCCAGTGTTTTTTTGGACCCATCCACCGCACCTCCCACGCCCGCCCGGTGTCTCTTTTTACTCTTTAAACTACGTCACTTGCTCTGACCGAATGTCAAAACGTCGCCATTCAACGTATCCCTGTTTTGCAGAAATGTCCAATGCCAACATTTTTTTCCTGGCAACTGGGCTGGATGTTGAACAGGGTAAGCATTGTGCCTGCTGAACATCAGCATGTGCATTGTCACTGTGAGCATGTTAGCATGCTGACTTTAGCATATAGCACAAAGCACTGCTGCGCCTATAAGTGCAGCCTGCTAGCATGGCTCTAGACACTCCATCTTCTCAGTGTTCAAATGATAAAATGACTGCAATGTATCTGTGCAATTATTATCCGAACACACATGTACAGTATATCTCGTGTGAAAAGGTATTTTCTGTTTCTGATCATTTCATACTTTTCCAATAGTATATATATATACCAAACACTCACTCCATGTAGGGTTGAAAGTAATATTTTTTTAAGGTTTGTAACATTCTGCTTTGCGGAGAACGATAGCTTTGATTTGTGGTGGTTCCAACATGGATCCCAACAGTTTGCCCAGTTGATGGTTACAACAAAGTATCACATTGAACACAGAGACTTTCGAAGTCCCTCCTGCAGCATAATTTTCTTATTTTCACTCTCCATCCATATTATTCCAGTATGTTCCAAACTCTTGCCAGCTTCATTTTTTGACAAACAAATTACTGTTTGGAGCATATTGACCATACAGATGGACAGAGGAGGAACAGATTATGCTGCAAGAGATTTGACGTTTCTATAGACATTTTGTTACTTTTTCCCTCGGTGATTCTGTTTTTTCTAATGTAATTCATTGTAACAGCTGTGGATCCCAGCTGTGGCCCTCCATGAAGGAACAAGAGCCACCTTTCAAGCCTACACCGGGAGACTGTGTGATATTCAAAACACAGGTTTACAATTTCCTTGTTGGAGATTAGATTGACTCTCACTTATTCTGTCAGTTTCTTGTTCGTCTTAACTAGCCTCAGAAGAGCCATAAATAGACATTTCAGCCTAATTAACATTTTCTGTGACCATTGCGATTGGTAGCGTCAGACGAAGTTAATTAACCCTTCCCTTAGCCGTGCCTTCAAATGCAGACTGGCCAATCATAGCGTAGCATCGGCCAGCTCGGATTTCGAGCTAGTCATGGCTAAACGTTATTGCTGAGGCACGTGTAATAGCGATACTCGTTACCCAGAGAGGTTGGAAGGAGATATACGTTTCTAAAACGTTACGTTTCGACGTAAAAACCTGAGGAGCTAGCATTAGCAGAGTAAGTTAGCACATAATAAACTAGCATTGGCACTTTGTTAAGCAAGCTACTGAAGGTATACTGAATGTATACACATGCTTTTTAATGATTGTAACAGTGAATAAAAACCTACTTTACAGGAACAGTGTTCCTTAATTTTATTGTCTTCTATCTCGATCGCCAGGTGATGTGGTGGTTCACTTTTACTTTTACTGTGATCTGTAGGGTTAGCTTTTATCTTTATCTTTTTAACCTGTTTTCGCAGCTGAATCCGTTTGACATCCTGGATATATTCTTGAAATGCATATTGTAGACCCTTCTGTCTGCTTCTCTCAGAAATCGCTTTTCCAAAAAATTACATAATGTGTATTCAGGGAGTGCAGTTAGTGACAGTGTGGGCTCCGTGGTAGCTCTGACAGCTTGACGGCGTAGCAGCAGGGGGCGGGGCTTAGCGAAGGGTCAATGTTACGTTCCTCAAGTTGGGATTTTTGTCTGAATCTGAATCCAGTATTGAATCTCATTATGAACTTGGTAGCTGTAAAAGAGCGTTTTAACATAAACCCTTAAAGAAATGTATTGAATAAATATCAAAGACTATTAATACCAACAATTAACACATATTTTTTCATATAGATTACATCCCAATAAGTGTTTACTTCGTGTTTTGCAGGTCAAAAGGCATCTAGATATTTAAACGGAGCCAAATTTGGTTTTCTTAGATGTCTGAGTCACACAGCCATTGTTTCCACAGCATTTCAGGGACTATATTTGAACTGGTGGTTAGGACCTACTTTACACTGAAATATAGCCAGTGAAATGCTTTTAAATCATCAGCTGTGTATTTGTAAAGATGGTAAATTTAGCCCAGCTTTACAACCTGGATGTCTTGACATCTTTTGACCTGCAAATCAAGACCATACTTCATGGGAGATGCTTACCTTTCCATGAATGTTTTCACTGTTTTTGCCAATAAAAATAGAGAGGACGTAAAAGATTCAATGAGAGATTGGTTTGACTTTGAACTTGACTATAATCAGAGTGTTTTATCAGCTTGGGATCAGATCCAAAATTAAATGAGCTATCAAAACGCAGCCCTGCACATTCCCACGAATCATTCCCATGATGCACAGCTTTCTGTGCTCTCCTGTTAGCTGCATCAGCCGTCGTGTTATGTGTCTTGATTTTATTCATATTACCACACTCTGAAGAAAACTTTTGAAATGGTATATAAAAAAGCAGTAAAATTGTTGTATAAAAGCCATAATTGCCTTTAGGACATTGTTTACTGTGATTATGCATTCTTCAGAGCAGTGGGCGGTACTCAGCTGTGCCTCACATCACAGCGCCACCATACCTATAATCACAGGAGATAATGTTGACTCAAGCATTATTGCTAAACTCTACGTCTATGTGTAGGTTGTTGGGAAATCTGTAGAGGAATCTATAAAGGGCATTATGGCATTTGCAGAAAGTGGCTGCTTGCTGAAGAGGCAGAAACATGGTACCCGTAGCCCGAGCATACTCTTCCTATCAGAGGCTCTCACTGGAGTTGATGGCTGGTTGCTGCTGCAGGCCACGACAGACACATAGTACACAACACAGATGGTGAAATAAGGCACCAACGGCTGCAGTCAAAACAGTGAATGTGTCATAATGACATTTGTGCCATAAGTTATGATTTTTTTTTTTGCAGGCATCGATGCTGTCACTCCTCATAAGACACACACTTAGTGGTAATGAACCGTAGTGGGTCGACAGGCACACGCGAAGCAGATACGGCCTCTTCATACATCACCACATTAATATTTGTTGATTTAGAAATGCAGACTCGTGAATGACACAGAGCAGGATTCGCTGAATAATCCCCTTTCTGGTGCACAAAGGCATAACTTAAGCTGCTACAGTGAATACTAAGTCTCTCCAGCCTGGCATGCATTGGACTCTTTCACACCCGAGCAGTTCAACTCGTTCAAATCGGCCTGTCTCTTGACTCGACACAAACACATGTTCCGTGGAGGTACCACTGGAAAGATACAGAGTGCTATCTATCAAAATGGAGCCCGGCTGGAAGTCGGTTTTATCTCGAGCTGCATCCCACTCGCTTATTTATGTCACACAGAGACATACTTTACATATACATATACAGAAATGCACTTAATCCTTCTGTATTAGTTAAGATAATAAAAAAAAAGCGCAGGCCTGGAGGGAATGTTTTCACTTCGTCCAGACAGAACCTCAGCCGTAATTTATCGCCACTCCCAACACCAATCCTCATATCACACAGAGAAGTATGCAGAAGACCAAGACGACAATATAAATTGATGAAACAACAAAACAGTGCCCACCGTATTGTAAAGCATATCCCTTAAAAACACCGACTGCCCCCATCAATCGCCAAAAGGATAAGTACAATGGAGGAGATAGTAATTTGGAAATGAATCAGCATTTTTGCTGTTGACAGATCGAACCCCAAGGCTTTCAGAAATAGGCATAAATCTACCCCAGTTCATAGTTTCAAAAAAGAAAGGTCTGTTGTAGTCAAACACACTGGTTCCCAACCTGGGGTCCCGACCCCTACTAGGGGTCGCCAAAGCTTCAAGGGGGTTTGCAGAGGCCATCTTGATTTTAAGGGGTGTAAGAAAACTTTTTTGAAAATACATACAGATGAGGCCTATATCTCAGCATTTCATTCATTTCTGTGAATAGAACTAAATGAAATTGATATTTTTAAAGTTTGGATTATTATTTAAGATATAAACAGGATAAGGGCAACAGAAAAACTTATCTCATAATCTCTTCAAAATCCGTCCATATTGCTTTGATATAATTAATATTTTTATTAAGTTAACTATTCAGGTTAATTGTACAGTTTATCAGTTGTTTTGTATTGTTATGAATTGAATATAATTAGGGCTGTCAATCAATTAAAATATTTAATCACTATTAACGCATGATTGTCCATAGTTAATCGCAATTAATCACAAATTAATCACGCTTTTTTTATTTGTTCAAAATGTACCTAAAAGGGAGCTTTGTCAAGTAGTTAATACTCCTATCAACATGGGAGTGGACAAATATGCTGCTTTATGCAAATGTATGTGTTTTTTATTATTGGAAATCAATTAACAACACAAAACAATGACACATATTGTCCAGAAACCCTCACAGGTACTGCATTTAGCATAAAAAATATGCTCAAATCATAACATGGCAAACTGCAGCCCAACAGGCAACATCAGCTGTCAGTGTGTCAGTGTGCTGACTTGACTATGACTTTCCCCAAACTGCATGTGATTATGATAAAGTGGGCATGTCTGTAAAGGGGTGACTCGTGGGTACCCATAGAACCCATTTTTATTCACATATCTTGAGGTCAGAGGTCAAGGGACCCTTTTGAAAACGGCCATGCCAGTTTTTCCTCACCAAAATTTAGCGCGAGTTTGGAGCGTTATTAAGCCTCCTTCTCGACAAGCTAGTATGACATGGCTGTTACCGATGGATTTCTTACATTTTCTAGTTTCATATTATGCCAGTATCTTCACTCCAGCTTTAAAACTGAATGGATTTTTAAGAGGTTAATTAAAAATCGCCATTTGCGTTAAAGAAATTACCGGTGTTAAAACAAATTTGCGTTAACGCGTTATTTCGCGTTAACTTTGACACCCCTAATTTAATATGAAATATCCATAAAATATGCCACTTAGTCAGGGGTTGTCAGTTTACTCAATGATGGCAAAGAGGTCCCTTATGGAAAAAGGTTGGGAACCAGTGGTTTAACAAACACCATCATTATATGAAGAGGGGTTTAGGCTGGTCAGACGGTTACTCAATCTTTCACTAAATACAAGGGAGAAGCTGGACAAAAGCAAAATAATTTACTTCTTCACATCTGAGATGTTGGAACAAGATAATATTTGGTATTTTGCTTGTTATATGTGTGTTATTTTTTTCTCCATTAATCATTTATGGACTAATTGTTATTGCAATTAAAAGTAATGAGTGTTGGAAACTAATTATGCATCCTAGTTTGACTGACAGGTAATTTGACATGTGAAACATGCAGTCTATTCCACGCAGGCGTGTGGCTGGTCCTTAAAATTACTCGGTGATTAACATCCCACCATGCTTAGTGTTGTGTGTAAAAACTCTGGGCAGACCCAGTTGCTCATTATTTTGGCTCCTGTGGCTCGAAGAAGGAATCCGTGACTTTTATAGAGGGCTGATTGTTGGGAGTGCATTTTGCTGGAGCTTCTGTGATGTACATTGTTTGACTTAATGATGTTAAACGATTGGAAAGTGTGGTGAATAAATGGCTTGACAATACTGAAATGACACAACCACCTGGGAGGAACGGGCGCGTAGTCCTCGACTGTGATGTTTTGTGCGTTATTTCTAGATGCAAGAATAAAAAATAAAAAAAAACAGATGAGGCACTATGAATCAATTCACTACAAATGTCTGTCTGAGGTGTAAGAAGGCAGCTTGTCACAAGAAATTTAGAGAGCAATATTATGGTGGAACTGCATCGCGTTAAGCCCTTATTATTTGTAAATTACCCCTTTTGCGCAGCAGTTTGTGCAAGAACAAAAGCAGTGATTTACTGAGGAGGAAAAAAAAAAAAAAAAAACCTTGGATGGTTAGATGAGTCACCGTTCACCCTGTTCTGAGCCAGTGGTTGACTACATGTGTGTCACGCATGAAAAGAAATCTATTCGCCCAAGTGCTTATTTCCCACAGTGAAGGCTTCTGTCAGAGCTGTTCTGGTGAGTGGTCCTGGCACGGTTTTTACATCCAATTGGTCCCCTTAGCAGGCAGGTAAACGCCAGAACTACAACACCTGACAGGGTGAACACATATATTACGCTCTGCTGTTTCTGTCCTGATGACTGAGAGATATTACAAGGTGACAAACCAGAATCCACAGGCCATGACGGGTCCCTGGGTTGTTTGATGGTACATGGAAATCATGTTTACCACCCTGCTGGCAGTAATGGACACCAGTCCTCAACCAAGCACTCTACACTTTACTCTACAAACCACCTTTAAAATACAAATGATGGAACTTCTGGTTAAAAATACCTGAATTTCTCCAGTTGAGCTTCAGGTTTTGTTTTTTTTCAGAATCTCAAAGCCCAGTGTAGCAGCTCAGGTGGCTCATGTTGACCCAATGCCCTATTGAGACACTTCTCGGTGTGTGGCCTTAATTTTAGCAGTTACCAGCGTGTTCTGGTGCACTGAAATAATCCAGACCTGGAAGCATAAGCAATTCATACTGAAAATGAATCGTTATGGTGCAGTGATTTTTTTTCTGCATATCCTATGTTGGTGAGAACACCACTAATAACTTGATTTAAGACATTTTTATACTTCAAATGATCATTTTTTCTCTTTGTTTCCAGACATTTAAAGAGCCCACTGCTACTAAGGAATAAATGCTCTGATGTGTGACAGGCACTAATCTCCCTACTATTAACAGAACCCTCTGCGAAAATGCCTATGCAGTATTTAAGATGATTCAATTCACCATTCAATCATCAAACTCCCAGCCCAATCAAGCAGGCTATAGGTAATATAAAATGGGCATAGGCTACGCTTAGGAATGCAAATATTGTGCTAACCAACCCCTAAAAATGGCAGCCCCAGTCTTAAACACTCCAACTGTGTCCTTGATTTTACAGGCAGGTTGTAAAATCGCCAGATTTGCGTATGAAAGTGTACACTTGAGGACGAACCGGTTCAGGTTTTAAGTAGAAGGCTTTTGCCTGCAGCAGCCCGAGCAATTTCAGATGTGATGTCTGATCCAAATGCAGCATCCCTCTACCCATTTCAGCCAACACACAAGTATTTTCAGCATCAAGGCATTTCAGCACCTCCCACTGATGGACAGCTCCTATTCACATTTTCCATAAAAAAAAAAAAAGAGGCTGTATTGCCAAAGCAACAACTCTTGGAGTTGACAGTTTACATTTTAAAAATGCACACTGTAGTTTCTGGTTAACCTGTGGTAGAGAGCGATGACAACCTCATTTCTGAGTTCATCACCCATGGGTGGCTTTGCTGGGGTTTTGCAGATGTACTGGGTCAACAGGCAGAACCACAGAGAGAGAGAGAGAGAGAGAGAGAGAGAGAGAGAGGAAATGCATGATCAGATTCTGTAAAATCAAGCTTGACCTGAAGCTTTTGCTTCGCCACATTCCCAACTCAAAGCGCCCTTTTCCTGAGGGCCAGCCTGCCCACCTGGCCAATCCGGCGCTCTTGTTGCTGCAAACGTGTATGCTGAGAATACCTGAACTGAATTTGAATTACCATATGACGTAGGCCTTTTTCGAGCAGCAATGTCCTGCTGGCAACAGGGACTACCACAGACACATACAGTCTCCACCGAGCGCTCAAACGCACAATTTGTTGCACCAGCTACCCCCCCGCACCTCCTCGACCCCCTTTCTGTCCCTATCCATCTTCATCTCCATCTATATATCTCACACACACACACACACACACACACACACATTCAGTAGCACACACACACACTCACTCGCGCACGAAAGAGGATGCGACAGCTATCATAACCTACCTATAGAGATGAAAACGGGCATATTAAAACATAAAAAAAAAAGTATTTCTTCTTTGCATTGAAGTCTGTGAGCCAACAGCAAATCACAGGTTTACATGGCGATGAATCGGTGGGGGCATACGCGCATATCACACTGGGTAATAGGCGCAATTGGACTGAATTCAATAAAAAAAAAAAAACATACTTACGCATTTTCTCGAATAAATGAAATCGAGGTTGAGAGCAGTGGAGGAGAAACCAGCAGGGCCCCGGTCCCCGTTTTCCAGATTTGCAACACGAGCGAGGCGCAAATCTCCATGTGAAAGGGAATCGGAGGCTTGCTGCAGTCCGCGTCTCTCTCGATCACAAGTCAAGATGCTCGCCTGCGAAAAATGCCAAACATTCAGGAAGAGTTGCGTGGATGTGGCGGTGTGCGCCGGCCACCATTCCCTCGGATGCGATGATGAGCGCCGATGAAAGCCCCCCTTCAGAGGACCCAGCAGTAACCCCCCCTTGGACCCTGAAGATAGATCCCTCTGTGGACTGAGGAGGAGGAAATCCTGCAGAGTTTTTGATGGGGGATCAAGTCTGTATAGGCCCTTCTTCCCCCCCCCCCCCCCCCCAAAAAAAAACAGTCACAGTCCAAAAATTGACTCCCACCGGTGGTTTCCTTTTGGAAAGATCGCCAAATCAAAATCCAACAAATTAAAAAAAAAAAAAAAATACAACCAAAGTGGACTAATTCTTTTGGATTTGGCAGTCAAGCTGTTTTTCTTTTTTTCCTCGGATCATTCACTCCAAAAATAATCAGTGCACAGACATGACAATGAATTACCTATTTAAAGCATTGTTAAGGTCAGCGCAGAAAGGGGTGCAGAAGCGTCCTACCAAAAAAAAAAAAAAAACACTGAGAACGCCTATTGGATAGAATTAAGGATATCCGTCCCACTGCAACCATCGCACGCGTCGCATCGGGACAAATGGGTTGCCATGGGCTGCTCTTAAAAAAAAAAATCGCAGAGCATATGGCATACAGTGTTTTCTATCAAGTAGAACGGGAAGGATCCACGGGATGCTGTTCATCCAACCCCAAAAAGCAATCCGGTGTATTGATTACATAAGCGCAGCTATTAGTAATAATTCCGCTTTGTCAGGGAGAGTGTGTCCAATCCGGGTGGTGAGGCGGCAGCAGCAGCGGCATCATCCGTGTGTTGCAAATAAAGCGGCTTTTTTTTTTTTTTTGTGTGTGTGTGTATGTGTGTGTGTGTGTGCCACCGGCTCCTAATGGTTCCCCCGCTCGCTGCAGTCCATGACTTGAATAGCGAGCACGTTGAAATCTCGGTCTCCGGGCACAGATCTGCCGCGCGCGAGTCACGTGTGTGCGTGTGCGCGTGTGTGTGTGCGTGTCATAGGTAGGTGCGCGCGTGTGTAGGCGTGAGCGTGCTCCCGTGTCGCCCAGGGACCACTTTAACTTTGACCACTTTGCCTGCGCGTCCATCTGCCCATTTAAATCACCCAGCGGTCGTTAATTATCAGGGATCAATCGCATTAACAGCATAAAGCCCAGATCTGATGTCTCCGAGAGTGTGTTTGGTGTGTGTGTGTTTGGTGTGTGTGTGTGTGTGTGTGTGTGTGTGCGCGTGCATCTAAGATTCAATTGTTGATGAGGTATGGTTGCCACCTACAGGCGTTAGTCTCTATCCAGTCATCCAAAACAGGACCATTTCCACAGTCTGCATCCACAAAAATACATTCACATTCAACATGTAGAGGCTCTTATCAGCTCTCCACATTAAAAGCACAGACATAATAATGTGCATGTGTCCACCGTGTTAACATCAGCTACAAAATAATACCATGGTTAATTCTTTGGACTTACTGGAACATTACAATATTTTACCAACTGCTGTTTTTCAGCGAGCATTCGTGAAACCAATTTATTCCTTTTACAAATGCTGTCAGACACTAGTAACCTAGGAAACCCCCGCGGGGCTGCTGGTTTCCTTTACTGCCGATGGTCACATGAAGGGAAAACTTCATTTAATGTAAGGGCCAATGTGGAAGACAGGTTGGCACTTATAGGTAAGGAGGTTTAGTGACATGCAGACCTTCAGAGGGGACAAGTGAGTGTGCATTCATTTCATCTGAGATGAACAGCGTGTCTCATTAGGCGACATAATGGACCACAAGTCGGCGAAGTGACAGAGTGGCTCCTGGTCACTGAGGCCAAGCTGCTTTATGAGATCGAGGAAGACAGAGAGAGAGAACAAAGATGAATATAAATGATTAGTAGTGGGGTTGTATTAAAGGTTGTTTTTGATTGCATAAAAAAATCAAATGAGAGCAGCGTGAGAGCTTCTAAAGTAGCGTAAGTAAGTAATTACAGGTTAAGAAACTGCATAGATAGGAAAAAACAGAATAAATAATTGGAGACACAATGAACGCAGATGCTTCCAGTGAGAGGTCACTGAATGGTTTGATTAGTATGAAAATGAAGTTATGATAGCCTTCACAATTACCAGATTATGGCTAGGGCTGACTCGAATGCTTCAAAGCTTCGACCGTTGCCATGGTAACGGACCTCCAAATCAGTATTCGAATGCTTTGTTTTTTGTTTTGTTTTTTATAACAATTTTTATATTATAAGTATGTAATAATAATGTATTAATCCCCAAATATTCCATGAAATAAGCAATAATGATTCATTATTCATATTCAACATGAATTATTATTAGTTATTTTCTGAGGGATATCACTGTTTGTTATGTGTAGAGGTATGTGTGTGTACAGTAGTGCGGCAGTGGCATCTAACAATTTTTCTCATTATTTTCTTGATCAATAAGTTTGCTTAGAAAAATGTCAGAAAATAGAGAAAGTATTACAATATCCCAAAGCCCCTGTTGATATCATCAAAATGCTTGTTTTTTTTTCTGGCCAACAGTCCAAAACCCCAAATAACATTCAATTGGATTAAGAAAACCAGAAAATATTGACATTTAAGAGGTTGAAACTGGTGTATTTTTGGCACTCTAGCCACACTAGCAGCTCTAAGAGGCTGTAATGGACAAATTCAAAATGTTGACCTTGATGAAATTCCAGGTGATCAACAAACTTCAGAAAGGCCATAAATGTCTGCACCAAATTGGATTGCAATCCGCCCAACATTTGCTGAGACGTTTTGCTCAAAACTAGGGATGCACCAATCCGACTTTTCAGTCCCTACCGATCGCCTTACCTGGGCTTTGGGTAAAATCAAGCCTCAACGTGTGACTGGGATCATTCTTTTCTGTGTAAGGCAACATCAGGCCTGACTTAAACATTGCTTTCCTAACTTTGTAAAACAAAATGTGACCAATAAATACATAAATTTAAATTTATTTAATTGTTCTTTATTATTAATATAATAAATTGTACACCAGCAACTTGGTAAACATCTTCAAAATTAACAGGAATTGCAATTAAACCTTTTTAATGCAACAACAAATTGTATATAGTATATAAACATAAACTTGAATTGAATATATCAGCCCCATTGTCCCCGATATCCGATCCAGTATCTGTATCGGTGCATCCCTACTCAAAACCAGACTGTCAACCTACTAGTGCCACGAGAGAACCACTAGTAGGTGGGAACATAAACGTCTGAAACAACATTTTTGACAATTTATCTAATAGTTGACTGAGAAACAGACCAACATAGACCAACCATACCTAGAGCTTCGGCTAGCGTGGCTAAAAATGATACATCGGTTTTCAACATAGTTGCAGATTAATTTTCTGTTGATCAACTCATCAATTAATCAAGCAACTGTTTCAGCTCTAGAGAGAATATCTTTTGGGAGAATGGCGTTCCATCGCAGTTCAGAATCTAGTGGCCCCACAACTCAATAAGACTTCTTTAATCCGTCATCCATATCTATCTATCGTGTCAACACGCATGACTCTGTGATTTGTAATGTATATCAAGTCCCTCATCTACTATACATCAAAATTAAAAAAAAAAAAAAGCTGGAAGCAATGATCTAATGCATTTATTCGCTGTATAATGAAGAACTTTGAACTTCGTTTTATACACAGCTGAGATGAAAAAGTGGGTGTGGGAGGATCATAATAAGAAATAAGACTTCAAAAATGTGATTTCTGACTGAATCAAAGTCAAAGTCTCAAATCAGAGTCTCAACTTTAGAACTAAAGCTCAACCGTGCCCTTGTGCATCTATTTGTCATTGTAAAATTCATTTTAAACAAAACAGACATCAGTATGCACTGAAAAACACATTACTCATGAACTGATGTTGCATGACATGGTAAAATGAGTAATATGGTGTTAATATGGTGGACAATACAAAATCTGACACTGGTTCATAATTTCTTAAGTCCCCTTTTTAATCAGTTATTTTGTGAACTGTAGTATCCTGAAGTGAAAGCAGTTCCTACACTCTCATAAAACATTTTAGTGCTTTTTCCACATCTGTGAAAGTCAAAACTTTCCTCTTCATGCATAACTAAAAGGGTAGCTTGTTAAAACAAAAGCCAATTTCACATAGATTACATATAATCCCAGTCTGAGAAGCTAAATCAGTGGAAATCTCATCTGAGAGTATTTCCGTTGCCTCGGATGAAGTCAGATCCAGGTGCACGAAAGTGGACAATTGTGGGTTTCACATTGCCTATGCTGAGGCGTAATTGGACTTTACTTCAATATATTTTTTCGTACGCTGCACTAATATTAATGTGGTAACAGTTACGTAACTGTAGGAGACTTTCACAGTCTCCCCTACAAACATTAGCAATACATTTGATATATTTTCTGCTATCAGCATTTTATTCACGCTTTGATGAAATATGAATTTTAATTCCTCGAGATCTCCTGAGCAGAGAAATTAAAAATAAAAGCGCACGGAACAAGAGGGGAGGGATGCACACCCTGTGTTGCTGTAAATGAAAGCCTCAGCAGATCTGCACAATCAAATCAATGTCAACCACATGCTGCTTCAACAGAGCACTCCCTCATTACAATGTCTTTCATGCAATGACAATATGAATATACTGTATTTCTTATTTAGCCCTATTTGAACCCATACAACAGCAATACTCAGTGTCAACGCCAAAGATTTCCAGCCCACAAATGACTTCTGGGCGGTAAATCAACACATGGAGTTTGAAGCACATTTGACAGCTTGACAGCTTCTATTACTTTTATTCTCTATGCAAAAGGCAAAGTTGGGAATGGTTTAGAACCAGGCTGATATTCCTATGCATTTTTCTAAAGGAATCCATCAACTATGTTTGCATGGAAGAAGTTTGATTTACTGAATCGTAATGCATATTAATAACATTTTTGACAAGATTAATTTCAGTTTTTTATAGATAGATAGATCTGCAGTTAGTTTTAGGCAAGAAAACCAACAACTTAGGTTCAGGCAAAAAAAACAAAAACAGTTAGGTTAAGGAAAAACGTCATGGTTGGGCTTAAAATAAGTACGTAAACGAAGACAAATATGTATGGAAACAATGTATTGCAATTACCGAAAACACGTCACAAAAATACATGCACTGTTAAGAATTTCCCAGTAAAATAACAGTAAAGAACTGGCAGCTGTGGTTGCCATTATCTTACTGTTAAATAACTGTAAATAAAATTTACAGCTTTGTACTGTTAATGACAAATACAGTATGAACTGGTTTTTGATTAATTTCACTGTATTTAACAGTTAATTTACTGTTTAAAGATACATTATATAGCTGTTTTCCCCTTTCTTTTACATTATCTTACTGATTTGTTTTAATGCACTATTTAGGTTGTATTTTTTACATGCATTTAATAAACATTATTTTTTGGCTAAATGAAAAGACTTAGCAGGTTACACTCATAGGACTAGTCACACTTAATACAATTAAAGGCACTTCTTAAGAAAAAGAATATAATAGACTTGTTGACACCTTTCCCAAAATGTCTGTCTATAGCTGGCTACAAGCACAGAATGTAAACCATAACAAAATGTGAGTGAAGAACAGAGCTAATTCACTGATTTTCCAATCATGTACAATGTGTGAGAAAAGAAAATCTACAGCTTATCTTATCTTATTGCACTTTACTTTTTATTTTCATATAAAGTTGAAAACTGCACATGCAGAATAATTGCATGCTAGCGCCAACAAAAACCTGACAGAGATAACAAACCAAATTTCAGAAGAAATAACATTTCTGAAGTACTAACCTTACTTTGTGGAACAGTTACAGACAGTTGAGCGACATCATATAATTACAACAAAACTCTCAAATAATATATTACCGTATATAATGTAACATGTGAATATACTGAATATATTGCTGAGCCTTACGGCATATCAGTGGTTCAAATTTTTTTAAAAATTAACATTAAATAAAAAATAATGTATCTATATAATAATGAGCACCAACACCACCAGACATGTGACATGTCCAAGTATGAATATTCAGGCTCTCACAAGGCGCATGGATAAGCGGAAGTCCAAGTAGTGGGCGATGATGGGGGAGTGAGTTAGTGAATGACTTATGGCCCGCTCAAAGACACCAGTCCTCTCAATCCAGCCTTGGTAGCCCGCTGACTGTGTGAGAGAGAGATATATGAGTTCCAAAATAACTTTCATTGTAATGTCTCACATACAAAATCAGAGTGTGTACCCCTCATTTCCCCTTGTCATAATGTAAACTCACCATTTTAAATGAAGTCTCACTCAAAGTCCATGAGTCTCCTCAGCAGAGTGGATACATGTGGATAAACGGTTGTTGTCTTGTCTTGTTGTTAGTGAATTGGCCAGATTTCTTTGATAAGACTTTGCCCTGTCCATCGTTGGTGCCTCTCTCATAGTTTATTCCTACGGTGCACCTGAAAAATGATAGTGTTTCTTCAGACACTGTGTTAAAATCAAGTTGTGTAAATCACTTAATTAATGTCACATTAAAAATACAGGTTTTACTGAAAGTATCTTACCTTGAGATTAATTTGAGCGTGCAGGTGTAGAAGGTGGAAAATAATGCAGCAAGCCCCATCAAGAAGGTGGGCTGGATCTCCTCATATGAAGCCTCAAGGCTGACGATCCAGCGCCAAATATAGCTTCCTGCTGTTTCACCTGAAACATAGAAAGAATTTTCCTCAGTCAACTTAATGGATTTTTAGTCAGTGTTTGAAATTAATTGTGTTGAGTGGTGTGCATTACTGGTTGAGAAACCATTTTTTGATCAATTATGAATATTCTGACCGTCTGTTTCTATAGAACCCTGAATCCACATGTTTCTTACAGTTGCTGCCTCTCATTTCATCTGCCCCAAGTGACAATATTAGCACAGTGACATGCAGATAGGTGAAGTTCTTATTGTCACAGAAAAGTAGTGGCAGAAAAAAGAACTGTTGATTTTGATGCTCATACAACTAAGTCACCATGGTACAATCAGAGGTGGTTTTGAAGCCACATGTGAAGAGTCCACATGCAAAAACAGATACTCTATGTCCAATGGTGCTCATTTTTCTAAACCATGTGGTTTTCAGATACCATTCAAAAACACTAGTTAGCTAGCTTAACCTTGCCTTTAATTTTGAATCTGCTCTGCTGAATTAACACCCAATAACCAACGTGCACTGAAGTCTTAATGTTACTTCAAATGTTGAAGTGACTTCCATAGACTGTAAAATGTATACAACGTCAAGTCTATCGTTATGCATGAATTCACTGGCAAAATACATGTGTCCACACATTAACTTAGATATTAACTTGGATACATAGAAATTAAAATGAGCAACTTGTGTTGTCTGATTAATATGCAATCATCTGTGAAAGTCTAGCTAGCTGCTGAATCCCTCTATCATGATATGCACATATTCAGTAATGCAAACTAACTGGAAACATCACTGATAGACTTTGCACAGATTTATTAATGAAATAAAATTACTACTCACCAAATAATCAGTAAGATGGGGATGGATGAAGAAAAGAACGGATCCAGCCTCACATGTGCAGATCAGGTGAAATTGCTCTTCCCAGAATTCAAAAAATACTGCATGAAGCTGTTACTTATGACACTTTAGACAGTTGATCAGCAGTAAAGTGCTGTTTTTTAAGAATACATTATAGTTAAGTTAAAAAACGGTCAATGAGCGTTATTTAACAGATTTGCTTTTGTATTAACAGTAAAGCACTGTTTTTTAGCAATAACAGGTTAATACTGTTGAAATCCTGCTGTAAATTAACAGCAATTGTTTACAGTGTGTGAAATCGTCATGTGACAAATATCACTAACGCAACTTACAAAACAAAACAACGGTCTCGTACCCCTGTCTCCTGGTTAAAAGTCTGGGGATTGTTGCGTCATTTGTACACCACGCAAACGTCCGCAGTCAGGTTTAGGAAAGAAAACTACTAACTTAGGTTCAGACAAGAAAAACACTTAAAGTTAGTACGTAAACTAAGTAAAATACATACAGAAACAACGTAACACAACTACGGAAAACATGTCACAAACGTCAAAAAGAAACACGTGTCAAACGTCAAAATTAAAAAAAACACTGGCCAGCAACAGTCTCGAACACCGGTCTCCTGGTTAAAAGTCCGGTATTTATTGGACCAATCCACCTCCCAACCTGCCCACCGTAAGTTTTCTTTCTCGCTTTTTATACTACGTCACTGACTCTTACCATCATATTTATACGCGGATGTGTTTACATTGCAGTCAGTACAGGATAGGGCTGGGCAATATATCAATATCATATCGATATTGTGACATGAGAATAGATATCTTCTTAGATTTTGGTTATTGTAATATCGTAATATGGCATACATGTTGTGTTTTTCCTGGTTTAAAAGGCTGTATTACAGTAAAGTGATGTCATTTTCTGAACTTACCAGACTGTTTTAGTTTTTGTCTTCACCCACTTAGTCATTATATCCACATTGCTGATGATTATTTATCAAAAATCTCATTTTTTAAATATTTTGTGAAAGCACCAATGGTCAACCCTACAACATTGTCGCAATATCGATATCAAGGTATTTGGTCAAAAATATCATGATATTTGATTTCCTCCATATCACCCAGCACAGGATACATGGCGTGCAAATCACACGTGGAAATCAACGAAGGCTCGTGGATTTCATACGCCTTTTTGTGCGAATAGGCTGGATAGATAGATAGATGTTTACTTTCAACCTTTATTCAGCCAGAAGAATGAGACTAGAACAGCTTGAATACTTGATGAAAATGCTCTGAAATGCTGTCTCTGTCTACCATTTTGCTTTGGTCTTCTAAATGCAAATGCAGCCAGATGGATTTTAACTGAGGAAGCATTCTTAACAAAGGACTCTAACATGATTAGCAAAAAGCACAATGTGTATCACGTTTTGTTATCTTCAATGAACTTCAAACAGTTTTCACATAACTGCCTGTGAGATGTGAAGGAAAATGAGAAAGAATGTTGAAAAATATAAAACTGCTTTATGCTTCTCTTCATTCGGTCTTTTGGGAGGAAGAAGGTTCTTCTCGCTGACTTATTTAGACATCCTGGCTTTAAAGTCTGTCAAACAAATTGAAGGACCCAGATGGGAAAAGCTATGCAAAAGTGTTTAACAAATTATGGGCAGAGATGGCTTTAGTTGATTCTTTTTATCCCTCATTTTGGTCCATAGCCATTTTTCTGTCAAAATAGATTTGGCCTCTATATTTCTTTTTCTCTCTGTGAGACATCTCTTTTCCGTCTTCCTTCTTTTTCTATCTTCTTCCATCAGCCTATTGGGATCGTTGGATCGGCTGCTGTTGTAGCACATGTCCCAGACTGCTTTCTGGGACAAACTTCAAGAAGCCGGGCTGGAAAAAAGATGGAAGGGAAAATATGGTGGGGAGAGAGAGAGAGAGAGAGAGAGAGAGAGAGAGAGAGAGAGAGAGAGAAGGAGCGAGAGAGGATCCTCTAGCACTACTGAGCCTCTTCAATTATTCAAATGGCCGCTGTCCCTCTGCACTTGTTCTCTCTGCTTGGTTTGAATATTAAAATGGCCGCCCCCAAAGAGACAGATATCAGGAAGATGAAGCCCACGCAGAGAGCAAAGGCTGAGTGTGCTTGACTCCTCGCATCCCCGCCACAGCAGTCGATGAGCGGGAGACTATCTGTGCAACTGACTGCATGACTTTGAAGAGGGAAGTATTCCTGTCACGTTTGGCCTAAATTCCATTAAAGACAGGCTGAGGGACTGCATTATTAGCATCGAGTATAGCGTTCTACCTGTCTCCCAACAGACAGGAAACACCCACTTCCTCTCAGAAGTGCACAGTGAAGTAGTAACAGAGGTCCTGATCCTTTCTTTGGGGGGCTCGGCCTGGTCAGCACATAGTCAGATGAGATTTTGTCACATGATCGTGAACTTGGAAGATTATGAGAGATTATGATCACCCTCACGTGCCGCATTGATTGGACATCACCTGTCTTAAATAAATTGCTTAGATTTAGACACTTTGCTAAAAAAATATTTGAAACAAGTGCAACAATTCCCTTCATGCAATTGAATGAATTGAACCCAGATAATCAGGTTGCAGTTGAGGGTGGCTGTAGTTTAGGTGGTAGAGTGGTTTGGCCACCACAGATCCCCGCAAAAATCCAACGTATTCTCATGAAAAAGTTTGTATGATATCTTACGAAAAAATTATTCCTCCTTTTTTGTTAGTTTTCCTACGAATGTCCAGCAACCCGTGTCAATTTCCGCTTGTTACATGAATACAGTCTTTTCTAAATAAATTTCCGTCTTCACAGGACACAACTTCCTTAGGTTTAGGCAACAAAACTACTTAGTTAAGCTAAGGAAAAGATTGACTTGGATAGGATCAGGCAACTGGGCAAGCTGGGATCATTCTTTTGGCAACTGAGCTTCAACCTAGACCTAGGGAAGCAACTGGTCAGTGGATCTGAGTGTCCTTGATAAAAGATGTGTTTTTAAAAGGTCTGAGAGATAAGTTGGAGCTTGCCCATTTAACGATTTATATGTTAATAATAAAATCGTAAAATCAATCCTAAAACGCACAGGGAGCCAGTGAAGAGAGCCGGAATAGGGGAGATGTGCTCACGTTTTACGTGTACCAGTTAAAAGACGAGCTGCAGCCTTCTGAACAAGCTGCAGGCGAGACAAAGAGGCTTGGCTAAGTGCATTACAATAATCGAGGCGTGTGGTGATAAAAGCATGCATAACCTTTTCAAAATCATTAGGAGATAAAAAGGACTTAATCCTGGATAAAGGTCGCAGTTTGATAAAGCTTGATTTCACAACTGTGTTTATCTGTTTATCCATTTTAAAATCCTTGTCCATTATAACCTCTAGATTATTCACAGAAGGAAGGAGAAAATGGAAAGGCTAATGAAAAGATTGACTTGGTTAGAATTAGACAACAAAACGACTTAGTTAGGCTCAGGAAAAGATCGGGGTTTGGCTTAAAATAATGTAAGTAAATAAATTAATAAATATAACTAATAAATAAATTAACTAACGAACACCAGTCTCCTGGGTGAAAGTCCGGTATTTTTTGACCCACCCATCCACCCGACCTCCTCCCTACGGGGTGTTCGCCGCTCTTTATATTTCCTGGTTAGTGATTAAATGACTTACACACAAATTGATTTTGTGGGATATACACGAATTACAGTGCTTTACATACATTTATGCCCCTGCCAGTATCCCATCTCACAACAGTGTCCGCAAGGCAGTTTGGTTAGGGCTCCTATGGCAGCCATGCAACAATGTAAAAATACTTATATTTTATAAAAGTATCATATGTTTTGTATGTAAAATCTGAATCTGCAAAGTAACGATATCTGTCAAATATATGTAGTGAACTGATAAGTACATTTCCCCTCTAAACTATAGTGAAGTATAAATTAGAATAAAATTGACATACTCAAGTAATTGACCTTAAATTTGTACTTACTGTAAGTACAGGACTTGAGTACATGTACTTAGTTATGTTCCACCACTGGGGTGGTTAATTCCATGCCTCCTCCTATCAATGTGTCAAAGCTGTCACATACTACAAATACAATGGACCCCAGACAGTAATAGAATGGATTACATGGAATTATGCAATTGAGACACAAAACGGTGTGACTAATGAGATGTCTTAGTAAGGTGTTGTTGGGCCACCACAAGGAACCAGAACAGTTTCAGTGCAGCTTGGCATAGACTCTCCAAGTCTCTGGAACTCTACTTGAAGGATGAACATCATTCATCAAAATGATATTCCCTCATGTGGTGTTTTGTTGATGGTGGTGGTGGAGAGCGCTCTCTGAAGCTGGACAGACACTCTACAGATTAATGTCTGCCAGATCGGCTGTCGTTTGACATTCAGTCCGAGAGGGGGGGGGGGGGTCACGACACCTGATGAATTGCTTGAGTGATCGACGATCTGGATCTCAGATGATCGGTTGGACTTCTGTCATGTCAGAAATTTTGGTTGGATGTCTTGGCAGTTTGAGCAGTTTAACAGTCCGATGACTACTGTCAAATGACACGTTTTAAACAGTAGGGAGCTTGTTTTAATATTACTGGAGTAGTATTTTACATGTACAAACTGTAGTTTTGACTGAGACTGCTGTGACATAAAACTAAACTTCACTGCAGAACAGACGGACCATATTGTCTGCATCGTTCAGCAATCTACGGCTTCATATTTTTCCTTTTTCCTCTTACTTTTTGTTCGTAGTAGAATTGCACGGAGTAATGCTGCCTTTCTCTCTTTTTGTCAGCATTGTAGAGGACATTATTCTATTCTTGTCTGAATAAACTTTATTGGAATTGTCAACGGACCAACCGGGGTTTCCGTGTGAGCACCACGCCGTTAACCTGACGCGCCAGATGGTTTGTTTAAACGGAACCATCTGAGAAGCCGTCATTGGAAACTGTTTGGAAAAGGGCAGGCACTTAAAAAAAATAAAAATACTTGGCAGGTGATTGGATGAACCATCTGTCAATCAAACTCTTACCGAAGTGAGTCAGGAGAAGAGCAAAAAAACATATTTTCCATCAAGAAAAGTCTTCAGTGCCGTTCTTTGCTCTTCTTTCAATGAAGAAATACTCTCCAGTTCTCAGATAACTGATTTTATTGCAGCTACGCTAACTTCTTCAGGAGCCGGCATTGTTGTTTAGAACGAACGGTCGCCTCTCCATGTTACATCCGTCACACACACCTAAACCACGCCCTGGCCCGACACAAATGCATTACTTGAAAGCCTGACAAGATGGCTTTTCATGTGATATGTGATCCCACGATTCTTGCGTGATATCACGAGAATCCAGCTGCCGTGTAAGGTAACCACGCCTTGGCCAATCAATTGATCCATATCATAGACTGTGTATATAAAGATGGATGACACGTCTCGACTTCCTCCCACAGTTCAGAAGTGAAGCCAAAATATCCCGGATACGGGAGCTGCCATCTTGAGATTTTTACATCATTTGTAGCCAGAGACTGCGCAGTAGTGATCGGGTATCGAGGTCACCCAATCGCAAGCTCAATGGTCAATGCTGCCAATCATGACGTCTCACCCCTTTGTTATAGCATCAAACAACTAATTCTAACTAAACTTATCAGAAAAATGAACACCTGAACAAAATCAGCGTGATAATAACTACCTAAAATGACAGAAATCATATTTGGAAAAAAAAATATTTGACATCCACTAACATGGAGGAAGCGGGCTTTATGACATATACTGCAGCCAGCCTCCAGGGGGGCGATTGAGATGTTTTGGCTTCACTTTTGGGGAGCTGTCATGTCGTCCATCTTTATATACAGTCCGTGATCCGTATAGTGAGAGGATAAAAGTTTCAAGTTCTTGCAGTGCAGAAAGGCAAGTTGAAATGTGTTGTGTGAGTTAACACGACGTACATAAAACACACAGTGTCTGCTCAGCATAACACTCCCAAATTTCCCACAGGTGTGACTGTGAAATCCATAGAATATGACTCACATCATTTTCACACTCATCAGACTATTTAATGTCCCCTTGTTCCCTGTTTAGAAGCATTTGCATTTTTCTCCACTCATTTATTCACGTCATCTGGATATATTAAGGCTTAGAGTACAGGAGAGAGGGAAACCAACACATAGCCTATTGTATACCTTACCAAACTCCCACCCCAAGGCATTTTATTTTGTATGTTTATTCTGCATTTCATTTTATTTTGTTAGTATTCAGTGATCACAGTGAGCAGCGTAGGAGGATGAACCTTAATGGACCGTGTTTCCTCTCATTACAGCAGTTCCAGATAACTGAAGTGGCATTTCTATGTATGCATATTACACTAAAGCCCCTTTGTGGATTAAAGAAAACAATAACTCAGCTGGTGAAATGGCTGTGAAGGCTGCAAATGTTTCCACACTGAAGTGAATGGAAAGGTGCCAGTTTAAGATGCTCCTGGGGACAACAAGTCCACTTCCTGTTTTTAATGTGAAGACAAACAATCCTGAAAAAGGTTTATAATATGTGTAGCAAACAAATATATAACTATGTTTGTGTTTCATTAGTATCAAAATCAGACTATCTGGAGTTAGTATGCAATACAAGTGCATGATGACAGTGTCCAGTATGCCACTGCAGTACTCCTGAGTCTTAAGAAAATAGCTAGTATCTTTTTCTTTTTATGGCTTATAAAGACTCAAATTATCTTTATGTAGGTCAAATAGAATTATCTATTCATACTCTTTGCCATTAAAGTGGGACATGGCTTCCATATTGACCTTTGTATCCTTGACCACAAAAGCCTCATTTTCTAAACGCCTTTGTGACTTGTGGAAAAAAAAAAACCAGCTGATAATTTCTTTTTTGCACTGAATTAATTTGAAGCAAAGATGGAAGCCGAAACCAGGGTGAAAATATATCAGTATATCAAGACTGAACAGCTTAAGTCTGTTTGTCAATTCTTTTTACAGCACCTTTGTACTGTAAGATTAAAGACATTGTCAGTAAGGAGTAATTCAGAGGGAAATTTTTCATTCATATGTATAATAAATGCAGCAAAATCTGCAGAAACGGGAGCTACGGGCCTAGTGTGCAACAATGTTGTGACACATTTAGCGAAAGGATGCACAAACAATGTTGTAGCCCTTCTCATAGGTTCTAGGCCAGATTATTTTGGGTGCAGAAAAACAATGAAGAGTTATGCAAAGCTGCCTCCACTCCCATGCCATGCTAATATGGATACCTTGGCTCATAGTCAAAGACGCTCTGTGTTCCCATCGCTGTTGAACACTGCTGTCCAACAGGCCTTGTTTTTCCTGGATACATTATTTTGATTAATTACACCAGGTCCCCGTTGAATTTGAATGACCTCCAAAGGAGTGTACCAAGTCCTCATCACGTGACTTCCTGTGCGGGCTCGGATTTCTATAAAGCATCATAATGAGGCTTATTTGCATAAACATGAAGACAGAGAGAGGCATCTAAAATGGGCTGGGGTGTTATATCTTTTTATCTGGTGACTTTCTCGACGGTTTTACCGCCTCACATGAACTTCTGCACTACAGCTCAGTAAAAAAACTAAATGCATGAGGATGGTGATTAATGCAAATGCTTTAGGCAACGAGGAGTGCACAGGGACCGCAGTTAAGGGTGAATTTAGTGTGACCTGTTATTTTGTCATAAACGCTGTAGCGTGTCACGATAAAGCAAACCAGAGTTATGATGCTTCCGTTTGTGTTCAGCCTCATAGCGGTGAGAAATTCCAAAATCAGCTCATTACATGCGTGCTGTCATATTTGATCTGTCGGGTGCAGTCCTGAGTCTGATGCATGAAACATGAAAAATGCTCTCAAGGGTTAAAATTATCAGGAATGAAAACGAATAGCGGATGAGTAATGCATTGAATGATTTTAGAAGATAGAAGATATTAGTGTGGAAGGTTTAGAAAATTCTAGTATCCCGTATCACATACAATATCCCATGTTATCAATTAAGTGTAAGGAGGAAATTGTCCCCTTGCACATTCAGTATGGGCAGACGAACATGTGTATCTATCACGGTAAAGATGGGACTGCAGGTTAAGATACTGGTGGTGCTCCTTCAGTGGCAGTTCAATGTCTTTCTTAATCAGAATGGACAGTGGGTGTCATAAAGGACCGAAGCAGTGACCTTCCATTTTGTAGGATTGCCACATTACCACCTGAGCCAGTCTTCTGCAACATTGATCTCTCTCAGTACTCACATACTGAATTTTGAATCTTATCTTTCAGTAAAAAATGTTTAGAATGTCAGACACATTTGTGTACAAAATAGGACTGCACAATTAATTGAAATTGTATCGAAATTGCAATAAAGCCTACTGCAATTCTCCAATTGCAGGAGGCACAATATTTGTTAAAGGCGAAATGCGTGTCAAAATATCATTTAAAATTAAATATTGTGGTGCTGCAGAGATGTCCTGGCCTACACATCATAATCTACAGACTTAAGAAAACCTCTCTGTTTGGTACAGATCCCTGCTCGTTACATGCATGCAGTCTTTTCAAAATAAACTTCTGTCTCAACAGGAAACAACTTCCTTAGGTTTAGGCAAGAAAGCTACTTAGGCTTAGGAAAAGATCGACTTGGTTAGGTTTAGGCAACAAAACTACTTAGTTAGGTTTAGGCAACAAAACGACTTAGTTAGGTTTAGGAAAAGATCGACTTCGTTAGGATTAGGCAACAAAACGACTTAGGTTTAGGAAAAGATTGACTTGGTTAGGATTAGGCAACACAACTACTTAGTTAGGATTAGGCAACAAAACTACTTAGTTAGGTTTAGAAAAAGATTGACTTGGTTAGGATGAGGCAACACAACTACTTAGTTAGGTTTAGGCAACCAAACGACTTAATGAGGTTTAAGCAACCAAACTACTTAGTTAGGTTTTAAGAAAAGATCAACTTGGTTAGGTTAGGCCACAAAAGGTTTAGGGAACAAAACTACTTAGTTAGGATCGGGAAACAAAACTACGTAGATAGGATTAGGCAACAAAACGGCTTTGTTACACTTGGGAAAAGATTATGGTTTGGCTTAAAATAACTCCGGAAGTGACGATACTTATGTGCGTAACTTAAGTAACAAATAAATCAGCCTTTACTTCTGGTTTCACTCGGGACACAAACTCTGGTCTCTTGGGCGAAGGTCTGGTATTTTTTTACCCTCCAATCCACCCTGACCTCCTCCTGTTCGCTGCTATTTATATTTCCTGGTTCACGATTGCGTTAATTACACACTAATTGATTTTGTAGGATACATAAATTGCAGTGCATTACTTTTCGTAGATATAGCTAAGAACAATATATGAGACAAGCCTGAAAAATCACACCATCAAAATTTTAATATGTTTCTCAATGAAAATTAGAATAATTATGTCAAATTATCATTCCCTTTAATATCGCAAATCATATCACAATTGCAATATTAGTCAAAATAATCACAATTCTGTATTTTTTTCAGAATCATTCAGCCCTAGCACAAAATCAATGTTTAGAGAAAGAAAAAAAAATATCTGGGACTAGTGAGCGCTCTTTAGTTGCCTTGACGATAAAACTTTCACCTTAACAAGACCATTTTCTCTCCTCTGAAATCCTATAAATGGCTGATAGATGACAGATATGATCAGGGGCTTATATTAATCAATACACATAATCTGATGTTACAGTCTTTTGGGCCATAATCCAAGTTGAGCAGCCATACAGGAGCCCAATTCAAATGTAAGAAGAAGAAGGATATACTCACCTGCAAATGATGACTGGGGCATAAATCTATGTGACAATCAGACAGGCAGCACAATTCATTACGTAACCAACTAATCTAACAGCTCCATTCACCAGCCAACTAATTTAATTAATAGAGGCTATGTCTCCTGGGTTCCTCGATTCCTTCTAAATCAGTATTTTTCTGTGTCGGCAATAGGTGAGGTTTGTGGAATGACTAAAGACCACCTGGAGGCCTCTTCACGAATCAATACCAACCTCATGGTCGACGGTATCTCCTAAGGAGGGGGGTTAAGATTGATTGTCGTTAAGCACTTTACAGGATGGAAAGAGGATGAGGACGGATCATAAAACGCCCACACACCACCTACCCATCCCTCTCAGCTGCAACAGAGTGCAGCCAATCGATAGGAGCAGGATCAGCAAAAAAATAAATAAATAGAAAACGGTAAAGAAATAAATATCTAAATAAACAGGGAAGCAATAGTAAAAAAAAACAAAAACAGACAAGATATTGCACAAGAAATTGATCAAATCTGTGGCAAGACAATAAGGAAATACCATTTTCTAGAATTGCCAAATAAACTTGATTTAAATGCTGTTATGTTAATTTTAACTAATCCCTGTAAGATGGATTTGGTATTTGTATTAGTTTATGTGACTGGTGGGGTCTGTGTTGTGCTAGACAAAGAGGTCAGAATCCAGTATCTCTTTAGAGCTAGACACCTCTGTGTCTGTGTGTCTGTGGTTATTAGAAAGCATGTGATGGATTATGACATATTAAAGGTAGTAGGTGAAGAGGGAGGAAGTTTAGTGTACACACATTAACTGAGGAGAAGCAGTCAGGTTATTATTACAGTATGTACTGATATGAAACTATATTACTGTACATTTGCACATCCATAACTAAAAGAACATTATGTTTTAATTCCTTTTATTGCACCCCTTTCATGCCTCAGCTGTTATTATGTGGCTGGAATTATTCACATAGGTAAATACTTTTTTTATAGGCATATGCAGCTCATTTGCTAAAATACCTGAAGAATCAACATAACATAAGTGCACCACCTGCATCATCATTAAGTCACAGCACATTACACTTGTCGTTCACATCCCCAGTAAACATATCTGTTTTGATAATTTAGGGCTGCAGGGGTCATAATCTCAATCTGATATCTAAACGTTGTCTTGGAAATGAGCCAGCTGGGTTTTGCCTCGTAGTCTATGGATGCGTATGAGTAATTTATTTAGGTAGATATTTTAATTGCAACACTAATATATTCATTAAGCAATAGCGATGTCTTATCTACACTTTGTACATTAAGTCAGAGGTTCTCAACCTTTTTGACCCCTTCAAAAATGTAGTGATACTGATTCACAACCGTGAATGCTAAATGGTGAACATTTCTACCAGAGAATAATTATCCTTTTAGCTCCCCCATTCAGTTTCACAGTTAAAAGAAACACTTCCATGGGTTAGGAATACAATCATTTAAAATATAAAAGGCTGAACTGTTCCAGTTAAAACCTGTTATGCTGAAATAGATTTGACTTACTTGGACAATACAGACTAATGTGGTATGTGCAAAGCTTTGATGACGTTGGTGTTTTTTGTTGTCTTCGTGCTGTGTTTCCTCAGTAGTAAGTTCTGTGGGTGACATACAGTTTTATTTGCTTGTGGATGAATAAACCCACAGATTTGACAGCGTTTTCATCATCTCAGGACGTGATGATGCCTCTAATGTAAAATGTGAATTGTTGCCATTTTGTTTCTCTTCTAATTATCCAACCCAGTCGCCGGAAAAAATGTTGGCTTTGGACGTTTCTGCAAACTACGGATACGTTGAATGGCAACGTTTCTGAACCAAAAATATGTTTCATAAATATGTTTCATATCGGTCTCCTATCACGCTTGTAGAAATGTAATGCCACATGGTTAACATCATTAAACAATTGCTTAGGCTTAGGCAACAAAACTACTTAAGGTTAGAAAAAAGATCATTATTTGTGTTCAAATAATAATGTAACAACATAACAACGTAACAACCGTAATCACGCATTAAAACCACTATAGTTTTAAGAAAGAACTACATGGTTGGGCTTAAAACTACTACGTTTGTACAGTAAAAATGACAATGAACGTTGTGAACACGGGACGCAAACGAACAGCTGAATGTAACGTGACGCATGGGACACAAACAGCGGTCTCCTGGGTGGTTTGTTGGTAACCTCCGGGTCTGAAAAGTGAAGCCAATTTGGAAGTGCCTTAAAGTTGCATTCTTTCTAATAGCCAGCAGGGGGCGACTCCTCTGGTTGCAAAAAGAAGTCGGATTTAAAAATGACCCTACTTCTCACTTGATTTATTACCTCAGTAAACATTGTAAACATGAATTTTTGGTTTCAATAGCAAGTTTCAAGTTTTCTTCAATACAGCATGATGTTCATTTAGTAAATTATGGTCCCATTTAGAGTCAAATAGACCATAAAGCAGGGTATGATTTAGGGCGTGGCTACCTTGTGATGGACAGGTTGCTATCACAGCGTTGACCGGTCTGGGAGTTGTCTGTGTTTTCATCTTACAACTTTAACCCTTTCACAGTGTGTTTTCAGTTCATGAATTTTATTGCAACATTTGGTCACCTAAAAATGTCTTATTCAGCGTCCGGTTGTACTTAGCACTGCTTTCAGCCTGGTGTTAAGTTACTCTTAAGGGAAAATACGTTACTTTGCTGTGGAATTTAATCCCTCAAACCACATGTACGGAAAATACAGATAAAAAGAAAAAAGAAAAAAAATCTTTACCACCCTTGATGAAACCCTTTAAAAATTCACAGATTAAAATGCTTTGTCACAAACTATACTTTTATATGTATTGTATTGTATATATTGCCATGAAGCAATTGAATTTGTTCCAGAAAAGTTGCTGATTTGTAGCAACAACATTTCATCCTTTTCATCAGTCATTTCGCCCCAAACTGTGTGGGAAAATATGGAAACTAGGGCTGTTAATCGATTAAAACATTTAATCGCAATTAAAGCTGAAGTAGGCGAGATTGGAGCAGATCTGATTAAAATAAGTTATTTTTATAAAACAGTCGCTATATCGTGACAGTAGTACATGAAACAGGTAACCTGAAAAAAATCATGTTCCTCTGTGTCCTCCAGTGCTCCTAACGGCATCTGCAAGATTTCGCAGACCGGAGAAAAACAACCAGTCAGAGCTGATCTGAGGTCTGCTGTCCATCTGCTGTCTATCAGAGCCGGCTGTCAATCACTCGCGAACTCCGACCAAACGGTCAAACTAGGCTGCGCTGATAAAATATGAATCAATATTATGTTACTTTAATGCCTTTTTCTCGCCTCAAATGTTTTCAGAATCATCTTGTAGTGCACAGTTTAGCTGTAAAATAAGAAAGTTTGTGACGCTGCTGCCATGTTGGAAATCTGTTGAAGGAACGCCAAGTTTCGGTCACATGACCGGAGCACAAGCAATAGGAACGCTCTCTCTCTGAAATGACCTGTGATTGGTCAAAGTCTCCCGTCACAGGCTAGATTTTTTAAATCAAATCAAATCAAATCATTTTTATTTGTATAGCCCAAAATCACAAATCACAAATTTGCCTCGGGGGGCTTTACAATCTGTACAGGATACAACACCCTCTGTCCTTGACAGTGCAACCCTCACATCGGCTAAGGAAAAACTTAACCACAAAAAAACCCTTTTAACAGGGAGAAAAAATGGAAGAAACCTCAGGAAGAGCGGCAGAGGAGGGATCCCCCTTCCAGGATGGACAGACGTGCAATAGATGTCGTGTGTACAGAGTAACAACATAATGAAAACACAACATAGACAATTCATGACAAAAATGAATACATAAAATGTGAATATATGTGAGAAGGTGGATCCAGGAGGATGTCAAGCAGCTTCCAGGCTACGCCAAACAGATAGAGCCAGAGCAACACGACCTCCTCTCGACGTCAAAACCGGTAGAGCCAGAGCAGCACATCCTCCTCTCCACGCCAGATCGATAGAGCCAGAGCATTACGACCTCCTCTCCACATCACGATAGATAGAGCCCGAGCAACACGACCTCCTCTCTACCATGATCCACCAGAGAGTCAGAGCAACGTCACAGAGCGACATTAAAGCTATAAACAGAGCCATGATGAGGTGCAGAAGTCTAGTTATCTCTCAGAACACTTGAATTACAATATGCTGAAAGGTTATTATGGATTTTTCAAGCCCAACAGGCAACAACAGCTGTCAGTGTGCTGACTTGACTATGACTTGCCCAAAACTGCATGTGATTATCATAAAGTGGGCATGTCTGTAAAGGGGAGACTCGTGGGTACCCATAGAACCCATTTTCATTCACATATCTTGAGGTCAGAGGTCAAGGGACCCCTTTGAAAACGGCCATGCTAGTTTTTCCTCACCAAAATTTAGTGTAAGTTTGGAGGGGTATTAAGCGTTATCAAGCCAGCGTGATATGGTTGGTATCAATGGATTTCTTAGGTTTTTTAATTTCATATGATACCAGTATCTTCACTCTAGCTTTAAAACTATTACTATACTATACAAAAAACTACAATTTTCTTGTTAACTTTGACAGCACTAATGAAAACAGAACAAGGCTGTCCTTGATTTTTGCACAGTTTGTTCATCGAAGCAACACATCACCATGGTTCCCCATGCCATGTTAACTTAAATTAAGAATATGCACACAATGCAGTATGAAGAGTCTTATGACTCTCCTGACATTTACCTACTGGATAATATCTTTCCAAAGTCTCCCAAAATTCAATTGAAAACACCAAAGTTTAGGAATAGTTGCAGGCAGGGTCTGAAAATAACTTTTTTCACTGCCTGCCACTCAGAAATGTTATCTGCCACTTTTGAAATTTCTGCGCTAAATGAAAGAATAAAATTTTAGTTCTGATGTCATTCAATGTTAGATATATTTTACATAAAAAAAAAACATTATATACACTGTAAATTACAGTGTTCGAATTTCATCGTAGCCCTATTTTTTAAGCATGGGAGGGTACTGTACACAGTACTCTACTGTACTTTGTTATTGTCATCTATAGTGGTTATTTGCATAAAAAAAACACAATTCAAATGATTTTGATTATTTAAATATTTGCTTTGATCAAAAAAAATCTTGGTAAGTTGCTAGGAAGTTAAACAGGTCATAATCCCCTCTCTATTATTTATTTTATATTGATGTGAAAACATCTCCTACAAACAACTGGATTTATTCAAGTTTCCCGTTAACGTTAATAGCTCCGCTATTTATCCAAGCAGGACTGCGCTGCCCACCGGCTGCTAACAGCTAACGTTACGAGCACTCATCCTGCTGATTTCAACATAGATTTATCAGGGAAAAATAGGGTGCGTCCCCTCAGGTTTAGTAGCGCCACGCTGTTGAGCACTTTTTTTCTCTTCACCGTGTCTCCAGTCCCAATCAAACTGAAACACGATACAGCGTGCGTATGCGTCATTGTGCAGCGTAACTGTCGGAGCATCAATAAGAGGAATCTATAGCCACGGAAGCATGAGATGCCAAGAAAGCGGACAACTACTGTTCTCTATTCCCATCACTAGCGTTTTCCCTGCCTGCCAAAGTGGCGGGGTGTCCTGATGATTTCACCCGCCACTGCCAACAATTTACCCGCATTTGGCGGGTGGCGGGTGCTAATTTCAGATACCCCTGGTTGCAGGAGTGTGACAATAAGGGAATCTCAGGATTTAGATACATAGTCTTGTATACAAACTGCTATGGTGATTTTTAATTAAAAAATGTCAAATAATGTCTATTTTTAATGTTAAACGTAATTGTATTTTGTTCATGTTAAGTTCAAGAAGTGACTCATCCATATTCATACACGGTACATGTACAGTAATTAAACATCACTCTACCCCTTTTGTTAGAGTTACTTGCAGTCATCTTTTACATAAAGAAGTACCTGTGAAATCTGCTAGTTTCAGATAAACGAGGAGTAAAGAAAACATATTGAATATGAAACAGGCTTTGACAGGTGTGCCGTCTTAGAAACTTTAAAATAACTCTTAATAATACATTTCCTGAAAGCAAATGCGAACAAGGTGACTTACTGTGAAGAAGAGATACTGTGTATCTCATGGCTTCTTAAGAGAGATAAATCATAACAGCTGTCAGTTGCAAAAAAATAAATAATAATTAAGGTTATTTAAAACGTAGCGAATGATTCATGACATATTTTCTCATAAAAGTCTGTCTGAGTTTGACTTTGCTGAGGACATTAAAGTAAAGTAGCTTTAAATACTATAAAGTACTAAAAAAATAACAGGCTGTTATGACTTTTCTGCTTTAAAGAAAAAAAGATCCAAAACATTTCTGACAGTCATTGGCCTAAACTAAACTGAATTTAACAGCAGTACACTCAGTCTAGGCTATACACTTCCAAAGATGATTTCATGACGGATTACAGTCAAATAACCGTGATGCAGATCTCACTGTGACTCACTATTTTAAACTTTTCTTTATTATTTTCATGCCGGAAGGAACATTTTAATATGCTAATACATGTTTTTCCTGCTTAATGGCGCCAGCTCTTTGAAACGGCTGCACCCACTTTGACAGCCGCTTCAAGATTGGAGCCGCAGAACAAGAGTGAAAATGGAGCCAAAGTGTGCCCTACATCTGTCTGCAGTTGTTCATAAAACTGGGCTGGATAAGGACAACGCTGGGGTCCACCAGCCAGACAGTGCTCACTGGTAATGTTTTAGGTGTAAATGGAGTCATGCTCCGTTGAAAGAGTACGGCTTGTGTGCTCGCTCCCCTCATCCATCATATTTGAGGGCGTTATGTGTCTGTCTATGTGGGCAAGGAGAGACGGAGGATGCTCTCCAGCCGGGCCCAGGAGATGGGCTGAAGGGAGGACGACAGATGACGGATGAGGTGCCGTCATGGTTTCCTAAGAGCTCAGTAAGATCTGTCTTCTGGCGGCACGTCTAAATTATTACCTCGGCTTCGCTGGCATTTGTAGCGCTCAGCCCCTTCTTTTGTTATTCCAGCGGGGCTGCGGACCTCTGGGTTTTGTGAGCTCGTGAAATTGCTTTTTATTATTCACCTTCTGTGGGAAGTAAGATAATCATCTGCATCCTGCTGTATAAATTAACAAGTGCCTGCTGGTTTTCTAGAGGCGGTGTTGATAGTACTACATTTTGAGAGTGTGATAAGTGATGTTCAAAACCAACACATTCTCACTCCCAACTCGTCAAATACCGCCGCATGGGGTACCCCTTTGCGTTGCTTTTGGACGGACCGGGGACGGCGTGTGACTATACGCTCGTTATATGCATAGTGTCCTTTCAAAATAAACTTCACAGGAAGTTAGGTTTAGGCAACACAACCACTTAGGTAGGGTTAGGAAACGGTCGTGTTTGACGTTAGCTTCAATGACTAACAACTCATGTGACTCACAGGACTGACGATACTACCAGCTCATGTGACTCACGACTCTTGTGACTCACGTAAATGACGAGTCACGTGACTAAAGACTGATGTGTCAAAATAAGTCAATGTTACGCCGGGAACGCACTGGGCGCGTGGTGGCCGCGTTACCTGTTGCTTTTTATTTCGGCGTCCGTTTTAACAGGTTAGAGCATCCGCACTGCGCGGGCAGTTCTGCGTCTCAGCTGCGTCTCTTCTAGAGCTCCGAGGTCTCGCCTATTTTTGACGCGAGCCGCGCGCGCGTTTCACAGCAGCAACAGACAGAGAAAGTGATCTATTGACAATATATTGATATCATATCAGCAAGATTACTACAGTTTCAATGTCTAGACATCTGTAGAATATGTCACAGACAGTGAAAGTGATCTATTGACTGCATATTAACATCATACCAGCAAGATTACTACAGTTAACATGTCTCTATCTGTAGAAAATGTTACGGAGATGAAAAAAAGTAAAGACTTGTTTTTAAATCAACACTTCCCGCTTTCATTTCAAAATAAAAGCCGTCAAGCGTTTTTTTCTATGGACAGAATTCCTTCATTTGTTAACACGAGGCTTTTATTCTGAAATATGTGCAGACAGTAATGTGAAAAATACAGTGACTTGGAGAGCTCCATGAATGAATGTAGTACGGTTTTAATTGTAGATTATTACTATTATTTACAAATTACCACACGTTTCTTAACCTTTCTCTGTCTAAAATAAATATAAATGACATTTATAATGAATTGAAATGGCTATTTTGAAAGGCAAACTCTATCTAGAAAGAAAGGGCTGGCAGCAGTAGCAGCAGAAACGCAGCTGGTGTGTATGACCGACGCGTCAATCACGCAGCCACCACGCGACGCAGATGCCACGCGGCCACCATGCGCGAGTGCGTTCCCGGCGTTACTTTTAGTTTCACACCGGAGACGGACAGTGGTTGAAAGTCTTATGTTTGTTTGACCAATCCACCACTCCTCCGGCCTACCCTTAGAGGACCCTCGCGCTATTAATACTACGTCACTTGCTCCGACTGTTGAAAAACGCCGCGGGTGGGTTTACATTGGAGTTAGTTGACAGGCCGGTTCGTCACATACTGTCGCTAAAGGGTGCCTCCGTGCGGCGGTTTCCGACGCCGAGGGGCACTTAACCGAACGGCGATATTTGACGAGTCGGGAGTGAGAACGGGTTGTTCGAGTGTATAATATCTCGTAGTGATGTTCAAAACGTCAAAGCAGAGTTGGTCAGTCCCATCATCCGGAAGCCAGATGCTTTGCACAGCTTCCTTTTCACCAGACAGGTGCAATGAAATCTCAGATCTGACAGTCATCTATTTTTTATTCCCACTCTGACTGCTGTAGGATATGTAAGCCTGCGTGTTTCATGATTCAACGATCACTTTTCCGAGTTGCATAGCAATATGGACTTAGTATGTGAAGAATGAATATGTGAAACAAATTAACTTTCCGAGTGTGTCTACATATTCCCGGAGCGGCACGTCTCGAGCAATCACTGCTATTATAGAATACTTGACACAAACAAGCCCTTATGATGAATCCTGCGGCATACTCATTAATTCAAGAGTTAAAAAACATGCGGGCAGGGAGCAGATCACACTCCAGATCTCGCTGTGAGCTTGGATAGGGAGGGACCCGTCCCTCTGCGTTTGACTATGGCCCTAGAAAGCATAACTGGCAGGGAGGCTCACAGAAACGTGCACTAGACACATGTCTCTGCCAGACGCTGTGGGCTAGTGCTGAGTGCTTCAGTGTGCCAAGTTGGTGTGGAGGAAAGTAGGGCAAACAATGCAATCCAAAATACAACAAAGTGGACATTTTCTTTTCGAGCGGAAATTACACAAATACAAAGTGTCTAGAGGATTTGCATATATTTGCAAATGAAATAGCAACAAGAAATCATTGTTACAGCAAGTGCAGCTTCTCTGCAGTCCCATGGCACATTTGTGGTTTTGCAAGATACAAGCGGTCTCGAATCACATTGCAAAACTGAAAATATCAGCCATAATGTATGTGACAGCGGTTGATTGTGCATGGCAGATTTAGTTAAGTAAGACATGTATTGCTAATACTTTTTATTGGGGCTGTCAAAGTTAGCGCGATAATAAGGCGTTAATGCAAATTAGTTGTAACGCCACTAATTTCTTTAACGCATTTAACGCAACTTGTGATTTTGGAGGTTTGTAACGGGCTCATTTATACAGCTAGAGTGAAGATAATGGCATCATATGAAACTATAATACCAAAGGAATCCATTGGTACCAACTATGTTATACTAAGTTGTCGCGAAGGAGATTAAATAACGCTCTGAAAACTGTCATGGCCATTTTGAAAGGGGTCCCTTGACCTCTGACCTCAATTGACCTTAATTGATTTCCAATAATAAATATATACATACATTTGCATAAAGCAAGCATATTTGTCCACTCCCATGTTGATAAGAGTATTAAATACTTGACAGATCTCCCTTTAAGGTACATTTTGAACAGATGGAAAATGTGCGATTAACTTGCGATTAATTATAATCAACTATGGACAATCATGTGATTAATTGCGATTTTAATCGATTGACAGCCCTAGTTTTTATATACGTGTTTTTTCACACATTGCACTCATAGATGGAGAAGATGTGATGAATTATTATGTACGGGATGAAACATACATCTGTGAAAACTAGAAATAGAGCCTTTACTTCCTTTTATTAAAGGTGTAATACAGAGATGTCCCTCACCCCCACACTCCTTTGTATTCGACCTCTGCTCTGCCTGGCTGTCTTCCTCATCTCTATTGTGAGAATGTTACTTTAGTATTTCCATTAATTACCCACACTGAGGTTCAGACAGGCTAATGAAGATGCAGTACTGTTGTCTCATAGCGCACATTTCTTCCGTTTTGTGCAGCATTTTGTCAGCCAGCATGATCTTTACTCTGTACTCACGATTAAAGGGACACTCATTCATTGATGTGTCCACAATTACAGTTTGTGATTGAAATCAGTAGCTGTTGTTGTGGTTTGATGGTCTGAGAGCACCTTGTCCCTTTCAGACTCTGGTTTTACAAAAATGCATGTGATGACCCCCTTCCCAAACCAGTCTATCATGACAAACCCTTCATTATAAAGTACTGTTACACTCACCACTGAGGAAGATCCATAATAAGGCTGCGACAAACAACTATTTTCATTATTTATTAATCCGTCATTAGTCACATTGTTCAATTTACAATGGTATAAAACAGAGAAAAGCAGTAAATCCTCACATTTAAGAAGCTGAAACCAGAAAATGTATTGCTTTATAAATAACTTAAATTAGCTGTGACTTAACTGTTAACGCAACACTGACATATTATCACCTTTTAAAGTTGGTGAATGTGCAGTTGCCTAGTTACACATACAGCAGACATGAAGCAACATTGGCAACACATATCTGTCTCTTTAGATGCTAAATGCCCCACTATGTTCACCAGCTAGCTGCCACCTTTGTCTGCCGTTCATTTGCTGCTTGAATTATTAGGTTTAGGAGGGCAGTGAGAGAGAGAACCAAAAAAGTAAAGTTACGGGCTGTAAAAAGCAAAACAATTAGCTGAAAGAACTGAAGAGCTGAGAAAAACTTCAGAGTCAAGTGATTATTCTCGTGGGTTCATCACTACGAGCAACAGCTTCCACATGTCTTTTTTTAATATGAACATATTGCTTATTGCAACTTTAAACAATTCATTGTATAGGACAATTGTTCTCAATCCATTATCTGTCGACTAACTGACTGATCCACTACTCGTTTTAGCACTACTCCATATTGGGAGGGAAATTATAAATGACAAGGTTAGCTGTTGGATGCGCTTGGCAATGTAAACAGAAAACATCCATCACCATGGATACGGATAGATGCCTTGCTTGCCCAGCTGCCGTGTTATCAATGTTCAAGGTTCATTTATTTTCATTGTACAACACAGGGTTGCACAACAAAATACAGTTGTAGTTTCTTTATGCTACATAAGAAGTACAAAAAAGGAAAACTATTCTTATGGTGGAGTGTGGAGGATGAGTTGTTGAGTCTCACAGCCTGAAGAAAGAAGCTGCTCTGGTGGTACGACAGCAGATATGTCTGTATCGGTGCCAGACGACAGCAGGGTCAACAGGCTGTGACTGGGGTGGGTATTGTCTTCAAGTATCCTTCGGGCTCTTCGCAGGCACCTCGTTTCACCGATATCACTGCTGCTCAGAAGATGGGTACCAATGAATTTTCTTGGCGGTTTTAATCACCCGCTGCAAAGCCCTACTGTCCTGAGACATGCACATCCAATACCAGTTTTTAATGTCTCCAGTAGGGCTGTTAACTGATTAAAATATTTAATGGCGATTAATCGCATGATTGTCCATAGTTAATCGCAATTAATTAGAAAGTAATCACACATTTTTTTATCTGTTCAAAATGTACCTTTACAGGTAAAGGGAGTATTTAATACTCTTATCAACATGGGAGTGGGAAAATATGCTGCTTTATGCAAATGTATGTATATATTTATTATTGGAAATCAATGAACAACGCAAAACAATGACAGATATTGTCCAGAAACCCTCAGATGTACTGCATTTAGCATAAAAATTATGGTCAAATCATAACATGGCAAACTGCAGCCCCACAGGCAACAACAGCTGTCAGTGTGTCAGTGTGCTGACTTGACTATGACTTGCCCCAAACTGCATGTGATTATCATAAAGTGGGCATGTCTGTAAAGGGGAGACTCGTGGGTACCCATAGAACCCATTTTCATTGAAATATCTTGAGGTCAGAGGTCAAGGGACCCCTTTCAAAATTGCCATGCCAGTTTTTCCACTTTAAAATTTAGCGTAGGTTTGGAGCATCATTTAACCTCCTTTGTGCCAACCTAGTGTGACATGGTTGGTACCGATGGATTCTTTAGGTTTTCTTGTTTCATATGATACCAGTATCTTCACTCTAGCTTTAAGACTGAGCCCGCTACAACCTAAAAAATCACATGTTGCATTAATGCATTAAAGAAATCAGTGGTGTTAAAACGAATTTGCGTTAACGCGTCATTATCGACCTAGTTTCAAGTCATGGTGCTTTCTATAGCTCCTCTGTCAGTCCAAGTTAACAAAAACTTGGCAATTTTGCTTTCTTAGACTTCCTTAAAAAATACAGCCGTTTTTGAGCTTTTTTTCATGAGGATGGGGATGTGTGATGACCATGTCAGTTTGTTTGTGATGCTGATTCCCAGGAATTTAAAACTGTTCCACCTCAGCTCCACTGATGTAGACAGGTGTGTGTGTGTGTGTGTGTGTGTGTGTGTGTGTGTGTGTGTGTGTGTGTGTGTGTGTGTGTGTGTGTGTGTGTGTGTGTGTGTGTGTGTGTGTGTGTGTGTGTGTGTGTGTGTGTGTGTGTGTGTGTGTGTGTGTGTGTGTGTGTGTGTGTGTGTGTGTGTGTGTGTGTGTGTCTTTGCCTCCTTTTTTCTCAAATCAATAATCAGCTCCTTGGTTTTGCTGACACTGAGCAGTAGGTTGTTCTTTGAGCACAACAATTGTTGATTTCCTCTCTATACGAAGTCTCATTGTTGTTTGTAATCCTGCCGATGATGGTTGATGGATGATGGATACGGATGACACATCCGTAAACTGTGGGGTTGCAGTCGTGGGTGTACAGCGTGATCAGGAGGGGGCTGAGCACACAGCCCTGGGGGGCTCCGGTGTTCAACACTAGAGTGAGAGGAGGTGTGTGACCACCAATCCGAACTGCCTGGGGTCTGTTTGTGAGGAAGTCCAATATCCAGTTGCAGAGTGTGGTATCCCAGAGTGCTAAATTTGCCAATCAGTTTCATGTGGGAGATTGTGTTGAATGCTGAGCTGTCTCTGTGTACTGTTACATACTGTCTCTCTGTAAATGCATAACATCACCACCACAACAGTAGGGATGTAATGTTCTGTTCCAGTCCCCACTTACTGGCGTATGGCAAAACAAAGGCTGAGCAGATAAAGTGTCCTGGCTGAAATGAGACTGATGTCACCAGCGGTCACTTCAGGTGTTATCAGATCTAAAAACACAGATGAGCTTCAGGATAAATAGGGGAGAACGGGGTTGTTCGTCACATGGGTTGGTTGTCACATTGATTAGATCTCGCTCCCTAGAGGGCGCTGTTAAAAAAAATGTTAGTACTGAAATGTTCAGAATTGGGGTCAGAGGTCATCTACGTGTAAAATGTAAATCAGTTTTTATCGTCACACATTGTTTTTTTTCTACACAGCACAGCACACAGTGACATTTACTCTCTGCATTTTACCCATCCTAGTATTAGGAGCACTAGGCAGCTGCTATAAAGTGCCTGGGAAGCAGTTTCTTTTCAGTTTCATTATTATTATTATCATAAGGATAAAAATTGCACCTATAGGAATGACTTTTCCTGTTTATGTTCTCTCAATGCAGGCAATATGTTAGGTTGTTGCATTTCAATGAAATTAATCAATTTTTAATTAATTTTTAAGATAGCCTCGGTGTTTTATTTTTCCCCATTAAAATAACATTGGCACAACCAACCCCTCGATGGGGATGGTTGTCACAAGAGCACAAGACGTATTTGACGGTCCACATCTTTTGAACAGAAGAAGCTTAAGGAGAGTAAGGTCACTCCATTCCTACCTGACACTTTAGGCTTCCATTACACATTGCAAGGGAATCTATTCAGGATACAGGTTTTGAGGGATCCCCCCTACTTTAACCTCAATATGGGCATTTAATTACATACATTGCAATCTATGTACTGTATATCAAGTATAAAATGATTCTCTAATAATAGACACCTTTGGAAGGAGTGAAGATTCACCTTTGACTAATTTGGCTCATGATGCCACTCTGCTGAGGCAACAGCTCTCTGGCAACGGCACCGCCGAGTTCAATTTCATCTTGGTTATGATGAGTGTTGGATTAAATGAACAAATGTAATTACAAAAGCTCAAAAACACCTCTTTTCTCTTGCCTTTGTGATAATAAATGATATATTTTTCTTCTGTTTTTTTTGTTTTGTTTTCATAGTTTTCCAGTATATTTTTCTTTGAATCACAGTATTATTAATACGACTCCACAAGCATCAATTAGCAACAACAAGGCACCAACAGAGAGCATCAAAAAACCATCACGTTTCCAGCCAACCATTTGTAGGGCACCCCCAACAGCTACATTAAACAAGAAACCAAAGGATGCAGCGGGGACAGCCAGAAAAAAAAAAATTAGGGTGAAAGCTGTGGGACAGCCACATGCTTTCGGGACCTTCATGTGACAGCTAAGCTGGGCTAACATATTGCTGTCATGTTGTGCTGCAGAACAGTAGTGAAGCTGTCAGCTCACTCAAACCTTAAAAGTATACCAGCCGTGCACAGCTGGACAGTACCGGCTTCCTCAAAAGCTCTGACTGTTACAGTCCGCTTTCTATAAACAGTTTGAGATGAGAAGTTGAATCTGAATCAGAATAAGGTTTATTGCCATGTAGGTTTTCACAAGGAAGTTGCGTTGTCGTTTGGTGCTTACAATTATCATACAAGGAGGAAATACAAATACAAGCAAAGTACTGCAAATGTCAAGTACAGAATAGAAAAATGACAATACAAATATGACAAAGATACTATAAAATTACTATAACAAATATGCACAATATAACTAATCGTTTTTTAGAATGACAGAGCTGTAGCCTACAGTTTTGTGCAGGAGGAGGAATTATGATAATAATAATAATGATAAACTTTATTTATACAGCACTGTTCATGAATATAAAACAACACAAAGTGCTTAACATAAAAGAAGATAATCATAACCTTTTTTTTTTTACAGGGACTATTTTTTAAATTTATTTTATTTTCATTATTGGTGCAATATATCATTACAAAAACATATAGGACAGTCGGACAGTGTTAACACATACAGACATTAGGACATTAAGACAAGTACAGTACACTTCAACAGTTTATATTGAACTGGGAGTTTGAGTTTAGCCAGTGATGTGACGTGACATGTAAGATTATGTGAGGTGTGTTTGCATCGAGGATGGCTATTGAGTTATGATAAAGAAAAGAGGGAAAGAGACGAGGTAGAGAGGATAACGAATAATGAGAATGATAATTAGTAGTAAAGATGTAAATGCAAGATGTAGGTGTTGTGTTGTTTTTTCCCCTTTTTTCTTGTGGGAGGCCCCTGGCCAGCATGCCACAGGGCGGGGTGGCATAGGGTAGGCTCGGGGACGGCAGCGGGGGGCTGGACAGCTGGGTCCACCATGATTTTATTATTATTATTATAAAAAGGAAACAGGGAAAAAAAGGACGTGGGCGTTTTTGTGGGAATTGTCACGGTGGGCCACCCAAGGCCCATCGGAGGGGATCGGTCCACCACTAAACTTCCCATGCGGGATCGCCCCCAGACCCATAAGGAGGGAGCCCGTCCAATGTTAGTTGGTGAAGATTTCTTTTTTTTTTTTTTTTTCCTTTAGTTTAATATCTCAACCAGCCCATTATCTGTCCTTTTTATTTCATTTTATTTAATAATTTTCCCCACTGGGTAAGTAAATCCAGCTGTCCTGCCCCAACGCCGCCGTGCCGGCCAAGCCCACAGGCGCACCCAACATCCGCCGGCCACTAGACAGCGGCCTACACATCAAGACTTGACTGTCATATTTTATTAATAAATAATTTATATTAATGATTATTTGTGTTTCTAATATTATCACTGTCCTCCTTATTGTTACCAATATCACCACCATCATACCATTCATTACCAATATCTATTAAACTCAAAAAATGGAGAAGAGAGGAAGAGAAGAAAAACAAATCATATACACATCATAACATTTATGATAAAACAATAAAAACAAGGAAAATAGTATGAAATATCAGGTAAAAACATTTTTTTATTTATAATTAACAATGGCTGCCTCTCTGTGCCTTTTAGCTCTGACCTCGGGAACAATCAAGAGGTTGGAGTTAGAGGATCTGAGGGACCTAGCAGTCACATATGTCAGACAGATAAGACGGGACGAAGCCATCCAGTCAGTTCAAAACCAATAAAATAATTTTAAAATTGATTCTGTAACAGACAAGTAACCAATGTAAAGATTTTAAGATTGGAGTAATGTGGGCTCTCTGTCTGATTTTCTTCAGAACACATGCTGCTGGTGGAGGAGGTGAGGTTGCTGCAGGAAGTTCATCCTCTGCAGTCATTTTTTTTGATGAGTTGTTCAGCTCCCACTTGAGGTCCTGGGTGATGATGATGCCCAGGAAGCGGAAGGACTCCACAGCGTAATGGGGGCGGGTGAGGCTGCGTTCTCCTTGTAATCCACAACCATTTTTTTTTTACCTTTATTTATTCAGGGGGAGGTTCACTGAGAGCAATGCTCTCTTTTTCAGGAACGCCCTGATCGAATTCACACAATTACACATTCACACTGGGAAGCTGCCCAGTACAACCACAGTCTGATCTGCTGGCCACTGAGCAGCTCCACTGGAGCGGTTGGGGTTAAGTGCCTTGCTCAAGGGCACCTCAGTGGTGGTAATGAGGGAGGGGCAAGCACTGCTTTTCACTTTCCCCACCCAAATTTATCCTGCAGGTCCGGGGGATTGAACCTTCCGGTCTCAAGCTCGCTTCTCTAACCTTTAGGCCACTACTGCCCCATCTCCATCTCCAGTGTCTTTAGAGCACTGAGCTCAAAGTTCTTCTGACCGCTTCAGGTCACCATATGGTCAATCTCCCACCTGTAGGCGGACTCATCCCCACCGGAGATGAGTCCGGTGAAGGTGGTGATGTTCATGAACGTCAGGAGCTTGACAGACTGGTGACTGGAGGTGCAGCTGTTGGTGAACAGGGAGAAGAGCAGACCGGGAAATCACTTGTTAAATCACTCACAATGCAGCTTTTTTTCTATGAATACATTTCACCTTTGAGGTTCAGAGTATGGACTAATGTAATAATGTAGTCATCCAATCATTTCGCCAGAGAAAACAACCTCCATACCTCAGATGTCTGATAAACAAGGTTCTGCTTTGATAATGAAATATGTGTAAAACAATGGATCATCTTACAGCTACTTGGCTCACAGTTCATTTAATCCAGATGTGGCGGTAACTAGATTAGAAGCAAGTCTGCCAGATCTCCACTGGATGTATCCAATCATGTTATGTATGAAATACACTGCAGGAATACAAAATATTTCAACTGTGATAGCAGAGATGCGCGGCGGCAGCTGCATAGGCACTCTGTCTTGTGGCTGCTTCTTGAAGCAGGGATGTGTGCCAAGAAGGAACTAAGTCCCTTGCAAATCCATTCACTGGGAATGGTTGTCATCCCTCCAATCCATTCAAATTTGATTTGGCAAAAAGTAGTTTGCATGACAGAACCTTGAGCTCCAATTGGGGGAGGTGATGAGGGGGAGGTGAATGACGCTCATGCCCAGGAGGCTAAATTAGTCAGGAGGAGGATTCCCAGGGCTCAAACAATACACTAGGTTAATAAATTTAAGACTTTATTTTAAACACAGCTAGGACATATGCAAATAGATTTACTCTGTAGTGTACAGTAGAGCCATGGGTGGTGCCTCATAGCAAGAAGGCTCCAGGTTCGCACCCTCTGGCCGTCTGGTGCCTGTCCCTGTTCAGCTTGTATATCCTCCCCGTGTCTGTGTGGGTGCTCCGGTTTCTGGTTGTGATAGATAATGGATGGACAGAAATAGAAAAAAAAGAGGTTATTGGCAAAACAAACAATTCGTTTTCATTACTGGTTCATATGTCTATTATTTTTCTGATGAATTGATTAATCGCGTAGTCGCGTATAAAATGTCAGAGGTTTCAAGAAGTCCAAGGTGAAGACTTTAAATTGCTGGTTTTGCACAACTAAAACCTAAAGATATATTTCATTTACAATGATATAAAATGAGAGGATTTGAGAAACTGGAACAAGCAAATGTTTGGCACTTCTTCTCAATAAATGACTTAATTTTCTGTCCATCATCGAATCAAGTAATTACATTTCAGCTCTTTAAAACTGTTATAATTAATTTTTTTATTAAAGTTTTTTTTTTTTATTGATTATGACTGTGTGGCTTTTTATGACATACTATACTATGACTTTTTTTTTTTTTTTACTTTTTAAGACATACTATACTGTGACCTTTTTATGGCGTTATATGACATACTGTACTATGACGTTTTATTTTTAAAATTTTATTTTATTAATTTTTTTTTTTATGACATGAAATCTTGACACTGACTTTTTTATGAGACTATACTATCTCATATTTAATGACATTTTTATGACTTTTGTGACTTTTTATGACATACTATACGATGACATTTTATGACTTTTATATGTCTTTTTATGACATACTATACTATGACTTTTTATGACTTTTATATGACTTTTTATGACATACTTTACTATGACTTTTTATGACTTTTCATGACACTATACTATCTCATTTTATGACATTTTAATGACAATTATGACTTTTTATGACATACTATACTGTGATTTTTTATTACTTTTTATGATTTACTATACATTGACATTTTTATGACTTTTGTGACTTTTTATGACATACTATACTATGAATTTTTATGACTTTTTTATTGCTTTTATGACATACTATACTATGACTTTTTATTATTTTTATATTAGTTTTTATGACATACTATACTATGACTTTTAATGACATACCATACTATAACTTTTTCTGACTGTTATATGTCTTTTTATGACATACTATACTATGACTTGTTATGACTTTTATATTACTTTTTATGACAAACTATACTATGAATTTTTATGACATACTATACTATAACTTTTTAATGATATTTTGGGATTTGCAGGAGACACAGATGGAGGAAATGAGCCTTAACTTGTTAAACTGTGACAGCTTGGATTTCGAACTGCGCTCCCATCAATACATCTGACGAATGTCCGCTCTCTGGTCAACAAGATGGACGGACTGCTGACCTGTTACATCATTCAATATTTATTCCAGCATATTTGCACTCTGCATCATTGCTCTACTGTATTATTGTTTATAATTTACAGAATCAGTCTGACTTAGACATTGTATGTTATTGTTCATTGTTGCATTGTATATGTGTATTTATCTTATTTCACCTATTTGTATTTACATAAGAGAAATTATGTTTATGTTTACTTTTGTTCAGCTTTATTGTCCATGGCTTTTAAGCTTTCTATTTCTGAGTAAGTACATTGAGAGCAACACAAAAACGTAGTCATAGTCCTTGTGTGTCTACACATAGGCCTACTTGACTTATCAAGCTGCTTCTGATTATTTTTTAGTTATTTATTTATATTTATCTATTTATTTTTAATGACTCCTTATGACATACTGTTGGAGCCATTTCATTGGTGACCAAGGAGTGGCGCTGTGGGTTGCCATGGTAGTCTAATTGTAGGACTAATTAGATTCAGGTGTGTAACATAGCCAGGTCTGCGGTCTGTGGTGTGGGTCAGGTTAATGATGGCGGTGTTTATCTGAAGAGATATAACCTACTTTTGTTATAATTTGTAAACAAAAGGATTGATATATCCGACTGTAAGGACAAAGGACAAAGATAGCCACTGGACGCACGCCGTCCACCCAGGAGCCACGCGTACGTGGCCCACAACTACGTTACTGACCAAAACAAACTGTGCGTAAACAATAAGTCATAACCTTCCTCTGTATGAGTTCTGTAAGTTATAGCAACATATTTACCCGGATCTGTACGTTGTCCATCGCAGGGAAGCGGCTGGGCAAACGGAGAGACGCCGTGAACCGCTGGTGCTTTGAGCACAGTGACGGACACCGGAGGTCGGAACCGGGCAGTGGACCAGGCATTGGAAGATGTGGGCGGCTGGCTCCAGTTCAGCGACGCAAAGACGGACAGCGGAGGAAAGTTTCTTTTGGACCAAGGCCAACAGAGGTAGGCTGCTGGTAACGTTACCATAAAAGTGTGGGTATTAAAAAAGGGCGCACACAAAACGGAGGAATCCCACTGCACTGGTGTTTAAAGTGACTTTTTATGTTAAAGGTCGATAAAGTAAAAGTTTACAATGCTTCATTTTTGTTGTAGGCCCACATATTTCAATGAAAAGCGGTTTTAACAAGTTAATGAGGTTGATTTGGGTGAAAAGGCAGCACATAATGATTTGGTAGGAGTAACGATCAGTGAAACGCACAGCAAAGGCATTGCTTCATAAAATGAAAGAAATTAAGAAAATATAAACTCAGTAAAGCTGCTATCTTCAAAATGACTCGTTATGAAGCTGAAATAGAAAGCAACGTCAACAAATATCAATAGTCTGGGTTGGTTGGTTATGAGGAATAATGCTCATAGTGATTTTTGGCAAGGTATACATTAGAGGTCGACCGATTTATCGGTCGGCCGATTAATCGGGCCGATTATTTGACATTTTTTCATAATCGGCATCGGCCGATGCCTGAGCATATTAAGCCGATTATCAAGCAGGCACATCTGCGGGCAGCCCAGTGTTGTTGTTGCTGTGGAACACGTGTGACACCGCCCCTTGTGTGTCAATCAAATTGCCATTCTGCCGGGAGAAACCGGTAGGCTTAAATTCTTCTCTTTCAAAGCCCTATATATTTAATTGGTTAGATACGAAATGCTCCGACGTTATCAATTCTGTTTTTGGTAACGGAGAATTTCTCTCCGTAGGTAACGTTAGCTGTGTGCGGGGCGGAGCAGCTCTCACATACACGCTGCGCTGTGTTCACACACACACAGAGATTCTGCTCTTAGTAACTATGGCGGAGAACCTAAACTTATGAAGCGTGATTACACTTTACTAGAGTTGATGCTTACAATGCTTGTCATAAGTGCAAGTTTGCGTGTGAGGACGGAAACACGAGCAATTTGTCGAAACATTTAGCAAAAAGTTCACTTCCTCATTAAACGTCTCTATGGGTCCTTCATAGCGTCTATGACGTCACCGCTGTGTAATACGAGTGAACAAAGTTATTATTATGTTTTGATCACTTAGATTATGGCCATATAGCTTGTAACAGTGTCTGTCAACAAACATAAATAAAAAACATGCTTTAGGACAGTTTTGGAAAGGTGCTTAAAAGGTTTTGAGCCCTTTACTATTACTACTATTAACCATCATGCACAAAATAAAATATGCACTGCAGTGCAGACACAAAATGCAAATTGGAGAGACAGACCATAAGTGTTGTTCAATAAATGTTTACTTAAGTTAAGACATTTTGTGTATTATTTGTTATTATTAAGCTGTTATATTTTATCAGATGGAGGAAAAAAAGAAAACCAGCCAAACATATCGGCAAAAAAAAAATCGGCATCATATATCGGCCATCGGCTGTCCTGATTCTGTAAAAAATCGGCATCGGCATCGGCCATAAAAAACCCATATCGGTCGACCTCTAGTATACATCCCTAGATTTAGAAAATATATGATAGCATTGCATCAGGTTGCTTGATGTGTGCTGCTGTATGCATTTTATAACACTACCCTAAAATAAATATATTTCTGAAAATTGGCCAATATAAAGTACGACACAAAAAAAGTCATAGTATAGTTTTTCCAAAAAAGTCATAGTATTGTATGTAGAAAAAAAAGTCATGGTATAGTATGTCAAAAACAAGTCATAGGATAGTATGTCGAAGAAAAACAAAATGTCATAGTATAGTATGTTGAAAAAATAAAATGTCATATCATAGTAAGTCTAAAAAAAGAAAAAAAAAGTCATAGGATATAATGTCGAAAAAAAGGCATAGTATAGTATATTGAAAAAACAAAAAAAAATGTCATAGTATAGTATGTCATAAAAAGTCATAGTATAGTTTGTCATAAAAAGTCATAGTATAGTAATTCATAAAATAATGTCATAGTATAGTATGTAATAAAATTTCATAGTATAGTATGTAATAAAAAAAAATGTCACAGTATAGTATGTTATGAAGTTCTTGAGGTCATATAATAGTTTGTCATAAAAAGCCATAAAAAATCATAGGATTGTATGTAAAAAAAAAACACCCTAAAAAGGTCATTGTATAGTACGTCATAAAAAGTAATACAAAAGTCATAGTATACAGTATGTTGTACATAGTCATAGTATTGTACGTCATAAAAAATCATAGTATAGTACGTCATCCATAAAAATAGTAAAGTGAGTCATAATAAGTCATAAAAGTCATAGTATGGCGGGTCAAAAAAGTCATAGTGTAGTATGTCATAAAAGTCATAGCATAGTATGACATTTAAAGTCATAAAAAGTCAGTATAAAAGTCATAGCTGTCGCAGTTTAATGAGAGCTCTGGCTCATTTATTCCACCTGCGTCTGCTGCAAATCTCAGAGATCTGCTGTTCCTCCAACTAAAAGCTCTGCAAAACTCTCCGGTTGGATGAAAAAGTTTGACGATTGAATTGTCAGATGTTCAAAAGTTTCTCCCTTATATTTATAAATTCTAATCTTGGTCTGAATAAAAGAAGAACTAAGAAGAGTATCGTTAAAGAACCAAACCAATAAGGAGCGACCAGACAAAGTTGTTGGCCCCAGTACAGCTGGGGTCACTCTCTGACTGGGGAATCAGACATGGGAGGAGCAAGAGGAGCAGTAGGAGGAGGTGGAGGGGGAATGCAGCGGTAAAAGAGGGAACGAGGCGGGGACGAGTCCCTCTTCTTTCTGCATGACACACAAGACACATGGATAAAGTTCATTACAGGAGTACAGTAAATACACACACTACTGAGTGTGAAGGACACAACTCAACAAGCAATCAACATACATTTTCATCCACAAAATAAAAGGCAAAATACTGTCGTCTTTCTGCATACCTTTGAGTAGAGAACATCTGATACACATTCACAGTCCTGAATTAAAGACAAAGAAATGTTAAAGTTTCACCATCTCTCATTCATAGGTATCTGCAGGATCTTAAAAAGTCTTAAACAGCATTTTCAGAGGTATTAAATTCCATAGCTTGTTTCCAATATGTATATTTGTCCAAACAGGTTGCATGCTAAGGTTTGCATGAATTTAATCATTGCGTAGGCGCGTAGTGGGATCTGTGTAGTTTATTTCTGGATAGATTTGACGTCATCTGAAAAAGGACAACAGCTCACTGATTCACCCACTGACTGCTGTTACAAGAAGGTCCTTTTACACCCAGGTGTTAAACTAATTTACCTACTGTAACTAATGGGGAAATGCAAGTGTTCTATTAGTCTGCAGGCCACACTTTGAGAAACCATGTACTATACTATGACCTTTTTTATGACCTACTATACTATGACTTTTTATGACATTCTCTATGTCCTACTATACTATGACATTTAATGACATTTTTTGACATGCTATACTATGACTTTTATATGACATTTTTAGAACATATTATACTAGGGACCTTTATTATGGCATTTTTGATGAAATATTATACCATGACTTTTATGACATTTATTATGACATACTATACTATGACTTTTTTACGACATTTTTTATGACATACTATACTACGATTTTTTTTTTATGACATTCTTCGTGACATACTATACTTTGACTTTTTAATGACATTTTTTATTACATACTATACTGTGACTTTTATTATGACATTTTTGATGACATAATATACCATGACTTTTATGACTTTTTTACGACATTCTATACTATGACTTTTTTATGACATTTTTATGACATACTTTACTATGAGTTTTTTTATGACATTCTTCGCGACATACTATACCATGCCTTTTTAATGGCATACTATACTGCACCTTTTATTATGACATTTTTGATGACATAATATACCATGACTTTTTAATTACTTTTTTACGACATTCTATACTATGACTTTTTTATGACACACTTTACTTTGAGTTTTTATGGCATACTATACTATTACTTTATTAAGACCTTTTTTTATGACATACTACAGTATACTATGACTTTTTATGACATTTTTATAACATACTATACTATGAATTTTTAATCACATTTTTTTTTATGACATACTATACTATGATTTTTTTTTATGACATTCTTCGAGACATACTATGCCTTTTTAATGACATACTATACTGCGCCTTTTATTATGACATTTTTGATGACATATTATACCATGACTTTTTAATGACTTTTTTTTACGACATTCTATACTATGACTTTTTTATGACATTTTTATGATATACTATACTATGAGTTTTTATGACTTTTATATTACTTTTTATAACATACTATACTATGACTTTTTATGACATACTATACTATGACTTTTATATGACTTTTTATGACATACTATACTATGACTTTTAATGACATACTATACTATGACTTTTCATGACATACTATACTATGACTTTTCATGACATACTATACTATGACTTTTTAACACATTTTGGGATTTGCAGGAGACGCAGACGGAGGAAGCGAGCCGCAGAACTTGTTAAACTGTGACAGCTGGGATTTCGAACAGCGCTCCCATCAATACATCTGACGAATGTCCGCTCTCTGGTCAACAAGATGGACGGACTGCTGACCTGTTACATCATTCAATATTTATTCCAGCATATTTGCACTCTGCATCATTGCTTATAATTTACAGAATCAGTCTGACTTAGACATTGTATGTTTTTGTTCATTGTTGTATTGTTTATGTGTATTTATCATATTTCACCTATTTGTATTAACATAAGAGAAAAAATGTTTGTTTACTTTTGTTCAGCTTTATTGTCCATGGCTTTTAAGCTTTCTATTTCTGAGTAAGTACATTGAGAGCAACACAAAAACGTAGTCATATTCCTTGTATGTCTACACATAGGCCTACTTGACTTATCAAGCTGGTTCTGATTATTTTTTAAGTTATTTATTTGTATTTATCTATTTATTTTTAATGACTCCTTATGACATACTGTTGGAGCCATTTCATTGGTGACCAAGGAGTGGCGCTGTCGGTTGCCATGGTAGTCTAATTGTAGGACTAATTAGATTCACGTGTGTAACACAGCGAGGTCTGTGGTCTGTGGTGTGAGTCAGGCTGATGATGTCGGTGTTTATCTGAAGAGATATAACCTACTTTTGTTGTAATTTGTAAACAAAATGATTGATATATCCGACTGTAAGTTTGGGGGTTTTGGTGACAAAGGACAAAGGACAAAGATAGCCACTGGACGCACACCATCCACCCCGGAGCCACGCGTGGCCCACAACTACGTTACTGACCAAAACAAACCGTGCGTAAACAATAAGTCATAACCTTCCTCTGTATGAGTTCTGTAATTTATAGCAACATATTTACCCGGATCTGTACGTTGTCCATCGCAGGGAAACGGCTGGGCAAACGGAGAGACGCCGTGAACCGCTGGTGCGTTGAGCGCAGTGACGGGCACCGGCTGTCGGAACCGGGCAGTGGACAAGGCATTGGAAGATGTGGGCGGCTGGCTCCAGTTCAGCGACTCAACGACGGACAGCGGAGGAAAGTTTCTTTTGGACAAAGGCCAACAGAGGTAGGCTGCTGGTAACGTCACCATAAAAGTATGGGTATTAAAAACGGGCGCACACAAAACGGAGAAATCCCACTGCACTGGTGTTTAAAGTGACTTTTTATGTTAAAGGTCGATAGACAGTAAAAGTTTACAATGCTTCATTTTTGTTGTAGGCCCACATATTTCAATGAAAAGTGGTTTTAACAAGTTAATGAGGTTGATTTGGGTGAAAAGGCAGCACATAATGATTTGGTAGGAGTAACGATCAGTGAAACGCACAGCAAAGGCATTGCTTCATAAAATGAATGAGAAATTAAGAAAATATGAACTCAGTAAAGCTGCTATCTTCAAAATGACTCGTTATGAAGCTGAAATAGAAAGCAACGTCAACAAATATCAATAGTCTAGGTTGGTTGGTACAGTATGAGGAATAATGCTCATAGTGATTTTTGGCAAGGTATACATCCCTAGATTAAGAAAATATATGATAGCATTGCATCAGGTAGCTTGATGTGTGCTGCTGTATGCATTTTATAACACTACCCTAAAATAAACATTTCTGAAATGTGGCCAATATAAAGTACAACACAAAAGAAGTCATAGTATAGTATATAGGGAAAAAAAGTCATGGTACAGTATGTCGAAAACAAGTCATAGTATAGTATGTCGAAGAAAAACAAAATGTCATAGTATAGTATGTTGAAAAAATAAAAAAATGTCATAGCATAGTAAGTCGAAAAAATAAGAAGTCATAGGATATTATGTCGAAAAGAGCCATAGTGTAGTATGTTGAAAAAAGTCATACTATAGTATGTAGAAAAAAAAAAAAAATGTGATAGTATAGTATGTCGAAAAAATTAAAAAAGTCATAGTATAGTACGTCGAAAAAAAGCCAGTTTAGTATGTTGAAAAAATAAAAAAAAGTCATTGTATAGCATGTCATAAAAACCTTATAAAATGTCATTCAAAGTCATAAAAAGGGTCATACCATAGTATACTATGACATATTTGATGACATACTATACTATGTCATAAAAAAGTCCTAAAAAAGTCATAGTATGTAATAAAATATGTCACAGTATAGTATGCCATAAAAAGTCATAGTATAGTACATCATAAAAAGTCATAGTATATGTCATGAAACAGTTATTCAATATTCATAGTATAGTATGTTATAAAAATTCATAAAAAAGTGAAGTATTGTATGTCAGAAAAACTCAAAAAAGTCACAATATAGTATGTTATGAAAATTCATAAAGTCAAAATACAGTATGTGATAGAAACATCAAAAAATGTCATAGTATAGTACGTCATAAAAAGTCATAGTATGATACGTCATAAAAAGTCATAGTATAATATGTCATGAAACAGTTATTAAAAAGTCATTGTATAGTATGTTATAAAAATTCATAAAAAAGTCAAAATACAGTATGTGATAGAACCGTCAAAAAATGTCATAGTATAGTATGTCATAAAAAGTCATAGTATAGTACGTCATAAAAGTCATAGTATAGTATGTCATAAAAAGTGATAGTATAGTATGTCATAAAAAGTTATAGTATAGTAATTCATAAAATAATGTCATAGTATAGTATGTAATAAAACAAATGTCACAGTATAGTATGTTATGAAGTTGTTAAGGTCATATTGTAGTCTGTCATAAAAAATCATAGGATTGTATGGAAAAAAAAAACCCTAAAAAGGTCATTGTATAGTACGTAATAAAAAGTAATAGAAAAAGTCATAGTATATAGTATGTTGTAAATAGTTATAGTATTGTACGTCATAAAAAATCATAGTATAGTACGTCATCCATAAAAATAGTAAAGTGAGTCATAATAAGTCATAAAAGTCATAGTATGGCAGGTCAACAAAGTCATAGTGTAGTATGTCATAAAAGTCATAGCATAGTATGACATTTAAAGTCATAAAAAGTCGGTATAAAAGTCATAGCTGTCGCAGTTTAGTGAGAGCTCTGGCTCATTTATTCCACCTGCTTCTCTTGCAAATCTCAGAGATCTGCTGTTCCTCCAACTAAAAGCTCTGCAAAACTCTCCGGTTGGATGAAAAAGTTTGACAATTGAATTGTCAGATGTTCAAAAGTTTCTTCCTTATTTTTATAATATTTATAAATTCTAATCTTGGTCTGAATAAAAGAAGAGCTATGAAGAGTATCGTTAAAGAACCAAACTGATAAGGAGCGACCAGACAAAGTTGTTGGCCCCAGTACAGCTGGGGTCACTCTCTGACTGGGGAATCAGATATGGGAGGAGCAAGAGGAGCAGTAGGAGGAGGTGGAGGGGGAATGCAGCGATACAAGAGGGAACGAGGCGGGGACGAGTCCCTCTTCTTTCTGCATGACACACAAGACACATGTAGAAAGTTCATTACAGGAGTACAGAAAATACACACACTACTGAGTGATAAGGACACAACTCAACAAGCAATCAAGATACATTTTCATCCACAAAGATAAAAGGCAAAATACTGTTGTCTTTCTGCATACCTTTGAGTAGAGAACATCTGATACACATTCACAGTCCTGAATTAAAGAAAAAGAAATGTTAAAGTTTCACCATCTCTCATTCATAGGTATCTGCAGGATCTTAAAAAGTCTTAAACAGCATTTTCAGAGGTATTAAATTCCATAGCTTGTTTCCAATATGTATATTTGTCCAAACAGGTTGCATGCTAAGGTTTGCATGAATTTAATCATTGCGTAGGCGCGTAGTGGGATCTGTGTAGTTTATTTCTGGATAGATTTGACGTCATCTGAAAAAGGAGCTCACTGATTCACCGACTGACTGCTGTTACAAGAAGGTCCTTTTACACCCAGGTGTTAAACTAATTTACCTACTGTAACTAATGAGGAAATGCAAGTGTTCTATTAGTCTGCAGGCCACACTTTGAGAAACCATGCACTATACTATGACCTTTTTTATGACCTACTATACTATTACTTTTTATGACATTCTCTATGACCTACTATACTATGACATTTAATGACATTTTTTGACATGCTATACTATGACTTTTATATGACATTTTTAGAACATATTATACTAGGGACCTTTATTATGGCATTTTTGATGAAATATTATACCATGACTTTTATGACATTTATTATGACATACTATACTATGACTTTTTTACGACATTTTTTATGACATACTATACTACGATTTTTTTTTTTATGACATTCTTTGTGACATACTATACTATGACTTTTTAATGACATTTTTTATTACATACTATACTGTGACTTTTATTATGACATTTTTGATGACATAATATACCATGACTTTTAATGACTTTTTTACGACATTCTATACTATGACTTTTTTATGATATTTTTTATGACATACTTTACTATGTGTTTTTTTATGACATTTTTCACGACATACTATACTATGCCTTTTTAATGACATACTATACTGCACCTTTTATTATGACATTTTTGATGACATAATATACCATGACTTTTTAATTACTTTTTTACGACATTCTATACTATGACTTTTTTATGACATACTTTACTTTGAGTTTTTATGGCATACTATACTATGACTTTATTAAGACCTTTTTTTATGACATACTACAGTATACTATGACTTTTTATGACATTTTTATAACATACTATGAATTTTTAATGACATTTTTTTATGACATACTATACTATGATTTTTTTTTATGACATTCTTCGAGACATACTATGCTATGCCTTTTTAATGACATACTATACTGCGCCTTTTATTATGACATTTTTGATGACATAATATACCATGACTTTTTAATGACTTTTTTTTACGACATTCTATACTATGACTTTTTTATGACATTTTTATGATATACTATACTATGACTTTTTATCTCATTCTATACTATGACATTTTTATAACATCATATACTCGGAGTTTGTATGGCATACTATACTATGACTTTTTATGACATACTATACATTACCTTTTATGACACTGCACTGGCAACAGGAAGGATCAAATATGATCTGGAAGCTATGTTTTACATTGCTTTTGAATAATTCCATCTTGAATATAAAAAAAAATAAAGAAATAAAATGGGTATTATCTACACTATTGCATTATTGGCTCTCATATCATCATTTGATAGATAGATGTTTAATATTTAGTGAGGGTTCTTTAATGTAGATATGTGCAAGGAGAAGTCAGAAGACATGGTATTACAGTAGCTGTTTTATATTGGGTTACATATGCATTTGTAGTGTTAATGCTGTGCCTAATATTTTTTGTATTTTTATGATGCCCGTTGCCCTTCACCTCTGTATTTATTTTTTCATTGTAAAGTAAATAATCTCACTTTAGAAAAGTATTATGAAGTTTACATTATTATTAAAAAATGTGATATTATTAACAGCAGCAGCAGCAGTAGTAGTGTTTTTAAATACACATACCATAAGGCTCCATTTGCAGCATCTAAACAGTTTTTTTGAGGATTAAGGTTAACTATGCTTATCATATACACCGATCAGCCACTGACAGGTGAAGTGAATAACATTGACTATCTCGTTACAATGGCACCTGGCAGTGGGTGGGATATATTAGACAGCAGATGAACATTTTGAACTTTGAACTTTGTGTTGGAAGCAGAAAAAATGGGCAAGCGTAAGGATGTGAGCGACTTTGACAAGGGCCAAATTTCTGATGGCTAGACGACTGGGTCAGAGCATCTCCAGAACTGCAGCTCTTGTGGGATGTTCCCGGTCTGCAGTGGTCAGGACCTACCAAAAGTGGTCTAAGGAAGGAGAACCGGTGAACCGGAGCCAGGGTCAGACCCAAGGCTCACTGATGCACGTGGGGAGCGAAGGCTGGCCCGTGTTGTCCGATCCAATAGAAGAGCTACTGTAGCTCAAATTGCTGAAAAAATTAATGCTGGTTCCGATAGAAAGGTGTAAGAACACACAGTGCATCGCAGTTTGTTGCGTATGAGGCTGCGTAGCCGCAGACCGGTCAGGGTGCCCATGCTGTCCTAATGTTATGGCTGATCGGCGTAACTCATACAGTAATTGAAATCGAATTCAGGACTAATGAAAGATTTGCATGTGTCACATTTTCAAACTAATACCATGTAAAATGTCAGAAAGGCTACTCAAAGACATGTTAGCACATTGCGACTGCAGTCCTGACTACACTTGCATGGGACATTAAGTTTATGAGAGGATGCATTACATTAATTTATGATCATAATCCATTTTATCTTTGTCCGTTTAGATTTTTTTTTTTTCCCCCCCACACTTTCATGGACAATTCAACATCATAATTTTGCCTCCAGGGGCTCTTGATAAAGTGACCCACAGTGTATTGGCCTGTCAGACTAATTTAACCCAGGCTTTAACATAACATCAACATTTTATGAGATTAACGCATTCTTCACCAATGTGCTTCTGGAGAACAGTGTCTGCTTCTATCAGCATCATTATTTAGTGCCATTTCTTTGTAGAAATTAGTTTTGCAGACTTGGATTCAGAATGAAATGTATTGCCTGTTCTGAAGTCTGCAGGATCAACATAATTCATGACTTTGGGTTGTCCAGGGCCTGGTTGTCACATGGAAATTAGGATTTAGAGGAATTACTATCAATCAATGATAAGTCTGGCTCATAATCTGTGCCACATATCCTCTCTCTCATTACTTCTCCTGTATGTTCAGTGTCTTGCTCTTAAATAAAGGAGAGCTATCTTACATATAATTAAAATAAAAGGCAGATATGCATACACATTTGCACATAAAAGGTAATATTAATTCAGAGCTTTTATTGATGATATTTCATGTCCAATCCGTCCGTTTGAGGATCTGTTCAGAGCCCTCGGGGAAAAAGTCCTCTGCTGAGAAGAAAACCAGAGCTAGAGTCAAAGCTGTGTTCTCAAAGCCAACGTTATAATGAACTCCATGTGTTTGAAGTCAGACATGCAGGCATCTCCTCAAAGAATACTAAACTCAAATATAAAAATGCTACTCTTTAGATGCAGTCAACTGATAAGGTATTCATAAATAGGTGGTTATTGGTCATCACACTAGTTTTAATGGAGCTTCTCTCCAAGTACCGTGCATCAAAATGTATTGGCTGATTCATGACAAGAAATCTCACATCCAGTTGCGTTGTACAACCTGATGAATGAAATGTAAAGCCTTCTTAGTTTAAGACAATACAAAATGACAGTAATTGTTTCTCTGCAGCATTCAGTATGCTAGATTAATCCACAGTCTTATATTTTATATAACAAAAGCATAAAGTTTAAAATTCCCCTTTACCTATTTTACAATTGGTTGTTTGCCAGATAAAATATCACACTATGCACCTATTGAAAATGTATGCAGAACCTACTTTCCCTGCTTGTACTACTGTATTGCATACTAAATATCTCCATAAACAACACATTTCCATTAAATCTGCTGTGGATAGTAATGGAATAATGGTCCCCAGAGGAGGAATCTGAATGTTTTGGTGATGTATTTGTCTTGCAAATATATCAACTCTGCATGCATGATTTCTCACAACCTCATTGTAGATTACATGGCAGATTGCCATGGAAATTGCTGAGAGTTTATGATCCCAAGAGAATAAACTCTTTTGATTTTAATGGCACCTCTAGATAAAACAAAGTGAAATATTGGCAGACTCCCTTTTGTACAAAAAAATTGATAGTTTAAGTTAAAAATACAACAAAAGTAAAATTAACGCGCAAATACCTCTTATTGAATAGTTCCATCCACCTGACCCTAAAACATGACATCAATGGCTCTTACCAATCTAACATTTTAGAGTGTAAATTCCATTAGTCGTTGGCTTGAGCTACCTTACTATTTTTCCCAAAAATATAGATTGCTGTTTTCATATTTACACATTACAGATGCTATCTACTTGGTCTTTTCTTTCTGTTATGCCATGCAGCTACCTTGAGGACTACAGTAATATTATTTCTGTGCATTGCTCACTTTGGCACATCATCTGGTAAATGTAATGGTAATGTATACAAACACACAGAAATAAAGAATAAAAAAAGCCTATATAAATGGAACATTAAAGCGCTGGAGTTTTAGTTCATCATGACTTTGAGAACACAATCAGTTATTGTGGGATTAAACCTGGAGAGTAGATTCTGTGGCAATGTGCACCAGAATGAAATGTATTTGCTGGTAATGGTGCATGTGCATATATTGCACTTTGCAATCACCATATTTATGAATTCATTTATTTATTTATTAGCCCTGCTTGTGGAATAGCTCTAGGGACGGCAATGTCAGCTGGTTGGTCAGTCCAACACTTTGATCTAGAGTGAAATATCTTGGCAGCTATCAGATGGTTTGCAATGAATTGTGTTGTGTTCTTAACAAGAATTGTACAAGATAAAGCTTTGACTTGTGAACATACGACTTCAAGAGGAAAAGACACTCTATAAATAAAGTGTTCTTTAGGAAGTTATATGTGATATTCCAAGCATTTTAAAATAGAACAACACAGCGGGCACTTTGGGTTGTTTTTCACCCCTGACTTGAAACTGCATCTGTCTACAGTTTGGAAAAAAATAATTGCATGTTGTGGTGCGGGGAATTGAGGTTCTTTACATCTCTATCAGCAAAGTCAGTGCACAGGCAAGAAAACAAAGTGAGGCCCGGGTGAAAGGATTAAGGGAAGAAGAGGGCCCAGAGCAAAGTGCTGCTGCTGGTCTGATAAGTTTGCTGAGGAGGCTGATTCACATTGGAATTTGGCAGACATCAAACCATTACTGCTTGCAGAGGACAAAAGCAAAAGTAGACGATTCATTTTTGTTGAACTGTTGCTAGAAACCTGTAGGAGCGCAGACCGTGGCAAGAACCCTTTTGTTTGTGTGGCTACGGTCACATCAGCTACAGCCACTTAGCTTGATTTATATGGTTTACTAAGCTTACTTAGCCAGCTATCTAAGTTAGATTATGTGGAACGAAGCTCGGTAAATTAAACCTGATAGAGAGGCTAAAGTCTCAGTGCCAACCTGAACCAGCAGTAGCTCTCTGCCGAAGGCCCCCCATTTAGTTTTGTTTTGTAACCTTGTGGCTAACAGAAATGAATTCATGAGAAACTCATTCTTTGTCAGTGTACTTTAATTAGTACAATCAGTAATTCATAAGTGCTTGTGTGTGCACTACTGAATGACAATTAATGTTTCTTCAACAACACCAAACAGTTACATTTAGCTAAGATGCATTGTGCTAATTAATAGTCTTTTGTGATATATATATATATTTTAACATCTATGATTACTTTTATAGTCTGGAAAGCTGTATTCATACATTCACTGAAGCTATAGCTGTCTACCCAAATGCAACCTCTGATTATACTTTCAGATAGGAACAGCCATCAGTATTACAATTTTTTATTATTTAATCATAAGTAATAGGTAAATGCAGTGGTTTTTTCAATGTCATTGAAGTTAACTAATCCACTGAACTGGACTTGTGTTTCCAATTGAATTGAATTTTTCAGCTCAAATTAAAGTCAGGAAACTTGATGGTAGTCTACTACCTGGATAAGTTAACTGACATACAAATTCACTAAATCTCTGTAAAAGAAACAATGTTAGACCTAGATTGCTTTAAAAAGTTAGTTGTGCATTCCTGTGTCTAATCTTAATATACATTTTACAGCTGTTAACAGGCTTTTAACCAGTAGGGGGCAGAGATAATTCGAAATAAACCCACAGGAGGATGTCCTTTTACCGCAAGGTTGGTGGTTCGATGATCCTCCGTTCCTACTGTTTGCATGTCGTAGTGTCCTTCAAGTGACAGTAGGCAGTATATTTTTGGCATCATTGGGCAAAAAGTCCTTTCAGCATATTGTAATTCAAGTGTTAACTAGACTTCTGCTCCTCCTCATGGCTCTGTTTTCAGGCTTTAGAAAATCTATCCCGTGACGGCAGACTTTGACCAATCACAGGTCATTTCAGAGAGAGAGAGAACGTTCCTATTGGCTGTGCTTCGGTCATGTGAGCGGAACTTGGCGTTCCTTTACCAGATTTTACAATGGCAGCGGTGTCACAAACTTTCTCATTTTACAGCTAAACAGTACACTACAAGATGATTCTGAAAACATTTGAGGCGAGAAATAGGCATTAACGTAACAGAATATTGATTAATATTTGATCAGCGAGGCCTAGTTTGACCGTTTGGTCGTAGTTCGCGAGTGATTGATAGCCGGCTCTCATAGACAGCGGACCTCAGATCAGCTCTGACTGGTTGTTTTCCTCCGGTAAGTGAAATCCTTCAGATGCCGTTAAGAGCACCGGAGGACACAGTAGGACACAGAGGAACATGATTTTTTTCAGGTTACCTGTTTCATGAACTACTGTCACGATATAGCGACCGTTTTATAAAAATAACTTTTTTTAATCATATTTGCTCCAATCTCGCCTAATTCAGTTTTAAGCGACACACCGAACCTCAAATTGCTCCCCGGGCAGCTCACTGCTCCTAAATGCTTAGGATGGGTTAAATGCAGAAGTGAAATTGCATGCCTGTACCTGTATGTATAATGACGAATGTAATAAAGTTTAAATTAAGTTTAAGAAACACAGTTCTGATGTACAATCATCTTACTGTTATGGCTATGTACATGTTAGTAGAAAATTTGTACATATAGAGCAACATGGGCATCCCATGACTTGTTTCTGGCCACCTGATGAATGTAAGTCCAATGCTGTCTTTGAGAAGAGTATCTGGATCTTCAGCTAGTTGTATAACTTTTCCACCAGCTAGTTGCTGGAGTTGTCTGTATGCCGTTTTCAGCTGGGCGAGTAGTGAACGCTTTGTAGATGTCAGAGCATGCTTGCTGGAAACTGACTGCTCGTGGTTTTATACGGGGGTTATAACAGTACCAACTTTGAGTGTAATACTACAACTACTTCTACTACTGGTTTTATGGTGATGATTTTTTCAAATGTGACAGTTTACTGTATAAACATGGTGCGAAAGCTTCTGGTGTGCTTTGAATTTGTGGTTCCTAGCAAGTAGATGTTGGTGTGAAGATAAATGACTGTAATGAAGTGACTGGGTTTAACTACCTAATTCTCTCTTGACATGCAAAGGCAATGAGGTTTTTCCCCAAAGAAGTAATGGTTTCAGCGGTTGATTTCACTAGTATTCTATTTGATGTGTATCGGTGGCGTATGATTGAAAGCATCAAGGGAGGTATGTCTGTAAGAGGGTATAGGCTTGCCATGAGTGTTGGTTAATCACACAGATGTGGTTGCTGTGAGAAGGCTTAGAGAACAAAATCCATATTGCTTTGTTGTCGATGGGCTGTCTGTTAATCACCAGAAAAGACTGCCACGTTCAAGTGCTTCCATAGCGTGTGTTTTTTTTTTATATTTTAGGGCTTTGCATTATCGTTTTCTTGGTGAAAAATATCACATTTAATTTCTTTAGGGGGCTATTATACTGAAACCACTCATATTGGAAAAAAAAAAATGTGCTAAGTGACAATTTACTATATTCAAGTACCAGCATGAGAATGTAATGTATCCTGGTGACTCAGTGGGCTAAGGAACATACAGTAACTGCAATATTCTGCTTTTAAATCCACCACTTTTACCATGCTCTCTTCTCTCTTTCCTTATTTTCTGTCACTCTCTTGTTAGAACTATCTAATGACGGCAAAATGCCAAAAAAAAGAACAAAATGTCAGAAAGGAGCGGCGTAAGAATGTCAAAATGTAAAAGTGATCTTTTAAATGTTGACCCTGAGATACATTAGTGAGCTTCAAGTGTTTTTTTGTGTGGACGTGTGACTGCTGGCTGACACACATACGCTTACCGTACTTGTGTCTGAACATCAATAATATTAATTTATATCACCATTTGGCCTGTCACAAGGCTTTTACTGAAGCTAAAAATCATAAACACATTTACAATTTAATCAATATCATAGAAAATATGGCGCGGCAATGAGTGTTCCTTTTCTCCTGAGACATGGGTGCCAAACACGTTAATACAACTTGAACATAATTTATGGGTTGAGAGGCGCCACTACAGCACTTGAACAGTTATACATCCCTCAATTGATTGAAAAGGCTGGGGGAAATAACATTTTCTGCAACGCTTATAATGAGATGCCCTGCGCAGCAACTGATAATGTGTTCCAGAAAAGACTGTTAATGGCTGTAATGATGAAGGAGAAGAGGATCAAAAACAGTGATGTGATTTCTTGTCTACCCAGACAACGTACTGTGTGAACCATTTCAATTTTTAGGATCAAACATGAATTAAAATAAGCTTTTTGAGGGAGTTCAAATATAATAAGGGTATCTCGTAGCTTCTGTCATAGGGGGGGGCCTACAGGAAGTAAGTGTAGTGGGGGTGGGCGGTTGATTGAATGTTTCATTCATTTTGGATGGTGTGACAGTTACTTGTACTGGTCAGTAGATGGTGCATTCTGGGGTTTGCTCCGACAAACAAACTGCTCTGTGGCTTTTCACGCACTCCAAGATTAAATTAGGGATAAGCCCACATAGGTTATCATCTTCTTAGTATTATTGTGTCTATGCTTTTATAGTCATCAGTGTAAACTAGATTTTGGAAAACATTGGAAAATGCAGTGGTAGAAAGTAACTTAAAAGGTGCCCTGTGGAGTTTTCTTATAGACAAAAGTGTTTACATTCAGTGTTACTCACCAAAATGCATTGTGTGTATCCTTGAGGTCTAAAAAACACACCGAATGCATCGCCTCACTCAAAACATTTGCAAAGATGATTTTTGAAATATTTTAAAATCCATAGCTCTACTAAAGGTAAAGAAAAAAACTCCACGTAACCTATAATACATCTGCTCAAGTACTGTACTTAAGTACATAACAGTATTTCCATGTTGTGCCACTTTATACTTCTACTGCACTACATTTCAAATGGGAAATATTGTACTTTATTTCACTACATTTATCTCTAGTTTAGCAATTACTTCTCACATTAAGATTTTACATAAAATGCACGAGTTTATACTGTTAAATATTTCAACTACACAATGGTGTATATAAAGTGGTTAAAATTAGCTTCACCTCAATTAGCTACAACAGTAAAATGCTACATACACATTGATTCATTAGTAAAAATATATAACAATATGATGTATAATAATATCACTCAAATGGGCCATTTCTAGTATTCTAACTCTTTAGTATTTTTTCTTTTATATTTTAAGAAAATGTTGCTGATAATACTGCTGTACTTAAAGATAAAGCTGCTAAATTCAAAATTCAGAGCATATCTATGATTGAGGGATTGCCTCCACACGGCTCTCAACATGGCGTTGGCTGAGCTGGCGGCTGGCAGCACGATCAGTGCAGAGCTAACAGTGTTAATCTGTGGGGGAACAGATATGCCCACTTTATGATAATCACATGCAGTTTTGGGCAAGTCATAGTCAAGTCAGCACACTGACACACTGACAGCTGTTGTTTCCTGTAGGGCTGCAGTTTAGCATATTATGATTTGAGCATATTTTTTTTAATGCTAAATGCAGTACCTGTGAGGGTTTCTGGACAATATTGGTCATTGTTTTGTGTTGTTAATTGATTTCCAATAATAAATATATACATACATTAGCATGAAACAGCATTTGTCCACTCCCATGTTGATATGAGTATTAAATACATGACAAATCTCCCTTTAAGGTACATTTTGAACAGATAATGTGTGATGCTTATTTTGCGATTAACTATGGACAATCATGCGATCAATCGCGATTAAATATTTTAATTGATCGACAGCCCTAGTTTTTATGAAACTGAACATAAAGTACCAACTTAGATCTGGAGACACAGACCCTTTTATCAGAAAGGTAGTCGACAACTCCCCCACCCCAACTGCCCTGAGGTTATAATGTGAACCCTCAGCAGACCCATTGTTTTTGCTACTGAGGTATAAAAATGGTACACCAGTGCCTCTTTGTTCCTGTGCTTTTCCAAAGTGACCAACTGCACGCTACAGCTCTGAGCTCTCTTTCTTTCTTTCTTTCACTTAGGTATTTGCAGGGAAGGTGTCTGTGCCCAGCTGGCCGCATTCCACAGTATGGACAACTTGCTACAGCGCCCTCCTGAGCCCCCATATCACGTGAGTCTTGGCTTCATATTCCATTCTTAATGTGTCTATTGCTGAACTTTGCTGGCAGGTACTGTAATACATATTAATATAAATGCATGATGGCATGAATATTAGAATATATAAAACATAAGTCATAAGACAACATAAGTTCGGGTGCTGGGGCATAGTCTGACTCTTGACAGTGCTGGATACTTTAGGAACAGCTTTCTTTTTTTTCTTAAACACAGTCATTTGTTAGGCCTTTTACAGATCATTCCTCAGGAAATCACTGAAGAGCAGCAACAATTCAAGAACAACTAGACTAAATTCTGATGAATATTTTTCATCAATTCAAGAGAGGAGACAATGAGACTGACATCGTGAGCTTCACAATGTCTTTTTTTTATGTTTTGGGCTGCTGTTCAATTTCTTTTGCAAATGGGTTTACCAGAATTCCTCATTAATCAGAGGATGGGGAATCTTGGCAGTGTTAGCGCAGCACGGAAGAATAGTTTTTTTTCTTATTTTTTTTCAAAATTCAAATAAGCCTGCAGCATATTTGACAGCACACTGTTTTGAGAGAGTACAGTGGTGGAAGCAAGGGATGGTGGCAGCAGAGGGAGCTTGTTAACAGAACAACAACTCTGGCTTTCATGAGAAATGAGTATGCAGACGACTGGAGGCATACTGTGCTAGGATCTACCAGCAATATGCAATCCCTGCACCAAATGCACTCGCCTGGTGTTCCCGGGATGTCCATGGACACAGAAAGGGTCCTTTTACACAACACAGGGTTATTTTCACTGAGGTGTATGACAAGATGACCACAGCCATTTGTGTAAAAAAACAGTATTTGTGTATTATATTTGTTTGAAACTAAAAATATGGCTTCAAAAATTCAGAAATGTAGCTCAAACAAAACATCAGGCATTGTTCTGTGTGCGTTGCATTAAAAATAACAGAAAGAGAAATAAATGGTTTTCAAAATGGAACTCTGGTTTCCATTTTAAAACTTTACTTTTTAAAGTGTTTTAAAGGAAAACGTTGCTGGTGAGAGGGGACGACTGGACTATACCTTGTTTAGCCTGCTGCCACTGTGAACCGGCTCCAGATAAGCGGAAGAAGATGGATGGATTTTTTTTTTTAAAGGTAAAACCTCAAAATAATCTAAAATAATTGCTGCGACTCATGATTTACATTCCATCAGTTTTTATTGATTGAAGTAAAAGGCATTTAATCACCATTGTAGATCAATTGAGATGCACAGTTGGTTCATGTCTGACATGCACCAAGGCCATGATTCCAGTGCAGTCAAACTTGAATAGGAAAGCATTTGAACCCGAGGACCTTGATTTGCCAGCTGCTCATTCAAGAGCTGTCCCACAGTGCTTTGCAGCGTACCTCTAGGGTGCTTCCGGATCACAGGCATTCAATCTCCTTTAACCCTAGATCTGCCCTTACCATCAAATCTCATCAAATTTGAAGCAGGCCGGCGTGAAAGGCAAATGATTACAATATGCTCTCCTGATCGAACACTACCGACCTTTCTGCAACAAATGTCTCTTTAGAAAGCACCAGTGAATGTCAAACAATCCCCTTTTCTTCTGTTGGGAGGGCTGAAGGGTCCAGTCCACACTGCTTCATCTGGACGGCAATGTCGAACAGGTAGTCGTAGCATTCACACCTGCAAAATGCAGCGGTTATTTTTAAAGAATTTAAATCTGTTTTCTTTGTTACACATGCCCTCAATACAAATATACTAATACCTTATATTCTTAGTCATGAACAAAATAATAGAGGTTAATAATGCTGGGAGGTAAATGCTCACATGGTCTTAGCTTTTTCCCACGACTCGCCCCATACGTAGACGCCGTGTCGGCGGACGAGGACGGCACATGAATTTGGGTATTCCTCCATTGCCCGAGCCATCCGGTCTTTCAAGTCCTTCTCCTCGGGTGTATTTTCAACAATGGGCACGACCAGGGTCTCATCGTATCTGTGCATATGTAGGGTACAAAATTACAAATTACACCCAGGCTAATAACTTTTTTCAGGCATTAACTTTTTTTAAAGTGATACATTGAATCAGGCACCGTACTGAAACTGGTATTTTTGCTTAATAAACTATTTACCCAAACATTTCTGATCTGATTCCAGCATCTCAAATGTGAAGATTTGTTTGTTTGTTGTTCTCTGTTGTGTATAAGTTGAATATCTTTGGCATTTGGACTGTTGGTTGAACAAAACAAGCAATTTGAAGTCGTCACCTCAGACCTTTTTCCACAATTCTATAAACTGAACGATTAAAGGTAGAGTCGGTAATGCTGAGAAACTAGCAAGAATACATTTGATTTTACAAATGATCCAACCGAAAAACTCAGCTCAGTGTTGCCAACTCTTTTCCAATGAAAGTAACTAGCAGCACCAGCCCCAAAAGTCCCTAAATCTAGAGAGAAAGTCGGCAAGTCGGCAACACTGACAGTCCGTCCCTTCAGGCCTCCCTCCAAAGCCACTCCACCAAAATTATAAAATTATTAACGTAAACGATGAACATAGCTATTGTTAGCACTCACAGCTGTCAAGCTAGAAGCTCGTGAAAGACTTCAGTGATGCGTAATGAGTGCACGGGCAGAGTGCCTTATTACAGTACTGCGACAGCCACAGATACCAGACCTTTTTCTTCTTCTTTTTTTTGTCAGAGCATTTGATTTATTGATTGCTGTCAGGATGTAATGATAATTTCAACAAATAAAACAAAAAAATGTATTTGAACAGCACTACCAACCCTACCTTTAATCAAAATAATGACGTGAAAATAATGATTTGTTACTGCTGTAACCCAACAGGCTCCTGACTGCCTCCTTCCCAACTCAAACGAGATAAGAAGCATCTTCCCCTGCCAACATTTCCCCCTTTCTTCAGCTGCCTGGGCGGGTAACGAGCACACTGTCAAATCTTTGAACCGTTAAAATGTTATTCCTACCTGGCTTTTACCAAGTATGAAACAAAATTCCAGATACAATGCCTGTGATGGATGAAACAACTCTGTGGTAGAGACCCACATGTTTCAGCCTGTGATTTGCATCAGAGTTACTGAGAAAAGTAAGGCAAGACGGGGCACATTTCTTTACAAAGAGATTGTTGCAAAGAAAGAGCTGTTCATATCCTCATTTGCTTTGGATTATGAAATTGCACTCTTCATGTGATTGATTTAATGTACCGTGGTTAGGCTTTTCTTAACCCTGATCTTCATCAGGGTTAAGAAAAGCATAACCATGGCAAGGAGCCAAACGTGTTGGTTTCCACAGTAAAGTTGACGGCTGCAATACCAGGCGATGCTGGAAAGCTCTACTGTCGTGCCAAAACTCCAAGTTGACTAATTATTCTTGGTAAGGAAAGTTTTCATTCATTTTTTTAGTCCTTGGTAGATGAGCCACACATTAGTTTGGGACGATGGTGAGCGAAATATATTTGAAAAACAAAACTATTTATTCATAATGTTAACATTTATAACATGTCGAGTGTCATCCTCTATGGACGACGGAACCTGCCAAAATCAAAAAATCAATCAATCAATAAATAAATGACTTGATAAATAAATAAATGTCATTAAATTTAGCAAAAGTAATATTACAAATAAATGTAATCATTATTTAATTGATAAAATGTGACATAAATTGATATTTCTGTTTTAATTTGCTTCTTTATTTATTCATGACATCGGATGCGGTCTCGAGCCTGTTCTCTCCATCATAAAACTCGGTGCCATTCAGAGCACCCAGCGGTCCGGCATGTGCCACCGATCAGGGCTCGAGCAGAGTCTACGATGTCAGGGTGCTGTTGTCGCTGAGAGGCTCGGCATATTTCCCTGGCGGCATCGGCATGGAGGTTCCCACTTGAGCTAAACCTCGGGGAGTAGACTGGCGGTGGGCCCGCAAAACAGTTCAGCTCCAGACGGTTGATCTGCACACCTGTACCGCTACGAGGCAGCAGTGGGGGGAGCAGCACCCGCTGTATGGAGCCGGGAATGAAGACTGGAGTGCAGCTAGCTGGCTAGCATATAGTCGATCTATGCACTCTCACCATAGACTGCATAGGGCTCTGACCCCATGACCCATGCTGAGTGACAGCCCTCTCATTTGCATGATGAGGCAGAAATGCATAAAGAAAAGTAAAAAGAATTGTATAAAGAAATAAATCTGGGGTAAAAAAATGTAAAGGGAAAATCATGCAGAAATAAATAAATGCATTGATAAATACATACATTTAAAAATAAATATGAAATAAATTAAAAAATGCATAAAAATATAAATACATTTGAAATTAACAAATAAATGCATAAATAAAAAGGAAAAGAGTAAATAAATAATGGAATTAATACCACAATAAATAAATCAAGAAGCAATTGAAACAGAAATATAAATTTGTCACATTTTATCAATTAATTAATGGCTACATTTATTTTTTAATATTATTTTTGCCACATTGAATATTTATTTATTTATTGATTAATTTATTTATTTATTGATTGATTTTTGATTTTGGCAGTTTCCGTCCTCCATAATCCTCTACCATTGTACTGAAGTTTGTATCTCTGCAGGGCTGCAAGTCTGACACTGTGGTGAGCAGCACGGGGGCCCAACAGGGGACGGTCCTGTCACCATTTCTGTTCACCTCTACAACTCAGACTTCAGATACAACTGCAAGTCCTGCCACCTGCAGAAGTTCTCTGACGACTCTGCCATTGTGGGCTGCATCAGTGAGAGCAAGGAGGCTGAGTACAGTGACGTCGTGGACTCCTTCGCTGAATGGTGTGAGATGGACCAACTGCAACGAACGCTGGCAAGATGAAGGAGTTGGTGGTGGACTTCGGCAGGCAGAGAACACCCCCATTTCCATCGAGAGAGTGGACGTGAAAACTGTGAAGGATTACACTCTACCTGGGAAGAGACCTGAGTCCTGTACTACGAAGCAGGATTTGCGGTTAGCGAGGTAACTTCAGGGTTAACTCTGGGTTTTCCGTCCTACAACGGTGGTTCACTTCTTAGTGGGGTAGATCGCCATGGTAACTTATGCTGAACAGCTAACCTGCTCCGGAGCAGGTTATGTTCCAGCTAAGAGATCAAGTCGTATAAAAACACCGCCTACTGACCAATCAGAGCTCGGTGCGCAGATTGTATGATAATATTACACAAATACGAAGAAGTTACAGTCATAATCCAGGCTGAAAACAACAAAGTTTAAACTGGCAAATGCAGGAAGGACCGCTGGATTTTTGCTGTGTGTGTTTACTTTGAATTATGTTTTTATATTTAACTTTTTTACTTGCTCTAGAGTCCGTTTCACTGCGCAGGAGACGGTGACGCAGCTGAAAGAAGGTTGAAATAGTCACACGCCTCATGGTTGTTAAAGGGCATAATGAAGTATAATCCATTCTTTCATTACACGTCTAAAAGCTATTTTTATCTAGACGACTATATCTGACTTTTGTGTATTCTGTTAAATTAATAAGTCTGTTAATTTCCGAATTCACACATAGGGAGTTTTTTCTTTTGCCAGCTGTCCTTCAGCTTCAACTGTGTTACTTTTAGTCTGGATTATGTGTTTAACTTCTTTGTATTTATCTAATATAGTTTGCTCTTCCTTTGTAAAATGTGCCGCTCTGCCCGTCCATCTGCAAGTCTGTGGACTTGTCCATGATTGTGATTGGTTATACGCTACAAACACCGCCCGTTCATGTGAACGCGCTCGTAGCCAGATGGAGACACCCTGGGTTGATTTACCGAGTTGATAACCACCTTCGTAGGAAGGCTTAGTGGGATCTCGTTTGTTAGGGTTAGTTAAGCCAGATAACGAGAAGATACCCTGGGTATGTTGAACTCGCTTCGTAGTACAGGCCTCAGGACAACAAGCAGGACTGGACTAGGAACAACAAGGCTGTGGGGCCGGAGCCGACTCTTCTCTCTGCGAAGGCTTCGGTCATTCAATGTCTGCAGTACGACTATTTTCTTTGCTGTCGTGTGCTGGGTCAGCAGGGTGAGGGCCGTCAATGCCAACAGACTCAACAAGATCATCAGGACAGCTGGCTCTCTCCTGGGGGTGGAGCTTGATTTTTTTGGTGGTGATGTTAAAGAGGAGGATGCTGCTGCGCAGGCTGCGGATCATCATGGCCAATGACTCTCACCCTCTCAACGATGCGCTGGTCACACACAGGAGCACCTTCAGCAGCAGACTGTTACCACAACCACGCACCACAGGACATCCTGTCTTCCTGTGGCAATGAAACTTAACAACACATCTATCTCAAGCAGAGAGATGGACAGCATAGACACGGGGTGCTGAGGTGGTTCGAGCCTCCTTTTCAGCTCTGCACTGTTCGTTTTTATCTTCCTCTTTCTCTCTGGATCACTGTCTCAGGGGACATCATGGGTCAATATGTGCATCCATCCATGCATCCATTTTCTTTTTGCTTATCCGGGGCAGGGTCGCGGGGGCAGCAGGCTTAGCAGGGAATGCCAGACGTCCCTCTCCTCAGCAACGTTTTTCAGCTCTTCCTGGGGGACGCCGAGGCGTTCCCAGGCTAGACGAGATATATAATCTCTCCAGCGTGTTCTGGGTCTACCCCGGGGCCTCTTACCAGTTGGCCGTGCCCGGAAAACCTCCAAAGGGAGGCGTCCAGCAGGCATCCTGATCAGATGCCCGAACCACCTCAGCTGGCCCCTTTCGACGCGAAGGAGCAGCGGCTCTACTCCGAGCTCCCTCTGGATGTCTGAGCTCCTCACCCTATGTCTAAGGCTGAGCCCAGCCACCCTACAAAGGAAACTCGTTGCGGCCGCTTGTATCCGCAATCTCATCCATTCGGTCACTACCCAAAGCTCATGACCATAGGTGGGGGTTGGAACATAGATAGACTGGTAAATCGAGAGCTTTGCCTTCCTGCTCAGCTCCCTCTTCACCAGAATGGTCCGGTACAGCGCCGGCATAACTGCTGACACCGCACTGAACCGCCTGTCCATCTCTCGCTCCATTTTACCCTCACTCGTGAACCAGACCCCGAGATACTTGAACTCCCTCGCTTGGGGCAGTGACTCACTCCCAACCCGGAGGGTGCTGTCCACCGTTTTCCGGCAGAGAATCATGGCCTCAGACTTAGAAGTACTGACTCTCATCCCGACCGCTTCACACTCAGCTGCAAACCGCCCCAGTGCGTGCTGAAGGTCACGGTCTGATGAAGCCAACAGAACCACATCATCTGCAAAGAGCAGAGACGCAATTCTGAGGTCCCCAAATCGGACACTCTCCTCCCCCCCCCCGGCTGGGTCTTGAGATCCTGTCCATGAAAATCACAGACAGGATCGGTGACAAGGGACAACCCTGGCGGAGGCCAACACCCACTGGAAACATGTTTGACTTTGTGCCGTATATACGGACACAGCTCTCACTTTGGTTATACCAGGACCGGATGGCTCGTAACAACGACCCCGGTACCCCATATTCCCACAGTACCCCCCCACAGGACACCCCGGGGGACACGGTCGTAAGCCTTTTCCAAGTCCACAAAACACATGTGGACTGGATGGGCAAACTCCCATGACCCCTCCAAGAGCCCCTGCAAGGGTAAAAAGCTGGTACACTGTTCCAAGGATGGTTCCACTGTTCCAAAATATATTATTGCGGCGCCAAAAGGCGGGGTGAATAATTTTGTGCTGGTGCACCTATATGGAAAAGTTAGGCACACCAGTGCAGCCAATGTAAAAAGTTAGTCTAGAGCCCTGCCACTGATAACGCCGTCCCGACCCACAACGTTGTTGCAGAAGCGAAACGCACACCCTCCGGGTTAGCTCTGACAGCACTGTTGCTGTTGTTAGCACCGTTAGCTGTTGAGAGCCGTGTAGAGGCAATCCCTCAATAATACATATGCCCTGAAGCACCTTTAACAGCAAAATTTCAAGTTACAACAACCGGAAACAGTTTCATTACAAACATGAGGTCAAACAGGGTTGTGCCTTAAGTGTAATGTGTCCGCCCAGGCGGAGCGCGGACACTCTTTGGATCTACGTAAATCACGCGGTTCCATATTTTTCATTCAAAATGGCGAATTTGGCCAAAATGCGAGAAAAATTTGCAGCTATGATTTCTACCGAGATACTTTCTGAACCTCTTCTTGACTGAGAAATGAAAATACTTGAAAACTCTTAGCTGCTTGATTACGTACCGATAGTTGGTGCCTGAGGTGCCCTTACGAATCCCCTTGATCATCTCCTGGTGTGTTATCCTGAACTCCTTGCCAGGATACAGCAGTGTTGCCATGACAGCAGCCTTGGAGTGGGTGTGTATAACTGCCTGTGCCCCTGTATTTTAGCAAAGGAAAAGCAGATTTTGATTTTTGAGTGTTGTCTACTGGTATTGTCTGTCTCAAATGCTAATTGTAACGGCAAGGCACGAGAAAGCATGCAAACACCCACAGATGATGATCAGACATCAAGTTGCACTATGCTTTGAAATTCTTTGGTAAAATTTAAATTGTGTTAGTAATGGGTTCTACTTTTGGAGGCTTCATTATCTGTGAAGGATGCTTAACAAACTGAACAAACATTCCCTCTGACATTCCAGGATAGAGGGGATGAGTAAGTGATACAAGTATCATCATTTTGGGGTGAGGTATTTCCTGAATATCTAACTGAGGTTTAATTACAATGCCTTTATTAAACAACCGCATCTTATGAAGGGAACCTTGAATGCTTCTTTATGAAATTTTTTTTTGGAATGTTATCTAAAAGCCACATCTTTCATATGAAAGACCGTTTTGTAGAAGTAGTTTTGTAGAAAATAATCTTACACTCGTCTCAGTCTTTATTTCAGAGTAAACATCCTTAAAGAAAGATTTTTTTTTAAACCACGTGTTAAAACCACGTTACACCAAAATGTGTGTGAAATATAGTTGTTAAATAAAAAAGAAGACCAGAAGGAAAATATTTGGAGTCTATTATTGACTTTACAATTTGGTTTCCATGGCTATTTGTTACATAATTTCTAATGACAAAATGGTGTACCGCCTTAAGTGAACATATGGTGACTTCAAATGGGGTCGTGTTTACCGTGTTTACGAGTTGGGCCCATATGAACGCCCCCTCATGTCCTATTCACGACCTTGGAAGTTGAAAGTTTCTGAAATTTCCGAGTTCACGACGGAAAATGGTGGAGTCAATGGAAGTTAATTTTTCGGTGCATAATAAGTTATAAATATTGTAATTTTAGTCTAATATTGTTTTTCTTCGTAATTTTATAATGTCTGAGGAAAATGTTGATATTCCCAACGGCCTCATCTTTTTCCTTTGTCATTATGCCTATGCATTTACTGCATTATGTTACCCGCTTGCTAGCTTGCTAAATTGTTAGCCTTTGTGGCTTCTGGACACCGACAGTAACGTTAATATTGCTGTTGCTTAGCAGCGGTGTTCTCACGACTTTACCACTTGAACGCCAAGCATAACGTGTACACGACTTCCCATGTTGTAAACAAGAGTTCATGAGTTTCATTTGAAGGCACCAATAATCACAACATTCAGGATCCCATCTTATTCCATTTTTTTTCTTCCATTCAGGCTTTCAAATTGGAAACATTTATATTTAAATAAAAAGGGTTTTTTTTCTGTTTTCGTATTTCTTTCTTATGCTGTAGGAAATGATGGATTGGACTCAAACAAGTATATCATTTACTAAACTAAAAAGATAATGGTGGTATTCAAAATACTGATTGGTTCTATCACTGACTGACTGCAAATGGTGGTTAGTATGGGTGGTATGTGTATGAACGTATTAGTGACTCACCTCTCATGATATAGGCATTCATAAAAAGCGGTGTACACTGGCTCTTCCTCAACCTTTTCCAGGACGGTGGACAACTGATGTCCCGCTCTTCAATGTCACACACAAACATGTCTTCTGGCTGAGTAACACAAACATTAAAAAGGTATTAACACACAAATCCTTATCTGAATACTGCTCAATCAGAACAATATTTCACACTGTGGTTATAATAATAATAATAATAATAATTATATATTAAACTTTATTTATAGAGCACTTATCAAAACAAAGTGCTTCAGAGAGAGAAAATAAAATAAAATATTTTAGAACCTGCTTACCTGTATTCTCTCTTTCTGGACGCCGGATGGTGCAATGTAGATCTGCTCTCTGTGAGTTATACAATAAGCAACAAGGTATGTATTAATGTCAAGGAGAAGGACAAGGAGAATAAAATGCTTAAAATGGAGTTAGTTTGTCACGCCATAATGGAATATCATGGCCTTGCGCAGGATACAAATAACAAGACTGAGAAAATGTTATGGTGTTCTGTAAGGAGCTGAAACTCTACAGCTACTACAAGATGTTAAAGAAACACTCACTAAAGCTTTTCTAGCCATCCATTTCCCTGGGCAGTTATTGGAAGTATTAATTTTATAACAGTTTTCCATAGACTTTTTGCGGTTATGCCGCAAAAGTCATCTTTTTGGAGTCCTTGTCTCCATTTTTTATTTACTTGGAATGCCCTTTTTTTTAATTTACAGTAATGTAAATATTGTTTCATTCTACAGCCTGGACCAAAAGACCTAATGAAAAGAAAAAGCCTGAGATAAAAACTTAAGAAATAAACTGATTTTCAGTGTTAAAATGTCGAGAGCCTTAACGTTTCCCCATAGAATGTAGAGAAAAAAAGCTATTGTACTCTTCTTTTGACGAGAAACAAACACAGCAGATAAAGGAGTAGCCTATTGATTATTTTTTTGCGAGAGGTTTGGCGAGACCGCCTCAGGCTCAGTCATTTCTGAGTCATACCAAAGCAGCGGTGAGAGAAAAAGCTTCAAAACTTAAAATACAGAGCTGCACTCACAGAAAATAAAAATACACTCGTCGTAATTTTTGTGTGTAAAATGAGACAACTGAATATTTAGATCGCATTACATATTTCAACTTTCTTTTATAAGAGTAAGTGAATACGTGTCAGAGGTTTTTAGCTTCCTAAGAAGAACAATTAAAGCACCAATTTACAAACCATGTACTAACAGCAACAATATGGATACATCTGAATAGTTCTCATTTAGTAGACCACTTAGATAATATTGGGACTTCAGATGTCTGCTGTTTTTTTACTTCATAAAAACCTTGAAAACTAGAAAATAGTCATCACTGGCAAAAACACACCATTTTGAGGAATGATACTCTGCAAAACTGAAGTATTGAAGTGGAGCTTAGAACTGCCTATTTTCTATCGAAATATAAAAGGTATAGTAATTTAACAAGATGAAGGGAAATTCTCCTGTCAATCATTTTAGAGACTATGTTTTTCTATCTGAATGAAATACCAGTATATATGGAGCGGCAGTCAGTAAATCTAATTTGTTTTCATCTGAGGTTTCATGCAAGTTCCCCTGTTGGCTTAAATAAATGTCTGCCATTCCCCATTTCAAACAGGGATTTGCTGATGGGTGGTGCTTTCTTTGTAGCTGCCATCCAAAACAACACAGTTCAAAGATGTTTGTAATAACCTGTCAAAGCCTTCAGTTTGAATTCTGTTTCGTTATGGCAAAACTGTGGCCTTCTGTCTTCACCCTAGATTTGCATACATTGTCGAAACTGATGTAAATGACCTCACGTCATCCACGCTGCACTTTTGTCAGCATATGAATGTTCGAAAAAAAAAATCTCCACAACAGGATTCAATTTTTTGGGATGATAGTCAAAGATATGTAAACGGGAAAATTCAAATGAAGGTGTATCATTTCTGACAATATTCTGCAAGAAATTCATCTACATACGAACCCTCGTCTCAGACTGATCCCTCCGCCCGTCCCCGTCACCCATCCCAGCTGGTAGAAGAGTCGGCACAACTCCGGGATGAGCACGCGAGGATGCTCCTTCTCCTGAAACAGACACAAAGCGGTCAACCAAGTTATCAAAGCTCATGTTTCACAATCTTACCATAAATCATTGTGAATAACAATCATTCAAATTTAAAAGCACACGATTAGATGTATAAGCACGGTGCTTTTAATGCTGATGGCGTTGCTGTACTAGTACTGTGTCACTGTAATGAAAACGGCAAACTGGTTCAACAGCAGTAAAAATGTATGCATTGGTTATACTGGATAACAAACTTTATTTTAAATGTATCCTACTAACAAGTATTCCCTTTAACTGCCAGAGTCAGATTATTTTTCTTTGCCAGAGCTCCATTGTTGTCCAAAAACTATATAAAAAAAAAAAGATACACATATCAATGGCCACATTATACTGGGTGACATGTTCCTTAATTAGCATGAAGAACACAACACAAAATTTCCGACGACCACCTTCCCAAATAAATGAGGGAAAAAAACATGACAAAAGTAGAATTTCAATTTGTCAAGTTGCAGTTTACATCCATGTCTGTCCAAAATATCATCACTTCGACAATTTATCCTATTCAACATTTGTGTGAAATTGTCATAATTAGCATATGAATTCTTAAGTTATGGCCAAAACCGTGTTGCAGTGACCTTGACCTTTGACCACCAAATTCAAATCAGTTCATCCTTGAGTCCAAGTGGATGTCTGTGCCAGATGTAATATAGTTCCCTACAGGTGTTCCTGAGATATCACTTACACAAGAATGGGACGGACGTGAGGTCACAGTTACCTTTGACCACCAAATTTTAATCAGTTCATCCTTGAGTCCAAGTGGACGTTTGTGACAAATTTCCCAGCGGCCTTCAGATATCGCATTTACGAGAATGTGTCAGAAGGACAATCCGGAAACATAATGCTCCAGCCACGGCTGTCGCCGGCGCGGAGGCATAAAAATGAGAAAAAATAAACTGGGCTGTAAATATGTCTTATGTCATTGTCAGCTGTAATGACCAAAAAAAAAATATTCTGCTTACCGTCACCCATCACTGCCTGCCATTATGAATACAAATTTAATGTACTCAGGATCATATTTCCTCACCACACGCTTTGGAGCTTTTACTCGTGCAGGGTTGTCCCCCACATCATTTTGTGCCACTGCATCCGAGGGAACATTAGCTAGCCAACAGTGGCACGTTTGTCTCTACCTGATGATGTGTCATGATTGGCGTCGTGATATTCAAATGTAAATGGTCATTGAAACAAGGCAAAAGTGAGCATGGCTCACATACCCCAGCTCACTGCTTGACCCCTACTAAAGTAGGGCCAAAGGTTTTGCCCTTTTGGAACTAATGGAACGAGTTCTACTCCGGAAACGAAATCTAAGTCGAAAAAAATCACATTTTTTGGCCAAAATTTCAAAAATGTTGGGCACCCTGGACTTCTAACCCCCAAAAGGCACAACTACACCACACTGTCAACCATCATACCAAATTTGAAGATCCTAAGTGAAATAGTTTCCGAGTTCTGCACCAGAAACTAAAGTGGGACACGCGAACGGACGGAAGGACAGACGGAAGGAAGGACGGACACGCGGCGCGCTATATACCCCCCCCGACTACGATGTCGCGGGGGTATACTTATACATTTTAATTTGATGTTTTTTTGTCTATGTGAATTCTTGAGCCCATTGAAATATACAAAAATATATATTTTTTAAATTTAATCTAACCGTTTGGCAGTACCTTCACGGCCCACTTGGTGATGCTCTGGTTTAGAATAGCTGCACTAGAGCATCATATGTGTATTAACCAACAGCTGAAAATAGTCCCTAACGAAAAAACACTACCTACTTACTAATGTGCCAGAAACAGGTTAGGGAAGTCAGAAAGTATTTAGAGACGGACTAACGCATTGTTGGTTTTGGTCTTTGTTGACAATAAGAAAAATATAGAATAACACCAACCATATAATTAAAATGTGTATATGCACTCTGTGCTTTGACACTGAATAAAGTCCATTCGTCTCATCAGATTCTGGCGAACTTCTACAGGTGCACCAATCGAGAGCATTCGACTGCATCACAGTACGGTATGGCAACTGGTCTGTCTCGGACCAGAGGATGTCCCGCACAAGTGATGGTCATCGTCAGGGACATCTCTCACCCCAGTCACAGACTGTCTACCCTTCTCAACTCTGGGAGGTGCTACAGAACTCTCCGTTCAAGGACCATGCAGGCTCAGGAACAGCTTCTTCCCCTCAGCTGTCACCTTGCTGAACTCTGCATCTATCACGGTGATAGTTCCCCCCCATCCCCCAAATACTGTCTCTGCCTCTGTCTGCTACATCATACTTTCTTCTTACTGCCACACTACTGTATATATACTTACCTGTATTATATATGCACTCACATACTCATACGTATTTATACTAGGGCTGTCAAAGTTAACGCGATAATAACGTTAACGTTTTAATGACACTAATTTCTTTAACTTATTAACACAACTTGTGATTTTTGGGTTGTCGTGGGCTCAGTTTTAAAGTAGAGTGAAGATACTGGCATATGAAACTAGAAATCCTAAGGACTACATTGGCACCAACCATGTCATACTAGCTTGTCGCGAAGTTAGATAAATAACGCTCCAAACTTACGCTAAATTTTGGTGAGGAAAAAACTGGCATGGCCATTTTCAAGGGGGTCCCTTGACCTCTGACCTTAAGATATTAGGGCTGGGACAATACACCTCTCTCCCGATTCGATAATATTATGATATTTGGGTGCCGATTCGATATGTATCGTGATTTTCAAGTACTGCGATTCGATATTACGGTTTATTGCGATTTTTGTTAACTTTTTTAACACTGGACTATGGGGAAAAAGTTGAATCAAACACTTCTAGGGACTTGTACTTTGGAAAATCTCAAAATTAATACAGTAAAAATGTTTGCTTTTCAGCATGTATGTAGTCAGAGATGTCCTGAAGTCAAATATATCAGTCATTGTCAGGCATTATTATTATTTTTTTTCTAGCAACCCAAATTAAAAGAATAGATATTTCCCTCACAAATTAGTGGTATTTTCTTTATAATTTATAAGGGACATGCAATGTTGTATACGTCTGGTGAATATAATCCAATCGATCTTATTTCCATATCCGTATTTTGTACGTACATTTCCTTTGTTAACACCTTATTATGAAAACTGGACATAGTCACACATGTATACTTCCGCTAAGTTCGCCAAGTCCGTTGCTCGCTCTGAGCTCTCCCTGTCAACTACGTTCTCTTTATACATCCATGGTCAGCTCCATCTGGGCCGTATGAATACATTTAACATAAATGTCAGTATATGGGTGCTCTACAGTTGTAGCGTCGGCCGATTTGACCACGGAGATGAGAGTGACGGCTGGCTTGACTTTACGTTACTGAAATATGATCACGTTACCTGTCTGACAAAGTTTGTAAGCAGCGTTAGCCGTGACGTCTAGCTCTACTTTTCCTGGCAATGTGTGAAACCCAAAGTGTTTCCATACTTTACTGTATGTGTAATGTTTACCACTGTAGATTTAAAATATGAGGGTGCAGGTCGTATCCCAGCGGACCTTTTGCCGTTTTCTACTTTCTGGTTTTGGCTGGCTGCAGGCGGCTGCGGTTTGTTTCGGTTTTTGACGTATATGGAACAGATATGACGTCACGTTACTCAGGCTTCAACAATAAAAGCGACAACTTCCTTCTACCTCCGCATAGACTCAAATGAAGCAAACATATTTATTCTGGCATTTAAAAAATAATTTCAAAATCGTAAAAGAAAAAAAGAAAAAATTGCGATACATAGGCGAATCAATTTTTCCCACCTGTAGTGCATTTACAGTTACAGTATATATTCATATCTACACAACTGGCTATACTGTATGATCTATTTTGTAGGCACCATATTCATATCATACTTCCAGCTGTTTATTCTGTATATATTCACGCCATTTATCTGCACTACATATTTTGCCTACCCACTGTATATATATCTTATCGCATTCATCTCACACTGTTCATACTGTTAATACTACATATATATATATATATATCTTAGCGTATGCTGTATATATCTATTCTTATCCATCCCTTACTGTTTATTTTACATTCAATATTTATTCTAATATATTACTGTTTATTGTTCTCTATATAACACTTTATTTAATTTGTGAAGAGATGTGCCCTCTCAGTGTATGTGCCCACTCAAAGTAGTGCTGTGATGTTTGAAGTTACAGAGATTGTGATGAAGGCAAATGCAGATCCCACTGTTCAGATTGCATGAAAAAGTTAGCTTTCTAAAAATCAGATTGTATGCATATGGTGGTGCTCTTTTTACTATGACAGTTTTCCTAAAACTAAGTTAAAAAAAATTGCAATATATCGCCATGCTTACAGTATCGCAATATATCGCAATATATTGAATCGTAAACCCTGTATCCTGATACGTATCGTAACGCCAGATTCTTGCCAATACACAGCCCTAATCTGTATCACCAATGGAAATCCAAATAATAAGGTATTCTTGAATTGTTTGCCAGAAAACATGGGATAAACTGCCTTACAGAACAGTTAATGCAAACAATATGTTTTTTTCCTGGGAGGATAGTGGAAGAGCAGCACTCATGTATCAGTTATTCTCGGCCCATATTGGGGGTCGTGCTCCCTTCAGTTGTAATCACATGGGTCCACCTGGCCGTACATTGTTCTGCGTTTTTTCCCGCGTACATCAATCTATGTGCCAATCTTGTTTCTGGGCCACAGAGGTAAACAGCTGCATTTACTGACAAAATTCTATAGTGGGCCGTGGATCGGAACAATAGTAGGGGCTCTTGAAGCACACCAGTGGGGTCAGATGTGGGGGGGGCAATCAAACTCTGCTTCACACTCAAACAAGTGTGAAAACTTCTACAATTTTAAAGACCAGCAATGTTCAGAACATAGAAAAAGAATAGGAGTAGAACTGACATTGAACTGTTTTCCGTAGTCATTTGACTGGTACAAAAGAAAAAGGTGATTGTTGTTAGTTGTCATGGTGACAATACATGTCAGTGGGGCCGTAAAGTGTTCCTCTGCCCTTATGCTGCATTTCGCACTTCTGGTTAGATGCTAAACTGTAAATTGTTGTATAAGTACTTGTACTCTGTGCAATAACAATAAAGCTGAATCTAATCTAATATTATTATTCAATGTAACCAATGCATACATGATTACTGCTCCTGAACAATGAGTTAAAGTTTCTCACTTTGACAGACATCTGTCAAGTAAGTTCTGGTGTGTTTCCAAAGCATCATTTCATACAAATGCATTTCAAAGTCTGCCATGTCACGCTCACCTGTCTCTCTGTGGCCTCTTGACCTGCATCTTGACAGCTGTTGCTGGTGCCACACAAAGACGACATCTCCTGTGAAAAAAAAAACATTGACCACATTTAGACACAATTCATAATGCCAAGAGAAGATGTGTGGGAAATGGTTGCAATAACATTGATTTTAGTGTCATATGATAAGTGCTGTTAAGTCACAATGAAACAGCATTTTGTCAGCGTCTTTCTTCCTTATTTGGATTTATTTCCTGTTGAAATCAGATACAGTTGAGATAACACAGGGAAGAATACGAGAGAACTGATATACAGTTCTTACTAATTCCTCTCCTTCCTCCTCCTCCTCCTCCCACACGTCTGTTAAGGAGAAGCCACGCTTTCCTTTGATGGAAGGGCAGATAGGCAGCGCTGCTCAAAAATCTCAGATGCTACTATTGATTTGAATTTCTATTTATACCAAAGATTACACAACGGAAAACCCTTAAATCTATGGCATTTTTTTACCAACAAGATTTTTACCAATAAGATACAAGTAAATAAGAATGTGGAATTGATTGTTAAATAGATGTGGTAAAAGGTAAATGAGGTAACAAAGTAAATGTTCATTTTGTTGTGATTAGGGTGTCAGTTTTAATAGGATAGGTCAAATTAGCAATGTAAGATTTAAAATGCCTAAATGAAAAAAACAAATCAAGCTAAGAAATAAAGTGATATGAAATACACATTTCTATTATATGTATTTTATTTTTATGTATGCATTGACTCTTTTATAATTGAAACGAAAAAAAAACATGTTAAAAAGACAGTTATTTAGCTTTTTGTCTTTCGGTATATAGGTATAACGCATTTCAGTGTTTCACCCTACCAACATTGAAATTGAGACGCACTGTCAATAGAGTGGTGCAGAAATGAGTCCTAAAACCCGGAAATGAGTCAGCATTTTATCACTTCCAGTTCCCTCGTCTGGAAGTCAATGAGGTTTTTTGAATGGAATTTAGTTAGATGCCTAAAATAAGGTCAGTGGTTACCACAAGCTTAAGAGATTTTAACGTTTTGTTCTATGATATAAAATATGTCAGTAAATATCCCACTCGTGAATTTTGAAGCTTTTACGTGTCTTAAAAAAGGCGGTTGCTATCATGTGGCTAAATGAGACTACAAAACGTCATCACGCCAACACATCCGCTATTACAGTCTCGTTGTGTAAACTCACGCTAATGCGACCGTGGTGAGGTTCCTTTATAGCCATAACGTTAGCTTTTTACTTTTGGCGATTGCATTCACACTTCAAAAATCATAAAAGTGGTGTTCATCTGTGGAGATTATTTTATGGAACAAAACATGTGAGTATCATACACGTTTGTTAGCCACAGAGCTTTTTTTCTGCAATAATCCAAAACCCAATGGAAAAATCCCGTTGGCTTTTTGTTGAGGGAACCCAGGGCGATTCTAACTTCCGGGTTGGCCAACAAAAATACGTCATCCCTGCATCACTCTATGGGTCCATCCCAAAGCGCTTATTTGTCGTTTCCTCGCTCCTCGATCCTCGGGTGAACCGGAAGTTGTTCTGGTGCGCCATCTTGAAGACCGTCCCAAAGCTCTTATTTGTGCATCGAGGAGCGAGGATCGAGGATCGAGGAGGGATCTCTGAGGAGCGATAATCGAGGAAACACGAGAGCAGCCTCGACGGAAGTCTTTTACCGACCGACACGCCCCCTTATTGGATATCAGTTACTGATTGGACGCTGCGCCGATCGGGACTGATCTGATAACTTTACCTCTCAACATCGCTGAAGTTTTATATCAGAGTGAAGACAGATCACAGATTAAACGTTTTATAGTTTAGTTGTCTTCTGATTCACCATCTAGTTAATATCTGTGTTAATTGTAGCTCTGAACAGCAGCAGAAGGTCCTGCAGTATCGCTCATTCACACACCGCGAGTGAAGCCGCCTGTCACTGAGAGGGGTTTATATACCTGACAAACGGGACCTAAAACATCTTTCTGCATTTATTAGAAAGATTTTTCTTTTCATGATCTGTTATTTCCCCCGTTAACTTATATTAATGATACTATTAAAGTCAGAGAGAGAAGGAGAGTCTGTCTGTCAGCAACAAACACCTGTTACATTATTTATCTTCTTTTCCATTCAGTCACATGTGAGGCTGATAATTCCTGAACGTCGGGTTTGATATGAGTTACATCATTTACATTTTCCCTGAAACATTCAGCCTGATAAATAATGTCCAGTGTTCAAAAGACACCATAGTCATATTATGGGTTATTAAATAATGAATTCACAATCAGAATATCGATAACTACAGATGCTAATAATGAATAAATAATATAAAGATATTGTGCCAGTAGAACAACTGTGTGTCTTTATTAGTATTATTAGTACAGTTCAAACACGAACTCCATCTAAAGTCTCTATAGCTATTAAAGCCGTCTGACAGCTGATCCAGCTGTGATCAGCTACTGCTGTCATCAGAAACGGACGTCGCTTCACGTGACGCTTCAGAGGAAACGACGTCTCAATTCCCTTAAAACGCATTTCCTCGTTTCCTCTCTCCCCGCATGGTTTCCTTGCGTCTCTCCCATGCTTCCCTGGTGGGCGGGACTAAGACGCAAGGATGAGACGCAAGTGAGGGAAACGAAGATGCAATTAAGCGCTTTGGGATGGACCCTATGCCAAAATGAAGAAAATCAACTGTCCAATCACAGCTTGGGGGATGGAAACATCAGCTAACATAAGCTGATGACCATGACAGTTTCCTGTGGGCTAGCTGGCTGCATGGACACTAGAATTGACTACACATTTAGTTACATTTAGGGATGCACCGATACTGGATCGGATATCGGTGACAATCTATTCAATTCAATCCTATGTTTATATACTATATATATTATATACAGTAATTTTAATTCCTGTTTATTTTTTGACCAGTTTGTTGCTGCATTAAAAAGGTTAACACTTGAATTTCATTTTGAAGTTTTTTTTTTTAGTTTAGTAAGTTTTACCAAGTTGCTGGTGTGTGATTTATTATTTTAAAAATAAAGAACAATTAAATACATTTATACCTCTGCATTTATTGGTCACATTTCTTTGACAAAGTTAGGAAAGCAACGTTTAAGTCAAGCCTGATGTTGCCTTGCACATAAAAGAATGATCCCAGACAGTAACTTCCACACAGTGAGGCATACAGCTTAGTAATTAAACACTGATATCGGATCAGTACTCGATATCGGCCGATACCCAAAGCCCAGGTATTGCTATCGGGACTGAAAAAGTCGGATAGGGGCATCATTAGTTACATGTGTGATTGTTTTAAGGATTGCATATTGCTGCAGGAAGCCGTACAAACAAACACCTACAGGGATCCTCTTGGCTCAGTCAATGTTGACAACTAATTAGTGTCAGTTAGCTTGTCTTAGCTTACAGTAAACACTGACTGGTTTATGGAGGATGATGAGCTAATGCTATTGTTAATAGATGTCTGCAAGCTAGACAGCTAGAATTGCCTGAAGGGCTGAATGTGAGACTCCAGGACGGATGAATTTTGCAGTGCATAACATTACTACTGATAGTCAACAGTTAATTTAGTTCTGACAACACAGCAAAGTGCTCAATTTCAGAAAATGACTGTAAGACAAGCCCTAATGAGTGTCCTTTTGGACCTGTAAGTTATTTATTTAATTGGCAAAAAGTTTTAGATGTTCTGCTTTCATCTGTAACGTAATAAAGTGTATGTTTTTAATTTGCTTGCTTTGTGTTATGAATTAATTTTAATGTGGAATGGAAAATGAATGTCTCAATGGAAACAATTAATTCTGTTATTAAGGCAAAAAGGTAAATAATTGAATGCTTTTCATTCAAATATTTATTACACAGTAAATGTAAGGATATACATGTAATTGCATGCATTGTATTTCACTTTAGTTCTTTGATTGATTTTATTTTATTTATCCTGGGCATTTTAAATCTTTCATCCACATGATTTTGAATATTTTAAGCTTTTCGACTGTTGGTCGCCCAAACAAGCAATTTGAAGTTACATTGGGCTTTAGGAAATTGTGACTGGCATTTTTCACAATTTTCTGACATTTTATTGACCAAACTACTAATTGAGAAAATAATAAGCAGATTAACTGATAATTAAAATAATTGTTAGTTGCATTTGCCCTAAAAATCAATTGAAAAGAACGATATAAGACAAACTGTATGACAACAGCTCACTCACTCATTCACTTCTGTTGAGCAAAGTTTGCATTTCACCACAAATATATAATATATATAATATATACAGACCCAGATAACTAGATTTAAGGAGCACAGCTCTAATGAGAAGCCACTTTTTACTTTTTGGTCATGACTTGTTGAGGATGTTTTTATACAACTGAAAGCTGTTCCCTGTTACAAACTCTGCTGTAGATTCTCTGGAAATACTGTACATGTCAGCACACAATCTTGAATGAGCAATACTGTGTCATTTAAGTGCAAGTCTGCGAATTTTTATTGCAACAAAAGACTACAACAGGTCAGTATATTTAATTAAGTGGCTCTCTGTTTCAAGTTTCTCAGCAAAAATTATCTGCTGTAGTCTTGGTGCTGGGTTACAATTAAAATGTAACGTTACATAACTAACAGATTTTAGTTGATTAGATGCAAGATACTACATTCACTTCAATAAACAGGCAACTTGCTGCGAATGTGTCACTTTAACTTTTAAAACCGTGATGTCACTGTTTGATTATCTTGTTCTTTGTAAACAAACGCCATACGGTAAGCATTCAAAATAAGTGCATTGTTTCAGGCTTAACCCAAAAAGTTCAAATGACAGGTGTTCAAGACATTCAAAAAGACTTACTGGCAGGGTACCTTAAAAGAAATTGACCCTACTGAAATATAACCTGTGTATATGTCATTGTATGTCCTATGTCATTTGATTGAAGGACAACATATGGCTGAATTTTTTAGTTATCTTATTACCTTACTGACGTTAAAGAACAGACGTTAGGAAACAAAGATAATTTTATATTAAGATAAACTTTATGATAAAAGTCACTTTTGTTTACATTTCACCTCAAATATTCACAAATGTTTTGTACAGATCCAGATGAGGGGATTCTACGAGCACAGCTCTAATGTGAATCCACTTTTTTCTCTTTTTAGTCGTGACTTGTTAAGGGCGTTTTACCACTTCTTGTGGTTAACTCACCCACTTATAAAACTCTTTGTGGCTGCCCTGGAAATACTGAACATGTCGGTACGCGTAATGGTTGGATGAGCAATCATGCGTCACTAAAGACTGAATTATGCAAATTTGTATCGCAACAAAAGGACACATGAGGTCATTTCATTTAATCAAATGACTCTCTGGACCTGATCAGACATGGTATTAAAGCTGCAGTATGCGAGATTGGCGCAAATATGATTTAAAAAAGTTATTTTTAGAAAAAGGCCGCTATATCGTGACAGTAGTATATGAAAGAGGTAACCTGAAAAAAATCAAGTTCCTCTGTGTCCTACTGTGTCCTCCGGTGCTCCTAACGGCATCTGAAGGATTTCACTTACCGGAGGAAAACAAGGTCCGCTGTCCAGCTGCCGTCTATGAGAGCCGGCTGTCAATCACTCACGAACTCCGACCAAACGGTCAAACTAGGCCGCGCTGATCCAATATGAATCAATATTCTGTTACTGTAATGACTATTTCTCGCCTCAAATGTTTTCAGAATCATCTCGTGCTGTACTGTTTAGCTGTAAAACGAGAAAGTTTGTGACGCGGCCGCCATTGTAATATCTGTTGAAGGAAGCCAAGTTCCGGTCACAAGACCGGAGCACAGCCAATAGGAACGCTCTCTCTCTCTGAAATGACCTGTGATTGGGTCAAAATCTGCCGTCACGGGCTAGATTTTTCTAAAGCCTGAAAACAGAGCCATAAGGAGGAGCAGAAGTCTAGTGTTCTCTCAGACCACTTGAAATACAATATGCTGGAAGGTTATTATGGATTTTTTGCCAAATTATGCCAAAAAATTGTTGCCTACTGCCACTTTAACATGCGTCCTCAGTGATCGGATCACAAGTGGACAGCTTTAAGTACGTCTGTTAACACCTGGCATTAGAATGCGTCTCCACATGCGTCTTGAATGGCCACTTGTGATCCAATTTCACTTCCCCGTCTCTATATGCAAATAAACACGTAGTAAACACATGGCTAATACAGCAGACGTTGTGACGTAATATTTCGGGAATGTCAGTAGTAATATCGTCCAGCACCTGGCAGCATGGTGTGCTGACAACAACCTTGTCCTCAACACACAGAAGACAAAGGAACTCATTGTGGATTACCGGAAACCAAAGGCAGCAGACACACCCCCATCCACATAAACGGGACTGAGGTGAAGCGCGTCTCCAACTTACCTACACCGCACACGGTGTCTGAGACAGGCTGGCAAAATCATTAGGGACCCCTCACACACTAACCATGGACTGTTTGCCCCCCTCCCATCAGGGAGGCGGTACAGGAGCCTCAGGTCTCGCACCATGCAGGCTAAGGAACAGCTTTTTCCACAACACCATCACCCTGCTGAACTCACAGGCCCGGCGCTTTTTAGGTTGTAGTGGGCTCAAAGTCAAAGGGGTCCCTTGACCTCTGACCTCAAGATAATAAAGTGAATGAAAATTGGTTCTATGGGTACCCACGAGTCTCCCCTTAACAGACATGCCCACTTTATGATAATCACATGCAGTTTTGGGGCAAGTCATAGTAAAGTCAGCACACTGACCCACTGACAGCTGTTGTTGCCTGTTGGGCTTGAGTTTGCCATGTTATGATTTGAGCATATTTTTATGCTAAATGCAGTACCCGTGAGGGTTTCTGGGCAATATTTGTCATTGTTTTGTGTTGTTAATTGATTTTCGATAATAAACACATACATATGTTTGCATAAAGCAAGCATATTTTCCCACGTTGATACGAGTATTAACTACTTGACAAATCTTCCGTTAAGGTACATTTTAGACAACAGATAAAAAAATGTATGATTAATTTGCAATTAATCACTATTAACTATGGACAATCATGCGATTAAATATTTTAATCGATTGACAGCTCTACTTTAGATGTAACCAAAGTTTTTTGACTGGCAGTGTATCTTACAATAAATGGACCCAATTAAAATATAACCTGTGTAGCGGTCATTGTATGACATGCTTGACTGAAGGACAACATATGGTTAGATGTTTTAGTTAGCCAAGTTAACTTACTGTTGTTACAGTTCAGTCCCAGTTTGTGACTCAATACTCTAGTTGCAGCCATTGAAAACAAAGATACTTATGTTAAGATTAATTTTATGATAAAACTCACTTTTGACATTCACTTCTGGTGGGCAAAGTTAACATTTCACCTCAACTATTCACAGATGTTTTGTACAGATCTAGATGAGTGGATCTGACGAGCACAACTTTAATGTGAAGACACTTTTTACTTTTTGGTCATGACTTGTCAGGGGGTTTTACCACTTCTTGTTAAATACAACTGAAGCCTGTTAAAACTCTGTTGTGGCAGCTCTGGAAATACTGTACGTCAGCACGCATAATGATTGGATGAGCAATCATGTGTCACTAAAGACTGAATTATGCAAATTTGTATGCAACGAAAGAACACATGAGGTCATTTCATTTAATTAAATGACTCTCTGTATCAAATTGTGGGTTTACCAGTGAAATCACCTGCTGTAGTATTGGTGCTGGGTTAGAATGACAACTTAACGTTACATAACAAACTTGCATCTCTGATTATACAGAAAGCCTACTCCATACAGGTCAATAAACAGGCACAATGTTTAAATTATACTTTGTAGACAAATACCATATGGTACATGGGGCAAATAGGCATTCAAAATGAGTGAAATTGCTTTAGATGTAACCAGAGTTTACCAGTAAATGGACACAACTAAAATATAACCTGTGTAGCTGTAAATGTATGACATGTTATTTGACTGAAGGACAAGATATGGCTAGATGTTTTTGTTAGCCAAATTAACTTACTGTTGTACCTGTTTGTGACTTAAGTCTCTAGTTGCAACCATAGAAAACAAAGATAATTATATGTTAAGATTAACTTTATGATAAAAGTCACTTTTGTCATTAATTTCTGGTGGGCAAAGTTTACATTTCACCTCAAATATTCAGATATTTTGTGCAGATCCACATGAGTGGATCTGACGAGCACAGCTCTAATGTGAAGCCACTTTTTACTTTTATTTTCTCATGACTTGTTATGGGTGTTTTACCACTTCTTGGTACATATATATATATATGGAACATAGGGGGAAACAGTGCAACCAAGATTTTTGGACAGGCAGTGTATCTTACAATGAATGGACCCAATTGCATTACAACGTATATACTTTATGTCGCTGACTGAGGGAGAACTTAAGGCTAGTAAGATGTTTTAGTTAGCTTAGTAAAGTTGCTCACTCACTCACACACGTTTGAGAAGTCACTCGCTCCCCAATATAATGTTAAATCTGACGTAATGTTACCAAACGAGTAGTCAGCGGTCATTAACGTCATTGTGTTGTCTCGGTTTATGTAGCATGAACAGGTTGAGTTGTTACAAGGTAACGTCGCCTCATCAATAGCAGCTGTCGCAGACCTCCTGCAGCAATTAGGCTAACTTGGAAAATAGGTCAGTTTAGCTCGCAAACGCATTGTGTCGCGACATGACTGCGCTAGTTTGACCTCTAGTAAAAACCAGTGAACAAATGCATAAATAACACAACTTCTTACCTTACTGAAGTTGCGAAGTCAGGCTGTGGTTAAAATAGAAGGTGCCAAAACCAACAGCTAACGTTACTAGTGCTAACACTGTTACGTCATCAATGTGCGATGTCCAAACAAGGCCTGTTGAAGGAGGTGAAGACACGGGCGGAACACGGGTCTTGGGGTTTGGGGTATAACACATGCGCAGTGTAACAGAAACTGCGGTCGTGCGCTGCGACTGGCTCAATTTCGGGGAGGGCAGACCAGATTCTACTGCGCATGTGTCGTACCCCAAAGACATGGCGTGTTGATGACGCGTGACGTAGCCTCCTTCAATAGGCCTTGCGTCCAAACAGGATACATTGCCGGTGAATTTTGTCCACCAAAACTGTCTTTCTCAAACGTTTCGCCTCAGGATATTATTATTTTTAATATAATGTAGACTATTTACTGGGTCTTGGCATACTGTACCATACTGGCATATCATCTGTGCTGGAAGAAGCATTGTGATAATTGATTTAAGTGAGAGCCCCCCCCCAATAGCATCGTCTTATGACTGGGGCCCCCCCCTTTTGTAAGATGTCTTAATGTTAAAATGATAAGTTAATTAATTGATTAATAAATAAATAAATTACAAAAATTAAAAAATGGAATGGCAAATAAGATTCGGATATGATATATGTTATTATAAATTAGATGTATTATTATTATTATTATTATTATTATTATTGTTATAATAATTATTATTATTATTTTAACATTAAGGCATCCTACAAAATAATAATAATAATAATAACCCTGGGCCCCCACTTTGAAAATCCCTGCAATAGCCTAAAAATACCATTACAAATAAAAGTCCATGTATTCAAACATCGACACAACTAAAAGTATTGGCAACAAAATGTTCTTTCATTCATCTTTATATATGCGCTTTGCTACTGTTTCACCATCTGGTTAGATGCTGAACTGCATTTGGTTGCACTGGTAGGCCTACTTACTTTGTGCTATGACAATGAAATTGTATCTAATCAAATCTAATCTTTTATCTTTACTCGTACAATGAATATTATCATGCAGTACCACCCATGTCATTAAATATGTTCTATAGTCTCTCACTGCATATCAAAAGTGTCTTTTGGATAACTTCCATAGCATCCTCAGTGGTCAACATTAAAGCTCTGTTCAAGCCTGTTTTATGACCCATTAAGCCTCAACTGCTCAGTTTGATGGCTTGCTGTTATGAGGTTTTTCACATCACCCCCTGCCAGCTGTTTACTTCAAATCCTAGTTTAAAAACTGTGATCACAGTAATGCCATCATATCTAACATAATGAATTCCCCTTTCCAAACAACATAATGTTTTATCAATAGGCCTACTGCATCTCTGTCCATTGATACCATTGTATCTAACTAACTTAATAAACCCTCTTACCAACCTACATCACACTGTATGTTGTACCTCTTACACAACTTACAATAAACTTTATGGTCAATAATTCTAGCCATATGTAAAGTATGACAGCCATGGGCTTGATGCTATTCTTATGATCTGTGAGGTACTTACCTATATTTTTGATTGATAAATGTTTGCATATGCATTTTTGTATATATTGCTGTTTTATGTATATATGTTTTTCTTATTAACATTACCTATGATTATATGTGGGATATTGGGTCACTGGCAGTATCATGTGACTATTATGTGACCAGAGCAACACACACAAGGGCATTTACTTTGTTGTCAGTAGTGTTGTCTCAATATAGGCTACTTATACACAGTGCAGACCACAAATTTAAATGAAGATAACATTGATATACAGCTGAACACATATATATTATATACAGGCAAGAGCTGGATAACAACGATACAGCATACAGGTCATATTGTTATGGTATACTGCATATACAGAGCCAAGGAACAAGTAGTGCAAGAGTGCATGGTACACTCTAAGAAAAAAATCCATAGAAAAACGGATAATGTCCTGGCAGAAAATTACCAGAACATTTTCTGTTAAGTTTACGGACATGTCCTTCAACCCTAAAACGGAAATGTCTGTTGATTTACAGTATATGTAAATGTCCTCCACTTCTGTAAACAGAAGTGGAGGACAGCTGTTTACTTCATGTCTTGACCAGTACATTTGCCCGTATTTTTACGGACTTTTCTCAGAGTGTAGAGCAAAAAGATGCTGGAATAAACATTCACGTAATTCCTTATCAACATGTGTTGCTTTAAGTAATCTCTGCCTCTAAATACTGTAAATGACAGAGTCTCCCTGTTCCCCTTCTTTACCTAAATCTGCCTAGATGTACTGCAATACCATGTAATCTTATTCAAAGGAAGTCCTAAATGTTAAAGAGATCTATTTCATAACAACTGGTGCATCTAGTCTGAACATGCTATCTGTTGTTTGGTTCGCAGTTCCTCCGTACAGCCACTCCTCCTCACAGCTTGGCTTTATTTCCTGTTGAAAAGACTCCAACTCCTATTGCGTATGAGGAAGGGTAACTGTGAGTACTCTAGGGAAGTTCCCATTTTTGGCCAATCTTTAGTCTGGCAGATGTCGGTGAGGGTCTGCCTCTCATCAGAGTGCTCGTCAGAGTAAGACTGAAGTGTCATTAAATTCTACTACTGCACCGGAGGCACACACGCAGGCTAAATAGGGTTGTAGAAAAGGAGTTGAAACAGGCCCACAATCTTTAATAGTATTTTGTATCACTTCGATGAGCTGCTGTATGTGTACATTTAATGATTTTAATGCTTTTTTTGAAATGCAGTTCAACTTGAAGTGTTCATCTCTTTTCTAAACAACTGTGTTTTGGTACACAAATTTGGTACAGATATTCACGGTTGTCAGACAATGATGCTAATGACTTTGGTGATTTCCTTTTCATCTAGACTAGAGCCATCATTGAGTTGACATTTTTTTTCCATACAACTATTGGATAGAATGCCGTGAAATGTGGTACAGATATTAATTATAATAGAGGAAATGGAAATGCAACAAAACACACTTTCAAAAATAACAGCAGGCATAAAAATAGATGGTCTATAGGGAATATTAAAGAAAATAATTCTAACAATTCTACGTAACAAACTAATAATCAAGCATTTTCGCTGGCAGAAATGAACATGGTCTAATAGTAATACAGTATCTGGTTGATCTGCGTGGGAGTCTGGCAGCTGCATTTTGTCAGCCAGGAAATATTCCAACTTAATCAACCAGGAAAAGAAACTCATAATTACAGTAATCTGTAAATGTGAGAAGATTCAAATACTGTCAAATTTCCCATGAAGTAAAAGCATTTTGGCTCAGATTTTTTTCAACTGAGAAAAATTATGTACAAACATTGTAGATATGTACAACACATTGCAGACCACTTCGACTCAATACCGGACATGTTTTTACATTAAAGGGACTCTATGTAAGAATCAGAAATTGCTTGTTAACAGCGACACCTGTGGCCGTTAAGTCAACGAAAGTCAGTGTCCTGTTGCTCGCGCTCGCGCTTGTGCTCGCTCTACATAGACATGAACGAGCATCGGTCAAAACAGTGAGGCGACAAACGTCAGCTAAAACCACAATATCATTCTATATTTCACCTGCTTGGCAGTAATGTTACCTGACCAGACGAAGGTCTCTCCATAATCAATGCTGATCCTAGTGTTAACTTTTCCTGCTTCAGCCTCCCGACAGCGGTCAGAAGGAACGTTGGAGTCACCGAAGTTTTGGTCGGAGACGATAACGTTACTCGCTCCGGGAGCCCCGTCACTTCACTCAGCAGCAGGAAACAAGACACTGGAAACCTCTGTTGGTCTGGAGGAGCTGCAGCATTTATTTCTGCACAAACTTCCACTGTAATTCACTAGATATTCTCAGAGCTAAACTAACTCTTCTGCAGTGTGTAGTGTAGGCGCATGCACGTGAGAGGTGGAGCGATTGAGAACGAGCGCGATGTGTGAGTGAAGGCAAGCAGGCAGGCAGAGGAGCAGAGTACAGCATCGACTCCGGCCCTGCTACGGTCTCCCCTGTGTCTTCTGACCATGGTCGGGAGGCAGAAGCAGGAAGAGTTAAAGTGGCAGTAGGCAGTATATTTCTGGCATCATTGAGCAAAAATTCCATTCAGCATATTGTAATTCAAGTGTTCTGAGAGATAACTAGACTTCTGCACCTCCTCATGGCTCTTTTTTCAGGCTTTAGAAAATCTAGCCCTTGACGGCAGACTTTGACCTATCACAGGTCATTTCATTGAGAGAGTGTTCCTATTGGCTGTGCTCCGGTCATGTGAACGGAACTTGGCGTTCCTTCACCAGATTTCACAATGGCGGCGGCGTCACAAACTTTCTTTTTTTACAGCTAAACCGTACACTACAAGATGATTCTGAAAACATTTTAGGCGAGAAATATGCATTAACGTAACATAATATTGATTCATATTTGATCAGCGCGGCCTAGTTTGACCGTTTGGTCGGAGTTCGCGAGTGATTGACAGCCGGCTTTCATAGACAGCAGACCTCAGATCAGCTCTTACTGCCTGTTTTCCTTCGGTCTGTGAAATGTTGCAGATGCCCCTAGGAGCACTGGAGGACACAGAGGCACGTTTTTTTTTTCAGGTTACCTGTTTCATGTACTACTGTCAGGATATAGCGACCGTTTTATAAAAATAACTTTTTTTAATCATATTTGCTCCAATCTCGCCTACTTCAGCTTTAACACTGTTTTGCAAGACGGGCTTCACTAGATATAACTTTGCAGTTTTGGTGCTTCTGTGTAGTTTGTGATGGAGTCTGAGTCTGAAGAGCGTAGCCACATGCGAGCGCGCATGGGACACCGACCCGCAATGATTTATACGTGTAAGAAGTTACAAACAATACCATTAAACAAGATGAAACCATGACCAGATCTTCCAAAGAAAAGTACTACATGCATGGTACAAACTTTGTATTTCATTATTATTAATAACCTGTCATGTCTGCCATTTTGCAGATTTTTATAGTGGGTCTACTTGCAACAAATTTGACATGTTACATCAGTTTAAATGGGCCCATCCAAGGTATCATACTTCCTAAAAACCTGTTGGGCATAATTAACCTGCAACTGAAAAGGAGTGGCTCCTTCTAAACTTGCCGCCTGCCATGTTTTTTTTGTCAGTGATGTCATAAATAACCCGGCCATGTCAGTTTTGGGGAGGAGACATTCGTGTTTTGCTATCCTTCATCACCTAAGCAGCTAATACCATGGAGACACAGACATTGGGTGTTTCTCAAACTGATTTCCAGTTTAGAAGGAGATGAATGGCACACGTAGTCAGCTACTTTATTTTCTTGGGTGTGACAAAATCCAACGAACTTGGCGTTCTATTTAAATTCAGGTCCCTGAACAAAATGTCTCACTTCCGTCAAACCAAATCAGTGCATTGCTTGGGAAGCAAGTAAACAAAGTACCACATGTTAACGGTTAACTTTGATTTAGTGGTGACAGTTTGCGTGCCATGACAGTATTGCTATCTTCAATGCTAACTCCCTATAGCATACTTACTGTAAATCAGTTCATTTCAAATAGTAAATGGATAAATGGACTTGCATTTATATAGCGCCTTTCCAGTCTTCCGACCACTCAAAGCACTTTACACTACATGTCAGCATTCACCCGTTCACACACACATTCATACACTGATGGCAGAGGCTGCCATGCAAGGTGTCAGCCTGCCCATCAGGATCTGATCTAAATACTCATTCACACAACGATTGTACAGCCTTCGGGAGCAATTTGGGGTTCAGTATCTTGCCCAAGGATACTTCGACATGCGGACTGGAGGAGCCGGGGATCGAACCGCCGATCTTCCGATTAGTGGACGACCCGCTCTATCTCTGAACCACAGCCAACTTTTATTATCTGCAGTTGTGTTGTCCATGCTATGGAAAGTCCCTGAAAAGCCAACGGAATTTAAGTATTTATTTACAGCTACAGTGCGTACATACTAGTAAGTAGAACAGTTTACTCATTATTGTTCATGATTTTTTCTACAGTATAGCTAAACATTATGTTTTTAATGTGATGTCATTATTGTGTGCATCCTAGAAATTGTTTTGCAGGTCATTGACTCACCAGTGTCCCAGTATTCTTTTAAAATGTAACTTACTGTAATCAGTGCCCCAACATTCAATTCATTGTACAGCGATTAACTATAAAACTGGGAACTGATTTCAGACAAAACAAAATTGGTTTTGGTTCCTGAAGAAAGGTGGCAGGGGAGAAGAGAAGCTTATTACTTCTAGTTTTGTGTATGAAACATGCACACTCTTGTTACAATTAAATTTATATATTTTTTTTGGTATTTTAATTAAGTTAATTAATAATAATTAAGTTTTTATTGGAGTATTTAATTTAGTATTGTATCATAAGCCCTTTGGCTTTTCTCCTTCCCTGAACATATCTATTAATTAAACTCTATCGTGTTTTCTACCAGGACGTTTTAATTTTGCGAACAAATAAAGACTAATCACTTCAGTGACTTGAAATAAAGATATGCATTTATGGATTTAATTCAGATTACATGATGCATAATCTTTCCAAATTTCCAGCGGATGTAATATTTCATTGTCATTTGAAATTTACGTTACGTTACGTTATCTACCACACAGTTTGAATTTATGAATCCTTTTCACATGTCACTGATACCAAAATTGGATAGAAGTCAAGCAATAAACAATACTGTTCTGAGGCGGCAATGAGCACCGCTATTATGTGTTTTATGAATCTGATGCAGAAAAGTGCATACTGAGGTGGATATTTGTCCATTGTAGAATAGCGGTGATAAAGGCTGACTAGTTACTCTTGATTATTCTCGGTGGTAATAGATGTGAGAGCTGCAGAGAGAGAGAGAGCTAGGACTTTGGAGACGGGAACAATGGCGGCTGCCATGAAACATGAGATAACAGTGAGGGAGGGAGTCTTTTACAATGGCTGCTAATTGGCGTGCACATGCCCAGTAGACCTGCCCTTAAAATACCCTGTGTTCTCTCTCTGTGTTTATCCATTCATACATTCGATTGTACGTGAAAACAGAGAAAATTCTGTCATGTTTTAGAGTTTGAAAATCTTGTAATGCTGAGATGGATGGGTGTGTGTTTGGGTGTGCATGTTGTCGTGCACTTGAGAAAAATATGAACACTAAAATTGATCCCCTTAAATTTTCCTCAGGTGTGTGGCATTATGCCAGAGTGTTCAGACCATGTTTTTGAAATTCAGGCTGGTTCACTTTTCGAGATTTAAATGCACTTGTAATTCTGAAAAAAAACCAGGGGCCAAATGTTCACAGCTTCATATCAAATGCTTGCTTTTGAAAAATGGAAAAAGTTCAACCAAAGTGAAAAACTTCTCAGAGTCCAAATATCTCAAAAGATGAAGGAAAATTTTCAAAATTGGAATTCAGTCATTATTGATTGAGTTGAAAAGCCACTGAAGTTTGCAGGATGATGAAATACATAGCTAGTTAGCCTTCATAAATCTCAGCATTTTCACCAACCTACTGACGTTAGTTTACTGCCCCAAAGTTCTTGCTACAGTTTCCATCAAAAAATGCACGTTTTGTTATAACTCAAGCATTCAAAGGGCAATATTCTATAAGGGATAATGCAACACATTCTCATCTCAACTCGTCACATACTGACGCTTTGTCAGACCCCTCGGCATCACTTTCCGGTCGCAGTAAACTTATGCTTAATGTTGTGAATTAAACAAAAACACTTGCTAGGTTCAGGCAACCAAAACACTAGGAAAAAACAACATGGTTGGGCTAAAAATTACTACATTTGTACAGTGAAAATATGTCTTTGACGTTGTGAACACAGGACACGAATGAACAGCTGATTGTAAAGTGAAAGTGAAACGTAACACACGGGACACGAACAGCGGTCTCCTGAATGAAAGCCTTCTGTTTGTTGGTCCCATCCAGCTCCCCTCCCGGCCACCTTGTGGGTCTCTTTCGCTTTTTAAATTACATCACCACAGCACTTTCCCTGTGCGTTTACTGTTGCCATGGATGGTTTTCCATTGTAGTTAATGGAAAGTCTCTTACTGCAGCGAAAGGGTGCCGTGTGTGGCGCTATCGAACGTCAACGGGCGTGACAAAGCGTCAGTATTTGACACCCTGGGAATGAGAACGGGCTGGATAATAATTTAAAGGTTTGACTTTTTGGTACTATATTACAATAATTTGACAAAAAAATATATCCTTTTTTTTTTAAATCAAAAACAACATTGACTTCCCCACGTTAGATTTAACTTCTCCCGTTAACCCACTTCTGTTACCTAGACAACTTACACTCTCACTAGACAACCACACTGCTGAATGCTGAATCATTAACAGTGTCTAGCCAGTGAACGCTGACTATTACAAGCTTTTGAATGCAAGATTTGTGTATCAGCTTCCTGTTACGCGTCATCGCTAATATAATTGTAAACTTCCACTCTAAACTGTAACAGAAATGAGCCTCTTCTGGGCGCGGAGTGCAAGATTGGACAAGTGCTCACCCACACATGCTGAGTAATTGATGACGACTGTCTCAGATTCATGAACGTGCCAGATAGCCAGAGGCTGAAACTCTGCTGTGACGCATCGATTTCCGTCAAATACCGGCGAATCACAACAGTCATTATATACAGTACACACCGCCGGCAGGGAGATGATACTGGGCTGAGTTTGTGGCAAAATCCTTTGAAACCAAAAATGGAGATTCTTGTTTTGCTGAAACTCGTCTCCTGTGACGTGAGAATGGTGAAAGATAGAATGATAAGGAAGTACTGATAAAAAAAAGGGTGTGTTGTTTTGTGCATCTCCAAAACTGCACGTCATTTATCATGTTTCTACTGTAGTTGAGATCTTGAACTGTTTCCAGGGCATTTCCATACTGTCAGCAATCGGATTTTATACTTCCGTGAATGCGGTTTCACATGGTGTGCAGAGTGGTTTCACAATGGAAAAAACAGCTGGTTGAACTACATTCATTCACACCACCATTTGGTGATTGTTGATTGTCTGTTGCATTTGTTTTTGTATGTAAGATCTCTACCTGAACCTGATTGTGTTTGTATCCTCAACAATTTGAATTACATTTTAGTACCAGGTAATTAAATTCTTATGAATCTAACTAAAATGCAGCTTATACAGACTCCAAACTCCTAAATAACTGCTAAATTTGACTTGTTTAAGTGAGAAACTTGATAAGAATATTATTTCATGTAAATATTCTGCCATCATTTTTTTTCTTGAATTGAATATTCCACTCCTTATATAATCTTATTAGTTTTGTTTCTATTTTTCTGTTTGTATGAATGTATTTATGCATGTATGTGTGTATGTATGTATGTATGTATGTATGTACAGTATGTGTGTGTGTGTGTGTGTGTGTGTGTGTGTGTGTGTGTGTGTGTGTGTGTGTGTGTGTGTATGTATGTATGTATGTATGTATGTATACATTTATTTGCATCCTACTGACTGTCATGTTAGGTTAAGTGTATCTGTATGTATGTTTAAATATTCTACTTGCCCATTGCGTATGAATACAAATATGAATATGACATGTACAATATAACATTTCCTATTGTCATGCTGAAACATTTGCCACCAGTTTTGGTGTATTAGACAGATAACAGAAATTATAACTGTAATTTTATTTTATTACTTTAATTTTACATCAGACCTATTTAGTATAATAAGTTAGGTTCACTATTATACTTATATCTCCACGTCGGCAACAGGAATCAAGAATGAATTGATTCGATTTTGGCGGTCAAAGGTCAAGGTCACTGTGATCCTACGTCCGTCCCATTCTCTTGAAAGCGATATCTCGGGAACGCCTGGAGGGAATTTCATTACATTTTGCTCAAACATCCACTTAAGAATGAACTGATTAAAATTTAAAGGTCACTGTGACCTCAAAAAAAATGTTTTTGGCCATAACTCAACAATTCATATGCTAATTAGGAACAATTTCAAACAAATGTCTAATAGGATAAATGATGTAGTGATAATATTTTGGACAGACATGGATGTAAACTGCAACTTGACTGGTTGGCGGAGTGGGCCAATAGGGACGCTCTCTCTCTCTGAAATGACCTGTGATTGGTCAAAGTCTGCCATCACGGGCTCGATTTTCTAAAGCCTGAAAACCAAGCCATGATGAGGTGCAGAAGTCTAGTTACTCTCAGACCACTTGAATTACAATGTGCTTAAAGATTATTATGGAATTTTGGCCCAATGATGCCAAAAATATACTGCCTACTGCCACTTTAACGCGCAGTAAACGTAAGATTTAGGCTCATTGATGGTGTTTGTTGTCATTTTATTTTGTTTTATTTTGAACTGAAGGGGTAACTGTGATCATTCAGCCATATTTCTTCAGTTAAGAAAACTGAATTAACTTCCCGAACAACTGGATTTTTTGTTTCCATGAGTGTTTGTTTGTTGTGCCTGAAGAAGAGAGGGAAAAAAAAGCGTGAGAAAGTGTGTGAGGAAGAGGGTGTGTTCACAGGTGTGCCAGCCCTCCTCTGTGTGTTTGTGTGTCACCAGCCATTGTTGAACTCATGTAACACCTACCTGCTGCTGTGTATAAAAGACAAGCGCATGATTCATGTGCTTCATTATCAGTTCAGTGTGCCAAATAGTTCCGGCTCGCTAACAGTCAACTTCAGTCCATGGCTCCGTCACAAGTTTCCGGCATGAAGATGAGGAATCTTCTTTTTGGGGTTATTCTTGGACTTCTTGCTGTTGTCCACTCAACACCTGTTAATAGTAAGTGTAAGTTTTCTTATTTAAACTGTTTTTCACAGTGTATCTCTCTTAACACGAACACTTTCTATTTTAGAGTATCTAGCTTTAGCCACGCAATTTTGTTTTATAGGATTAAACTGTACAATTAAGATCCAAATCCAGGTAGATTTTTTTTTATTTATATCCTTGGTCGTCATAAATGAAATTCTTTGGCAAAATGACATTCGTTCATTCAGGACTCAGGTAGTACATAGTCATGGGTTTTGCAGTCTGACAAACACAGTAATTCTTCTATACAGACCTCTGAAATTTCAATAATTTTCATGGTGTCCTTATTCTTACCCCGAGTCAGCACTCCCCTCCCTCCCTAAGATGCTCTTTATGTTTCAGGTCTACCTCTTTCTCTAAGAATTCCAGAGTAGTATTTCATTGTCGGTGCGTAGGTTTCACTGGCACCTCCAGATTACACACAGAGATCTTTGTGAAATGTTCCGAGCTGCTCCAGGAGGTGCATTAATGCGTATGTCTGGAGTAATGTGAAACCAAAGATCAGCAAAGAGCTGTTACACAAGTTTGGGCAAACGGGTAACTCCGGAACACCAGAGCTGAACATGACCGGGCAGAAATGGACAGTGGAGGATTTGATTCTTAGGCCTTTTTATTTATTTATTTTTATTCACTTTTAAAAAAAATATATTATTATTATTTTATTGAGATGTTTTTTAAGGAAACAGATTGTTGCTTATTATGGCCAGATGTGGGAGAAGTACTTGGGTAATTTACTTAAGTGACAGTACCAATAACACAATGTAAAAATAAGCTATTATAAGTATTACAACAAGTCAAGTGTTTAGGCAGGAAAACACAGTATCAGCATCGAATCATGGAGAGACCTTCGTCTGGTCAGCTAACATTACTGCCAAGCAGGTGAAATATAGAGTGATATTGTGGTTTTAGCTGACGTGTGTCGCCTCACTGTTTTGAGCAATGTTCGTTCATGTCTATGTAGAGCGAGCACAAGCGCGAGCAACAGGACGCTGACTTTCGCTGACTTAACGGCCACAGGTGTCGCTGTTAACAAGCAATTTCTGATTCCTACATAGAGTCCCTTCAATGTAAAATTACAGAAGTATTTTTAGCAAAATGTATTTAAAGTATCAAAAGTTAAAGTAATTGTTCTGTAGAAAAAAATCCCTGTGACTGATAGTATTATACAAACCATATTATTAGATTGTTAATACTGTTGTGCATTTTACTGTTGTAGTTGGCCGATGTGAAGCTGTTAACAACTTTATATACTGTAGGTTATGCCAGAGGTTCCCAACCTAGGGGGAGTCAGGTCCCTCCAAGAGGTCACAAGATAAATCTGAGGGGTCATTAATTGATTAATGGGGCATAAAGACAAACAAAAAATATGTTCTGCCACACAAATTTGTATTAATTTTTTACTATCCTCTTATCTTTCCCTTTTCTAATTAAATATTGGATTATTTTTCCTCTTTGGACCCTGAAGAGCACTTTAAATGAAACCATTTGAGAAGTTTTTTTTCAAACTCATAGACAGTTGGAAAACACTGGTTTATTCTGTATTGTATTATTCTCTATTGTATTTTGCAAGCTTATTGTATATTTTTTAAATGTAAAATCTTTTTTTCTGAAAAGTAAGTTGAAGCTATATCTGTCAGGTAAATGTAGTGGAGTAAAGAGCACATTATTGCCTACTGAAATGTATTGGAGTATAAAGTACAACCTGACGATAATACTTGAGCACATGCTAAATACCTTCTTTCCATTACTGATTCTGATATGACATTGAATATTTGCATTAATTATACGGTACATTTCCTAATGTGTTGTCTTGCTTCCGCCTCTGTAATGGCAAAAAAAAAAAACGAAAAAAAAAACCTTGACAATGGCTTCAATCCAACTAAAACAGAGAAAAGGAAAAGTCATGGTTTACTCTTGTACTGGGTGTGTCAAAAGTGCAGTGTGCTCTTGCTAAACTGATGCTTTGATGAGACTGCCTCTCTTTTGTTAACCCTCATATAGACTATTAGTCACCCAGGTTAATCATTACCGTTCCTCACCACACCTCATCAAAGAAGAACGCAACACAAGTTTATACAAGAATTTGGGGCGAAACTCTTAAGCCCTGCGTGGTGATTTTGTAACACATCAGAAAGGCTTGGTAACTTTCCTTTCCGCTCATGTCAGGGCTGGTATGTAAACATTCCAATCTGACCTGTGGATTTTTCTGTCTCTCCTTGTCCTAGCTGTGACCCAGAATCCCACCAAAGCTGAGGATGAGGTCATGAGGGAGGCCGTGACGGACGGGTTCCTCGTCGAACACTTTTCCCCTTCACTCACAACTGAATCACCCAAAGGACACACGACCGTATCCCAGCAACCGTCCTCTGACTCCACAGAGAGCGACGCGATTGAGGGCAGTGCAGGGGAGACCAGCGACGCGTCCACAACCTTCGTGTCCCTCCAGTTTTCAACCACAACTCTGAGTGTTTCACATGCTCAGACCTCCACAGTGGTGCCAGGGGACCGTGATGACTCCAGTTCAGATTCAACCACCTCCCAAAGCCCACAGTCTAGCTTTACCACTTCATCAGTGCCAAACGAAGCCCAGTCGAGCGTCACCCCAGACCACATCTCGACCTCTCAAACCACTGACCCCGCTGTCTCCAGCTTTCACTTCTTGAGCACCCAGAGTTCGGATTCAGGGTCTGGAGACGGAGGGATGCTTGACCTGCACTCGACTACAGCCTCCAGTATGACCTCCAGCTCCAACACAGAAGCTAGCACTGCATCATCAACCTCTACGACAGAATTTAGCACTGCATCATCAACCTCCATGGCTGCTTTTATCGGAACAGTAACGATTGCAAGAAGCGAAGGATCAGGCGAAGGAACAGGCGAAGAATCAGGATCAGGAATGGAGATCAGTACAGTGCCAACAACTACTGAAAGTCTACTACTGAAGGCAAATGTTCGAAACATAAACTTCGCTGCTGGTAAATATCCTATACCTGTCTACAATAGTTTTGCTTACAATCTCCATCATAATGTTTTTATTGATTGCCTATGGACGATTTTAAGCCTATGTTTTTCTGTTCTTAGTTAAACCAAGCAAAGTGGAACAAAATGTGAATGATCCGGAACCCCAGAACAAAGGACAGAACACACCAGGTGAGTCCAGAAAAAAATGCATATAATAAATCAGATTTCTGCATGATTAAACTCTGGCTTAAGACAGTCCATCTGAATAAATCTGACTCTCCCATATCTCCAGGTTGGATCATCATCGTTGGTTTTATTGTTGGTCTTGCAGCACTGGTAATGCTCTTCGTTGCCATCGCCACCAGAGACAAGTAAGACTTTAAAAGAGACAGCCAAAAAAATAACTTTTTTTTTTTAAATTATAACTATTGTGAACTTAGAATTAAATTCTAACTGTTCCTTTTTGCGCAGGTGGAATGGACCGAGCAAGGCATCCCAGCAAGAGACCAAAACTAACGCCTCAAACCAGCAGAGGGAGCTAGAGATGGAGACATTCATACACAAAGACAATCCCAAAGAGAATGGAAAGGCGTCAGAGTACACAGTCATCCCCCTGGACGAGCTCCCAGAGAAATATTCATCACACTGAGGTTCAGAAACAAACCCTCTGGAGGCTTGAGACTCATCACAGAACCACAAGACTGTGTTAGAAGCAGATGGATTTGATCAGAGGAACACAACTGTCAGGGCAGTTGAGCAAAAGGTTTCTGTGGACTTTCACAGCTCTGAGCCCAGTCTGAACCACAATCATGGTCTGGCTTTTCCTGCTGACTTTCAAAAAACGTGTATCTTTACTTTGAAACTTCGGCAATATTTTGTTTGATGCATTTATTGCCATATCAACTCTTATATTAACTGTAAAATACAAAACTGGTCGGGTACTATGCACAAATGCCTTTTATTTCAAACAAAGTCTTTACAGTGTTTTATTTCCTTTTTTTTGGTAAATAATTAATATGTTTTTTTACTCGCAGTTAGTGGAGACAAAAAATTATTCTGTGTCCAGTCTGGTGAAAATATCGTTGTAATATTATTTTAAATCTCTTTTTAATAACATTATTGATGACTGTATTGTGGATTGTAACTTATATTAAGCAGTTCTGTTGTTTCCACAACATTCATTAAAGAAGCTCTGAGTACTGAACAGTGCACAGCCAACTAATTCATTAGCTTCTCTTGACAACCTACACAGCACTTCAGCGGTTGTAATATGCACTTATCATACGTTCATTATACCCTATCAGACCCGCCCTCATCTGAGAAATGAACACAACGGCAGCTCATCAATAAACATTTATTTATTTCAATTTAGTATTTACACACAAGTATTAAAACATTTACACACGTTCAGTCCATTCGCCTGACAAATATAGCTTGTGGTCTGTTATTTAGTACGAGTGCATTCAATCCTGCTTGCATTTAGCCAGTCAAAGTCAAAAGACGTTTTGCATCACAATGAACGTCTGACACAAGGGAAATGTGGAATACATTCTTGGACCAATATGTGCATAGAATCGAAAAGAAAGATAGAAAATATATGCTTTTATTATTATCTAAAGATTGTACAATTTCATATGTTCATAGAAAACACTTCCTACACTAGGCCAGTCGACTAATGATCTCATTTAGATCAAGGCCCAATACAAATGCAATAGATGGAAAAGTGATGTGATGAATTAATAAATAATAGGGTTTTGACATGAATCATGGTATGTTGATATTAATGAGGAAGACTCTCTTCCATTTTGGAGGAAAGTGAGCAAAACACTGGATGGCTTGCAGAGGTGTCACAGCATGTAGACATACTGTTGCTGCCACTTCACCAATATTCCATGCCCACGAAAGTACTTTAAAGGGTAACTTTGGTATTATTCAATCTGGACTCTATTTTGCCATGTTTTTTTGTGTCTAACTGACTAATAGCGACAACAATTTCTGAAATTGGTCGAGTATTGAGGGAGTGCGCTGTAGAGGGCAGCTGCTCACGGGCTGCAATGTAATCCTATTGGGGCAAGCTGGCACCGTCATTTACATCCACTGAAAGTGCTTGTTTTTGCCACAACAGGCTCTGCTTGTTATTTTAAGTGTCTGACATTATGGAAAGAGTGTCCTTCAAGAAGTTTCATTCTGAAATATCGCGAAGTGACGTGTTGCTGGAAGATAACGGTGGAATAGTGGAATACATCCATGGTGGAAATACGAGTGCCGGCCGGGCAGAGTTTGTCGTGTTGGAGTACAGAAAGCGTAGCTCATTGTAAATATTTTCAATGTCATGGCTGAATATTAAGATGATTTCAACAATGTGGATGAGGTCTTTGAATTTGATGGCCGCCTTATTTATTTGAGCCAGAGTATACGGATGTTCAGATTTTACAATGAGACTTTTTCTTGAGTGGGACTTGGACAAAACAACAAACAGACCGGATCAAGTGAAAGGTAAGAAAAACATTTTATTTCTCTGTCGGGTCCTTTCCATAATGTTGACAGACACGTATAATAACAATCTGAGCCTGTTAGTGGTAAAAACAAGCATTTTTAGTGAATGTAACAGCACATTGACACTGCTCACTTGCCCTCACAGCTCGTTTCGCGGCTTGGTTTATCCCTCAATACAGGACCAGTTTCAGAAATTGTTGTCACTATTTGTCACTTAGACACAAAAACATGAAAATCGGGTCCAGGTTGAAAAATACCTAAGTTCCCCTTTAACATGCTCATAACCAACATTCACTCATTAAAGAGGTGAGAACACTTGGAGCTCAGTAGTTTCTTTTAAAAACAGATAAATTGAATGCATTGTTTGTAAATAAATAACCCTAAATTCACAACCTACTGGCACAGCTAGTGGCCCATAAAAGGAAAATTAACATTGTACTACCATTGTTGCATATATATAGTTATAGAAACTTTTAGCATAGCAAAAACAATCCTGATAGATGACATACAAATGTCAAACTCTATACATTTGATTTATACACTTTATCTAAAGAGAGTATATACACAAAGTGCAAGGAGGCACTTTAAACATTATATAAGCTGTCGCTTATACGAAAAGGAGAAATAAATCCCGTTTTCACCTTGTTTTCTTTTGTTTTTTAACAGAGTTGCTACACGGAGTTGAACTCAAAAACATGTACACATTCAGCCAACATCCAATGACCTTGTTGTTACGGCTTCAGATGTTTGCGAGTGCTGGAGGCATAATTTAGCGTGCACTTGCTAAACAGACGTGACTGCGGCTAATTAACTCTACACGTAATTACAAGCTTGTTATTTACATTTAAATCTGCTGTGTAAAAACCACATGGTGCAGAATCTAAGTGATATCTTGTGAGGAAAGCCCAGCCTTCCTCGCTGAGTGTAGTAAAGCTGGGAGGTGGAGAAACTTTACTTTTACGACTAAAATGTGAGTCACAGTATTCTATTGAAATGAATGGTGGTAACTTGTATCCAGAAATGTGTTAGTCATCACACTGACTGCACTCTGCAGTTGACATCGTCAAGGCAAGGTTGTCATATAGCAAAGAAATAAACAATTTGAAATAAAACACAGAGCAATGCACTTGCCTGCTGAGAGATTGAGAGACGCCACCCCTGTTTTCTTTCTATTATTGAACTTTCTTTCTTTGTTAATCTTCCTCTTGCTCTCAGGAACACACATGAACACACAGAAATTCCAGCACACAGGCATACTTTTGGACTACAAACAGAAACTCAGTGCATCACTCATACAGAACATACATACAAAAAGTAATAAATAACTGTGAGGGCACACTTCACATACTCTATTTTCAGCTTTACAGCTCCCTGCAACACATCCTGTACTGTTTGTTGCCACATTTAGAGGTCACACCCTCTTGCTCTTATGGTCTAAGCCCTAAGCTTTGCTTCTTAGGCTTGGCCATGTGTGTGACATCACGGTGTAATCCCATAAGTCAAACAGTCAAAGGTAACGCAGTGTTTAACCATCCCTGACATCATAATGCCACACGAAGCACTGTTTCATTCAGTTCACGTTCTGTTTTCATAAACCCAGTTTGCATTATTTTGAACCTTTAGTCCAGTGTTTATGGACATTTCATAAGAAGACAGAGCATTTCAGAATACACAAATAGACATTGATAGTAACAATTATTCAGTAAGGAGGTCTGTCAGATTCTGATATGCTGATCTGTAAGAATTGTTCTGAGTCATGCACACCAACTTTGATATTTTCTCTTACTTGCTCTTACTTGTATTACATGTAACTGGCAAGGCCATCATCCACGTATCATTTCTGCCCTTTAAGCTACAAATAAAATGTTTCAATATAAAAGAAAAATGAGATGTTGCACAAGGTTGAAGAACTCTTTTCGTTGACAGAAAGCTTGCAGCAGCACCAAGTAAGGCCCTGAGTGTAGTCAACCGAATGATGTATTCTGTACAAAGTGTATGAAATGCACCAGTTCATTTGTTTTTGTCTAGTTAGTGCAAATGCAAGATCTAATACAAGTTGGTGAGTCATTTGAAGTTTGTTCCAGTAGCTACCCGGATGGATAACTGAAAGAAAAAGACTGGCCGACTGTTTGTTCTTGTGGTACAGTTGCTAACATTCACATTTTTTCCCCCCCTTCTTTTCTATGTGATTTTTTTGCTGATTTTTAGAGTTGTGTCGGCAGAAAGTAAAAGCTGTTGGAACTCAGGGTAAGGCGCAGCAGCATCTGGATCTGCTTTACTCGCATTTCCATGGTCCCTCCTCAACAAGAGAGAACCCTGCAGTCTTGCCATTTTTGGTGACCTGTAAGCAATTATCAAGAACATCTAACTATGAGGCCAAGGCACCGTCATTTACAAACCGTCAGCGGTTGGGAGCAGAGAAGCCATTGTGTCATTACATTCAGGCCATTGACCTTAGGGCTGACATTGACATTATTGTCATCTCATACACTGATACAATGATACAGTGATGCTGTTTACATGTCAATGTGGTTACAAGATTATACGAAAAGAAAGATAAGTATAGTTTTTCAGAGTTGGCCATGTATTTTATGGATTCTCTGCCCAACCGAATTACAATACTCAGTCATCAAAATAATCAGAATGCAACTTTGGCATCAAAGTTGCATCATACAGACAATGAAATATCAACAAAATTATACTGTATGAGTGAAATTTTCCTAAAAATAACTTTGATAGGCATTTCATGAATGTATGCATCACTTTCGATGAAACAGCAGTCTTTATGTATACCACCACTGGCTACAAAAACTCTTTCAAAAGATGGCCAATGATTGAAAACTGTAATTTGGTCAGGGCTGCCACAAATACATGTCCAATCAAGTAGACAAAAAAACAAAACAGTTTCTTAATAAAATCAAAACATGCCACAACAAAATACAAGTCCAATATAAATATAAGACAATGCATTAGGAATGGTTGATGCTTAACATTAAACACTTTCATTTGGATTTCATTAGAGTAAAACAAAGTTTTTGAAGATGATAAAAATCAAAAATATACTGTAATATAAAAAAGAACAAACTTTGCTTTTGTTGAACCTGGTACCACAAAAACTGCTTTTTCATATGAGTAACAGGTGAATAAATAAATAAATATAGAAATATTTATTTTGCTTTTTCACCCCTTTTTTTAAAACCATTTTCTCCAATGAAAATATGACATTTACTATTCACAAAGACACAAATACACTGATATAAGAAGTCACATTGAAAAGAAGCACAAACACAGAAAGGAAAAGAAAGACGAACACAGACACAGAGCTGGGGAGGATTCTCTACATACAAGTCTCTATGTCCGTTAACGTGAAATGTACCTTGCAGTCGTCTATCAAAATTGAATTGTTGTGATGGTATACATTCTGGTTGCTGTTATTTTCAAAGAAGGATTGAGTCTTTGCCATCTCAAAGTCCTCCATCCGGCCCTGTTGGTCGTAGGAGTCAAGCTCGTGCTTGGAAAGGTGGTACACGATACCTGCGCCATAGGAGTCCCCAACCACATTAACTGAGGTACGGAAACGATCCCTGCATGTTGAAGAGGAAAGTGGTGTGAAAGATACAGGAAAATAATGAATGAAAGAAAAAGACAGAGCAAGGAAATGTGTCTTTTTGTTTTTAATTTTGATTTTAAGTTATGTTGTTAGTTATGCTTCAGCACAGATATGTCAGCAAGTGAATGAATGGGCATAAAGAGAGGAAAACTCTTCGTCTATAGAAAAGTTATCAAAGCCTGAGATTTATGAGTTATTTTACACCCCCAAAACATGTTAGAGACCGGTAGAACATGCTCACTGTTCACTTTGTAATGAGACACACTAGCAAAAACCTGTACATTCAAATTAAAGTCAAGCACCTGTTTTGATGCTACTTTGGCTACTATGGTGGTGGTTTCTGCAAAACATGGATACGTTGAATGTGGGCGTTTTTTTTGCATTTAACCAGAGCGACCATTATTGAAAGTTGCGTGGTATGAAAGTTACGTGGTATAATAACGAGTATATCAAGCGAGAAAATTTACCAAGGGTGGGTGGGATTGGTGGTGTATGGGTCAAACAAACACAAGACTTTCACCCAGGAGGCCGCTGTTCGTTACCCGGGTGAAACATTAACTTTACGTTTGTAACGTAACGCTGGAAAACTTGTTACGTAACGTTACATAAAGAAGTCCGCTAAGGGTGGTTGTTGTTTATTTACGCTAGTTACATTGTTACATTACGTTGTTACGTTACATTGATACGTTATTATTTTAAAGCAACCCATGAAGTTTTTTTATAACCTAAACCAAGTAGTTTTGTTGCCCAAACTTAACCAATCATTTCACAACGTTAACCACGTGTTTAACATTGTGTGTTTTTGAAAGTGCGATATGACACTGATATGAAACGTGTTTATAAAACCGTTTTTTTTTGGTTTAGAAATGTTGACATTCAACGTATCCTGTGATAGAAAATGAAACACATATACCTCATTAAAAAGTGAAAGGATGCTAATATGTTGAAGAAGACGGGGTGTTGGGTGGATTTTTAATGCCATTTGCATAATTAAGACTGTAAAGCAACAGAAAGGAAACTGATACTGTTCCAATGGATTCTTGGGAAAATGTAAGACAATATGGTGGGCAGAGTTATGCTTTGAAGCATGATATGTTTCTCAATTTCTCAAATTTCTGATGGCATATTCTGAAAAAAAAATAGGAGGGGGGGGGGGGGACAATCTAAAAATGAGATTGTAAACTAAAACATTAAAAATAGCACAGAAGTAAATACTAAAAGATTTAGCACTGGGGTAGTTTTTCAATACAAGTGTTTGTGTTGATGTTGAACTTACAGCAGCCAGTCGACAGCGACCAGGAGGCTGATGTCCTGAGTGGGCAGCCCCACTGCCGTGAGGATCAGAAGCATGGTCACCAGTCCAGCACTGGGGATACTGGCTGCTCCAACACTGGCCAGGGTAGCTGTCATACTAAATAGATCAATAAATAAATCAAAGATAAATCAATTGTCAGCAAGAGGACAAACCACAGGCACCAACATACCACTGACACTAAACACTTTTAACACGCAGTCACTATATTTCTAAAAAAAAATGGCTTCACGACAAATTCTGTATTTGAAATGACTAATCAATTAAACTAGGAGTCTACAGTGCCTAATGATAATCAAGACAACTATCTTTATGTAAATTGATTGTGAAAAACATATCCACAGTGGTACTATTACGCCAAAACTGTAGTTTTCTTTAAGTTATGTGAAATTAACAGAAAAAGCCATGAGGCTTACTGTATTTAAAAACATGTTTACTGTACAAACGTTTCACAAGTAGGACTATAATTTAATATATAATCTTCATTTTTTTGCTCTGGCAGATCTTAGGGAGAATTTGGCTAATTTACTGCCATGTTAAATGTTGAATATGCTACGCTCAGTAGTGTTGTTGAGTTATTTTGAAGATAAGTTAGGGACGTTTGTGACGTGTTTTACCATACTTATGTTACGTTATTTACGTACAGATTTTACTTCGTTTACAAACTTCTTTTTTGACCAAACATGATGTTTTTCCTAAAGCTAACTAAGTGGTTTCAGCGCGTTCTCATTCCCAAGGCGTCAAATACAGACGCTTTGTCACGGCCATCGGCGTTCGATACCGCCGCACAAGTCACCCTTTACGCATCAGGCTTGCCATTAAAGCTTCAGTAGGCAACACTTTTTTGGCATCATTGGGCAAAAATTCCACAATAACCTTTCAGCATGTTGTAATTCAAGTCTTCTGGGAGATATCTTGACTTCTGCACATCCTCATGGCTCTGGTTTCAGGCTTTAAAAAATCTAGCTCATGACGGAAGCCTTTGACCAATCACAGGTCATTTCAGAGAGAGCGTTCCTATTGATTTTAAATTTAATTCACAACATTAAGCACGTGTTTACAGCGACCGAAAAGTGACGCCGAGGGGTCTGACAAAGCGGCAGTATATGAGGAGTTGGGATGAAAACGTGTTGGTGGTTTTGTTGCCTAATCATTTATACGCCTTCCCATGAGATCAGGTTGGATATCTGTATCTGTAGCCGCATTCTCACCTGACAGTAACAATCTGGCCCCAGTCGAGGTTAATCCCATTCATCTGAGCGATAAAGATGGCCGCCACAGCCTCATAAAGCGCTGTGCCGTCCATGTTGATGGTGGCACCCACTGGGAGGACAAAGCGTGTTACTCTCTTGTCGATGCCCAGGTTGTCCTCTAAGCATCGGAATGTGACAGGCAAGGTACCGGCACTGCAACAAATACAACAAGAAGAAATGCTTTGTTATGATAGTCACAAACAACATGCAGTGAGGTTCAGTTGGCAAACTCTGCACCCAATTTGGCCCGAAAAACTTGCAGAAATAAAGAACTCTACAACAAATTACAGACTGTCTGTTCAGAATTAATCTGACTGGGTCAGACTTGATGTTGCAATAGTTTTTAAACTTAATTACACTATTCTTCTATTCGTACTGACATAAATCCACTCTGAACTATGGTAATTTATTCATTGTTAATTTGTTACATAAAATAGACTAATATAGGCGAAGGCACTTTCATGAGTTTCACTTCACCAAAGAAACAAAAAAGTTATTCTAGTTTGAATTCACTTTGAGAGTGAATCCCACGGAGAAAAAAACAGTTGTGGCTCTGCAGTTGTTTTGTATGTTTTTGTCTGATAATTAATAAGTGTTTCTCGCAGATGGTGGTGCAGTGAGCAGGCCAAAACTTGAGATAACTGAGCTCACCTCAGGAGGGGAAAGAGTGCAACTGTCATTAATAAAACATAGAGTACAGGGAAGTTATCCCCCATGGAGGCAAGACTACTTCATAGTTACCATTTGAAATAAAGGTTACATTTGGTATTTTCCATAAGGCCATGGAGGAAAAGGAAAATCTCAGTATTCATAAAAACATGCAGCACACTGGAGAGGAAACCTGAATTAGAGACAGTCATACTGAGCCCACCAGGGTCAGAAAGCCGGAATCCTAGAATGTAAAACAGGAACAAAGACAGAAATCCCTCATACCTGGACGCTGTTCCGAGTGCCGTGACCCAAGCTTGGAATATTCCCATGAAGAACGTGAAGGGGTTTTCTTTTACTATCACAAAATATATCAGCGGAAGGAAGATGCCTCCGTGGATGATGAGACCCACTATCACAGTGACCATATACATCCCCAGCTGCCTCGCAACCACCTCCAAGTCCGCAATGGAGATGATCTTTCCACAGATGAGGCAGGCAATACCAAAAGGGGAGTACCTGAAGATAGACACAGGATGTTTGCCATTAGGGTTACTTTGTTATATGTTATCTGCAGGTATATTATTAGTATTTTGAATATATTGAGGGGCCTGTAGTGGACAGCACTTACCACATAATTGCGCCAACAAGCCTCATAACAATCTCATTCAGGACGTTGAAAAACTCCAGCATCATCTTGGCCTTTTCTCCCATTTTCCCCATAATAACTCCAAAAGCAACGAAAAATCCAATCAAACCTGTAAGAATACAGTAATGTTGAATTATTCTTGGATAAATCAGTCTAATAGAAAATAAATAACCTGGAATGAGGACTAATAACTTATTGAAAGCCATGGAGCTGTACATTTTTTTGGTATGTGTTTTAGGGCTGGGCGATATGGATAAAATCAAATATCACAATATTTTTGACCAAATACCTCGATAACGATATTATGACAATGTTGTAGGGTTGACCATTGGTTCTTTTTACAAAATATTTACACAATGAGATTTTTGATAAATAATCATCAGTAATGTGGATATCATCACAAAGTGGGTAAAGGCAAATAATAAAACAGCTATAACAGTCTGGTTAGTTCAGAAAATTACATCAATTTACTATAATGCAGCCTTTAAAAACAGGAAAAGACAACACTTATGCCATATTACAATATCCAAAATCTAAGACGATATCAAGTCTCATCTCACAATATCGATATAATATCAAAATGTCGCCCAGCTCTAATGTGTTTGCGGTAACACGTCATTTTATAGGTCCACTAATTTCATGTTAATTAGGTGATAATTAGCAAGTAACCTATTTGAAATTTCTTTTGAATTACTGCCAAATTACCCCAATATTTACCTCAAAATTTATCGAAAATGACTTTGATTGGCTGTCTTGACTTGGGAATTGACTCTGAACTTTTATTATTATTATTTTATATCCATTATCAAAATTATTTAATTATATTCCGCTATGTCCCAATAAGCAGCAATAAATAGCTGGTAATTTATTTTAATACATTTCCAGGAAAAGAACACAAAGTTAATTGGCTTTATTTCCATGTCTGCTGGTAAATAGATAATAATTAGCAAATAACTTATTTGAAATTTCTTTAAAAACTCCCTGAATCATTACATTAGCTACCAGGTTACATTTGTGTAGACAATAAGTCACACAATGGTGAGATTTGTACCTAGTCAGAAGTGTCTTCTATTAGTTTTGGTTTTCCACCTCCGATGAAGAGCAGCCGCTTCTCAAGCCTAAGGGCCCTATTTTAACAATTAGATGCTATTTCAGCATATAATTATTAAATCATGTTTATAATAAAGTAATTTTCGATACATTTTGAGGTAAATATTGGGGTAATTTGGCAGTAATTCCACATAAATTTCAAATAGGTTACTTGCTAATTATCACCTAATTACCATGAAATCTGCGGACCTGTAAAATGAAGTGTTACCGTGTTTGCAGCAACACAAAAAGGATAATACTGAAAAGTAAAAGTACTTAAGCGATACAGGTAGTAAAACGGAATTTTAAATTAATTGTTACATCCACCAAAGAGGTTTTGTTGTTTTTGGTTGAGGTATGTGTTATTTGAGTGTTATCTAGTTATTATGTAATTTAAAGTAAAAAAAGAGAACTTTTGTTTTTCTTCAACAACTTTTCGGTTCTACAGTGGGTGTGTTTTCAGACTTTTCACCTACCCAGGACGTTCATCCCACCCTTGAATTGAAGCGACCTTTTAACTGTGAACTGTGGAGGTGCTTTGGTTCTGTTAGTGGGCACTTGTACTTTGGTGCTTACTGTTTGGATCTGGACAAGAAGCAAAGGAAAGAACAAACAGTTGGAGCAACTGACATATGAATCAGACGTTATGAAAGTGGGTGAAATCTTTCTGTGAGCCTCCTACCTGCTGAAAGCAGGCCTGCACCAAGTTCTCTGGGAAAAGATTTCGGATTAGATCAAAAAAAGCGTCCACGCTGGACACATCATCGTTCTTCTTTCCGTGTCCGAGATTAGCCTTGAGTTTGGGGTTACCGGGATGGATTAGCAGCACCAGAACCACTCCCAGGACTGCTGCGATCACCGTTGTCGACATGTAGTACACCATGGCCCTGGTGCCTAAGCGACCGCTGGATTTGGCATCCAAACCGGCTAGTCCTGTTGGCATAGTATGTTTCACAGGAAAATAAAGTGAGTGTGCAATATTAAAAACATCCATTTTCTCTCTTTAACAGATAGTGATAGTTAGATTTTCTTTGAGTCAATAGATTTGAAATCTATGCATTTTTATTAGGGCTGTCAATCGATTAAATTATTTAATCGTGATTAATCGCATGATTGTCCATAGTTAATCATGATTATTCGCAAATGAATCACACAAAATGTACCTTAAAGGGAGATTTGTCAAGTATTTAATACTCTTATCAACATGGCAGTAAATATGCTGCTTTATGCAAATGTATGTACATTTTTATTATTAGAAATCAATTAACAATACAAAACAATGACAAACATTGTCTAGAAACCCTCACAGGTACTGCATTTAGCATACATAAATATGCTAAAATCATAACAAGGCAGCAACAGCTGTCAGTGTGTCAGTGCTGACTTGTCCAAAATTGCATGTGATTATCATAAAGTGGGCATGTCTGTAAAGGGGAGACTCGTGGGTACCCATAGAACCCATTTTTATTCACATATCTTGAGGTCAGAAGTCAAGGAACCCCTTTGAAAACGGCCATGACAGTTTTTCCTTGCCAAAATGTAGCATAAGTTTGGAGCGTTATTTAACCTCCTTCTCAACAAGCTATGAAATGTATGAAGTATGACATGGTTGGTACCAATGGATTCTTTAGGTTTTTTCTAGTTTCATATGATGTCAGTATCTTCACTCTAGCTTTAAAACCGAGCCCGCCACAACCTAAAAATCGCAAGCTGCGTTAAAGACATTAGTAGCGTTAAAACGAATTTGAGTTAACGCGTTATTATCGCGTTATTATCGCGTTAACTTTGACAGCCCTAATTTTTATATAGTAAATCTGACCTCTTCTGAATCAACTCTGATTAAAACGTAACCTTTAAGTTGATCAGCTGCCTCACCAAACAGTTGCTAATGTCCTTCCAGTCAGACCAGCTTGCAGCATTTGAACAGTGAAGCCTCCACACATAAGGCTTACCTCATTTAGAGTGTTGTGATTGTGACTATTCTAACTGTGAGGACATATTGTGTAAATATATTGGAAAAACTAATTCTGCACCTGAAAATTTCATATGATTTCCTTCCAAAGTGCGACGACTCAGTGAGAAACTGAGAAAATTCCGCTAGAGGACATTAGAAGAACATGTCTACACACGCATTTTAATAACACACTTGTGCGCAGCTAGACAATATGACATATGTTTTGTATTCAGGGTTTAATTATCCGGTGTGACAGCACTTTATCGACTTCATGATGACTTCTGGAGCAGCACATAACGAATAACAGCAGTCTTCAACAAATGAATTGTTTACTGAGGGTAACTGAGTTTGGTAAGGAAGGCTTGCTCGAAGTTGTGTGCACTCTCAAGGCTGTGGAGAGGTAATATTGTAAATGTGACTGCACACTGTACTTTAGACAATATTTTGAATATCACATGTGCATCTGATCATCATGATATTATCAACTGGATAGCTGGACTCTGCTGGTAAGTTATTATGATTTAGTATTATCTCAGGTTATAATGTTGTGTATTCACAAAAGTATGCTTGGCAGCTAAAAGTGGCCGAGGCCTCTACTTTTTAATCAAGCAAGTTAATAGTATGTGTTGATTAACATTTTTTCATGTTTATTAGGTTATTATTATGTTATGAGTGATTTGACATGTGGTGACAGATGACACAGGTATTTCAGACATAAACCATAACAACATAAATCAAGTTTGTTAAAACAGGTCTACAGTGATCTAGATGCATATGAACACAGCTGGAGAGCATAATAAAAAGGATAAACACAATTTCCCTATATTCTAATGAACAACTATATGCTCTTTAATTTGCATAGATGTGTATTTAAATGAGAATCTTGCCAACACAGCATACAGGCAACCAAACGTCACTGTATCTATATACTGTGCATCACTAGATTTTATCAACTCAGTTGCCAGAAAAAAATGTTGGCATCGTATATTCCTGCAAACCATGAGATACGTTGAACGGTGAAATTTCTGAGCCAAAAATATGTCTCACAAATATTTTTCATATAACCCCCTTATCACGCTTGCAGAAACACACACTGCAACGTGGTTAACGCTGTGAAACGATTGGTTAGGTTTAGGCAACAAAGCTACTTGGTTGAGGTTAGAAAAAAGATCATGGTTTGTGTTAAAATGGTAACGTAATGTAACAATGTAACGTAACAACCGTAACAACATAAATAGCGTAAATAAATAACAATCGCACTTGGCTGACTTTCTTACGTAACGTTACTTAACAAGCGTAAAGTCAATGTTTACCTTTGGTTTCACACGGGACACAAACATCGGTCTCCTGGGTGTCCTGTGTTTGTTTGACCCATCCACCAGTCGTCCCACCCTCCCTTGGAGGACTTTCTTGCTCGGTATGTTCATAGAGTCGTGTTAGCATCGCTCTGGAAGTTAGCATCGCTCTGGTTCCCTCGACAAAAAGCCAATGGGATTTTTCCATTGGATTTTGGATTATTGCAGTAAATAAGCTTTGTGGCAAACACACGTTTATGATACTTACACATTTTGTTCAGCAAGATAATTTCACAGCTGAACACCACTTTTATGATTTTTGAAGTAAAACGCTAACGTTAGGCAATAAACGAACTACGCCACGGTCGCATGAGCGCGAGTATACACAACGAGTCTGTAAAGGAGGACGAGTCGGCGTGATGGTGTTTAGTAGTCTCATTAAGCCACTTAGCAACCGCCTTTTTGTAAGACACATAAAAGCTTCAAAATTCACAAGTGGGGTATTTACTGACGTATTTTAAAATCTCTTCAGCTTATGTTAACCACAGAACTTATTTCAGACATCTAACCAAAAACCCCAAAAACCCATTGACTTTGAGACGAGGGAACCGGAAGTATAAAAATGCTGACTCATTTCCGGGTTTTAGGACTCTTTCCTGCAGCACTGTGTTATTATACCACGTAACTATCAATTACGGTCGCTTGATATACTACATTGTTCTCCGTGTCGCTCGTTGTCCTACGTCATTTGATCTGACTGAATGCAAAAAAACGTTGTCTTTTAACGCATCTGTGGTTTGCAGAAACGTACAATGCCAACATTTTTTCCTGTCGACTGAGCTGATTTTGTAGTCCTAGTTTTATCTTTTGAACTATTATGATGTTTATGTTTTCACTAAAAATACTTTTTAAATGTGTACTAACAAAAAAATGTAAATACTTGTGCAAAAGAATTGTGCCTCCCGTCCTTCACACAAGTCTTGTTTATACACAAAATGTCTGAAAAAACCCGCCTACGCTCTCATCTCTCCTGTTGCAACTCAACTAGCAACAAGTCGCACCATGCGACCTCATTTCAGGACGGTTGTCAGCAAATTGAGCAGAACATTTGCAGCAGCTAGTGTAGTACCTCACCCACCTGTGACCAGACTGGAAACAACAAGAGGCAAAATAAGCATCTTCAGCATCCTCATTAGGATCTCTCCAGGGAAGGAGATGATCAAAATGAGATCAGGTGGGAGAGGCGATATGTGCCGCAGCAGCATTCCAGTAATGGAACCCAGAAACACACCTGAGCCGGCGAGAAAGCACAAATCAAACACAGATCTAACACAAATCCAGGTGACTCTGAGCCACGAGATACTAAGCGTGAACTCTGAAAGTGACTAAATAAGATCACATCAACATCTGCGTGATAAACACAATCTCAACTTTTGCTCATTAGAGCCTTAAATTAACATCACAGCCTATCATCTGAGTGCCATGGTGTTACCTATAAATACTGTGATGATTGTGTACACAAATAAAATATAATAATGGCACCAAGAAAATACAACTTTGACCCACATGTTTTCCAAATTACTGTACATCTGTCAACAACTGTAGAATAAAATGAATAAAAACAAGCAAAAAATAACAAGATACAACACCTTTTCCTTGTTTGTATTACATTCAAATGAAAAATTAAAGTAGCTCTTCACAGTGTAATTTAATTGCAATATGAACCCAGAGAGAGAGTAGCATTAAACTCCTTTTCTTTTGAATGCTTTTAACAAGAAGCTGTGAACCATTTGCATATTCAAATGGTATTTTAGTAAAAGATTTTGGCTTCACGTAGGGCAGCTCAGTGGTTAGCACATTGCCTCTCAGCAAGAAGGTCCTGATTTGAAAGACTGGGGCCTTCCCGAGAGAAGTTTGTATGTTTTCCTCATCTGTGGGCGGATTGTGTTTGTCTAAGTGTCTAAGTGTATTAGTGCAGTGATGGACTAACAACCTGTCCAGAGTGTACCCTGCCATTTGTCTAATGCATGCTGGGAAAGGCTCCAGCCCCCCTGTGCGTGAGGAAAAAATGGATGGATTGTGGATGGAAGTAGCAGGACCAAAAAACTTACCCAGGATTGTGAGAGTGAGAACCATGTTCTTCATGATTTTATCACAACAACTGCTACATAGGCTCTCATTAGTCTCCACTATGGGCTCCAGGTGGCTCTCGCCCATCCTGACCTCCACTTGCTTCTGCATTTTGTTGGCACTGAAAGAAGTAAAGAAGAGCTGGTATTAATTACCTGCAGATTATGTAAGCTAAGAGAAGACATAAACATATCAAAGGAGGTAAAAAGTCAAGGTGGGGTTACACTAGGAGCTCTAAGTTAGAGCTATACCTTCTAGTAGAGGTATTCCATTATTACTGAGTATGGAACAAGTACAAAGCTGTATGCAGTATTGATTCGTGTACATACACGCAAATTTCCCTTTTTTTTCGTGATGGTCAGCACAAAATCAATTTGTATGTAATCTGAGTAATTGTGAACTGGGAATTATAGAGAGCAGCGAACACCATCCATGGGTTGGTCAAAAAATACTGGACTTTTGCCCAGAAGACCGGTTTTCAAGTCCCGTGTTAAACCAAAGTCAACGTTAATTTATTTGTCACGTAATTTCCGTACTTAAGTTACGCCACTTATGGTGTTATTTTAACCCAAACCACAATCTTTTCCTAAAGCTAACTAAGTAGTTTTGTTGCCTAAGCCTAACCAAGTCAATCTATTGCTAAACCTAACCAAGTAGTTTTATTTTGAAAAGATTGGAGCAGAAATTGACAGTGCCTCACGAGTTGCTGGACATTTGTAGGAAAAAGCACGAAAAATGCGTTGTTGAGAGTCGTGCTGAGCGTCACAAAAAAAAACAATTTGTGTCTATGTACATGAATCAAATAGATTAAATGTTCTGACTATTTCACGAACTGCCGTGAGACTCGGTTGTGCATTCCAGCAAAGTTTGATAGTGGGTATGCCAGTGAGGGATCACATTCTTGTCACTGCAATATCAACTCCTGCACAGGTAGGTGTGGGATCTTGGGGGATAATGTGAACTACTACCATTCTATCCAGCACCTCCTCGCTGGCAGGTGAAAAAAAGTTGGGTTGTGGGACCATGTGAACCGGAGGAGGCAAATGTCTGTCTAAAACCATCACCAGGCCAATAATAGAGTTAGCAGTGACAAGACGGCAACACATAGGGTATTGATGATTCCAAACTGGGGGGGAAGGGGGCCTCTAACAGAAAGCATTATGTTACAGTGCTATAAAACAATTTGCAATTGTGATTGAAATCATAATGCATGTAATATTACTATTACAAAAAAAAGCGTTCCCTTGTGTCATTAAGTAATTAATGAGGGCACATGCACACATGATTAAATCCAATGAGTTCTGCATATACTCTGCATTCTGAATGCATGCAAAGTTATGAAAAGTTTGCAGATGGCCTTTCATGATTGACATTCCCAAAACAATTAGCACAGAATCAATAAAGAGCCTGTTTACAATCTGCATTTTAAACAAATTATTCCAGTTTTACTATTTGAATAAACAGATCACCAGCTGTTACTCATATCCTCCCCTCTGCTTCTGCTGTTCTGCTGGATGTCTATGCATAGTCATTTATGATAATTTGGGATATTCTGTGTTGAAGTTGTTGTAATTTTAAATACTTTATATGTGTTTGGTATGTGGTTAGTGATTTGGCTTCATGCTTTCTGAGAGTTTCCAGGACTTTCATTGCTTAGAGATGTTAATTTCAGATGATCCCGTCCGTCATCGTACTGCTTCATCATCTCATCATCTGAAGCAACAAGTATCTCGGGTTTGTTGTGGTCTGCCGTAAAGCCTCTTTGACTTAAAGATCAGCTCTCCCCTGTGCAGCCTTTAAATCCTCTGCAGAGCACAGACGTGCACAGTTATGCAACAGCGAATGCACGTGTCATTTGGACACTCTCGACCTTCATGACTTTTACACCTGGAATATTAATGCCGGCAGCAAACACAACAGAACAATAACCAAGTTTCTTAAAAGGTGGTGGATTAAGCGAAACGTTTCATCCATAAAAAAGTACTTCCCTTCGGTAAAAATACACAATACAGAGGGGCAACAAAGCTTTAATTATAGCATCTATAAAAGCACAATGTACTTTTCTTCCCACATTCAATAACACGTCTGATATTTCAAAAGTTGAATAATCTTCTGTACCAGACGTGAAAGGGAGCAAGGAACATATAAGGTGAAGACAGAACACCTGCCAAGTCAATCACACCTGTCTGATACACTGTGCTCTAGCATTAATGAGACTTAAGCTCTTTAAAGAGGATACAATTAGAGCCTCCAGCACACAAGTGATTGAGTTATGCAACAGAAAAGGGGCTTCCCAGGAAAAGTCAAGGTGTCACCACCACCAGGCCTGACGATGTTATGCAGCAGATTACTAATTTGAACACCAAACTTCAGTGTTCAGGCCGGATTTCTCTTTGTTTTTCTACAGATAGATACTCCAAAAAGCATTGGACAAATAATTAAAGACCAAAAAAAATGTTCATGAATGAGCAATGTAAGGCAGTTTCGTGCCAAACAAAGGAAACATTTATATTTTACACTGCAAGCTGGTAATTTTCTGCAATTACCATTAAAAGTCACACAAATGCACTCTATCAAGATCTGTGGTTGTGATGCAAGAGGGTCAAAGATTAGAACAAGATGGATCTGAAAAACATCATATATCCTCTATTAATATATCACCAACAAGATTACTACAGAGGCAAAACTAGATAGACGTTCACCCTTATAGCAGTTACTTCTGTGCACAAAAGACCTAAGTTATTATTGATGCATCATTGAGCTTTCACAGGAAAGTTGCACAGGTGCTGCTGAACAATATTTTGATGGTGCCTAATCAATCCCAATGTTTTGATTCCTCATCATATAAACTACTACCAAATCACTATGTGCTACTAATGATGCTTACCAGTTGTTTTGTTTGTTGCTTTGGATTGAAATTGTATTTGTTGAGAGCTACTACACAGCCATCCGCGTCAGTGAAAAAAATAACAAAGTCATGACTCATGCATTAGTAAATCCAGTCAGAACCTCCAAAAAGTATTTTATCCCTTCAGAAAAGGGCTCTTCACTTCTTAAGAAAAACACTTCTTCCTCAGCGTACGATGTATATCCACAATCCCCGATGCCTGGTCATTCAGCCTCAGGGAGGTGCGTAAAGGTGAAATGACTATTCTGGAGGTCTGACAGGAGTCTTCCAGACTGGAAGGGTGGAGTCAACCTGCTAAGATTAGCAAGCGAGTGAAAATCCTTGCTGTTGCTGTCTTTTTTTTTTTTGCTTGGTATCATTTATTTACTTCTCCTTCCAGCGAGAATCGTTTGCATAACTTTGGATGTACAACTAAATCAAGTTTCAGAAGGAAGAAGTAAAAATAAGGGTTGAGAGTTGTGATAAGTTCTTTGACTGGTCTTACTTCACTGAAACACGGGACACAAACAGCGGTGTCCTCTGTGAAAGTCCTGTGTTTGTTTGACCTATCCACGACCCCAACCTCTTCCCTACGAGGACTATCATTAGAAACATATTGTGATACGTCAAAAACCAACATAATCCGCGACAAAATACGTTTCCCTCGAAATGTAATTTACAATGCAGTGTAGTTGTAAGGGAACGTAAGTTTTAGGAGACAGGGCTGGTACAGACATTTAGGAAGTGCATGGTTTACAGAGCTTTTATTTTTTCACAGTCGTTTCAAAAACGTTGCCAGGAGTTTTACCACCTTGGCTATATATTTACTGTGTTTTCCCAACACGTTCTCATCCAACCTGGTCAAATACTTTATCGACCCCTCGGCGTCACTTTTCAGTTGCAGTAAACACGTGCTTAATGTTGTGAATTAAACAAAAACACTTCTTTAGGATTAGGCAACAAAACCACTATAGGTAGGTTTTGTTGCCAACATGGTCGGGCTTAAAATGACCATGTTTTTACAGTGCCAATGTGACTTGACGTTGTGTACACAGAACACAAATGAACAGCTGATGGTAACGTGACAGTGAAACGTAACGCACAGGACACAAACAGCGGTTTCCTGGATCCGACCACCGCGAAAGGGTGCCATATGCGGCGGTATCGAACGGCGACGCCTGTGACAAAGCGTCGGTATTTGACACCCTGGAAATGACAAAGGGCTGGTTTTCCTCCAATGATAACTTTTTTAGTCCCATGTGGCTTTCCTGTTATTAATCAGAGTACGGTAACACACTTTATAATGGCTGATCAAATGTGTACTGTTCATTTGTGCCGCCATTTGGAGGATTTAAAATGATTTACTACTACTTGTGTGCAATCCATAAATGATGAAATGGTCTTCAAAACATGACTAAGTGTCTTGCAAACCAAGTGATTTCTCTGTAATGTTAAATAGGTTCATGCTTCATTAATATGTGAGCCACGGAAGAGAAATGCACACATTTAAGGGTTAATGTCTTCAATTAAAGTTCACTGTGAACTTTAATGTCTTCAATTATAGTTCACAGTGAACAATAACTTCCAAATTAAGTAGCCAAAAGCTTCAAGGAGAACTCATTTAGCAGTATAAAAGTTGATTATGGGAGCAAAACAGAAAAAAAAATATGATTGCAGCTGTTACCTCAACACATTTTTGAGCATTTAATCAGACATCAATTATGGCTTATATTTGGGTAAGTTTTTATTTTTCTTAGGAGGTTTTTCGGCAAGTGGCTAGTCAGTTCTGTTCCTCAACTTAAAGCAACATTGGATTGCCTGAGGTGACTCAACCAGATCTCATGGGAAGGCGTATAAATAACACAACATTTTAAGGACATTATAACGCATTTTAGGCTTTTCACATGTCATCTCGCGCCATAGAGTTAACGTTGTGAACGACTTTTCGCGTGTCATTTAATGCAACAGCGTTAGGCAAAAAACAGACTTATTTAGGTTTAGGAAAAAACATCATGGTTGGGCTTAAAATAAGTACATAAACTAAGTAAAATATGTGCGTAAATAACGTAACATAAGTACGAGCAACACGTCACGAACGTCACTAACAACTCAACAACACTTCGGGACACAAACACTGGTCTCCCGGTTTAGAGTCCTGTGTTAGTTTGACCAATCCACTTGACCTAACATAAGTACGGAAAACACGTCAAACGTCACTGATATAACTTCAAAATAACTTCCACAATACTTTGGGACACAAACACCGGTCTCGAACACCAGTTTCCTGGTTGAAAGTCCTGTGTTTGTTGGACCCATCCACCTCCCCTCCCACCCACCCACAATAAGAGGTCTTTCTCACTTTTTATTCTACATCACTAGCTCTGAGGGTAGCATATTCATGTGGATGCATTTACATTGCAGTCTGTACTGACTACATGGCGTGAAATGACACGGCAAAAGCAACAAAGGCATTATTGCACACGAAAAGACTTGCAAAGTGCCGTGCAAATCAAGCCAAATATATACTTTTCATGATTTTATAAATTGTGTGTTTGATAATATGACCCTGAATGTTTCCCCGTGCTGCCTGCTCTGCCAGCACTAAATCCTGATTTGATTTGAGGTATTTGCAGCAGTGCAGATCTTTAGTGCTACTTAGTCATTGAGTGGCCTCTGTATATATGATTGTACTCTTCCTACGACCATGGTTTCTTTTCGTTTCACAGTGTAACGTGCAGTCATCGTAACGGTGTTGCCATGGCAGCATTTGTTCTTTAATGATATGTTGGGACTTTTTTATGTAGACAAGATGATTACTTAATTTTTTAAGGTGTACGCCATCATTGGAGCCATTTTAACATTTTGACAGGCGTCATGCTCCTATTTGGTCTCTTATTATAGGTCAGTCATGATGACGTTCAGCCTCTTATGGGATTAAGCCTTATTGATTCTTATCCACGGTATAATTTAGTCGTCGAAATGGGGCTATGACAGCTTGTTCATTTCACTACTCTTTCCCCTGACGTGGGAATCAAAGAATTGCTCGGTCAGTATCAGAGGAGAATTGAATGCCAGCTGTCTGATTGCAGAGTGATCGACTATTAAAAGACCAAATAGCTGTTGTAGGAAATAGGCATATTATCTCTGCAGAGTCTAGTTTTGCTGGGTGAAAAGTGTGTTGAGTACGTCACACTTTGTATCCATGAAGTGTGTGAGTGAAGATCCCCGTTGCTGAGCTGCTCTCAGAGCTTGGACAGGGAGGAAAGAGACAATCTTATGAGCACATGGCAAAGCATTTGTCCATGCAATTCCACACCAGGCTCCGCCTTTTCTCCCCTCAGCACCGAGCCGACCTCATGCTGCAACACCTGACAACGCACGCCACGCTTAGACAGCAGGTGTCTATAATTAACTAATCTGTCCTGAGCCATCCTAATCCAGCACACATACACTCTGAGATGGATCAGACGCACTCAAGTGCACAAGTGTGGAACATATTTCCACAAATCATAAAACAAAGGTTTCATCATTTGGGTGCTTTGGTTATATAGTTATGTTGATAGTGGATCCCTTTTTTTTCAAGTAATATATTAGTTAAACAATAACGCTGATAAACAAACAAGTCAGCAATAGTTGATCTGTGATTCTGGGTGTGCGGTCGTCTGTGTGAACCTTTTCGTCATACTTAATTGTTGCACACATCTCTGCACTGCAAAGTCCCAAACACCATAAATCAGACTCATGAGAATCACTTATATGGAGCCCCAAAACAAACTAAATGTAGTACAAAGTTTTGGGACAAGTCAAAAATAAAAATAAATACAAGTGTAATGTAAAAAGATACAAAGCTTTATACGTTTCCTTTAACCTCCAATCAGTTGGTAAAAAAAACAAAAAGAGAATACAAAGATAATATAATATTTTACATTATACTGATTAATTCCGTTTTTTGACTTGTCCGATAACCTTTTACTACGTTTTGCAAATTCTGGGGCTCCGTACTGTCTCCTACAAAATTATGTTCCCATACAACTACACTGCATTCTCAATTACGTTTCGGGGGAAATGTAATTTTCTCCTGGATTACGGTTGCAGTTTTAAACACGTCATTGTGAATTGAAATAAAACAAAAAAAACAGAGGTTCTTTGGTTACAGCAGGTTTGGTGTTTTGGTGTATTTTCTACATTAATTGATTAATTGTTTGGTCTATAAATATTCAGAAAATGGTAGTAAATGGTAAAAAAAAAATGTTGATCCGTGTTTGCCAAAGCCCAAGATGACGTCCACAAATGTCTTGTTTTGTCCACAACTCAAAGATAATCAGTTTAGTGTCATAGAGGAGTAAAGAAACCAGAAAATATTCAGATTTCAATAGCTGGAATTAGAGATTTTTTTACAATTTTATTTCTTAAAAAAATTACTCAAACCGATTATGAAAATAATTGACGATTAATTTAATAGTTGACAACTAAGCGATTAAGCGTTGCAGCTCCTGAAACAAAGCAAAAACACAGCAAAACTAGGTTTAGTAAAAAAAAAAAAAAAAATCATGTTTTGGTTTAAAGTGAACGATGACTTTTACTTTCACACAGGACACAAACAGCGGTCTCCTGGGTCAAAGTCCTGTGTTTGTATGACCCATCCATCCTTTGAGGACTTTCTTGCTTGTTCTACTCGTAACTATACCGTGTAACTTTCAATCACAGTCGCTCGATATACTACGTGCCTTGCTCTGCGCGACGCTCGTTGTACTACGTCCCTTACCGCGACCGAATGCAAAAACATCAACATTCAGCGCATCCGTGGTGTGCAGGAACGTACAATGCTTACAATGCTAACATTTTCCACTGACTATCTTTACAAATGTGTTTGTGATACGTCAAAAACAAACATAATCCGCAACAAAATATGTTTCCCTCAAAACGTAATTCACAATGCAGTTTCGTGGTATGGGAATGTCATTTTTAGGAGACAGGGCTGCATACACTAATAGCCAAGGAGACCGCTCTGATTGATTATTGAGAGGTGGAACTGGGGTCAACATAATCAATGATTCCACGCACCTGGTGAACACACACACACACACACACACACACACACACACACACACACACACACACACACACACACACACACACACACAAGGTGAGGAAGATAGATCCCCAAATGTCCATGTGTGTAACTGAACTGTTGATTTAATAACCAGAAACATTTGTTCTTCGCTAGTAACACTTTAAAGGACCCTAACAAATTAAATATATAAAGTAAAGCTGTTTTGTTTTTTGCTGGTTTTGTGTTTTTTGTCTAGTTTGAATGACGGTTGTAATGTTCTGTCCTACATGATGCAAGATGCATGACATTCATGTGTAAAGAAGGAAATCTAAAAATATAACCTCAGGATCAGCTGTTGTTGCCATTGTTGTTGTTGTTGTCATTGTTGTTGAATTGCATTATTTTGACTATAATGTTATTATTGTATATGTGTTAGACAACATTTGTGATAGTCACTACTTTAAAATGCAATGAATGAAAAAATAAAAACCCTCGAGTGAAACATGAGATGGACAAAATAAAACACAATACAATAAAACCTTAAAATACAATGGCCCTACAGTAAACACCAATTTAGTGAAGCTCAATATTCTCCCTTTGTTGAGTCTCTCAGAGGTTTTGTTGAATACGATATTCATTTTCGGTGACATAGTCTGTAGAATGTTGAGCAAAATAACATCTTTCAGAGTTTTATTAAAAGACTGCTTTTCAATAAGGCTCCTCTTTGCCAGCACAGCTTTCCTGTGTTTGTCATTGTCAATTTCTTTAAAGAGGACATATCATGAAAAACACTTTTTCGGTGCTTGTTCACATACATTTGGGTATCTGGAGTGCCTACCAACCTTGTGGGCTGCCTAGAAAACATGATTCAACATGCCATTCAGATTTGGCTCCACTTCCTATGTCACTTGCAGACTCATTAGAATATATCGGCCACTGCTTGAGAAATACTTTTGCAAAGTTACATCGTATATTTCTTACAAGCCAATCAGAGCAGACTGGGCTTTTTCAGGGGGCTTAAAGAGACACGCGCTACAACGGCATACTTGACAACCCTCCCGATTTTCCCAGGAGACTCCCGTTTTTCCTTGCCCTCACGGTTTCCTCCAAGGGTCACAATTCTCCCATTTTTCACCCGATTTATGGCGAATTTTCACACCTTTTTCTCCTTTTCGTTATCTCAAGCTTTTTCTGGTACTGTACAGCGTGTATAAGCCCTACTGTTTCCTGTTTAATTAACATAAAAATACTGTTGCAGTGTACTTATTATTTTACTATTTTCATTCTTTAAAAGTCACCAGAATGCAGGAAACAAAGTCTCTGAAACTCAAATTTTTAATTGGGGAGGACCACCAGACCAGAGGGGCAATACAGGTATAGTTGACAGACAACATTAAAACATGCAAACATGTTCTTGTCGAAAACAAAAATACAACCTGGAAATGAGCATGATATGTCCCCTGTATGACTTTCCCCTTTCCTCACTTTATTATTGTGCATTGTTTGCCACTGATGCATCAATATTTCAGGTGTTGTTATATGTTCAATATAAAGAGTTCTGACAATCAGCGATTTTATACTGATAAGTACATTTTCAGGGAGACATAAGACAACTCTTAGTAGCTTAATGTTGCCAAATGGCCAGTACACAACCCTGAATGAGACATGTTGTGCGAAGGCCTCGACTAAAGAGCCAGAGCCACATTATCAGTGGTCTATATGAGGAATATTGCAATCCTAAACAATCCCATTGTCATCAAAAACGTATAGAAAGAAAACCATTTTGATGCCAAAAATCTTTTTGGCTCATCAGCCAAGAAGTGGACGACACTGACAATGGGAAAATGGCTCCAAGCACCTGGCCTGCAGGAAATACTGTAAATATCCACACTGACCAACATCTCTTTCTCTGATGCTGGTGGGGAAATAATAATGTATCACTATGTAAAAACTACAGAATCACAATTAAAACAGCATAAACGATCATTTCCAGCAGTCGATTGAACGTCAGTATTTATTCAGTATTGCTATACTGGCTTCAGTTGAATAAATGAATCAATGTAAACGATAAAAAATAGAACCCCACAGGTATTTACACCCTCTACATACTGTAAATACATGTTGAAAAGAACACAACTCCCAGCATGCTCTAAACCCTGTTATATAACATGGCTGTGGAAAGTCCATTAACTGCCGAGATTTAGTCTAAGGATACCACAAACCGGGGGTCAGTCAGTTGGTAAAACACTGGTTATTCATGCAGAAACAATGAGGATTAATGGGCTTTTCTGATGGTTTCATGTGTCAAACTGTCAACGCTTTTAGCAATTTCATGCTTTCAGATCAGTTAAATGTTATATGCTTCACTACAGGTTTAGAAATCTGCTGTAGAGGAAAAACATCTTTTAAAAACTAGATGTATATTATCTTTGGAGAGTGAAAATATAACAAAACTTTTAACAATTATAAAAGTTGCCATTTATGTGCTTTAATAACAATTTTCATCAGTATTCTGTGATTCATAGGCAAACGTGATTTGACTTTGATATACTGCAGTTTCCAGTTTAATCAGCCATTTTTGTGGCAAGCACCCAATGCAACCAACATACAGAGATCTCAGGTTAGAGGGTCATGACATTATGAACATAATTACAAAAACATAAAAGGTTCCTTCAGTGTACTACTACATTGAAAGACTGCAATTATCATTCATGCAAACAATTACGTCTAGTATTAAGACCTAAAAAGCTCCTCTCTTCATAGAACAGAACATAGAACTCTTTCTTTTCCTTTTCTTTTTTTATAGGATCACGCAGAAGTAATGATTTATGTTGGTTGTTTTACTTTTGATTTTCCCTGGACGTATTGTTACATGTGACATTGATATTTCATCTGATATGTAGAAAAAAGAACTAACTGTGAACTCAAGATGCATTTTTTTTCTAAATATCTCAAAACCATGACCAATAATTTCGATTCTTGGTATTTTCCATAGACTATATATAAGAAGTGGACGTAGTCCCCGTGACGTCACTCATTGGTTTGGGGACTACATTTTTGAAGCCTCAAATTCAAGCCCCCAGGAAGTGCGCCAGGCTTTGAAGCAAATTTGACATATTAATCAAACAGTGGAATTACAACTTCCACAATACCATTGGGCCCAAAAATACTTTTTCCCCATAGACTTACATTGGGAAAGAGACTGTAAATCAGCAGATACTTTTTTTTTTGAGGTGAATCAACTTCCAAGTACGAACACGTTAATAGCCCTTATTTAAATCATTAGGTCCTAAAAGTTGTAAAAAGCACTAATAGCCAAATTCAGAGTTATGTCCCTTCCTCCATTCATGTGAATGAGCCCCAGACCGAGGCTGGACTGAGGGCTGGGAGGTTAGGGTAAAAGGAAATGCTAGTCTGCTTGCTCTATGTGCCCAATGGATGTGGAAGATCACCGGAAGATCCGAATAATTTTATACTCAGAAGTTGATCTTTTTTTGTTTCATAGGAATGAACAGGGCCTCACCTCCGACGCTGTTTCCAGTTCTCTTTAAACATCCATGCTTGAGTTTGGAATTTTGGTGGTAGCCATCTTGTTTTTTTGCAACCAGAAGTGACACATGAGGGGGAAGCTAAGTGCATCCGAACGCTGAACAAGACATTTTTAGGCGACTAAAATGTTACAATTAACTTTTATGAACCGAAAACACACTGTGAAAGGGTTAAAGTTCTAAGATGAAAATACCAAATTGGAATCAACTACAATTTCTCCAAAGTTGTGTGAATGCGGATCAATAATCCTGAACTGAGTCTGTGTCCAGCCTGTCTGAGGTCCAAGGAGGAACAAGGACTGTTTCCATTTCCCTCTACACTCGTCTTTGAAAAGGGAAAAGTAGAAAATGCTACAATAATGAATTAATCAATAAGTCAATGAATCAATGAATCACAAACATTCTAAAAGAGAACATTAATTGATGCCAGACATAGGGGATAAAGGTAAACATTCAACTGTACTGAATTTCCACTAAATAGGCTAAATAAGTTTTTAGTAGTTGGCTCAGACTTTTAGATTCAACTATAAATTAAAATGTAAATATGAATATAAATAACAATACGGTTATAAAGTCTTTCAACAATGATATCAAATGTAAATGCAAAAGTGCTGCACAGCGGATGCACATATCAGGGTAGGCTATGAGTGTTGTCACTTACTAGCTGATAGCAACCCTGTTTTGCATCGTAGAGGCATGATGCACGGCTGATGATCCTGTTACATTGATGATTTTAATTACATCTGTCTTGTAAGAGCAGGATTTCAGTTGGATCAGAGCTGCAGCTCAGCTCCAGCTCCTGATTATGAGAGTTAACTGCTCTTACTTATGCAGGAAATGTACAATTAAAACATTTCAAATGGATAAGGAGCTCTTGACTTGCTCTGCCATCATGCCCTCCACTTGAGAATGAAGTTGAAAAGGAAATTCCGTTTCCACTCAGACTCATTTCACAAAGTCCTCTTGTCCGTCCTTACACAGAGTAAGGCAAAGGGAAGCTGACTTTTGCAGCTAGGATGATATGCTTGTTTGCTGTCTTACTTGTGCTGTCAAAAGATTGTTCAAGAAAGTCTTTAGCCTAGCTTAGCTGGAAGCAATGGGAACCAGCAGCTACCATTGACACAAAAAATAAAGATCCATATTTCAAAAGCTACATAATCTTGTTCACATGTTGTATGTTGTTAGCTAGTAAGCTAGCCATCAATACATCCAAGTTATACCCTACTGCAGGTGTTGTTTAGAGTTAGGAACATAGACTGTATAAGAAATAGTTTTAGTGATCATGACATTGGGTTTGTGGACTGTGGTTTTGAAGCCTCGAGTTTGGCATTTTGTCCGGCGCCATCTTGTTTTTTTGCAACCAGAAGTGACATGAGAGGGTGGAGCTAAGTACAACCGAACACTGAATAAGACATTTTTAGGTGACCAAAAAGGTTATAATTAACTTTCATGAACTGAAAACACACTGTGAAAGGGTTAAAGTTCTAAGACGAAATCAGGGACAACACCCAGACCGGACAACACCATGGTAGCAACCTGTCAATCACAAGGTAGCCACGCCCTAAAGCATACCCTGCTTTATGGTCTATTTGACTCTAAATGGGACCATAATTTACTAAATGAACATCATGCTGTATTGAAGAAGACTTGAAACTAGCGATTGAGACCATAAACTCATGTTTACAATGTTTACTGAGGTAATAAATCAAGTGAGAAGTAGGCTCATTTTCTCATAGACTTCTATACAATCAGACTTCTTTTTGCAACCAGAGGAGTCGCCCCCTGTTGGCTGTTAGAGAGAATGCAAGTTTAAGGCACTTCAGCATTAGCTTCACTTCTCAGACTCGGAGTTGCCCACTGGTTTGGAAAGTTTGGAAAGCTGGCAACTTCACAATGAGGACGGGACCTCTGAGATGCTGCATGCTATCACTGTAAGTGTGCACTGTTCAATTAGATTATACAAGTGATTATTTCATAATTATTTTTTGAAACACGCATTTTAAGTCCACTGAGTAATACAAACATTGAATCTTAATGATGTACACTCATATTTTCAGTCAACAAAACCATATCATAAAAATAATAAACATCTTACGTAGCTGAAAACTGTTCAGCTTTGTTTGGGATTAATTTTCTGGATGCATCTCCCTCAGCAATTTTGAGTTTTTGATGTATTTTTGTTTACATTGTTGAAATGTTTTTTGGTTATTTGTGGACATCATACCTAACAGGGACAGTTTAGTGAAGGAATGATATTTCTCCTCAGGGCATCCAGTTAGCCCGCTGATGAATAAGAGGGGCCCTTTTCCTTCAACAAGACTCGGTCAAAACCGAGTATATGGCTGGACCGTATGGTCAAGTCTGTGAATTTGTAGCTAAATTCTTACACAAATAGTCAGTGGTCATATCTATAATGTTTTGTGAACAGTTTTTTTCACTTATATCTTAATGTTTGATTGAAAGCCAACTTATCACGAAGCAAATTACATTCAGTAGTAGTAAATGGTAACATTTACTAATCAGTATATTATACATTTTATACAAGGTGAAAAGATATTAGCATGACATACAGTATGCAAGGTTAAAAGTATTTCAGTATTTTATGAAAGCATGTGTATCAAAAGCGTTCATCATATAAGTGGTGTTCAATATACATACGTTGCGAAAGTTTATCAGCGTTGAGATATTCCCGCTGTCATCACTGACGTTGTTGCTGCCGTATTTCTTCTTACATGGAGTGTTAATGGAGCAGCTACTGTGTTAACGTAGCCTGGCGCTGATCGATCCGAACTCCATTCAGTAAACAAGCATTTTAAAAGTTGTTTGCTTGTCGTCTTGCGGACAGACCTGACAAAGCATGAATTCAGACTTTTTACTAATCAGCATCATTATGTAGTTATTTCGGCACACTTTGATCCGTTTACAACAACGTCACTGCCGTATTTATGCCTAGATGACGTTATGTTGAGTGTTGATTGAGTAGCTGGTGTTATCATAGCCTGGCATTGATCGATGCGACCTCCGTTCAGAAAACAAGCATTTTAAAAGTTGTTTGCTTGTTGTGTTGCGGACAGACTTGACAAAGCATGAATTCAGACTTTTTACAAATCGATATATTTATGTTGTTATTTCGGCATTATTTTGATCCGTTTATTGCAATTAAATCACAGCACAGTCTGTTTATTTTGGGTTCATACCGCAGTAGTGACATGTGGCTGCTAGATAGTCAGTTCATGGCGGAAATGGAGGAAAGCGAGGCGTAAATTTGCGAACATAACGTAACTTAAACGAACATAAACAATAACACATGCACAACAACAGCGCTATGTAATGTTACATTGAACCACTGACACGCTCCCCAGAAAACGTAAACACAGAACTGTTCTCCGCCTTTTCATTTTGAAAGAGCAACAACCAATGAGGAGACTCCAGCAGTCGGAAGACCAATCCTGTAACTTCATCACTCAGTCAGTCAGTCAGTCAGTCAGTCACTCACTCACTCACTCACTCAGTGACAGACTTTTGCGTCTGTAGGGCTGGCCCTCTGCGGTCCAGCCAAAAATATAACTAATTCAACCTGATCTCATGGGAAGGCGTATAAATAGCGCAATATTTTAAGGACATTCCGCGTGTCATGATAACGTATTTTAGGAATTTCGCATGTCACGGCTTTTTACGTGTCATTTAACGCCACGTTGTTACCGTGAAACAGTCACGGATATGTTTAGGCAACAAAAGAACTTAGTTAGGTTTAAGAAAAACGTAATAGTTGGGCTTAAAATAAGTACGTAAACTAAGTAAAATACGTACATATACAACATAACATAAGTACAGAAAACATGTCACTAACGTAACTTCAAAATAACTCAACAACACTTTGGGATACGACCACCGGTCTTGAAGACCGATCTCCTGGTTGAAAGTCCTGTGTTTGTTGGACCCATCCGACGGTCTTTCTCACTTTTTATTCTATGTCACTAGCTCTGAACGTAGCATATTCATGTGGATGCGTTTACATAGCAGTCAGTACAGACTACGCCAAAAGAATGAACGGCATTGTTATTGTACGCCAAATTATTTCTGATCTGTCGTGCCATTCATATGCCATTTGGTCAGGCCAGGCTACTTAATGTGTAGCAAAGAAAAAGCACAATAAAGTGAATGAATGAATGAGTGAGTGATCACAGAAAAAAACTTTTTCAATGCTACAGGTGTCCAGTATTTTGTCTAGAGCCTCTGACCCTGCTAATACAATTTCACCCCTCTGTAAGAGTGCACTGCTGCAAATTAAAGTGTGCAAAATGCATTGTTTTATTCATACTGTGTCGTTGTGATTATGTTTGTAGTCACAATCCCTAACAACAGGCATGAAAAAAGAAGAAACTGTCTGTTGTGCAACCCATCCACTCAGGATTTACAGTGTAACCCTTCGGGCGATTCTTTCAAACTTCATCCTCTTGCAGCCTTGTCTCGAGTTGGGGAGGGTGGTGGGTGCGCGCCATATCTCTAATGATGCGCATGTGGCCCAAGGCCAGCAGTTTTGCATTGCTTTTAAGAAACTGTCACTAAAATGCATGGGTTGTCTTATTCCTGTCCTGAGATGTTAAATCTTTAATCTTTAAATTCACTAACAGTTTATGTGTTTGTAGCACTTTAGGTGGATAAGAACCAAGCCAGTTTATTTCAAGACTTTGTGCACTGATGGTTTTCACTCGAGGCGTTCTACCAGTATCCTGAGTTGACCTACAATGAGCCATTCACTCAGGAGTAGGAGTACAACCAAATGCTGCACCAACCATTACAGGTATTCTTAGAATTGGGTCACAGCACTAGCAACATTGCAACAACTCCTCCCTAATAGCTACGTATTATACAGTGTATGTGTAACCTAGCAACCATCTTAAGTACGAGGAGCATCATCAACATGCTTATTGACACTACGGAGGATGAAGTTTGGGTCACCTTGAGGGAAATCGCAGGCTGAATTGTTCTCCTTTACATTTTTATTACTTATAATTAACTGTTTTCCAGTTAGATGCATACACAATAATATAATTATCCGCCTCTAGCATCTTTAAATGAAAAGTGCTCACCTGTGGAAGTCTTCGTTAAATTTGTGGGCTTTCCTGATTGGAGTAAATATAAATTTCCTTCTTGTGTGGGTTAGATTAAAGTATCATTAAAGAGTTTTTGGAGAGAAACCATACAGGTGTTGCAGCATATTCCTCCTCTCCTGCTCTAGGTATAGAAATCCTTGCGCCTCCCCCTTGTAACGTAAACAAACACCCTGCACATGCACAGTGTGATGCACAGACAGAAGGGTGGGGATTTGAGATGAGAGGTCAGTACCTCCTCTCAGGTGTGGGTGGGGTGTTCTCTCAGTTAAAGAGTAATAGATTAGCAGACTTTCACCCCATTTTTAGCATCATGACATCACACAGTAAGACGGAGACCCAAGCCCATAATGTCAACTCAAATGCAAAACATAAAAGGTTGAGAATTTATTAATGCATTACTATCATTTGCATGTGTTTTTGATGTGAAGTAGAGTTGCTAATATGTTTACAGTTGCAGTCTAACACCTATCCAGTCTTCACTTCTGTATGTCATATAGTAGAAACACAATCATCAGTTGCTATGATGCAATCAGTTTGCAAGTTGCAGAGGCGGACTACTCATTGTTTAATTGGCCGGGCTTAAAAGGTGTCCTGCACAAAGCCGTGCGGAGAGCACAGCGGGTGTCTGCGTCTCAGGAGTAAGAGCTAAGTTTAGCAAATCCTCTCAGTGTGTTTCTCAATGACAGCACATGTTGGACAGTCTACAGGAAACCTCACGAACGCACAGCCTCACATGCAAACGCAGCCGCAGACACACCGCTACTGTGAATACAGCGTTTATTTACTGTGACGGATGAACATGCAGTCTGTACATGGTGTACTGCCATGCACGTGCAATGCATGCAGATAAGGGAAATGATCCATTGTTGCATTCTAAATGATTGGCTGTTTGAATGTCAGTGCTTTTTAACAGACTAATGCATGTAAAATATGCAAATGTTTTATTTTAAATTTGAAACTGTGCATCAAACTGAATAAAAAAATGTCATAATTTAGCAGGAGATAAATGCATGCATGTTTGCATGCATATGTGCCCTACTTTACAGATAATGACTTATCCTTCTTGGAAAATGTTTATCTCCAGGATAGTCAGAGGTCAGATGACTCGGGCTGGCAGTGATTCAGGGACTTGCCCAAAGTGTAGGATGGAGATAGGAACTATGCTCTAAAGCAATTTTTGGGTATGAAACTGGCTTTTGAATGTATTTTAATTTTTTATATTATTATGTTATATGATATAATATGATATGATATTACTACTGCATGATAGCAAAAGTAACTCCATTTAAAATAAAAATTACAAGGTACAGTAACATGGACTGAAACTAACCAAAATTAGGACGTAAGCACAGAATAAAGCAAAAAATAAATGACAAAATAAAAACAAAAGAAATCAGACTGTTGATGACTGAATGTCAACTCACTTTTGGTTTTAAGCCTGGATCTAGAGATAGCTACTGCCTAAAAGATAAACAGTAAATTTAAGCCGACTTATAGATTTCTTTCTTGCCAGTGATAATGTCATTGACTTCATTACATATTGTTCTAGCTGGGTGGAGTGCAGCTCATCAAAGACTAGAAATGGCATCTGGTGGATTTCTTTATTTTTTAAAGAGCAGCCTTTATCTTTAAAATTCTGAAGAAAAAAAACCCACCTCACACAGTCACGAGGTAACATTCAAAGATCATGTGTATGTGGGTGTGTTTCTTAACCAGATCACGTTGAGTTGTTTGAAGTGGAGGTGGCCCAAATACTGAACAATAACATGCACACATAAGAGATACAAGTAGAGTGCCAGAAAAACAGATCTCATCTCACATGATATTGCAGCCCAGTCGCACAGCAGTTCGTACAATAGTCACGAACATGTGCATAGACAGAAATTTCACATTTTTTTTGTGATAGTCTGCAGAAAATCAATTTGTATGTAATCCACGTAATTGTGAACCGGGAAGTATAAAGAGTGGCGAAGGCTGCATAGGGAGAAGGTCAGGGTGGATCAAAAAATACAGGACTTTTGCCCAGTAGACTGGCGTTCGTGTCCCGAATGAAACCAGAAGCCAAAGTTTATTTATTTGTCACTTAACTTTCGCACTGAAGTTACAGAACTTCCGGAGTTATTTTAACCCAAACCACGATCTTTTCCTAAACCTATCTAAGTAGTTTTTGTCACGTAACTTCCGTACTTAAGTTGTGGCCCTTCTGGTTTTATTTACCCAAACCACAATCTTTTCCTAGACCTAACTAAGAAGCTTGTTGCCTAAACCTAACCAAGTCGATCTTTTCCTAAACTGAACAAAGTAGTTTTATTTTGAAAAGACTGGAGCAGAAATTGACACGTGCGCCACGTGTTGCAGGACATTCATAGGAAAAAGCATGAAAAATGACGATGAAATTCGTGCTGAGCATCACGAAAAAAAAAGGGAAATTCATGTCTATGTACACAAATCAAATAGATGAAGTTTCATGACTATTTCACCAACTGCCGTGAGACTGTGTTGGATATTGACACAGCAAATGTTGTGTTCTCACTGTCCGCTCCATCTCCACCATTTCCACCAGCTGATACAAAACTGGAAAGAAATGACCATTTAAGATTTAAGTTGCTGAAAATCAGCCTTACATGACATAGAGAAAAAAAAAAATCTACTTTGTGTTTTTCTCTATCCAGTCTCGAAAGTTGGCTATTCGTGTCTGAACTGTGTAAGTCCGTTGGTGGCAGTTCTCTTCCTTATAGCTGAAACTCTCCAAACCAAGGAGGTGCCAGCGTGTGCTGGAGTCTCCCAGAGTCTTCTCGTGACCCGACAGGACACCACTTGTGGATGAAAGCACAGCTGGCAGGGTTGTGATACCTAGAGTAACACTGGGACAAGGGCATTGAGGACGGGACGGCGTCCTAATGACACACAGTGTGTTGTCACTGATCACTGTGGTACGTGCTCCTCCTTGAGCAAACTCCCTTTCACATTGAGCAACATCAACCAACTCAACGAGTCTCGTCTGGCTGGAGGGAGTGTCGCGGCTCAGGTGCCTGTGATCGTTCGGTAAAATCCACCTCGCAGTGTGAGCCTCCTGCGCTGTCACCTCTCCACCTTGCACTCTGGGTAGACACACTGGCAAGACATGCTCACTGATCCTGGCCTTGTCTTTTAGCTTGAGAACAGCCACATCGGCGTCCGGTGCTGAGTAAAAGTTTGGATGGACTAAAATGTCTGAAACCTGTTGAGGCAGACAGAGAAAGAGTGAAAATAGAAGTTAGAATACCTGAGAAACCCTGATGTCACTAAGAATGTGCCAACTTTTGTTGGTTTTGGAGTATTTATCAAGATTAGATAATATGCGTCAAGATGCGCAAAGATTTCAAATCCAAATCAAATATCCCGGTAAAGCTTTAAGTGCACATCTCAATGCCAAAGGATTTCTTCCTGCTCCATTTACAAACAAAAACCTACCCAGAAGATTATATTTATTTAATCAAGATGTCTTGCTTAATATTACCACTGCATCTGCTGTTTGGTGGATTTTGTAGTCATAGGAAACTTTTGTGCTCTGCATGACCGGAAAATAAAAAAGACCATACTAAACATGAAGAAGTTTAGGTTTCTGGGTTAAAGATTGGATATGTGGTTGTTTTGGTTTTTTTAGAGTTTTTTAGACATCAATACAACCAATGTTTACCATTATTTAAATGACTATTTCAACTTGCAGTAAGGACTGTACACATTGAAATACAGCCATTTAAATTGTTAGAAAACATATAATCTAAAAATCAAAAAAAGTCTTTCAGGCTTTCAACTTAGTTAGCCCGGTTTTAACCTTGACATCTAAATGTTTTTTGTAGGGCTGTCAACGTTAACGCAATAATAACGCGTTAAGGCAAATTTGTTTTAATGCCACTAATTTCTATAACGCATTAACGCAACTTGCGATTTTTAGGTTGTAGTGGGCTCAGTTTTAAAGCTAGAATGAAGATACTGGTAACATATAAAACTAGAAAATCTAAGAAATCCATCGGTACCAACCATGTCAGGAAGGAGATTAATTAACACTGCAAACTTGTGCTACATTTTGGTGAGGAAAAACTGGCATGGACATTTTCAAAGGGGTCCCTTGACCTCTGACCTCAAGATATGTGAATGCAAATGGGTTCTATGGGTACCCACGAGTCTCCCCTTTACAGACATGCCCACTTTATGATAATCACATGCAGTTTGGGTCAAGTCATAATCAAGTCAGCACACTGACACACTGACAGCTGTTGTTGCCTGTTGGGCTGCAGTTTGCCATGTTATGATTTGAGCATATTTTTTATGCTAAATGCAGTACGTGTGACGGTTTCTGGACAATATTTGTCATTGTTTTGTGTTGTTAATTGATTTCCAATAATAAATATATACATACATTTGCATAAAGCAGTATATTTGCCCACTCTCATGTTGATACGAGTATTAACTAATGGACAAATCTCACTTTAAGGTACATTTTGAAAAGATAAAAAAAAGTGATTATTTTGCGATTAAATATTTTCATCGATTGACAGCCGTAGTATTTTGACATGCAAAAGATCTAGATATCAAATCTAGAGATCCATGCTTGCAAAGACATGATATGACTCTATACTGTAAAAATGTAAATTTTCTACAAAATATCTAATAAAAGAAGAAATAATATAAATAAATATATAAAACAAATAAATATATAAATAAATAGAAATAAAAACTGTGTTTTCTGACTAGCACACTGTGTCATACCCTGAGGTGGGGCAGGCTTTTCAGCCGGTCCTTGGATGTCTGGTGCTGCATGCCTATGACAACCTTCACATGTGCTGGGTGAAGGGTCTGCTTCTTGTCCTTGTCGACCACACACTGAGCTGCCACCAGGACGCCACGCTGGCTGAGCAGAGCCCCGCTGCAGGCAAGGTACCAGAATGTGGACTCCTCTGAGGCCCCCTGCTGGATGGACATGGTTCCTCCACGGGGTCTGTTGGTACTGGCAGTATGATCAGGAGGTGAGCGGATATAGATGGCAGCATGCCACGGCCACGGCGTGTCTGTGAGGTTGTGTAGACTGGAAGTGTCGAATTTGCCGCAAACTGTGGGAAGGTAACAATCAGAAAGGAGGTCTCAAAAATGTTATTTCATAAACTAGGAAAAGGTGTGCAAAATAGTGTTAAAGCCTTTCATACAAGGTAGGTTAATACTTGGGTAAAAACAATTCTACCTTTTTTTTTCCACAAGGTAAAATTTCTGAAACACTTAAAACTGGAAAATCTGTTCATTAGTTTTCTTGCTACATTATTGGGTGTTGAGAAGGGGACGGCCCGTCCGTTACCATAAAAACAAACATCCATTATTCCAAGGCCCCGAAAATACACACTCTCCATGCAACAAAACAGAAGCACCTGGCCACTTATTATGCAGAATGACAGTGATCAAAGGATTTCATTCGTCAAAATATATATATATTTCCGCAGGCGGAAATCCGCTGAAATTGAGGTCCGCACGAATATTTTTTTCCCCGCACGAATGTTGCGATTTTTTCGGACGAAAATCCGTGCTTGGTGTGAAAAGGCTTGAGGCTAGCTGTTTTTTTCCATTTCCAGTTTTATGCTACAGTAAGCTAAGCTAGCCGGATGTTGGTTCTAGCTTCATATTTACAATGCAGACGTGAGAGTGGTATTCATCTTTTCATCTAACTCTCTGCAAGAAAAAGAATGAGTGTATTTCCCAAAATGTCAAACTATTACTTTAAGTGAGCCTAAGTAACTTTTGCTGAACAGCGGCCACTGTGGCCACAAGTGGGAATTACAGGTTGATGGTTATTTTCAAATTGTAGTGTAGTGATCTCATCCCTACTTGTCATATTTTAGCGCTTGGCAGAAGCCACAGCCTTTTGCGTAGTATCTTGATGCTGAAGGTTCACGCACGATTAACGTTGTAACACGTGGTTAACGTTGTGACACAGTGGCGGCTAGGGTTAGGCAACAAAAGTACTTAGTTAGGATTAGAAAAAACATAATGGTATGGCTTAAAGGGGCTATATGTAAGAATCAGAAATTGCTTGTTCACAGCGACACCTGTGGCCGCAATGTCAACGAAAGTCAGCGTCCTGTTGCTCGCGCTCGCCCGTGTGAACGCGCTACCTGAATGTGAGCGAGCGTCCGTCAAAACAGTGAGACGACACACGTCAGCTAAAACCACAATATCACTCTATATTTCCCCTGCTTGGCAGTAATGTTAGCTGACCAGACGAGGGTCTCTCCATGAATCAATGCTGATTCTAGTGCTGGCTTTTCCTGTCTCGGCCCGCCGACACGGAGGAAACGGGGGGGGGGAGACGGTCGGGGGGGGGGGGGGGGGGGGACACCGACACCCGGTCGAGACGATAACGTAACTCTCTGCGGAGCCCCGTCACTTCACAAGACACGGGAAACCTCTGTTGGTCTGGAGGAGCTGCAGCAGTTATTTCTGCAAAAACGTCCACTGCACATTCACCAGATATTCTCAGAGCTAAACTAACTCTTCTGCAGTGTGTAGTGTGCGCGCGTTCACGTGGAGGTGGAGCGAGCCGGACGGGTGAGAACGAGCGCGGTGTGCAAATAGGCAGGAGCAGAGCTGCTGCGCGCTCGCGTACCCACACGCGAGCGCGCATGGGATACCGACCCGTTAAGATTTATGCGCGTGATAAGTTACAAATAGTCCCTTTAAAATAAGTATGCTTGTAATGTAACCTAAGCTACTGACATAGCTATTATGACTCATGAACGCCGGTCTCCTGAGTAAAAGTCCTGTGTTTGTTTGTTCCATCCAGCACCCCTTCCACCTGTGCTTAACGGACTTCTCGCTCTTAATACGTTTGTTGCACTGCGTCTAAAAATGATGTGGATGGGTTTACATTGGAATTATTTGATAGCCCGGTGCATTTCATACAGACGCTAAAGGGTGCCTTATTGTGCGTTGGTATCATGACGTCGAGGACACACTGCCCAAGCGTTATTTTCTTAAATGTTGCATTGTCTCACTTTAAAGTAGAACATAGGCTACATATCTATTGTTTTTTCTCTTTGAAAGAAACTCAGGTTTCACTTCAAAAGCTGGGTCTGTTGCTGTTCTTACCTGGTGAGCAGGAAACATGGCGTCCACTCCACCTGCCAGACTTCAGACAGGTGCGTCGGGAGCTCCCCGTGTGATGATAAAGCGGGGAGGCACACTCATACTCAATGCTCGTCTGGACTGCGTGAAAACCATGGGGAAGCTCTATGGAGGCGGTGTCGTCTTCTTTTGACTGTTTGTCCAATGTAAGAGGAATAAAACCAGCTGACAACAAATCTTGCATGTTGTACCTGGATGAGAGGTGGATTCTTTGGTCTGGATTATCTCTGTGGAAAAGAAAATGGGTTGTCTTAATAGCTCCTTATCTGCAAACTCCATTGCTAATTTCCCATTTCAGTTGTTAAGTTTCATATATTTATGGATAGGCCTATCAATTGCTTCCACACCTGTATTGCATAGTACATAACTTTTTCCATCTGAATAATACTGGTCCTTTAAGGTTAGGATAGGTCATCGGGCAGCGAGTCTCACAAGAGTTTTGCAAGTTTTCTCAAAATTGGGGTTACCTTCTAGATACAATCGTGCTTTAAACTAAATGCTAATGTCAGCATGCTAACATGACAATACTAACATGCCAATTCTGAGCAGTCATAATGTTTACCATGTTCATCATCTTAGTTTAGCGTGTTGGTAGCATGCTAACTTCTGCTAATTAGAACAAAACAAAAAGTAGTACAGCTGATGCTGATGGGGATGTCATTAGTATTGGGCGAATCAAAATGTTGACCTGATGATGGTGCAAGGTGAAACAATTAAGGGATCAGAAAACAAAATGCTGCTAGCATGACAAAAAAGTCTAAAAGTAGTAGCTTTAAGTTGACAAAATCATGTAAATACACACAACACAGCATCTTAGTGGCTACCTTGATATCAGATGTGGCTGCACGACACTTTGTCGCACAAGTTCAGAAACTTTGGGCTCTCGACATGCTGTAGAGGAAAATCAAGCAGGTGGCTATTAGTGTATGATATAAGGATTACTTTCTGAGCCTCCATTGCATAAACAACTCCATTTCAGTAGCATGAATAATTGTAAGCAGAAGGGTAAGCTATTCAGAGTAAATGGGAACAATTTTATGCAGAAAAGATAAGGGACAAACATTCATCATACAGAAAAATTCAAACCCATTACTGCTTAATCTTTACAAAGAAATGGCCTTGTTTACTATACACTCATCATTGTGTTCTAATTTCTAAATTGTTACTTTTTTATGTCAGGATATGTTAATTCCCAGCTAAATTGGGCTGTCAGATAAACAAATAGTAAGACTAACTGTATGTTGGAAACATTTTGTAGCGTTCTCACACAGTAATGACGTGGAAAATAGGCTACTTTGTGTGTGTAACAGTGTGTTTCCAACCCTAATGTGTTTTAGAAAACAGCTACCTCTCACACACTTGGGCGGCCTGCTACTCCAGGATCCATTAGAGAGGCAGGTACACTGGTGGTTTCCACTCAAAATGTAGGATTTTTTACAGAAGAACTCAATGGCCTCTGGACCTCCAGCCGTGTCTGGAGCAGGTCTGTGGTAGCCATTGAGCAATTTGGGTGGAGGGGAACACCGGACTCTGCTTGTTTGGCCTGTGTTTGTGAGAGACAAGGAACAAACTCCCACAATATGCTTTATGTGGCTTTTACACTGTACAGACATCAGCAACGAAGACCAGAAGCTACCTGGTGTAAAAAAGTACCTTTTACACATGTGGGAACTGTGCCACTCCACGTGCTATTAGGCAGACAGATCCTCTGCTGGGAGCCGATCAGTGTGAAAGGTGGATGGCACCGGTAGTTTACAGATACGAGCTCCTCCTTTGGTCCATATACAGGCAGCAGATATCCATTCACCGGTTTCTCTGGGGGTGCACACGCTTGATTCTTGATGGATGAACCTGTGGAGAAATTGGTGATAAATGAAAGACAAATCTCCACAATGCAAAACTCAATAAAGATACAAAATGTTAGCTTTCGCTGAATTCACATAAATGGTACAAAACTGATCATAAAGTATGAAAATCCTCTTGTTCTGCAGTTGTTTCAGTTATTGTTTTGCTTGTCAAATGTACTGCTGTGGTATGTAAAAAATAATGTTTGCCTTAATCGATTCAAATATTTAATTGTGATTAATCGCATAATCACGATTAATTGCGTATTAATCACACATTTTATCAGTTCAAAAAATATAATAATATAAAATATATAACATAATATGTTTCAAAATATAGCTTAAAGGGAGATTTGTCAAGTATTTAATACTCTTATCAACATGGGAGTGGTAATATGCTGCTTTATGCAAATGTTTGTAAATATTTATTATTGGAAATCAATTAACAACACAAGGTATGTTGTGTGTTGAAATACCTCTTGCTGCATAATTGTGGCAATCCCTGATGAGATTGAAAGAGTTATGGGATCAACAACCGGGAGGTGTATTATGAGGAATAACTTTTCGTAAGAAATCATACGAACCATTGTATGAGGATACATTGATTATTTACAGTTCTCTAAATGTGACCTAACTTTATTTTCCATTTCCGTGATTTCCATGACTTCTTTTTTGTTGCTTTGATATGTTGTGAGGAAATGCTGTATCAGAAGGTGATAGTATTGAAACACACACTAAAGCCCATTCCCTGAGTGTTTGTTGTTGTCTAAAATCCTAGAGATTGTCTCACTTGATCTCCTTCATTTTCCCTAAATGACACCCAGTTTTCATTAATTTGAATCTCTTTTGACTGGAGAGCATCCCAATAACATTAACCTTTTGGAATTGTAGTTGAAGGAGGAACGGATTGAACCCCTTTAATTGCCCTGCATCTCTAAAACACTACCTTTTAGTTTGGTGTGTTTTTATATTACAGCGAGCCAGTTGAGATGGTGGAAAGCTTCAAGAATCATGTAATCGCCTTTGACAATAAACTTTGATCATCACACTACTGACATCCACAAACGCTGCCAACTCTCGCTGATGGCTCTCCGCCATCCGGAAACTCAGGGCACTACTCTCAGTCACCCCACTCCTTCTTCAGATATAAAGCACTCACCATAGCACATGACACCAACCACCCCCCTGAACTCATGCTTCAATCTACTACCATCCGGCCGCAGATAAAGATCTCTGATCTGTAAAAAAGCACGCTGTAGTAAGAGCTTCGTACCCTCTGCCAACACTGTAGCAATAACACTCATATGTACTCATACCAGACGGAAACCTCTGGGTCTGAGAAGTAAAGCCAATGAGGAAGTGTCTTAAACTTGCATTTTTTCTAATGACCAGCAGGGGGGCGATTCCTCTGGTTGCAAAAAGAAGTCTGATTGTATAGAAGTCTAAGAGAAAATGAGCCTACTTCTCACTTGATTTATTACCACAGTAAACATTTTAAACATGAGTTTATGGTCTCAATCGCTAGTTTCAAGTCTTCTTCAATACAACATGATGTTCATTTAGTAAATTATGGTCCCATTAGAGTCAAATAGACCATAAAGCAGGATATGCTTTAGGGCGTGGCTACCTTGTGATTGACAGGTTGCTACCACGGCGTTGTCCGGTCTGGGAGTTGTCCGCGTTTTCGTCTTACAACTTTAACCCTTTCACAGTGTAACAGTTTGGTCGACTTCTGATTGCAAAAAAAACTGATGGTGACCGCCAAAGTGCCGAACTCGAGGCTTTGAAAATGGCAGTCCACACACCAATGGGTGACGTCACGGTGACTACGTCCACTTCTTATATACAGTCTATGACTCATACACTCTATATTATCTTGTAGAGGTTTTTATAATTAATTAAAATTATATTATTAATTATATGCGAAATTAACTTAACCCTTCTTTGACTTATATTATTATATATTAAATTGCATGTACCACTATGACATGTTCAAGTAAGCCAGCAAGAGTTAATGTCCAGGAGTAGAAAGGCTGGATAAATGGGATGCATCACTTGCTTCAAAGAGGGCAAATGGAGAGGGATGAGTATGATTAATCTGTGTCGCTGACTGTCCGTCTCACACCGCTGCCCTGTATAGGAGGCTGCACACACACAGCAGAATGAAAGAGGAGGAAATAATAATATGGTGCATGTATTCAAAGAGGTGCTGCATGCATGGAGGGATAGCAGAGTACCTATCATCTGTATCATGTGATCTGACGTAAATACCTACAGTATATCATGAACGAGAATAAATCAGACTGATACATTCTTAATCTATTTCATGTGGATTTTACAGAGGAAACCACCTCATCATCAGCTGAGCGGGTGGACAAAATAAGAGCAACACATATATACACATATATACACATTGCAATGCAATATAGTCCAACAATACCCCTATGGCAAAAACACACCAAGGGAGTATGGGATTGCATTATCTGGTGAGTGTTTCTGTTATTTTGTCTGATGTGTAAGTTACATTCACATTACTAACAATGATTGTACCTGCCTGGATTTTCCTGAAAAGTCAGAACAAAGCCGTCAAAGTTGTTGTAGCCATCGGAGGTGAACAGGATGTGCAAGAGGTTCCCAGAGCTTTTTATTGGAGGAGGCAGCTGATCCCCACAATAGCGGCCAATCACAGGGGAGCTCAGATCGTCGCCGTCGCGCACCTCGACGAAGTCGTAACGACAGTTATGGTCAGACTCGAGACTGAGCAGTGAAAACCTGCACCATAACCAAACATAAGTTATGTTTACAAATAAAGACCTACCATTTCCTTCTGTTTTAGACATTGAATACATTTTCACGTGTTCCATGCACATGAAAGCTTTGGAACAAGTGACCCACCTCAGCTCGATGCTGCTGTCCCTCTCCACTTGCACCGTCCATTCACATCGGGCATTTGTTGGGTAACTCTCCATGGCTATGTGACCCTGAGCCCGCTGAATGACACCTCCACATGCTAGCCACAAGAGAACTGTAATTACTTTCACTTTAGTAGATTCACATTCTCATCAAATGTGTGTTCATCGCAGTAGCACGAAACACTTTTTTGCTGTTGCAAGCAGGATCAGCAATGTGACACGCTGTGCAAGGGTAAGAAAATCACGAGATGACAGGATCCAACCAGCCACTTTAATAACCATGATTATAAACATCATGCTGGTAGTCATGCTGGCATATGTGTTCTTCAAAAGGAATAAAAAAAGCAAAACAAGATGTTGAAAATTCAACAAATTGATTTTTGTCAGTCCTCGCTACTGAAAGGGACCCCAGGGTGAGGCCTGAAATTAGGGTTTGAGTTGGAATTTAATGGTTAAAGGTTTTAGAATATTTTAGATTTCACAATCCTTTTTGTACACACCCCACAGCAAAGCAGTATTCAAATCATGCAGCCTATTTCACTTGAATGCTTGGCCACTTGGATCTATTCAGACTCTACAACAGGTTGCGTAGGACAACAGAAGTTGCATAATGGCTCCATGCCTTCCCTTTTATATGTCAAACTGATAGTAGAACAGAATGGCAAGTGACAATTTCCCTCGGGCCATGAAAAAATAACAATAGAAAAATATCATGAGGGTGAATAACAGGAGTGGCAAGCAGGTAAACTTTTTTGCTTTCCTCTATAATAGCATCATGTTGCCGTGGGACATTTGATTTAACATATTTGGGTATGACAGCTGCTGTAGCACAATGCTGATAATTATGTTTTCAATTCTTACCAATACCTCAATATTTTAGTGAACATGTACTACGACTAGATAATAGCAGTTGACTTAGTTGTAGCTTGGATGAAACCAAACAAAGAAGCGTTGTCGCCATCAAGTGTCCTCATGGTGTATTACAAATGTGGGTGCAGCAATCTGAAATGTGGACCACAAAGTTGATTATGATTACAGCTCCAAGGTTGTAGCGGGCTCAGTTTTAAAGCTACAGTGAAGATACTGGTATCATATGAAACTAGAAAACCTAAAGAATCCATTGATATCAACCAATGCCATACTAGCTTGTCGCAAAGGAGGCTAAATTTTGGCGAGGAAAAACTGGCATGGCCATTTTCAAAGGGGTCCCTTGACCTCTGACCTCAAGATGTGTGAATGAAAATGGGTTCTATGGGTACCCACGAGTCTCCCCTTACAGACATGCCCACTTTATGATAATCACATGCAGTTTTGGGCCAAGTCATAGTCAAGTCAGCACACTGACACACTGACAGCTGTTGTTGCCTGTTGGGCTTGAGTTTGCCATGTTATGATTTGAGCATATTTTTTTGTATGCTAAATGCAGTACCTGTTAGGGTTTCTGGACAATATTTGTCATCGTTTTGTGTTGTTTATTGATTTCCAATAATAAATATACACATACATTTGCATAAAGCAAACATATTCGCCCACTCCCATTATGACAAATGTCCCTTTAAGGTACATTTTGAGCAGATAAAAAATGTGCGATTAATTTGCGATTAATCACGATTAACTATGGGCAATCATGCAATTAATCGGATTAAATATTTTAATCAATTGACAGCCCTAAATCAAATGTAACACAATCTCAAAAGAAAATCAAGCATTCTGCCAAAGAGTTGATGGTATTTAAGAACACATTAGCACTTCTTCATATTTGCATAGTTAAGTATTTCTGAAATTTATGCAGCGTGTGTTAAATCTTCTCTCATGTCAGCAATGAGATTCAGAATATTCAACCAAATCTGTGGCATGATAAGACCTTACGGAAAAACAGGCATTAAAGTAATCTAACTCACTTTTACAGTCCCCTCCACTCCAGCCTTGGCGACACTCCGTACAATACTTTCCATTGACAAAGAAGTCGTCATTGGCTTTCCATGTTCCATTGTGGCAGGTTTTACAGTTCTCAAACAGGCTGCAGCCTGACAGGGACAAAAGCAGGAAGAAGCTTAAGTATTTTATGTAGCAGATTCTTTTAGCAGATAAAGGAATATCTTTAAGCGACAGTAAGAGTGTACCTGGGTGAATGATGCAGGGGTCACACTGATCCAGAGCATTGCGGCAGCAGGGAACAGTGTAGCCGACCCTCGAGTCTTTTGAGGGACACCGACACTGGATCAGGTGGTACTCACAGCATGGGCGACACATGACGCTCCACTCAGAGCTCGGGCAGTTGTCCCCTGTCAGAGGTGTGGAACCGAAACAAAGGACAGTGGCATCAAAATTAAAAATGTTTTTGTTATATTTGTTGAAATTCCCATTACATCCCGACAGCAATCAATAAATCAAATGCTTTGACAAAAAAAAAGAAAAAAAAACGGTATCTGTGGCTGTCGTAGGACAGTAATTAACCCGTCCAATCATTTTATTCGTCCCGATGAAATTTGACGGGCGACCTACCTGCGCACACTCATTGCGCTTCACTCCCCAAGCGGCTAGATTGACAGCTGTGAGTACTAACAATAGCTATGTTCGTTGTTTATGTTCATAATGATCATTTTAGGGGAATAGCTTTGGAGGGAGATCTTGAAGGGACCAAGCCCCCAGGAAGAGCGCCAGTCGTTGATGCCAATTTTCGTAGTGGCCAAACAGCGGTACTACAACTTCCGTGTCTGTCACGTAATGCCATTGGGCCCAAAAAGATGTTTTCCCATAGACTTACACTGAGAGAGAGACGTCTGTAACTCAGTGGATCGTTTTTTTAGGTGAATTAACTTCCCCAGTATGAACACTTGAATAGCCCTTACTTAAATCATTAGGTCCTAAAAGTTGTAAAATCCACTAATAGCCGAATCCAGAGTTATTTCCCTTCCACCATCCATGTGAATGAGACCCAGACCGAGGCTGGAGCGAGGGCTGGGAGGCGGAGTTAGCAAGCTGTGACGACAGCGTGACGGCTGTGACCCCGTGACTGAACCATGTGACCGAGCGGACGCTACTGCGCCTGCTCCATGGGCCTAATGGATGCGAAAGATTGCCGGAAGATCCGGGTACTTTTCCAATCGGAAGTTAAGCCATTTTGGCATAATGCGCCACAGAGCAACTTTCATAGGAATGATTGGGGCCCTGCCTCCAACGCTGTATCCAGTTCTCCTAATACATCCATGGAAGGCTGTCAGTGTTGCCTACTTGGCAACTTTCTCACTAGATGTAGGTACTTCTGGAGCTAGTGCTGCTAGCTAATTACTTTGGAAAGGAATTGGAAACACTGGGCTGTTTTTTTCAGTTGGATCATGTTTTTTTAAATCTAGCTTACTCTTGCTAGTGTCTCAACATTACCAACCTTAGCTTTAATATGCAACTACTGAAGCTAGTGTCTCAACATTACCAACCTTAGCTTTAATATGCAACTACTGAAACTTCTGACTTTTGATAGGCTACTTATGCTCTATGGCTCTCAGGAGGTAGACAAGATAAAATATGGAAGATTACAGCGGAGGAGTTACATTTAGATTTTTCTAAAAATATGTACTGATTTAGCCCTATACATCATGTTTCTATGTGTGGTTATAGACATGTAATGAACAGGGCAGGCGTAGGCTATCTGTCCTTTTAGCATATCTCCCTGTTATCTGATGATGCAGATCAGACTTTCTTGTACAGCACACATACAACATTTCATTATGACGGGACAAACTGCCGAGCTGTGAAATCCATCTTGGCAGATGATTTATCGGCCGATGACGCCAAGCTCAAGCTGATCTGTGTTTGTGAACCAAATCTCAGACCTTGAGGGGAGACACTACAGGCAAAAACATTGTTTTTCATGCACTGGTCAATTTTGAGATTTTGGGCTATTTTGCTTTCATAACATGTCTTCTCTCAGACTAGTGGAAAGAAAATGTATTTTACTACACTTTGTCTATTTGCGTCTGCAGGTTTCTCCTTAATTCACCAAAAGTTGGCATTAGATAATGCCTCATTTGTATAGTTAAACATATGCAAATTGTTTTTTTTACACATACTCTGAGCCAGAAATCTCCACTTAAGTAGCACATACATACACTGAACTTCCCAGTTTCATTCCTATCTATACTCTGGAGGTTTTTACAGAGGGTTTTATTCATATATCATTCATAGCCTGATTTATAGAACACCTTATTCCTAAAAGCATGGCGAAAATGGATTTCTTTATGGCTGTTGACAGTATTTATTTATTTTGATTCATGGAGTGATATAAAGAGATATCCAACACTCCCTGTGTAAAAACCATTGACTCTAATATGTCAACAAAATGAAACAAGAGTTTTGAACCTGGCATTATCCAGTGTTCAGATTTCTGTTCTGGAAATGTATGAAAATTAGCACATATTTGATAAATTAATGCATCAATTGCATATTTAAAGATACATTTTCAGAAAACTTGTAAAACAAAAAAGAATTGTCTTAATGTAAGTAAATCAACTGGGGAAGTTTCATGGTGGTATCTAATAGTTACATTTTTTACCCTGTTCACCTGGAGTGCCATGTGAACTTTGACCCACAATTATATAGCATGTTGAGCATACTGGGATGCAGACATTGGTTGAAATATGTCCCAAAACCCCACTGAAGATGCCAGCTTGTTTTGCCCAAACCCCATTTTGAATAAACATACAACGGAGCAGTGGAAAGGATGAAGCTCACAAGGGGCTACAGCCAATTGTCTCCATCACTGGTTTAATTCTGCCACTCAATAGTTATGGATTTTTGTGCTAAATGAAATGCAAAAGCCTCCCAGATATTGAACCCTCACTAATATGTCCAATACCTACATTAATTGGCAAGGGAAAGGGCTGTCTACAAGTTGTGTGTTATTCTTATTTCAGTGAGGCACATAGAGTCCGTAGAATGAACTGTGACACGTCTAAGCAGAAGAAGTGACTCATCGTCATGAAATAACTCCACAGTTAGTCAGAAATTAAGTCAACAGGGTTATTTCTTGTTAAAAGTTAGCAACGTTTTCACACAGAAGAGGCCATGGTGATCTAAAGACTCTCCAATATTGTGTACAGTAAGAACAACATTCAATAAAACAAGAAATGCCTTTGCCTTTGCTTACCATGTGGCCAAGCTTTAACACAAAAACAGAGATTTAGGAGGAGGTAGTAGAGTTTAGGGTCCAGATGAGTTGAAGCGGACACTTTCCTTGAGAGGAACGTGAGCATGTTGGCTGCCAAGCTCGCAGCAATAAACCTCCAAAGACGTCCCAAGAAAGAAGCTACAGATTTTCCTGTCTGCTCAAAATATGACGTCGCTATCGATGATGAATTCTCCCATCTCAGCATAATGGACAGAGATCCGGCTTAACCCATTCCTTCCACGATGCTTTCATTTGTATTTGCTTTGAAGTTGTCCAGCTCAAATCTCCAACTAGTTCCTTTTTCTCTGCTCTCGTTGGGAGTCCAGAATGAGTGCTGCACGCTGAATAGTAACAGGGGGAAAATACTTGTTGGCAGAGGAAGTGGAAAGTGCATTTGAGGGGAATAAAGACATGCTAATGAGGAAAACAGTGAAGAGTGATGAAGGAAGTCCAGAGGGGAAAAAAATCCATCTGTCAGTTGACTGGGAGGTTTCGAGGAAAGAACAGAAGGGAATCTCTCTTTGACTGCAAGTTAGACATTAAAAAATATATTTTTTTCCATGTGTCATGTGAAAAAAATATATATTTGCAGGTGCATCAAGCCAAATGTGTTTACCGATGCTTCATCATACACCAGCTGTCATGCCGGACATGACAATTTCACAACGTCTTGGAAGACAGATAACAGATGTCCTCTCTATGAAAAGTTTACGATGTCAGGCTACATAGATTTGCCAGAAGCAATGAGGCTGACAGGACCGTCACAGCCCATTTCATGCCCAAGGTTGCTTTTCCATTACCTAAGCCTTTACCTAGGAGTTTCCATGCTTTCATATCTCCTCTCTCATCTTCTCCATTAGAGCAAGTTGTGAGCAGACAGATTGAGGCTGATAATACATGACTTTAACTGTTGTTTGCTGTTTATAAAGACTTTTTCTTTACTTTTTGTGATATCTGATTATCATTATCTTTTCTGATATTACTAAAGATGAGTGTGGATTGCAAAATGTACAAGATGACTGAGAGACTCTGGATATTTTTGCTTGCTAATTACTTTAAAAATATCCACAGCAAAATGTGTGCTTTTCTTTTTATGCCTCCGCACAGCCGTTGACAGAAGCATTATGTTTTCGGGTTGTCTTTGCACATTCACGTGAACGCAATGTCTCAGAAATGCCTTGAAAGAATTTCTTCAAATTTGGCACAAATGTCCACTTGGACTCAGGGATGAACTGATTAGAATCTGGTGGTCAAAGGTCAAGGTCACTGTGACCTAACAAACATATTTTTGGCCATAACTCAATAATTCAAACGCTAATTATGACAATTTCACACAAATGACTAATAGGATAACAAGACTTGGTCAAAACCGAGTATATGGCTGGACCGTGTATGGTCAGTCTGTGAATTTGTGGCTAAATTGTTATACAAATAGTCAGTGGTCATGTCTATAATGTTAAATCCAGTAATGGTACATGTCCACAGCCTCCGCCCATTCCACGCTTCCCATTCATTGGCAATGCATTCTGGTAGCGTGGCGGTGCGATTCGAGAGACATGGCATCAAATTGGCAGCTCCTCATTTGCATTAAATTGAGGTCTAGGCTAGTTTATGCAAATCAGGGGCGTCAAACCGGCGAGACTCGCTGCCTCTGGAAACTCCCGAGAATCTTTTAAACTAACCGTTGTCAATCCCAAATAAAGACAGATTCAGCAACTGCATGGCTTATTTTCTCGCATAAAATGTTTCAGAACCCCCCCCCCCCCCCCGTAATCAGTGCAAAAGGTGCTTGCACAAAGTAGAGACTTACAGTAGTTATTACCTGTACTTAAGTTGGAATTAATTTAGAAATAATTATCAATTGTGAATACCCAACTTCAGCCCATTATATTTTGTTTCATAAGAAAATGTTTCATGTACATAGACCTTCAACAACTACTTTATTCGATCTAAAGAACTGGTGAGCAGCTAAGGAGATAGACATTTTTCTCCGGAGTTGGTGGAGACCAAAACAGAGCTAGAAGGAGAGTGAATATTGGACGTGGATTCATCTGGTAGCCAGAAACACGACTACCAATAAAAGCTAGTGTTGCTCCATATAAGCAACTGTTTGCTAACGTGTTGATTTTGTATCAGGGCGTCTTTTACAGCTTATTTTGCTGCCTTCAGATGGATGCATTTAATCACAAGGCTGAAGACGACACTAAGGCTATGTTCCAGCATCCATACTTTTTACTTTAAGTACATACTGCAGTTGCCCTTACAAAGCGCGGTACTGCTGCATGTAGTATGCATACAATTGGGATACGACTTTGTCATAACATTGTGCCTTGAACTTTGACCCTTATATATCCGCTGTGCAGAGCATTGTGGCTCAGAATAGACAGAAACGGAGGACATTCTGGTATTTTTGGCATACTGCATTTGACATACTACATATTGGGACATCCTAAATCTTTTTCTGGAATACTAAATAGTTTAGTAGTATGGGTATAGCAACGCACACAAAGATTAAACTACTTGAAATAATATATGTACTTTATGTTTCTTCAGAAACATAAAGTATGCAACTATGTTTCTACACACAGCAAGAAGATACTGTAGTCACGATTTTAAACTGAAACTGTGACAGTGGTAATTAACTCTTGCATCAACAAAGTGACAACCGCATTTCGACCACCACTTTGAGCTGACATGTATAAAGAAACATGACTGACTACTTATGATACTTGCAGCCTTTGAACTGTCAATCATTATTGAAGATTTTGCCTCGTCCTCTCATGTTGAACCTGACCCAACCAGACATGAGAGAGAAGGACGAGGAGTGGGGGGATTATGTATTCCACATCATGACACAGTTATAAAACTTTCATTGGTGTCACAAGGCCACATTCACTGGTGAAATGAGTTCTTGACATCAGAGACCAGTGTCTTTTGGTACATGTAATTGCCCATGGTGCTCTGTCAGCTATTTTTAGCCCCCCCGTTGCTCAGAGAAATATTCCATTTGGGGCCCAGAGACTTTCATCCAACCCGGCTCCAACATCCACTAACCTTCTTCAACTCCATCCAGTGTTGACAATAACCAAGCAACTCACATTGGTAATAGTGACACATAGAGGGGTCATCTCACTGAAACACATCTTATCGATGGAGTCAGTTAACTGTAACGTTGACACTACAAGTCAAGGCATTGATTCCATATGACAACTTTAGCTAGCTACTTGCCAACTTAAGCACCCGATTCGACTGTTATCAGGCCATTAAATAGGCGTTATCAGTCGCTAAGAGCACCATAGATGTGGGTCATTAGGGGCCTACTACGCCTACTACATTGTAAAAGTAAAAGTGAAACTTAAAAGCAACACGTTCTAACATGTAAAACATCACATTTTGAACACAAACACAAAGGCTGCTATAGGTTTAGGCAATAAAACTACAACTTCTTTAGCTTCAGGCAACAAAACTACAACTTCGTTAGGTTTAGGCAATAAAACTACAACTTCTTTGGGTTTAGGCAATAAAACTACAATTTCTTTAGGTATAGGCAAAAAAGCAGTTAGGTTTAGGCAATAAAACTACAACTTCTTTAGGTTTCGGCAATAAAACTACAACTTCTTTAGGTTTAGGCAATAAAACTACAACTTCTTTAGGTTTAGGTCACAAAACTACAACTTCTTTAGGTTTAGGCAGCAAAACTACAACTTCTTTAGGTTTAGGCAAAAAAGCAGTTAGGTTTCGGCAATAAAACTTCAAGTTATTTAGGTATCGGTAATAAAATTACAACTTATTTAGGTTTAGGCAAAAATAAACTATTAGTTAAGTTTAGGGAAAAACATCATGCTTTGGGTTAAAATAACTATGAACACAAAGACAAATACACATTGTTGGTGTCCCACGGGATGCGAACTCCTGGGTGAGAACCCTGTGATTTGTAATTACTAAAATCGCTAAAGGTCGCTGTCATGTTCTTTTATACCTTCTTTTGGTGTATATATGTGAATAGATGATAAAACCTACTAATGGGTGTAGTATGCCCCTGTTGACCCAGATCTGGGGGGCGGCTGTGGCTCAGAGGTCGTCCACCATGGGAAGGTCGGTGGTTCGATCCCCGGCTCCTCCGGTCACATGCCGATGTGTCCTTGAGCAAGACACTTAACCCCAAATTGCTCCCGAAGGCATAGCCATCGGTGTGTGAATGAGTATTAAGATTAGATCCTGATGGGCAAAGTTGGCATCTTGGATGGCAGCCTCTGCCAACAGTGTATGAATGTGTGTGTGAATGGGTGAATGGGTGAATGCTGACATGTAGTGTAAAGCGCTTTGAGTGGTAGGAAGACTAGAAAAGCGCTATATCAATGCAAGTCCATTTACCATTTATCTATGGGGCTCAACGACTGATAACACCCATTTAATAGCCTGACAACAGTCAAATCGGCTGACTTAACTTAGCTAATTTCAACACTTAGTTGAGGTGCACAAGTGAAATGTTTCGACCACTTCACCAAAGCTAGCTGTATACATCCATGTAGCTGCCTGACAAGTTTCTGTTTTCATCCTGAGCATGACGTAAACCACGACCCCGAGGGTACACGCTCATCTGATTGGCTACAGATAATTCCCTGTTGAAAAGAATGCATTTGTGGATCTGGCGACGTCAGGAGAGTCTCAAAAAACCCACACACAAATGCAGTGAAGTTCACAAATGACAAGCAGTTTGTAAATGCATGTTGAAAAGTTTGTATATAAATGTAACAAAATCCAAATATGCTTTAGATGAAAACTGCAAATACCTTTAAGTACATATATTTGTGGATTACATTTATTTAAAACAAGACATATTTGTGTGTGCATTAGAAATATATTTGTGAACTTTATTTTTTATATGTACATTTTTTTTACATTTATATACAACGATGACTACTTTTGTGTGCATTCAAAAATATTTTTGTCGAGAGTCATTTATATATAAATCACAAAATACAATTGTGAATCCTTCTGTGTGCATTCATTAATATTGAGACTGATCTGACTCCATACTTCTCATCTTAAATGAGGCCCAAGAAGTAGCGAGAATTAAAAGGATAGATAGATATTAAACTTTGCAGCAGTTACATGCACTTGTCTGCAAGTGTCTTTGCCAGCAGACATAAGCTAGAATTAAGTACAGTAGCTGAATATTGCATAAGGCTGTTGCATCTCACCAAAATTTCTTTGTCCAAAACAAGCAATTCAAATTTAAGACAAAAATCTGAAGCATGTGATCCACTTCCTGGAGCGTTCAACTGTATTTCTTTTAAAATTAACTAGTGCTTAGATTATCATTTTTTTTGCTAGCTCCAAGGTCAAACATGAATGTTCATGCTCAGTTTACAATAACAGAGTTACAAGACCTTATTTTTATAAAATGTAAAATAAATAAATAAAACATAAAAAAGATGCAATGAACTTAATAATTAAATAATCAGTTTTGCAATTTAAATTCAAATATTTCATTAGAATATATTATTCAGCTCGACATTCTTTTCACGTCATCTTTCATCATGCCGCTTTAAAACAGTAATATCTGGTGTAATTATGTTTGTTTTGGTAATTTCACTTATCAGTTAAATGAACACACATATCTATATCACATGAGTGAAAACAAATATGTATTAAATACAAAATATGTATAAAACTATTTATTTGACAAGAATGCCAAAATATCACACGTGTAAATATAAATAACCTCCAATTTCATTGTTTAACAGAGAACCCACAATGTTCCTAATTATGAATAAGAAAACTTGTAAAACAGTTGAATTGTACACCATCTTTAATTTTTTAAAGAAAGCTCTGCTTTTGTTAAATTCAAGTGTTACAGCGATTCAAAGACATTTTAAAAAGCCAGTTTTGAAGACAGACAAGGGAATTTTCAGGCTGGTAAAGACATACCTGGTATGTTACACCTTAAGTTAAGATTAAATGACATGTGCAAACATAGACTTCTCAGTGGTGCAATTGTACATTGCTGTGACATGTAAAGATACTGACATGTGTAAATGTACAACACGTGAGTGACCTATGAGTGACTTATGAGTACATATTTCTGAAATAAAAATATATTTTCATAGACCTTATGCCATCGCCTGGGTTTACAAATTAAAATTTAACCAGCTCAGAAACATAGTGTGCTGTAGCAAATAATGTACAAGTTTATGACTGCAACAGTTTGCAGAAGGGGTGTTTTCTTTGGAGACAAAAGGCCTATTGTATGTCAGTCCCATTGACACACGGTTTCAATTACTTAGGTTAGGTTACCTAGTTTACCTAACTGCAGGATATTACAGATCCTCCTGTCTTGGCTTTGTTCACATTAGAAAGCAGATATGTTCTTAGCCAGAGGATAAAAATCTTAATATAGTGACACATACAAATTTTAGAATCATATTTAAAAACAGGTGTAAAAAAGTTACCATTTCGCTATGATGCCAATACCCTCAATCTGAGTATATATACCCTCCCTATGAATAAAAACATGATTTGTTCCTTCACTTTGGACCATAAAAGACACATTATTACATTTCTAAGTTCACTTAAAAATAATTGTAAAAAAGGCCCCAAATGCATGTGAATAGCTTTAAATAAAATATATATACAAACTCCTATAGGCCTCAAGTCAAACTGTATAAAACCACACGACTGTTAAACCCAACCAAAATCACTGATTCCATGTGAGCATCACTTCAATCGGTCATGATCTAAATGTTACATTATTTCACATTCTCACACCACATAGATAAAAGCTGAAGGCTTTCTCAGCCCAGGTACAACGGTTACACTCCCATTTCGCCTTTCTCCCCTGGCAGCAGTTTTTCCTTGGCTGAGTCCTGAGGCTGTCTGTGGGGAGCCTTCTTCATTTCTCGACTCTTGACCCAAGTGTAGGCTGACGAGCCAACGAGAACCATCATGTTACTGGTCCACCACAGCAGGCTTTTACTGGAAGAGTTGTACACCACCGCAATAACAGTCTGCGCGCAGGCCTTTGCCGTCCCTGAGACGTTGTGCGTGAGTGGACTGGTAAACTTGATCTGGAGGCCTGTGACGTAGCCAATGGCGAAACCAAACACTCCTCCGAGCGTCATCATGCTCCAAAATCCGAGGTCCGTGAGGTGGCTGAAGCTGGCGAGACGGCCCAAGTCTCCAAACACAATAATGAGCGGAAGGAAGAGGACGCAGGCGTTTATGTTGTTGTAGTAGGACAGTTTCCAGATGTTTCCGTCCACTGCTGGCATCACCTTCTTGGTGAAAATGGCATTCAGAGAGACACAAGCGCTGGCCAACACGCCAAAAAAGACGCCTGTCCAGGAAAGGGACCCTGTCATGCCTTCCTGGTCCACACCAAGCCAGAATCCACCTGAGAAGCATGGGCACATGTGATATCACAATACACAATAAGCATGTTTAACAACGGCTGCTGTCAGCTGAATTCAAGCACTGAAATATTTAAATATCTCTCTTATTAGTACTCCCAAAGTCATGCAAGTAAATAAATGTTATATTTCTCATTTATTAACCCACTTTTCAGCAAAGAATTGAAATTAGGGCTGCAAAAATGATCTTTTCCCAGGTGCACAGCTTGCCCATTTTTTCTGCTTCAAACACAAAGTTCAAAATGTTCACTTGCTGCCTAATATATCCCACCCACTGGTGCCATTGTAACTAGATATTCAATGTTATTCACTTCAGCTGTCAGTGATCGGTGTATAGTGTATAATATATATATATATATATATATATATATATATATATATATATATATATATATATATATACATACATACATACACATATACACACACACACATATACACACACACACATATACATACAGTATATAGTAATTCTGACAGTATCTTCTAAATGCAGATTTTATTTTTAACCACTGACCTATTTCAGCAAATGTCAAGAATACTTTCAGATGCAAAATTGACTATTTATATCTAGGCTAACGTTACTAGGCGTACTGCGTCCAAAGAAGAAAGAAAGTAAACATACCCAGTATGATCCCACAGCACAGTATGGCTTGCATCGATGTGGTTTGTTTCAGGATAACGTAGGATAACAGCACATTGAAAACTGTGCTGAGCGACCGGCCGACCGTGTAGAAAGCCACTCCGACATATTTCAGGCACAGGTTATTGAAGGTGATCATGCTGATGAACACCACGGACAGCGGCAGGACCTCCCGGGACGTCTTCAGGTCGAATCGGACACAGGGGAAGTCGATGAGTCCCGGGCACAATTTTGACAGCAGCTGCATGGCCCAGCACAGTGCGACCGTCACCACGCACTGGTAAAAGGTGACGAACAGCGGCGCGTCCAAGTCTCGGTTGTCCAGCAGATAGTTATTGAGGAACACCATTGTTATCGAAACAAACCAGTACAGTGCGACCACGGCTCCTATTTTGACAGCCCGGAATATGAAGGTCTCCTCGTGTCCGTCCTGCTCCATTGCTTCCGAGCCGGCTAGAGCCATTCTCAAAATACCGGACCGCTTCAGCTGTGTCCTGTTCATGGTTATAGAGAAAGAAGAAGAACAACCTGGGTGAAAAACCGCAGCATTTACGCGAGCTAACATGTAGCTACACACACCACTGCTAACTGTACGATACAAACATGACGCCTGTCTTCCGCAAACAGCAAGAACAATACGACTTCCGGTCGATTTTTCAGAATAAAAGATGATCTCCACAAATCTAAGCCCGGCTAAAACCAAATTTTCACAAATAAATTTTGCAAAAGCAGCATAGTTCCACAGCTATCTGGGGCAGTTTAGCAGTAGCAAGGCAAATTATGTTGAGTGGTCAAATTTCATACCTTGTAGATCAATTTTTGCATATTCATTTGTCTAATTTTTACACTACTCTGACTGACTCCGTCTCTTGGCTTCTACAGCTAAAAACAGGACATACATTTCAATATAATGTCATCATTAGTCTCACAACAATTATTAGCAATATTCTTTTTCACTAGGCGGGTGTTGTTGACGTCAAATATAACAACCATAATTTGTTTTTAAATTCCTCACTTTTAACTTGAAGGTAGACGCTCCAGCCGGAAGTCTCCTTGAGCGCAACTAACATCTTTTTTTTTTTTTTTATTTAAAGAGATAGCGTCCTTGAATAAATACATTCCACGATTAAAACATTGTCCATATTATTCCCGATTCTTTCAAAAACAATGTTCGAGCTCTCATTAGTTAAACTAGTTCACTCATCTAGATGTTTCAGCCTGCAGCAGGCCTTGCGCTTCTTCCTTTTAATCTAGTACCTAATCTATTTTTAGTTTTTAATATCACCTGCCAAAAATTAGTTTGGCCTACAACAAGACATTTTTGTTTCTTGATTGGGTATAGGACGCATTGTTAAAAAGTTTTTCATACCTTAAATTGTCGGAGATTGCTCTTTGATGAGTCCAGCATGGAGATATAAGTCTATCAGGAAGTGTCTTGTCTTTTTAGGTTTGCACCCCTCCCAGTGCACCAACCCCTCCCACTAGGCACCAGCACAGGTGGCTTTTGCACAACCCTGCATTTCCTGGTATGCATAATATGCCCTGTCAGAGGACAGTGGATTGAACAAACCATGGAAGGATATTATAATATAATATATCAATAATACAATACAATAGCCGCCTGGGTTTGGCTCGTTTATCTTTTGTTAGATTTCAGATTATAAATCTGTCAGGAGGGGGTAGACCTAGTTTACCTGAGGATTCAGACTGCACTTTAGCTTAATAAAGATAGGAACATACTCTAGGTCTTGCTTTGGTTTACACTTATGCGAGAAAAAAATCCAGAAACTCTTTTGGAAAACTCACAGGCAGCCAAATAAAGCAATTGGAAAACAAGAGTAATGTCTTACCTAGCCTATGTGTCTTACACCCAACAGTAGGCTTCATGTTTGAACAGTAACCTCTGGCCTAACGAACCATAATAGGAGGAGGGAACAACAGTGTCAACAATGGATGCTGATTTGTGAGTTTCTTTTTGAAGACATTTTGAAATAGTCAGTGGTTGAAGGGAGTGTGGTTATGCCAGTTTTTCAGGTCCTAGCAGTCTCGGTCATAGCAGAGCTTTCAGAATTAAAACAGGTTTTTCCTGCATAGAGAATTGCGAGGCGGCTGCCTCCGTCAACTTTCGTCCCGCCTCCAGCTCTCGACAAAACTCTGACGGCTAGGCAATTGTGGCATTACGCCGATGTGGTGGCGCTGTATAGTTATCAGCATAGTATCGGGAAAGGCGCTGCCAAAACTGCCAAAGAGGGAGAAAATAGCGTCTGTAATGTAATTTAATATAGATGTGAGCCAAAAACAAATACAATACTTGCTCTGAGAACATGACTGCCACTAAACTGATAACAGCAAATAATTTAAAATAGGAAGTGAAATAATCAAAATAAAGTATGTGGCTAGAAAAGGATAGGCTGTCTTTTTGTAGTGTCTTGTAAAAGTGTGTGAGAGGAGCCTACTTAAAGGTGCTATTGATAACATTCAGCCACTAGATGTTAAATTCTCCCTCCCCCGTTCCTTTGCATTTACTTCACAACAAGTCGTTTCCATGCACTTACTGTCAATCTCAGCCATTTATCTGTTTGTTTCTCACTAACTGACCACCCAGTTATACTATTGGCTCACAAGCCTTGTTAGAAGTGGGAATCTTCCACAGTGATAAACAAAACATTAATTTGGGATCGGCCAACATTTTTAAAATGATAAATTCACAATCATAATTTTTTTTTTAGATGTATTAATTTTTTTTTTTAAAATATTTGTCTACATTAAAATGTTATCAATTCGACCTTTAAGTTACATTTTGTTTTAAATTCATTTTTATTGCTTCAAAAAACGGGAGATCTGTCTGCGTAAATAATATTTTGCCACTAGAATATATTTATTATATCAGTAGTATTTGTGGTCATAGCTTAACATAGCTTAACCATGTCACGTGATATGCTACTTCAGTTCACTTTAAGAATACATATTACAAGGACCTCTACAGAAACTTGCAGATTAGTATTTAGTATCCAGGGATTCACAATTTAGCACATTGTTCACACGGTCCAGGATGGTACACATACACGTGTGTGCACATGATCGGGATGGCGCCACCTCCGCCTCATTTGGAGCCAGGAAAAAAAAAAAATATTATACTTTGTTTGGACCAGTTCTTTTCGATAAGACTCTTTATTTGCTCATACTGGCCCATTCTACAGTCCAGTATGTACGCAGTCTTTGTCTTTAGATGCCTTGTCTTCCAGTTCTGATAGGTTTTGATTTCATTTCAGATACTGACCTTAAAATATATATCTTTGTGATTACATGGATATATTGATGGTGTAGTAGAATAATCCAAACCCCTGCAATAAGGATGACGTTTATGAAATGTACCCTGTGTTACCCCGACAAAAAACATTCTTTGTAAAAATATTATTCTCATTGACTGACCTTCAATGTTAGGGTTTTATTTTAAAGAAGGGAAGAAAATGTTTGAAGATGAGAATATCATATGCATTATAGGCATAATTAAAGTTGTATTTAATTCAATATAAAACTCCTAAAAGGCAAACAAATAATGAAATGCACATCTAGATGTAAACCACAACAATATAAAAGGTTTTTTTTCCTTGTTGTTGTTTTTACTATGAATTATTATTATTCTTTTCCTTTTCAATATTCATATACTGTAGCAGCAGCAGGCATTCACAGTTCAAATATATTACTATTGTACTAAAGCCTCAAGACAGTAGGTGGCAGCAGATAATCAGTCTTGATTATGTGGCTGGCTGAAGGATTATGAACTCAGACACCCAACTCATGCAAAGACATATTGTAGTTGCATAGTGGCGATCAGCATAATTTGTTTTTTAGTAGTGGATGAAACAATACATAGTGGGAAATAGTATTTTCAACAAGCAAATAAACATCACAACAACATCAATCAACTGTATAATATAAGTTTGTTTTTAATTATTTCATACACCAATCTTTTCTCATTTAGACCACCGGATTGCCCTTTTCACTTGCCTCAGAAAAGCGGCACTTAATCACCTACAACACGGTCAAAATGCCTTTAGTTAAAATCCGTAGGCTTTGATACCTTCTTTGGATCTGTTCAATCACTCCTATTTCTGAAGCTTCCAATATGTGTGCTTTTGCATTGTTGTTTTTATTTGGTAGTGAAGACAGACAGGAAATGTGTTGAGAGAGGTGTGCGACATGCAATAAAAGAACCAGGGATGTTGTGATTAATGGCGTCTTGGGTAATCCCAGAGGACACCCAAGTTTAGAACATTTCCTTAGCCCTCACACTATATATCAACTGCATCTGTTGACTGCCTAAAAACACATTTTTATAGGTTTTAGTTGCCTCGCTTGCTTTAATGCTTGCGCTGATTATCTGCATGAATGCTTTGTGTATGATTTCTTATATTCATATACCTTTTACCTTGTAGCTAAAAGTGAGTTTAAAAAATAAATAGTAAAGGAAGTTTATCTTGCACTTCACTTTTCTATCCAGACCTTGTATCAAACCCCGTCTCCCTGCTCGCATCATTCAGTTGCTAGCCTGCTCAGTTGCTGGAAAATTGCTGTAAGTGAATGTTGTCTGTTTCTGTTACATTTTCTGCAACAGTACACAGCGAGTCACTTTGCTGGTGCGCCAGTGTTGGCCGCTCAGTTGGTGAGCAATGCCCATGGACTCGTACAGTATTATGCTCCCAGCAAGGATGTAAAACTCCATCATCCTCCAAGAAAGCAGAGGCAGTATTTGTGCAGTCTGACTCAGCCTATGCAAAGCATCCATCAGGGTGTGTCTGACCCCTCATTGTGCTCCCTTTTGCTCAGGCTTTGGAAGGGGAGAAATGCCCCCTCTGGAGCCAAGTTTGCTATTCACGAGGAGGTCTGCCTCCCTGACCCCGGTGAGCTGGGGAGATTTCCACACTTTATTAGCAAGCGCAAAGAAAATGGAGGGAAGATGCTGCTGGGAATCATGGAGGCTCTGGAGCATCTACACTGCACATTAGTATATCAATATTTTAGTGAAATGCTCATGTCAGTTATATGTGATCAAGCAGTTGTGGAAATAAAGATGAATAGAATAGTTACATTAATACAACACAGGTTTCACAGATGTTATGTTATAGCCCCTAGACACCAGCGACCTGTGCCAATTTCTTGATCTGAAAAATTACAATTAGAATTTGAAATGATAAGAAATTCGAAATAATTTCCACTGTAGCGCTGCACCTCTTTTATGCTTAAATTTGACTGTCCAGCCTTTTTCTACATTTATTATTTTCATCTATTGTGACTTGGCTTGAATTTGGCAAGAGGGTCAAGAGAAATTTGCTATGGTGTGGCTTCATACAGTATATATTACATTACAATGTTGTTGAATGCAACAATACTTTTGAAACAATGGGGGTTTGGAGCCAGACGTTGTAAACGGCATCCTCCCCCGGGGAGATTTTTTTCCCAATTTACGGCAGCTATATGCACTATTTTTCAAGCCTTTTGACAATAGAAAGCCCAACAATCTCTACATCATTTGGGAAAAACATTATATTTGTCAAGGAAAAAGAAAATCATCCTGTAGAGCCTACTTCCTCTTTTGTATCTAAAGGTTCTCCAACTGTGCTTCTGAAACCATAACACAAATGTTGAGGATGACTAATTTACACTCCTACCACCTTAAAGAGGCAAAAAATGTCTGATGTTACTATTTTTAAGTTACATAACATACATAGGGTAGTGATTTGATGTAAACAGTATTACTAATCTTGGAACCTATTTGTGTTATACTATGCTGGAGTAGCAGCCCATTCGCACGAAAAGGCGTATAAATGCTATGATAATGCAAAAGGTGTTTAGCGCCTTTCTTGATTTCCGCATGTAATTTGTACGCCATGTATCCTGTACTGACTGCAATGTCAACGCATCCTCGTATGCTACGGTAAGAGTTAGTGACGTAGTAAAACAAGTGAGAAAGACCACTTATGGTGGGCGGATGGCGAGGTGGATGGGCTCAACAAACACTGGACTTTTAACCAGGAGACTGGTGTTTGAGACCGTTGTTGACCGGTGTTTTGTGACGTTTGTGAAGTGTTTTCCATTGTTGGGCGATGTTGTTTCCTTATGCATTTCACTGAGTTTACGTACTTATTTTAAGCCCAACCATGATGTTTTCCCTTACCTTAACTAAGTGCTTTTCTTGCTTGAACTCATGTTAGTGATTTTCTTGCCTAAACCTAACTGCGGATGTGTGCGTGGCGTACAAACACACTTGAAAAGCGGAGTACAAATGACACGCAAAAAAGTTTAAATGCGTACTCATCACACGCGGGATGTCCGTGTAGTGTCGTGGTATTTATACACCTTACCGTGACACCAGGTTGGGAGTAGAGTTCACTGAGTGAATGTTAAATTGACAAATCTGCTACATTTGAATCCATGCCATAATAATCTGGGCTGCTCTATACTTGCAAATCAAGAATCCCCAACAATGCCAAGTAAATGTGGTCTTCAATACTCTGAATTGAATATTAGGCCAACAGAAGAACATTTACTCAATTATATTAGATTTCTTTAGGGAATAGCATAATAGTAGTAGCATATAACAACCCCCCCAAAGGGCAGACCTGATGACAATATTTCCCCATTAATAAAACTTTTGCTCCATTCATTTGCCGGTCCAGTCAGAGGGACTGAAGGGAAATGACACAAAGCTGAAGTTATTTTAAAAACCAAAAGATTCAGGACCTGTCAAAAAACATTCAGGGCTGGATCCCCGGAATAAAAAAAACCATCCATTTCAACACATAAAAGGGTAATACAGTAATAATAATAACAATAATAATACATTTTATTTGGTGGTGCCTTTCAGGACACCCAAGGACACCTTACAGAGATAAAAAAATAATCAAACAGATAAAAACAGCCAAACAGTAGATGTAGTTTGGCACTGGAAAAGTTTGGAAGGCGTGATGAGTAATGCAATAACTGCTGGCTCGAGACCATGCAGAAAATAGAGTAGTTTTATTTCAAAACAATTATAATGGAAAACAGGCAAAAACAAACTCCGGGAAAGTTCAGCAAAACAACTTAAACCTGAGGTAAATCTAACAAACCAAACCAACCACAGCTCCACAGAAAGCTGCCACCTGATTCCTTCTGCAGACCACTGAGAGGCATTTGTACCTTCTCAGCCTCACCTAAAACAAGGTTTATTGAAAGAGGCTGGGACACAGTCTTGAGCTATTGGGTAGGACACATGCGCAGTGTAACTGTAGCTGCGGTCTTACTGCGCATGTGTTGTATCCCAAAGATATGATGCGATGATGACGCGTTTCATTCGTGTTTCACCCTACTTGACCTAAAGTGGAACATGCCATCTGTTCAGGATAGCGAGGGGTGAGTTAAACAGGTGCAAACATGCCGAGACCACCACACAGTTTAAAAAAAAGAAAGAAAAGCTATTTAAGATACTTCTTATTTATGAGCACACATGACGCCAACTGGAATAGAATGTCATCTGATGTGGAATAATTTTACCCTCTCCAACCACTGCATTGGATGACATGCAACGACATAACAAGTACAAAAAAAATACATCCAATCATCTCCAGTAATTTTGACCTTTTAACAGATCAACAATCTGTGAAAGCGTCCTTTTCCCAGACCAAAGACAACAGAGGTCCTTTTCACTAGAACCACTGTTTTTTTTTTTGTTATTCATGACACCTATCATTAAATGAGGCTGTTGTGTCTACGGTTTCAGTAACACTGCATGACCTGATGCCAGTGTTGTGCTGGTCTATAGCCTATAGGTAATTGCTGTTCATAATGAATCTTCCAGCAAGTGGGTTGAATGGATATTAGGCGAGCTAGGGTGAGCTGTGTGGTACAGTCCACAGGGCAGCTTAATTTCAAACACATATAATCCTCCCTTGTGGACCAAAGTTGGTTTCTCAGCTATACCGCTTTCACTACTTTGATCTCCCTGTGGTTGTAACAACCTCTGCTTTCTCGCTGTCTAGGGGAAAGAAAGAGCAGGAGGTCCTCCTTATGAATGTTTTCCTTACAACTGGAGTGTTATAGTAGGCTTGAAAGAAAAACACATATAAACATTGTATTCTACATGTATTTGATTGCAATAGAGCATCTTTGTTATTAAAAACCAACCAACCATTAAACTGTTAATGATATTTGTTAATATTCCGGTAGGCTAACGTTAGCCAACTCTCTCGAAAATGTTTCCTATTATTGTCAGGAGGTGGTGCTAATGGTCAAATTTGATATGCCTCTATAAATCTGGACCTTTATAGCCTTTATACCGGTACTTGTTACTTTGTTCATCAATGAACACAATTAGCATTTGCACTTTGTTTAGCTAACATTAGCCACCAATATCTCTATTGAGACGTCCTACATTATTCTGGAGATTAAACTGTTAACGTTAGTAAGAAATAATCCTCGTAACCATGTCATTGAGTCCAGCCAGTTGTAATCACAGCCATTGATGAAATGATTTGGTTATACTTGCAATCTGGTCAGTGCTAACAGTTTGGTCATGATGTAGCTATTCTGAGTTGAGCTATATGCAGATGCTGATAGAGCCATGATCTCTTTGGACACCAGTGGGGAACTCCGGGGTCTGAAAAGTGAAGACAAAGCGGAAATGCCTTAAACTTGCATTCTTTCTAATATCCAGCAGGGGGCGACTCCTCTGGTTTAAAAAATAAGTTTGATTGTATAGAAGTTTATGAGAAAATGAGCCTACTTCTCACTTGATTTATTACCTCAGTAAACATTGTAAACATGAGTTTATGGTCTCAATCACTAGTTTCAAGTCTTCTTCAATACAGCATGATGGTCATTTACTAAATTATGGTCCCATTTAGAGTCAAATAGACCATAAAGCAGGGTATGCTTTAGGGTGTGGCTAACTTGTGATTGACAGGTCGCTACCACGGTGTTGTCCATGTTTTCGTCTTAGAACTTTTACCCTTTCACAGTGTGTCTTCAGTTCATGAAAGTTAATTGTAACATTTTGGTCGCCTAAGAATGTCTAATTCAGCGTTCGGTTGTACTCCACCCTGTTGTGTCACTTCTGGTTGCAATAAACCAAGATGGCGATGGCCAATTGCCAAACTTGAGACTTCAAAACGGCAGTTCACAAACCAATGGGTTACATCACGGTAACTACGTCCACTTATATACAGTCTGTTAGAGACCAATAACAAGGAAAACAAATTTGAACATTAGATTAAAAAAAAAAAAACTGTTAACATCAAGTAAAGTTTTTTGTTTGTTTTGTGGAAGCATTTTTCAGTCAAAGGTGAAACAACACCTATGAAGGGTTATAGTGGGACTTGCCCACCCCATTAACTCCGATAGACGTGGCACTAAAGTCTGGCACCAATGCAAAATTAGAATGCTGTCACAATGATGTGATGACCCTTCCTTCTTTTATAGGTTCCTTGCACTGCAACAGGAAATAAACTGGGACACATTCAGAATTGGTTCGTTTACAACTATGAAATGGTTTATAGGAGCAATTTGTCCAAGCTAGATAAATGGAGAAAAGGATGGAAACTTATACAATTGGCTAAGCAAAGCTTTTCATTATCAAGGTTGGCTTTTCTTCCCTTTCTCATAATATATCAACATATTCATTGTGAACTATCTAAGCTAACATTTCCTGATGCATATTTGAGTTTTTTAAGTGTTTATGCTGCTGGAGTTGGCCAGGATTTCTTCACCACGGTTGTTTCTTTTTGGTGCTTCTAAAGCCACTCCCTGTGGTGAGAATTGAAGTGAAAGGCATTTAATTGTGGGGACACTTCTTTGGCCATCAAGGCACATAAAACATCCTATCATTGTGAGACTTTTAGAGCCAAGAAAGGAGGACATCGTCCTAAAGAACTAAGACCATAAAACATGAATGAGCTATCCTCTCAGAATTAAATAGCACCATAGAGCTATTAAGAATCCCTTTAACTATTCAGCTGGCCATCGTCCTCTTCGCTCTACAACATGAAATACAGCTGCAGTATATATGCAGATGGACTATTTGTCACTGTCAGACTGACATGTTTGGCTTTGTTCAGTAGGCTGGCAGACTCCAAACCCCTGTCATTAGAGAACGAGACGGGTGTGATGACTCATCCGTCAGCGAGGAGCAGCAGTCATTCTGTGGAGCAGCATGATGACAATGGTGCTGCCATTTTGTTCAGTAAGGCTTTCCAACCATCCACTCTCTCATGTTCTCCTAATGTATGTGGACGGCAGGAGTCTCTCCCAGCGTGCAGTAATGACAGAGACGCACTCCAGACTGAATGTCCTGGGAGCAAGGAAGGAAACCTTTGCTATGAGGGGAGTGCAACTGAGCCACCATGCTAAGATGCAAATGTGAATTTGCATAACGCTGTGTATAATGTTGTGATGATATTTTTCATTTGTGTAATTTCTAGGTTGATATTATTTAATTGATCCATTATCTATACCTACTTTGACTTTGCAGGACCAACACATTCTCACCCAAACTCGTCAAATACGGCAGCTTGGTAAGTGGCCCCAAGCTTCGGTTTTGGACGTGTCAGGGACAGCGTCTCAATATACGCTTGTTTCTGTTCAAAATTGACTTACGTCTTCACATGAAGTTTAGGTTTAAGCAACAAAACTATTTAGTTAGGGTAAGGAAAAGGTTGTGGTTGACAATTACTCGACTAATGACTCACGTGACTAGCGAGTGACTAACCACTAGGGCTGGGTATCGGTACTCGATACCTTTAACGTATCGACCGAAACAACCCTGTATCATGTTGTATCGAACTTCTCAAGTCAAACGATACCGGCAAGCGATCCTGTTTTTGCTCAGATCTAGAAAAAGATTACTTTTGCTCGCAGCCAATCACTGTGTGTGTTCTTCAATGTATTGTGACGTGCGATTGGCCCACTACTGTAGCAGCTACAACCTATACAGCCGGGATTGCCTGCCTGCACACGACTCTGAACACGGAGATGTCTGAGCTGGCAGCTAACGGTGCTAACAGCACTATCAACAGCAACAAGTGCTGACAGACCTAACACTTAACATGGGGGGAACCGGAGGGTGGCCGTTGCGCTTCGGCGACAACACGGTCCCGCAACCGTGGGTTGGGGACGTTATCAGCAGTAACCGCTTTATGAGCGCTGAGCAGTGCGGCGGCAATTAGCTAGCCAGTGCGACACACCCGCAGCTTCCATTCACATGATGGATATCCAATGAAGTACTCTATTGGTATCGGTATCACTTTAAGGGGACACGAACAGCAGTCTTATGGGTGAAAGTACTGTGTTTGTTTGACTCAATCACCACCACTCCCACCTGTGCTGCGTGGACTCACACCTTATATTACGTCAGTTGCACTGAGTGTCTAACAATGACGCGGTTGGCTTTACATTGGAGTAAGTTGACAGCCTGGTGCGTTGCATACAGACGCTGAAGTGTGCCTCCATAGGTCGGTATCAGACGCCGAGGGAGCTGCGGGATTTGACGACTTGTGAGTGAGAACGGGTTGGCAGGACACAGCTTAAAGCTCACATTGGAGAGGCAGAATGCACTGAACAGGTTGCCAGTCTACAGGTCTGACTTGACTTGATGAATCCCACTCTGCAGTTCCCCTAAGCTCTACAGAGCTTTATAGTGTTTCAGCTTATTGTTTTGGGTTTTGGGCCTGCAACTTTGTTTGGTAAAATATATATTCACCTAATGGTGTGTGTGGGCTCGTCTTAACTACCTTACACCACTAGATGCAGATAACCGTGCGGAGAGGTGTTCTTTTATATTCACTCCAGCTAGGTTTCAGAATGCTCAAACTCACCCTCAATCAGAAAAGTTAAGACAGACAAGAGGTCTCAAAAGTGCCTAAAGACCAGAGTTTCTGGCTGAAATGAGGTCTGCATTAAGTCAAAGAAGGATCAGAATGCCCTGGGTGTACATCTCTTAAGCCCTAGAGGAAGGGCGTAGTCTCACACTGATTGGCCAAGAGGGGAAATGCACCAAGCTGCTCTCAATTCTTAATTAGGAGCCGGTCCCCACACCCTGCACAACAGGTGATCTGAATAACCCTCCAATCAACTCAGGAGAATTGTGACATTCAGCTACAATAAACAGGGAAAAATGGAAATGACAGCTAGAACCAAAGAATGAGGGACTGCTACACAGTATGTCAGCGTTGTGTTTGCAGCTATAGTTTTTCCCCCCCAAGTGGCCAAAAAAAATCAGTTATTGCAGGTTTAAAGTAATTTAAAACAACTCTTTTGTCATCGTACAAAAGTTCCTCCAAGCTTTTTTAAGTCACCAAATTTAGGAGTTTGCAATTATGCTGCAACATTGTGATATTTTAAAATTGTATATAGCAGAATAAAGACGTTATCTTCCTGAACTGATATGTAGATTTTGTGGAAAATATGAATCCCTCAACGATATGTGGATTACAAACTATTCATGTCTGTGACAACTGAACAGATATTTCTTTCTCTTGAACATTCATGATTCCAAACTTAGTGGAAAGTGGAAGTGGAAATGAAAAAGAGTAATATACAGGTTGTTTTTTTTAATTCTTATTTTTCCTGGTGTGGTCAATCATTTCTGAGTTAAGTTAAAGTAGATCATCCCGTAGAATTGACCACGGCACACAATGTGCATGAGTGCACTAAAGGTCACCAGCAGACTACCTCACCGAGCGACTAACTGGTTACAACACTGCTAATGAAGCTAAAGTAGTTGTGTACTGCTCGCTTGTGTTTCCATTCCCGTGCACTGCTGCCCAAGGGCTTAGTTAATTATCTCCTTTGTTTAAAATTGTTCTCACACCAGCCTTGAATGTGTTGTTAGTGATGAGTGAGCGGTTTGGGCTTGATCAATAACAGGACTCCAGTGTAGCGGTTAAAAAATCCCACTTGCTTTCCTCTTGTGTTTTTTTTCTCATTCAATCCTCTCTTTCTCTGCTGTTTATGTCTTCTATTGTTTTTTTTCCTTTAACACTTTCCTGTTTTACTGTCTGTGACTCCTCCTCTCTATACCAGTGAGGTTATCCTCTGCATAAAACATAAACTATCTCAAAGTCCAAAGTGATTTACTTGACATAAATATTAAGGAAACAATCATTGTACAGGCTTATATCAGTGGGTTGATGTTGTTCTATTGTTTTCTTCCAGTGTGTTATTAAGAAACTGAAGGGCTTCGTCTGTGGTCTCTTCAACTGTTTGAGGTCTGGGGAGAAGTGCCATATTGGGAGGTTTGTGGTTATTAGTGCTGGCCCTTATAACCACATCAATGGCTCTTGAGGAGAGAGTGGATGGTGGATAGAAAGCAAGCTATTTATGTTGAAGGCCTGGTCGCAATACTATAGACCATTCGCAGTTGTAAACAAATGTGTCCCAGTTTATTTCCTGTTGCAGTGTATATATGTGAATGACAAAGCTGACAAGAGGTAAACATGGACCCAAGCTGTTGCCTAGCAATGCAATTCTGTTAAAACGGTTTATACTATACCATAAAACATATGGTAATTTGGTACAGTAGTGCCCATATATAAGAATCAGAAGTATATTGATCCCCTGGGGGAAATTGGGATGTTACAGTTGCTATTATATAAGCATAAAGAAATATAGGAAAAAAGAAATAGAAATAGAAAAAAGAAAGTATGTAAAATTTAAATTATGTACATCATGCTTGAATATAGGCTAACACAACATATGTAGAGTAACATAAATAAATAATTAAAAAAAATTAAATTAAAACATGAATTGTGTAATATATAACACAATTAATGAAGAGTAATATAAATAAATAATACAATAAAAAAAAAAAATATATATATATATATAGGTTTTATCCCCATGCAATATAGTAAAAAAAAATAACTCCACAATATTGCTGTGTAATGGCAAAATTAGGACATGTGCAGTTACCCAGTCTTATTAAAAATACAAAGCATACACCTCAAACTTGTCAAATGTAAATATGGTTTGACACTTCTTACAAACAACTGGCTCCAATTACTTTCCCTAGTTGACAAGGTATCAAAACATGAAACATAAAACCAACTTGAAATGTACCAGAGAAAACAACGAGAATGTTTCCTTAGTGCAGTGAAAGTGTCAGGCGTCAAATAGAAACAAACACAATATCTCAGCTATGCAATGAAATAATTTTTTTTCTCAGTGATGGAGTTTTTCCTCATCAACTAAACTTCTGTTTTATTGCCTTTCTGACTTGAGCCATCTCCTGTCTGGTTGTGCATCCTGGAAAAAGAGCAAATTAAACATAAGTTCTCACACACGATTAACAGGTTACTAAACACAAACCCTGCCATATTGTCATTGTCAAGACACATTTTAAATCTGCAATTCTTTATGTTATGTACATTGACAAGACAGCAGAGGATTTATTGTGCCATTTGTGAAGATTTTCCACCTCATGAAGGTGCTATTTTGAATAACCTGACAACATGAACATGAATGTTATGTGAATGCGTGTTAAAAGACTGTATTCATAATGCAACACCATTAACTCTATTTTATATTTTGTTAGCATTCAGTACCAAATGTTCATGGCAAAGCCTCAAGGGAGCTATTTGTCAATGTAATCTTAACTCAGTGTCCACCTGCTAACTTTTCAGCCTTCAATGGCATCCCACGGTTCACAGTTGTCATGGAAATGGTTCAGTCGTCATAACATGACCTAAAATGGAAATTCGGTCATGTAATAACAGGTGGTCATATAGAGTACATTATGAGGGCAGATCATAACCCTGCCTCTGACCGCTGACATCTGTTTAAAGATCACTTCCACTCTGAAGAGGGATTAGGATATATTGGATACACACCACTTTAACCAGCAGTAATGATCAGAATATGAAAACCAATAGCATATCTAGCTTTTTTTCTTCCTCATAGTGATACAAAATTGCCAGTGATTGAATGTTTTTTTTTTTTGTTGTTTTTTACCACAAGTGTCGAGAAAGACTTGAAAACAAACACAGCTAATAAATGCGTGTAGGGCTACTATAAATTAAACAAGTCAAAGTGCCACACACCGCAAATTCCCCCTTAATTTCAACTGTCAACTTGAAAGAAGTCTTAAATAAACCTAGGGATCAGCTTTGCCTTACAAAGTCTTTTTTTTTATCCTAAACGGATGAAGCCAAAACTCATTAAGGTTTTATTTTGTGGGCCTCCGGCATCTGAGGAATAACAGCAGTTGGAATGTGTCACAGACATTCAGTTATATCTTTAAGTCTCAGAAAAATAAAGTAAAGAAAATGTTGAATCAATTAGTGTGAACTCAACATCTGTTAATAGCCCTTCAAAAGGGAGCATCATCCTTCAGCACATCGGTTTTGTTCAGTCACAATACAATAAGAGCAAAAGTCAATATTTTAATACAAAATAGCAATCCTCAAAAAAACTATTATTTTGTAAGCCAAGGGATGTCAGATGATTCATAACTTAAATTATAATTTACAATATTCTTAATTTCATGTTGGCAATCACTCAGTGGGTATACATCTAATTCTGGAGGCTCCTCAGTTAGTTTGGGCTTTAAATACTTGATCAACTTTTGACTTTTCATCTCTTGGATCACCCCATCCCTCAAAACCAGTCACCAGGGAAAATAACTCATCAGTGTGAAAAGACAAATGATTATATAAGTGGGTCGGGCGTGTGTGTGCACTCACATTTATAGTGTGTGTGCATGTGATGGGGCGGGCTGGTAAAAAGAAGCTGTATTCTCCATTATCTCGTGGCCAAGGCGGCGTTTCTGCTGACACAGTGAAATATTGATGTAGAATAAATTCCCGTCTAATTAGAGTGGCTGAATTAATCGGGAAGCGTTTAATTGGCAGAGTTTTCTTTTCAGTCGAGGGGAGGTTTTGATCTGAGCCATATGGCTGCTCCCTCTGATGTGCCGTGGTTCACGGGCTTTTAAATATGAATTACTTTTGTTAGAAGCTTCAATGAAACTGTGCTTTTTGGTGTCAGAAGGAAGTATGAGATACCTGTAATGGCATTACATATGGTATTTTAAATACTATATCCTGTTATGTTATACAAGAAAACTGACGTGCTTTTTTTGTGTAAAACTGGTATTAGGTTATTGGTGGGAATATTTTGTGTGTCTCCTTGTGCCGCCCTCTGCCATCTATTTGATGTTTATTTCACAGTCTTGTAGACTGCAGTAGTTTAATCCTCTCCACGGTGACTTAAATTACTGATTTACTCACAGGTTATCCAACATAGAAAAATAAGAGTCTAAAGCCACACTAGCAGCTCTGTGAGACTGTACAGTGGTGCCTGAACAAACTGCTGACAGCAAACCCTCTATAAATGACGATGCTAGGTGTTGTTTAGCAGGTATAATTTGTAGTTGAGACTAATGGAGATGACGTTAGTTTTTTTTAGAATATAAAGGGCAGATGAGGGGGTTTTGGCACCAGAAAACTTTAAAAAAGGGATGCTGGAGAACCAGGCTGATAAGCAGGAATACTGCAGAAAACAAAGTGGCATTTATTGACAAAAGGTTTACTGAAAGAAAGGACAAAAATGAAACCAAAGAAATTCAATAAAACTAAATTAACTGAATCAAAAGAACACCAAACAAAAGAAAGCTGCAGCCTCACAGCAAGCTGCCATCTTCTTTCCCCGTACTCCAGTGAATGGGATTTTTTCTTCTCAGTCTCACCTAACTCGAACCTACCACCTGCCCAGGTAAGTATAAGGTGAGCTAAACCAAGCAAGCATCCAAATCACACAGAATAATGCACATGCCATCAATACAAGATCTCTAAGTTACTGCTGACATCTCATCTATGGGCACTCACACATACCAATGAGCACACCAAATATTATAGAATGTCTTTTACTGCAGAACTATCTTACCTATCATCATCATGACAATCCATCCAATAGTTGTCGAGACATTTCACTGAAAACCACAAATGTAAACCTTATGGCGCTAGGGGGAAGCCAGAGGATCACCAAAGTCATAAGGATACATCTTTTGGGGAGCATGAATGTACAAATGTGAAAATGTGCATCAATCCATTTATTACCTGTAGAGATATTTCACTGGATAAGTGAAAAATGTGACCTGCTGGTGGTGCTAGATGAAAAGTCAGAAGGTCAGAAAAGTCATTAGGATTCTTCCTTTGGGCACCTTGGATATCTGTATCAAATGTCATGGCAATCCATCCAATTGGTGTCGAGGCATATCACTAAAAAACAAGTGAAAGGTCAATCTCATGGTGGCGCTATAGAGGAAAAGTCAGGGGCTCACCATAGTCTTTAGATTTCCCCCTCCGCAAACCATGGATGTCTGTACCTAATTTCATTGCAATCCATCCAATAGTTGTTGAGATATTTCAGACTGGACCAAAGTGGTGGACTGCCCGACAGACCAAACAGACCGATATTGCCATCCCTAGAGCTATACTGGTATATCTGTAAGTTTTAAATAAAAGTTATATAAAAAGAGTTCTTCAGCTTGCCAGGGTTCAAGGATAACTCTAAAAAAAGAACTCCAGTGACATCCAAAAAATATTAGAAACACAGAGAAGAGGCATACTGTTTAGGCGACACATTCGTTCGCTACAATGAACATGTCAAGTGTAGTTAATTCTTGTCATTCCATGAATGAAATGTCCCTGATTATACTCACTGATGTCAGGCTGACTTGAAGCTACTCTCTAGAGACTGCAACTGCAAATTTGTTCCAGAATAAATGATAGGTGTCAATCTAAAACCAGTTTATCAAAGCTTGTTGCCTCATAAAACACCAGTTGTGGACATAGACTGTATACATGTATAAGAAGTGGACGTAGTCACAGTGACATCACCCGTTGGTTTGTGGACTGCTGTTTTGAAGCCCTAAGTTGTTTTTTTTTGGCCATCACCATCTTGGTTTTTGGCCGTCACCATCTTGGTTTTTAGCAACCAGCAGTGACACGAGAGGGTGGAGCTAAGTACAATTGAACAAATAAGACATTTTACATTCATCAACTGAAACACATCCCTGAAAGCATTAAAGTTCTAAGACGAAAACACAGACGACTCCCAGACTGGACAACATCGCGGTACCCTGTCAATCACAAGGTAGCCATCCATCCATCCATCCATCCATCCATCCATCCATCCATCCATCCATCCATCCATCCATTCATTCATTCATCCATTCATCAATTTTCTTTTGCTTATCCGGGGCCGGGTCGCAGGGGGCAGCAGGCTTAGCGGGGATTTCCAGACATCCCTCTCCCCAGCAATGTTTTTCAGCTCTTACCAGGAGACCCCGAGGTGTTCCAAGGCCAGACGAGATATATTATCTCTCCAGCGCGTTCTTGGTCTACCCCGGGGCCTCTTACCAGTTGGACGTGCCCGGCAAACCTCCAAAGAGTGGCGTCCATTGGTTGGCGTCAACTGGCCCCTTTCGACGCGAAGGAGCAGCGGATCTACTGCGAGCTCCCTCCGGGGAGCTGAGCCCAGCCACCCTACGAAGGAAGCTCATTTCGGCCGCTTGTATCCGCGATCTCATTTTTACTTACTTTTTTACTACTATTTTATCTTATAATTTACTAAATGAACATCATGCAGTATTGAAGAAGACTTGAAACTAGCGATTGAGACCATAAACTCATGTTTATAGTTTTTACTGAGGAAATAAAACAAGTGAGAAGTCGGCTCATTTTCCACATAGACTTCTATACAATCAGACTTCTTTTTGCAACCAGAGGAGTCGCCCCCTGTTGGCTATCAGAAATAATGCAAGTTTAAGGCACTTCTGTATTGGCTTCACTTTTCAGAACCAGAGGCTGTAGCCTGGTTTTGGCTCATGGGGCAGAAAAAGTAATGCATTTTGCAGCAACATAGAAAAAAAATAAATGTACAGAGGGATAACATATGTACCATAATCAGTGATAACCCTTATTATATGAAGGCAAAAGCAATACTTGAACATGAATTTACCAAAAATATAAACAAAGAGAAAACATGGAATTGTTTTGGGGTTTTTAGAGTATGATAAAACACTTCTAAATTAAAATATACAACATGACATTTAAAATTAACTTGCACAAATCTGTGAAGTACATCACTTTGTCAAGCAATATCCTTAGATAACACCGGGTACTTGTGAATTATATTGCACATTAACATTATCCAAGCATGTGTTTGTCCCCTAATGTGCAAACTCACAGTATCATTGGGCGTTTGATTGATGAGACGGTCAAAAAACAATCTGCCCTGCTGTCATCAGTGATGAGAGGAATGAAGGCACAGCAGTTAGTGGTGCGATTTATGAGTTTTGACTTAAGTATTGTTGAAGAAGTAGATGCATACAGATGACTGTCACACATACTGTATCAGCAGGTATAGAGGAAATTCATACTATGTGTATTTCTTCCAGAACAATGAAAACGCAACATATCTGGTTGCAATATAATACAGAAATGTAATCTTTATTTATAATATTGGGTATATCTCAGACAGCACTGGTGCATTTTTGAATAGGGCCTGTGCAGTTGGTGTGATATATGTTGCCGTTGTATTTTTGCATTTCCAAGTAACTCACAATAGGCCATATCTTCCATAGCTGAGCTTAACTGACATCCATCCATCCTTACAAATGTACCTCTTGCACTATCGATGATTGCAGCATTTTCTGTCAATACAGTTTTCAGTTCAATTTTTAGTTCAACATTTTTACAAATAAATGGTGGCTGCTGACGGAGGAGCATTTTGAGGAGGATGAGTGCCTATTTTTTCGATTTTGTGTACTTTTTATAGTCAAATGATGAATGAGGAAAAGGTCAGCATGGTTAGTTTGAAAGGAACACCAGGTGAGGTGCAGGTGAACATCCATCTCTCGTACAGGTGCATTATAAGAATTTGGGCCCAATCCCAATGTCCACACTCACAGACATTCCGCAGAATCCATGAGGGTTAAGGCTGTCCCACTGTCAAATTGTCAAGTGCATGAGGGCTCTCTCGCAGACATTTTGAGCCCCTTATGAACACTTTCCATAAGTCCGCATTTCTGCGGACTATGCCTGAGGGAATTACCCACAATTCATAGCGTTGTGGCGTTAAATACGGGGTTACCAGGGGAAGCCCAGAGGCGTTAGTAAACAAAGAAGACGGTACATGGGTGTTCAGCCTGTCATATTAAATTTACACAGAAACATTAACATAAAGGATTTAAGATGGTACATACAAACACATGACATTAGAGGAATGCAAGTATAGGCTATATTACACATCTGGTTAATCATCAACCATTTTTTTAATTTTTGCTTAATGACAAAAATTAGTAAATTGATAATTTGACAATTACCTCATAGTCTCGTAATGCAAGAGCCTGGAAGACACTCAAATCAGTCAGTAAAAAAACGTAAAATAAAAACCCACAATTTGCATTGTCAAGGTAACGTAATATGTCGCTGCAAAGTGCTGTCCCATTTGTGTTAATACCATTTCAAGCCCTCACACTCTGTTAAGTCCCTGAGGGTTCAGGGCCTTAGGGGGGACAGTGGGATTGGGTCTGAATATTGGAACGCCCGGTGCATTTCATACTGGCGCTAAAGGGTGCCGTGTGCGGCGCTACTGAACGCCGAAGGCCGTGACAAAGCCTCGGTATTTAACGCCCTGGGAATGAGACGGGTTGACTGGTTTCATTGAAATGATTGAGGATGCAGCGTTTTCCATGCACTGCTAATGTCGATCTGAACATGGATTTACAGCAAATGTGGGAATGCCTCCATCCATCCCAGTCTTCTTTGCTGCGGTGTAGTAAACTGTGGTGACTGAAGATGGCATACAAGCATTCACAGTTTAGCTCTGAAATAAATATGCCAACTTATATTAGTTGGAGAGCCAATATTAGCATACCGGCCCCAGCTGACCTTCAATGGAGGGAGACAAAAGGCAGAACATTTTCCACTACGGGCGGAAATAGTCTATCACAGCGCTATTATCATTCTGAAATCAGGCATACACTTCGGAGTTGTAAACTGGTAATGTATGCATATGCTGTTACCTGTTTAGATAACGAGCTGAGAGGGAAGAATTATCACAGCTGCTCAGCTTGCAGGGCAAACATGGCAGTGTTTGTTTGTCTTTGGGATCTGTCTGTTTGCAGTGGTAGGTCATTACTTTGGGAGTTCGAAAATGTAATTGAATGACCCTTTTACAAAGTTTCCACAGCGGTGTGTAATTCAAGGCCAATTTTGCTTCAGTTATTCACGTTGATTAGAAAAGGTTTTAGGCTCTCGTATAATATTTAGTCTGAGGGATGAGTGGATATTGGCTTTAGCAGCTAACATTTACCAGATGATTATGTTTGTTTCCTGGACCAGTAGATGATTACATAGTTTTTTTCCTTTAAATATTCACGAGCTTTCAGCAGAGTCAGTATTCGTTTAAATCATTTAGATTGGAAACGTGTATAAATATTTGCATGATTATAATTTGATGTTGTATAGCTTGTCACAGGTCTGCACTCATTCCCAAGCTGAACAGCGAGACTAACAGTCAGGTTGACGCTGTCAGCATCAAGATGCTTTTTGAAAAGGGCTAATAAAGCACAAAAATCTCACAGGGAAAAGTGTTTATGGTGCATGTGGATTCAGGTTTAGGCAACATTCTCAAACTACCTCAAGAAAAGACAGGCTTCTTTTATGTTGTCCACATCATTGTATGAGTCACTACGGTAGAAATGTGGATACTGAGATCAGCTTTGTAGCATCAAAATACAGTTTGAGTATTTTGGTATCCACAAAATAACTGGTCTATCCAAGGTTGATGTAAACAGAGTGTCTTGCCTTTCAGTGTCAACCCAAGCACAATGATGTGCACTTCAGATAAATCAAACATGCCACTCAGCCACCTGTCTCAGACAAAATGGCCAGTTTACTCTGCTCTTTGTTATCAGCAGTGAGCACAGGGAGCCGAGGCGCTGGCTCAAGTGAACTGCCACTGGGATCTCTTTTATTGCCTGGTGAAATGTGACACTGATGACTGAGCAGGGAAAGCGATATCGCAGTCTCTTCTTTTATCCTGTTTTCCACTTCTTCGCCATTCAGGAAGTGTCACCGAGACAAGATTAGTGGACACATCTCGCCATCTCGCCATCTAGTCACACTAAAGATTCTTTTTTAGTAATGTGGGACAGACTGAGAGAATATGGATGTGTATCTTAAGGCTGGCCCACACTAAAAGATTTTTCAAATCTTAACAGATGTTGAAAATGGGAGAGACCACACACATAACGAGATGTTCTGTTAAATTTAACAGTTTTGTTCCTATAGTGTGTGGTGAGCAATGATTTGGCCCAAACATCACAGCACATACTAACAGATTCCATTCATGAACAACAAGAGTCCCGACTCAAGAAAACAGAAATCTCGCAAAATCTCTCTCGATCAAACGTGACTTTAGTGTAAACAAACATGGCTGAGGACGGGCTGGAAGAATTAGCTATTAGATGATGGTTTTTGCACTACTTCGTACTGAAAATTCACGAAGAAAAAAGAACAATAATGGTAAAAAATAACACTTGTGTTGTTGCCACAAATCAACAAGTTGGTCTTCCATCTTACTACTACTTTATGCTTTGTGTTTTGCATTAGCCCATATTAGCCCATGCATTAGCTGTGGCCGCCATGACAGCGGTGGTTGTCCTTCCTTCTTCAGTCAGCTTGGTTCTCAATTGGCTAACTAGGTTTTCTAGTTTCATATGATACAAGTATCTTCACTCTAGCTTTAAAACTAAGCCCGCTACAAACTCCGAAAGATCGATTGTTTTAACGCATTAAAGAAATTAGTGCCGTTAAAACAAATTTACATTAACGCACTATTATCTCGTTAACTTTGGCAGCCCGAATTTATAGATTTTAAGAATATTAATACAACTATTTTTTTCTAAATGCATAATTTCTCATAAGTGATTAAACTATGCTGAATATATTTTCCATGATTAATCGTCTAATCTTACATACATTTAAATTTCATCTTTTTTTATTTGCTGTGTTGTTCTAAGAGGTAAAAAACGCCCTCTCATCTTGGTTCATCACATCTGAGTCACACTTTATGATGCACAATTAACACCAAATAGTGTAGAGTGTCACTCAAACCCAGGGGTGGGATTTTTAATGGTGTCATGGGGGTACAGTAATGATCAATAACACTATCAGCTCCCCACAGCTGTATTGTGGTCATTCTCTGCTATATGGGGCAGTAAAAAATCCTCTTTATTGTCCTGTTAAAGTGTAAGTAGAAAATGCAAAGAGCCCATCCATTTTGATGGGTTTTCTCAGAAGATCCTCTCACACTCAATGCTAATGATGAGTAAAGTGACCCAGAAATCAATCCAGGAGCAGACACTTGGGTAAGTAACCTGACTAAGGAGGTTCCTCCTTGGACACACAAAAGAGAAATGGCGAGCAGCGATGTAATCAAACAAGGTCAGTGAAGGGCCATATATTTCTGGAACAGAATGGAGTCTGTCACTGGTTTACTAATGGGCTCTTGACTGAGAGCGGAGGGGGTGGGGATTCTGGACTGCAAGACTAATTTCATTTTAACCAGCAGCCAGCAGCGCTGTGTGCATCAGGACAAATCTGCAATCAGTTTTGTCATATAGATTGTATTGAATTCTGTATGTCAAGAGAACTTGTTCTGGTATCACTCACAATGCCGTACTGTGAATAATACTATTTTTTGCTCAGTCTGAGTGTGACTTTACTTAGACCAATAAAGCGTTTGTATGGGTGAGGCCATCCATACAAAAGGTTGTATCTACACTCTCTCAGTGTAGAGATAAGAAAACAGAGGCCTAAAACTGATTTTATTTGTGCAAGGAGGGACCTAAAAGGTGCTAAATTCGTTATTCCGAGCATTAATATAGCAAAAAACAACTATTTATTTTATTCCATACTCTGTCATTTTACTTAACAAATGATTTTATAAGATATTTGTAACTGCTGCTGTTTTGTATGATGTCTAATTTAAGATATGTAATAATTGTTAACATTTTAGCACTTTCATCCCAACCGTTTCGCCCACTTAGGCTATTACTTACTTTTTCTTTGTTGTTGTTGTTTTTCTTTATCTCATGTAATTTAACCCATGGCGAAGGAAGCCTTTAAGTGCAAGAATGTCTTTGAAGTGTATTTAGTGAAGCCAAAGAATTTCCCTACATGAGAATGAAGTGGCTCTAGCTCTGCGTGCGTTGTAATCCGAGCTTCTTTGTGCTTTGTTGACATCGCCGGGCCGGCCACGGGGGCCTTTTAGTGCATGTTACTGCATGTGAGCGTGTCCCACTGGCTAGCTCATGGTCGACGCTCTGCACTGCTCTCATACGGAAGTTACAGCTGATCCGCCGTCCCGTCCAATGGCAACGTCACGGATGCGTAGCGCCCACTCTCTAGTTCCCCCCCACATTAACACTGTTAGCTCTGTCAGTACTGTTGCCATTGTTTGTGCTATTAGCACCATTAGCTGCGTGCTGTCGGCATGTTGACAGCTGTGTGGAGGCAATAGAAATGATCTGAATTCTGTTTAGAGTACCTTTAAGTGCAAAGATGGGGGACAATACAAAAGAACATTTAAAAAGGATATGATCATTATCATTCTGAGACCCAGTTTTTTGTTTGATAGAAGGGAGTAAATACTTAAATAGGTTATGGTTGCTGCCTAGTGGTTGCCTTTTATTTTAACATAAAAAAAGAATATAGGAACACGTGACCCTTTTTGCTCGGCCCAAATTAACCAAGCCAGGAAAGCCGAAGACACCAAACGAGTCAGTGGAACTGTCTGCATGGTGATACTGTGGCTATTCAATTTGAGAAGAAAGCCATTACAATCATCTAAAAATATACATATGCCATAGTCACTGATTAAATATGGAATAATCATTAATCAAGTTCACTCTGCCAGTGTTTTGGTTTGAGCTTTAGACGAGGTATATGTGAAAACCCATATGTTTGGTAGGCCATTTGTTATGACTAATAGTTTTTTGTTTTATGGACATGTAGTCAAAAGGAAGGACTGATTTTAAAAGCCTGTTAAAATGGTGCGTTCCTTCCTGTATTTCCTTTTCACAACGCCCATGCTTGCTCACTAGTATGTCCCGTAGGCTTGATAAGAACTAACCATAATGTGTGAATTCAAATTTTTTCAGCAGCTGTTTCAGATATCGGAGCTTTTTACTGATACTTTAATGCACCAAAGCCATTCTCCCCTCATTTCTTATAAGATATAAGAAAATGCATTCAGATCAAAAGAGGCAAAAATATCTATGATACATTTTGGAAAGTGGACAGCACTAAATGATTTAAAGTGAATGAGCTAAATAATTATTTTTTTTATTAACGGATGTTATTAATCCTATCCAGGTCCAGGTCTTATCCAGTTTTAATTTATTAGGAAAGAAAAGCCTGAGAACAGTTGAAAGTAATATGAGGACGTTTGCAGCCAGCGCTACTGAGGGATTTCCTCTATATATTACTCTGGTTAAAAAGTAATCCAGCATACTGTGGTAGCTTTAATCACTTTCTCCCCTCTTTCCCTTAGGTTGAGAGTCAATATGAATTAATAAGTTTCCTTTTTACCATTATAAATCATTGGGTTCAGGACTATCATGGTCTATTGCCATTATGAGCAGATATTTCTGCAGATTTCTACAGACATTTTATATTTTATGCTCCTCACATTAAGTGGCTCTAACAATTTGCTGAGTAAAGCTTGCAGCCATTCAGTGATTTCATTAGCAGGAATGCTGATAAACTAAACTGTGATGGCTGCAGTTTATGATTTATAATGTGACTTGAGATGGAGCCGGTGTAGTAGGTTGTCAGTACGCTACTGTACTGTGGGAAGCAATGGAAGTTGAGTAGCTTGTGAAATCACGCTCGATGTCACCCTGCGTGTGTCCGAGCAGCATATTTAACATGCAGTATGCAAACAAGCGACACCCCTACTATGCATATTTTTTATGACACATTTTTGGCAGGCGGAGGCACAGAGCACGTCAAAATATGGCCCCGACCCAGCGCAGAGCTCCTGGAGGAATTCCAGCAGAGCCAGAATCAATCTATTGCCAGCTGTAGCTGATCCATTGCCCAGTGCGAGGTTCATTCAAAAGGATATGATTTTTTTCCCTTATATGTTAGACAGTAAAAATATTGAGATGTAGACCCTTAAGATTACTACTATTTTTAGTAGTCAGACAATTTATTTATATAGCTCAATATCACAAATCAAATCACAATCACAGCAGTGAAAATGATTTGTATTCACATCTATATGTATATATCTCTATATTTACATCTCTCTCTCTCTCTCTCTCTCTCTCTCTCTCTCTATATATATATATATATATATATATATATATATATATACTGTATATATACCTTCTTTCAAGAGTGACCTGGCCAGGAGGGCAGCATATTCATTGTTACAAACATAAACACAAAAAAACAACAACAAAAAAACTGTTATAATTAGGGCTGTCAAAGTTAATGCGATAACGGGTAAACGCAAAATGATTTTAACGCCACTAATTTCTTTAACGCAATCAATCTTTGTAGTGGGCTCAGTTTTAAAGCTAGAGTGAAGATACTGGTATCATGTGAAACTAAAAAATCTAAGGAATTCATTGGTACCAACCATGTCATACTAGCTTGTCGCAAAGGAGGCTAAATAACGCTCCGAACTTACGCTAATTTTGGCAGGATAAACTGTCATGGCCATTTTCAAAGGGGTCCCTTGACCTCTGACCTCAAGATATGTGAATGAGAATGGGTACTATGGGTACCCACGAGTCTCCCCTTTACAGACATGCTCACTTTATGATAATCACATGCAGTTTGGGACAAGTCATAGTCAAGTCAGCACACTGACACACTGACAGCTGTTGTTGCCTGTCGGGCTTGAGTTTGCCATGTTATGATTTGAGCATATTTTTTATGCTAAATGCAGTACCTGTGAGAGTTGTTAATTGATTTCAAGTAATAAGTATATACATACATTTGCATAAAGCAGCATATTTACCCACTCCCATGTTGATAAGAGTATTAAATACTTGACACATCTCCCTTTAAGATCCATTTTGAGCAGATAAAAATGTGTGATTAATTTGCGATTAATTGTGATTAACTATAGACAATCATGCGATTAATTGGGATTAAATATTTTAATCGATTGACAGCCCTAGTTGTAATGCATAAAACAGGTCATTTTAAAAACGATTTCAGTGAAAAAATTAAGAGCAATCACATTGACCAAGAGTGCTGTATTCCCAATCCTTTCTTTCCCAGAGTCTTCTCGTCTCGCAGGTATCCATGGATCGGGGTTACACCTGGATCATGGTTGCGCCTGCTGCCGACACCCACTGCTACTATCACTCTTATCAGCCATATTTTTATTAATATTACTGCTACTATCACTACTATGATTATTAGTAGTAATCATATTTATATTATTATTTATGCTATTATCATGCTATTACTATTATTACTACTATTATATCCACTGCTATTTATTATTATTAGTCCTTATTATATTATTATTATTATTATCATTATTATTATTATAGCTGTTGTGCTATTATTGTGGTTGCTATGCATCTCTCTCTCTCTCTCTCTCTGAACCATCCGGTCGAGGCAGATGGGCGCCCACCCAGAGCCCAAGGTTTTCTACCCATTAAAGGGACGTTATTTCTTGCCACTGTTGCATACAGTGCATACTCATGGGGGATCTCTTGATGGGTCTCTGTAAATTACGATTACGGTGTAGACCTGCTCTATATGAAAAGTGTCTTGAGATAACTTCTGTTATGATTTGACACTATATAAAATGAAAATGAAATTGAAAATTGACTTAAATTCCCCCCTAGTAATTAGCTCTGACAATTTCAGGTCCTTCTGTACATTGTTAATGCGTTAACTTGTTATTAACTATCATCATGTTATTAACTATAACTAACTTATTATTGTCTAGATTTTGGTGTATCACATCATCTGCACTCCTTCAGTATTAACAACCTGCGATGGATCCCTTTCCTTTTATGATTCTGATTCAAGCTGTTATTTGGAAGTAGACATCAACAGGATTTTCTCTTTTGCTTTCAAAAGACACTTGAAAAGTGAGTTTGGGGGAAAAACCACACCTCTGAAGTTCAGCTGAGAGAAACCGGGTCACAGAATGAAGTTCTGACCACTGAAGCCCAAAATTAAAGCACATGGTGGAACAGTGTGGGAGCAGCTTATTTCATGGGCTAGCAGCAGACAGTTTCAGGACTTCCTACCAAGCATAGTGTGTGTGTGTGTGTGTGTGTGTGTGTGTGTGTGTGTGTGTGTGTGTGTGTGTGTGTGTGTGTGTGTGTGTGTGTGTGTGTGTGTGTGTGTGTGTGTGTGTGTGTGAGAGAGAGAGAGAGAGAGAGAGAGAGAGAGAATGAGTAAGACAGAATGTGTGTGTGAGGCAGCAAGCTGTTCCAGCCTCCTTTCCCCTACATTTCCATCTGTCACACTCTGCTTGGTTGCTGTGGAAAAAGTAAATATCACTCAACAGCAGATGTGGAGGATTCAATTGTTATCAGGTTCACACCTGTCCAACAAAACCCTCTAAGTGGAAATTGACCATGGCCATGCAGCAAATATCAGCTCAGTGAATCACTTTCATTGCTCTTCAGTGCTGCTATAAATTTGTGAGGTTAGATCGTTCATTTTGCATTACTTTACAAATGTTCTTTTCAGCAGCATAGGAAACTGGACAACAATTAATTGATATGCACCATTTGCTCTGCTGCATTTATTAAAGAGGTTTACCAGAGGTTGTGTTATGTTAACACAACCCCCTCACCGTGACTGTTTCCCAAACTCCTTCATCCGCTGAAAGAATTCTTGTAGAGAAAGCTGACCGTGCACCATTTCCAATCAATCTGTGAGACAAACCGCTTTGTTCATTCAGCGATAGCTTCACTCAAATTTGTTGACCTTGCAGTGCACATTTAGCAGTCATTTTCCACCTTTCACTTTCACTTTCCAATTTCATGTCCAATTTTTCTTAATTACGGCCCACAACTTGCCCTTAATACAGTAGAAACCTTCAAATGGAGAGACACGAGTGAATTTGGTCTTTACTGTTGAACTCTGGTGAATGTAAGAGAGCTGCTGGAAAATAAATCAAACAGATGACCTCCTTGATGCATTATCTTTATTGATGTCGTACTCATGCATTCTGTTCTAAAAAAGACAGGAAAGGTCTGCTACTATGCAAAATATAATATAAAGGTAAAGATTACCCTTTCTGCTGTTAAAAGAACACATGGAAATAAGGATTGAAAAGAAAATATTAATTAATGCACACAAATGTGATTTTATAGTTTATAGTATAAAAGCTCTTGACAACACAGCCAAGGTTTAGTGCACTCTATTCTGACAGTCAGTGTCATTGATTTTCAGAGACAAAACACTGAGCTGTCGATATTTATGCTTTTTTTTCTATAGAAATGATGATCCAATTCATCATTAGTCTTTTCACAATCCTGTGTTATTAGCATAGCAAAGGAGGAGTAAAATAGGCAAAATGTGGCATTTAAGTAGGTCCGCTTTTTTTAGCAGGTAATCATTCTTGGGAGGAGGTTGTGTGGCACTGGGTCCTTGCTGGGCAAACTCCAACTTAAAAAAAATGGGGTAAAGAATCCCATGGAGTTTATCCTTTCTAGTCCAATGGGAAATCACTCTGCGGTTTATCTGGCCTCTTTCTTAAACCCACAATCTCCATCTTCTCCAATGTAGGTGTTTGTTGATGGCTTAAGACACTTTATACTTTGGTGGACATTTATTACTGTGAGATGAAAAAAGTGTTTGTTCTGTCCCAGGGGTGATTCTAGAATCAGACCTTTAGGGGGGCTCAGTGTACAGTCAAGGGCATAGGTTTCGTTTCAACATTGGGGGGGGACACATTAATAGTCATGGTGGAAATGTCAAATCTCAATGAAACCACAAGAGTCTCAGCTTTCCAGTCATACCCAATTTATGTAATTCCAAGACTGTTTAGGGACCCCAGTATGCAGAAATACTCAAACACACCATTTTAGAACAGGCAAAAATAAGACATTTGTACTGCATGCAAAAAACTGCATGGTTTTTGCCCCAAACTGCATGGGATTATCATAAAGTGGGCATGTCTGTAAAGGGGAGAGGCATGGATACCCATAGAACCCTTTTCCAGTCACATATCTTGAGGTCAGAGGTCAAAGGACCCCTTTGAAAATGGCCATGTTAGTTTTTCCATGCCAAAATTTAGCCTAACTTTGGAGCATTATTTAACCTCCTTCTGAACAAGGTGACATGGTTGGTACCAATGGATTCCTTGGGTTTTCTAATTTCATGTGATACCAATATATTCACTCTACCGTGAAGACTGTTACAGCCTCTTAAAGACAGTAATGTCTGCGGTCTCAGAGGGTTTGATAATTATTTTTTAGGGATGTTGTGACGTTACGTTGTGATGTTACGTTGTGATGTTACGTTGTGACGTTACGTTGTGATGTTACGTTGTGATGTTACGTTGTGATGTTACGTTGTGATGTTACGTTGTGACGTTATTACGTTATTATTTGGAACACAAACCATGATGTTTTTTCGAACCATAACCAAGTAGTTTGGCTTCAAAAACCTAACTAATCGTTTCACAACGTTATTCACGTAGTATTGAGTGTTTCTGCAAGCGTGATACGAGGCTGATATGAAACTTATCTATGAAACAAATTTTTTGTTTAGAAACGTCGGCATCCAACGTATCCGTGGTTGGCAGAAACGGACAATGCCAACATTGTTTTCTGGCGACTGGGTTGTTTGTAATACAGAGACCACGGTTCAATACAATCACACTATATTTGACAAAACTTGACTAGAAAATTACATATTATTATATATATATATATATTATTTCTTTTTAGATTTCAGTGGAAAATGTAAAGAGCATACTGTATTAATAAATAAATCATTAAACTTTATAAAACACCTATAAATACTGATAAAAGAAGATAAAGAATAGTATACATTTGCTTGGATGAACATTCTCCAAACACAAACCTCACTGTCCAAGCAACAACTGTCTGTTGGATTTTGATGCAGAAAGTGATATGTAGGAGTGCAAACAAATCAATTGGAAAGATCCCATTGAGACAAACTGCAATTTGAGATGAAGAGATGTCTGCTCGAGCTGAGTGTGAAAATTTATAGTTGTATGACTTCATGAATGTAGAGAGAGAGAAGCAGAGAGGAGAGGGTCGTGAGGAAAATAAGAGAAACTGGAGTTTCTAGTAAGTTTGGAGTTTGAACTGTCACACTGAGGAGCTGCTTGCTGTCAGTCAGGGAACCTGTCTATTGGGTGCTTGTGGCCAAAAGACAAAGACTGAAAAACCACTCCTGCAGCCAAACTGAGCAGAAATTTCACTTCTTTTTGTGCGTATATGCAACTATTTTTTTGTCTTTCAGTGGGAGAGAACACAGATGATCCCACTTTGAAGTAGACACATAGGCAGGTGATAAGATTAAATTATTACAGATTTATTAGAGACTGCTGTTCGTGTCCCATGTGAAACTAAAAGTCATCATTCACTTACATAGTCATTTTAAACCAAACCATGATGTTTTTTACTAAACCTAGTAATTTTGTTGCCTAAACCTAAAAAATTACTGTTTTTGTTAGGTCTGTTTTGTTTTGTTTTGTTTTAACTTACAACATTAACCATGTGTTTAAAACTGCGACCGTTATCTGGGAGAAAATATGTTTCCCTCGAAACGTAATTGTGAATGCAGTTTAGTTGTATGGGAATGTAATTTTGTAGGAGACACGGTTGGATGATCAGATCTCAAGATGCAGACTTGGCTGCCTCTCAACAATAAGCTCTGTCGGCCTGTCAAAAATTCATCAGCAGGCGTCTAATTAGAGTTTCCTCATTTGGACGAAGAAAATCCATCTGTGAATCTTTTGGCAAGGACATAGCAGTGCTAGTTTTGATAAAGTAGGACACAATAGACACAAACAATGATCCGTACAAACTACTGAATAGTAGCGTCAGACTCGGAAATGAGTTTTAATTATTGACCAGCAAAAATCTTTTCATGCGGGCTAAAAGCTTGGCCTTTTCCTTCAGTTTCAGCTAACAGTTTCCTCCTCTCCATTATGTCCTTATCTCCCCCCACCGAGGTGGCAGAGAAATTAAATTACTTATCTCCAACTTCATTAACTCTCTTATCTTTGCTGAGGCACATATCAAACAGAATTTCTCTTAAACATCTTCCCCTATTCCCAGCCTTTTTTTATGCATAAGATATTTCAGCGAGGCACAAGAGAACCGAGTGTACTAGATGTAGTCTAATGTGGGAAATAATGAAATTCTATTTCATTTGCCTGACAAGTTGAACATGTTTCTGCTTTCAAGTCTGCTGGTTTGGGATCAGCTGTGGTCATATTCTGTGGCTCTACAGATTGAATTGGTATTTAATTTAGGGAATATCACTGAGACCTAAAGAGGTGAATATTCGTATATTATTCAGACATACTGTATATAAATTCAGTTCAGATTTTCACAGTTAAACCCTATAACTCCTGTGTGAGCCAGCAAAGGAATCTCACGAACAGTACAGAGTCTGTTGGGCAAAATCCTGCACTGCCACTTTTGCCATGGAATGAATTAAACTCAATATTATAGACTTCTCTGTGCATTTAATAAGATGCAGTTTAAGTTTTCAAGGACAAACCAAACCTGGATTGGTGAGTGCAGATTTATTCCTTACCTTGCATCCTTTTCAATTTCTTTTTTTAGGAGGTGGGGCAGTATAAAACATGTATTGGGTTTCACTTAATTTAGGAAGTGTATCAACAGTCACATTGGAGGCCAGTCACATTGGTTTAGCTTGATATGAACACACTGTTTGGGCGGCCATGAGGTCAAACTCTGCATATTTTATCAAAATTCCATCAAATGTGGCACATTTCTGTCTTACGAAACACAGGCTGCAGAACATAAAGCAGTTTGCATCAAACTTTGAATAAGAATGTACTATTTAGTAATAGTATATTCACTATGAGTATGAGAAACAATAGCCTTCTCTCCCAACGTGTGAATTTAGCACACTTAAATTGAACAATTGAAAAACTTTAACAATGTTTTCCACATATCTATAATATGAACAAAAACATAATCAAGACAACATCAGTTTTGTTAATGCAAAAATGACAAGGTGTAATTATTAAAATTAATAATAGCTGCTAAAATCCAGTTTCATGGCTGTTGTGTGTGCTGGCTGAGTGATATTGCTTGTAGAATTTTGACATTATTCATTTTATTAATTACACCTGTGTTTTTCCTGCCATATCCCAAACTCAAAACCATCAATATGCGTACTTAAAAGTTTTTGATTTTTGAGTATGCTACTGATGTGCACTATTCTCCCACAATGCAATGCACAAAGGAAATAGAGGTGCTGGTCACAACTGGAAAACAATAAACAAATTGTGGATGAGAGGATCAGAAAACAAAAAATAAACATTTGGAAAAATATTTTGCTCTGTTTAGCGGCTTTCTAAAGTCACAGTTCACCACGCCAACCCATTCTCACTCCCAACTCATCAAATACCGAAACTTGGTCAGTGCCCTTCAGCGTCTGATACCGATGCACCGAGGCACCCATTAGCGTCTGTATGAGACACACCGGGCTTTCAACTAACTCCAATGTAAAGCCACCCTCGTCATTATTAGACGGTTAGAATAACTGATGTAGTATAGAGAGTGAGAAAGTCAGTGTAGGGCAGGTGGGAGGGGAGAAGGAACGGGTCAAACAGACACATGACTTTCACCCAGAAGGCCGCTGTTCATGTCCCGTGTGAAACCATGTCAACGTTGACTTATTTGACCTTGCTTTTGTTATGTAACGAAAATACTTAACTACTGCCACATAACACCATCACTGACATGTCCAAAACTGACGCTATGGGTACCTAGAGCGTCATAGTTTGAAGCACTGTCTCCCAACCTGGTGTTCGGGTCTGCGGTCTCTGAGGTTTTCAAAATTAGATTTGCACATGTATAACTAAAAATAATAATAACACACATACTGGATTATTTATACAAAATTCTGTACATAAAGCTATTTAAAAAAAAATATATATATATAAATATATATATATATATATATATATAATTTTTTGGTTTTTCGTCACTTAGGCCAATCTGTTTAAACACGGTATTTGTGCACAGTTGCAGATAAAGATGAGGCTACACTAATATTATTAGTATTATAGTATTTGTAGAATAGGGGGAGGCTGTATAGGATTGTTTTTGACTCGTGATCCAAACATTTCCAATAACTCCAGAGCGTTGTAAAGTCCAAAACTCAAAATGTATTGAAAAAAGGTAGATGTAATCATTTCCAAAATTCACAAAATGTTTTTATTTTACGGAATATTATGCTTCAATCTATATTTGTTGCCATTTAGCCTTTCAGAAAAAACATTTTCAGTGCGGTGAAAACATTATTTGCTCTCTCACTTGCCGCACGTAAAAGGAGGCCCACACCTGTATTAACGGAACGGTGTTTTCGCTTACTTTGGCTGATCAGGCTAATTCTCAGAATTATGTATGTGTCTCTTATACTCCTCTGTTGGATTTGTTGGACCTGTTGGTGTGGGATAACATACACCTTTATGGCAGACAAATTACTTGTCATAGTATGAAAAAGCACAGGTGTTACTAATGACATTAACAAGGGCGCTGGTCTATTAAAGTGTCTATGGCAATGTGACAGTGAGCCAGCATGCACACTGTCAGGATCATGAAACTGAAGCAGCTAAATGGAATTCAGCCATCACTAATTTAATTATTTACACCTGACATGCTTTCTGTCTTCTGTGTGTTCAGGTGTATTCAGTTTAGTAATATCAGCTCCAACTTCAGCCAATCAGAGGCTTAATGAGCCAGAATAAGTGAAAACACCTGTGTGAGTGAGCATGACCTTTCAGGAGGTGGTTCTCTGGGGGGATTTCTCCTTTGTCAAACATTTTTTGTAGATATAAGAAAAGTCAAGTCTATTAAAAAAACATACAGTATATCCAAAGCAATGCAGTTACCCTTACGCTAACAATAGTACTTCAGCCAGTAAGACTACTGTACTGTATGTTCATACAAAGCCAATAGTAAAATATGCAATGCGTCATTTCAGTTAATTGCTGTTTCATCAGTGACTAAAATTAGCTTTGCCAGTGTTTTTTCCTCAAATTGCAAAACTCAGACACAACAAATAAGAGAATTTAAAGTTATAAAAATAACAGTTCCACAAAGGAAGGTTCAGCAAGACTGTTTCTATGGAAACGGTCCAGCAGGCATTATGGTAATGTGGCTGCTGTTCAGAGGGAAAAGAAAACTTCAAAAATGATTTTCCTTGAAATGACTGCATATGGCAGATCAATTTAATTCAACAAAAACATTCACGTCTAAGTGAGAATCAAGAAGAAGGAGGAACAGAGGAACACAGCCAATTTGTTCTACACAAGTCATCATCTTTTATAACATATCTGCTGACGTTAAAACAGTCCCGTACGGAGTCTGAAGGTCTCCCGTGTCACGACTTCACTCTCCATGGACGACTTGTGGAGGCTGTTCACGACTCGTGCTGGTCTCTACTTCATTACATTTTAGTCTACCGAAACTCTCTGATTGAGTAGAATTACTTTTTTTTGGCTCAGCGTGTCTTGCAAAGCACTGAGGGATCATTTTAACAAAGGGTTTCTATCCTGGATGTTATGAACAGTGTGAACCAAATCATATTAACAATGTCATTAAGGAACTACTCTTCTCTAATTATAAAGCAAAGAATCTCTGTCCGTCTGTGAGTTTGTCCTTCATATATCTCGAGAACCGTTCATCCGATCTACTTCACACTTGGCGGGTGTATTGCTGAGGACTCAAGGGAGTGCTTTGTGTTTGGATATGCTACTGGTTTAATATTAATAAACATTGAATAAACAAATGATAGTTCTCGATGCAGCAGCGGGGGCGGGGCCTCAGGGCTCTGCGGACTGAGTCGAGCATGTCGTCTGCAGTGTCTGCCTTTACAGGCCACGGCTCATTGATGCGTTTTTCACCCCTCTTTATATTTCCTGGTTCACAATTATTTGAATTTCACAAAAATTGATTATGTGGGATATACACAAATTACAATGTATATCCCAGTCATTGGTATAGCTACGAGCAGTGTATGAGTACAGCCTGCCTACAGGAACAGTGTCACAGCACTCTGTCATTGTAACCCAAATTGTGTAAATTTGCCATAATAACTTATAACGTTACTGCCAGCAAAATACCTCCACTAATTGAATCCATGCTCTACTCTACAAGCGATATGGCTATTTGGAAATTAATATATCCACTAAGTTTATTTCACTGATGTTTCTGACGGCAAGTAGCTGGACATGGTTGTGTTTTTTCTTGCGAACCACAGTTTATTCCACCGGTAATACTTAATACTTTTCATTGGGTACATTGTAAATATTGCAAACACAATGGATATTAATGTGCAAGGTTCTCCAATCATTTACATAAGCTTTTGTCAGAAAAAAAACAAATGGCCTGGCTTTCTTCAAGATCTAATTACTGCTATATGCAGTTAAACAACTCATGCTGTATATAACGCATATAAACCAGAATAAATGCATCACATCAGTCTTAACCTGTCTTCATGGCCTACATCCCAACATGTCCCTGATTTACTACTCTACTTCCTCTTTGGAAATCTAGAGAAATGTGAGCCTCCCTGCAGGACAGACTTCACTCTCACTGTCAGGAACTTGGCTGTTACCTTGCTTAGTGTAACACAGGTTTAAAAGAGTAACATGCTTATGTTAAATTCACTGTAGGTTACCAACAGATTCCTTGTCTTTTGTTTCCTTTCCACGATTCTGTTTAATGTGATCCGTACTCCTTGGCCTGCTACTGCTGCATATCCATGTGTGCATATCATAAACACACACACAAACGTGTACATGCATACATGAGCTGTGGCTTCAGATCTCAAATTAATAGTTGTTCTCTCTTGATTTAATTTTATTTCCATTTATTTATTCCCAAAAAGCGTGGGAAATTTGCTCTTTAAAACCCTGAGCACATCTGATTTGACAATTGATAAATTTTTATGTTTGAGCATGTTTGCACTTGACAATGTTTCTTCAAATGAGTGATTAGGTATACATTTGTGTACAAACAATGTAGCCATGACATGAAAGTGGGATGTACATAATCAGCTTTTTCTTGAAGAATCTACATCGCAAATTATAACGTATTATGTATCTTATCCTAAATAAAGCAATTCACATACTGTATCAATAAAAATATCCCTCAATAATCCGGTCGTACACGTCGTCTCTCAACTCCAACTCCTGTCTCGCATCTCAAGCTGCTACTCAGACTGTAAACAATGAGCAGCGCACGGAAAAGGAAGTCTTGGCCCAGATATCCGCTGGCTACACCAGAACCCCAGAAATATAGCTCCTTATCCCCAGAGGCTTATGTCATCCAGCCTGTTTGCATGAAAAGGCGTATAAATGCCACGATAATGCGCAAGGCGTTTAGCGTGCAATAAGTATGCCTTTCTTGATTTCTTCATGTCCTTTGTACGCAATGTATCCTGTACTGACTGCAATGTAAACGCATCCGCGTATAAATCCTATGGTAAGAGTTAATGACGTAGCATAAGAAGCGAGAAAGACCACTTATGGTGGTCGGGTTGGGGAGGTGGCTGGGCCCAACAGCCACCGGGACTTTTACTCGTGTTTGAGACCGTTGTTGACTGGTGTTTTGTTTTGTAAGTTAGGGTAGTAACGTTTGTCACGTAACAATTGTCACTTGTTTTTTGTTGATGTTTGTGATGTATTTTCTGTACATGTTTTACTTACTTTACTTACTTATTTTAAGCCCAACCATGACATTTTCCTCTTACCCTAACTGAGTGGTTTTCTTGCCTGAACCTAAATGTCCGTGTAATGTTGTGGTATTTATACTCCATCCCGTGAGACTGCGTTGCTGTCGTCAGACCAATAGCAGATGGGATCTAAGACTGATTTGATCATAAATGTAGTTATAGAGATATTATGGTTAGTTATGTCTTTCTAGCCAAACAGCCTCTGTAGTGCTAACGTAGCAGCTAGTTGGTAATGCTAACAAGCTGCGGCTGTGACTCGGGAGGGTGTGTGGGTGGGACCTCGATACCACGGCTCCGACCCCCCGATCACTACTGCACAGACTCTGGCTCCAAATGACATCAAAATCTCAAGATGGCCGCTCTTGTATCTGGGATATTTTGGCTTCACTTCTGAACAGTGGGAGGAAGTGGAGACACGTTGTCCATCTATATATACAGTCTATGGGTTTTCCCTACAGTATGTAATGCAGCAGCATTACATCAGTTCTTCAACCAGCTAACCTTCACATGTCTTTCATGCTCTACCTTAAGTAGTTTGATATCCCGTCTATTTTTCCCAGTTACTTTGTGCTGTAGCGGGTTGTAATGAAACTAGGACATTAGATACATAGGTTCCTGTGGTTCTGACACATAAAGTCATTTTCATGTTTGCTAATTCAGTATGTAATCCCACTTTATGACCTTCATATTTATAGGGGTATAGCAGTCTGCATCTCTGCGACAGAGAAAGAAAGCCTTTGGCCTACTGATAAAACTGACTGCTACTTTCAGTGTAATGCAGATGCTGAAATAAACCTCAGGTATTCCCAAGCGCACATATCTGTTTCCCACTGACCTTGCACATTAAATTAATTTGATTGTCAGTTCATATTTTTCAGAGAGCACAGTTATTAAGTGCCTCCATTCTGATTTGTTGAATTATGCTAAAATAGCATTTCTGCTGGCAACTTGATAGATGATTTAAATCGCATCCACCACTCTGCATTTTCACGGAGCTCGAATGCATTCCCCGATAATAAGATTTATTTAAATCAATTTCATGTTTATTTCTCTTGAGGTTTACTGTTTTGTTTGTCTAATAAATCCACTCCTACAACCTCTTACATGCACTCGCAGGAGAGGATTATCGCTTGAAAGTGGGACTTCCTGAGATTATAGAAGAGAGGGAGATGGTCATAAAATCAGAACAAATAATGCTGTCAATGTTTTTGATGGAAACAAACCTAGACTTTTATAAACCTATCTATCTATCTATCTATCTATCTATCTATCTATCTATCTATCTATCTATCTATCTATCTATCTATCCATCTATCTATCCATCTATCTATCTATCTATCTATCTATCTATCTATCTATCTATCTATCTATCTACACAGCTATGCAGCGGGCTAAACACTCATCCAATAAAGCTTAAAGATAACAAATTAAGTGACAATGATTATAAATCAGAAAATGAGATACCATAGGCTCCTTGGATCAAATCGTTGAATAGTCAGCCAGTTCGCACGAAAGGCGTATGAATGACACAATAATGCGCAAGGCATCAAGCATGCAATACGAACGTCTTTCTTGCTTATGTCATTTGTACACCATGTAGTCTGTCCTGAGTCCAATGTAAACACATCTGCATAAATATGCTACGCTCAGAGCTAGTGACATAGAATAAAAAAGCAAGAAAGACCGCTTATGGTGGGTGAGTGTGGGTCCAACAAACACATGACTTTTAACCAGGAGACCGGTGTTCGAGGCTGGTGTTTTGACTAGCAAGTTACGTTAATGACATTTGTCATGTATTTAGTAACGTTTGTGACGTGTTATGTTTTCCGTAGTTGGTTACGTTGTTTCTGTACTTATTTTTCTTATTTTATGTACTTATTTTAAGCCCAACCATGACGTTTTTCCTAAACCTAAGTGAGTGGTTTTGTTGCCTCAACCTAACTGCGGACGTTACCATAGTTTTGTTGCGTGGGGTACAAATGACACAAAAAGCGGCGTACAAATGACATGCAAAGAAGGCTAAAATGCGTCCACATGACTTACAGAATGTCCACGGAATCTCGTGCTATCTATACGCCTTCCCGTGACACCGGGTTGGAATAGTCGATTATTCGGGGTCACCCCTACAAGACATTGTGGCATTGTCGTTTCTATGTGTTTCTGTTTTTTCCTCCGGTCTGTATTTCTACCCACTGCAGCTTTAACTCAAGTTAACATATCAAGAAAGATGCAAACATATCATGCAAATTGTTAGTAGTATTACTATATATACTTTAGACTATAAATAGTATTTATATATGCAAAGACAGTGACACTGCTTACCTTGAATCTTTGAATTTAAACAATAAATCATATTGTATTGGCATATATAGATAATAGTTTGCCAGTCACCCCATATGTTGAAGTGACATTTCCTTGAAAGTCAAAAAAGCCTTTTAGCCCTGGAAAGTCTAGGGGTAAAGACTGAAAATTATGTGCAGGGAACTGATAAGAAATCCGACAAGACTTGTTCAAATTGAATTATCCTGCAGAGAAATTGTTGATAAATTCCACACTTTTGTTCAGATAACAAGGCCAACAGAAATCCTACACTTTTAATATGACAAGCATGGAGAGAGTTCTCAGAACAGCTACAGAGAGAGACAAAAAAATACCACAGCCTGTACTTCATCAGTGTGGCAGGTCGAGAACTGGAGGGAGGCGGTGAGTTACAAGTTCACAGGCGCTAATGCTGCGTTCATGTCATATTGGATTTTCTGTGCTGACTGTGAAAAGGTGGTAATTAGAAGATAATATTTGGAATGGAATTCTTTGGGGCCTAAAATATTTCTTCTAGTTACAAATTATAGACGCAAGTCAACACAAGCATCAGACAGTACAACCCTGTCTCCTAAAAAAATTACGTTCCCACATAATTAAACAGCATTCTCAATTACGTTTTGAGGGAAATATATTTTCTCCCAGATTACGGTCACAGTTTCACAAGGTGACAGTTTTAAACATATGGTTAACGTTGTTAATTGAAACAAAATAAACAAAAAATGCTACAAACATCATGGTTTGGCTTAAAGGGGACCTATTATGTTTTTGTGCTTTTCCTCTTTCCTTAAGTGTGTTATATAGTTTTTTGTGCATGTAAAAGGTCTGCAAAGTTACAAAGCCCAAAGTCCACTCCAAAGGGAGTTACTCTCTCCCACAGAAACACTGCTCCTGAACTGCTTGAAACGCCTTGATGGAAGTCCTGCCTTTCCTTCCGTAACGTGGTGATGTCATCAAGTTACACATTTGCATAATAACGGCCTAGTGGCTAGTTTGGCATGCCCTCAAACAAAGCTAGTTAGAGCGGAGCTGGACCAGAGTCTGAAGAGTTTGGTTCGGACGACCAATCACAACAGTGGGCCAGCTGAACAATCAGAGCAGACTGGGCTTTTCAGGAGGGCGGGGGGGGAGCTCAAACAGCGTTTCAGACAAAGAGTGAAAAGAGGTGCTGTAGCACAGCTGGTATGAGAAATGTAAAACAAACGTAACAACAGCGACAAAATACATTTCCCTCCAATTCACTATGAAGTTTCGTTGTATGGGAATGTAATTTTTAGGAGACAGGGCTGGACATAAAAGAAAGTTTACCAACTAACAGTCCAAGGTAATACTTTAGATAGGCCCATCTATAGGTTTTTATAGGTTTTTGAAAGCATAATGACTTTATTTGAGTGTGTAGCAGACATAATGAAATGTAGTCATTAAAAGTTTTAAATTAAAACCCATTCAGATGGGATTAATATTACAAAGGGAGTTGGGAATTATATATTCACTCTGCTACTGGACGGCATGTTAACCATTACAGGATATGGTCTATAACAGACATGGACATTCCACTGGACAAATCCTTCACACGGGGCGTTTGAGAAGGTGAGGCAAAGATACTGAGGTGAATTTGAACCAAATATCATACTCCTTTTGGGAGTCACAACTCTGTCAGATCGTGTCCATAAATCGAAGAAAACAGTCAATTCAGAACTGGCCTGAAAATCATCACATTTTTCAAGTTTTTTTCTTGTTTCTTACTGGGTTATGTTCACAGTATTTTTCTCCAGTCTTTTTTTTAGAAGTGACTGATGCCTGTTGTAGTAAATCTGATTGGATTGAGCTCAGAGATACAGTCCATATGCAGTCCACAGGTAGGCTACAAAGTATTAAATGTGAACCTTTCAACGAGTTAAACACATGGATGCTTCCAAGTAGCAGCAAGGAGATGTCATCCCTTTCTTTGAGGTCCTTTGATATGATGTGAACATGGCATAAGCACACAGAAGATACACTACGCTATTACCCACAGGCAGTGTTGTGACTAAGCAGCATGCATTTCCATACAGATTGCATTTGTTTCCGCTCAGCTGCCGCGGAGTAATGAGCAGCTCTGGTATGTAGAAGATAACAGGATGGAGCTCATCTCCACGTACCTGAACACAGTCTTGAGCAATCTTACATCACGTCTCTCTAATACAAGATACATTTGACAACCTAAAGAAGCTATCTTCCTGTGTTCGTGAGCAGCTGGCATCACACGTGTGAGTCTGAGATTCAAACTGCTGAAGCAACACGTTCTCACTCCCAACTCATGAAATATGGCAGCTTGGTCAGCAGGCCTACACTTCAAACTATTACGCTCTACATACCACTCTGGCGTCAGTTTTGCACGTGTCAATTTCCGTTTGTTACATGCACACACTGTCTTTTCAAAATAAACTTCTGTCTTTACAGGAAACAACGTGGTTATGTTTAGGTAACAAAACTACTTGGTTAGGTTTAGGAAAAGATCGTGGTTTGGGTTAAAATAGGTCAGTTTGTTATGTAGTTAATAGGCTACATTACGTACACAATGCAAGTTCATCACCTTACGTAACATTATGTAACTTAAATGTTGACTTAAAATACATCAACCTCAACTTAAAATATGTAAACGTTGACTTTTGGTTTCACATGGGACATTGTTACGGGTCCTGTCATATTAAATATATCAGAGTGGTAGATCTTTTCTGCTGGTAACAATCTTTGCAGGTTTCCAAGGTGATGGGGTTGGCCCGCCTCCCTCTCTCCGTGTGTGACGTCACCGCTGTGTCCGCCACTCCCCGGCCGGGGCGGAAACCGGCCGAATCGGTTAAAAGAGGCGGCGATGAACGACACGGGGTGGCTGTGATTATGATTGATCAGTCCACCTCGTTGCTTCTGTGTGTGTGTTAGAAAGGAGTATCTGTGATTCGGTTGGAACTGGGCTAGAGAGATATTGTATTTTGTGATACATAGATTTGTAAGTGGTTAGTCTGGTGTTGTATTTATTTACCCTAGGTTAAGAGTTGGCTGCCACTCTGTGTTTTGGTTTGTTAGATTAGAGTAGTTTAAGTTGTTTGCCAGCTCAGCTGTGATTTTGATTTATAGTTAACCAATGTTTTGTTTTACTAAGTTATTGATTTCGGCGCCATAAGAAGCCTGTTCCTCAGTTACATTCTATATCAACACCTCTGTGTTCGCTTTTGTTTGCTGCAACTTTGTGTGGTTAATAGCCAGCAGCTTGTGTTAATCTTGTGATTGTTCATAATACCAATAAACGGCTACTTTACGCCTGATACCAACGGCTCATGTTGCTTCCCTTACCCCTAGACCAAACTGGGACGTAACAGACATGAACACCACTCTCCTGTGTTTTACTAGTTGGTATTGTGTTTAACCTGTTTTTTGCTGTCTTTATCTGATTCCCTGGGTTTAAATTGTGTTTAAATTTTAAACTCTATTTTAATTTTGTTTTAGTCCCACATCTACACACATTTCTGCTTGCATGATTATGCATATATTTCTATGTTTTGTGAAGCACTTTGGTGCAAAACCTGCTTGCTTTTTAAAGTGCTATAAAAAATGAAATAAACTTGAAACTTGCTTAGGTTTAGGAAAAGATTATGGTTTGGGTTCAAATATTATGCCGAAGTGGGTGAGAAGTGGCTAACTGGAGCTCTGTTTAAAGCAGACTTCTGTTGAATTGTTCTGCCTATAGTGATTTGTTCCATCATGTTCTGACAATTTGACAATCTTGCAATGTCTATTCCTTTATTGGTGAATACTTGTGTTATCAATCAATGAATTTTACTGTCCCTAGTGGAATGTTGAAATGATAACATGCTTAATATTACAAAATAAATATTCTTAGCATGTTAGCATGCTAATGTTAGCATTAAATTCAAAGTATAGCTTAGCCCAAGTACAGCCTAGCCCGATGTGGCTGATTTGTTTTAGTCAACAACATGACCTACCTTTTGCCGCCACCTTCAGGCCAAATTTGACATGTCTTTACCCAGTTTGTGGTAACACTGGTCATACAAGATTGTTAGCATTTCTCATTGAAAGCTTTGGGATTTCTATTCATATCTCAAAATCCTACAAGATTGTCTGTCAATCAGAATCAAGTTTGATTCTAATTTGATATATGAATTTATTCTGTTCAATCTTGTACTTTTGTCAAGTAAAGAACTACTTGGTTAAGGTTATGCAGTCATCCATCCATCCACCACAACCAGTGGGCTACCTCTGGGTCTGAGAAGTGAAGCCAACGCAGACATGCCTTGCATTCTTTCTAATAGACAGCAGGGGGCGACTCCTCTGAAGTAAAAAAAAACTAAATTTCCATTTGTTAGTAGTTGCTGAAGAAAAACACATAATTTATAGGGTGAAACTTTTTGAGTCAGTGAGCATTGTTAAAGTGCATCCTACTTTCTTAGAATGCCCTTGAAATCTTTCTCTAACCTGATTATCTTCAAGTGTGTTCATATCAAAAGGAAACATTTATTTGTTGTATGTCTATCTATCTATCTATGCAAGCAGACAAGTCTGAAGTCTCTACAAACTTAAGACACAGACTAGTGAAGAAACAGAGATCTGAGGAATTTTATAACAATTTCTGGAATAGTATATGCTACACTGCCTTTCATGGATGACTCACAGTTTTAATACCCAATTCTGCCACTCTCTTTTTCTCCTTAGGCATCTCAACTAATCTACCCTCTCCATGCAGCTACTCCAATTTAGTTTACGCCATTGCAGTGATACAGATAACTAAGACTCATTCTCCCTATCCAAGTTTTTAAAAGGCACATCAGTCCCTGACCTGTAAAAAAAACTGGATAAGTGATCCATAATAAGAACTGATCTCTGTTGTGATGGTTCATTTCCCTACTTCTCTTCCACACATTAATTCTAATTATGGCCAAGCTGTTTCACCTTCTCCTCTATGAGGATTTTCGGTGTCAGACTTCCTGTCGGAGCTGCCTCCCCATGATAAAACAGGGAGAGGAGCCAACATTCCTCACTGCCAGAGAGGCAGCAGATTTATCAGATGACACATGCTGAGCCAAACATCTGCAAACACGCTGCCAAGTTCGCACTAACAAGTACTTGTTGACACGTAAGCTTAGCTATATCACAGCATTTAGAGCTTTAGTGCTATGACACAGTATGTGACACTCCATATAATCAATGTCCTTTGTATCGATTCCTGCAAAAAATACACACAATTGGCAAAATTTATGGAAGCTGGCTTACAAAAGTGATTTCTCTATGTTAACACCAGACCATTTAAATGCAGCATACAGACGATTATTTAAAATTTTGGGTTTGGAGTCTGCTGGTTCTTGAGCTGCAAAAGCCAGGGAGGCTTTAGCACTATGCCCAACTTTGGCTAAGGGCATTATGAACATAGCTTGACTGTACTGGAATGAGCCTCTGAGGGGGTTACATGAGGCTAGACAGTTAGTAATTTAGTTAATCTGGACAGCATGTTAATTCTACAACATCTGTCCCAATTTAAAGAAAATAAGCATTTCCTGCATCTGGAGCAAACTGACCTTTTGCTTGAACCCGAGGAGAGGATTTAAAAGCAGAAATTTGTCTCACAGTAATAGCTCTGTTTTAATTTTATGAGCCAGATGTTGTTTTGGTATGTTGTATTGCGACCTGATTGCCTCCTTTTTGTAATGATACCAATATCATTATCATTGTAAACAACATGATTTTCTGTTACTTTTTTGAAAGGTCACTCTTTCAGCTGACCAGCAAAACATTTGTTGGTGTGCTTGTGTTGTGTTTGCATCTGATTTTATTTCCCCCAAGAGTCAAAATAAATCAACTGATGCAGCTTAAAGCATAAATCCAAAAGGTACATTGTCTGCCCTTAGGGTATGGGGTGGTGCTACGGTGACCAAACGTCCTAGTCTGTCCGGGTTTCTAGAGTCCCCACAAATGTCTGTAAAACTCTAAAATGTTACGGTTTTCAACATTCACTAGCAAATTATCCAGTTTTCACCACAATTGAAATAATTATAATATACTTGTATTCAGCGCTTGCATGTACGGGATAATCTACAGGTCATTTTTGTGCTTGTGCACACTGACAAATACCTTGTGTTTAGTTTTAAAAAGGTATCTGACAATCATGTTATATTAGACCAATGCAATCCTTTTGTTTACTAGTGTTATTATACAGTTTTAAAATTATGTTTGGTAGATTTTGGTAGACAAAGCATAGTTTTCTGTCTACTGAGGCGCCGTCCATGGTGCTGAAATAATTGCTCCCCATCTTGATGAAAACACCTATGGTGCATGCGTACATACATACAGTACATGTGCACGTACATGAACGTGTGGTACATGCAAGGGTCCCGGTTTGGGAGTATGAAAATATGGTCACTCTACATGGTGTATGTTAATATTTGAGATCTTTTGCATATTCTATGCATACTGGAGAAGAACAGTTGTTTCCAGAAAAGATATTCTGGACTTTCCTCCCAGACTATTTAAATTTACCTGGTTATGGAACAGTCTCAATTTAATACTAATGCCTCTATATGACCTAGCCTACTGTACATAAGCAACCAAGACCATTAGTGAGAAGATTGGCTATTTCTATATAGTTATTCTTAATGCCAGTCACCGGGCCAGATTTCTCACAAAATCAGACGTAACGACTAACGGCACGCAGCCCAGAAGAGTCTATTTTGACTCTATGTTGATTTTCAAGGGCAAAGTTTTGCAGCGAGTAGTACGTTAGCCAGTTAAAAGGAAGCAGGAGGAGATTTTTCTTAAGAGAATTTAATTTGTTTTACGTTATATTTTGTGGTTATGGCTGATAACTGACAGTGAAAGAGCACGGGCGAAAACAAGAGTCAACGTTGATCGGTCATTCAACAGATGGAGATCCTGAATTGGCCCTCTTACGTCAATTTTATTTATGAATTACACTGAAAGACGTGGTTTTACATCAATATATGAATTTACGTCGGTGGCTAAAACAAAGCTAGCTAACACTTTGGCTAACGTTAGTTGAATGTACCTAACGTTAGTTGCATTTGTCGAGCAAAGCAAACACCGCAAAGCTTTCCGTGATTATGAGCATGATGACCTTTGCCCTTCCAGTATGTGTAGCAAGTTTTGATTGCCAAGACTGACTTTAGGTAACGTAAGCATTGCGAGGCTAGGCGTTAGGTAACATTAGCTTGATCTTACAAAGCCACAGATACATTATCTCATCTCTGTCTTGCAAACAATTATTTAAAAATGAAATATAGTATTAAAAAGAAGTTGCGTCAATTTCTTTCACTCACTTCTGAATGCACATGCAGATCAAGGTCTCTACGACACAAAGCGGTGGTGCTCATGGGAAATACAGTCTTCATTCGCTCGTTTTGTCCACAAAATTAACACAAAATGAAGGTTCCTTGTAGTTGCTTTAACTGTCTGCTGCTTGAAAGTTAAATGAGAGGAGCTGATGTCACAGGCAATTATTGAAGCTCCCAAACTCATTTTCATGATTACATGTGGTAGCATGTATAACGTCTCCTATGCATGCCAATTGTGAACATTAATTTAATTTCCTGTACACACATCGCTCACCTTATCTCAAGAGTTAATTAAACACCATCCAGCTAACTCGTAGTCTCAGAAAATAAGCCTGCAGTAAAACATGTATGAGTTGGCTTTTATCAAAAACAAGTCAAAGAGTAATTAGAACTCCTTCCTATGATATACTGGGGACTTACTGTGGGGTTTTACTATGGGTATGCACCGTTCCTCCCCTATTCCAGTTCCAAATTTGAGATCACATCACAGTGTGGCAGCGAAGTAAATTGAGTTTTTCCAACAGGAGTGCTTGTTTTCCATCTTTGCAGGTTGAACTTTGACTCCAACACCCCCCAGTAGGTGAAATTGAATTGTTACTCTCTGTTTTTCTCGGCACACAATCTCCTGCCTGCATGTTATAATTTGCAAAAGCTTTCACTCACCTTCCACAGGGGTCAAAGAGTCATTTTCTTCTCTAAGGAATCTAGTTTCCTAGATTACTATTTTTGTGCTAACAAACAATTCCAGTCACCATTCCACACATGAAAAGAGTGTCTGTTTCACTCTCCATTTTCTACACCACTCGAAATTATATCGTGGACCACACTTTCTCTGTAAAATCATCAACAGTACCGGCACAGCGGTGATATTATGAGCATTTCTTATTTGACCTTCCAAAGTCACACTTAATTGAGAGACCTGTATTTAACTAATGCGTAAATTATCAACTCCAGCTCTTCAATGATATTTTAAGGCACTAATTAAAATCCCTGCACTATGCATAATAATCACAAAGCTGTCTTTACCCTTTGGTTCAGGCATCAACACATCTACAAATTGCACTTGACTTCCTCATGTAATAATTACACCTCTTAGAAAAATGAATAGCACTCTGGAAATTAGATTGGCATTCCTATATTCACCTCTTGTATTTCAGAAGTGTTGTTGAAACCTCAGCCATTAGTCTTTAGTGTTTTTTTCTGGTAAATCTGGAGATATGTAAATGACTAATGGGCACAGATCCACGACCGGGAAATTACCAACCCGTTCTCATTCCCAACTCGGAAAAAACTGCCAATTGGGCAGTGCCCCTCAGAATCGGAAACCAATGCACGGAGGCACCCTTTAGCGACAGTATGTTACATACTGTCAACGCAACTGTGGCGTTATTCGACAGTGGAGCAAGTGACGTAGTATTAATAGTGTGAGAGTCCATTTACAGAATTTACAACGTTAACCACGTGTTTAAAACTGTGACCGTAATCCAGGGGGAAATACATTTCCCACGAAGCGCAATTGAGAATGCAGTTTAGTTGTTTGGAACGTCATTTTGTAGGAGACAGTGTTGGACTGAGAGGATTCATTTAATCAAATTGTTTCACTTAAAAAGACTAAAGAACTCAGTTCATCCAATGCAGTAATGTTGAGCTCATGATCACATTTTGTCTTCAGTGTTGCGTGAAGTGTTTGTGTAAGTGTATTGTAATCTGCTGTTTAAATCAAATTTTCATCCAACTTCGCATTAAACTGACACATTCATGTTAAACAAGATCATAATAAAATGTCACTTAACTCAAAGGTCTCCACCGGTCTTTGATTACTGTGCGTAATTTTTTGCATTAAATGTACAGTGTGTGGGATTTGTGGCCCTCCGCTCATTCCTCCCTTTCCAAGACTGAGCGTGACGTGACCCGCTGAGTGCATATCTATGGTAACGCCGTTCGCCTCGCTCAGAGGTCATCCTTACCATAATAACACTACTTAAGAGAACTACGGTGGCCTTCAGGTAACTTAAAAACACGAAAGGCTGTCTCTAGAGCCAGTGTTTTGTTTGTCGATTTTGGGCTACTGTAGAAACATGGACTCTGTGAAGAGGACCCGCTCCACAAAAGCACAATTCTTAGTTTCAGGTGATTAAACACTAATGAAAACATAGTTGTGAATATTATATTCCATTTCCGCCAACAGATCCCCCGAAATGTTATACACTGTTCCTTTAATCCTTTCTCTGTGTGAAAGGAAAATTATGTTTTAACAGGCACTATATAATTGATGCTGATGTGCGAAACCACTTAAAAAGTGATGATGCGCCACCATCATCATAATTACCTTGGAATTCCACTGGGAAGAGAGGCCGGAGTAAAAAGAGTCAACTCACTTTTAATGTGGTGTCTCATTACTTTTGTTTTTGACGCTTTCTTATTAATGTCACGACACAGTGAAAAATAAATAGGTGTTACTTTTAATATGTTCCGATAAACAGGCTGTTTTAAGCAGGCACCCTTGGGATGCTACATTCTCCAGTTTCATAAAGCCTCAAGATTAATCCAAGTCATGTTTCAGTGGTGCACTGGAAGAAACAAAACACCAGAAACAACACTTAGAATAATCACTTCATTTAATGGAATGCATTGTTTATAAGTGGTGTACATTTATCCAGAAATTAATAAAAAAATGGCACTATAAACATTTTAGAAACCAGTGAAAAAATTGTTCTGGTAACACATTTATAATACAACTGCTAACACTGATAATAATGCACTTTAATGCAATGTTTATCTTAGTTTGTTAATACAGCTTAGGTCTTTTATTGTGTAGTTTTTAATTGTAAGAATTTGTATTTCTTTCTTTTTCTCTTTCTTAGATTCATATGTACACTGTCTTTTTACAGCTGAAACTCTTAAGGTACTGTCTGTCTCAATCAACTGGAAGGAAAATATGTTTGAGGAGTGACTGAAATATAGAAACTAATAATTTTTTTTTCACCTCCAAAGACCTACTATGCCTTTTGTAGACATACCGAATATATATCTCAGAATGTGAAAAGAAAAAAGAAACCATATGAAAACCAAACAAATGACTGAACTCTCTTTGTAGAGAAAAAATATTTGTATATATTTGGTGTCATTAGGAATACTCAGGAATACTAACTGATACTTATTGTACAAAGTATACATTTTCACTAATATTTTGTAAGACATTTACTAGTAATGGTTACTTATTTTTTTGTCATATTAAACATCAAACAACGAGTGTCAAAAAAGCCTAAGAGTAGAACGGCACGGAAGAAAGTTAAGTGTATGTTTATGGGGTCTATTTAATTGTGCCGACATCAATCAAAACTATGGTAACATACGCAGGTCGAGGTAACAAAACCACTCACTTAGGTTTAGGAAAAACATCTAATCATTGTTGGGCTTAAAATAAGTACGTAAACTGGGTCAAATATGTGCGGAAACAATGTAACATAACTACGGAAAACATATCACAAACGTCAGTAACAAACATGTGAGAAACGTCACTAACTTAATTTATTAAACAACACCAGTCTCGAACACCGGTCTCCTGGTTGAAAGTCCTGTGTTTGTTGGACCCATCAGCCCACCATAAGCGGTCTTTCTCGCTTTTATTTTACGTCATTACCTCTGATCGTAGCATATTCACATGTTGCGTTTATATTGCAGTACACTCTACATGGCGTACAAATGGCACACCAAATGCAAGAAAGGCGTTCTTATTGCACACTAAATGACTTGTGCATTACCGTGGCATTCATATGCCTTTGGGTGCGAACGGGCTGTCTGGTGATATCAGCAAATCTGCAGAATAAGAGGAAATCCATATCAGGAAGCCTTCAGAGCTGGGAAGATACAGCACAACAAATCCATCATGGCAGCCAGATACACCAAAGGCTGCCATCCACCTGATCTGTATCAGGGTGCTGAGGTGGGGGCTCGTAAGGGGCTAACTGACAGTGAAGCTCATTAGAGACGGAAATAAAATGTGCTTTATGTTTCTTTTATTGAGCCTCCTACTTAGCTTTTATCATTTACTGTTGAGGCTGATGATGCTGGTTATCAATTAATTGATGTATGGATTCAAATTCAATCAAGGAAACCTGAATCTTCCACGTGAAAGACTTGTAAGTGTGCAAGCATCTACACAAGTGCTTCTAAAGTATCTTATCTGTGGATTACTTCTCTATACTTTGAACTGCTGCAGTGTATTTCCAATGTGTCCAAGAGTATATTAGCACTCAGTTCCAATTACCAGCACTCTAATGGATGTTGACACTGAATCTACTCCACTTGCAAATCCAGGAAGTTCACTCCTTCAGATGAGCGGGGACGTCTCGTCAGCAGCTGCAGCAGATGCTTTTGAGATTCAGTGTGACAACACCAAACCAGATGGCCTGTAGCGTCTGACCCACATCTCAGGAACTACGAGGAGATGGTTAGAGGCTCGAAGTCGTGACAGAACTTGCAAGGACCCATTCAGACTCAAAGCAAGCAGCACAGCAGGCTCACCAACAGCACTGACTTTATTGCCTTTCCAATTACCTGCCTGGTACTAGAAGTGCAATTGGACATTTAGTCCTTGATTGAGCAAGAGTATTGTCTTAGCTTGTCCAATCTAGTCGGAAAAAGTTTTCTCAGAAAGAAGGTGAACACTGAGAATACTTACAATGCATATGGCAAAAAGGTTTTATAAAGCATAAAGCAAGTAAAAATAACAACTGACATATACAGTTTCCTTTGTTTTGTTCTTGCAAAGCGAAGTAGACTTTAATTTGATATTTGTTGTTTGGCTTGACACCAGTATGACCCCTCTCGTCACAATGTTGTTTGCTTATACAAAGAGCCGAGGGCCTCGAAACACACAACAGCGTATTGAAGCATCTCAGTCCACGCTGCATGCAACTGAATATTTAATAGAAATATGGATTTTAAGATACAGACCTTATAGTGTCAAAGCTGGGATGTAACTGCTTGCCAACACACTCAAAATAATAATATATTAATATCACAGTAAAGTGTGTTAGGTATTTCCGAATACTAGTTTGTGTCAGGTGATTGACATGCACTTTATACCCTCAAGCAAAATAAAATATGGGTAAATTATTAGCTTGTAGAGCAATCTGGTCTTATGGGAAGGCGTATATAAGGCACGACATTACACATTTCTGAGTGTCATGGGGACACATTTTAACCTTTTTGCGTGTCATTTCTATGCCACTTTTCTTGTCTCATTTGTACGCCATGCAACAAAACTATGGTAATGTCAGCAGTTAGGTCGAGGTAAAAAAAACACTGACAAAACAACAAAAAAGTGACAAACGTCACAAAACAACACGTGACAAACGTCACTGACGTAACTTACAAAACAAAACACTGGTCCATAACACCGCTTTCCCAGTTAAAAGTCCTGTGTTTGTTGGACCCATCCACCTCCACAACCACCCACCCTAAGCGGTCTTTCTCTTAGCATATTTACGCAGATACAGATTGGACTTAGTACAGACCACATGGCGTACAAATGACTTGCCAAAAGCAACAAAGGTGTTCGTATTGCATGCTAAATACTTTTTACATTATTGTGGCATTCATACACCTTTTCATGCCAAAAGGCTGGGTAGAGTATCAGTGGCAATTAGAAACAAAACCTGATATCTCCAACTATTCACAGTGTGACGCAAGCAGGGAGGATGAAGAAAGAGAACTTTATTAATTGATTAATTGATAATAATAGATTTTTACGTCTTCTCATGACTTATGTCTAAGATATATATTATCATTTAAGTACTTGCTACTGTCAGAATGAGACAAATGAAATGAAAGAAATATAAAAATCAGGATGAAACATGTCCATAATGTTCTATCACTTAAAGGGGCTATATGTAAGAATCAGAAATTGCTTGTTCACAGCGACACCTGTGGCCGCAATGGCAACGAAAGTCAGCGTCCTGTTGCTCGCGCCCGCGCTACATTGACATGAACGAGCACCGGTCTAAACAGTGAGGCGACACACGTCAGCTAACACACAATATCACTCTATATTTCACCTGCTTGGCAGTAATGTTAGCTGACCAGAGGAAGGTCTCTCCATGAATCAATGCTGATCCTAGTGTTGGCTTTTCCTCCCGATCCGGAGGGAACGGAGGAAACGGAGGGAAGGGGGGGGGGGGGGGGGGGAGACGGGGGGGGGGCGGGAGACACCGACACCCGGTCGGGACGATAACGTAACTCTCTGCGGAGCCCCGTCACTTCACAAGACACGGGAAACCTCTGTTGGTCTGGAGGAGCTGCAGCAGTTATTTCTGCAAAAACGTCCACTGCACATTCACCAGATATTCTCAGAGCTAAACTAACTCTTCTGCAGTGTGTAGTGTGCGCGCGTTCACGTGGAGGTGGAACGAGCCGAGCGGGGGAGAACGAGCGCGGTGTGCAAACAGGCAGGAGCAGACAGCAGGAGCAGAGCTGCTGCGCACTCGCGTACCCACACGCGAGCGCGCATGGGATACCGACCCGTTAAGATTTATGCGCGTGATAAGTTACAAATAGTCCCTTTAATGATACAGTAATCTTCCCTTCATAATGCAAATAAGTCTCTGAATCATTTTAAATGTAGACTTCAGACTTTTCTGTTGAACCTAACTTGGCCCTCATTAACACATATTATCCTCTGTGCTTTCTCTTTTCGACAGACGGTAATACTGTGAGTGAAACAGGCGGTGAATCTAACAAGCGTTTAAGCAATCAATTCAGACGGATCACAGACAGGATTTTTATTCACCCAGCGTAATGATTCTTTTTGAATAACAATTTTTTTTTTTTTTGCCAGACAAAGAACGTCCGAACCGTCTGCAAAATAACTCTCCATTTGCTTCTTGAAAATACTTTTTCTTTCTCTGATTATGTAGTAAATTTTGAGAAATAAATGCACTGCTTAACAACTGTATTTGAAGAAAAGACCAACTGAAAAAAAAGCCACATACTGACATAAATGCAATGCATGTCTTTTGAAAGAATGGACAACTTTTTTCATATCTAATATTCTGAAATGCCAGTGTAATGTTTTGAGGGTTACAGTGAAATATACTGTACACTACTACTACTACTAATATTTTAGCCATTGCTAAAATTTTCTTGCCTGGGCCTGGACATTTGAATCGACCCATTCCACTGAGTTGACGGTATCCTGACATGAAACGATCAAGCCAATGAGCGCTGCAGAGGGACTAACGATTAGCCAATAAGCGCCACGGGCGGGACTAACACTGTTGTCAAGCTGTGCACGCATAGTCAGCATGTCTTCTCAATTACATCGTAGCTTGTTCTCTGCTCCACTCTTAAAACCCCCACAAACCACTATGTTGGCATGGCTACGCATCAGTGTCGACTTAAATGCTGTTAGATTCAGGCGGGTACGCTGGTCTCTAGTGATTGGCGATTGGATCTGAATTTAGATCAGAGAAATGAAAACTGCTCTGCGGCATCAACACCATGACACACTAACATCCTCCATTTCACAAGGCCATACAGTCACATGTGTGTGTATATTAATACTTGTGAGGCGTCTCATTAACATAATGCATTCTCTTACCACTAGCTAGCCCTGACCTTAAAGGGGCACTGCACCAATTTAACAACTGTGAAAACAATTGAAGAATGTGTTCTTTGGCTCTGGATAACAGAAAGCCTGTGTTATAAACTGGGTGATTTATGGTATTAAAGGTTTACATGCTTGTAATCTTTACGAAACATATTTAAAACAGATTTATAGTGTAAGCTTTAGGATGAAATGCATTTATAACACTGAGGAGTATTGGGAAAGTAGGAATTAAATGACCCTGGGTTATCAGTTCACCTACTGTATGTATTACATTTCCCTTTGTTGGATCCCCTTCTGTGGAGGATGTTGCCAACTGGCATGGAGAGGTGTTTTATGAAAAATTGATGAATATTGTGTTTGTGCATTTTGTTGCATCACTCTCATCACTCTAGGCAGCAAAGTTGCCACGACAGGAGTTTGAAAGATGTGGACATTTACCAGACAGACAAGACAGGTCTCATGAAAGATGCCATCAAATTGCATTATGGGAAGTGTAGGAGGTTTTTGGGGCATGACCCATTGTTACGGCTTCTCAAACAAACAAAGGCTCTGGAGAGACCGAAGCGTATAAAAGGACGCCATGGGACAGTTCTATCAAAAGGAAACAATGAAATTTATTATAAATCAGGGAAAAATAACTGTCAAAAATGCAACTGAGCAAACAAAGGCTTGGAGATCCCGGTTAAATGAACAAAAGAAGGGGAAGTCACTGGGCCAGCGACGCAATGGGCCATCGCACCCAGCTCATCCCCCTAAACTCGGAAAGTAGTTAACTTTAACAAAAGTACGAAAAACTTAACTACCAGGAATCTCCAGCCAAAAAACAAAATAGCAAACTGGGAAAAAAATACTAAGATTAAAAAAAAGGAAACAATGGAGATGGAAGTCTCCCAAGCAGTGCTGCCAGCTGGCAGGCTGGCAGGCCTGAGAGTCATGCAGTGACTGTGCACACCATTCCTCCGCCCTTTTCTTCTCTCTTAATTAGCGCCCCATTTCAGGTGCGCTCCTCCTGGAAAAAAGAAAGTCAGGAGGGAGGAGAGAGAGAGGAACAACAAAACACGCCCACAACAGTGTGCCCTGCGGCACATGCAGGCCCACACATAACACCCGTACTATGGACTAAATGACAGGATGTCTCAGCCTCTGCTGCTCCAATTTTGATCATTGTTTTGGTAAAATCTCCCTCACAAAACCCCAAACTTTTTGGAATTGCAATAATAAATTGCTATAGTAAATGTTGTTCTATAAGCCTGAAGCCTCAAGTCTTAAAGCCGTTTCTCACCAGTGCGATGCAAAAATGCGGTGCGGGAAGTGACAACTATGCACACTGGGTCCGGTGCAAATTATGCGTTGCTGTGTTCCATTTTTGTCAATGAGGCCCAATGAGTTTCCTCCTGAATAGTGCAGTGTCCACGGCACACAACAAAAATCTATCCAGATAGAAAATGTCTAAGGGGCTAACGTTAACTACGAAACACATAAACTAATTGGACCCCAAATATGATGCTAACGCTAGCTGTTGTGGCTAGCCCCATTCCGTGACCAACATATAACGTTAGCAAGTGCATATCAGCTACATTACCATCTTCATCGTATCCCAGCTGGTGGGCGATCTCAAGCCATATATTGTCCTTTATTTGGTTCTAAGGAGTGTTTGTCGTACATTATTGGGTGTTGAGAAGAGGACGGCGGATTATTCTGAAACACCAACAGCCCGAAAAATGAACCATTGCACTGAAAAAAGCCCATTTGTCAGACAGTCCGTTACCCTGAAAACAAACGGCCAAAATACACTCTCCATACAGCAAACATAAGCACATGGCTACTTATTATGCAGAATGATGGCGATCAGTTGAAACAAAGGATTTCATTGGTCAAACATATTTCCGCAGGTGGAAATCCACTGAGGTTGAGGTCTCTGTATCCAAATATTTTTTTCCCCTGTACGAATGTTCCACAGGGGTGTGCAAGCATTCATAGGAACCCACAAAATCAGTTTTTATAAATTTCTGTGCAACTTTTTTGGATGGAAATCTGTGCTTGTTGTGAAACAATTTTAAATCCTGTTAGCCTTTTGAAGAAGTGAGCACCAAACAAAATGTCCTCACGATCCAGAAATGTCCTCTTAAGGTCTAAAACTCAAATCGGTCCTCACAAAGATAGAAGTACAAGAGTACCCACACACACACTCCCTGCTTGTCAAACACTTTTAGCTTTAAGTGAAAAAAAAGGCTCAACCGGTCACACTTAATGGCAATTCTAAGTGTGGATTTGAAGCTGTGATCTACAATTAATAATACATGTCAAGCTGTAATGACAGGCCGACTGAGAGTGTAGCTATATACTTCAGTCAGGCCTTGTAAGTGTGGCCACAAAATTACTATAAAATGGTCAATGAAGGACATTTAATGCAAATGTGGGAGGACACTCAAACACATTACATCAGTTGGGCATACAGTATATGTCAAGGAGTTGCTTTGCATTTTCCCCTCAATATCATTTAGTTAAAAGGTAATTCTGAGAAATGACTTTGAGGCCGTATTGCATGGTTGACCACAGTCCAACAAACGTCTCTATTCACCCAGAGATTGTTCAATTTATTCACAGGGCAGAATTGGACTCTCAAATATGTGATGTTTAGACTGTGCAATTTGCAAAATGAGTGCATTTTAATGAACATAAAATACTCTCAAGACCCATTTAACCTGCACATACTGCTACTCAGAGGTCTCCTCTCTCATCTCTTGACACCAGAAATCCATATTTATATATTTCCTGAATGAATTGCATCCACTGACTGTACTCATGTGGACTGTTGGACATGTCTGGCACTGATTTGTTTTTTTGAACCGCACGCAGTTACTACAAATCAACCTTTAACTCCGGGTCAACTCAATCACTATGACTGACAGAGCGTTGACTGCTACAAAAATAATCAATACCCCTGCTAAATGAGGGAACCGGGTCGGTGCAGAATGTTACATGATCTCACATACAGTTTGCTGTTTACATTTCACAAAATGTCAGCATAAGTCAACCGTTTCTGTTTCTCCCTCTAATCATCTCTGTTGTGTTTCCTGGCTGTCAGTCAACCAATCACAGGCTGAGCATGTGCACGTGTACACTCACACTGCAAACATTGCACTCCTTATTCCTTATTCCTCAGTGGCATGATGTGCTGATCAATGCAAATACTGTACTTCAGGCAATTCATATTAACATATTAGAGCTCCTCTTGTAAATTTTACAGTTTGTCATTCCTCATTTCTATATCTAACATCTTGGCCACATTTTTTTCACATTCAGACTATTCTATCTCTTTGGGTAGGGCACATGCATACGACATGACATCCTTTCCTATCACACTGTGAGACAGATATTGGTGTCGTGTACCTCACAGGAAGTCATGGCTTCTGTCCTGAAGGGAATAACACTATCAGATTAGTGATCACTGAAGCCATTCACTGTTGAAATTATATCTGTTGTTATTGTTGCCTATTCAGGTCATTAATTAAGCAGAGATTAGGATAATTAAAGGTGTTTCATGCAAAAACAGCTCATACTCAGTGATGGAGTGAAGCAGCCAGGGATAAAAATTAAATTACAAAAAAGATTGATTCAAAATTAGTATATTATTAGTTAGTCAGGAGTAATTGCATTGCATAATAAAGAGCGGTCTTTGTTTAAGTCTTTATGCACCACTGAAGTGATAGTTCATACTGTAAACCGATGAGGATTGGCTAGTGGAATTGCAGGAAATCTAGTCTGAGTGTTAAAAACGTGTTTACTTTTTTTTTAAATTTCTTATTTCTAATATTAAGTCAAAGCAGTTTTCTTGCTGCTTTAGTAATTTAAGGTGAAGACAAATAATTATGCGTGGCATCACAGCCTGAGCTTTTTTTCTTGAATGCATTCATTTTTGGATTAAAGTCTGTTCGTAAATCAGCCTGTTAGCACGAAAAGGTGAATGAATGCCACAATACTGCATAAGGCGTTTAGCGTGCAATAAGTACGCCTTTCTTAATTTCCATGTGTCATTTGTAAGCCATTTATCCTGTACTGACTGCAATGTAAACGCATCCGTGTATAAATGCTACGGTAAGAGTTAGTGACATAGTACAAAAAGCGAGAAAGACCACTCATGGTGGGCCAGCCCGTCGTCATTCCCAGGGCATCACATCAAGTACCGATGCTTTGTCACGGCCGTCTGTGTTCGCCACAAAAGGGCGTCTTGTGCGGCGGAAGGAGACGCACCGGGCTTTCCATTAACTACAATGTAAACCCATCCGCGTCAACAGTAAGCGCACAGGGAAGGTGTGTGGTGACAAAGTGATATAGTTTAAAGAGCGAAAGAGACACACAGGGCGGACGGTAGGGGAGGTGGATGGGTCCAACAATGCAAAGGCTTTCATCCAGGAGACCGCTGTTCATGTCCCGTGCGATACATTTCACTTTCACTTTACAATCAGCTGTTCACAACATTCAATTACATTTTCACTGTAAAAACAGTAATTTTAAGTCCAACCATGCTATTTTTTCCTAAACCTAACTAAGTGGTTTTATTGCCTAATCCTAAGTGTTTTTGTTTAATTCACAACATTAAGCACGTGTTTAATGCGACAGAAAAAGTGACGCAGAGTGATCTGACAAAACGTCAGTATGTGATGAACATGTTGGGCGGGTGGGGAGGTGGATGGGTCCAGCAAGCACAGAACTTTTAACCAGGAGACCTGTGTTAGAGACTGTTGTTGAGCGGTGTTTTGCTTTGTAAGTTATGTTAGTGACGTTACTGATATTTGAGACGTGTTTTCTGTAGTTGTGTTACATTGCTTCCGTACTTAGTTTAATTACTTATTTTAAGCCCAACCATGACATTTTTCCTAAACTTAACTAAGTGGTTTTCTTGCCTGAACCTAACTGCAGTTGTTTGCGTGGCATACAAATGACACGCTAAAATGCGTACTCATGACATGAGGAATGTCCATGTAATGTGGTATTTATACGCCTTCCCTTGAGACCGGGTTGCGTAAAATATACCAATAGTGTCATGATGCTGAAGTCTTTTTCCCCGCTATTGTTTTTTTTTTTTTTTCTCAGTTCACTAGACATACTGATGATCCACACAAATATTGAGTAAATATAAAAAATGTATAAAGCCCGAGGGAACCTAAAGTAGAAAATATAGACTATGGTATAAATATTTCATATATCCATACATGCTGCATGGGCTGTGGACAGTGCATTATCAGCCGGTCCGGTATCACAACATTGACCTGAGTGTTTGCCTCATGTAAAAGATTAATGGAAAAAGTACACAACATGTCAGTCAAACCTTTGCCAATGACATAAACAGGGCTGAATGCATTTCATTTATATACTATACACTATATTTAATCCTGAATATGAACTGATTGAATATATGTTTTTAATCAAAATGTTATCTGTTTAAGAAGGACTTTTACAGCATCTGTATATTACCTATTGGATTAATGTTAACCATTATACAAGACTGAAAGTGGGAATTGACAAAACTGAAAAGATGGACGAAATTTTTTGCTGTGTAAAAACCTTTAAAGGTTTTAAACATGAACATCATAAACTGCAGCCAAACCTCACTCCTGTGTAGTATGTCTACACTTCTGCCTACACTCTATAATTTTAAAGACTGTATTAAAAAACAAACACAACTCCGAGGATTAGAATGGGAAAACAGTAATTTTATTTTTGATGATGGACGAAATTTATTTGCTGTGTAAAAACCTTTAAAGGTTTGAACATGAACATCATATACTGCAGACAAACCTCGCTCCTGTGTAGTATGTCTACACTTCTGCCTACACTCTATAATTTTCAAGACTGTATTAAAAAACAAACACAACTCTGAGGATTAGAATGGGAAAACAGTAATTTTATTTTTCAGCTTAATTATTAATGTTTTATGACAAAAGGTTAAACTTGCTTAAAATGCTGGGAACACACAGCAGGAGATCCGCCTCCACTTGCATAGCGTATGCTTTATAGAATATAAAAAGACTTATTATTCTATTTATAGACTTTAACCAATACAAATAGCTAAGATCCCTCGTTTAAATACAGTGTTCAATCCTGTTTTTTCTTACATGCATACTTACATAAAAAAGTTTTATCCTCCGTATGGCTTGGACCCTGAGGACAATTATGTCCTCTTTTTAGCTGTGCTGCAAACTCACACAGCATACAGTTTGGTTGCAAAGCTCTGCAGCCATGGACATTAATAACTAGAAAAAGTTACAGCCTAATTGTTAGAGTAGTGACCTTATGACTTGATAGTTGCTGCATCCAATTAGTGGAGAAATCTGGCTGAGGTAGGTTTTTTTTATTCCTCCTCCAAATGACCCATTAGGTTCAGACTAGTAGCTCACATCAGTATGTTGGCACATTCAGACCGTGTTGCTTTCATTATGCCTTTACAAGAAAAACACAAGGAAAAGAGTTTCAGCAAATCAAATTGAAGCCACACTCCGAGGTGCTTTGCAATCCAATTCAAATCAAATTTCAAGCCCTCAGTCTGGTTGCTCTAATCGAATTTTCATCTTTCAACAACTGCAAAACGACAATGTTTTCACATCCAGAGCAAGGTTATCTAAGCATGAGTGCAGCATGAAACATGGCTGCATCAACCTCTGCCCTGCTGAGTGACCGAGACAAACATTGTCAAAAAATCTTCAAGCCTGCTGGTTAGCTGGTTAATTCAGAGTTATACCTTGGCCACATTTTGAATTTAAAGAAGTTCTACAGAGAAAGACAAATCATTTTCTTTGCGTCTTTCTCTGTGGTTGCTCTAGCCTACATAAGCTAGCTAACAATGCTAACATCTACTCTTCACTTTTATGCTGAGTAATAATCTAAGATCACAAGCTGGTTTTGCTAGTTTGATGGCTAGCCTCTAAGTGATGTACAAAAATAAATTACATAATCTTTTTGAAAGACTCTTTTTAGTGTCTGATATATAGCGGGTCAGCCTGTCGAATGTACCGAGTGCTCATGAATCCCAGACTTTTCCCACTCACTCTCACGCTGCCTGCTACGGTGGAGCAGTCGCTCAAAACATAGGAAGCGGCATATACGGACCAACGGCACTGAATGAACGAGCGAGGACCCAACCCGATCTCATGGGAAGGCGTATAAATAGCACGACACTTCCGTGTGTCATGATAACGCATTTTAGGCTTTTCGCTTGTCATTTCATGCCAAGTGAAATGGTCACGGTTATGTTTAGGCAACAAAACCACTTAGGTTTAGGGAAACCATCACGGTTGGACTTAAAATAAGTACGTAAACTAAGTAAAATCTGTACGTAAACAACGTAACAAGTACAGAAAACACGTCACGTACATCACTAACCTAACTTCAAAATAACTCAAAGTCCTGTGTTTGCTTGGACACTACAAAGAAGATGTGTTGTATTTTATTGGTCAGAGCATTTAAACAACATGTTAATAGCCGTTTCCAGCATTTGCGGTACAACGAAATAGACTAATTTTGACGATTATTCCAACACCACATGAATGCAGCACAAATACCCTATATTTTTGGTTAGTGACATTTCTGTAAAATTGTATTGAGCTTACAAAGACTACCTGCATACAAGAGGGATGCTGAATCAATGCATTAAAATCAATATTTTATCTTGTTAATGTAAACTTATACATGCCGACTGGTATTGCACTTAAGAGAAGTTTTGAAGGGCGGGCAGCACTATCTGCGAAGGTGCATGTACTATAATGAGTGTCACAGAGAAACTGACGCTATATTTTTTTATAAAAATGATCATAACTCCAAAGGTTCGATACATTTTACAAATTTGAAGGAACCAATTATGTGAAAAGAGTCAGTCTGCACATCACTACAGCCTTAAGAGATTATATAATAAAAATTGACATGAAATATAAATGTATTTATTAATTTATTTGTATTGTCATATACCATTATGAAACAACAACTTTTCAAAAAAGACCATTTGAAATAAATTTGCCTGTAATGGAATTAAAATGCCATTCAATAAAAATGTATTGTGAAATAACATCTCATAATAATGAGTTGATGCCATGCCTATTCATTTTACGATCTTCAATAACTTGCCGTTATGGATTAAGGGAAAAAAAGGTGCTAAAATGTGGGTAATGAGTCTATAAAATGGTCTTGTAATCACAAACATAAGTTCACCAGTTTTTTCCTTCTTCTCTTTACAAGTTGTGAAGTGATAAACAAAATGTATTCACAGCTATACGACATATTGTGAATAAGAGCTTCAATTCCAAATGTAATGTCTCGGGTTGTCCTGCAGTCTATAAGAGTTCCATAAAGTTTGACTGAGGGTTTTTATAAACCAGCCTTCCTTTGTTCTCTATGACCCACATCGGGTCCCCAAAGTGAAGTTTTATGTTGGCCAGTAGTGGGTTGTAAGTTCTTGTTGGGCTGTTGGATGACAAAAAATGCCCTTGAGAAAGTTGCTGAGCAAGACATTGGTGTGGTTGCTATAAAAGTTTGAAAGTTCATAAAAAAATATTCCCTCAGATTCTCAAAAGTCCTTGGGTGTCCTCTGTTCATACGTCTTAAAAAGCGAGGGAATAACTACCTCATCGTCACAAATTCTGAATTATTTTTACACCCTTCCCCAGAAATCCAGAACGGCACTTTTCTGTCCCTCGTTGAGTAAACGGAAGGTGTCGAAGGTGACATTCTGTTTTGGGCATGTGGAGATTATTTAGGTTGCCTCCAATAAAAGGATTTGACAGGATTTGTATGCATTATCCCCTGATGGTGATGTGCGTAATGATGTGTGTGTGTGTTTGTGTGTGTGGGCAGATCCTTTTCCCATATCATTGTGTTATCTTATCTACCCTAAAACACAAGTTGTTCAAAATGCATTACAAGAACACGTGTTTATGACCTGAGACATACCGATCACATTCAACTAATTAAAGAAACATAGCAGTTGCTGATTGGTTGGACTTGGACTGCAGGGACTTGTCCAGATTTGCAAGCCTGGCATATGAAGGACTGTGTTGGTGTGTGAGAACATCTGGCAGTGCTGCTGTCAGCTTTGTTAAGCTGTCTGACAGGAGACGTCAGCATCCTGCCTGCTGTACTTGTAGGGAGTTTGCTAGCTGGCAGGAGCTGTCCCTCATAATACATAATCATCCTGTAATCAAGAGCAACATGCCATGTTCCTCAATGGATTAAAGCAAAATGAAATGCAAAACAACTTTGAATGACTTATATGATAATGGGTTATTTCAACAGCAGAAGAATGCAGTATACTACAGTATGTATAAGATGTTATTTAAAGAGGACCTATTATGCATTTGTGCTTTTCCCTTTCCTTTAGTGTGTTATATAGTTTTTTTGTGCATGTAAAAGGTGAAACGGAGCGTTTCAGAAAGAGGGTGAAAAGAGGTGCTGCAGCACAGCCGGTATGAGAAAAATAAAGCATTTTATGAACATTAAAGCATGTAAACATGTTCTAGTAGAAACCCAAAATACAAGTATACACCTGATAATGAGCATAATAGGTCCTCTTTAACAACAACAAACTACAACTGACTTTATTACACTGAGAGAGTGAGTGACCAATTTACTTGTAGGTGTAGTGGCTGCATGCATCATCTCAAAATTCTTGTCTCCAGAAACCTCAACAGCAGAAAACAGCTGCTAACCTGCTGCAACTGAAGTAACAAGCTGTTATGGCTATTTTGCTGAGTGCTAGTGACAATCTAGCAACAGTGTTTTGGAACTGGGGTGGCTGGAACAGGCAGGGTGCACCCTGGAATGGTTGCCATATGCCTCTGACAGGGCTAATACAGATATATATATATATATATATATAATATAGACAGAAAACCATTTACACCTACGGGCAACTTAGAGTCTCCAATTAACCCAACCTGCATGTCGTTGGACTGTGGGAGGAAACTGGAACACCGTGAGGAAACCCACATAGACACAGTCAGGGGGAAACTGCCCCTAAAAACAGCTGGCAAGCGGGTTTGAACTTAAGACCATCTTGCTGTGAATTGACAGCACCTGCCCCAATACTGAATTTATTCCTTAATGTTGCATTCCTTACATGTATCCTCATCCCTTCAACACAGCTACTTTACACAGTTGTATACAGATGCTAAATTGGATGTTTTCCCAGCAAAGCTGGTCAGCTTCGGCTGCTATCAGTAACTGTATGTGCCCAAACAGTACAGTACAGTACACCACTGTGTTAAAGGCAGCCTGGTCTCAGAAATACGTGAAATGACGAGGACCTGTTAACCGTGCATTACATGGTGGTGGCATGGAATGTGTTAAAATTAAGGACCGGCACCACGGAAACAATGCCAATGGAAAGTCAATTAGGATGGTGGACACACACATTTCCAGGATCAACAGAAATAGGTTTATATCAAAGTCCGACTAGGGAGGAGGTCAGGGTGGATGGCAGGCTCAAAGGACGTAGACTACATAAGAAGTTAGGTAACAAACGTAGTTCCTTTAACCCAAACTGATCGTTTTAACTTACGTAAGCTACGTAAGAAGTTACATAAACATAATTCTTTTAACCCAAACCATGATGTTTTCTTTCCTAAACCTAACCAAATAGTTTGGTAGTTTTGTTGCGTAAACCTAACATCATTTTTTTTTTCCATGGTGGCGGCATGTAATTTTAACATATTTACGTGCACTCAACATGTAATGCACTGTCAAGAGGTCGTGGTAATTTCTGTAAGATCACGTGGGTTAAAGCCAACACGTTCCCATACCCAACTCGTCACATACTACAGCTTTGCCACGCCCTTGGCGTCACTTGTTTTTTTTTGCATCAAAACCACTATAATTACCTTTGGCGTCACTTAAGGATTAGGCAACAAAACCACTTAGTTTAGGACACACAGGTTCAGGAAATAACTACATGGTTGGGCTTAAAGCTACTATGTTTGTACAGTGAAAATGACACTGAACGTTGTGAACACAGGACACGAACAGCAGTCTCCTGGATGAAAGCCTTGTGTTTGTTAGACCCATCCACCTCCCCTCCTACCCGCCTGGTGTGTCTTTTCGCACTTTAAACTACGTCACCACACTCCAGTGCACTTTCTCCGAGCATTTACTGTTGCCACGGATGTTTACATTGTAGTTATAGCTGAAGTAGGCGAGATTGGAGCACATATGATTAAAAAAAAAGTTATTTTTATAAAACGGTCGCTATATCGTGACAGTAGTGTATGAAACAGGTAAAATCATGAAAAATCATGTTCCTTTGTGTCCTACTGTGTCCTCCGGTGCTCCTAAAGGCATCTGAAAGATTTCACTTACCGGAGGAAAACAACCAGTCAGAGCTGATCTGAGGCCCGCAGTCCAGCTGCCGTCTATGAGAGCCGGCTGTCAATCACTCGAACTCCGACCAAACGGTCAAACTAGGCCACGCTGATCAAATATGAATCAATATTCTGTTACTGTAATGCCTATTTCTCGCCTTAAATATTTTCAGAATCATCTTGTAGTGTACGGTTTAGCTGTAAAATTTGAAAGTTTGTGACGCCGCTGCCATTGTAAAATCTGGTAAAGGAACGCCAAGTTCTGGTCACATGACCGGAGCACAGCCAAAAGGAATGCTCTCTCTCTTTCTGAAATGACGTGTGACTAGTCGAAATCTGCTGTCACGGGCTAGATCCTTCCAAAGCCCGAAACAGAGCCATGAGGAGGAGAAGAAGTCCAGTTTTCTCTCAGACCACCTGAATTACAATATGCTGAAAGGCCATCATGGAACCCCTGCCAAATTATACCCAAAAAATCTTGCCCACTGCCACTTTAAATCCTATCCACAGGACTTGAAGGAACGTACAAGTGCCAAGAGATGAAAACAGCAATGAGATACCGTATGAGAACTTGCAGTGCTTATTACCACAATACACGTAGTTCAAGTTCCACATAAATTACGATGCTTATGAATTCTGCAGAGTGATATTTGTAGGGTTAAGACGGCCTATGTTGTCCGAGAATACCCATGCAACCCGAGAGTTTGCTATATGTCACTTTAAGAACAGAAGGCTGCTTTGGTCCAAAGTCTGTTACCCTGTGCACTATGGAATTAGAGCCTACCGCTATTACCGCATTTACGGTAATAGGTCCCTGTAGTATCGATGCGCCGAGAGAATGAAACATGTTTACAGTGGACAATCGCCTCGATAACTAGTTAAAAGCAGCTGATGATATACAAGTATTGGATCCGAGTGAGAACCCTGTTTGGATGTAGCCGCTGAACTTTTATGGGATTGATTGATCAGATGACTTTGAATCACGCCAGAACCAGCGCTTTTACCGGAGCTTTTACCTTTAGATGAAGAGCGGCTTGAGGTGGAATGAATGTAGCGACGAGGCGGCTGCGAGGAGGAAGCCAGACGCTGATGAAGACCCTGATGAGGCGTGAGCCTGGGCATATGAGCCTGAAGCGAGCATAATGTTTGCTGGAATTACCCGGAGACTGCGAGTGCGATCGTTTGTAGCCTGGAGTAGCAGATGAGGCTGCCTGAGCAGTGAAACAAGAGGGAGAAGAAACTCCTCTACTGTGGATCAGACGTAGCTTGTCACTAACACCAGACTGGATAAAAAAGGTAACGTGAAAGTTTGCCGTTTGCATCGAGCCGCTCTGAATGAGAACTGACGCAGCAGAGCAGAACAGTTTTAAAATTGATTGCGACGATATGATTGGCTCAGAGAGAGCGTGGCAGAATCTGTTTGGTTATTAAGAATGAACCTCCCACAGTCAGCTGATAGAGTAGGAGCCAGTAGAGATAAGAGAGACAGAATGGTTGTGAATGAAAGAGTGTAAAGAGGGTCTTCCTGTCTGAACATTCGCATAAGCTTCATTACATATTTTGCAAGTTGAACAACATGTTGTGTTATCTTTGGAAACCATTAAACATGTATTAAAATTGAATCAATATTGTTTAAATTATGATCTGAAAATGTGTGCATAGTTTCTTTACCTGTCCATACCACCTCCCAGGTTCTGTAGTATAGAGCAGCTACACATTTTACATCTTTTTTTAATAAGGTGGTTCTTCCGGTGACGGTGAGAACATACAAGACCATCCATGACCCTGCTGCTGTAGTGTAAAGGTCATTTGTGTACAAAAGGTCAAACATGTAGATCCAAAAAATAATAATTGGACTGTTCTTTACAGGGGGGGTAACAAAACCCTTGAGTGTCCTTTATTCCCCTTTGATTTACAGGCAAAACACAGTGAAACTCTGCTGAACTCTCTAAAGCCAGCTGGCTTGAGAGGCTGCTACCTCCTGCACTGCAGGTAAATAACCCTAACTTTTTTTGTTACTTTATGGGGGTTAAGGTTATAACCAGAGATTTGATGGAATAAAGCAGAGATCAGCTGTTCCTCATATCGTTTTAAAGCGAAGTTTATAACAGGAAATTGCATTTTGTTTCATTTTATTTTTCTGTCTTGGCTACGCTCAGAAAAGATGGAAATATGTGTTCACATTTTCAGCATCAGGGTTAGCATTCATTTTCTTACTGTGGCTCATATTTTTGACTCAACACTGCACAGCCACATCCAAAGGGATTTAACTCTGGTACATCAGAGATCCAGACTTCATCCCCCACCCATCGCTTTAGAGTAAAAATTCAACATTGGTGAATATATATATATATTTTTTTTCTTTTTTACGTCAAATTAATTTATGTGCAGTAAAAGCAGTCCGATCTGCATGTCTTTTTGAGTGTACACTTAGTTACTATATCTTCATTTCTGACTGTTCTTTTTATTGACCCGTTCACGTACAATGAACAACGCACTTCATCCTGTGTCATTATCGGCCGGCAAATGATCAGCTATTTTTTCAGCTCCTAAAAAAATACGATCCCATACAACCAAGCTGCATTCTCAATTACGCTTTGAAGGAAAAATGTTGTCGTTGATTACGTTTTGTCTTTGACGTATTACAAATACGTTTGGAAGCCCATGGACAGCCGCAGCAAGTAACATAGTACAACAAGCGACATGCAGAGCAGGTGAGAGAGTAACCGTTAATGAAAGTTACGTGGAATAATAACGTTATTGAAAGTTACGTGGTATTATTACAAGAATAACAAGTGAGAAAGTCCACTACTGGTAGAAGGGAGGGGTGCTGGATGGGTCAAACAAACACAGGCCTTCCCCCCCAGGAGACCACTGTTCGTGTTCTGTGTGAAACATTGTCATTTTAAGCCAAACCAAGATGTTTTTTACCAAACGTAACCAAGTAGTTTTGTTGTATTTTTTTTTTTCTTTCAGTTTACGTGTTTAAAACTGTGACTGTTACGAGAGAGTGTTACTGAGAAATTACGTTTTCCCCGGAAATGGCAACGTAATTTTGTAGGTTGATTTCTCACACAGCAGCAGTTCAGTTCCCAGCATGCTCACTTCCTTTGAGAAAATGATCGCCTAATGTTGGCACCACTTCACTGTAGGTAAAAGCCTGGCTCCAGAATCACTTCAGGTGTCTTGATTTTTGAAGTACAACAAATTCAACTTGATGAGGCATTTGATTAGGCATGGTGTAGTGCTAAAAATAACTACAATCTGTTCTGACATTTAGCTCCTTTACTTTCAGTGAAGCCTGCTACAGTATTGTGGTCTAAAGAGCTGACACAAAGAAAACCAGCACAATTTAATGTGTGGCTTTACAACAATGAGACAATCATAAAATTGTTCAACAAAATGAGAAGCAATCAGCAGGATTCTTATCTTCCGCGATCAGTGTTTTCCTATATAATATAATAAGCAAAAACCCATATAGCCAGTAATTGGATTTCAGGGGAGGTGAAATTAATAAAGATACTCCCATCTAGATGGAAATCTGAGATGTGTGTGTGTGTGTGTGTGTGTGTGTGTGTGTGTGTGTGTGTGTGTGTGTGTGTGTATCAGAGGATCATGCATGATGAATAATTTTATAATGCCCACTTCTTGTCTCGGTGTGTGACATCTTAAGTGGTGCAGGGAAATTAAAAGTCCCAAGGAGATAGTAATAGTATGCTGTTGAGCCAATTGGATTTGAAAGTCATTTGGGTGTGTTTATGACTGGAGGAGGATGTCATTGGTTGGGATGTGGAGAGTAAGTCATTTCGCAGTATCACATCCAATTTAGCAAATCTACTTTGTTCAAATACTGTACCTCACTTAGGCTTTAACCTTATCTCTCACTATACGGCACCGGTGGGGTTCATGAATTTATTACTGCCTCAATCTGATCTTTTTGTAATGTGATAAATGTTGAATATGTGGATATCAGGAAATCGGCTTTTATGGACATCGCTGCTTACCATAGTTAAAGACTCACACTGCAGTGGATTTGAGTAATCTGGTGTTGTGGTGGAAGACTGCAGCTACAGCAGGGATAAAGGACGAGGAAAGGAAGTAAAATCTAAGAATCAGGTTTAAGGAAAAACAGATTTCTATGGAAGGAAGGCTTAAATCTCTACACAATATCCAGCTGCCAAAGGTAGAAAGTGCAGCAAGCCGTCAATACAGTCATTCAATAAGCCTTATACATTATATGCCAAAAGTGTAGACAACCCAAAATGCAAAAAAACACATATATGATATTCAAACATTTCATTCTAAAATCATGGGCATTGGCAAGCTGTTATAAAAGCCTCCCCTTTTCTGAGAAGGCTTTCTGCAAGATTTTGGAGCCTGGCAGCCGGGATTTTCTCCCATTCAGCCACAAGAGCATTAGAGAGGTCAGCCACAGGGCGATAAGGCCTGGCTCAAAGTCGGTGTTCTGGTTCATCCCAAAGCTGTTGGACGGGGTTGAAGTCAGGGCTCTTCCACACCAAACTGGGCAAACCATTTCCTTATGGACCTCGCTTTGTGCATGTTGGCATCATCATGCAACACAGTCTCACTGCAGTTTGTGAAATAATCACGAAATTTAATCTATTTCAGTCATGTACATAGACACAAATTGCCTTGTTTTTGTGACGTTCAGCACGACTTTAAACAACATATTTTTAGTAAGTTTTCCTACGAATGCCCAGCAACATGTATCAATATCCGCTCCAGTCTTTTCCAAATAAAACAACTTAATTCGGTTAAGGAAAAGATTGACTTAGGCTTAGGCAACAAACTACTTGGCTTTAGGAAAAGATCGTGGCTTGGGTTAAAATAACTCCGGAAGTGCCGTAACTTAAGTACGCTAGTTACGTGACAAATAAATTAACTTTGACTTGTGGTTTCACATGGGACATGAACACCGGGAGAAAGTCCTGTGTTTTGACCCACCCATCCACCCCGACCTCCTCCCTACGTGGCGTTCACTGCTGTCTATACTTCCCGGTTCACAATTACGTGGATTACATACGAATTGATTCCGTGCTGACCATCACGAAAAAAATTGAAAGTCCTGTCTATGTACACAAGTCAATACATTCAATTTTGTGACTATTTCACGAACTGCTGTGCGACTGAGCTGTTTCACGTTGAAAGAAAAACTGATGCAAAACTCCTAAAAATTATGTTCCCATACCACAAAACTGCTGATTACGTTTGATTTTGACATATCACAAATACCTTTGTAATGATAGTCTGCAGAAGTCTGTTTGGGGATGATGTTGGGGTGGTGGATGGGTCAAACAAACAGAGGACTGTCACCCAGGAGACCGCTGTTCGTGTCCCATGTGAAACTGAAAGTCAAAGTTCACTTATTTTTGTTTCATGTCCGTAGCTTAAATATCGTAACAAACATAATCATTTTAAGCCAAACCATGATGTTTTTTACTGAACTATTAACCACATGTTTAAAACTGTTGAAAACTGGGACCCTAATTCAGGAGAAAATATGTTTCCCTCGAAATATAATTGAGAAAGCAGTTTAGTTGTATGGCAATGTCATTTTGTAGGAGACAGGGGTGGGAAAAAAAGCCACAGACAAGAAGTACAGTGCGTTATTTTTCTTCCTAGATTTTTTTGTTGCTGAAGTCGTTTCTATAGGCATCACACTTGTATTCCTATTAACCTAACCATCAGCCTTATTTTACTGCTGCATAAACAGCATACACATGACTTCAGTTCAGCAAATGTAAAATCTTTTTTGAAGTGGGTAATTGTAAAAATACACTGGCAAAGCTCACATTTATGTATGGAAATGTAACAAACAAGCACATTAATACTACATCCCCTGATTCTTAGTGTCCAATAACTTGATGATATCTTGGAAGTCACCACAGATACATTTGAGTTTCAAGTATTAAGTTCATCCTACAGAATTAGGGGTACTGTGCTTTACAGCAAAATCTCACAAGTAAAATCTCCATGAGTTAATGTTGTGCAACCGCTGGTGTTTCAGCTTCAATTCAGTCTTAATTAAGAAAGATGCCTTGTCTCTGCCTTTCTGAGTGTCTGAGAAAATCAATCATATAAAAGCCCAAGAAAAGCTGTCTTCCGCCCATCTGTTATTGTCCCTGCATTTTAAAATAGATGAAAGAACAGAAACGATGGGAATGATGGACATGATGTAAATGATGAAAATGAAAAACAAACATCTTGCATCTTACAGGCCTGCTGTAATTTACACAGCTGGTCTGACTAAGAGAGATTCTGGGAATAGCAGCATCTGAGGCATCATGCTTGATATTATTACCTCCGCCAAGGCCGAATGCCTAGGAAGGAGGTTATATTTTTAACCGGCGTTGGTTTGTTGGTTTGTTGGTTTGTTGGTTTGTTTCTCGGTTTGTCTGTTTACAGGAAGTCCCCGATGGATTTAAATGAAATTTTTTGGAGGGGTGAGGTGTGGCACAATGAACAATCCATTAGATTTTGTCATCGTGATCCGGCTTCGGGAATTTTTTTTAATAACTCCGCTCAGCCTGTGCATTAACACCACAGGCTATAACACATGCGCAGTGTAACTGATGACGCATTCATGATGCGTCACCCTGCCTCTTTCCTTCTGCCAGCAGAGAGAGAGCGGGGGTTGGAGGGAGGGGGCAGCTGTAGATTCTGCGTTTTTTCACATTAAACTCTGTGAAATTACAGTTGAGTTCGACCAAAGCACACTTGGTGATTGTTGGAAAGAGTAACGACGACAGTTTAGGTGAGTTTTATTTAGTTTCTGTCCAGTTTGAATGAAGTGTTTTACGATGCTCCGTTACGTACTGCTGATCTGAACATAAACAAAAATACACCTGGATGATGGCGCAAGCTGCACGGAGAGGGGGGGCAATCGTACTCGGGCAGCTTGGCAGAGGTCTGGGCTCTCTAAGTGCCATTCTAGTTATTTTCTAAAATTACTTTTAAAGGGACTATATGTAAGAATCAGAAATTGCTTGTTAACAGCGACACCTTTGGCCGTAATGTCAACGAAAGTCAGCGTCCTGTTGCTTGCGCTCGCGCTCGCGCTTCTTTAGGTTTAGGCAACAAAACTACAACTTCTTTAGGTTTAGGCAAAAAAAAAACTACAACTTCTTCAGGTTTAGGCAAAAATACTACAACTTCTTTAGGTTTAGGCAACAAAAATACAACTTCTTTTGGTTTAGACAAAAGTACACTTGGTTAAGTTTAGGGAAAAACATTGTGTTTTGGGTCCCGACCTCCACCCCTTATGGAGTTTCACTTTGTCTATATAGCGCCAGACTTCTGCTTCTGCTCCTGTCATAATTACTACGGTCACTAGAGGTTGCTGTCGTGTTATTTTATACCTTCTTTACCTACCATATAAATAGATGATAAAATCTACTAGTGGGTGTTGTAGGCCCCTATTGACCCACATCAATGGGGCTTATAGCAACTGGTAACACCTATTTAATAGCCTGACAACAGTCTAATCGGCTGCCCAGTCACTCAGGATAATCCACATGCCTCCTTTTCAAGAGTTTTAATAGGGAGCATTTATTTGATTGTGTTAGTTTTGTCTTTGTTTTTAAAGCCAATTCGTCAATGTGTTGAGCAGCAAAAACTGAAATTCCATTCACTTTCATTGCTGATTTGCCTTGGCTGCAAAGACAAGTGACCCTGCTTATTTGAAACATCCTATCCATCACCTCAGAAACCAGACAACACACTCGGCTGTGGGAGTTTATTCAAGTAGCTGAGTGTGATGTATGGCTGTCTACTAATCCTACCAAAGCTATTCCCTCAAGGCACATTAACTCATTTTTATGGTTTCTTATCCAAAGCCACTGCCTTCTCTTTCTAATACTTCAGATGTTACTTTTGTGGCCTGATATAATTTATTAACCTAAATCATTGAGGACACTGTAGTTAATAGCAGCTGCAAATCTGCTCCAGCAGCTACAGGGTGTATCCTCGCTACCATGCGCTGCTGTAGCTGCAACTAAGCTTTTTTCTGTTATTTTCCCATGACGCAGTAGGCTATGGTATAAAACTACACAGACAGCCTGAATAATGAACCTCAGTCACAGGTCACATATCATAAGGCTGGTGGGAGTATAAATTGCTTTTGTAATCCAAAATATTCCCCCTTGCTGCCTTAAAGGTACACCTACTTAAAATAATTATTGTTCATATGCACATAGTGCATTATCTATTTGATGAATTGTGTCCTTTCTCCTAGAAGTTAATGAATTAAGTTGGGTTTGTTTACTCCCATTTGCTGATACAGTACCAGGGACTTCTAGAAACTGTTTTACACATTATGAATTGACCTCGGGAAATATGTCCTGATGGAATATTTCTAAGCATTGCTGACATTATTGGTTTCGCTTTGTCATCACGGAGTGCTGCGGTGCTGGCATGTTGTCATACATAACTTCAAAAACTTTAGATTTGTTGTCCCAGAGTTTAAAGGTGCAATGTGTAAGATCTGGTCAGAATTTTGGTTTAAAACATTCAAAAAATGAACTAGCATTATCAACAGAATGTGAAGAGGTTACAGTGTTGACGTTATGTCAAAGACGTCCATGTATTGTGTTGCAGAGGTATCTACTCAAATGAGCATGCTAACCAGCTAGCCCACGCTCATCCTGTCTTGTAATACCATTTGTGCCTCGAGAGGCGATAGTGAGTCACTGTAGTGTTCAGTCTGCCCTCAGTCCAACGTGGGAGGACGAAGAAGTAGAGCTGCCCCGAGGGCTTGTCCATCATGTTGACGTTACGGTCCATGTACCTTTTGATAGTTTGTGTATTGGATTAAATCTAAAGTGGCAGAAACTTTGACTCGTGTTTTAATTTCGTCCTCTTCAGGAGATGGACTTTCAGTTAGAAGTTAACTTGAATTCAGCTAGTGGTGCAAACCCCAGCACCGGGGTCTGATCTTGGTGGACTGTCCCGACTCCCTGCCGAATCAACAAACTTTCTGTTGCTGACGTTACACAGGTCAGTCCCAGCACTGTACCAGCCAGTGGGACTCCTGGCGCTGTGGTTTGTGCTGGCTGAAATCGGTGTATCTCCCGGAGCCGCCGCACGCAGGGAGGATGAGACGAAGGTGTGGGTCGTTTTCTCGTTTCTGCCACTTTGGATTTAATCCAATAAACAAACGATCAAAATGTACACTGACCGTACAGCCCTCAGTTAGTGGCACAAAGATGGCTAAACTATAGGCCGATGCCACACATGAAGGTTAAAAAATAGCAGAGTTATTTTGACCAGCTCTCAGCAGTTTGGTCGAATTTTGTAAATTTAGATTGTATGGACCCAGTAGTAGAGGTGAAATGCTGCCCCCTATTTCTTTAGAGCATGTGGCCAGATATTACACATTTCCCCTTTAAGACTAATGCACCCTCCCTGTTCATTCACTGACCCCTTTTAGCTTCTCTGGCACATGTTGCCACTTTCTCCAGGGAACATGTCTCCTGCACAAGCAATTTCCTCTTTGTTCATTGCAGATAATAACCCTATAATCAAATTATACTTCTTAATCGCTTCTTTAGCAATCTATAGTTGCTAGAAAAGGTTGTGCACTTTATTCTTTGGTGTCTTTACACTCTGTTAGTAATTGTTTTTTTATCCTACTGGAGATAATGCACTGCTAAGATTCAAATGCCAGTGGCTAATGCCAGGGTACCAGATTGAAATGTAGAAATTACAATTTGACTTTGACTGGCAAAATCCATCCTTCTATTTACATCCAGAGTTGAATCTGTCTTTGTGTACACGTATTGCATCAAAGGATCTTCCAAAACATTTGACAGGTTTCTCCATTACTGTCTCAGCTTCCTCTCGGTGACGGTTTCCCTTTACAACAGACAGCCCTGTTGATGTGCATGGTTTAATTTTAGTTTTGTGATACTCTAGTAATCCCCAAAGGAGAAATTCTGCTACAGTACAGTGCCACTGGGATCCAGTGTTTTTTTTCAAGGACACTTCAGTCGAGTGAATGTTTGCTGTCACGGGGATTATTTGGGTTTAGACCTTCACATTGAAGGACAATCACTCTGCTCATTGCACCATTGTGCTGCACTACTTTCATCCTAATGCAATTTTGTTTCTCATTTCACTGGGCAGGCAGCCTTTTTGGACATTATGCTGTTGTGGTCATAGATGTGATCCTATCCATAGAAACTAAGAGGTTGACGGTGAACCCTGATACAACCGATTATCTCCTCATCCAATCCATTTTGATGACCTCCATCACATATTTGGACATATTTCTAAAGGCAGGGTTGTTCAGCCAGAGAAGAGCGTCTGAATGGTTTCATTTACCGTAGTAAATTACATTTTTGACGCATTTCTATCAGTGCTCCTGGCTGAGTAGTGGAGAAGATAGCTGCTTTCTTTCTTAGGGGTTTTTCAATCTTCCACTTTCATGCTAAATATGTCCCCCTCTAAACAGAGAAACAGAGGAATGTAGGCCAAAAGTAGCATTTCTCCAGTCTATCTTTTTATAGAATGGTGTTTTCTCCTGCTCTTCTCCAAAATGGGGATTAATTGCTTCTGCCATGCAACATTTATAATGTTCCAGGAAAATCTCAAGATGGCCATCTAGTGCTCTTTTATACATACCCGACTGGGAAAGCTCTTATGCTTACCTTTCTGCTTTTTGCAGCACTTTCTTTTTTTTTTTTTTCGATGTGCTACAATCCATTATACTCTGTGTTTGGCTCTCTCTGAGTGTCTTCTCTCGGTCGGCTCTCACTTTGTTTAGTTTTTTTGTCAGTTTTAAACTTTTCAACTAGATATAATTGCAAAAAATACATTTCATAAATTATAGATTTTTTTCTCTCCTCACACTGAGTTTCAATACAAACAGCTGCCTCCTTAGTGACAGAGAAAATTATTCAACATGAAATGCTCAGCAAGTCATCATGTCTGCATAAATGACAAAAAGCGCCATTTTCCAGTGTATTCAAAAGCAGCCGATATCAGTTTGACCTTTTTAACAGCAGATATTTTGACCAAAAGCGCAGGTGGAATTAATAACATTAATGTCGGCTCAGATCCATTCCATGTGCGCACAATACCAGCACTTCAAGTGGGTTGAAGCCACCAATAATTTAATTAATTCCACCTGTGCTTTTCCTGTTATGACATGTCAAAATGTCTGCCGTGACTAAGCCAGGGTCTATTGTCTGACAAAGGACTGTAATTGAAATGGCAGCTTGTGACTCTCTTTGCATAATGATGGTTCAGTTGACTGTGCAGTTTGACTTTTCAATTTATTCTCTAAACACTGAGGATCAGATAAAAACAAAGAATCTGTTTCAACAGTAGAGAAGGCCATTTTTTGTTATCTATGTTTAAATTTTCTGTCATTTTGAATGGTAAAATTAAATGATTGTTAAATACACAAACTGTACATAGACTCTTAAACATTTTCTTATCTTATCTTTTGCTTTCAGGTTATAGGCTTGTTCATAATTCATCTCAATCTTACACTAAATCAACACTATATGCTACAACTAATTTTATTTTCTGTACATTCTGATTGTGACTACTGTTATCATTATTATAATAGTTATTATTATTATAATAGTTATTACATAAATTATGTTCCTTGCTCATTTATTTATTTAGTTATTTCCTCTCCCATGCTCTCCCTTAGTTAACTACCTTTACTACTTGTTTTTTTCTTTTTCTCCTCTCTCGATATATCCACCCTATAGACTCCAGCCCAGAACACACGCACGTACACACAGATATATACGTATAAAATAAAAAATAAAATTTGTCTAGTTAACATGTGTTGTAACGTCGTTCATAAATTATTTTAATAATTTCAATCTGTACCAATGCATGCTCTGTTTTTGGCTGCTCCAACGGATGGCACATCCAAAGCTGGAGACCAACGCAGTAACTTGTCCGTCTCAGGTTAAATGGTAACTTTGGTTTTCTTCTATGGTTTGTGACTAATGAGAACAATAACTTTTGAAATTGATCCAATATTGAGGGAGAACGCTGCAGACGGCAGCTGCTAAACGGGCTGTAATGTAATTGCTCAGGGCAATTCCTCACCGTCAGTATACGTCCACTATAAGTGCTTGTTTTTGCCACTGACAGACTCAGATTGTTACTATAAGTGTCTAACAACATTACATAAATGACCCTACAGCAAAATAATACTGTTTTTTTTTATTTTCTCTTTCTGTTTGTTATTGTGTCATGTGACTTGTTGCCGAAAGATAATGGTCAGGGCCGGCTTAAGTCATAGGCCAAATAGACGGTTGCCTAGGGCTCCATCTGCTGGGGTGCGCTGGTCACCCTCTAAAAATAATAAAAATAACAATCAAAGATGTTGATGGGCTCCCTTCCTAATTTTCTGCATTGAGGTAACAAATGAACAAATAAATAAAGAAAATAGAAATACACTTTTCACCCCTGCAACTCTCTCTCGCTTTAAAGCCAACAATATTAGGGACCAATTGTTTATTTATATTATAATAAATACAGGTATTTTTTTTGTCTTAAAGCCATTGTGATCCTGACAACGGTGGAAACGTGAGTGGGAGAGAGGAGTGCTGGTGTTTGTTGTGTTGGTGGAGTTAGTTGGCGTACAGAAAGCGTAGCTTAGTGTTATCTAAAAAATGTTCAATGTCATGGATGAATATTTAGCTGTTTTCAACAATGTGGATGCGACGAGAGATTTCAGAACAAGACTTCTCTGACCGAGACTTGGTTAGACACAATAACAACCAGATTGGATCAAGCGAAAGGTAAAGAAAAAAGTTTTATTTCTCTTTAGGGTTCTTTCCATAATGTTGTCAGACACTTATAATAACAATCTGAGCCTGTCAGTGGCAAAAACAAACACTTTTAGTGGACGTACATTGATGTTGAGGGATTGCCCCGAGCAATTACATTGCAGCCTGTTTAGCAGCTGCCGTCTGCAGCGTTCTCCCTCAATACAGGACCAATTTCAGAAATTGCTGTCCCCATTAGTCACTTAGACACAAAAACATGGAACAATAGAGTCCAGGTTTAAAAAAAAAAAAAAAAATTTAAAGGGCAACTCACCACTCATTAGGTAGAAAACTGCCACTGTACTGTGCTGTGTCTGCTGGAACATTGGTGGTTTTTTTTTTACCTCTGGCTACACCACAATTACTGAAGTCATGCTGGCACTTTGTCTTTGACAGCTGATGAAGAAAACAAACATCTTCTTTAACTACATATAAACAATTACCTTCTTTAGTGCCAAATGGTTATAATATGGCCATCAGAGTGATGTGCCACACTGCACTGACTGAGCCAAGTCATCAATGATCTATGCTGTGCTTTGTAGGAATCTAATTTGCCGCTGCTGTTTTGTGAGTCGGGCTGTATGTGAACGTTATTGATGAGGCAGTGCAGGAGGATCCCTGAGGACAGCTGAGCTCAGTGCTATTAGAGGGTCACTGCTGGTAGAACCTGCACAAATGGTTATCAACAAGCCTGCAATGTTTTAAAAGAAAGATCTCAAATAGAGATTAAAGGATAATTCTGGTTATTTTCATCGTGGGCCTTATTTTCTCATGCTCTTCCCATCATGAGGATTGACTGTTTTCAGTATTTCTCTCTCCACTGTGGAGCTTTTTGTGCCTGCAGTTTGCCAGAAGCGCTGCTCTCAAACACACACCACTACCCACCACCCACACAGAGCTAAAGCAGGCTCCCACAGTGAAACATAAAAAGACAAATAATAACAGTCACTCTGCAGTTCTCCCAATAGCTATGATTAAACAATTACCAAGCCATGTCAGTTCATTGTTGTTTTAGATTGAATATAATCAATAATTTTGACTAAGCCAACACCATCCTCACCCTCCCATGTATATATTTAATTACCACATCGATGTAACTTGGTTCCCCCAGTCAGCACTTTGCGCTTACATGAACACAACATCTGTGTTTGCAACATATTCTATTGCAACGGTTCGTAAGATATCTTATGCAAAAGTTATTCCTCCTTTTGTTCGTTTTGCTACGATTGTCCAGCAACACGTGTCAATTTTCGCTCATTACATGCATACAGTCTTGAAAATAAACTTCCATCTTCACAGGAAACAACTTCCTTTGGTTTAGGCAGCATAACTACTTAGTTAGGTTTAGGTAACAAACTACTTAGTTAGGTTTAGGCAACAAAACTACTTAGTTAGGCTTAGGCAACACAACTACTTAGTTATGCTTAGGCAACACAACTACTTAGTTATGCTTAGGAAAAGATCGTGGTTTGACTTAAAATAACTCCGGAAGTGGCTTAAGTGGTTACTTAAAGGTCTTATTGAACATTTTTATGGAGACGAATAGTAAACAAAATAAAATAAAATACATCCACAAAGCTTTTAGAAAGGCACTGAATAAAGATAGGGCTTTTCTTCAAAAAAAATATCATGACTGAATTAATAATTTTTAAAAATTTGGTGGGTCCAAATTGAATGTTTTGTTTATCTCTGTTGACGATATCAGACGTTTGGTTCCCACTTCTAACAAGGCTTATGAGCCAATAGTAAAACGATGTTGGTATCACGTGGTATCTCCGGGTCGTCAGTTAGTGTGGAAAAAAATGATAAATGGCGGTATTGACGGTAAGTGATTGGCAACGACTTGTTGTGAAGTGAATGCGATGCGATTATCAATGTTATCAATAGCACCTTTAAGTACGTAAGTTACGTGACAAATAAATCAACGTCGACTCCTGGTTTCACACGGGACAAGATGGCCGGCCTCCTGGGTGAAAGTCGGGTATTTTTAGACCCACTCATCCAGCCTGACCTCCTCCCTACACAGCGTTTCGACACTCTTTATATTTCCTGGTTCACGATTACATGAATTATACACAAATTGATTTTGTGGGATACGCAAATTACAGTGCAATACTTTTCGTAAATATAGCTAGCTATGGAGTATGAGAACAGCCTGGTGTTTGTGCAGTTTACTTGTCACTGAAGAAAAAGTACTTTAGATACTAAAGAATGACATATTTGTTCATTCTAGTTATAAATGGCCATTGGGGAAACTATTACAGGAAAGAGTATGTTTTGCAAATTCTTGCAGAAATATACATTCTGAGTTATACGTCTGAGATGAAGGGGTGCAATTTTATCGCACAATTCTTCAGTGGAAGGTAAGGGTTAAAAGGATGTTAAATGCATATACACAAGCTAAACCCCCCCACCATCACCTACTTCAGGTGTTGGCAGTGAGCTGGTCCGCTCCATGAAACTCCTGGGCCTAAAATAAACCCTGAACCAACCCTGTGAGGAAATGAATCTCCTCTGTTACCATGTGTCAATGTCACCGGCGTACACAGTGAAGGAGGCTGCCCTAGATAGTCAATCTCCATAAAGAACTGCTCACTAAGTATGTGTACGCGCACGTACTTGTGTGTGTTTACTGGCATGCATGTCTGCACATTTAGAGTGACAGTGTGGTAATGAGGGGGGACGTCAGGGAAGAGGCCTGTACTGACGCGCTGTCACTGACGATCTTCTCAAGGTCTGATCAGCCTCCTCAGACTCATGTCTCTTCAGGCCAACTGACCAGACCTTCAAAGACAACAGCGCAACTGTGTGTCACACAGAAGAGCTTATTTATTTATTTGCGCTACTCATTTAGTGTGTTTGTAAAAGGAGAAGTCCCGCATAGGTCATCGATCTCCTTCTCGGGTGACCTATCCAAGAAAGCAACCTTCAGGTCAGCAGAAGGGTTACAAATGGATAACATGGGGCAACGTAGTAAAGCCAATTACAATCAAAGTCACATGGGAGAGAGAGAGAGAGCTGAGAAAACATGTCATGTGACTTGTGCCATTACCCTCCTCCTTTGCCTCTGTTTTCCCTCTCCCTTTGTGTCCTATTACATTAACACAAATATATTTTACTTTAAACACACAGTAATATGGTTTAGCTCTTTCTTAATAGTGTGTGGATTTTGGAAAATAATACAAAAATATTTGATTTAAAGGCAGCACTCATGATAAGCGCATGCATTTGCGCTCTCTGTGGGAGTATAGTATTTGTTTCCTGACTGCAAATCGTAGTTCAACTGAAAACAATTTTGGACCAATTTTGTACAGGTGGACTCAAATACAGTCTGTTGGTCCACACAGGTTTGGAAAAAGCGTTTATGTTGTCAAATTTTGAGGCAAATGACCCAAGATTTGGACTAAATTACCGGTATGAAAGCCATTCTTACATATTTAGCAAGACAATAAGGGAGATGAAATTTCTCTTTGACGTATGAGCATAGAATAACAATCAAACCCGGCTTGATGTCACACAATATGTTTTCTTATGATAATAGTGGTTATGGCTTCTTTTTGGCCTTTATGGGTTGTGTGCTCCTTTTAGTAGTGCTCACATGTCCTCACCTGCCTGTATATTGGTCTCCATTTTTCTTGTTTAAATCCAAATGGGTGGCAATCTCATTTCCTGGCAATGGTAACAATAAAGGGTCCCACTCAGTTGAGACTACACACTTTTACCATGGATTGGAACCACAGTGAATACTGTAAGTGTGAAAGCTGACCAACAGGCTTAGGGAGAGGGGGGTCAGTGGAATTCCTGATGAAACAACCAAGTCTCACTCCCAAATACTGACGCTTGGTCAGTGCCCCTTGGCGTCTGATACCGACGCACTGAGGCACCTTTTAGAGTCTGTATGAGACGCACCAGGCTTTTCAACTAACTCCAATCCCATCTGCGTAATTACTAGACGGTCAGAGCAACTGACGTAGTATTAAGAGCGAGGAAGTCCACGTAGGACGGGTGGGAGGGGAGATTGGATGGATCAAACAAACACAGGACTCTCACCCAGGCAACCCTGTCTCCTAAAAAAAATTGTTCCCATAAAAATAAACTGTGTTCTCAATTGCGTTTGGAAGGAAATGTATTTTGCTGCAGATTATGTTTGTCTCCGATGTGACAGGCAGGTGTTTTCTGTACTGACGTTATGTTGTTTCCGTACGTGTTTTACTTAGTTCACGTACTTATTTTAAGCCCAACCATGACGTTTTCCCTTAACCTAACTAAATGGTTTTCTCGCCTGATCCTAAGTCAGTGGGCTTTGTTGCCCCCTGCTGGTACTGCACGTTAATACAGACGTGTAATATTTACGTCTCTCGGGGCAAAACATGACACTGACACGCTATCCGCTGGTGGACAGGCAGGTCTATTGGGTTGTATTTGAACCCAAACCCTGATCTTTTCCTAAGCCTAACCAAGTACTTTTGTTGCCTAAACCTAACCACGTAGTTTTGTTGCATAAGTAATACTGTTTGCATGTAACAAGCAGAAACTGACACGCAATCCCTGACACGTCCAGAAAGCAGTTGACTGTGATCTGAGTTTTAAGAAAACACTCCTGACATCCCGAGTTGGAACCCAAACTTTGTGCATGGGGCATTTGGTTTTATCTTTTATCTAGTCCTACATAGGAAGAGTTCTAGTTTATAATTGAGTGCATAATCAAAGCTACAGTGAGTCTGAGACGAGTCCAGGGTCAGAGAAATCTTTACTGAAGACTGAGGCCTGAGTCAAGATCTGGAGGCCGGCTCGTAAAAACAGAGTGACTGACCTTTTTTGGGACTAATTTGTTCTTTTGATTTGACCCTGCATTCTCAGGCGGTTCAGCTGTTCTCTTACAGTCATTTAGAATACTTGTTATTGGAAGTTTGTGCCGTCTGGTCAATCCATCATGCGATACTCTGGAGGAATGTGATGGAGGATGGATAAAGTGATTCATCCAGCGCTGCTACATCACCTCGCAATGACGTTGAAACAATTTGTTCAGCTATTCCGAGCAGTAGCAAAACAAAACAAAGTCAAATGAACAAAGCAAATCTCCTGGGAACAATCAGACACCGGGCTGGCCAGCTTCTGTGGCACAGCTCCAACCAACCGCTCTTTCTCAGCTGGAGGTCAACTCATTGCAATTTCATAAAACTCTCATAATTCATTGACTGTGAGGCCTCCTATCTCAGCAAATTATCCAGCTCCTTGCCTGCCAGATGTAAACAAATCTAAAGTAGAACTATACTTGTACTCCGACCTGCAGACAAACACTGAGTCATATTAAAATGTATATCTTGAAGACCCGTGGCTGTTTTTTTTCTTTAGGTAGAATTTTGCCTCATTTAGTTTTGTCTTGGCTGTCTGTCATTTTAAAAGCCATGGCACTCACTGGCAGAAAGGCAGTAATTGAAACAGCGTTTCAGTTCTAATTTGCTCAAGTTGGAAACCCATCAAAAAGGAAAGTTATTTTTCTCAGAAACAAAACAGGAGATGTATTGTGTGAAGGTTAGATCTAAAAAAGAGAGACAAGCAAAAAAGGATTTTGCATTACATTGTTGTGTACACAGTGTCACACAAAGATCTAGACTATGGATTGGCAACCTTTTTGATATGCAGTGTAATGTTCTTGTTAATCGGTGTGCCATAACATAACATGAAGTTAATAATGACAACATATCAAAATATAAATCTCCAACTTTTCTGTAATTGTATTCCATGCATAGACACATTTAAAAAAAAAAGAAAAAAAGTTTTCTCCCATAATTTCCTAAGACATGGTAATTATGAGATCACTATACAAGAAGGCAGCCATCCTTATGAAAACATCACATCTAAGTTGAAATCCTTAACCCTACCAACCTTCCACCATTCAGCAATAAACTTAACAAATTCTGTGAAGAAGATTTTAAGAGCAAAAAAAAGTTTGCCATGGGCAGGAGAGAGGGATGGTGGATGGGTCAAACAAGCACAGGACTTTTACTCAGGGGAATGGTGTTTGTGTCCCGTGTGAAACCAAAAGTTTAATTATTTTTACTGACCACGTTATGTCAGTACAATGACGTTATGTGATGATTTGTTGCCTAAACCTAACCGCTACCAAGGGTTGAGAGATTATGATTATTGATAAATAGTCACCAGTAATGTGGATATAATGACTAGGAGTAAAAAACAAATAACAGAACAGCTAGAATAGTCTGGTATGTTTAGAAATTCACATCACTTTATTGTAATGTAGCCTTTAAAACCAGGAAAACACAACACTTGACCAGATCACGCTATTGCGATATCTAAAATCTAAGACGATATCTAGCCTCATATCACGATATCACTATGATAGATTGCACGGCCCCACCGCGACTTCTTCACAATGTTGAGTATTTTTGTTGACTAAACCTAACTGCGACAACATTAACCACATGTTACAACGTTAACCCTTGCAAACCATCTGCATCAACATATTACGCAAAAGGCTGCTTCTACCCTAGCATCGAAATATGATGATTAGGGATGAGATCACGTTGTGTGGGACGAGCGACCTTGTGGTCATCATGTGTCTCGGTAGCAAAGGCAAAAGTAGCATAACATTGTTATATTGCTGAAAAAAAGTCAACATTGCAGTGGTTTATTTTTAGTTTTATGCAGTATCGTCCATGTAATTTTTCTTTTCTAAAGTCATTCTCTCACTTAGTTCTTCTATAAGGTTCCACCTGCAAGCCAATTGGTTCTCTTTAACGTGTCATCACTTCTCTGTCACTGTGGACTGCTCTGTGCTGAGGTGTTAAAGGAGATGAAACGATTATGAAATGGCACACACTCACATGGTTTTAAGCAACCTCTAAATTGATGACTTTTCAGTAACATTGTGAATTCAGCTGTTGATTTGATCTTGGGGGAACGATTAGCTACCATGCTAATTTACAAGCTTGTAAGCTAATGCTTCCACTGTTTGTATCTTGTCTACTATCAACAGTAAGCATGGGTTTCCTTAAACCATAATATTTATATAGCATTAATAAAGTAGTTTTAGAAATGAAAACATAACTTGGAGGCAGATCAGGAAATGGATTTTTGGAGCAGCCACATATTGTGTTTTAGTAGGCGCTAACAAATTACCTGTTTTCTTGTTTTGTTATCAGAACTTGTTCATTTTTTTGTTTTTGTTTGACAAAACCAAAACATCGCTCCAAAAGCCATGCATCATTACCACAATGGTCCATTAATGCCATTTGAAATGTGTCTTGTACTGTGTGGTTCAGCTCCATTCAGTTTATTGCTTCAGTCAGGTAAAAAAAAAAGCAAATTATATTGTTTTTCAGTATGTGGAAATAAAAAATCCTCCTACTACACACCCACAAATCTCATTTAGTAGATAAGCCCTTCACTGCACATCTGTTTATGTTTATCCACTAAGACTAAAAATGTTTTGGAAAAAAAATATTTTTTTGTGTTCCACAGTATATGCGACAGAAGGGCTCCCACATTTTGGAAAAAAATTGTAGACAAGCCCATCATTATACGTCTGTTTTTACAAGTATATAATGAATGTTAATCTTAAGCCAGAAGTAAACGTATCATCAACGTTTCTTGCCAATGAAGTGACAAAAATAATGACTTTCATTCTCTGTTTTGGTAAATGCAAAGACATGAACACCTCAAAGTGTAACCACAAGGAAAAAGCTCCAGTCAGAGAAAGAGGAGAGAGGAAAGGAGTTCTCTCTGCTTCTGAAGCCTAACAAGAAAACAAATTGCTGTTGTCTGAACTGTTTCCAGACCCTCAGAGGTGGACTAACTGCAATTTTAGAGTGGCAATGGGATTTAATACTGTTAATGAAGCAGGTTACAGGAAGAGTCTTTTATAGTTATCCTCCTCTGAGTTGAAGGTGACCTCTCTAATCAAGCCCAACACTGCAGTACTCAGAGGATCGCTGGCCTGTTGGCTCCGGAAATTTAGCAAAGCCACACTCTTGGGAGGTTCAGATCCGTGTAACAAACCAATCAGGGCTCCTTCTGATAACAAATGGACTCTGGAATTCACTCTCTCACGTCTGTGGGTAAAACAAATACGCTTTAGAAATACATAACCTTGAAGTTTATTTTCAAAAAGAACTCATTAGCAGCAGTGTTATTTCAGGAAGTACAATGTTTACTGTTCATAACATGAGTCTAAAGGTTTGCAAACTTAGGAAACCAGTAATGCAGAGATCATTTATGACATTTAACTGGCATTTAACACAATTTATCCACATTTGAGCTAGTTTTAACTTGTAGCCAGGTTGTTAGTTCAACATATTCTCAGACAACGGTTCTTATAATATCTTATGAAAAAGTTATTCCTCCTTTTTCGTTCGTTTTCCTACGAATGTCCAGCAACACGTGTCAATTTCCGTTTATTACATGCATACACTCTTTTCAAAATAAACTTTCGTCTTCACAGGAGACAAGTTCCTTAGGTTTGGCCAACGAAATGACTTAGTTAGGTTTAGGAATAGATCGACTTGGTTAGGATTAGGAACGTAAATTACTTAGTTAGGTATAGGCAGGAAAACTACTTAATTAGGTTTAGGAAAAGATCGATTTGGATAGGATTAGGCAACACAACTACTAAGGCTTAGGAAAAGATTGACTTGGTTAGGATTAGGCAACAAAACTACTTAGTTAGGTTTAGGCAACAAAACTACTTTATTAGGTTTAGGAAAAGATCGATTTGGATAGAATTAGGCAACAAAACTAATTAGTTAGGTTTAGGCAACAAAACTACTTAGGCTTAGCAAAAGATTGACTTGGTTAGGATTAGGCAACAAAACTATTTAGTTAGGTTTAGGAAAAGATCGTGGTTTGACTTAAAATACCTCCGGAAGTGGCGTTACATAAGTACGTAGGTGACAAATAAATCAACGTTGACTTCTGGTTTCACACGGGTTGTGAACGCCCGTCTCATAGACAAAAGTCTGGTATTTTTTCCAAACTCTTCCATCCTTCCAAACTCCTCCATACGCAGCGTTCGCCGCTCTTTATATTTCCTGGTTCACGATTACATGGATCACACACAAATTGATATTGTGGTATGTACACAAATTACATTGCATTACTTTTCGTAGGTATAGCTACGGACAGTGTATGAGAGCAGCCTGGCTAGTTTATGCTTGTAGAAAAACATATTTTCCAACTTTTCAAATTTATAGGTTATCGCTCCATCATGTCTGCAGAGTATTTGTATAGCCATTCTGTTTGGGGAGATGACAGATGGAAAGATATATTCCAATCCCATGCCTAAGAGCTTACAGATTAACATTAACATTTAACAAATTGAGTTTAGAGTGTGAGACGTACTGTTAGAAGCATAGTAAGTCAGAGACAGATAAAGTTTTGGTGTAATACCCAGAGTGCACGCTCAATAAAATTCACTTCCTGATGTCTGCTGCAATAAAAACTGACACATTCAGTACATTTTGGATAAATGCATGGCTTATAGATTACTGACGCTAAACTACTGACTGTGTGCTTGTACCTAAGATGAAAAATGATTCCACACACACTACTCATTTATCTATTAAATGGCATACTGTGTTCCCCAGATAGGAAGGGGAATTGCATTGCCGTTTCTGTTTTGTGTTTATTGATTTGTCTATCGCGCTTGATACAGTAGAATACTCTCTTCTTTGAGATTGCTGCAGATCAGCTGCTTTTGAGGCAAATGCATGTGATTTTTTTCATGGCCATTGTAGCTCACAAACTGATCCGAGGTTTAATACTTCCACTGCTGTATTAGCAGGGTTCAAATTCAAAAGGATGGCATGTAAAGTAACAATTTGTCTGGTAATAGCATGAATACAAACAATAATATGTTTTTAGTGAAATTCCTCATTGTATTACTTTTTAACTAAATTCTTTCTGCACATGCTTTTATGTAATTTTATTAACTCTGGCTGTGGTTAGTTCAGGTGTTTCTCTCTACAGAGTTTAACAAATCAGTGAACCTGAACAATTTTTATTTTTATTTTTGTTTTTTAGGTTTTAAGGCTTTGAGTGTACAGAGAATAGTACCCAAACTCAGTTGTGTGCTGCACTGGGTAAAATGTTCACAAAAATAAATGCTATAATTTGAGCAGTTGGTTGCAGATAATACACTCTTATCACCACTTAAAGCCAGTGTGATTTAAATGCAGGATCCTGATCATATTGATGCTGGTTATAGTATTTTTGGAATTCTATATTTTGTTTTAGTTTAATATCCAGAATAACACAATACGTTCAAGCATATTATTATTATATTATAAACACAAGTGAATTAAGAAAGCTGCATTTATTTCTAATGGAATAAACTGAAAGACTCAAACTGTACATGTGCATTCATTTACGATTGAGTGTTAGAAATGCTTTAGTGCAGGAACAAATCTTTTTCAGGCCCTGCCATGCTGTTATGTGATCTGTATGATGTGATTGATTTGATATACAATGCTTTATTGCCTCTGCAGGGAAACTTTTCGTTGGCTCGCAGCACTATTGATCTACCATGATTACAAAACAACTGTCAGTCAATAGTGTAACCCATACTATCAGATGGAAAATGTGACCAACATATTAACAACATATATTAGAAATAGGGAATCAACAAATAGCCTACACATTCCCTATATTCCCATTATATTCATATCACACATCCACACTCCTTGATTTCCTTAAAGTGTGAACCTGTAACCTTTCTGATACACATTTTTCTTATTATTCCCAGGCATCACTGCAGTTATATCAGCTCATAATTGACCCATCCAAGTAAAATAGAATAAAATGTATGTCATTTCTGGCAATCAGCAATTACAACCACCTCCTTAACCCCCTGCAGAATCCATAAACTTTGGTCCGAATTACAGACATATTATAGCCACAGTTTGGTGCATTGGGGTCAGAAGTGTCATGAGAACTGATTAATTTATTAAAACCAAAATCCCTCCAGACTTCCCCTGAAGCACACATGACCCATTTCTCTTTAATATAGCAATGTGAAACTTTCATATATGGGACTCCTGGAGGGAGGTTATATGTGCCCTAAATGCTGCAGATGATTTAGCACTTCCATCTGTTTAACCTGCTCGGCATAATTGGTCGTATTCAATACATTAAAATAACACCTAACAACACTAACCCATTCCCTAGCTGCAGTGTTATTCTGGGCTGCAAAAAGATGTACTGTATGTATGAATAAAGTGCTGTACCTGACACAGATTCTATGTGGAGGGAGCTAAAATGAAATGATGGAGAACAGATACCAAAATTGATATAAATGACCTTGGCAGAAGTGTGTCAACTTATGAGATGCATGTACAACCACCTTCTTATACACCCGGACTCACTCCATAACAGCACCACTGATGTCCTTTGTATCTACTCTGCTACCTCAGACTGAGCAGCAAGGGACTGTAATTTATTGTACACAGTGGAACAAGAGTGCAAAGGACTTCATGCTATTAAAGAAGACCTATTCTACTTTTTTTCAGGTGAATACTCATATTTAAGGTTTCTACTAGAACACATTTACATGCTTTTATGTTAAAAAAAATGCTTTATTTTTATCATACCGGCAGTGCTGCAGCACCTCTTTTCACTCTGAAACTCTGTGTTTGAGCTCTTGCTGCACCCCCTCCTAAAAAGTCTGCTCTGATTGGTCAACCAAACCAAACTCTTTGGACTCCACTCCAGCTCCGCTCTAACTAGCTTTGTTTGAGGGCGTGCCAAACTAGCTGCTAGGCAGGTATTATGCAAATATGTTACTTGGTGACATCACCACGTTACGGAAGAAAAGGCAGGACTTCAAGCAAGGCGTTTCAGGCAGTTCAGGAGCAGTGTTTCTGTGGGGGAGAGTAACTCCCTTTGGAGTGGACTTTGGGCTTTGTAACTTTGCAGAGTTGGTAGTGTTCTTCAGAAACATTTTTGTTATATTTGTTCAAATTCTCATTACCTCCCGACAGCAATCCAAAAAAAAAACTGCCAACCTTCAGTCAACCTGCCTGTGCGCATTGCACAGGCAGGTTACTGCACGTCACTGGAGTCTTCCACAAGCTGCTAGCCTGACAGCTGTGAGTACTAACACAGTCTACTAACTAGCCATGTTTGTTGTTTACGTTTATTATATGTTTATGTTCATAATAATAATTTGGTGGGAGTGACTTTGGAGGGAGGCCTGAATCGACGGGCTGTCAGTGTTGCCGACTTGGTGACTTTCTCGCTAGATTTAGGTACTTTTGGAGCTATTGCTGCTAGCTACTTTCATTGGAAAAAAGTTGGCAACACTGGACTGGGTTTTTTGGTTGGATATTATATACTCTTGCTAGTTTCTCAACATTACCAACTCTACCTTTAAAACACAGCTGTAAAAAGATGGCAGGACTTATGGCAATGACCAAACAGGGCAATTGTAACTCTTGAATTTGCTTTGTCAGAGGTGTCAGTTTAATGTGTTGGCAATGGCACTAACTTTGCATACAGTCCAAACCTGATGAAGGGATAGAAGTGCAGGTGACTGCTCACTGTTCCTGAGCTGAAAGTCGGGGACCGATGGACTACTACTTTCTCCAAAAGGAAAGATGGTGAGGATGTCTCTCTGGATTGCCAAAGCATCTCAGTTTGAAGCCGATGCAGTCTGAAAGAGGCATGAATGTAAGTCAAGTTGCAGCAGACACGAGTGAAACGGACTCAGAATATTTGTCAACAGATATGTAAAAAAGTTGAAGTTCAACTAATCTTCACAAGGCAAATTTACTACATACAGTTTAACACGTAAACGTTGCCTCCTCCAACTCCAAGTCACTGTTATAGCTAATACTATGTTATAATTTCTAGATATTAATCCTCTCTGTATTTTCATCTTAACATGTACTGTATTTACATTTGTACAAGAGTACACAATGCTCCAGACTTCATCTGTGAGACAATGTGCTATTAGAATCTATTAGTCACTCATCATCATACAACAACTAAAGAGCCAAGGGGAACTTTCAGTCGTTTCATTAAAGTGTCACCTTGTCAGTTAACTTCAGATGATGGATGGCTGTATTGACAGCGCTGTTCGATTCAGCCCAGCCCAACAGACAGGAGGACATTTAAAGCTCTACTGTAGCGCCCTAAGACCTGAGGCGATGAAGAAATGACACTGCTTGGACAAGCCCGCCTTCGGTGATTTGGTCCCCAGGGCTCATCCGTCAAAATTTCTCTGTTGGCTTATGCAGTGATATTAAAGACCCGGGTCCGTATCTCACTTGACAAGGTCTTCCTTAGTCTTTTGACAATAATTTAAGATGGCTGGAAATGGCTGCCTGGAGTGTCATTTCTGTCTCCATTGTAGATATGAGAAAGAGAAAGTGTTCTCAAAAGGTTACTGTATCTGTAGTGACACCCGCATTATAACTGTAGCAGCAAATGATTCACATACTTCTCAGCAACTTCCCCATTTTCAAGTGTTGTAATTTATGACTATAACAGAAATCTGCTCAGCATGGCCTTCACCTACTTGTGTTTTGTGATATAGGAGAAAACAATATTTCCTATATTAAAGACCATTTGTCATGTCAGCAATCCAAACACTCCCTATCTTCCCCCCTTTTCTAGTGAGAGGAACAGATCCACATTTGACAAAGATGAATCACTGAGGTTTCCACACAGGAAATAGTGATATGTGCTGGTGCCAAGCACACAGTAGAGGACCCTTCTGAATGTCCTTGCCAGATAAGCTGGGCATCCTTTCCATTCTGATAAAATTATAACTAACTACTAACTAACTGCTGTACTGTTTAGCTGGCACACATACTGCCAATGTTATGTCTTGGCATGAAATTGTGACAAATTAATTTTCCATGACCCTGTGCTTAATAGTGCCATTTACAGTGTGTTGAATAAGTTGGATTGTACCAGCCCTGTCTTCTAAAAAAACCCTAAAAAACCTGAGGAATCCATTGGTACCAATCATGTCATACTAGCTCGTGAAGGAGGCTAAATAACACTCCAAATTTGCGCTAAATTTTGGCAAAAGGGTCCCTTGACCTCTGACCTCAAGATATGTGAATGAAGATGGGTTCTATGGGTACCCACAAGTCTCCCCTTTAAAGACATGCCCACTTTATGATAATCACATGCAGTTTTGGGGCAAGTCATAGTCAAGTCAGCACACTGACACACTGACAGCTGTTGTTGCCTGTTGGGCTTGAGTTTGCCATGTTATAATTTGAGCATATTTTTAATGTGAAATGCAGTACCTGTGAGGGTTTCTGGACAATATCTGTCATTGTTTTGTCTAGTTCATTGATTTCCAATAATACATATATACATATATTTGCATAAAGCAATCATAATTGCCCACTCCCATGTTGATAAGAGTATTACATACTTGACAAATCTCCCTTTAAGGTACATTTTGAACAGTTAAATGTGTGATTAATTTGTGATCAATTGCAATTCAATATTTTAATCAATTGACAGCCCTAATTTTTGGGGTTTTGTTTTATTTCAATTTGCAAAATTAACCACATGTTAACCAACTGTTTAAACTGCAACCGTAATCTGGGAGAAAATATGTTTCCCTTGAAACGTTAATTAAGAATGCAGATTAGTTGTTTGGGAATGTACATTTGTAAGAGACAGGGTTGGATTGTACATGGTGGACTGACACAGACAAATACATTTTTTTGTTAACATTTGAGTGGTCTACAGCTTGCCTATTGTCACTCAAACCTGTAAACAAAAGAACAATATTTGCAGATGATGTGCTTATATATTTTTGGCTGGACCGCAGAGGGCCAGCCCTACAAACGCAAAAGTCCGTCCCTGAGTGACTGACTGACTGACTGACTGAGTGATGAAGTTACAGGATTGGTCGGCGGACTGCTGGAGCTTCCTCATTGGTCGTTGCTCTTTCAAAATGAAAAGGCGGAGAACAGTTCTGTGTTTATGTTTTCTGGGGAGCGTGTCAGCGGTTCAATGTAACATTATATAGTGCACGTGTTATTGTTTATGTTCGTTTAAGTTACTGTTATGTAAGCGCGAAGCAAATTTTCGCCTCGCTTTCCTCCATTTCCGCCATGAACTGACTATCTAGCAAGCCACACGTCACTACTGTGGTATGAACCCAAAATAAACAGACTGTGCTGTGATTTAATTGCAATAAACAGATCAAAATAATGCCGAAATAACAACATACTGATATCGATTTGTAAAAAAACATAATCCATGCTTTGTCAAGTCTGTCCGCAACAAAACAAGCAAACAACTTTTAAAATGCTTGTTTTCTGAACGGTTTTCGGATCGATCAATGCCAGGCTATGCTAACATTGCAGTAGCTCCGTCAACACTCAACATAACGTCATCTAGGCATAAATACAGCAGCGACGTTGTTGTAAACAGATCAAAAGTGTGCCGAAATAACTACATAATGATGCTGATTAGTAAAAAGTGTGAATTCATGCTTTGTCGGGTCTGTCCGCAAGACGACTTGCAAACAATTTTTTAAATGCTTGTTTTCTGAATGGAGTTCGGATCGATCAGTGCTAGGCTACGCTAACACAGTAGCTGCTCCATTAACACTCCATCTAGGAAAAAATACGGGAGCAACAACGTCAGTGATGACAGCGGGTGTATTTCAACGCTGATAAACTTTCGCGAAGTATGTATATTGTTACACACCACTTATATGATGAATGCTTTTGATACACATGCTTTAATAAAAAACTGAAATACTTTTAACCTTGCATACTGTATCATGCTAATACCTTTTCACCTTGTATAAAATGTATAATATACTGACTAGTAAATGTTACCATTTACATTACTTAATGTCATTTGCTTCATTATAAGTTGTCTTTCAATCAAGCATTAAGATATAAGTGGAAAAAACTGTTCACAAAACATTATAGATGTGACCACTGACTATTTGTGTAACAATTTAGCCACCAATTCACATACTGACCATATACGGGTCCAGCCGGTTTTGACCGAGTCTTGTTTAAGTTAAGTATCTCATAATTTAAGCTTCAAAGTAAATGGTGTTAAAAAGCTGTCACCAGCACATGCAGTCTGTCTCCTGCTCTTAGCAGAAGATCCTAAATCACACTTCAACATTTTCTTTCATGGCATCTAAGCTAACCACCAGTTCAATTTTCGGTCTGCTTTCATCTGTCAAAGAGGCTCCCTCCCTTCTGCTTACACCCTCTCCCTCCATCCCTCGCTCCCACCCTGCAACACAACATAGCTGTAACCCCTCAGTCCCTCAACGGGGCTTGTGCTGCTGTCATCCGCTCTGAATGCCTTTCTAAGGTAGAGAGGGGGCTCAGTCTGATCCAAGTGCTGCTTGGATCATTAAGGGACCCTGTGGCTCAAGCTTCTGTCAGCGATCATTTCCAATTAGTCTCCACTTTGCACCACACGTACCTTAGCACCCGTGGGGGACAGTGGTTCATACTGCAAAATCACTCAGGTGGGGAGAGAGACATTAGGATGAGCGTTCATATGGTAACCTCTTCGCCCTGAGAGAAATGGGACACGTTTCTGAGGTAATGAACTCAGATTGACTAATTAAAATGAGCTTTTGGCATTGGGACTTCTGTTGATTTTGTGAGAGTGAACGCTGGAACATTGGAGTGTGGGACCAAATGACTCATCAAGTCATAATCACCTCTTCAGGTGAATCCATTTTCAACATATATTCAAATAATCTGAAGTAAGAGTGTACTCATAAGTGAGGCCCTTCCTGAAATTGGTCAGCGAGTGAGATAAATTACCAAGAAATCAATAGTGTGTAGGTGCACTGTATGAATACACTGTCATAGCAATAAGTGCTGAGAATTCCAATTACTTTTCCTGTGTTTCAAGCCCATGTGGTTCTTCTCTCTTACTAAATCACCATTCATTTCTAATATATTTCTTTGCAAAGTGGGAAAATCAGGACTTTTCAGCTCTTAAAAGGAAGCAGATGGAACCAGTTTTCCTTCTGATGATGCATCATATTCAGCACCGATTACCTTTGTTTCTATGATGAGATTTCTGTCAAACTGCATTGATTACAGTTTATGGTATGTTCCATATAAGGGATATTATGTGATATGTGAATTACAAGACAAGCTGAATACTGCACTGGAAAGTTGATTGCTAATTATCAACCCTTAAAAGTCCATAACTTTACTCGTTATCTAAAGCTCAATCAGTATGGTCTTATATGTTAGGGGCATGGTCAATCAACACAGTCTCACGTCAGTTTGTGAAATAGTCACGGAATTTAATGTATTTGATTCATGTACATAAATACAGATTTCCCTTTTTTTCGTGACACTCAGCACAACTTTCAACAACAAATGTTTTGTGTTTTTTCCTACGAATATCAAGAAACAGGTGACCATTTCAATTTCCGCTCCAGTCTTTTCAAAATAAAACTACTTAGTTAGGTTTAGGAAAAGATAGCGGTTTGGGTTAAAACAACACCGGAAATGTCATAACTTAAGTACGGAAGTTACGTGACAAAAACTACTGAGATAGCTTTGGGAAATCATCCTGGTTTAGGTTAAAATAACTCCGGAAGTGCCATAATTTTAGTTCGGAAGTAACGCAACAAATAAATCAACCAACTTTGACGGGTTTCACACGGGACACGAACAATGGCCTCCTGGTGAAAGTCCTGTGTTTTTGACCCACCCATCCACCCCAACCTCGTTCTTACGCCGCGTTTGCCACTCTTTAAACTTCCCGGTTCACAATTAACGTGAATTACATACAAATGATTTCATGTTGACCATCTCGAGAAAAAGAAAAAAAAAAGTGAAATTTGTGTCTATGTACACAAATCAATACATTCAATTTCAAACCTATTTCACAAACTGCTGTGCCACTAGGCTGTGTCAATAGGTGTAGACTAAATTTACTTTATAGAGGACTTGCAGTACGAATCTCACTCCACATGTGCCAGCAAATTATACAGACAATTACTCTTTTCCCTGCCTTTCTGTAGCATAAGTGAGAGAGGAGGGGAAAAAAAGTATAGAGCAGCCCCATTCTGGACCTTAATGTGCGGTGTTCGTGGGTACGCGTGACAGTTTTGTTTGGAACATAGCGCTGCTGCAAGCCCTCAAACGAGAATTCAGCACAGGTGGACCAACAGAGCATATAGATTACTAACATGCTTCACTGCAGCTAACGCCAGCAACAGGGCTTTTTTCATAGACAGCAACTTAAGGGAAATCTCAGCGGGTGCATATGGCTCATGGGAGAGGTCCTCGAGCACCACAGAAAGATCCCACTGTGGGACAGATGGGGAAACAGCCTTTGTGGCCTCGCTCCCGGCAGAAACTGTTTCATAAAAAAGAGGGTGACTGATCACTGACCTATCACCGAAATCTACATGATGCACACATGTTATGGTGGAATGTGATAGGCTGTATATGTGGCCTTGCATGCAGATATGGACTGAGCCGGTGCAGTTTGGGAATGAAGTTTTCTCAAACACCAGGAATGTGGACAACTTTGAAATAGTGAAGATTCTCTATTGCTCAACCCCCTGGGTCTTTTCATCTTTGAAATGGAGGGAAGCTGAAAATCCCAGCTGCCTGTTGATGTGAGCCACAATCATTCAGTTGTCTGCCCTCACCGACACACACTTGCCTCTCAGCAATGGATTGGAGCGTTGGAAGACCCGTGGCACTGCATCCATCCCCAGAGGGTTGACGTGGCGTGACTCCTCCAGAGCCAGCTTGCCACCCACTGCTCTCATCATGCAAGTGCCTTCCCATCCCAACAGGAATGCATTAATCAGTTCGCCATATACATAGGACACAGGAGGACACCCTACCCAGGCCAACTGTGCCCCTGTGTCAAATCACAAAAATCCTTGCTGTTGTTCAGTCGCTGGCTGATCATTGCACCTCATGTGCAATATGGCTTAAATGATGCACCTGAGACAAATGCCAGAGACAAACACATTGCATCCTCAACTTGCATGGAACATGGACTATTCAATTTTATATGGTGGCAGTAATACCAATTCCTTAGTATATTTAAATAATCCAACATTAATTTTAAATAATTTGAAAAGGCCCACTGTGAGCCCATAGTCTTCCCCGGGAGTCCATAATGATCATTTTTATATAAGTGCATGAAGACAAAGCAGCCCTGTGATAGCTTGGCGACCTATCCAGGGTGTACCCTTCCTTCGCTCAATGTCAGCTGGGATCGGCTCCAGCCCCCCTGCAGGGCAGCACGGTGGTGCACTGGTTAGCACTGCTCACAGCAAGAGAGTCACAGGTTCAAACCCAGCTTGGGGATCTTCTGTGTGGAGTTTGCATGTCCCCGTGTTAGCGTGGGTTTTCTAAGGGTTCTCCGGCTTCCTCCCACAGTCCAAAGACATGCAGGTTAGGTTAATGTTGACTCTCCATAGGTGTGAATGTGAGTGGGAATGATTGTCCTTCGCTCAATGTCAGCTAGGATCTGTTCCAGCCATCCCGCGACCCTGAATAGGATCACACGTACCACACCCTAGAGCTACATTACCTACCAACATATCCTCATACAACGGTTCGTATGATATCTTACGAAAAGTAATTCCTAATTTTTCGCGCGTTCTTCTACGAATGTCCAGCAACACATGGCAATTTCCGCGCGTTACATGCATACAGTTTATACAAAATAAACTTCTGTCTTCACAAGAAAACAACTTGTTTAGGTTGAGGCAACAAAACAACTTGGATTGGTTTAGGAAAATATGGTGGTTTGGGTTTAAATAACTATGTTTGAAATACTTGGTTTGGTTTAGGAAAAGATCATGGTTTAGTGTAAAACATGGAAGTGGCTTCACATAAGTATGGAAGTTACATGACAAATAATTCAATGTTGACTTCTGGTATCACATAGGACACAGACAGCGGTCGTGTCCCGTCTGGTGTTTTTGTCACCCATCCATCCATCCATCCCAACCTCCTTCTTACGCGGAGTTTGTCGCTATTTATACTTCTTGGTTCACGACAAGAAAGGTGAAAAGAGATTTCACGTTACTGCGCAACACATGCGCAGTAAAATCTGGTCTGCACTTGCTAAAATTGAGCCAATATAGCAATACACGACCGCAGCGCCTATGTGTTATACCCCATAGCTCAAGACCGTGTCCCAGCCTCTTTCAATAAGCCTTGGTTCACAATTACATGGATTAAATACAAAAATATTTTGTGGGATATATACAAATTACAGTGCATTACTTTTAGTAGGTGTAGCTACGAGCGGTGTGTGAAAACAGCCTGACCTGCTCCACTATGGAGAACAGGTAATGGGCAATACTAACATTTTCTCATGGATACCGGGTTGCAGAGTGTGAAATAATGAATGACAAGCAGATTGAATTAGAATGATAAATTATTCTACTGTAAGTGTGGAAAGATTAAACCTTACACCAGTGGTTTTAACAGTCTGCCAAAAACAATTTTAAGTTAATTAGAATGAAGCAGGCTTGACTCTATATAGCTGCAATGGAAGAAACCAGTCTGTGTGCAAGACATCATGCTATAATGATGTTACGTTACAAACTTGGCACAGGTTTTAACAATTGAGAGACAGACACAGCGATTATAAAAGCCAATTAAATTGATTGAGGCATCAAAGGATGTGAAAAGAGTTGGTGGGGTAAAGCAAGCCTGGATGAGTGATGGTATGAATGTCAGTGTTTAAAGTACAACAAGTCCACTAAGGCATTGTGAAATCACATGGAAGTCTGCCCATCAAGAGACAGATAACTCCTGAGGACTGGCCTTTTATACCCAAAGCCACTCCCATCTCACATGTGTAGCTAGTTGCACTGATGACCCACCCAGTCGACCCAACATCACACTCAGCAGTTGTTTTATTTACTAGCTTTTTTGGATTAGTAATCTCTGCAATGAAAGCCCTCCAAATATATTATTTTGTTTTAGTGACAAAACAGAAGAGAATGTCTGTACACTTTAGGATTTTCATATTAACAATGTTTTTTTGTGAGCTATAAACTACCAAGAGAGACATATTTTATCATCCTTGTTCTTTCTACTACTACGAGCTATCTGGTTCTGTTGCTGATGGGGGACTGATGGAGGGCGTGGTGTGCACAGACTGCAGTCGTGTCATGTGGTCTGAATCCTTTTGTTTAGTTGTATGTTTGGTGAGATTAGTGGGTATTTTCTGTTGGGGGATTAAAAGGGCTATTTTGGTTTCATTTTGATAGAATTGCTCCCAGTTGGTGGTTTTACTTGGCATCGTGCTTCTGTGTGTCTGCATTTAAAGAAGCAATGAGAGCAACCAGTGAAGCAGTAAAATCATGCTGTAAATAGCAAATGAAGCTGACTAATTGTCGTATTTGGTTCTGAATGGTTAGATATTTTATTTAGGGGAAATTTATTGAAATTAAACTAATGATTGTAGACTGTTAATGAACAAACTAACACATTTATCGCTGCCATTTCAGGACACGTCCCAGTCCCTTCATTTTTGTTTTACAAATCATATGCAGCCAAATTGGGATTTTAACATAGCAATTAAAATGAATCACTAAGGTAATCCCCTGCCATGAGTACTCCGTGAGATTAGAGTGGATAATATTGGATTATGTCCATTGACCTGATTTACTGACTGACTGCCTCTTGTTATCCAAATCAGACTCGTAAATCTGACCTTCAGCGGCTGGATTTAGAGCTGCAGAGAAAACTGTGACAAGCAGTGAGATGCGAGCACCTGTCAGTTTTTAACTCAGCACATGCACGGAAGGAGATTACTCAGTGGAATGTTTTAGATGAATTCATTTCTGGCTGCCCTTTAAAATAAATAAATAAGTAAATGGATAAAAACCCTGTCTAAATCACACATAATCAGTAAACATACAAATTGCCCCCTCTGCACACTGAGATTAATCAACTGGTATTTTCTAAGATCTGGGTCACAGTGAATAGTGCCAAAAACAAGAGGTCAGCATCCTCTCCTGATGTTTGAAGGCATAAATTGTACAAACGTATAAATAGTATAAATATCTTAGTAAATTCTGTAATACTTTAACCGTGAGGTTAATATTCTCAACACAAAGGAGTAAGTTATTTTCTTTTAGATCAAAGCTGACCTTATGTTTTAAAGGAATGTATCTTTTGAATAGTTAACACTAACCAAGTAGGTTTGAAACATGGCTTTAAGACATTGTAGCCAACAAATCCTCATATTAAACTACAAAATACTTGTGAAAATAAGTACTTAGTGGAGGTTAGAAAAACATTGTGGTTTGGGTTAACCTCTCAGCATTTTTTATTTACTTATTTGCACTGTGGTGATTTGTTACATACTGCACGTCTTAATGCAAGTATTTGTACATATTTCATATTTCTTATATTCTCATTTTCATTTTAGTACTTCCTTATATTCATTTACATATATTGTGTTTATATCATTACGTACATATTGTAGCATTATTTTCAAAATGTACATGTTACCTACTCCTTTATTTCTATTTTCTTACATTACTTTATGTTTATACAAGAGCAACAGTAATGCTCCAAATTCCCCCCGGGATCCATAAGGTATTTCTGATTAAGGGACCTTTTGTTGACCCATCCATCCATCCATCCACCCATCCATCCATCCATCCATCCAAACCTCCTCTCTATGTGTACTTATAATAATGTCATCTGACTTCCTCCTTTGCTCCTGACAGACCAGCCCGGTCTCTTTCCCAGGGCATCAAATACCAATGTTTTGTCATGGCCCTTTATTGTCATAGGCCCACCAGGCTTTCAAGTAGTCAACAATTTTCAATGTAAACCCATCCACGGCAATATTTGACACTTAGAGCAACTGCTCCGGAAGTCAGGTGAAAGTATAAAGAGCGACAAAGTCCATGTAGGGAGGAGGACGGAATGGATGGATGGGTCAAACAAACACAGGACTTTAACCCAGAAGACCGCTGTTTGTGTCTCATGTGAAACCAAAAGTCAACGCTGACTTATTTTAAGTTACAAACATACTATATTTAACCCAAACCACAATCTTTTACTAAACCTAACCAAGTAGTTTTGCTGCCTAAACATAACTGCTGCCAAGGGGTCCTGATCGTGACGAGTTGGGAATGAGAACGGGTTGCTGATAAGAGTCATTATTCCTTGAAACAACTGATGCTACTGTTTTTTTTTGTAGCTTGAATTCAGGTTGGAAACAAAGAATTCCAATCATCAACAGAAACTTAACAACCACTCACTTCTGTGAGTATATTCCAAACACTTTGATTGTTATGGTGCAGTAGGTGTTTGCAATTATGAAATACGGGGTAGTAGATGTTTACAATTGTTGCTTCAGAATAACAGCAGTATGTAGAGCTTTTCTTACAATGCAAAGGTAGAAAGATATTAGTTTGGACCTGATAAATCCACCATCCTTCCCCTCCACTGAGAACTGCAGTGTTCCTCTCTGTTGTAGCTCTACGGCCTCTAACCCACCTCATTTTAATTGCTCAGCAGCTTTATCATAACATTTAGAGGTTAGAGTTAACAAGATGGCCAATTAATCCAGAATACTAATTAGGCAGTAATGAAGTGTCACAGAGACAGCAATAACTGCTGGCTGATCCACAAACAATGACAGGGCAGTAAAACTGACATTAGCCCAAATTACCCCCCTGATTTAAATAGGTTGGAGGCTACATTGTAGGAAATAATACGGGGATCGGAATAATGTCAAGGACGTTTTAATCATTCAACATCCAGTTCGGCTCTTGACATTTCTTCTGCAGCTAATCAATTTTCTCTGCTCCGCTGAGATACAGCAGCATCTTATACAAACATTTTTTGAGTTTGCAAAGCTGAAATGAACTGAATAGCTCCATTGTTCATGAATAATTCCAATAACAGTTACTATTTTGTGAGCATTTATCAGTCCAGAGTCCATGAGTCACCAAAAAAGTTTTCCACAATGAAATTTGAGAAAAAAATTAATTGCTTTTTTGTTGCATTGAAAAATCTCACCAACATTGTATGATGAGAAAGATGTATTTGTTCAAAGACAGGCAAGAAACTGAAGGTTGTTGGCAATTAAAATGCACCCAACAGTGTTGTCACAAGTGTTTACAATAATACTTTGGGATTAATATTGCTTTGATCAATTGTAAATATTTGAATTTGAAAGAAAATAATAGACAACATAATTCAGTGCTCAGCCTAGTGTTGTCTCAGCTCCTTCAAATGCATCCTCACAGGTAAAGATGTACAGCCGGGTGTATTGATACCTTGAAAACGAAAAAAATCAATATTGAATCCATAAAAGTAAGTGTTTCTCTTTATAGTGTTTGAAAGAGACACAGGAGACGTCAATAGCTTTTAATTTTGCTGTTTTAACACCACAGGCTTGTTTGCATAGCTAAGTAGTGTTTGTTAAGAGGAAAAGAGCCAAACCAAAACAATCATCTCAGCTTCATCACTAGAGCACAGTTAACAATTATAATTATCATTAATTTATAGTGATTTTAATCCAACACATTCCCAACTCGTCAAATACCGCCACTTGGTCAGTGCCCCTCGACATCAGACAACGACGCACGGGGTACCCCTCTTGCGTTACTTTTGGACAGACCGGGGATGGCGTGTCAATATACGCTTGTCACATGCATAATGTCCTTTCAAAATAAACTTCCTTTTTCACAGGAAGTTAGGTTTAGGCAACACAACCACTTAGTCTGTGTTAGGAAACGGTCGTGGTTGACGTTAACTTCACTGACTAGCGACTCACGTGACTCACAGGGCTTACGATATCGACGAGTCACATGACTAAAGACTGACGTGACAAAATAAGTCAACGTTACTTTTAGCACACGGGACATAAACACCGGTCTCCTGGTTGAAAGTCTTGTGTTTGCTTGACCCATCCACCACCCCTCCTGTCGGCACTGAATGGAATCTCTATTAATACTACGTCACCCGCTCCGACCGTCGAATTACACCGCAGGTGGGTTTACATTGGAGTTAGTTGTAAGCCCGGTTCATCACATACTGTTGCTAAAGGGTGCCTCCGTGTGTTGATTTCTAATGCTGAGGGGCACTGACCAAATGGCGGTATTTGACGAGTTGGGATGGAGACCGGGTTGTTTTAAACACTGGAACATATTTGATCTACACTTAAAGGTCAATTATTCTGTGTTCTTTTTGTGTATTCTGATCATGCAGTTGTCCAGATGGTTGTAAGATACTGAAAAAAAAAAAAAAAAAAAAATGAGAGCAGAAAATACTGTATCTAAAGGTGGAACCAATATGTGAATGGACAGCTCAGAGACTGTCTCTGCTTAGGTTAACTGCAAAGCCCACAGATTTGTGATGGGACACTGAAGCTGTTACGTTTTTTTCTTTTCTCAGTAAAGGCAGGTGTTACGTTTCTGCCAATGATATAAAATAGAAAAACTGTAAAACAAATGAGCAAATATCATAAAACAAGACTCGGTCAAAACCAAGTATATGGCTGGACCGTATATGTGAAGTCTGTGAATTTGTGGCTAAATTGTTATGCAAATAGTCAGTGGTCATGTCTATAATGTTTTGTTAACACTTTTTCCACTTATATCTTAATGTTTCATTGAAAGCCAACTTATAATGAAGCAAATAACATTCAGTAATAGTAAATGGTAACATTTACTAGTCAGTATATTATACATTTTATACAAGGTGAAAAGGTATTAGCATGACCTACAGTATGCAAATACTGTACATATATCCCCGCTGTCATCAATGACGTTGTTGCTGCCGTATTTATTCCTAGATGTAGTGTTAATTCGCCTGCCACTGATTGATCCGAACTCCATTCAGAAAACAAGCATTTTAAAAGTTGTTTGCTTGTTGTGTTGCGGACAGACCCGACAAAGCATGAATTCAGACTTTTTACTAATCAACATCATTATGTAGTTATTTCGGCACACTTTGATCCGTTTACAACAACGTCGCTGCCGTATTTATGCCTAGATGACGTTATGTTGAGTGTTGATTGAGTAGCTGGTGTTATCATAGCCCTGTGTTGATCGATCCGACCTCCGTTCAGAAAACAAGCATTTTAAAAGTTGTTTGCTTGTTGTGATACGGACAGACTTGACAAAGCATGAATTCAGACTTTTTAAAAAATCGATATCATTATGTTGTTATTTCGGCATTATTTTGATCCGTTTATTGCGATTAAATCACAGCACAGTCTGTTTATTTTGGGTTCATACTGCAGTAGTGACGTGTGGCTGCTAGATAGTTAGTTCATGGCGGAAATGGAGGAAAGCGAGGCGAAAATTTGCGAACATTACGTAACTTAAACGAACATAAACAATAACACATGCACAACAACAGCACTATGTAATGTTACATTGAACGGCTGACACGCTCCCCAGAAAAAGTAAACACAGAACTGTTCTCCGCCTTTTCTTTTTGAAAGAGCAACAACCAATGAGGAAGCTTCAGCAGTCGGCCGACCAATCCTGTAACTTCATCACTCAGTCAGTCAGTCACTCAGTCAGTCAGTCAGTCAGTCAGGGACATACTTTTGCGATTGTAGGGCTGGCCCTCTGCGGTCCAGCCAAAAATGCTACCTTTGTAAAACATATAATGTTGACTTTTCATTAAGACCATGCAAATTCAGCTTATTTTATTATCGTTCCCTTTTTCCTCCTAATGTCGAATGTCCAATAATTCCCTATGCACTGTCAATTGTCACAGTTAACTCTAGTGTTGGCTTGAAGAGAGCTGCAGACAGACATACTGTGTGTGTCCTCACACAGTGTTATCAGCCGCTTCATTTCATCTGCCAGCGAGGAGCTTCACTAGGCTTCACAATAGGAATTGCGGGTGCAGAAACAAGGATGTAATCCCTCGCCGGCTTCCCACCCACAAACATTTGTATTGATTGAAACGCATGATGAACCAGTCCTCCAACCTACCAGGAACTTTGGGGGCGAGAATTGTGTCTGTGCCACCATTGCACAATTAATTCTATGATACTTTCTGAGGCTGTAATGGCATTGTGTTATGTCATAAACAACGGTTTGTTTGTTTTTTGTTGATGTCAACTTCCATGAGTACAAATTGTAGCGCCACCACCCGGCAGATGAGGTGGTTTGGCACCAGAAAACTTTTAAAAGGGATCTTGAAGAACCAGGTTGATAAGCAGGAGTAGTGCAAAAAAAGTGGCATTTATTAACAAAAAGTTTACTGACACAAAGTGCAAAAAATGAAACTCAGGATATTCAATAAAACTATATTTAAACTAGGGCTGTCAATCGATTAAAATATTTAATCACAATTAATTTAACAATTGATTTTTTTTAATTGTACCTTAAAAGAGAGATTTGTCAAGTATTTAATTTTCTTATCAACATGGGAGTGGGCAAATATGCTGCTTTATGCAAATCTATGTATATATTTATTATTATTGGAAATCAATGAACAACACAAAACGATGACAAATATTATCCAGAAACCCTCACAGGTACTGCATTTAGCATAAAAAAAATACTCAAATCAAAACATGGCAAACTCAAGTCCAGCAGGTGTATTGACTTGACTATGACTTGCCCCAAACTGCATGTGATTATCATAAAGTGGGCATGTCTGTAAAGGGGAGACTCCCGGGTACCCTTAGTACCCATTTTTATTCATACATCTCTCCTCGCCAAAATTTAGCGTCATTTTGGAGCATTATTTGGAGCGTTATTTAGCTTAGTTTAGTAATTTAGTTTTAAAACTGAGCCCGGGATGTAAAAATCGCAAGTTGCGTTAATGCGTTAAAGAAATTAGTGACATTTAAACAAATTTGTGTTAACGCATTATCATTGTGTTAACTTTGACAGCCCTAATTTAAACTGAATCAAAAGAACGCCAAACAAAAGAAAGCTGCCAACTCCTCTTTCCTCTTTACTCCAGTGAATGGCATTTTACCTTCTCAGCCTCACCTAACTGGAACATACCACCTGCCCAGGTAAGTATAGGGGGAGCTAAACTGAGCAAGCATTCAGATCATACAGAATAATCAACAGCCCATTAATACAAGATCTCTAAGTTACTGCTGACATCTCAATCTATCTATGGGCACTCATCCATAGCAATGATCACACCAAATATTATAGAATGTAATTTACTGCAGAACTATCTTATCTATTATCCTATATCTTATCAGGGCCCAGCTCCTCCCTTCTTAGAGGACATAATGAGGCAAACCTGTTTGCACTTTCCTTGATTGAGCTGCTATGTAGCTGATCTACCCCAACATCCCAGGCAAAATATCAAAAATCCTTTGGACCCATAAAACAAACTAAACAAGATTGTGTCATCTATGCACCTTAATTGATAATGCATCAAATAAACTGAAACATTGGACTGAAATTAATAATTAAATAGAGAGAAAAACACTGTTCATTTTGGGTGAGAGGGCCTAGTGAAAATGGAGAAAGACAACCTTTTCACTTAAAGAGTTGTTTGAATAATAAAGTATAAACATACCAAAAGCAGCTGATCATTTTGCTGGTCTATGAATCTAACATCATATATTGGACCTAGTAAAATGCCGATGAGTGTCCTGGTCTCTAAATACACATAGCTTCATGATTTATTGATACATAATTACATACATTTACAAATGGAGAGCCTCCTCTAAAACTCATCTGTTGATAACTAATACAACTGTATAACTATTCAGCTCCCCTGTATTTTCATGGGATTTACATTCTTAAATAATTTAGAATTTTCAAATTCTATATAGCTCACATGTATAACTGCAAGTCCAGATTTGGTATTTGAGGACAGCCATGACCACTGTCATGAGAGCGCCCGCTGACATAAATTATGAAATACGAGCTTTCTGATATTATTCATTACGCACTCCAAATGCATTTGGTATTTTGCAGATGTATAATTTAAAAAAACTAGATGTGGTCACATGTTATGTGCAGTAAATGTAGCCCATTCTGTCTGTTTAGGCACATTTACTCCAGCTGACACCTCTTCCATCTTTTTGAACATCTCTATTTCCAAGGAGACACGATTTTAATATTATGTAAACTATATTCACTCTCTGCCCATGATTTCATTTTCATGATGTCATGTTTCTTGTTTTTTCTGGAAAATTGAGCTATTTCTGCATACATTTAATGTATTTTTTATCAAGTCATATATATATATATATATATATATATATATATATATATATATACTGTATATATATATTTTTTTTTTTCTTTTCTTTTTTCTAGATTTGTGTTAAATTAGAATCATCCCCTAAAAATAACCCTAGTCTAGTGCCTTCAGAAACTTCAAGAGACAGATTTTTTAGGGTATAATGTTATGGCATACTGCATTTTGTTATACACCTTTTCAAACCTGACGACATAAACATTCTAACAGGACACTTTGTATTTCCTGTTGCAATGTTTGTTAATGCAGTAGCTGACAGGAAGTAAACTTGGACCAAGGCTGTTGCCCGAGTAACATAATGGCAATGAAAAGGTCTGTAAACGACCACTCTTTTACATACTTAGTATTCAACCTCTCGAGCCAGTACTTCTTATTAATCATTTCAAATATCTACAGATGATTCTATTCAAGCTATGACTCAAGTGTGTTCAAATGAATCCGGATGCCCCTTACCAGTAATTCAGGTTCAAGTGTCATCGACGAGAAGAGGAACCGAATGTGTATTGACATAGAACATTTCAGCTTTTCATTATTTTCGGCTATCCTATGAAGATCTGCGATAAAAAAAAATCCTTTTTCCATTTTCAACTCAGGCTTTAACATCACAAAATCTGGTTGAATACTTTATGAAAGGTAATGTGTGACATTTAAAGATGGAAGGGTGACTTTTTGAATAATGGAACAGAGCACAATTTTTATCTAGCTTATAATTGGTATGAGCATATTATTTAGAGAGCACAGCATCCAATCAAAAAGGTTGTGATTCTTTTCAGTGAGACCAAGGCTGAATTTTGATATTACAGAATGTTCCTTATACGACACAATACTTCGGAACATTTCTTTTTTTTACCACTAATTTCTGCATTTGTTACAAAATGGATGGCACTGCACTCTCGCCATTAAAAGTAAGAAATTAAAGTCATTAGTTTTAATGGCAGAGATCCATTTTGTACTTCTGGGCTACATGTGTGACTTAACCTCACTGCTGTTGTCGGAGCTTGATTTCTTTTCCTGTGCAGCATTTGTTAGAAGGATAGAGCGAGAGAGAGAGAGAGAGAGAGAGAGGGTAGTAGTAGGAAAAGGGAGAAGAGATGCATTATTCATACAAATTAGATGCTGCTACTGTGGTGTAAATCAGCATCCTGCTGTAGGAAATGGAGAAAGACAGGAGATGGAAAGCGCAATGTCCACTCCTCCCACCTGGCCACAGCATCTGTCTCTGAACAGCCTACTGCCAGTTCACCAAACATGAAGCATGTGTGAGGCCTTATCTGTTCGCCTCTGATGGGCTGCCAAAATTCAGGGCTAAGGGGACAGCCAGGCAGCCGTGCATCGCCTCTCTCCCTACGCCTTCACCAAAGCTACTGGTCGGCCACTGATATGAGCAACAATTTCCTGTCTGGATGCTGTCTGTACACACACAGAAAAAGCACACACATGCAGTAAAACACACACTGACAGTAACTGGGTAGGTATGTGTAAAACATGAGCTTTCACATGTGCACACACACATTTTTATCTCCAAAGGCCTCGTTGGTGGCTTGCCTGGCCAGCAGCAATCTCTTACAGAAGAGACAGAGGATTTTCGGAGCTGGGCCACGTTCTACCAGCTCTACTGGATTACCATGCAAACACGGCTTGATATCCTCTCCATTTTCAACATGCCCCAGACTCGCTCCTTTCTGTTAATAAAATCTACCCTGTAATTCCCTGCCTCTCTCTTTCACTCCCCTCCTCCACACCAGCACTGTCACTATCATACCCAGGTCAATTTCCAACATGTCAGACAGGGTTGATTGGGAGTCGTGTGGTCGACAGTTGAGGCAGTGTGTAGATTGGCGGTTGTGGCTGTTCACATGCTGCAAGGTGGAAAACACAGGGCTTGCCTGAACCCGTCATAGGCTCTTTACTCTATATAGTTTCCTTCTTTTCTTCGCCCCTGTGCAATCACAGTACAATAAGTCATGGGCAGTAGAAGTCGTGTGTGTGCCAAACTTGTTCGTGAACTGCTCCAGGAGTCAGATATATTCTAGGGTGTCCCAGTGCCAAAATTGTTCCAGTTCACCAGAAGTTCAGCTACTTAGAAGATTCCCACACTATAAAAAAAACAGTGAGCAGCATTGTTATCTCTCCTCACTGGGAACAGCATTGCTACACTTTTATTTGACTTCCACTTGAGAGGTGGATTTACGCCAAGGACAACAGACCAAATTTAATTTGCTAATGTATTGTAGTTACATACAGTATGTTAAACAGTTTAACATTATTTGTTCACAAAGTCTTATGCTATATCTAACTCCAGATTGTATATTGATATGTGGGGATGTTCACATTAATTTCGATGGACAGGGGCTCAATTAAAGATATAAAAAGAGCTATTCAGTATTTACCTGGATGGATCAGTAGGTACAATATATGTTCCAAATAAAGAACATAATAATTTATCATACAATATGTATTAATTATTAGGGCACAGTAAAATTAACCTTACACAAATCTGATGCAACCATGTTGCATGAATATTGCATAACATGTGAGTGATTGCATTTGTCATCATGAATTATTTCATTAATTTATCTTAATGAAGGCCGGAAATGTTCCACGGACATGACAGTGAGATCACCAGTTACAGTGACAAGGGCAGTTATATTATTATATTTTGGTTCTAACAACCGCAAGTTTATTTGAGGTATTCAAAGTTTAAATGAGAGCTCAGCATAGTAGTTGGTTTTGGTTGGCAAGTATAAATGTGACTCAGACAATCAGGTCAGAGACGATGTTCGGTTCAATAGACTAAAAAGAAAAACACAAATTAACACATTAATACATGGATTAATAACACAGGTGAAGTAAAAGAGCTTTTAAATTACTTCATTGCAGTGCTGACCTACTTAGTTGGTAACTGAGTATTCTCAGTAACAACATGGCTCATAGTCTCTTAGGCATGAAGCTTACCAAACCTTACCAAAACACAGTCAACAATTAGCCTATTAGTGTTTGGCAACTATGAGCTCCAAGGCATCTATGTAATGCAATGGGAGGAACAGTTTTCAAGCCAACAGGGCATGGGAAAACCAAAATTATAAAAGCGATTGCAACTAAACCTCCCCATTAATTCAGAATTCTTGATATTAAAAGGGTTAAAGGCAACGGTTATAGAATGAAACATAACAAAATAAAAATATAGCCTCTGTGGAGCATTCTCCGCTACCAAGAACCAATTAAGAACAAACTGGTCTTATAACTTGCAAAGTAAATCACCTACATTATGAGTCACAAATAAAAAAAAGAAAAGTGTAGATCAAGGGTATTTAGTTCAGAGTTCCTCCTAAACTCAGTTATTATGCTGACACTGAAAATAGTGCAGACCTGTCTCCTAAAAATTCTGACCCCGTACAACAAAATTGCATTGTGAATTACTTTTTGAGGAAAACATATTTTTTTTGAGGATTACGTTTGTTTTTGACATATCACAAATACGATTCTAATGACAGTCCGTGGAAGTCCACGAAGGGAGTTGGGGTGGAATGGCGGGGTGATGGATGGGTCAAACAAACAAAGGAATTTCACCCAGGAGACCACTGTTTGTGTCCTGTGTGAAACCAAAAGTGAATGTTCACTTATTTTAACTTATGTCCGTAGCTTAAATAATGTAACAAACAGTTATTTTAAGCCAACACATGATGTTTTTTTAAACCTAACCAAGTAGTTTTGTTGCATTTTTTGTTTGTTTTGTTTTGTGTTTAAAACTGTGACCGTAGTACAGGAGAAAATACGCTTCCCTCAAAACATAACTTAGTTGTATGGGAACGTAATTTTGAAGAAGACAGAGTTGAAATTGTGATATCATCGGTCGTAGACCAAGAGCTTGGCATGAACAGGAGCATTGTCTCAATACTACCAGTAATATAATATCAGTTTTTGGCTGGACCGCAGAGGGCCACCCCTACAGACGCAAAAGTCTGTCACTGAGTGATTGAGTGAGTGAGTGATGAAGTTACAGGATTGGTCGGCCGACTGTTGGAGCTTCCTCATTGGTCGTTGCTCTTTCAAAATGAAAAGGCGGAGAACAGTTCTGTGTTTACGTTTTCTGGGGAGCGTGTCAGCGGTTCAATGTAACATTACATAGTGCTGTTGTTGTGCATGTGCTGTTTTTTATTTTCGTTTAAGTTACGTTATGTTCGCAAATTTTCGCCTCGCTTTCCTCCATTTCCGCCATGAACTGACTATCTAGCAGCCACACGTCACTACTGTGGTATGAACCCAAAATAAACAGACTGCTGTGATTTAATTGCAATAAAAAGATCAAAATAATGCCGAAATAACAACATAAATATATCGATTTGTAAAAAGTCTGATTTCATTCTTTGTCAAATCTGTCAAGACACAACAAGCAAACAACTTTTAAAATGCTTGTTTTCTGAACGGAGTTCGGATTGATCAATGCAAGGCTATGATAACACCAGCTTCTCAGTCAACACTCAACTACACGTCATCTAGGCATAAATACGGCAGCGACGTTGTTGTAAACAGATCAAAAGTGTGCCGAAATAACTACATAATGATGCTGATTAGTAAAAAGTCTGAATCCATGCTTTGTCAGGTCTGTCCGCAACACAACAAGCAAACAACTTTTAAAATGCTTGTTTTCTGAATTAAGTTCGGATCGATCAGTGGCAGGCTATGATAACATTGCAGCTGCTCCATTAACACTCCGTCTAGGAATAAATACGGCAGCAACAACATCAGTGATGACAGCGGGGATATCTCAACGCTGATAAACTTTCGCAACGTATGTATATTGTTACACACCACTTATATGATGAATGCTTTTGATACACATGCTTTAATAAAAAACTGAAATACTTTTAACCTTGCATAATGTATGTCATGATAATACCTTTTCACCTTGTATAAAATGTAAAATATACTGACTAGTAAATGTTACCATTTACATTACTGAATGCCATTTGCTTCATTATAAGTTGGCTTTCAATCAAACATTAAGATATAAGTAGAAAAAACTGTTCACAAAACATTCTAGACATGACCACTGACTATTTGTATAACAATTTAGCTACAAATTCACATACTGACCATATACGGTCCAGCCATATACTCGGTTTTGACCGAGTCTTGTTTTATGTCTTTAGTCTGGCTTTAGCCAAAGAGGGCATTTGGCAGTAGGTTGGGTTACTATAAACACTATGTCTGCTTGTACCTGTTGTGACCTAACATCACCACACCATGCACAACCTCCGGATCATGTTGCAGGTCATTGACTCTTCAGTGTCCCAATAGGCATGATTCTCTGAAACAGCAGCCTTCACCGTGAAGAAATGCTCAGCGTCAGTGGAGTAGCAGTAACACAAATGGTGGACACACTGTTGAGGACATGGACAAGTGCAGTGAGGCAAAACATGAAGCAGACAAGGTGACACACAGTTGGGCTGTTTTCTGTTGGACAGCAATGTGCTGGTTAGCTTAGCTTTAGAAAGAGCCAGTGCGTGTTCTGGCAACCATGTTAAACTTGTTGAACTAGGAAGCAAGGACAGGAAGCACAATGACTCAATCTGAGCTGTAAGCACAATTTAAAATAATCTTTTATTTCTAGCTCAACATACAAGTTAAAAGAATCGTGAGTATAGCATTGGCAATCGCACATAGTGTGCCCTCACCTTGCATAATAACTAATAGCATTATCATTATTACTTCTCTGAAATATTCATGAAGAGTTCAATCAATTAATTTACGTAGCCATTCATGTTTGCAAATACTGTATACTAGTCTCCTTTAAAAAGTTAAAGCTGCATCAAATTAATTTTGACCACTAGCACTTTTTAAGAATAGTCAATTTTAAAAGGTGGTAGGATTACAACCAAGTCCCCAGGATAAAATGTTGGCATTGTGCGTTTCTGCAAATCACGGATACATTAAATCTCAATGTTTCTGAACCAAAAATACGTTTCATTTTACATACATGTATATTAAAGTTATAGTGTTTTAACTGCTTGTGGCGCTTTTGCAGGTTCAAAACGGCATTCTCAATTACGTTAAGGTATAGGCCACAAAACTACTTGGTTAGGGTTAGTAATAGATCATGTTTTGGGTTAAAATAATTATGTCACTTTGTGTTTCACATAGGACACGACCGGTGTCCTGGGTGAAAGTCCTGTGTTTGTCCCAACCATCCACCCAGACCTCCTTTCTACGCAAACTTTGATTATATCTAGTTTTTATGAGTCAAATACAAATGTAATCTGGGAGAAAATATGTTCCCTCGAAACGTAATTGACAATGCAATCTTGTTGTATGGGAACGTAATTTTTAGTAGACCAGGTTTAGGATTACGTATAATTTCTTTTGAAAGATGTGAGTGGAAATAAACAGATGTGAATTTACTCTAGGTGTCACAAATCCAGGGGAAGGCGTATAAGTGCAAGCTGAAAATGTTTCAACCTGAGCTGTAGGACACCACAAACACAAGATAGAAGAGAAAAACTACAGTGTCTGGACAAAAATATCAGAACAAAGTTTTGTTACAGTCTGTGTCTTAGCTGGCTCACAAACATTCACACATTGTTAACAATATTATTACAGTAACTAGCTACATCTTTATGTTTTATGGTGCATTTGCTGTTTATGGGGAATAAATAGACTGATCAAATTTGCACCAATAAAGCAGCTAAACATTGCTTTGTTTTTTATTTATATTACCGGTACGTACAACAGATACAGAGCAACATCAACCTCCTAATTAGATTTGTCTCTTTGGCCAACTTGTTAATATAAATCCAACATATGTTAGCTCCATTTTGGTTCTCCAGTTCCGGGGAAAATATATGGGTGTTTTAACTGGCTATATACTGGCCTGTCTTAACAAGTTTTAACAATAGTTCAAATCAGCCCTGTCTCCTAAAAATTGTGTTCCCATACAGTAAAACATTGTCATTTACGTTTTGTGGGAAACGTATTGTAGTGGATGGATCAAACAAACACAGGACTTTCACCCAGGAGACCACTGTTCATGTCCCATGTGAAACTTAAAGCAACTTTCAATAATTTGATTTTATGTCCGTAGCTTAATAACGTAACAAACAGTCATTTTAAGTCAAACCATGATGTTTTTACTAAACCTAACGAAGTTGTTTTGTTGCCTAAACCTAACTAAGTATTTTTCTTGTGTTTTTCTTTTGTTTTGTTTCAATTAATAAACCACATGTTTAAAATTGTTTAAAATTGTTGAAAACTGCGACCGTATTCTGGGAGAAAATATGTTTCCAAACATAACTGAGAATGTAGTTTAGTTGGGAATGTAATTTTGTAGGATACAAGGTTGGATAAAATACAATACAATGATTACAGTTGATGTACTTTTTTTTTTTTACAGTTATATGTCTAGCTTCAGAAACAATTTAAATGTCTAATTAAACTTATAATTAAGTACAATTAATCCATTAGTGGACAGTGTAATTAGTGAAATGTAGCCACACTACAGTTGCTAAGCTACAAATGAACATGATCTGTATGATTTTCTTTTACATATTACAATTAACCTCCATAGTGTCAAAGGTAGGCTAAATTTATCAGGTATATTACAATGGCTTTCAACGTGCCTCAGCAAGAGGATTAGTTTTATCAATGTGGATTTAATAGCAATCTTGAGTCCAAACACCCAAGGCAATCTGTTATCCCAATCTGAGCCAGCAAGTGCTCACACTGCAGTCAGAATAACAACTCAACTTGTTAAAGCATCAGATAGAGATGTAGAATGACTGTGTGCCTGTTGTATCTGATACACCTGTGCATTCACAGGCAGTAGCAAATAAATGTGCAGGAACACACACGCACACACACAGTCATGCTTCTATCACTTTAGAGGACATTACATTGACTTACATTAATTTCCTGGGGACTTACCCAAAAAGGTACTTGGCTAAACCTTACCCTAAACTACCCTAAAAGTCTTCACCCTAAATTGTAATGATATACGTTATGGGGACTTGCATTTTATCCCCAAAAAGAAGGCGAGTCCCCACAGTGTGACTGTGTAAACACATTTATGTCCCCACAACATGAGTAAAACACACACACACACACACACACACACACACACACACACACACACACTGAAGTATGTGTGATGTGCAGAAATTGTATCTATCAAACCCACACAGATATATTCTCAAATCAAACAAGCTGTTCGTGGCTGGTAGATGTGGGTGTCAGTCTTCAGCATGCTGTAGAGTTTGGTGTATCTGGCACTCGGTCGACATGTGTGTATTTCATTAGCTGCTAACTCTGCACAGAGTGTGCCAATCAGCCTGTGGCTCTGCAGCAACGTTTAGACGGCAGTCGTGAGACATTTTTAGAGATCTCTCATGGAAATAGAAAGCTCCTTTCACACTAAAATGCTGGTGTAGGCTCTGCTTTTTAAAACCTTGTCCTTGCCTCTTAAAGTCTTTTTCCTGATGGAATTCTGTAGTTTCACTAAGTGAATGAGGTGGCACCTTGTAAAACTGACTTACCACTCAATCAACTTATGACTTTTCTTTGAGAGAAATTTACATTTCCCATTCATTACACATTTATGTTTAATGGTGCAAAGTGTAAGATATGGCCAGAATTTTAGTTTAAAACATTAAAAAAATGAACTAATACTATCAACACAATGTGAAGAGGTTACATTGTTGACGTTATATCAAAGACATCTATGTATTGTGTTGCAGAGATATATACTGAAATGAGCATGCTATCCAGCTAGCCCCGGCCCATCCTGTCTTGTAATACCACTTTTACCTCGAGAGTCGATAGTGAGTCACTGTAGCGTCCAGTCTACCCTCGGTCCAACGTGAGAGGACGAAGAAGTCGAGCTGCTCCGAGGGTTTGTCAATCACGTTGAAGGTACGGTCTGTGTTTGTTTGATAGCTTTACTAGATTAAATCAAAAGTGTCAGAAACAAGAAAACGACTCATATTTTCGTTTCGTCCTCCCCACTGCCAGGAAACTACTTTGACGGGAGAAGAGCGGCTTTTTCTTGTTTCTGCCACATTGGATCTAATCCAATAAACAAACTATCATAGCGTACACGGACTATACATCCCCAGGATAATGGCACAAACACACAGTTGGCTAATGTAAACTATTGACTGATGCCACACGTGAAGATTATAAGATTATAACAGTGTTATTTTGACTGGCTCTCAGAAATTTGGCAGTTTGGTTGAATTTTGCATATTCTTGCCCTGCTGTTATTAAGTATTTTTTTTTTTTACTACTCTTTTTTTTTTAACTTTAACTGATGACTGTAAATTTACATCGTATGGACGCAGTAGTAGAGATGAAATGCTGACCCCTATTTCTTTGGATTGTGTGGCCTGGAATTACACATAGCACCTTTAATGAAGCATTAAAAGGTAATGATCACTATTCATAAAAGCGTCATTACAGTGCATCTTTTTATGTCATTTAAAAACAGAAACCAGTCAGTCTAAGAATGCATGCTGTTATTGCTGCAGTGTGGTGCAGAGACTAATCAATTATAAAAACGAACAGCACTCCAGCAATCCAAAGGCAGAAAACTGTGCTCAGTTTCAACTCATCCAAATGTAGAATCTGGGACTGAACCATAAAGAAACATGACATGGAACCTTTATACAAATAAATGTTACTCAGATATTATTTTGCAAATATAATTCCTTACACTGGAAAACATATCATATTATACAAATCATGCACGCTTTTTTAAAATCATATTGTTTATCTTTATTATCTTGAATTTAATATGCAGTAGTCCCACACGAGTGGCCTAACATCCAAGAGCATTTTAAATATTTTTACTTTTATTTTGCTCTCATCAATAACTCAGTAGACTTTTTTTAAATTTGATTTGTTATTATCTGTCATTTTATTTGAAAAATTATTTCATTAGATATTAGTGACTGCTGCTGTTTTGTATGATGTCTATTTCAGATATGTATTAATTGTTAATATTTTAGCACTTTTATCACAATTGTTTGGCCCACATAGGCTATTTCTTACTTTTCTTTTCTTTATCTCCTGTAATTTAACCCATGGCAAAGGAAGCTGTATCTATGTCTGTGAATTTTTTTTAAGCGCATGCATGTTTGTGAAGCCAAAGACAAATTTATTTCCATGCAAGTGGACAATAAAGATGTCTATTCTATTCTTCTGTTCTATTATTGATGATATCTGATATACATTTTTCTTACTACTGCTAACTACTGCATTAAATGGAAGGTGAAGCCATTGAATTTAGTTCAGAATGGAAACAGTCTAATGTGAACACAACTAGAGAGGTTCTTTTTTCTTTTTGTTGTGTGTAGGATACCACAAACATTTATTAAACATTATCATCCTAAGTATTGTTGTTATCATTACCTGTAGTTCATTACACATTGAACACTGACTGAGATTGGTGGTTCAATTGTTGACTGGAACTATGTTTTAATTATCCTGATTCTTTTAATGTGTATTGACACCGCATACATCTACATTATAACTGTATGTAACCCACTAAGACTTTTTAATACTAAATATTTCCAATTCAACTCAGTCCTCCAATACAAATTCATGAGGCACTTTGGAAACTCTGAGTCGGTAAAGTGTATTTCGCTCCTTCCACAGCTCATGAGAGCGCACTTAAAATAATGGATTTTATTTACTTCGTATGTGTCACTCAACATAAAATGAGCAGGCAGTGTCAAAGTCCCAGAAGGTTGATATTGTCAAGGTAGCTTTAAGCTCTGATTGCAGGCAAGCTGTTATTTCCAGAAGGTATCTGAAGCGTTACGTGTAGTTATATAAACATCTCTTGTGCAAAGCTGATGAGGTCTCCGTGGCATCCATCCACCGCAGTGAACTGTCTGTCAACATAATTACTATTCAGATTACTGGCTGAAAAACACAGTAGCTGAAGTTTTGGCACAAAATACTGATATATTTATCTTGTAGTTGTTGTTAAAGTAAATCCGACCGGTTCTGCCAAACAAACTGCCACTAATATATAAGAATGTATCCTGATGTTTACCTCACAATTAATGCTTTGTCCAGACATATTTATTACATTTTAAATACAGAGCAGCAGTGAACATATGGGGACCATCTTCTTGTGACGTTTGGTATTTTCAAATGTCAGGAGATGGTGTGTGCAACACACAGCTTGATACCAATAATAAAAAAAATACACTTACACACAGGACTCGGTGGCTCAGCTGACACGGTTGCAGTTGAGATGGTCACAGTATGTGTGTAGCTGTCAGAGGTGATAATAACACCTCTAACAGGATTACCCTCCCCGCTTTCCCGTGGGGAGCTGACCCTGACCATGACGGCCATCTTTGATAAAACCCTGCCACAGCAGTTAAAGCTCAGGTGGGAATGCCAGTAGCCCGAGAGTAAACACCAGCTACAACATTCTTAGTTGTTACCACATACACACACAGCGATCACAACTGGAATCTGTTTTGCTCTGAATGCATTAATTTGATGAACGCAGTGTGCATATGGGAAAGTCTTCCAGCCAAAGCTTCTACTGCATGTGGTCCTCTTAAGTTATACCCAAAATTGTACATTGAAGGATTATCCTGTGTTTTCTTTTAAAAAGATAATCAATTTGGAGATATTCTAGCTAAAACACATTCTATATAACCCATAAATCCTCACTTTTGGGGCTAAATGTTTTGGAAATATCAATCATCATGAGTTTCATACAGAAAACAAATGAATGAATAAACAAAATGTAAAGGCAAAATACTCACCTGCAAATATTATATGTCTAGGGCTTACATTGTGAAAGATAAGAACTGAAGGAGTGGATCTGGTCGCCATCTTGGTTCAGACTACGGAGCCTCCGTGTTGTTTCATAAAAATAGGCGTAACTCAACCCGTTACGCACAATGTGATTGGTTGATGCCTTTATTCGCAGTGCGAAAGCTCAGAAAATCGACCTTATTCCGAAATAAATGTGTTGCCTTTTTCGCCACATAATATTCGTGTTCTTTGTGAAAGTATTCATGACAAAAAAAACACTTCGAAAAAATATATTGATGTGCCAACCTGTTCTCATTCTCAGGGCATCAAATACCGACACTTTGTCACAACCGTCGGCGTTCGATACAACCGCACAAGTCATCTTTTAGGGTCAGTATGAGACGCACTGGGCTTTCCATTAACTACAATGTAAACCCATCCGCATCAATATTAAACGCTCAGTGAAAGAGCTGTGGTGGCGTAGTTTAAAGAGCGAAAGAGACACACAAGGTGGCCGAGAGGTGAGGTGGATGGGTCCAACAAACACAAGGCTTTCATCCAGGAGACCGCTGTTTGCATGTTCACAACGTTCAGTTTCATTTTCACTTTACAAATGTAGTAGCCCAACCATGTTGTTTTTTCCTAAACCTAACTATAGTAGTTTTGTTGCCTGAACCTAAGTGTTGACAGTAGTGTTTTTGTTTAATTCCCAACACTAAGTGTATATTTATTGCGACCAAAAAGTGACGCCAACGGATTTTACAAAGCGTCAGTGACGAGTTGTGATGAGAACACATTGGATGTGAGAATTGATCGCTCAAAAAAAACACCCCCAGTGTGTAAAGGCCTTAAAAACTACAATTTACCGTTTCATGGGGGTTATTTTGCTGGACTAGCTCTTTCCAGTTTGTATGCTAAGCTAATACCGATATTTTGTCAAATTAACATATCCTGTATATTTTCATGTCATGGTCTGTGTATATCATGTGTACATCCATGCATTACATTATACATTAGTTAGCAGAAACGTACTAATTAATCTTTAATGGAAATTGCTAAATTTTGCTTAACACATGCCCCTAACTAATGTGTTTCTAGTGACAGTGTGTTAAATATCAGCCATTATTTGTGTGGGCAGCTTACTAGAATTTAAGGCATCTTGGATTTACAGCACATGGCCTTAGACTCTGCATGCAAAGAATATCAGAACCTTACTCAAGGAAATCTGACCAAGAGCCTCATCTTGCAGGGTATCAAGGTCTTCCCTGCTACATTGTACTGTGTCCTCCTGAATCTTATTATCATGCTAATGAGGCCGGATACAAAACCCTTAAAGGTTTGTTGAATAAAAGCGGAAATTGCCAAAAAAGGTGTCCTTTTGTCATGAGACTTGCGCTAGCATTCCAAGGCTGCTGTTTCTTTTTCTCAAGGACAACTTCCAAACTGTTGCCAGCCTAAGCTCCTGTTTTAATGAGATCAACTGCTTACCTCAGCAGTCGCCATGGCGATACAGTAAAAAGAAAAGGTTATACGAGACCTGTTATGTGGCTTCAGTTAAACCGGTGAACCAGGCCTGGAATGCCATATTCAAAAGGCCTCATCTTCCTCTCCTCCTCTCACCAACACACCTTTTCCTTTTCTATGCTAATCACCAGAAATAAATCACACCCACCCATTCTTTAGGCTTCAATGAATTATGGGACAGGTCGTTTTGATTTGCAGTGGCTGCAAAACAAAGATGGTGTGGAAGGTAGGATAATCTGAATGACAATAGTGGTTGGTGAAAATAATAAAGTGGGATGTATCTTCTTCAATGTACGGAAGCATGTCAGATCTGTCAGATGTTTGAAGGTGGAGAATCAACAGAAGCATTCAGCAAAGTGCCAGTATTTGACAAAAAACAGAGGCAAGGCTTTTCATCTATGTGTGTGGGAGTTGAGGGAGTATCTTATCAAACAACACTCAAGAGGAGAATGGTTTCTGCTGCCACGCTTTTGAACCAGAACAACGGTCCCGATCCGCCTCGACTTTGCACTCAAACCAGCACAGGGTAGAAGAGGAAACAACTCCCACTACTTCATGTACTGCAAAATCTCTTATCCCAAGTCTGTAATTTACTGTATATGTCAAAACTGCAGAACAATTTCAATTTATTGTGCCACAGCGAAACACAAGAAAAGAACAAAAGAAAAGGATCATTTGTTTGCACGATAAATTGATCCCCAACTAGGAGAGCATTTGAGGTGCAAAGGAAAACAAATTCCCCGACCCTTCAATGGAATTGCGACCCAGATGCCCACTTGCGCTTTGTCTCTATTAAGACATCGAAAGATTTATGAGAGGAATATTGAGTTTGTGCGCAGACTACCAGTTCTGCTGGCCATTTTATACGTGCCACATGAGAGCAGGGAAGGAAGCGGAGCACTTTGTCTTCAACATCTGCGAGTCTGTGCTTACTACGATTGGAAAAAAGAGCCCACACGTGCGTCGTACACATGAGCATAATAGTGTTTTGTTCCATCTCCCTGAGGACACTTTAATATGTTACTGCAGTGTTTATATTTGGGATGCTCATTTTTTTTTCAGGCATTGGGAGTTCAAACGGGTAAGAATTAAATGACTGTGAAATTAAAAAAAGAAAATGACCCATTTTGATGAGACATTGCTGTCATGGGCTGGAGGAGGCCTCTTATCAGAGGATAAAGTGTGTCAAAAGACCAATTTAAACCCACTAAAGCCTGTTTAGACACAGCAGAGTTAGTTAGAATGTCATCAGGGGAAACTATGTAATGAGAGCCACAGGTGCTTTTATTGCTTGTGGATCCATGCTGTAGATAACTGGCTTATTTCCTATCTTTTTGTTATTCCAGATGCAATGTGACAAATTAGTACAAACAAGAGGAAATAAAATGAATCCAAAAACATGAAGCTGTATTTCCTTCTGAGCAAAACAAGAGCCACAAGTGACTGATTACAATAATGAACATACATTAATGATAATAAGATATTTTTCTGTCAGACTCCAACTTTAAACGTCTGCCTTTTGATTAAGTGCATTATCCACTAATCTTCTGTCTGGGTGTGTTGATTGGGAGATTGAAATCATGGCTAATCATGGTTGCTGATGATGATTGTACGGCTCTTCAACCGCCATTGCATAAACCCAGCTGCAATCACTGTGCAGTTAGATTAATTCAAATTATTTAAATACACCTAAACCATTTAATCAGATAGCCAATGGTCTGCAATGGACTTCATTAGGGGAGTAACCTTTTGAACACACACACGCAGCCCAGTACTTCTATCTTGTGAGGACACTCATTGACATAATGCATTCCCTAGCCCCTTACCCTAAGTTTAACCATGACAGCTAAAAGCCTGACCCCAACCCTTACCCTTACCCCTAACCTAAACCTAATTCCAACCTGAATCTTAAAACCAAGTCTGAAACCCTAAACAGGCCTATGAAGGTCTGTCCGAAGGTGAGGACCGGCCAAAATGTCCTCACTTACCAAAAATGTCCTCACTCTGAAGGTCTAAAACTCTAATTGGTCCTCACAAAGATAGCTACACACACACACACACTTGCTCACAGATGAACAGTATGCCCCTGTAAGCAGGTAACGTTCCACAAAAGGTCTGTGTATAAAACACCCAAGCAAAGTACTGCATGGAGGAGAAGATGTGCCTGAGCTACTTGAATACCAACCACTATGGTCCCCCTCTCCTGTATGAATACTGCTCTGACAGAGTGGATAAAGGAATGTGAGATATGTTTGACTTCTTGTGAGTTTCTCTATTCAACTTTTCAAAGCAGTGCCCTAGACAGGGAATTCCTTTCCTATTGTTATCTAAAATCCTTTCAGAATGAAGGAATGAGCAGAATCTCAGGTGGCTTTTGCTTGAGGACAGAAAAAGGAGTTAAATGTTTGAGTGCTGAAGGTGCCGTGTTATTGATATTAAAAGGTTGTCACATTAAAGGGTAACTTTGGTATTATTCAACCTGACTAATGGGGACAACAATTTTTGAAACTGGTCCAGTATTGAGGGAGAGCGCTGCAGACGGCAGCCGCTAAACAGGCTGCAATGTAATCGCTCTGTACGTCCACTAAAAGTGCTTGTTTTTGCAACTGACAGGCTCAGATTGTTATTATAAGTGTCTGACAACATTATGGCAAGGACCCTACAGAGAAATAAAACATTTTTTTCTTTACCATTTGCTTGATCCGTTCTGTTTGTTATTGTGTGTCTTGCTCTGAGAAGTCTCGTTCTGAAGTCTTGCGTCGCATCCACATTGTCGAAATCAGCTACATATTCAGCCAAATCTTTGAGATAACACTAAGCTACTCCATGACTTGGACTCGAGTCAGACTCAAGTCACAAATTTGATGACTTTGGACTCAACTTGACAAAATCAAAAAAGACTTGACACTCAACTTGGACTTAAACATCTGTGACTCGTGACTTCACTTGGACTTTTGCATTTTCACTTGAAAATACTTGATACCTGCCCACAAACACAAAGATTTAAAAGTATGCTATTTAAAAAGTGTGTGCACAAAGACCATCAACTGGGGGTACAGTCTGGGAATTTCAGAAGAATTTAAACTGTAGGTATTTTTTTAACTACTGGGTACCTATTTTAATATTATTGGCTGTCTCTTCTAACGGCCCAAATCCATCCAAAACTGAGCAGACCTAATGCCAAAATCACAGGCAATAGCTATACAAAAAAGGATATTTGTGGGTCGGCCTTAATGTCCAGGAGAAGATTTTAAATGTACACTAAATATAATGCTAAATTTGACAAATTTAAGAAAGTCTGCATGAAACATTGATTGAGATAAATATGAACTGTTACAATAGGACCCCTAAACTTAAATAAACACCAATGCACACGATGGCAGATTTAGTACTTGGCTATTGGGTTAGAAAAACGTGCGAGAATAACCTAATTTTTTCATTAACATGTAATTTATTATGGACGCCCTCTACAGTATGTCTGGTTGATGATGGTACTTGATTCATCAGTTTTTAATCAGGATTGTTTGGGAGACAATCACTTCAGTGGCTCAATCACAACCCCCTCACCCCATCCCCTCTCACAGGCTGCTGTTCTTTCTCTCTTTCTCTGTACACTACCACATCAACACTGACCACATTGTGTGTCTCCTTATATCGGGTAACAGTGCAAGGTAATGTGGGCAGATTGAACAAGAGTAAGATTTCTCCCTCAGAAGAGGAGGCTTTTTGTCTTCTTTCTTAATCTTTCTCCGCGAGTCGTGCCCCAGCCTTCTTGGCTTACTTCATTAGTCATGCAGACGTACGGTGGAGGAGAATGGTGGAGCCGCTCATTGACTTTCCCTACTGTCAAACACTCAGAGGTCGTATGTGTGTAGGGAAACCGTTGAACCTGCTGTAACAACCTGTGCTTGATTCCTGTTTGCTCTGCATCGATGATATCCTGTCTATCGATGAAGTTTCAGGAAACTCGCCCATGGCAACCAACTCTACAAGATACTCCGCAGGGGAATATCCTTTGCTTCAAACATGTGTTGTGTTTCTATCGGCACTTTTAAAGATTAAATCAACTTCTCAACTAAAAAGGTATTTCTTCTTTACTTCCTGTTCCAGGAAAGTTGAAGCTACCTGTGGGGAAGAAACAACTCCCACATCCACCTTTTTCCTACACCAGACTGCCTTTTATTTCTCTTGAACTATCCCCCTTCCATTGAACATAACACCATAATTTTACCCGACTGAGAATAGAAACACATTTGGGACTGGCAATGCTGTAACACAAATCTAGACCCTTTGGTCATTGATACCGCGCTTATCTTTTTGCCTTGGCATTGACTGAGTTGACTGTACTTGAGTTGAAAGTCACAAAGTCTTAAATGTCCTTTGATTTTGCTAAAAAGCCACAGCCTGGAATATTTCTTCAGGCATTTCAATGTTCTCACTGTTATCTTTCAAAGCTTTAGGTGTTGAATTTTAATGAGTATTCCTGTCACAACCTCTAAAAAACGATTGAACACAGTTCTTTTTGCTTCTGTTTTAGATACTGTACATCACCCTTCTGTATGCTTACATTAGTGTACAAGCCAACCTGAGTGGTCAGAGCCCAGGAGTGACAGTAGTGACATTTCCAGTCCTGTTCCAACCTGTCATTCTCTCTGTGAAGAGGGCACAGAAGGTCAAACTGCCACTACCATTAGATTCAAAGTGTCAATGTGAAGGAAAAGCACCTGCTACATTTAGTTCCACTGGTAAAAGGCAATATATAGGTGTTGCTTTATGTTAGATAGGAGGGCTTTGTACTTGTCCCTATAGAGAAATAATTAACTTGGTGATCCAGATGATCACTCAAGCTTTTCTGCATCCTGGGAAAGGCAAGGCATGGACTCAGATTAGACCTTGAAAGGAGGAAGGTGTGAAGACAGCCAAGTCAGTCCAGTCAGCTTCTCCTATCAGCAGCATTATCTTCAGGGATGATTTCACTTGGTTATGCTTTGTGTTGCAAAGAAAGCATATTACAACATTTAGTACCAGGGCAACATATTCTCATAGAACAGTTTGTATGATATCTTACAAAAAAATGATTCCTCATTTTTCATGCATTTTCTTACAAAAATTATCCAGCATCAATTTCCGCTCCAGTCTTTTCAAAATAAACTTCTCTCTTCACAGGAAACAACTTGGTTAGGTTTAGGCAACACAACTTCATAGTTATGTTTAGGAAAAGATCATGGTTAAGTTACGCCACACCGGAAGTGCCATAACTTAAGTACAGAGGTTACGTGACAAAAACTACTTAGTTAGGTTTAGGGAAAGATCATGGTTTGGGTTAAAATAAGTGGCATAACTTAAGTACGTAAGTTACATGACAAATATATCAATGTTGAATTCTGGTTTCAAAAGGTACACAAACACCGGTCTCCTGGGTGAAAGTCTGGTGTTTTTTGACCCACCTATCCACCCTGAAGTCCTCCCCATGCAGCGTTTGGCGCTCTTTATACCTTCTGGTTGGATTACATACAAATTGATTTAGTGGGATATATACAAATTACAGTGCATATACTTTTCGTAGGTATAGCGAAGAACGGCGTATGAGAACAGCCTGACCAGGGGCAACCCCAAGACTTCATGACCCTCAAGCAAGGATGCTTCTCCTTTGCCAACAAGGTATCCTATTTGTTAGATGTCCTGTTTGGTGTTGGGTCACTGCATGGCCCTGGGGGTTGCTGCAGGATTTGCGAAAGAAAAAGCGATATCCCTGTTGGCACTGTCGTAGCGTCGTTGCTTGAGGAGTAGGAAGTCCTGGGTTTCCTCCTGGTCCCAGATGGACATTACACTGCTGTGAGAAGCTAAATGATATTGAAGAAGTGAGGAAAGTGAAGACGTGTATGAAAACAGAAAAGGTGAACTGAAGGTGCCTGCATGAGACACATTCTCAGTAAGGGATAGTGGAGCAACCTTGGAAAGGTTCCACCCGTGTTGCAGTAGTGATATGACTGCTTAGGGGACATGAGCTAATGGGTTTGGTTACTGTTTAATTAAGTATTTTCCGATGTTTTTGTGTCTAAGTGACTAATGAGGACAAAAATGTTTGAAATTGGTCCAGCATTGAAGGAGAATGCTGACAACATTATGAAAAGGACCCCTCAGAGATATTAACCTTTCGCTTGATCTGGTCTGTTATTTTATCCAAGTCCCTTTGAAGGAGAAGTCTCCTTGTGAAATCTGAATATCCGTATACTCTGGCTGAAATAAATACGGGCGGCCATCAAATTCAAAGACCTTAGCCGTGACATTGAAAATCTTTTACATAACACTAAAACACATGCTTTCTGTACTCCAACACAACAAACTCTGTATGGATGTATTCCACTATTCCACAGTTGTCACCTTGAGACGACTCCTTGAGTGAGTCTCTTTACATAATGTCAGTCGCAACAACAACCAGAGCATGTCATGGCAAAAATAAGCACTTTTGGTGGACGTACAATGATGGCACCAGCTTGCCCCAATATCATCATATTGCAGCATGTGAGCAGCTGCCGTCTACAGCGCTCTCCCTCAATACTGGACCAATTTCAGAAATTGTTATTGCTACTAGTCAGTTAGACACAAAACATGGGAAAATAGGGTTCAGGTTGAAAAACACCAACCCTTTAATACCACAATGCAATGCTGCACAGGTTGGAGAAATATCTGAAATACTAAAGTTACATGTTGAGGAGTAGTTGTTTTTCAAGCAAAAGCACTGTCTTCTACCTACAGTAGAAGCATAATCATAGGTCAGTGTACATGCAGACAAACACACGACTGATCAATCTTTTGACCAATCTAACTGTGAGCCAATTGAATTTGGGATGCACTTGGTAATCGGTTGCTTTAACGATGGCATCATGTTAGTGGTCCCAACAGCACAAATTTGCAACAATGCAGAACTCTTATTGACAAATTTGGCATGTTTGGCAAGCGAAATAGTGGATTTGGGAACAAAGAAAGCACTGCACTGTGCTTTAATATCTGCTGTAGTAGGCAATGCCTGCATCTGGTCACATTTTTTTTGTAATTTATTTATTTTGCAACATGCATATATTTGGTTAGATGCCACAATACACTATTGGCACCAGAGGTTGGAAAAACATCAGAAATATTCACAAGTTGAGCAGTGGGTATTTACCAGTCAAGCACATTCTGCTACCTGGAAACATAATCATTTCATAAAACTAATAAATAAACATGAGAAGCGTTCCATGACTACAGTAGGTATCTACAGTGAACACTACTTCCAATTGACTGGACAACAACACATAATCACTAGAGGCAGATTTGTGCCAAATGTGAGCAAAAAATGAACTGAAAGCATATTTTCTGGGTAAAAGTCAGTGTCTGGAACTAAATTTCTACTTTCATATCCCAAAACTATGCCCCTGTGTTGCGAAAGTTGTTATATTAAAATTGACTTTATTTTCCCATAGCAATAAACAAGAGTTGAGAGATTGTAAGTCACCTAATATAAAATTGCAGAGAGTCGGACAGCCCCATATGGAATCAATTGATAAAGAAAAAAAAGGGCTTTTGGCAGAGTTCATGGTTATGGTAGAACCCAGCATGATTTGCTTGGTATTAGTGCACATTTTCTTCTCAAAACTCATAGTGTTAGCTCCAAATCCATCTCTCAGGCAGCACAGAGATTACATTTTGATGAAATTTGCTGTCTTGTTTCCCCGAGATAAAAAAAACAAAACATGTAGAGTGACAAAGGAATATAGCTGTAAGCGAATCATGAAATTGAATAGTCTCCTTGTTAAAGTGAAATGTAAAATTGATAAGATAGAATTGACTGGTTCTTACCACCCAGCAATTCTCAGACAAAAAAGCTTGGTTTGGGGCTTGCAGAATAAGGTACTGTAGATTCATGTGATCAGTCCAGTGCAGCTACATTGTGCTTAGAAATCACTGACATTGTGTGTAATTGTTAGCTCGTTTGTGATAGCACAAGTTGTTAAATAGAAGCACTCTTGTATTGTGTTTGGGGCAGGGCAGGGATTATTTTTTTTTAGTATATAACACGTAACGCTTCACATCTTCATTTAGACATCTCTTTTGTTGGAGTCACTACGTAAAGGGGTGGCTGCCACTATTGTTTTTTTATGATTAGTGTAGGAAGGGTAGAGTTTCTGTTCTAGTTCATATTTCGGGGATTTTACCAGCTAGTCAGCTGTAAATTTGTTTGTTGATTTTGGGGCCATCCACAGCCCTTTTCCACTATAGTCGCTTGCCTCTGTTGACACGACTGTCATTTTGTATCTATTGCTACATCATTGTTGCTGACTGTACCTCGTGTTTCTTTTTTTGACTGTGCTGATTGTCCTTTATCAATAAACGTCGACTTTACGCTTGACAACATCGGCTTATGTTTCTTCCCTTATCTCTAGACCTCACTGGGACGTAACAACTTCATTGTTTCCACATTACTTCTTGACTCTTGCAGTCAAAATGTAGTTGTATGCTTGACTATAAGGCCTACCTACACACACACACAAACACACACATCCCTGCACTTCTATCCTTGTGAGGGCCCTTATGCGTTCCCTAGCCCCTTACCCTAAAGGCTCTGAAATCACTCTGAAGTGAGGAATGCAAGCAAACGACTAAAGTCAAGAGGTCACACAGAAGGCTCTTCTCATCTTTCATCTTCATCTCATCTGATCATTCCAATACACGGATATTTTCACAACTACATGGCCATCTGGAATGAAGCTAAGTGGTGAGTGAGAGTGGTGTGAAAATAGTCGGCAAACGCCGCTTTATTTCATGTCCATCCATCCATCCATCTTCAACCGCTTATCCCGTTAGGGGTCGCGGGGGGGCTGGAGCCGATCCCAGCCGGCATTGGGCGAAGGCGGGGTACACCCTGGACAGGTCGCCAGTCTATCACAGGGCTGCTTTATTTCATGTATGTATGCTTTATTTCATGTATGTATCATAACAACGGCTTGTATATCCGCAGCCCAAGGTCTTCCAGTGTCCCTTTTTGAATGACAAATACAGACTACTGCTACCTGCTTGTATGGGGAGTTATTTACTCTCATGCAGGTGCAGAACGTACATGCTAGTTAGCCGTTGGCTGTAGTCTTTCCGTTATGTTCAAGTGCAACTTTTTGATAAAGACACAGGTGACATTAGGCAACGCAACAGTCGGCCTTTGTCGCCGCTAGTTCTTTTGATGTCATTGTCAACTTGATATGAGTCTTGCAATGAAATTTCATTCCTTCTTTTTACTTTTACACAATGCTCCACACTACAATGTACCGTCAGAGCTGGTACCATCGCAAGCCAATTATTTTCATCACTGCCTTATTCAAACCCGATTACAATAATGATGAGCACTTGTCCTTGATAAACTGGAGGTGGTCATTCTTTTTACACAGAAAATATGCAGTTGAACTTCACGAAACCATCATTTGAAAATAATCTAACATAATTATTCCTTCAGTTTGTGACACTTTCTGCTCTGTGGGACACATCAGTCTTGGTCAAATTGCACTGCTGGCTTGATAGTGTAGTGTGACTCTCCATGAAGTACCTTGTACCTTTTTTAAGTGTAAAGTTTCATATTTTTCCAGTTTTAAAGAGAATAAATGATGTCACCCCTATAAGATTTTCCAAACAGTTTAGATTGAGCAGTAGTAGGCAAAATCTAAAGTAAGACTTAATATCTTATTGACCAGTTAGCATGGGTTGTGCAGTTAATATTCATAACTATGTTTTCATTTGTATATAATTACCTGAAACTAAGAATTGTGCTTTTGGTAGCTTAGAATGAGCCCTTCATATCTACATTGGGAGCGGGTCCTCTTCACGGAGTTCGTCATGTTGCTCTGCCATTTTTCTACAGTGGCCCAGAACGGATAAACTAAACACTGGCTCTAGAGAGAGCCTTTCATTTTTTTTTACGTTATCTGAAGGCCACCATAGTTCTGCAATACGAATAGTGAAACTGCTGTAACGTGAGCCGCAGAGCGCAAAACCGTGGTACCGCCAGCCGCCGACTGACTTCTGTTGCTCCTAAAGTAATGTTATTATAGTAAGGATGGCCTCTGAGCGAGGTAAACGGCGTTACCAAGGTTTTGCACTCGGTGGCTCACGTTACTGCAGTCTTGGAAAGGGAGGAGCGAGCTGAGGAGTTCTCAGTTGGTTGCAATCTGAAACCACACCAATAGATGTCGCCAAATTCTAAACGCTGTACCTTTAATAACATAACAAACATAGTAATTTTAAGCCAAACCATTATGCATTTTTTTACTAAACCTAACCAAGATTTTTGTTGCCTAAACCTAACAAAATAGTTTTGTTTGTTTTTTTTGTTTTGTTTAAATTTTGTAGTCATTTTAAGCCAAACCATGATGTTTTTTTTTGTAAACCTATTTGTTTTGCTTTGTTTTAATATACAACATTAACCATGTGTTTAAAACTGTTTAAAACAGACCGTAATCCAGGAGAAAATATGTTTCCCTCATAACATATGCAGTTAAGTTGTATGGGAATGTAATGTTTTTTTTTTTTAAAGATTATTTTTTTTGGCTTCTCAATGCCTTTATTGATAGTGAGATAATGAGATAGTAATGAAAGGGGGAGAGAGAGGGGGATATGACATGCAGTAAAGGGCCACAGGTCGGATTCGAATCCTAGGCCGCTGCGGTAGGACTCAGCCTTGATACATGGGACGCCAGCTCTACCAGGTGAGCTATAGCGGCGCCCCAGAATGTAATGTTGTTGGAGACTTGTTGTTGGTGGACATCAGCAGATGCCAATTATTCCATGTCTTTTGCTTTTTTCTGCCAAAATAAACTCTAGTCTCTCCTCAGGTCCACATTATCCACAACAACCATGTTTAGTCTGATTGTAGTAATTACCAAGACCAACTGTACAGTAAGAAAATCAACACAGACATGTATTTTAACAAATAAACTCACGGTGCGGGCCAATGGTTGTATAATATCTGTGTGTTTTTTCATTAATTTCAATATTCTCATCACTCTGTTTTCACTTAGTCTCACCTTCAGTGTTTGACAGATCTGAGAACGCATTACAAGCAGCATTCAGCAAGCGTGAGCAGTGCTTTGATTGGATCCACTGAATATGAGTATTCACATTCAGTGGCTCTTCCTAGTCAAGCACAATCAAGGACACAGCTGCAGCAATTCTTTTTGTATGCTCAATAGAAAACAGAATCCTTTATTACCCAATTTTATATTCACTATGGGTCTTGATGATTGTAGGCATAACAATAATAGTCCATTGTCTCAGCTGAGATTGATAAATGATGCACGTTGCATGCAAACTCATGCTTGCCAGAGTAATATCTCTCTCATGGATAAATGCTTCGTTGTTCTCACCTCACAATAAATGACAATAGATCTTGAAAGCATTGTGTTAGGAAATTAAATTCAGTCCTTGGAACTCAAGGGTGACATTAGATAGGGCTGGGATTTGGCGTGTGAGTGCTCTGAAAGCGTTCCAGTTCTGTACAGTCTTCACTCTTTGTTAACTTATGGCTGAAGGGGAGACAGGAGTGGGAGGCTGTCACGTCCACTGTTGCATGCTGTTTGTTATAAAGCAGCACTATTTTAGGCGTCACTCTCTTCTCTTTTGTCTGTGTACCTTTCATATGGGGATAAGTTGAGGGAGAGACCCCAAATAGAGAGTATCAATCAAACTGTATCTGTCAAACTGAGGAATTTTGCTGTCCAAATTCAGCATGAGTAATTTAAGGAATCTAAACAAAATAGTGGATATCTACTGTAAATTAAAGAGCAAGCATATACATAGCTTTTATTCTATTTCCATATTAAGCAAGACAATGTTATAAGCAGTATGTTTAATATATGTATTTTCAGTTCTCATACACTGCTCGTAGCTATACCTACAAAAAGTAATGCACTGTAATTTGTGTATTTCCCACAAAATCAATTTGTGTGTAATTAACATAATCAGAACCAGAACATATAAATAGCGGTAATAGCCACGCAGGGAGGAGGTTGGGGTGGATCAAAATGTACCGAACTTTCGCCCAGGAGACCAGCATTTGTGTCCTGTGTGAAACCAGAGGTCAACGTTGATTTGTCACGTAAGTTATATACTAAAGTAACGACACATCCAGAGTTATTTTAACCAAAACCACAATCTTTTCCTAAACTTAACTAAGTAGTGTTTTGCCTAAACCCAACTAAGTCGATATTTTCCTAAACCTAATTACTGGTAAGTAGCTTTCTTGCCTAAACCTAAAGAAGTTGTCTCCTGTGAAGATGGAAGTTTATTTTTAATAGACTGTATGCATGTAACGAGCGGTAATTTAATTGTGTTGCTGTACATTCATAGGAAACGAATGAAAAAAGGAGGAAACGTTTTATTGTAAGATATCATACGATCCCTTGTATGAGAATAAGTTGGTATTTTAGTCAGAATGTGCCACTGCAGGCAGGACTGTGTTATGAATTGTTCATCATGCTAAAAAATGACATATTGTACTCACAGGGGCACAAACATATAACACAGAACATTAATCATTTTTCATGAATGTGCCCTGTGGCCACCATGAAGGTTGAGATTGCATTATTTAAGTGTTAGGGATGTGTTTTCACTTGGATTTCAAATAATGCCTTTAGCATCTCCGATTATAAAGTGCAGAGGCCACTCACTGCGATGGCAACATCAAGCCTCAAGAAGCAAATTGCTGGCAGTGTCAATATTGGTTGTCAGATCAAATGCAAACCAAGGAAAAAACAGTCTGCTACTTAACAGATTCTTGTCTTCCACTGTTCACTTCACTGACAACTTGCAAACAGCCTTCTCACACATTAGCTCATCTCTGCTCTCCTTTATGCAGCGCTGCTATTTCTTCCTTAGACTCACTGCAGTGTCTGCCCGGGGCATATAAAATACTGACCAATGATGTCGGGGCTTCCACTTTTGGCTCTTTCTCCAGCCCTCATCTGTTGATGTTGACCTGGACGTGAAAGGTGAGGCACCCTCTGCTCTTCCACTGGTGCCTCATTTTTTTGTTGGAAGAACTGTTCGGTGGTCATTAGACAGCGGCCGATGTCACTGGCCTCTAGAGACGTGCGCAGACTCTCTAAGGACCAAGAACAGAAAGGTAAAAGGAGCTCCTCTACTTCGCTTACAGTAAGGGCAACAGTTAGGGTTACCAACGAGGCACTTGGGCCAACTAGAAGCATGTGGGGGACGAGAAGGGCACTTTGGTATGATATTAGGGCAACAATGAAGCATGGATGTGTCTCATTGGGCCCAGACATATCCTCATGAAAGGGCACTCCAAAAAAGGGACCGAAAAGGGACTGGAGAAATAAAGCATTTAAATCACCCACTTCCTTTTTAACCAACCTTTGTTCAGTGTAGCACTTTTTTAGAATGTTTAATGTAATTTGATGTATTGTCATTTTTATCATTAATCATTGAGGCTTAATTCTGAACTCACACCAAGAAGGTCCTAGATTTGTATCCTCTAGCTATGGCTTTTCTAAGAGGATTTTCCCCTGTTCTTTTGTATGTGTGAGCTTCCTCTGTCAGTCCAATGCATCCCGTTCTCATTCCTAGGGCATCAAATACAGAGGCTTTGTCACTGCCATTGGCGTTCGATACCAAACGCACTGGGTGTTCAATTAACTGCAATGTAAACCCATCCGTGGCAACAGTAAACACGTTGAGAAAGTGAGCCGGGAGTGAATGTGGTGACGTAGCTTAAAGAGCGAAAAGACACACACCGGACGGGTGGGAGTTGAGGCGGATGGGTAACTATAGCAGGTTGGATGCCAAAAATAAAGTGACGCCAAGGGGCGTGACAAAGCAGTGGTATGTGACGAGTTGGGATGAGAACGTGTTAGACTGTCCGCCAAGAAACCCGGCAACATCAGTCAATTCAACAACATATTTATCTTCAACTGATGAAGCCATCTACTGGCTGTATTAATTTTGACTTCTCCGTTGGAAGTAAAGGTGGAGGTAGTGTGGTGTTCTTATAGAGCCAATATGTAAAGGGAGAAGATCAGGGGGCTCGATGTGTTAACAAAATGTGACCTTCCTAACTTAATTTTAAATACAAAGTTCCACTACCCTAACCAGGATCTTTCCCTAACAAAGTCATTGTTGTGCCTAAACCTAACTAAGCCTTTACCCATAGTGGTATCAGATGAGGAAATTGATTTATTTTGCAACTGTGATTTGTTGAGACATTTTGTACAACACTGACAGATTATTTTAGCATGAAGACATTGGATCAGAAAATGCTTCTATTTTTCGTTCTGGATGACAATTACAAACAACGTATACAGCCAAGGACTCTATTGGCACAATGGAGCCCATCCTTCCCCCAAAAACGACTCCATGGTTGTTTGTACAAGCATCTTGTTACGACCAATATTTACGTTTAATGTTAGGCGGCAACCTCTAGTGGCTGTAGTAATTATGACGGGAGCAAAGGAGGAAGTCAGGTGACATAGTAAAGAGCGACAAAGTCCGCATAGGGAGGAGGTCGGAGTGGATGGATGAGTCAAACAAACACAGGACTTGGATCTAGGATAGTACTGTCAACGTTGAGTTATTTTAATTTACGTAATGTACTTAACTTACGTACATAACTTAAGTTACGTAACAAACATACATATTTTTACCGAAACCATGATCTTTTCCTAAACCTAAGCAAGCAGTTTTGTTGCCTAAAGCTAACCAAACTGTGACCGTTTCCCAACATTAACCACATGTTTAAAACTGCAACCGTTATGTTTAGGTATGAGGACATGTTGATCTCCTGCCACCGGTAGGGGAGCTAACTTAGGAAACGCTCCTGTGGGTGGTAATAGAGGGTAGGAACAAATGGCTCATGTAGTCGTATAGGTTGTTCCAATGACATGCAGGTTGAATGAGCTGTTGCCCAATGTGTGGGCAACAGTTCAAATGGAAATTAATGGATGATCATTTATTGTGATTCTGTTTGTGAGGTAATGACTCTTTGGAGTAGTGGCCTAGAGGTTCTTCCAAAACTGTGTATTGTATAAAGAGCATTGATTTCTCATTGATTGTCCTTCATATTTCTATTATTCCTGTAACATTTGTGTTTTTCTTAATATTTAATTTAATATAGATCCATCCATTCATTATCTGTAACTGCTTACGTTGGGGGGGCTGGAGCCAATCCCAGCTGACATTGGGCAAAGGCGGGGTACATCCCGGACAGGTTAGCAGACTATCACAGGGCTGACACATAGAGACAGACAACCATTCACGCTCACATTCACAAACATTTAAATGTTTAAATTGTCTTATCATTTATATTTTGTTATTGTTTTATAGCATCTCAGGCCTTTAACTTTTTGCCAGATGTATTTGAATTTTAAGTTAAAAAAACCATTGATTACTTTGCCAAACAGGATGGCCTACAGCTGTCCTCATAGTTTTGATGTATCTACAGAGTCTATGCACTGCTTTATTCATTGCTGCACAGTAAGGAAACTTGCTATTGAAGCTACATATAAAAAAAAACATGAACCCAAATAAGACCTTTGCACAGTAATGAACTCATAGCTATATATAGCTCTGAGTTCAAATCCTTCTCTGATTGTGGACATTAAATGTTTTGTTAATATGTTCTCACTTTCTCTTTCACATTTTGTTTTCTCTGTGAGTTACAATTGGCCACACATTGCCTCTCAAGGCCAATCACATGTGCTTAACAGAGGGCACCATCCTTCAATCAACCTGTCTCTCGAATATAGACCAGCGTGCTGGAGTTAAAGAGAGTCGAAGCAGGTCATTAATGAATGAAAAGGATAAATGGAAAGAGCGCTGGAGGGAAAGGGCTGAGGGGGAGGGAAAGGAAAAGGATAGATTGCATAGACCAGAGTCATGATTCTTCTTACACTGAAGCAAGTTCTCTGGAAATGAAAAGGAGAAAAAGAAGAAGTAAATATGAGGAGAAAAATGAGACACTGAAAGGGAGAGAAATGTGAAAGGTGGCAGAGGGAGATTGAAGGCCAAGGGGAAGAATGCCTGTAAGAATGAACAAAGAGCAAGGTGGCATAGCTAAGAGGGTCTTGCTGAATTAGTAATTAAAGATAAATGTGAAACAGTGAGTCAGATTTGTGAGAAGAAAGAAGAATGTGATCAATGATTAACATTTTACAGCAGAGGCAGTGAACCTTTTAACCATTCAAATCAATTTCTGAATTATTGTAGATATTTTACAAGTAGTATCTGATGTTGTTTTTCTCTTAAAATGATTTATCCCCATTTCAACCAAATCGCCACGCCCCGCTAGGTTTAGGCAAAAAAATCACGTAGTTAGGTTTAGAAAAAAACGACATGATTGGGCTTAAAACTACTAAGTTTGTAAGTGAAAATTAAACTGAATATTGTGAACACGGGACACGAACGATCAGCTGATTGTAACGTGAAAGTGAAACTTAAGACAAGGGACACAAAGAGCGGTCTCCTGGATGAAAGCCTTGTGTTTTGTTGGACCCATCCACCTCCCCTCCCTCCCGTCCTTAGTGTCTTTTTGCTCCCGGCGCACTTTATCTGAGTGTTTACTGTTGCCATGGATGGGTTTAGATTGTAGTTTATGGAAAGCCCATTATGTGTCTCATAATGGTGCTAAAGGGTAAAGTGTGCGGCGGTACCCAACGCTGATGGCTGTGACAATGCCTCGGTATTTAACACCCTGGGAATAAGAACGGGCTTTTTCAACAGATAACATTTTTGTGTAATGTTTTAAAATTGGTGTAATAATTTAATTAATCTTATTTTCATGGATACAAAATGCCCATAATATACATGCACTGAAATACTGCAAAGTGTACATACAGTAAGTAGACCCAGAGATGCCAATGAGAAACGTACTTTACCCTGACGTGATGAAGAGAAAGATTATGACCAAGAAAAGAAAAGAAAGGAAATAACCTAAAAATATAACCAAATGAGCACAGAGGAGGTCTGTGTATTAGTCATGGAGATGAGTTTCTGATTGGAGTTCTCAGACGATTGAGGTAATTGCCTCGCTCTGACTTTGGCAAAGCTAATTTGCCAGATAATTTGCAGAGCGCAGAATGAATTGCACATACTCTCTCAGGTCAACAGTTCACTGGGTTAATGATGGTGATGACTGTGACCTCGTGAAGATAACAGAGCGAAAAGGAGAGAGAACTCAAGACACCATATTTATACTGGGGTATAAAAAAAGAGTACAATTACACTCCATGCCCCTCAAAATGTTTGCATATTACATGGTCATTGGTTACTTAAATCACAGTTAATAACACATACAAATTGCCTGAGAAAAGCCTTTGTCAGTTTTGTTGTTCTATTTATTATCTACTATCTATCTATTAAGGGGCTTTACATGTATGTATGTGTGTGAGGATAACTTATGAAAACTTCGATTTGAATGCAGGAATTCATGTTTTATCAGCCAAAATCCCAAGGCAAAGGTGAATATGTTATGTTTCCCCTAATTTAGACACTTAAGATTTGCCCAAATTAAATTCTGGTGTCGAGCATGGACACAGTGGTCATGGTCTGCTGATCTTTCCCCACACAGGAAGTGATTAATTGGAGTGGAAGATTTTAAATAACCTCTTATAACCTCCTGTGGCTGTGGTATTGTTCTTCCTCCCTCCTTCTCTCTTCTCTCTCTTGCCCTCTCTGCAACTTGCAGTAAACTGTGTTATAATTAAATGCCCGAAATTTACATATTATAGCCAATTACCGCGTTGATTATTTAAATTTGACCTGACACCTTCCATGGTGCTGTGTGGGCAGTGTATTTCTCTCCCTGCACATAAGTTAATTTAAAGTTTTTTTTCATGCTGAAGAAAGCACAAAAAGAACCTGGCAGAGTTGAATTAAGCTAAATAGCTTGTATTGGTCTGAATAAAATATGGCCGTATGTGTGATAAAGATCTGTACGTCAAATGTCAGATGTTTACTGGGACAAAAACAGAATCAAAACTGATAACTTGACACTTTCAGGCCAATATTTTAAACAGCCACAAATCGGAGGCTAATCTTTGATTCAGATTTTTCTTCGTTGTGATTTCTTTACTAATTGTCACACCAAATTCACACCGGAGCAGCGGCAAAGTGCAGCCTGTGGTGAGTTGACATGTCTATGGACAGCTGCGGTAGCTGCTCCTGAGCTCAGCGAGCTGCGTGCGTTTGATTCTGGGGCAAAAAGCAGCCAAACAAAAGTTGAGTACCCGCAGCCAATCAATAAACAGATCCTGTGACATGTTGACCTATGTTACAAAGAATCTCTTACCAACTGAAACACATGAACACGCCTCCCGTCTGCACAAAAATGTAATTATTGTAGCGAGCCGCACTTCGCTGCTGCTGCCTGGTATGATTTCTGCATTAGAGTCATCATCTTAGAAATGTCTGTACTGTATGTGATTTTTAAGTAGATGAGAAAATGAAATTCTCTATGGCCTCCCTGAGAATCAGAATGACCTCAACTCTTTCAGAATGCAGCAGCTTGAATTTTTCACAGAGAACATCTTATCTTTATACATTCCTACATTCCTATGAAATAGGATTAATTTTCAATATTAATGATCCCTTTTAAGACCAGCACAGATGTTGCCCTGGACTATGTATGCTGTCTTTCCTTTGTATCAGGCAGCTGCCTGTGATCCTTGGAATGAGGCTCAGTTTTAGCTCGGGATAGCCTTTAGACTAGCCTGCAATTGAATCTCACACTTGCCCTCCCAATTACTTGTTTCCTGCAAGATTTCTATAAAAATCACAAAAACTAAAATATTTTTGGTAACACTTCATTTTACAGGTCTGCAAATTTCATGGTAATTAGGTCATAAGTAACCTTTTTGAAATGTTTTTGGAATTACTACCAAATTACCCCAATATTTACCTCAAAATGTATCAAAATAGGTAATAGGTAATAGGTTACTTGCTAATTATCACCTAATTATCATGAAATTTGCCGACCTGTAAAATGAAGTGTTACCATATTTTTTTTTACAAGATAAAGATATCTCTACATCCAGACAGTTACAGTGTGATAGATGAGGTTTGGTGATGTTCTAGTGTTGTCTGCTGTCAACCCACAAGTGGACCGAAACAGCAATAACATGAAATGTTTTTAAAAAGTTATATTTAGAAAACTCAACAGAAAATCTTGGTTAGACTGACAATTTAAACAACGTTCTTCCTATGTTGCTTGTCATTTCAGAAAAAAAAAATCTGTCACTGAAGCACTTTGTAATTTTACACATGATGTCAGTGTTGAAATCAAGACCACCTAAATCAAGACAAAATCATGACCAACACCAGAGTCTGTTATAATGGAAAGAGTCTCGCTCAAGCAGAATCTTGCATGTGTTGTTGGAAGACAACGATGGAAACGAGTGCCTGCTTAAGCGTAGCTTAGTGTTATCTAAAAGATTTTCAATGTCAGGGCTGAATATTTAGATGATTTCAACAATGTCGATGATGTCTTTGAAGTCTACGGTTACCCGTATTTATTTGAGCCAGAGTATACGGATATTCAGATTTCATAACAAGACTTCACCTTGAGCGGGACTTGGACAAAATAACAAAACGGATCAAGCGAAAGGTAGATAAAACATTTTATTTCTCTGTAGGGTCCTTTCCATGATGTTGTCAGACCAACCTGATCTCATGGGAAGGCATATACATAGCACAACATTTTGGACGTTACAAGCGTCATGATAATGCTTTTTAGGCTTTTCGCGTGTCATTTAACACCACATCGTCACAGTGAAACGGTCACGGTTGTGTTTAGCCAACAAAACTACGGTAACGGCTGCAGTTAGGTTTAGGAAACAAAACCACTTAGTTAGGTTTACGAAAAACATCATGGTTGGGCTTGAAATAAGCACGTAAACTAAGTAAAATATGTATGTAAACAACGTAACATAAGTATGGAAAACATGTCACAAATGTCATTAACATAGACTAAATTCAAAATAACTCAACGACACTTTGGGACAACACCGGTCTCCTTGTTGAAAGTCCTGTGTTTGTTTGACCTATCCACCATAAGCAGTCTTTCTCACTTTTTATTTTACATCACTAGCTCTGAACATAGCATATTCACGCAGATGCATTTACATTGCAGTAGGTACAGACTACATGGTGTGAAATGACACCAAAAAGCAACAATGGTGTTGTTATTGCACGCTAAATGACTAACAAATTGCCGTATCATTCATATACCATTTAGTGAGACCAGGCTAGACAGACACTTGTAATAACAATCTGAGTGTAATGTTACATTGACGCTGCTCACTTGCCCTCGTAGCTTGTTTCGCATCTGCAGACAGCATTTTTCCCTCAATACTGGATCAATTTCAAAAAAATGTTGTCCCTATTAGTCAGTTAGACACAAACACATGAGACAATAGGTTGAAAAATTCCTAAGTTACCCTTTAAGACTAAACCAGGTTCTCATGGTATCTGATTCTTTTTGGGAATGGTTAAGAGAAACCATCCAATCAGGGAAGTGGGAGCTGACAGAAAAGATTTTGTCCAAATTACATGAAATATTGAAAATTGTGAGTGCACATTTTGAAAACTAACACAAAAAGAGTGTTTTTTTATACATAATGCAGCCTCATGAAAAATCATCCATCAAGATAGTTCAGCTCGGTGTGCAATTTCATCACAGAATATAACAACTACTAGAAAATCCATTACAGTTTAACAAATGGCCTTTTGTAACCTTGAGCAACTCTGCAATGAACATTTGTAGACATAACATAAAAGGTACTCTGGACTCATTTGAGCGAGCCAGTTCAGACTTCCAGAAAGGTTGTATATTTAAATTAAATTTTGCTGGTGTGGGAGATTGGGGCACAATGCATATTCAGATGCTAATTCTAGGCATTTGTCTGTGAAGCAGTGGCCCATATAATTTGACTTTGTGTGGGACTGTCCTGAGTACCAGCTCAGGCTGAAGAGACGGAAATTAAATGTTTATGAGATGATGCGAGAGAAATACAGAGAGAGAATACAGTGAAAAAATACCCCAAAAAATCTAATAACGTCCTTATTTTTTTTTTTGCAGTTCACTCACAGTCAGAAGAACACTTCAACGTATTCTTTATGGCTTCGGCTGGTGGCAATTTTACGTTAGGAATTATTGTTTCGGTTTGTTTCAACTGTTTTTTGTTTTTTTTCATTTTCATCTTACCTAAATGACTGACAATCTACAGTAGTCTCTGTGTGTCTTTCATGTGCTGACACAGCTGATATTGGTTGTCCATGTACCATTATTTCATCACTTCTACACTAACGTATTTTATATACAATAACAACTTTTTTTTTTTTTTTTCATTTGCATGCTACCCGAATGACTCACAATTTAAACTAATATAAATAAAGTTACAAGTAAAGTTTTTTTCCTTTTTTGGCTGGACCGCAGAGGGCCAGCCCTACAAACGCAAAAGTCTGTCCCTGACTGACTGACTGACTGAGTGATGAAGTTACAGGATTGGTCGGCCGACTGCTGGAGCTTCCTCATTGGTCGTTGCTCTTTCAAAATGAAAAGGCGGAGAACAGTTCTGTGTTTACGTTTTCTGGGGAGCGTGTCAGCACTCAACATAACGTCATCTAGGCATAAATACGGCAGCGACGCTGTTGTAAACAGATCAAAAGTGTGCCGAAATAACTACATAATGATGCTGATTAGTAAAAAGTCTGAATTCATGCTTTGTCAGGTCTGTCCGCAAGACGACAAGCAAACAACTTTTAAAATGCTTGTTTTCTGAATGGAGTTCGGATCGATCAGAGGCAGGCTACGCTAACACAGTAGCTGCTCCATTAACACTCCATCTAGGAATAAATACAGCAGCAACAATGTCAGTGATGACAGCGGGGATATCTCAACGCTGATAAACTTTAGCGAAGTATGTATATATTGTTACACACCACTTGATGAATGCTTTTGATACACATGCTTTAATAAAAAAATGAAATACTTTTAACCTTGCATACTGTATGTCATGCTAATACTTTTCTAAAACATAAAATGTATAATATACTGACTAGTAAATGTTACCATTTACATTACTGAATGTCATTTGCTTCATTATAAGTTGTCTTTCAATCAAACATTAAGATATAAGTGGAAAAAAATGTTCACAAAACATTATAGACATGACTACTGACTATTTGTGTAACAATTTAGCAACCAATTCACATACTGACCATATACGGTCCAGTCATATACTCGGTTTTGACCGAGTCTTGTTTTTAATGGAATTTGGCTTGGTGGTCTTTCCAAAGTGATAATTTTTTATTGACAATCACAAAAGAAATATTGCAACAGTAAATTCATATTTTTCTCACATGGACCTTACACACATCACTCAGATATTTGAGGGAGGACTGGGATTACAGTAAAAGAGGGAATCCTTCAGTCAGAAAAGCCAAGTAAATTCCCTTCGAGAGAAATTGATTAATTCAGTCGGTATCACCAGGCAGTGACTATGACTCAGGGTCTGGTCACAGCATTTATAACAAGGACATTTCAGACTGAAATCAATCCATTTCAATGAAATTGCTGCAGAGGCAGCGTAAATCCGTGCAGAGCTTTTGCATGTAGAGTTTGACTTCAACTTTGATTTGCAAATTGGAGCTGTTGACCAATTGCAAACTGTCTTGACGTTGCTGAACTTTGACGTACAGAATGTCCAAAACGGAAGAAACTACCATCGTTTCTACCATTGCTTGTGTTACCAGGTACTAATCCTCCTCTGGATGGACCAGGGACGGCGTGTCAATATACGCCACGGGTGGGTTTACATTGGAGTTAGTTGAAAGCCGGTACTGTTGCTAAAGGGTGCCTCCATGCATCAATTTCCGATGCCATGGGGCACTTGCCAAACGGCGGTATTTGACGAGTTGGGAGTGAGAACTGATTTTCCTGAATGGCATGTCATCTATTTGCAAAGGTTGATACGTGTATCATCATATATAATTATTGTGTAGGAACACAAGTACATTTTATATAATCTGGAATAATCAGAAGTTTTTCAACACTGTTTCCCAAAAAAATGTGTCTTTTCTAACCCCAACCCACAACTACTGTATATCCAGTCAGCTTATCCACACCATAACAACCAACCACAACATCATACAGCAACATTCAAGATTGCCCAGAATTACAAACTGGACTCTTAATTTAACATTTGAGTATGTTCATATAATGAATATTTGCCACTTGGCAGCAGCTGATGTGCTCCTTTCTTTGAATTGATTAGCTCCAGAATCACTCGTCTTAGCACGGCAATGTAAATACCTGGGTTAGTGTGTATGAGTGTCGACTCCAAACACCAGTGAGTAATACAATGTGTAATCATGTATGTATGGTAATTGCACATGAAGTATGTACATATTGTGTAGCACTTGTTTGTGTGCTGTTCTGAGCATGTTTAGGTGCATCTATGTGTGTCTTCCTGCGCCGGTGGTGCGCCGCCTGATAAATAGGCCTCCAGATGTGTGTGAAGCCTATCTCTGGCAGTGAGGAATATTGGCTCTCCCTGCTACTTCATCATGGAAAGGCAGCTCTGACAGAAACCCTGACACAGAAACCTCTCCTAGAAGGGAAGTGGGGACAGCTTGGGCATAATTAGAATTAATGTGGAGATGTGGAATAAGGAAATGAGCCATCACAATACAGATCAGCTCTTCATTTCAATTTTATGCTTCACTCGTTGAATTTCATGGGTAATAATGGATAGGCAAGGCTGCCGATCACTATTGCTTGTGATGACAGATATGTATGCATAGTTTCTTTATGCCCCTGTAGGCAGAACAATGAGGGGAGAAGGATATAGGCGGGGGAAAATGTAAGAAAGCCGAACACGTATGTAGAGCAGGGAAGGAAGGCTAATTATTTACTGTTGCCTTATTTAACTATTGGATGCAAACCAAGTTATTTACACAAGAAAAAAAAAAACGCCACCAGTTATGTCTGGGTCCTGCAGAAAGTCCTGTCCAAAGTGAATGCAAATACTACCATACAGTATATTGCAATCTGTTACTGCCATTGCAGGATGTGGCTTCATGAAGTTTTGTCATGAATACTTCACTTTTCAAATCTGTCTAGTGCTTTGCCACCCATGACAGTCGACCAGCAAACAATTCGCAATATCCCTTTACATAACTGCTGCGTAACAATAGCCAAGTACGATGCTAAAGGTCCAGTATGTAAGAGCTGGCGAGACCTCCGTGTGCCAGGCATGTAGGAGAACTACAGTGGCCGACGTGAAAATGCGAATGGCCCTATCTAGAGCCAGTTGTTGTAAGAGTTGTGTAGGTCATTTGGAGCAGAAAACAGAGTTAGTTTAGCTATGAGAATATCAAGTGAATGTACAGTGGAAGTTGCAGTTTGTGCAGAAATATATACTGCAGCTCCTCAAGACCAACAGAGGTTCCCCGTGTCTTGTTTCGTGGCGGCTGAGTGGAGTGACGGGGGTTAACTCCGGAGCGAGTAATGTTATCGTTCTGGGCTACCGTCGAAATATGGCTCATTTCAAAGTGACAAAAACACAACAATTCTTATTTTCAGGTGATTATACACTAAAGAAAACATACTTATTAATATTATATTCCATTTTTGCCAATAGATCCCCCTAAATGCTATACACTGTTCCTTTAAAATAACTCAAAAATAAATCAAAATAATTATCTTATATCAGGGAAATATTTTATTTAAAAAAAAAAATGGGGTAATATTAGGGTAATCTTAAGTAGGGGTATTATTTTGATACAATAGAAGATAGTAATGGGGTATTAAACAGGGCAATAAGACTACGTTTTGTTAATCAAATTTTCTAACGTGTTAGCTTGCTCTTTCTCAGAAGTTTGGATTGTCAACAGTTACTGTAGGAAGGACTCCAATGGAAACCCATTTTTATGGCAAAAAAAGTACCAAAATTTCCTCACAAACTTTTAAAACCAATCCTGTACCATAATCAACTTCTGTTTTTTTTTTGTTGTTGTTTTTTAGATGCCTTGGTGGCTTAGCAGTGTAAGGGGTTGACCACAAACCACAAAATTCCCAGTTCAAGTCTCTCCAGGGACCTTTGTTGCATGTCATTCCCCATCTCTCTCCCATCATTTTCTGTCAAACATCAGTTTTTCTGCATGTAAAGTATGCTCCAAACATTAAGTTTTGCCACAATATTATTAAATATACAGCTTCCATTCGTCCTTTAGCTCGGGTTTCTGTTTATGCTTGTCAATCAAAATCAACATAAGCAAGTGTAGTATGTGATAGTGTTGCAGATGGCATGTGCCTCTCTGTATCGATTCTTCAGTTGACTGACATCGTCGGAGTAATGTTAAGTATTGACCTCTGTGTCCTCTCCATCACATTTTTAGGTTTAATATTCTCATCCTCATCGGGGTCATGATCTAAAATGAGATCAAGTGACTCATCTACAGTTTGTCATTGATCATTGTGGTGCTACCACAGAATGTCATATGAGCAAGATAAAGAGGCCTCAGGAGGAAGGTTGGTGGTTCGATCCCCGGTGTCTTTGATACCCAACCCTGAGCTGGTCAGCTGTGTGAGTGTATGTGTATGCTCTTTATATTTCCTGGTTCACGATTATGTGGATTACCCACAAATTGATTTTTTGTGGGATGTACACGATTACAGTGCATTACTTTTTGTAGGTAGCTACGAACAGTGTATGAGACCAGCCTGCAGGATTAGATTAATTTAAGGTCATATGGGACACATTTAAACCAAATATAGTCTATCATTAAAAGTTATTCTGCCCTCCCTGGTGCCCAACCAAAACCTATACACCACCCTCCCCAATGCAAACTAAAATATTACAAAGATAGAAAAACCCAGCTGAGACCAGAAAGGTCCAGCACAGACTAATTTACATAGTATTTTTAAATGGTTTTAAATGGTGCGGCATACCAATACTAGTAGAGATAATTGAGAGGGTAGTCCCTGTTGGGTACTTCCCTCTCCGCTGACAGTGATTGTGGGTTTTGACAACCACAGTTCATTAGTGGGTATTAGGACCAAGCTCACACAAGAGACCACATTGTCAAAGAGGCGTAATATCTTCCTCATTACAGAAGGTATCAAATGAACTCGCACACCACTCCTAGGTCTTCATTTCATTGCGCCATTGTTCTGCTCTCTGGGGTGAACATTTTAATGAATGCGTATATTTAGTGCACATGGCATCCACTTGGCAGGAGAGATTATTCTCTAAAGCTTTGAAACACATGATGAGGCTGACATGTTGTAATGAGAGCAGAAACAAATATGTATATGTAGCTTAGCCCTTCCCATCAAGGGAGAATAGAGATACAGTTTTCATCTCTGTTTTTGTATGGCATTCCTGCAAAATGAATATCAATATAAGATACATTATTCAAAATGTAACATCACCTTACTGTGAATAACATTTAAAACATCACTACTGTGTGTTTCCTTCCCCCCCAAAAGCAACTATACTGAAAGGCATCAAAATAACACATTTATATTTCTCTCAACTAAATAAATCAGTAAGTACTGGTATATTATTTTAAAAGTTATTATAATGTGTTCATTAAATTAAAGTCTTGCACAATACTGTGCCCAGAATGTGATGGTACTGACACATTTTAGTTAATGAGCCATTAGAGATTAGCAATTATCGACCTGATTTGCATAGTCATATTTCATAATTATATATATATATATATAATTTAAAAAGATAAGTGCGACCGATAGTCAAACACAGAGGTGTAAGGGTGATAGGGGGGGGGACTCTTTTAATTGAAAAAAGGTAAGCAAGCATCAGGAGTTAAAATTGTGCTATTATTATGCTATTATGCTATAGTGGACTAAAGGGATATTACGCTTGTTTTCGTTCGAGATTGATTTGTGCCAAATTTGATTCCAATCCATGTCTCACAATTGTCACATTTACTATACCGCTCAATGATTTTGAGTAAATCAGTGTGGGTGAGACAGGCGAGGGAGACAGAGATGGAGACAGAACTGGGAGCTCTGACTATCCCAGATAACACAATAATTTAATTTTCGGTTCTCTAGTGCAGCACAGTGAATATTAGTCATCTAAATGGAGTGAGCAGCATTCACACTCTGAATGAATGGTTTTCAGAATACTGAAATATTTCTCAATAGAGGCTTTGTAAAGTAAAGCAAAGTATTGAACCAAGATGACACAAGAGATACAGTTGCTTAAGAAGCTACCATCACCTTGCAAGCTATCAGGCCAGACCGGTTTTAAAAAGATGGCGTATGAATGACACAGCAATTTATAAGCCATTTTGCGTGCAATGAGAATGCCGTTCTTGCTTTTGGCGTGTCATTTCACACCATGTAGTCTGTACTGACTGCAATGTAAATGCATCCACGTGAATATGCTACGCTCAGAGCTAGTGACATGGAATAAAAAGTGACAAAGACTGCTTAAGGTGGGTGGGAGGTGAGCTGGATGGGTCCAACAAACACAGGACTTTCAACCAGGAGACTGGTGTTTGTGTTCCAAAGTGCTGTTGAGTTACGTTACGTTACGTTACGTTACGTTACTGACGTTTGTGATGGGTTTTCTGGACGTATTTTAGGTTTACATACGTATTTTACTTAGTTTACTTACTTATTTTGAGCAAAAAAAATAAAATGCACGGCATGTCCTTAAAATATCAGGCTATTAATACTCCTTCCCATGAGATCGGGTTGATCAGGCTATGTTTTAGGTCGCTAAAATGTGTGTATAACAACTGTGGTGGGAAAAACATGGGAACATTCAGACGAAGCCAGTTACGTTACAGAAATCTTGCTTCAGTTCAGGTGTAAAAATTGGTCTAAAATAATAGAAATTATTGTAAACAAAATAATGCAAAGTGACTCATGTGTTATACAATAACCAATCTTTTTGCCAACCTTAACCATGTGATTTAATTGCTGAATCCTTAAAGGCCATACATGGTATCCATACTGGTGTGTTTCTAATTTTTCCTGATTAAACCTTTCTCATTGCTGTGTGGGTTTGTAGGACAGACTGCACTCAAACACAGGTGTAACTAATAACATTAATGATAGCTGTATACTATTTAGCTGTCCCAGTTCCAGGGCCTTGTGCATGCTGGTTCTTTGTCATGACTTACTGGAACACCTGGATGGAACAGATACATCATAAATGTTATTAGTTACACCTGTGCTTTTCCTAGTAAAACAAGTCAAGATGTCTGCAGTGAGAAAGGCCTGTTGGGGTGGGAACAATTTAAACTTTCTTAGTAGCACATTTAGTTTGGTAACCTCTTGTAATTCCCGACACATTAAGGGCACGGTAATGCATGTGCAAATGCAGGCGAGAGACCATCGGCTGCCGAGACTACCGTATATTCGTGCTGAATGTGGGCTTTGTCAAGTGGGATCAACCACACACACGTCTTCGCCAGTCAGAGTTCACCAAAGTTGAACTCCACGCAATGGGAAGATGCAAATTTGCGAATTTGATTTGCCACCAGAAGCGAATGTTTTATTCACCACTTCACTCGCATAGAGGGAAAGCGAACGGGAGACAAATATTCACCAATGTTAATTTCATATTCTAATAGAAAACAAAATACAAGTATGAACCTGGAAATGAGCATGGTATGTCCTGCTTTAAAGCTCTGTCCAACTTCAACTTGAGCAGTGGCCTAATCAAGCAGAATAACTGAAAACACCTGTGTGGCTGTACAGGGCCTTTAAGTGGGAGGATGGGATAGAGATACACAAGCTGATTTCAATCAGGAGATATTTACTTAGAGTGATCACATAAATGTATTACATGGTGCACAATGAATTTAAAAAATGTGAATAGTCTTTGGAAATTAGACCCCATTGTGACATTATTATTATTAGGGGGCAGTGATGCCATGGAACAGTACAGGAACATCCCCCCCCCGATGGAGTCTAGACACTGGTGGTGGTGAAGAGGTGAAGAGAGTTGGCTGAAGATCTGGATGGATGGAATTTGGAGCGGGACTAAAGCAGGAGTCAAGAACTTTGTCGGACATAGTGGCAGAAAAAAAATATATCTGCAATTTTTCAACCAACAAGGACAATTTTCACAATCCAGCAACAAAACAAATGCAAATCGTCGTCATGGTGCAAGGCAGATTGACAAAAAAACAGTGATTTGGATCATAAAAAGATGCTTCAGGTACCTGTCCAGCCAAGAGTTAGCTCATATATAGCTGGTATAGATGGCTGCATTGGTTAAAATGGAAGTGCGTCTGTAATTTCTGACAGACATGCGGCTGAAACATACAGTATCTGGTGTATCCTGATCTCATGGGAAGGCATATAAATAGCAGGCCATTTTAAGGACATTCCGCGTGTAATGATGAAGCATTTTAAGCTTTTCATCTGTCATTTCACGTCACGGGGTTGAGAGATGGCTTTTTGCATGTCATTTAACATCACGTCAGTACCATGAAGCGGTCGCAAGGCAACACAACTACAGTAACGGCCGCAGTTAGGTTTAGGCAACATAACCACTTAAAAGTAGGTTTAGGAAAAACATCATGGTTAGGCTTAAAATAAGTACGTAAACAAAACACATAACATAAGTACAGAAAACACGTTAAAAACATCACTAACAACTCAACACTTTGGGACACAAACACCGATCAACTGCTTGAAAGTCCTGCGTTTGTTTGACCCATCTACCTCCCATCGCATCCACCATAAGCAGTCTTTCTCACTTTTTATACTACTACACTTGCTCTTCCTCACTAGTTCTGAGTGAGGCTCGCTATTCTGCATCACTAACTCTGAGCATAGTATATGGAGTGAAATGACACGCCAGAAGCAAGAACAGCGCTATGATTGCACGCAAAATGACTTACAAATTGTTGTGTCATTGATATGTCATTTAGTGAGACCGGGCTTGGTGTAGACAGGGTGTTATAAAGGGAAAATACTGTGTATCCCAAACTGAACTGTATATATTTTCACATCAATACTGCCCTTAAAAATTATTATATACTTCAAACAGAGTTCCTGCAAAATGTGTGTATAGTTTAAAGCCCAGTGTTTTTGTGCCCCAGTCTCCCACTGCTGCTCCTGACACAGCTGCTCCTGACACAGCCCTTACAGCCAACTCAACACATGAATGCCTAATTCATCTAGCACTGTTACACTGCCTATGGTACAAAACCTCAGCATCCATCCTCCACGGGGTGCAGGCTATAGGCTTCCAACTCTGCTGGTCTGCCTCTGTTTGGAGACCCGGAACGATTTTTCATTGACATGCTTCATCTACCACATCCTCCCATCGCACTGTGAGCACCACGAAATTCACGATTTGCTGCGCCTCTGACCATGAGCTTAGCTTTAAACTGTATTTTTATTTTATTTTTCTTTATCTTTCACTGCAAGATAAAAAGTACATCTTACTGTATTTTATAATGCTACATCTAGGTTCCCTCTCTACGTACCTGGATGTTGAATGTGTACGGAGACTTAACAGAACTAAAAAGAGTGCGTGAGAAAATAGTGCAGTAGGTGTACTAATGTAGTTGGAAGAAAGGGAGCAAAGAAATACTCCATTGCTCAAGTCAACATATTAGAGGAGTATGAGGTGGAGTGCTTCTGTGTTTTTCTAATAAAGCCAAACAAGGAGTACCTACTGTAGAATACACATTATTGTTCCAATATTTAACTTGAATCTAATATTTTTAAAGTAGTTTAATATTTGAGGCTATGGAATTAAACGCTGGATGTTTAGGATTTAACAAACAAACAAATCAGGTGGTCAAAATCAGAATTTTAACAGAACATCACTGAATAAATGTTTATAATTTTTGTTTTTCCCCTAAGGTTTTCTTATTGTTGCAAATTCTTACTTTATGTTTTTAACCATTAGCCTACATGCAATTGATCACATGACCTCCTCTAATGTGAAAGGGTTCCTAGAACTCTCAATCCCACTGAGAGACAGTCTCCAGCTACTATATGCTGCTTTCAATCACTTTGCTGATTGCGCTGGTTTGCTGATCTGTCGTCCCAATGGACATTCACTCTCAGCTCACAAGTCCATTACAGCAACATTATCTGGATGCAAAGGTGTTCTATGCTCTTAGGGAAGGAGGGAAGGGGAAGCATTTGCACTGCTGAAAGGGGAGGCCCTATAAGTACCTTTTCATTTATTGTTCAGAGTTGTTTCATAGTCAAAAGAGGTGACTATGAAGCCTCGGACATTTCAAACTGCTCCCTGGAACCTGACCTTCAAGGCAGTGGCGGCTGGTGACACAAAAAATTGGGGAAGACAGGAGGAAAACCAACCCAAAGCGTCATGTTATTTGACACTCGTTGGCTACTTACAGTATCTCTACTTTCTTTCTTTATGAAATCAAATAACATAATTCACATTCAGTATAACAATAACAAAAGAGCCAGGGGTTTTCACCCTAAACAAAAATATTAATATATTAATAATTAATTAATATTAATATTATTTTCTTAGTCAAATTAGAAAGTTGTTTCACATATTTCTCATTTTATTGAGCAGTATTATTGATAAATTTATGTTTATGAATAAAGATTAAAAGTAAACGTCAAATTTATTATGAGAAAATATTGTTTTGGGGTTTTAGAATAAACCAAACACCACATTTTCCCATAATAATGTCTTTAAAAATATGATCAATGACAAATCTGCAAAGGTCTTTATGTCCTTTTTTTCATTTCTGCCTTTAGTGACTGACAGGGTAATATTTATTAATGATTTTAAAGGACAATTCTTTAACCTTATTCACTATTAGGTATTTATGAAGAAGAATCCAGACCTTCTTCCAATGGCTTTCATATCATTTACAAACTGATTCCAATATGCCATGACAGCTGGAATAGAGACAACATGTCTTTGAAACAGGGCAGGTGTGGCTCTATTATTATTTTGGAGATGTGGTGAGACACATATTGTTCCTACTGGGGAGTCAGCTGGGTTGGGCTTATCTCTACTTTCTTATTAAGATGTAAAACAACGACTTACAAGATTTCTAATTAACAATCACTGCAGTCTCTGCATGGGGATGAACCTTGTGTGTACGTCTGTGTCACTAGAAGCCTGTCAGTCCAACGAGCGGAGACGCAGCACCCAGTACGTTACAGTGGGAACACCCTCCATGCCGTGCGTGCGGCGCGTGCGGTGCGGTGTACATAATACCTACTGAACCCTATATGTATTTTTCTTTTCAATTAATTAATCAATTACCTCAAAATGTCCTCACTCTTAAGATCAGAAGCTGATATTGGTACTAACACAACTAACGTAAAACCACATAAATAAACACTACTGACAGGTGATAGCCATGTCTCCCTGTGAATGTATCCGTGGAAAAGGAAGAAAAAAAAGCAAACAGGCAACAAGTTAATATTGTATTGAACCCTCCTACACACAAACTCTACTTTATGTTGTGTTAAAAATGCTGATAATTGATTTGCTTATTTGCAGTGTACAGAAAGTCAACTAATGGCGGCAGAATCAGAATAAGAATAAGCAAAAAAAAAATCCCTGATTTTGCAGGAACGTGGCCTAAAGAAAAGAAAAGTTTTAAAAGATATAGGAAAAAGTGTGGACGGTTCGATTACTTTTGATGGTATTTTTTTATTTTATCCTAAAATTATCTACATAATTTGAATAAATACAGCAACAACAATTATAATACTAACTAAAAGGGCACTAGGACAGTGCAGACCTCCACCGAGGCCAAATGCCTCATCTTGCAATGTTAATGAAAGTGAAAAATAATGTGTGTATCAGCCCTGTGACTCAGATCCACTCTAAAAATATGTATTGTAATGGATTCTTCCTTGGTCGATGCTACAGCCTTCAACCGAGTTTGATCAAAATCGGGCCAATAGTTTTTCCGTAATCCTGCTGAAAAAATGACAAACAAACCGAACCGAAAACATAACCTCCTTGAAGGAGGTAATAATAAGAATAAGAATAAACAGTAATTAGTTGCAGGTTTTTGCATGATTTCATCTGATTTTGCGTGGAATCCGACCCAGTCGCACCGATGACAAGCGTTAAGAATAACTATATAGACATAGCTAATCTTCTCGCTGATGGCCTTTTTTACTTCTGTAGGTCAAATAGAGGCATAACCAGTTAAAAGTTCATCAAAGTAACTTTAAAATAAATTGTCTTTATTGCATTGAATAAAGTCACAATTCCTTTAGAACATTCTCGTCATCAATACCCCTATGACCAACCTGATACTACTACAATACTGGGCCTATTCTACTAATAGTAGAGTGTAGTACAGTATAATACAGCTAACTAGACTCCTATACCACCAATAAAAGTCAGTGTTATATATGATAGGAAAATGCTCAGTATATAAGCTACTCTAGCCCACTTATTTGCTGGCAGCAGATCTTTTAGTATTCCAAACATGCAGGTGGTGACTGGTCTTATTAACAATGAAGCCCACAGGGCTTACGCTAGCAGGATTCCTCCACTCGTCCTTTATCACCTGTTGAGAGCTACTGTGCGTGGGCGCTGAGAAATAAACAGAAATATATGCCTACCTGCTGCTAAACCCCGGTGGCCATCATCTCACTGACAGAATGAGACATCACGGCAGCCATCTGAGAGCAGAGCAGAGGAGGGGGTGCGGGACCTTCAACTACTGCAAAATCATGTGATCTCAAAACCAGATTTGGTGTTTCGCAATATATTATTATGTGATCAATCACACAACTGTGCAGAGGATACTTTCTGTGTTCAGAGGATAAGAACAAACATATTGAAGGCCCCGCTATACCTGAGACTTTGGCACTGCTGACCTACAGCACTCTGCCTTCAGCTTTGTCATCAGGGCCAGCCATATTGCTTTTATACAACATGTGTTAAAACATTTTGCATAAAATAAAACAAAGATAGAAGCTTGGATTTATTTCATAAAATAATTTAGGCCTTTTGACACAAAAAACCTTGTTCCCTGTTGCTAAGCAACCCCCCGTGTTGTCTTCCACCAGCTTGCAGTGTTATATCTGACAGTTCATTCTGGCAATACCATTGACATGTTGGCTACGTCCAAAATTGCATACTATGCACTACATACTCAATATGTGTCCTATCGTTCAACATACTTTTGTGTGAATAAACAGTAGTATGCATCTTGTTGAACGCACTGAGCAGTAAGGATGTGAGCGACTTTGACAAGGGCCAAATTGTGATGGCTAGACGACTGGGTCAGAGCATCTCCAAAACTGCAGCTCTTGTGGGATGTTCCCGGTCTGCAATGGTCAGGACCTACCAAAAGTGGTCCAAGGAAGGAAAACCGGTGAACCGGCGACAGGGTCAGACCCAAGGCTCATTGATGCACGTGGGGAGTGAAGGCTGGCCCGTGTTGTCCGATCCAATAGAAGAGCTACTGTAGCTCAAATTGCTGAAAAAGTTAATGCTGGTTCCGACAGAAAGGTGTCAGAACACACAGTGCATCGCAGTTTGTTGCGTATGAGGCTGTGTAGCCGCAGACCGGTCAGGGTGCCCCTGCTGACCTAATGTTATGGCTGATCGGTGTATACTTACACATAAATTGAAGCATTATTGATGTTACAGAGCTGTCCGTCAACGTATGTTATGAAAGTTGTCCTCACTACCGCATTGCATTGTGGGATAATTATGTAGCCGTAGCGTCCAGCATAGCATACTGTAATATGTCACCGGAAATAGTATGCAATTCACACACTATTGGTTTCATACCAAGGTTTTGACATACTAAAATATCTCACATACTGTTTTAGCGTAGTAAATAGCATGTTAGTATGGAATTTAGGATGCAACCTTAAAGTGACAATCTTGAAGATTTGCTGAAGGAGGTAACACAAAGGTGATTGAGCTTTTGGCCGACTGATGAAAGTATTGCATTATTTATATATTTGCAGTATTATGAAATGGGTGTCTGTGGTGACATTCCCGGAAAAAAAATGCTGTTGTATACACACACAAAAAATGGAACCATGCACACGATTCTGAAAACGTGAAGCTCATGTACAAGAAATATATTTTTTTCTATTCTATTTCTATGCTCATGTATCAACAAAAAGACTCCAGACAGCTAAACTCTAAGCATAATCCCATTGTTTTCACTCAAATACAAATTCAACCAGGACTATAAATTTATTAAAGTTTATACTGTATGTACACCATACACTTCCACTATTTCTACCCTTACTCCACTGTCATATCATGACAGATGAACAGACGAGCCTCTGCAATTGCCCCTCGGGGACAAATAAAGTGATTTGAATTGAATTGAATTGAATTGAATTTAATTGAAATTCACACTCAACCCATGTTGTACACACATTTGTATGTAACTTAAAATGAGCAAAGAGCACAAGTGTTGACAGTTTGGTTAATTAAATGTAAACAAAGAGTAATATTGTTAAAGTAGTCATGCAGCAGTATGTCACTGTGTAAATGTGTGGTAAAAATGTGATGATAAACTCACAAAAATAGCAAAAAAAACAGATAAAACAATAGAACAAAATGCGAGAAACTTGTTAATTGAGCCAGTTTTAGCTGACAGCGGAGGCACGAATAGCTGCAGTAATTATGAACAAAGGACTGCCATGAGCCTGCCTCTTCAGCAGACAACTTCACTTTGCTGAGTGTGCAGTATAATGAAGGTAGACTGAAAGCTGCAAACTGTATGTCATAGCAGGTGACCATTTCTTGTTCAGTCACCGTAGAGAATGTGTAATTAGACATCTTCTACAGTATCAACATGAGCTCCTATGTTGAGAGGAATGTTGGTGAAAAACAAGTGAAATCCGAATCTGCACTTCCAGTATCTAGTTGTCACTTAACCAAACATTCTTGTTTTGCTCTAGCTTATGTATGTAACCAAATGCTCTCAGATCGTCCCTATCTTTGAAGCATCCAGCAGCTCCTGAAATAAAATAAAACTTAAAGTGGCAGTAGGCAGTATATTTTTGGCATCATTGGGCAAAAATTCCATAATAACCTTTCAGCATATTGTAATTCAAGTGTTCTGAGGGATAACTAGACTTCTGCACCTCATCATGGCTCTGTTTTCAGGCTTTAAAAAATCTAGCCCGTGACGGGAGACTTTGACCAATCACAGATCATTTCATTGAGAGAGCGTTCCTATTGGCTGTGCTCCGGTCATGTGACCAGCAGATTTTACAATGGCGACCGAGTCACAAACTTTCTCATTTTACAGCTAAACAGTACATTACGAGATGATTCTGAAAACATTTGAGGTGAGAAATAGGCATTACAGTAACAGAATATTGATTCATATTTGATCAGCGCTGCCTAGTTTGACCGTTTGGTCAGAGTTCGCGAGTGATTGACAGCCGGCTCTCATAGACGGCAGCTGGACAGCGGACCTAAGATCAGTTCTAACTGCTTGTTTTCCTCCGGTAAGTGAAATCTTTCAGATGCCGTTAGGAGCACCGGAGGACACCGGAGGACACCGGAGGACACCGTAGGACACAGAGGAGCATGATTTTTTTCAGGTTACCTGTTTCATGTACTACAGTCACGATATAGCGACCGTTTTATAAAAATAACTTTTTTTAATCATATTTGCTCCAATTACGCCTACCTCAGCTTTAAGTATTGTGTTTTTTTCTCTTCATAAATGTGATGTTGAATGTGCAAGAACAAGAAGAAAGTTGAACTTTGTATGCAAGGCTTTGACTTTGACACAATTAAAACCTGACACAGGTGTGTTTATGGCTGCACTCATCCAGCTCTCAGAGTTCAGAGTACTGCTGGCTTCCTACTCTTCCAGACAATCTTCACTCTGGGTTTGTGATCCGGGGCTGATTTGACCTGGGATGACAGGTGAATGCAATTAACCACCTGGTGGGGTAGAAAACCAGTAGTGTTCTGGACCCTGAGGGCTAGATTTGAGGAGCACTGCTCTACACCATATGTACACACTTGTTTTGAACTGGGTTGAAATATGGGTCATGAGACGCTGAATAGTAGATGAGCCACAGATACTAATACGTTTATCTCACTTTTATGATGACATGATAATGTATAGTGGTTTACTGTACTATGCATGAGAAATGCATGTGCAATTTTCAGCATATCTGCACGAAAAGGCATATAAATGCCACGATGATGTGCAAGGCGTTTAGCCTGCAAAAAAAACGCCTTTCTTGATTTCCGCATGTCTTTTGTACCAACACAGTCTCACGGTAGTTCATTAAATAGTCACGAAATTGAGTCCATTTGATTGGTGTACATGTACTAGAATTTCCCTTTTCTTTCGTGATGCTCAGCACGACTTTCAACAACGCTTGACGCATGTGTCAATTTCCGCTCCAGTCTTTTCAAAATAAAACTGCTTAGTTAGGTTTAGGAATAGATCGAGTTGGTTAGGCGTAGGCATCAAACTACTTAGTTAGGTTTAGGAAAAGATGGTGGTTTGGGTTAAAATAACAGCGGAAGTGCCGTAACTTAAGTACAGAAGTTCCGTGACAAAAACTACTTAGTTAGCTTAAAGGGACTATATGTAACTTCTTACACGTATAAATCATACCGGGTCGGTGTCCCATGCGCGTACCCACACGCGAGCGTGTGCCCGGTCGGAGACGATAACGTAACTCGCTGCGGAGCCCCGTCACTTCACAAGAAACGGGAAACCTCTGTTGGTCTGGAGGAGCGGCAGCATTTATTTCTGCACAAACGTCCACTGCACATTCACTAGATATTCTCAGAACTAAACTAACTCTTCAGCAGTGTGTAGTGTGCGCGCGTGCACGTGGAGGTGGAGCGAGCCGAGCGGGTGAGAACGAGCGCGGTGTGCAAGCAGGCAGGAGCAGGCAGCAGGAGCAGAGCAGAGTCTGCGCGCTCGCGTACCAACACGCTAGCGCATTGGACACAGACCCGGTATTATTTATACGTGTAAGAAGTTACATATAGTCCCTTTAAAAAAATATCGTGGTTTGGGTTAAATAACTCTGGAAGTGCCATAACATAAGTATGGAAGTTACGTGGCAAATAAATCAACTTTGATTTGTGGTTTCACATGGGACACGAACAGTGGTCTACTGTGCAAAAGTGTTTTTTGACCCACCCGTCCACCCCGACCTCTTCCCTATGTATCAAGGTCTTTATACTTCCCGGTTCACAATTATGTAGATTCTGTGTTGACCATCACGAAAAAAATTTGAAATTTGTGTCTATGTTTAGAAATCAATATATTAAATTTCATGACTATTTCACAAACTGCTGTGCGACTTGGCAGTTTGTACACCATGTATCCTGTACTGACTGCAATGTAAACGCATCCATGTATAAATACTATGGTAGTTAGTGACATAGTATAAGAATTGAGAAAGACCACTTACAGTATGGTGGCCGGGTTGGGGAGGTGGATGGGTCCAACAAACACTGGACTTTTAACCATGAGACCGGTGTTTGAGACCGTTGTTGACCGGTGTTTGTTTTATAAATTACGTTAGTGACGTTTGGGACGTGTTTTCCGTAGTTGTTTCCGTATGTGTTTTACCTAGTTTACTTACTTATTTTAAGCCCAACCATGACGTTTTCCCTTACCCTAACTGGTTTTCTTGCCTAAACCTGACTGCGGATATTTGTGTGGCATACAAATGACATGCGAAAAGGCTAAAATGCGTACTCATGACACACGGAATGTCTGTGTAATGTCGTGGTATTTATAAACCTTCCTGTGACACCGTGTTGGCAATTTTACAAGATTTTTAATTTTAGTAAAGATGGGACTTGCAGGTGTGTGAGTGTTTAAGTCCATGCTCAACACTACTCCTGCTTGCTGGAGATGGGGATTTTAAAGACTCACTCACACACGTCATTTCTAACACTCCTCCACAGTTTGAATTGCTTGTAGCCCCAGGCAGTCTTTCAGGCTGTAGAGGGGCTATTAAACATGCTACTTAGTGAAGAAACCAGTCTCTTGAAACATAAATTGTTATTATGTTTTTGTAACAAAATATAAAGACTCAGCTTGAGCGGATATCTTAGGTTTTGAACTTGACACTGTGTTAAAGTAAAGGGCTACCCAGATGGCAGGAACGTAATAAGTATTTTAGAATCTAAAAAAAAAGGGAAGGAAACTAGAAAACAACCAGGAAAAGATAGTCCCTGCTTGGATTGCACAGAATGACTGAAGTCCCCTCTTTGTTTGAACAAAATGACACTGGTCCCCTGTTAAATGGTATATAGTGACACTCACTGTCCTGCATGGATGTATACATTAGGTCATTGTCACTAGTAATGTGACAAAGTTTAACAAGAAATAATTACTAAGTGTTTGAAATTTTTTTCTCTTTTGTAAATATGTATCCTGCTCTGTCTCTGCAGAGGAAAATAAATAATTTGCCAAAGAGCCTTTAGGTGATATTCCATTGCTCACAAGTAGAAATGCAAATAAATACACTCATATATTTTGTCATGGAGAAAAAAAAGATACTTGAAATAAACGTTCATGTGCATTTCTTTCCTGATGGCTGCAATCTGTGTCACATAAAGATTAAATTGCATTGGTGAACAAACAAGATGGAACATATCTGACGTCTGTCTAATGATGCAGCATTGCAACAATGGAAATGAGTTGAAGGGACACTACTGATGGACTTACAGTTATATAGTACCTTTCTAGTCTTCAGACCACTCAAAGTGCTTTACACTACATGTCAGCATTCACCCGTTCACACACACATTCATACAGGTGTCAACCTGCATGAATTTATAATATAAATACTCATTCACACACAGATGGCACAGCTTTTGGGAGCAATTTGGGGTTAAGTGTCTTGCTCAAGGACACTTCCATATGGAGGAGGAGCCGAGGATCGAACCGCCGACCTTCCGTGAGCCACAGCCGCCCCCAACCCTGCAGATGTTGCATTAATTTCTCAATTATTAAAGAGAAAGCAAAAAAGCCCTCTTTAAAGGTCTTAACAAGAAAACATTTTATACAATCAAAGACTAGACACAAAAAAATTCTGTTACTAATACTGCAGTCCTTGATATTAATGCATACTGGCAATTTACTTCTGATTTGCAGGTAAAACATGATTTACTCTCAATTAAAGTGGCCATGATTACTTTTGTAATATTTGTATCACAGAGAAATGTTTAAATATTGATCACGTTAAAGTCAATTTTTGAGAGAAACAAAGAAAGTCTTTGTGGTGAACAAACAGTCATTAGGTGAAAGAATGGGTACAGTTTCTCTGCAGTATAAGGAGGTCCCCTCTTTGATAGGTAGACATCACTCAAGGATGCAAGTCCCATCTTGGCAATTTCTTTAAAAACAATTTAAAAAGCACATTTGCAGTAATATTCTGTGAAAACATCTTAAAAGTAAATTTTCTACCCTATTTTTCTACTTTTTTTCTCTTTTTTTTCAAAATGACCAGAAACAGATGTCCACACTTGGTCGGAGTAGCATGATAGTGCACTGTTGGTAATGTAGGAATGTATGTCTGTTTGTACACTACTGCATAAGTGTAAACCGTTGTACAGTATAAAGCCTTTTCACTTAGCAATTTCACGTTGAAAATACATTTAATAGATGTATATTATATGTTTATTCTGTGAATCTGTTTCTTTATAAACAGATGTTTCTTAATATATATTATATTTATCTTTATACTGTAAACGTGAGGGTGTGCAGTGCTTATGTTAAATATCCATCTTTTTGCCCAAACTTTCAATGAGTTAGCTGGCGGGTCGGTCTCAGTCTCAATGTATAATTTAAGCCTAGTAGTCCTGCCGACGAGAATATTACTAATTTTAAACTACTGCCTCTCAATAACCTAATAAGATTGTAAAGCCTCCTGAGGCAAATTTGTGATTTGTGATTGTGGGCTATACAAATAAAATTGACTTGACTTGACTACAGGTTTTTATGCATTTTTAAAATATGTAATGATGTTTTCAAAATATGGTATTAAACCGTGCTATATGTAGCCAATAAATCCTGTGGTCTATATCAGAGCTAATGTACAGAGGCGATGCTGAAATGACGTCTATGCTCAGTGGGTTCTGTCGATCCAAAAAAGAGTTGCCTGCAATCTGAAAAATTGCATCTAGTGATGTCACTTTGCAACATTGGTTGGGGCTGAAGAATACAAGTTTGTAAAAAATAAATCTGGGGGTGTGAAGTTAGAAAGAAGTTAGGTTTCCAGGCCTCTGTAGCCCTCTACTCATCTCTGCTTGAGGCTAGCACCTCAGGCTACATTAGCCACTACAAGCATTATATACCCAAATCTCCAACCAAAGTGATCGGCAGTCAAGTTACATCGTGGGTTATGTAAGTGCTGAAAAGAAAGAAGAGCGCAAGGAAATAAAAACTCTGGTTCTGCTTATAGGAGCGCAATGCTAAACTGTTCTTTTAATCTTTTTAATTAAAGGCCTATAAATCAATTTTTAATGATAGCAGCTTCCAAATCTGTGGTTTGTATTTAGAAAAAAATGGGACTGACCTTTAGTTCACATTTGAATCACAGATAGCGCCTTCAGGTTTTAAGATTTTGGATTATGCTGCTTGCAGAGCTTACTATGTTTCAGGTTATCATAATTCATGCATGGCATCTGCTGAAAACATAATTAGAGCAAAGCCATTTTACCACAATGAATGTAGCATTTTCAGCAGTAATAAAAGTCATTAGAGAGCATTAGGTGTACTATGTCCAGTTTTGGCACTGCTGGAACAAAAAGGCATCTTAAATGAGACACATTCAGAGGTCTGCAATACATCTCTGCTGTTCTGCTTTACTGTAAAATCAATAAATTTCACGTTTGTGTTAGCTATCCATTGCAAACACAATGAATTCTAGCCGAATTAAAGCATTAGTGCATTGCTCCAAGGTGGAATTAAAACAGGACATTTGAACCACCAATCTGACAAACACAGATTGGCTAATCAGAGGTCTTGGCTGTTTATAGTTTTGTTTGTTTCTAATGCCAATACCAATGGCACCAATTAGTCAACCTTGCAGCCTCATTCAAAATAATGAACTTCACTGTCAGTGAGTTTGTTGCCAATTTGTGTTGGAGCATATGGGTTGGAGTGACATCAATGGATGGTCTCACTTTATTAGTCCAAGACTGATATTGCAGTTCCTTTTCAAGTGGCTATAATCTATCACAAAATACCCTATATATTAGATATTTCTATACAAAATATTATGTGTCTGCTATACAGCCCAATATGTGCAACTTTCTAGCTTGTCACAATAAAAGCAAAAAAAAATACATTCTCTCCATTACTTCTTACCACATCTATATAACTTCACACTCGGTTGACATCAAAACACATTTTGGAGGGACTCCATTAAACTCCCTCTCATTAATTACCATTTCACTGGAGTGGGTTCACGAGTTGAGTTCACTTCTGCTTAAAAGGATTTTGAAGTACAGTGTAATTAAAATGCACTCCGTCTCATTCTTTATAAATGGTTCGAATGGTGCATACAAAGTGGCCTGATGGGTGGCATACTATATTTCTTTAGAGGAGACAGACAAACAACCTTATAACCACCCTACATGCTCATGAGAATATGGGCTGTTTTTTAAACTCTTGCAACTTGTTGTTAATGTTTATAGGACAACCTTCATATTCTCTTTATGACATACATGGTGTAAAACACCCGTATTCTCCCTGCAAATAAAAGCTTGTCCTTTAATTTGTATTCATTACATAGAATCATTTTATTCCATTTCCAAGGATCTTTTGCAGTGAATGACAGCCCATATGGTGTAGCTCACAGTGTGTAAAAGAAGGAGACGTGGGGACAATTCATGTGACTGCACTTTAATGAAATGGAAATGTTTGCACAATTTTCTGATACTATGAATTCAAAGCGACTGATTGGAATTGTGTTACTGCCCCGACTGAAATTGGTTGGAAGGGGGAGACAAAAATAAAAGCTAATGAACCAATCACAAAAGTAAGTTATGTCCCAGAAGGTATTGAAGCAGAATGATTTTATAAGTAAGCTTACACCATATGGGTTTTGGTAGGTTTGGTGATGTTGTAAAAAAGATAATTGCTTAACATCGATGCAGTAGCAGTGAGCAAGCTTCTTCGATCGATGTGTGATACCTTTTGTCATTTTGCCTGGAAAATAGTGCACACTCTACCTGCATTTACTGCCTACTCTATGCACTGCACTGCAAGTGTGACACATGAACAAACACACAAGCAGTCTAATTATTTCTGTGACTTATTTTGAATCACCTGATAATGACTTTTTCCCTGTACATTGTTACGTAGACGCCAACGATGTTCATCGATTGACACAAATAATTGACTTGACACTTGTAATTTAGAGACTGCTACAAACATGTGTTTCTAGCAAACATGGTGGCTACACTAGCAGAACTGTAACCACATAAATGCATGCAGTTACCATAGCAACATCAGTTTGCTAAAGGCTAATGTCCCATTAGCCCATTCAGCTTTTAACCAGCAATATAGAATGTTGCTCTAATCACCACTGGTGGTTACTCAATATATTTCCAAATATTATGTAACCATTGTGTCATAACAGTTTCCATGTGGCATGTAATGTAAATCAGCAAACATACAATTTGTCATTGGATATCATGGGCTTATGTAGATTTTACATACAATAGTGGATCATTTCTGATTACAACTGGTAACATTTCACAAGAATTAAAGAGGGATTACATCACATAGTTCAACAAAGGAACACCAACACCTTAGTAGGTTTTATATCTTACATATAAATCCTTTAAATCTGCATTTAGCAATATTATTCATATTAACACTGGATTAAGTCACTTCCTGAAATGTGAAAAAGGTTGCTTGAGGGCAGATAGTGCTGCCAATCCCACTGAGAATCAACAGCCCAGTCTGCAGCATTCAGCACTCATCGATTTGGATAAAGATAAACCAAACAAACACCGGTTCATTACATCTGTGGGCAGCCACCCTCAACCCATGAGCTCAAGTCAAGTGTCCGCTATATGCTTAATGTAAAACGGAACCAGAGTAATGGAGCGGATATTGTTCCCAAGAGTGACTGTACACAATTCAAGGCTAAAAAGCCAGTGAAGAGTTACATCAATGGAAAGATACAGTCGAGACATAAAGACATAGACTTATGAAATGTAAACTGTTTTCAATGTTTCAATGCACTTTTGAAATACCTCTAATGTATTTATTCAGATAAGCACATACATGTACAGTACGTTCTCACTACCAAGTCGTCAAATACGGAAGCTTGGTCAGTGACCCTACGTGTGAAATTATGACGCTCTACAGGGCTGTAGTTATGGCGGGAGTAAAAGAGGAAGTCAGGTGCCGTATATAAAGAGCAATAAAGTTGGTGTAGGGAGGAGGTTGGATGGCTGGATGGGTTATAAACACAGGACTTTAGCCCTGGAGACCAATGTTCGTGTCCCATGTGAAACGTGATTTACTTAAAGTCAACGTTTAAGTTACGGAACGCTACATTATTTTAACATTACATAGGTTACAAGCTATGTTAGCCTACTTAACTTATATTGCGTACATAACGTAGCCTAATTAACTACGTAACAAACATACTTATTTGTAACATACTTGTTTATTTTGAAAAGACATGTATGCATGTAATGAGCGGAAATTGACAAATGCAAAACTGGTGTGCAAAACTGACGCTAGGGGGGTACGTAGAGCGACATAGTTTGAGGCATCGGGTCACTGACCAAGCTACCGTATTTGACGGGTTGGGAGTGAGAACGTGTTGGCATGCACTAAAATATTTTAAAGAATCATAATAAATTTAGCCCTTGTTTAATAGTCAGTATAAAAGGGAAAATGAAGCAAAAGGTCAATAGAGGTTATGATCTCAGAAGAGTTCATGCTGAGAGTGGGTTTTAGATTACATCATTAATCCTGTCTGAATCTACTGTAATCCTTTCTTTCTGTCAGTCTATTTAGCCACCCAGTGCGTCATAAGAGATTGTATGGAAATGCTCCAAAGGACAAGCAAGAACCTAATGATACACATATACATATATACACACACACACACACACACACACACACACACACACACACTGACAATTAGAGTTGATTAAATAATTCCTTCACACATCTAATACATCTTTACCTTACCTATTGCACTACTTGGTTTATGTACACAGCGGCTCATCACACACCTATCATAAGGCAAAACCATGATATTCATTATAACCATTAATGATTGTGGTTTAATGCAGGGCTGGGTTCTTTATTTTGATATGCTCTGATTTGACATGTCTGAATCAAATTACGGTTGACTAATGTCATTCACTATAACCATTTTAATAAAGCTCATTATGAAAATTAAGAAAGATGATTTAAATGGGCTAAATGATCAATTGTATTACCCTAAATTATATAACTAAAAACATATCAAACAGGTAAAAAAAAAAAAAATGTTATTGCATTTTTTAACATCAAATTAAATGTATGTGTATGTAAAGCATCATTGGAAATATTTCGCTTTGTGTTAAACTTATTAAAGCTTTTTAAGGTTTTATTGCTGGACCAATTGTTCAGTTTGTCTTTGTTTTTTTTTACATTTCAATTTGTTCTATTACTTTTCCCATGTCTCAATCTTTATGTAGGTTTTAATTCCTTTTCCATATTCACTGTTTACTGAAAACTCTGAGCTCCTCTTGCTTTCAGTTTGTACGCATACTGCATATCTTTCCGTAATGCTTTTTTAATGTATTATGTAAATTAGAATTGCCTTGTTGTAAAATGCCCTATGCAAATAAAGTTGCCCATTCTTATAGACACACACACACACACACACACACACACACACACACACACACACACACACACACTGACACACAAGTAGTGTCATATTTTGCACAATTTATGTATACATGTACATTGTTGCTCTTCAAACTTATCACAATTACTGTGACAAGTTCAAGATCATCATGTTTTTATAAGTTCAGTTGTCAGAATCAGTTTGAGGTATTTGTTTTTTCCTGCAACTGCCATGTCGGATCCCTTTATTCCAGTGGCATTTGGTCTGGGTGAAGCACGGGGGCTACTACTCACTCAAAAGATTAAAGGGTGCCAATTCAAGAAGGATGAAAAACATAATGCATAATGCTTTATGTTTCATTAGGCTGTCAATCAATTAAAATATTTAATTGTGATTAATTGTATGATTGTCCATGATTAATCGCGATTAATCGCAATTTAATTGCGCATTTTTATCTGTTCAAAATGTACCTTAATGGAGATTTGTCAAGTATTTAATACTCATGTCAACATGTGAATGGGCAAATATGTTTGCTTTATGCAAATGTATGAATATATTTATTATTGGAAATCAATTAACAACACAAAACAATGACAAATATTGTCCAGACACTCTCACAGGTACTGCATTTAGCCAGTATCTTCACTTTAGCTTTAAAACTGAGCCCGCTACAGCCTCCGACAGATCGATTGCATAATGCGTTAAAGAAATTAGTGGCATTAAAACAAATTTCGTTAACATGCTATCATTGCTTTAACTTTGACAGCCCTACTATTTACCTTCTCTTATAGTGAGTGATAACTGGAGCATTAGGAAAAGACAGATAATGGTGCACTCAGGTATGTTTGTGTGATGGGCTGGATGGGGATACAGGAGTGGAGGAAAAGGGTTGTTGTGCAAGGTCAGCCACCGGAAGGCAGAAACAGTATAATAACTCGATTGTACCTAGCGGGCATTTAATGGCAGCTATACACAAAGACCCCAATTTGCAGTGTGTCTCGAGGTTAGTCTCTCTAAGAGAGGTTGACCTCTTTTGTTCTCCCTTTACACGGGTCACAGCAAACACAGGCCGTTAGCAGCAAACAAAACCATGATGGTTGTATCAAGCACAGCTGCAGCAGGGTGGCAATATAGAAGAATAAAGGCAAGGGCAGAAATACTGTCTTCGATTAAGATCATAGTTGTGATTTTATGACTAACCTGTAAAAGCTATTCCACATATTAGCATCAGTGTAAGAGACTAAAAATCTCAAGGGTAATGGCATATGTTTTGCTAATGTTCCCACTATCAGCCAATAAAAGACCTGTGAGAGCATAGAGAAGTGTAGCTCTTTGACCTTAGCATTCATCTCAATTGCTTCCACAGCAGCTCACCTGCAGTGGAAGGTTCTCTTTTATTAAAAATGGCTAGATACACATGGAAGCCACAACCTTGCATTAATCTGCGCACATTGATACAGTGATATACTCCATACAAGGCAGATTATCTCCTCAAAAGGTTGAGAGAAATAACAGTTTTCTAAAGTGCCGCAATATGGCTCAATATGGTCAAGGTGTTTGTGGGTATCTTGTGCCTGACAGTTTACATTTTGACTACGCTGTTATTCAAAGCATATCTCCCCGTTGACCTTACAACTGTGATACTTATAAGGTAAAGCAAAGCCCAAATAATAATTAAACAAGACTCGGTCAAAAACGAGTATATGGCTGGACCGTATGGTCAAGTCTTTGAATTTGTAGCTAAATTCTTACACAAATAGTCAGTGGTCATATCTATAATGTTTTGTGAACAGTTTTTTTCACTTATATCTTAATGTTTGATTGAAAGCCAACTTATAATGAAGCAAATGGCATTCAGTAATGTAAATGGTAACATTTACTAGTCAGTATATTATACATTATATAGAAGGTGAAAAGGTATTATCATGACATACATTATGCAAGGTTAAAAGTATTTCAGTTTTTTATGAAAGCATGTGTATCAAAAGCATTCATCATATAAGTGATGTGTAACAATATATACAAACGTTGCAAAAGTTTATCAGCGTTGAGATATTCCAGCTGTCATCACTGACGTTGTTGTTGCTGTATTTATTCCTAGATGGAGTGTTAATGGAGCAGCTTGTTAACGCAGCCTGCCACTGATCGATCCGAACTCCGTTCAGAAAACAAGCATTTTAAAAGTTGTTTGCCTGTCGTCATGGTAACAGACCCGACAAAGCATGAATTCAGACTTTTTACTAATCAGCATCATTATGTAGTTATTTCGGCACACTTTGATCCGTTTACAACAACGTCGCTGCCGTATTTATGCCTAGATGACGTTATGTTGAGTGTTGATGGAGCAGCTGGTGTTATCACAGCCTGGCATTGATCGATCCGAACTCCGTTCAGAAAACAAGCATTTTAAAAGTTGTTTGCTTGTTGTGTTGCGGACAGACTTGACAAAGAATGAATTCGGTCTTTTTACAAATCGATATATTTATGTTGTTATTTCGGCATTATTTTTTAGCCGTTTATTGCAATTAAATCACAGCACAGTCTGTTTATTTTGGGTTCATACCGCAGTAGTGACGTGTGGCTGCTAGATAGTCAGTTCATGGCGGAAATGGAGGAAAGCGAGGCGAAAATTTGCGAACATAACTTAAACGAGCATAAACAATAACACATGCACAACAACAGCGCTATGTAATGTTACATTGAACCGCTGACACGTAAAACATAAAAACAGAACTGTTCTCCGCCTTTTCATTTTGAAAGAGCAACGACCAATGAGGAAGCTCCAGCAACTCCAGCCGACCAATCCTGTAACTCTATCACTCAGTCACTCACTCACTCAGTCAGTCACTCACTCACTCAGTGACAGACTTTTGCGTCTGTAGGGCTGGCCCTCTGCGGTCCAGCCAATAAAAACCATACAGGTCATTTTGGTCATGCAGTAAATCAACCAAGAAAAGGGAAGCAATCAAGCTAAACTGAAACACTGATCCCTTACTTTTAACTAGCAAAAGTTAGTCCTTCAAATATAGAACATTACATCACTAACAGCCTTGGGCACTACTACTACTACATTTTGTATGTCTTTTGAGATCTGAGCATATTTATTCATCCTGATTATTAATCAACTCAGAGGTACAGGGAAGTCAAGAGAACTATTTTCACCACAGATTTTAACCACACCTAATATCTGTATTAACCCCACATTAGAGATCCCCTCGCGTGATGCCAGTTACAGACGTGATGGTCAAAACACAAAGGTTTAAGTAGGCCATCTTATTGATGCGGTTTGTTGCATCCCCTCTGCAGTTATTTTGCTCCCAGGCATCTCCTGTCAGTTCAGGCATTCGCACCAGTGAGGCTGTTCATTGACCGGGGGCCCAGGAGAAGCTTCATTGAAATCCAACACATCAAACATGCCTGGGGGGCATTTTCTGCACCTCCTCCAAGAGCTGGTCCTTTTGCTGATAGGAGATACACCAACCTTCATCTTGCAAAGAGAGGAAAACGCTGCACTGTTGAATAGTATTTTTTCTATTGAGTTTCCCATTTTGCATTAAGTGTACAGTGAGAATAAAAATTGATATATAGAAAATGCATTTCTTCATTCTTGCGCACCATTCTCTTTTATGTTCCCATCCCTCACCCACCTTTCCTCAAGCCTCCCTCTTTCCATATTTACATTGTATTTTCTACTTCAACGTTCGACAAACAAGAAATATCCATTCAGTGTTAATAGAAAAATGAAAGACATTCAAGTAAACACAATTCAGTCTGTAACGTTTGGTTATAAGCCACATATGAGAAGAATAAGACTCTGTCACTTCATTGAGACAAAAGCAGTTATCTTAAATGCAAGCTAACTCTTAATATTATATAAAATCCTTTGTCCAAGTTGTTTTCTGCAGCGTGGTGCTGCAGAGCTCTTGTGTTTACTGGAAATCTGCTTCTAATTGGAAACCTTTCCATACAGCCCTATAGGTTAAGTTAACATGGTTTTAACATCTCACTCAGAGCAGCAAGTTCCAATAAATTGCATTTCAACTTTCAACAAGACTGCCTGGCTTTAAAGTTGAAAAGCTTTTCATTTCCCTCATCAACATCAAAAACCCTAACAGCATATCCCTCATGCATCTGGTTACTTCTTCTTACAGTGTTTTATTATAAGTGCCATTGTTAGAAATACATTGCATCTATTTTGCAGAAACTTTAGTCACAAGTGACTTTTTTTCCACAGACACATACATTTGGAGCCATTTGGGATTCGTAGCCTTGAGCTAAGACGACTTTGAAATGTGAATCTCTGAGCTAGGAGTTTGGGGGATCGAACCACCAGCCTGAGATCAATGGCTGACAGTCTGAGAACTGAGCACCACATACAAATGGTTGCCTCATTTACAAAGAGAAACCCTGAACTGAAAGAAAAACCTATAACAACAAATTAACAGCAAACACAAAAGACACCATTTTATCGTCCCTGCATTAACATACCATACCAGAATACAATACATATGATGCCTTTCTATGGACTTACTCAGAGGAGTGCTGTGGAGAGCTCAAAAACACACATTACTTTGAAAGTCTATTTCAAACTGAATTATAACTAACCTTCCTTTGGCTGCATTCCTGCCTGCACTCAGCAATGGAAGCTAGAAACAGATGGATAATGAAATATACAGCATGCAAGTACTGTAATCATTCCAGACCACAGATATTGGTAAACCCAATATTCTCCAGTACTCAGCCCACACCTAAGTCATTAGCATAGTGACTTTTGTTCAGTGACTAATCAATCAACCCAGTAGCCAGAAAAAAACATGTTGGCGTTGGACATTTCTGCAAACCACAGATCCGTTGAATGTCAATGTTTCTGAACCAAAAATATGTTTCATAAATAAGTTTCATATCAGCTTCGTATCACGCTTGCAAAAACGCAATGCCACGTGGTTAACATTGTGAAACGATTGGTTAGGATTAACCTTAACAAAACTACTTGGTTAAGGTTTAAAAAAAATGTAACAAAACCACTACAGTTAGGTTTAGGAAAGAATTACATGGTTGGGCTTAAAACTGCTACATTTGTACAGTGAAAATGACACAGAACGTCGCGAACACGGGACACAAACGAACAGCTGATTGTAACGTGATGCATGGGACACGAACAGCGGTCTCCTGGATGAAAGCCTTGTGTTTGTTGGACCAATCCATCTCCCCTCCAGACCACCCGGTGTGTGTGTTTTTACTATTTAAAATACATCACATGCTCTTGACCGAATGCAAAAAAAAAAACATTCAACGTATCCCTGGTTTCTTGAAACATACAATGGCAACATTTTTTTCCTGGTGACTGGACTGAATCAATATTAGTTGACAGTGGGGTTTTTTTTCTGTAAATTTACCCACCGCCAAGTTGATAGTAATTACATAATAACAATAATAATTTACTCTGTTTATATGAAATGAAATGAAAACAAACTATACACACAGTTTAAGGTCCTTTGTCTGCTACCAACCAAGCACAACATTGTTCCCTGATGTCTTTCTAAAACTGAATTATGAACCAAAGCCCAAGACCCAAAATGATTAGGATGTTGTAATTTCATTCCACTTGGTAAGGGCTTCTCGTGTGATGTCTTTTGTGCAGTCCGACATTAGATTGCTTATTTTAAAAGTATTGTATAAGGAGAACTGGCCTGTACAGTATCTGAAGTGGACTTAGTGCTGCTCAACAGCATTCATTCATGGGCTATTGTCTTATCAGCTGGCCGTGACCTCATTTCATCACTATTCAACTGGATTAACGACAACCAAACAAAGGTTGTGAGAGTGTCAACAATGGAAAAAAAAAAAAAGATAGAAGTGGTATCTGCTATCTTACTCTATTTTGCTTCTCTAAGCAAACCGTACTCTGTGTATGAATAATCTATGATAAGATCTTGTTTTCTTATTCTTTATCTTTTATGTCTTATCTTGCTCTGCTATATGGACTGCAACTCTGCAATAAGGTGAATTAAATTGACAAAATTGATTTAACAATTTACACATAGCAGCTTTGCTACCAGGTGTTTTTCTGTTTTGTTTAGTGCACAACATATGGCACCATATTTAGACTGCTTGCTTCACTTAGATTTTACAGATGCATGTATTTTATTATCTTAATACAAATCTGGCAAATCTGCCAAGGCTAAATGTGAATATACATGCAGACTATAACTCTCTTCAATTAAATCAATGTATTACATAAAGATGCTTTGTGCTTCTTGAATGGTTTGTTATTAGTTAGTTAGTAGTTAGTTATAGTTCGTATAATATCTTACGTAGAAGTTATTTCACTTGTTTAATTTGTTTTCCTACAAATGTCCAGCAACACGGGTCAATTTCCGCTCGTTACATGCATACAGTCTTTTCAAAATAAACTTTCGTCTTCACAGGAAAAAACTTCCTTAGGTTTAGGGAAGAAAGCTACTTAGTTAGGTTTAGGAAAAGATCGACTTGGTTAGGATAAGGCAACAAAACTACATAGTTTGGTTTAGGCAAGAACAATACTAAGTTAGGCTTAAAATAAAAATAACTCCGGAAGTGGCATTACTTAAGTAACAGACAAATCAAAGCTGACTTCTGATTTAACACGGGACACGAACGCCGGTCTAAATGGACGAAATTCTGTTGTTTTTCGACCGACCCATCTATCCGGACTGCCTCCCTCTGCAGCGTTCGCCACTATTTACATTTCCTGGTTCACGATTATGTTAATTACACACAAATTGATTTTATGGAATAAACACAAATTGCAATGCATTACTTTTCGTAGGTATTGCTACAAACAGTTTATGAGACCACTCTGAGTTTCGAGCAGGGGCTCTCAACCTTTAGTAACTTAGTAAAAAATTCTGAGGACCAACTTCCCAAATTAATAATTACAAAAAAAAATAACATGACAAATTAATCCAAATTTGTAATTATGGATTCAGGGTCATATTTCTTCATCACACGCTATGGAGCTTTTACTGGCACAGGGTTGTCTCCCACATCACTTTTTCATTTCAAAACCGATCCATTTTGTGCATACGAGAGAACATTAGCTAGCTAACAGTGGTAACCATGGCAAAACAAAACAAAAATAATTTAATTAAATCATTTGGCAGTACCTCTGCAGCCCACTAGGTGGTGCTTTGAGGCCTGGTTGAGAATAGCTGGTTTAGAAAATATTATAGATCCAAGAAGAAACTGACAGAAGAGCGGGACTCAGAGAAAAAGTCACAATTACAAATATGTCTGCTACTTCAGCACCACGGACAGCGCCATGGATTTATCAACACAAAACACAGTTGGGCTACTGATATTTCAGGGCCTTGGTCAGGGCCATAGATTCTAACTTGCGCAAACCTCAGTCAGATCAATGAGTCAGGCAGACTAGACATACATACACATAACATTTTCAACTAAACAACCCCTCTACCCTTGCACTTTCTCTGCTACTAAGGAACAGAGAAGGGGGATAACAGGATAACAAGGGTGCATTTTGGTAATTTTGCTAACAAGGGGGATGGCATCCCCCCTTATATTGCCTACTGAATATAGTATTCAACTCCTTGTGTTCAAAAGTAGTTGTACATGGCCAGGCAGTACATGTTGAAATGTTTAAGTTCTTTTGTAACAATGTAAGGAAAAGTCTGATATAATCTGGTAGTTATGGAGAAATGTAGACATTTCCATCTATATTGATTCTGTGATAGACTAATGACATGCCCAGTGTTTTATAGCTTTTTGCCCAATGGTTCCTAAGAAGATTATTTCCTATTTATAGAATAGAATAGAATAGAATGCCTTTATATATTATATATTATACCATGGCCACTGTAAATTCTCAATTCTGATCGGCTGTAAGGTATGGATTAACTTTTAGGAACTAGACAGTGTAACAAGACACCTATGACGCAGCTGTTTGTTTGCACGTCTAAACTAATGAAAAGTATTAAACTGTAGGTAAAGATGCCAACAGTGAGGCTTAGCTAAAGAGCTTGAATCTAGTGTTATTTGTATAACCACTACCAACAATGACAGTAAAGCTTCTTACTGAGAACCATTCCAATGTTATTTCATATGTGTTTGACATTTATATGAATCTGGACATCCCAATCAACTAACGGAAGATGAAGGAAAAGGAAGAACCAAGGATTTCATACTTGTCAGGTAAACAAAATATGTTGCATAGTGTCACTGAAAGAGCGTCAGTCTGGGTCTGTTTGGGCAGTAACGTTGCAAAGATGGCAATTGGTCAGCTGTTTCATTTACAGCATGAACAAAATACTGAAATTATAATGTTCACTTGTTTTTGTTGAACCCATAGCAGCTCTGTTCTCTAATGTATGTGGTCAACAAGAATAGTTGCATGTGTGGATGGGCAGGTTCGTTGACCGGTGAGAAATATGGTGTACCCAACGGATCAAAGCAGCTCTCTTAGAGAGCTTCTGCTGAGAGGGACACCAAATTCTACCTACAAATAATGTATGCACTGAAAGTGATGCAAATTTAATGTGAACACTTCTTACTGCATGCATGTAGAGTGCCTACACCTCAAGACTAGACACTGACCAGGGGGAAAACCTATATACATATTGAATGTGGGACACACATATTCCATTTCTGTCCATCATTTCTCCAAATAAATTAATGATACATTTCCCATAGGCTGTGCAGTTAACAGAGAGCCAAAGGTATTAGAGTCATATTGTTTTTTTGCAGGCTATCTAAAACGATAGCATGAAATCTTCCTGCATAAGGACATCTGCATTTATTTAGGGCTGAAAAAAAATCTAAAACTCCTCCAGTACTGAATAATTGTCCAGCTTTCAAAGCTTACTTGTGTAATGTGTTTTTTGTATTTTCTTAATGTTAATGATTTTACAAGTAAATGGCAATAGCAATGAATTCCAGGAAAAAAAGCAAAAGAATCACCAAAATGTCTCACCTGTAGGCATTGAGCCATCATACAAGGAAATAGCATTCATTCTTAATTTGAGAAATATTCCCATTTAATGTAGAACACATTCGGAAGTTTAAAGTATTTAACCTTTGTTAAATTTATTTGAAGTAGAGGAGGCAGTGTGACAATCAATTATAAAGTAAATTACACAACCAAGTTTGTGTGTGAAATCCCCTTTGTGAAGCGCAAACTCTTCACTGTGGCACTGTCTGTGCTCTTTGGGTGCATAATACACTTTGTCTTTGCTTGTATTATTGCAACATATTCTCACAACGGTTTGTATGATATCTTACGAAATGTTAATCTTCATTTTTCGTGCGCTTTCCTACAAATGTCCAGCATCAATTTACGCTCCAGTCTTTTCAAAATAGACTTCCGTCTTCACAGGAAAATACATTGTTTGGTTTAAGAAAGAAAACCACGTAGTTAGGTTTAAGAAAATATCGCTTTAGGTTTAGAAAAGATCGTAGCTGCGTAACCACTTCCTGTGTGGCGTAACTTAACACAGTGGCGTAACTTTAGTACGGAAGTTACGTGACAAAAACTACTTATTTAGGTTAAAGAAAAGATTGTGATTTGGGTTAAGATAACACCAGAAGTGACGTAACTGTAGTTTGGAAGTTACGTGACAAATAAGTCAACTTTGACTTCTGGTTTCACACGGGACACAAACGCCGGTCTCCTGGGCAAAAATCCGTTGTTTATAGAGCAACCCATCCACCACAACCTCCTCCCTACCGGGTGTTCGCCAGTCTTTTCGTCAATTCTTTTATGATATGGTTGCTATAGCACCACAAACAAAAGTATTTTTTTCGACAATTCAATATGTATAACAAGGTCAAGAATTAACTTTTTTTTTTTGCCAAAATGAAAAAAAAAAAAAATGAATTAAATTTACACACAAGTCATCTACCTTGTCCTTCATCTTCAAAAAAAAAAAAAAAGTTAAATTAAAGTTTCACAAAGATAAGGCCGTTATTGCCTTGGCTTAATATTTTATTAGAAGGTCAGCTAACCACTGCAGTTGAGCCTATTCAAGCGCTGAGTGAAAATATCCCCAGTGCAATTGTGCTACAACTGAAAAACAGGCATAGTAATTGCACTGCTCTGAAGGTCCTCATGAAAATTCAATATCAATGTATTTTCACTCCTGTCACTGTATTCCTCTAGAGCGCCTGTCAAAAATTGCTTTGCGGCACTGGCAATGCAACTCAACATTAACTCAAACCTCTACTGAGTCCCTGTTAATCCATTGCTATTACCGCTTTGCACCTCTTTAAATCCCCTTAGATTGATTCACTCTGTCAAAAAACTGCATTCACTGTTGTGAAATGATGCTTACAGAGGGGGAACAACAAAGACAGAAGAACTAAAATATAATAGAAGATTCACCTCGTCAGAACACTAACAAGTGACAAAGGCCACATTGCCTACATCAAAATAAACTTAAATTGATTTTGTAAATCATTCTGCTTTAATAATTATATATAATAATGGGAATTAAAAACTGGTTTTAAAGCCCCCCTCCAGTGTATTTTGGCATTTCTATATTTCATATTTATTTGAGTTATTTCCTGACAATGTTGATTAGCCACACCGTGTACCAATTTTTTTTTTGACAAATAACTTCATTTTGTGCTCAAAGTTAAAAAAAAAGAAGGTTTTTGCTAAAATGGGGATATGACGTATGACTATAGTAGAAGCTACAGGTCAGACGTCATCCTCCAAGCTGCAGGCGAACTCATGCTCGTTTGCATCTGGGTCTGAGCAGCAGCAAACTGATAGATCTGTTTATCTGTCTGTCAGTTTGTCTTTCTGGTTAGTTAGCTAGTTAGCTCTAGTTAGGTGTAGTCAGCTGGCCCAACGTGTTGTTCATTTGCAGCCATGTAACACGACATGAAATTTATTCCGTGGCTCACAGGTTTGATATGGTCAAATATAGCTTGTTAACTAACTTTTTTCCTTAGAGCAGTTATTGATGATATGGCCTTCACCGAGGGATGGACACAAATGGTTCATGATACGCCTCAGCAGTTGCTTGTCCAGCTAGAAAGACATGAGCCCTTGCCAGGTTCTCAACCGCAAACACTGCCAACTATGTTAAATGGAGTGCCCAACCAAGCTAGTGCTGCAGCCGGGGACTTGATACTCAAATTCCACCCACACAGCTGTTTTCACTTATTTTGACTGATTAGACCTCCTGTATGTAAATGTAACTGTATGGACATTTGCATACTGTGCTTGATTGACATCTCCCTCAGCCAATAATAAAGGTAGACAACTTTACAGATTTTTTTTTTGTAGTCGTGCACACTGAAAGAAACATATGCCACAAACTAGTATTGTTTTTATTGAAATGGTATATATATTTTGCTGTATTTCCCTCATGCTGCACAGCACATACAGTGGTTGTGGAAAGGAAATGGTGGGATTTAAGAGATCAATGCAGGAGGAAGGAACATGTAGCAAGAAAAAAAAGAAAGAAGGGATCTGCGGTAGTCCAGGTGTGAAAGCTTCTCTCATTACTGAGATTCCTTGATCCTCATGTTTGGGAGAGAACAAGAACAACATCATATCCAAACACCAAGCCCATTGTGTCCTCCAGTGTGGGAAGACAGCAGGTTCATTGCATGCCACACTGTGCAAAATGGGTCTAATGAAATCTTGGTTACAATCTGTGTCAGACTGACTAATATCAAATTTGTGGCATGTCAGATTGTGCAATGAATATCTGGTAAATCAATGTGATAAATGAATCAACTTGCATCATCCATATGAAAAAAAAAAAAAAAAAAAAAAAAAAAGCGTGGTACAGTAAAAATTGTGCTTCCCATATACAATGAGTACATGCCAATATGGTATATATACATGTAAAGGCTCATACACATTGGACGGTGTATCCTACATCATCTCATGCCGTATTCCAGTTGGTGGTGTTGTAGATGTGGACGGTCGTCACGCTTGTCAACTTCCATCCGGGACAGCACAAAATTGGACAGAGTGACCTTTAGTCTTTCTGCCACAGAGAATCCTCTCTCCAGCAAAAAGTTCACAAGCAAAATAAATAAATAAATAAAACTTTTTTTCTTTTTTTAAAGTTCAGAAGCCAGTTGAAGAAACTTCTCCCAGGTTTTTTATTATGTCTATGGTTAATCTTTGTACAGGTGGTGCTATTTAAAGATATACTGCACACTTAAATGTGTATTTTGAGCTGTATGATATGACTGTACTTTGATGAAACACATCAATGCTGGTGTTAACATCAATATTTCTTACCAATTTTAATAATAAATCTGCATTTCATGGGTTGAAAATGGCTCTACATGCCAGCTACTGTTTTAAAGGTGCAACGTGTAATACTGAGCCACCAGCTCCAAATAAATAGGGGGCATCATTTCATCTCTACTAGGTCCATACAATCTAAATTTACAACCCTCAGTTAAATAAAAAAACAACCAACTTCTAATACATAAGGTTCAACCAAATTTCTGAAACACTGAGAAATGGTCAAAATAACGCTGTCATCTCACAATCTACACGTTTGGCGTCGGCCTATTTTATGTTAACCATCTGTGTGTTCACTGTGACACAAACCGGGGGCTGTACGGTCCGGGTAACATCACATTTTGATAGTTTGTTTATTGGCTTTGGCCCAAGGTGGCAGATACAAAGGAATAACTTGTATTTTTGTTTCGTCCTCCCCGCTGATGGGCGACTGCTTCGCTGAGAGGGGAGCATGCAGCAGCTCCGGGGGATGAGCCTCAGTTAGCAGCTGTGGCAGCTCGGATTTGGCCGATGAAAACCCCAGCGCCAGTAGTTCCAGCGGGCTGGTGCCACGCTAAAGTGCATTCTCAATTACGTTCCAAGGGAAACATATTTTCTCCCGGATTATGGTCGTAGTTTTAAACGCGTGGTTAACATTGTGAATAGAAAACAAAACAACAATGCGACAAAACTACTTGGTTAGGTTTATAAAAACATCATGGATTGGCTTAAAATTAGTATGTTTGTTACTTCACTGAAGTTACGTACGTAACGTTAAACATTTAACATAACATTGAATTAAGTCAACGTTGACTTTTGGTTTCACTCAGGACGCCTGGGAAAATCCTGTATTTGTTTGACCCATCCACCCGACCTCCTACCTCCTTCCGCGGATTAGAAATGTATTTGTGATATGCCAAAACAAACGTAATCTGGGAGAAAATACGCTTCCCCCGAAACGTAATTGACAAGGCTTAAACAAGGCTTTAAAGCCTTGCGTAAAAGCTTTGTTTATGCAATTTATTATGTAGTTGATTCATATTTCTCAAATTGTCTGTGATGGCAAAGTAAGTAACATAATTCATGGAGATATTTTTGAAAGCCCTCATCAAAAGAAGTAGCATTTTGTGAATGACAAGTACTTCAGAGATGACAACATTTTTAATGAATACAGTAGACACAAACAAACAAGGAATTAGTCCTGCATATGTTACATTCCCATGTCTGCATCATGTTTATATCCATCCTTACTTTAAGCTTCAGATCTGAGGAAGAGTTTTTGTTCTCACTGGTGGTAGCCTTCATATTATGAAATGAAATCTAAGAAATTCCCAAAAGTTACCACAAAGGAACACAGCCACTTTAACACGAGTTACCTATTAAACAAACAAAACATATATCATTCCTGGCATGAAATATTTTATGAAAATATGAAAAATGAGGTGCCAGTTTCTTTGCAACAAGAGTTGTCCCATCAACTGATTGGGGTCCACCTGTTACCAGATCAGTTGATTGGATGTGATTCAGAACAAAGCAGAGAAGAGAGGAGCAGCTGGCCTCGCATTTGTTTGTCTGTGGGACTTCGTACTTGCCAATTTACAACTTGAGCCAATGAGATTATTACTGAAAACCAGATTCTGCAACTAACTCCATGTTAACAAAAGGTTACTTTGAGTTCTGCAGAAAGTGAACAGTTGTTCAACAAATCACATTAATTAGCAATCTGGAGAAAACACATTTAAAGCTTGTTGTTAAATGCAAATGATTTTACACCCCAGGAATAACAAACATCTGTATATTGTTACCTGCTCTACTGCACTTTTATGTTGATGTGGTTGTTTGGTTATGAATTAAAGCACAGGTGGTCAGCTTTCTTGTGTAATCCATGCACTGAATTATAAATGCAAAATAAACTGCTGCCATATTGCCCCCATTATTTTCTCTCTCTAAACCCAAACACCCCTAAAAAGCAGCAATCTTTGTTTTTCAGAGCTCACTCCCTCGTTGGCACATCCTCGCTACCATACATTTTAACTCTTCTATTGTCAGGTGACAAGTTTTCAATGAGAGCTTGTTAAGGTATATAAATACTTAAGAGTTTCATGTTACATAATGTTTTGTGTCCACACTGTGGTTCTGTTAAAGCCTCTGAACACCCACACAGGTGATTTCAGGCAATCTGTGTGATTAGACCTGTTCTCAGGACTGTGGCTGTATTCAAAACCGCCTACTGCATACTACTGACGAACGCAATATGCAGTATACAGTACACACTGCATACTACGTTACTCAGTAGTATGAACTCAGTAGTATGAAACAATTAAGGCGATTTATTTTTGCAGTATGCTACTGTAGGCCAGGATTTAGCCTTTAAACAAGCTCTTACAGCACTGGACAAAAAAACTGAACTCGTACCACTATTGCGATATTATCAAAAAATACAACTTTGATTTTTTTTTTTTTTGTTTGTGACCAATGTTTGTTTACTTTATAAGATGCTGCAGGTTTAGCTCCACCACCCCTTAAACTATTTATTCTAACAGCTCCTAGTGAAGTAAGACAAACAGGATCATCAACGAGGGGAGATGGGAAATATAAAACACTGATCAAAAAAATTTACTCAATCTGCTTTTTCAGTTACAGCAACAAAACAGTGATATAACTGCAAATATTAGAGTGTATTAATTTTAGTCAGTAAACAAATGTTAAAAAGGGTCGTGTTGTGTCAGCAGGTATATCTCGGCCCCATCAAAGGCTGCTCTTTCCCTCTCCTCTTCCCTCATTCACTTTTCAGAAGTGAATTTAGTGATGAAATAGCTATGGATATGTTTAAAATCCTGCTGTTTTTGGCTGCTGTTGTTGTGACCATAGCGAGCTTGTACCATTCCAGCGCTTTGCATTGTGGGATGCATACTGGAGATATTTTTTAAACCAGTATGACATCTGGGTATTTTTGGCATACTGTAGGTTTTGCTTTTGTTTGCATACTACATACTACATTTTGGCCAAATCAGTATGTACTACTAGTATAGTATGCGGATTCAAATATAGTGTGTGTGGGTGTGCATAGACTAATTGCACGGAGCTCTCCACCTCCCGCCGGAGATCCGACTGCAGGTCAAAAGCGTCAGCGAAGCTGGATCTGGGTCTGTCCACGGTGGGCTGGTCGCTGCCGGAGGCCCTGCTGGAGTCTGAGCTGAAGGAGTTTCTGGTAAACCTGCATGATTTCATCTGACTTTGCCGGAATCAGACCCGGTGGCACCAATGACAAGCATTAAGAATCACCCAAACTGAGCTGCATGGCAAATCTGCCTTTTTCTTTCACGCTCCGCAAGCTTGGAACAAGCTGCGAGGCACACTTAACTTGAAATCTTTACCCTCTCTTGACATTTTTAAAAATATCTTAAAATCTATTTTTACCGAACAATGTAGTCACTTTTAACAAGTGCCATTATTGATTATTTAGCTTCTGACTCCTGTATGTTTTGTGTCTGTTGTTGTGTTTTGGTATGTTTTTCCTTTAGGATTTTATATCTGTGGCTGTTTGTACTCATATTTGAAAGTCTTACACTTGCTGGCCATCTTGACTAGGACTCCCTGACAGAAGAGATATTGTATTGCAATGGGACGTTTCTGGTTAAATAAAGGATAATAATAATAAAAGAAAAAACTATATAGAAATAGCCGAACTTCTTGCTGATGGTCTTGTTTACTTATGTAGGTCATATAAAGGCATCAATATTACATTGAGGCAGTTTCATAACCAATTAAAAGTTCCTCATAGTAACTTTAATGTTCATCTCAGTGCTTTATATAACTGCCAAAGGATCTCTTGATGTGCTGTGGCTAAAGTTGGGCAATAAGATGACTACATCACAAATCAAAATAGCCTGAATAAAATTATTTTTTATTACAAGATGATTAGTAGATTTATTTGGTGATTTGAATGTGTGTTGCTATTAACAATTATTTTGTAAGTCAGTTTGTAAGTAAGTGTGCTGCATGCTACACAATCTTTGTAGTCATCAGTGGCAGCTGACACAACTGAAACTATATAGGATTTCATCATGACGTCACACACACATGCATCGTCCAACAGGGAGCATGTGTATCAGCTATGGCTTGTTCTGTGCAACAGAAGTGCTAAAGACTGTGGACAAAAAGAAGATGCTCACCTCACGATCCTCATTAACTGATCACAGTAAGAATTCTTGGAAGGGTCTGGCTGTGAGACAAATAAGATGTGGTATCACCCTTTATTTAACCCAGGCACTTTGGTGTGTAATGGGAGTACACCGTTCTGACTCAAACAGCCCCCCACTGTGTTCCTCACCCACACATGCTTCTTACAAAACACACATCAAATGTATTTATATTCTCAACAAACTGTGTGCTTGAAATGAGAGATACTGGATCTACTACGTAGTACTACTGAGACTGCACACACCACAAAGAGGTTGAGGTAGTCCCAATGTGTGGACTATTGACTTTACTTTATCATGAAATATTCAAATACAATACAATACAAATACAAACTTGATTGATCGACCTTAGTTTGTCCAGTACATTGATAAAATCATACTTCCATCCATATATCTGTCTAATTCTAGCGTCTCCAGACCATCTGACATACATGTTTACCATTTTTGGCTGGACCGCAGAGGGCCAGCCCTACAAACGCAAAAGTCTGTCACTGAGTGAGTGAGTGAGTGAGTGACTGACTGACTGACTGAGTGATAGAGTTACAGGATTGGTCGGCTGGAGTTGCTGGAGCTTCCTCATTGGTCGTTGCTCTTTCAAAATGAAAAGGCGGAGAACAGTTCTGTTTTTATGTTTTACGTGTCAGCGGTTCAATGTAACATTACATAGCGCTGTTGTTGTGCATGTGTTATTGTTTATGCTCGTTTAAGTTACGTTATGTTCGCAAATTTTCGCCTCGCTTTCCTCCATTTCCGCCATGAACTGACTATCTAGCAGCCCACGTCACTACTGCGGTATGAACCCAAAATAAACAGACTGTGCTGTGATTTAATTGCGATAAACGGGTCAAAATAATGCCGAAATAACAACATAAATATATCGATTTGTAAAAAGACCGAATTCATTCTTTGTCAAGTCTGTCCGCAACACAACAAGGAAACAACTTTTAAAATGCTTGTTTTCTGAACGGAGTTCGGATCGATCAACGCCAGGCTGTGATAACACCAGCTACTCAATCAACACTCAACATAACGTTATCTAGGCATAAATACGGCAGCGACGCTGTTGTAAACGGATCAAAGTGTGCCGAAATAACTACATAATGATGCTGATTAGTAAAAAATCTGAATTCATGCTTTGTCGGGTCTGTTACCATGACGACTGGCAAACAACTTTTAAAATGCTTGTTTTCTGAACGGAGTTCGGATCGATCAGTGGCAGGCTGCGTTAACATCGCAGCTGCTCCATTAACACTCCATCTAGGAATAAATACAGCAACAACAACGTCAGTGATGACAGCTGGAATATCTCAACGCTGATAAACTTTTGCAACGTTTGTATATATTGTTACACATTACTTATATGATGAATGCTTTTGATACACATGCTTTCATAAAAATCTGAAATACTTTTAACCTTGCATAATGTATGTCATGATAATACCTTTTCACCTTCTATACAATGTATAATATACTGACTAGTAAATGTTACCATTTACATTACTGAATGCCATGTGCTTCATTATAAGTTGGCTTTCAATCAAACATTAAGATATAAGTGAAAAAAACTGATCACAAAACATTATAGATATGACCACTGAATATTTGTGTAAGAATTTAGCTACAAATTCAAAGACTTGACCATACGGTCCAGCCATATACTCGGTTTTGACCGAGTCTTGTTTAAACATATCCTACATTAAAATGTTGCGAAAGAGAAAGAGAGGATAATGTTAATTGTTCCGAGTATCCGTCCTTTCCATGCTTCCCATTCTATGTAAGCAGCCGTGCTATGCATTCTGGTAGCGTAGCTTTGCGTTCCGAGAGATGGACCGTCACGTTGCCTGTGCCTCATTGGCATAAAGTTGAGGTCTAGGCTACTTCATGCAAAACAAGGGCGTCTGGTGCGACTCGCCGCCTCTGGAAACTCCTGAAAAACTCTTAAACTAACCATTTAAAATGTTTTCAGAAACATATTTCGGTGAACTATTTTAGTAATATAAGAGAAACAAAGTTTCCAAACGAGCTACCATGTTGGTTCCGGTTTGAAAGCTGGGAGCAGCAGCCCACGAGTGAAAGCATTCGTCCAATCAGGTGCCTCGTACATAGGGCCTAGTGCGTATTCACATACAATGGTTCATATCTTACGAAAAAGCTATTCCTCCTTTTTCGTTTGTGCAACATGTGCCAATTTCCGTTCATTACTGTACATGCAGACAGTCTTTTCAAAATAAACTTCCGTCTTCACAGAAAACAACTTCCTTAGGTTCAGGCAAGAAAGCTACATAGTTAAGTTTAGGAAAAGATTGACTTTGTTAGGATTAGGCAACAAAAATAGTTGAAAGCAAGATGGCGGCGCGCACAGACGCAGCGGCTCTAAGCTCTCCAGTTCGGTGCTCCTTAAGTGTATTTTTGTGTGTTTGTCTGCTCGTTAATGTTACGTTCTGTCGGGCAAACTACAGCTACAGCCGACTAGATATTTTACTTGATTGTACTGTATACTGCCTCGACCGTACTGTAATTGTATTGTATATACTGTATCATAGGCCAACATTTCGAGTTAGATATATATATATATATATATATATATATATATATATATATATATATATATATATATATATATTTACTTTTCTTTTTAGATATATATATATTTACTTATTTTATAGTAGTTTAGGTTAAACTTCTTTTATACTGTATGTTATGCGTGATTGCACCATCAGGACTGCTTCAAATTTCGCTGTACTCTGTGTAGTGACAATAAAGGAATCTTGAATCTTGAATTACTTAGTTAGGTTTAGGAAAAGGTCGGGTTTGGCTCAAAATACCTCCGGAAGTGACGTTACTTATGTACGTAACAAATAAATCAATGTTGACTTCTGGTTTCACACGGGACATGGATGCCAGTATCCTGGGCGAAGTCCAGTATTTTTTCCACCCCGACCTCCTCCCTACCTAAATGGCGTTCGCCGCTATTTCTATTTCCTGGTTCATGATTACGTTAATTACACATCAATTGATTTTGTGGGATATACACAAATTACAGTGCATTACTTTTTTGTATGTATAGCTACGAACGGTGTATGAGACCAGCCTGTATAGTGGCAGCCCATCAAGCGTCCAATGCTGGTAAGCAAGGCGATCCCTCCCGTCCAAAATGCCCATGAGAACACGTACCATAAGGAATAGCACATCATATAACCGCAAAGTTTAATGGCATAAATAACCCATTCAATTTGTATTTAATCCACATTTTGGGGAAATCTGAAGAGTCATCAATGTGAGCTGCTGATGGGAGGGCTGCTATTTAGTCTCCTCATAGCTCACGAGTATAATAATCCTTACTGCAAACAGAGCTTGTCACTACAAAATCTGGTAACACACAAAATCAAGTGGGATTACAGGTGTAATAAATTGAGTTGTGTCAGACCCCAGACCCTGGTATTATGCATGCTGACTAACTGGCATGGTTTAATAGTGGGCTCAATGGAGCAGAGCCATCATTAGTGTTAGTTCCACCTGTGCTTCCCCTGCTATGACAAGTAAAAAAAAACCTTTTGTTTTCCTTCCTCTCTGTTTTGGGCACTACCTGATCAGAATATTCAAGTCTGGTTGAATCAAATTCAATTAGGACTTCAGGTCTTTTAGCTTTTCACCAATTCCATGTAGAATATCCATCTTTCCTTTGTAGCTACTTGTCAACTGCTATTTTACAAAGTGAGCAGGCAACAGAAATGAAACCAAGTTATCAAACTTTAAGGTGGGACTTCTGAATATTTTATGTCCCCCATTACACGACTGTCAGCGATTGAATTGGTTTATGATCCCCATCATCATCACAATGGGCTGCAGTGAAAACAACAATGCCACCCACTGCGATCAAAGGATCTAAGCACAATTTTGGACCTCTGTTTAATCAGGATTATCTGAAATGCTTCTGATCTGTTCGGAATATCTCAGTGATATAACACCAGCTACAAGCTTGAGGTCTCCTGATCTGAATTCATGTGAGCTCAATCTCCGCTCCCTTTGACTCACCTCAGTAATTGGTTTCACTGTGATCTACAGTGGCTGTTAAGCTATTCATAAAGGAGAGCCGACATCGCCGCAGGGAGACCTGACTGAGCAGCAAACCGCAGTGTACAGCCCAGCAGTATGATGCGCTCACTTAGAAATAATAAAGAGGGGGGAACTCTACTGCTTTAATTGCTGCTCGTGATTAAACTGAAAACTATTTAATTCAATGGACGCAGAGCTAACCGTTATCAGAGAGATGTGTTCTCAAATAACCTGATCTCAGCATAAGCCAGCCAGTTGTACACTGAACCATTAGTGTCTCAGTTAGAGAGGAAATACCTCTACACTATTATCATTTCACATGGTGCCAGAAGTAGAATAATAGTCTTTATATGAAACCCACTAAACAACCCCCCCCACCCAGTTATTTTTGCTAAGAGTATGCAAAAAATAACGCAAGCATCAGCTGAAATTCCTATTCAAGCATTGGTGAAGGTTTTGGTGCTCATCACTACTTTTTTCTGATCTTTTCCGGTTTCTATTTTTTAATACCGTGAAAGAAAAACAATTTAAAATGTCATTAATGTTATTTTAGTGGCAGTTGACTGCACATTTTCATTAGTGGTGGACATTCTCTGCTTAATCTTATGTCGTTGTTTGTAATCTGCAGTAATTTCAATGCAAAACTGGTGACCAATGAGCCTTAATCCAATCAGTGCTGTGTGGAAGAGGGATGTGCTCTGCAGCAGCAGCTCATTATCCACACCTGTGGGTAATCAGACTAACTCAGTTCAGGAGGACAACGGTTTTGTGTTGTGCTGTTTGAGTTATAATTATTTTAATGCGACAGTGTAAAGTAAACCATGAGTGATTGTGAAGGGTATGCAGTCGTTAACTCTATTTCCATCTGATGTTGTCTGAAATATGCTGAACTGAACACAAATGTGTTTTGCATATATTTTTTCTTCTGAAATCATGGTGCAGTATTCACTCCATGCAGTAGCCTAACTACCTTCAATGCTTTTCCATCTCTCCAATGCAGCACTGGGGACGATATAAAAGTTTAAAATAGTGCAGAAAATCAACTATTAATTAATCAACAACAATTTTGATGAAAATATATTAAAGTAACTAATTAAACAAACACTGACTGTTTGAAGCTTTTATATAAATTGTAAATTTGAATTCTTTAGGTTTTGGCCTGTTGATTGGACAAAATAAGCAATTTGAAGATGTCACTTTGGACTTGAGATGGGCATTTTTTAATATTTAGAGATTAAACAACTAATTAAGAAAAAAAAATTAATGAAATATAATGCTACTTGAATTGAAAACAATAGCCTTGTCAACATAATGAAGAAAGATAACATAACGTATATGCAAAATGTTCATACAAAACGCATCTGCAAAACGTTGGCACACAAGGTATTTCATTTGCTTCCCCACAATATCACAACATGTTCTCGTCCCAACTCGTCACATATGACACACATAATAAGCTTTATCAGACACCTTGGCATCACTTTATGGTCGCAGTAAACACATGCTTAATGTTGTGATTTCAGACAAAAACACTTTAGTTAGGTTTAGGAAAAAAGTGAAAATGAAACTGACGTTGTGAACACGGGACACAAACGAACAGCTGATTGTAAAGTGAAAAGTAAATCTTAACACACGGGACACGAACAGCGGTCTCCTGATTGAAAGCCTTTTCCCCTCCTGCCCTGTGTGTGTCTTTTCGCTCTTTAAACTACATCACCACACTCCCGGAGCACTTTCTCTCAGCATTTAATATTGCCGTGGATGGGTTAACATTGTAGTTAATGGAAAGCCCGATACGTCTCATGGGCTAAAGGGTGCCTTGTGTGTTTGTATCATACATGTGTTTGTATCACATGCTGAGGGGCATGACAAAGCATCTGTATTTTACGCCCTGAGAATTTGTACATCCATTCATGGCAAATAAAGCATGATTTATGTCTTCTATAATCTATAGGATTTAGGATGTAAACATGCAACACCCACCAACCCCAAGCACACAACCTTACAACTTCTGTGTGGTACAAGAAGACTTCCTTCTGTGATTAAAACAAAACAAAGTTGCCAGTGAAGATGCTCCAAGCAGCAATTACATTTCCCTTAAATTGTTGGCAAAACAAATTAGTTGTATAAATATAACAGGACATGGTTGCCTACAGTGTAGCCTACAATACATTACTGAATGGCTTCAGAAGTGACAAGATGGGTCAAGTTTGGGTTTGAAACATGGTGACAAGGTAAGATATGTCCTGGATTTGTATTTATTTTGGGGAACTTGGGTTTATCTAACAACACCATCTGATGCCTGAAATCTCTCAGCAACACAAAATACTGTCTCTATCTCAACATGATTTCAAGTCCGTAATCATTTGCTTCATTTTCATTTGGGAGGCTTTTGCTCCGATTTAATCGGTAGCACAGAACATATTAAATTAGCATTTGAGGAATGCATAATAACTGCAGCTCAATTATCATTGACAACTCAGCCTGTACGTCTTGGAAAATTAGCATCCTGGATATCATTGCTACCTTCGGGCAATAATTTCATCATAGGATGAAAGTGATCCATCCAGAGTCATAAAAGAATGAAACTCATAATAACCGTTTCACTGTTGTCTTTCCACTCTTTTTGTCCACACACTTAATCCCTCCATCTCTCTTTTTGGTACGCTTCTAAATTCGCAGATCTCATGGGTTGTCACATCATCCCCTTCAAGACGGGGACTTGGACAAAACACAATGAATGAACAGTCAAAGAGTTGCAGTGCAGTAATGAGAGGGGGATGTCAGACGAAGAGAGAGGCTATAGTGGTGATGTGCTGTCACAGAGGATATTCTCAAGGATCAGATCAGCCTCCTCTGCAGGCTAGACGCTCATACAGAAACACAAAGGCACACACACACACATTCGAGCCAGATAACATCCACGAGGCACACTGGGCTGTGTGCAAAACAAGGGCACGCACACCATTTCTGAATAAGCAGCGACTTGACTTGAGCTGTAAGGATCCTGAGGGCCTCCCGTGCCAAAGCAGTCCATCATTCCTCACTGGCTGCTGACAAGGTCACAGTCTTCAAAGCGTCTTCTTAGTTCGTGCCGAATACACTTCTCTGAAAGAAGCTGTCTCATCCAATTAACCCCTTTGTAACAGTATTTTATTGACAACCAGCAACGATAAACATAGCTAAGCTGCCATTCCCTTCAACAACAATGTCAAAATCCAACTTTGGGCACTGAAGTGACATCTCCTGAGAAGCACTTTGGGGTTTTGTGTGGGAAATAAAAGTTTGGAAGTTGGGAAAATAGTGTCTACTCTGTTTGTTTATGGAGTTGCAGTTAGCTAATAAGTTATGTATTTCACCAAAAATGATTTAGAATTTACCCATGCATACTTGAATCTGACCTGTAGTAAATAATAGGGGTGTAAGAAAATAAAAATAAAAAATGGAAATATTGTGTTCTGTGATACTGTATCGACTCTCCAAAACACTGTATCAATATTTAATTAATAGTTTACACACAAAGTCAATACTTTAGTTCATTTGCAAAGAGATGCGCCCTCTGAGTGTATGTGCCCTATCAAAGTAGTGCTATGATGTTTACATAGACTGTGATAAATGAAAATGCAGATCCCACTGTTCTGATTGCATAAAAAAGTTAAAAAAAATGTTACTCAGATTTTATGCATATGTTGGCGTGTTTTTGATACTATGACAGTTTTCCTAAAATTAGATTTAAAAAAACGCAATATATCGCCTTGGTTACAGTATTGCAATATATCACAATATATTGAATCGTAACCCCTGTATGATGATACATATCGTATCGCCAGATTCTTTCCAATACACAGCCCTAGTAAATTATCCCAATCAGCAGTGTTGGGCGTAACGCATTAGAGTATTCACATTACTTTTTTGTTGTAACATAATACGTTAGTTTGCAATTCAATTATACAGTTATTTAGTTACATTTTCAAATAAGCAATCTGTTACAAAAACATTACAATGAAATCAAATTGTGCCTGGGGGATAAGCGTCTGTCAGCTGCGAAGAACTTGAAGTCAAATTTGAAGAAGCACCTGCATTAAGAGCTCCACAACACTAGTGGGTGGCGAGGCGCATCGAGGAGGAGAACGATGCCGGTGAATCAGAATCAGAATCAGAAGATACCAGACTCAAAGAGGAGGCAGAGAAAGCTATTTGCAATATCAAATGACCACACCAGACAAAGAGCTATGAACTGTTACCTTGTATGTTTTTTAAATAAACAAAATAGAATGAATACCCATAAGTTCAGTATACAGTTAAATTCCACATATAAGTTTCAACTCAGCAACTAAATATTTCCTTTGCCACACTCTGGTTTTGAACCACTATGTTTTTATCAACTATTTTTTCCCCGACAGTGTCCCCCTTACGTCTGGCTAGCGTACGCTATGCCTGCCTATGGTGCTGCAGACCTGCAATCTGATTGGCTCAGGCACTACCGTGTTGTTAATTCTTTGTGACCTGGGTTACAGTTTTTCTTTGTAGGTAATGCTATTACGTAACAAGTTATGTTTTAACGGCAGTAACATTGTTATGAAATAAGTTACTTTTAAAAAGAACATTACCCAACACTGCCAACCAGTAGGACAATGTATCCAGAAAAGTCGGTTCACTTTTCTAAATAAATTAATCTCAGTATAGTGTTGCTTTTACACCAACCCTTATATGTACAGTTCAAATAATTTCTGGTGCATTTGCCTGTTTGGTTAAGTATGTCAGGCTGCTAATCAAACTCTGGGCCAACCAAATATCTGGACCAAGACTGACTGAAAAGATGTGGCTCCGGTTCCAACCAAACTCTGGTGCAATTTGTTGGTAGTGTGAAATGAAAGCAGACTACAGTATTTGATATGGATTTAGTATTAATTCAAAAACTAAATTACTTTTAATTCCATCCGCTCGTTACTGGACCTGTAAAGGAAACAATCCCTATAAGCGATCTAAACTGTATAATTATGCAAGACTGTTTGGTAACCATGGTAACATGTATGCAGCACATATTATCTGCTGGGATTTTCCCTGATATTTCAGAACATGAGTTAAATCCTACTACTTGTATTTCAGCAGTTCCTCTTTTTAAAGTGAGTGAAAAATAGAATAATTATCCCCTTGATATTATGGTACAAGTTGCCTTTTATGCATACTGCTTCTAAAGTACCTTTTCATCATTATTCATGACATGACAGGCTTGGATATTAATGCTCATAATCAGTTCTTTGTGAGCTCTTTGTGATAAGAAGATAAATAAAATAAGAGATTAATAAACCCAGAAAGTGCAGTAAAATGCAGCATGAATTGCTGTCAGTCACCAGAATTGGATTTCCCCTCATGGGTTCATGTAGTAGTGATGATACAGGATGACACCCGTCAAACTGCTCATACTTCATGTTAACAGCTCTTGGTTGCTTCTTTTAGGTGGTGCGAACCAAATTAACTGAGTTACGGTTGTGAAAACAACACCCGCTTCAAATGTTATCAAACGATTGAATGTGTGTTATCAGGGGTTATCACCCTCAAAGATATGGGTTAGAAGGGGCCAGCTACACCTACTAGTAGGTTCAGAAGGCCGTTATCATCTATCAAATACAAGAAGACAACATCAACCGCTGGTGGCCGTACTAATTATGACAGGAACAAAGGAGGAAGCCAGGTGACGTGGTATAAAGAGTGACAAAGTCTGCATGAGCTGGTTGTCGGGGGCGAGGATGGATGGGTCAAACAAACACAGGACTCAAGATCAACCAAGATCAAGATCAACTGTTCATGCCCCATGTGAAACCAAAAGTCAACATTGACTTATTTTACCGCACTTTTGTAATGTAACTTACGTACTTCACGAACGGCAAGTTATGTATATTACGTAAGAAGCGGAGGCCTAGTTATTTTAACCTAAACCACGATCTTTTGCTAAACCTAACCACCTAACCTACCTAAAGTTGTTTTGTTTCAATTCACAACGTTAAGTTTCACTTTCACAATGTTATAGGTCCCAACTCGTCACATACCGTTGCTTTGTCACGCTTGGCGTCACTTTATTTTTGGCAATCAAAACCACTATAGTTACCCTTCACGCCACTTTAGGATTAGGCAACAAAACCGCTATAGTTAGGTTTAGGAAAGAACTACCTAGTTGGACTTAAAACTACTAGGTTTGTACAGTGTTAATAACATTGAACGTTGTGAACATGGGACACGAACAGCGGTCTCATGGATGAAAGCTGTCTCTTTCGCTCTATAAACTACGTCACCACCCTCCTGGCGTACTTTCTATGTGTGTTTACTGTTGCCGCGGATGGGTTTACATTAATTACAGTTAATGGAACGCCAGGTGCGATTCATACTGCCGCTAAAGGGTGCCGTGTGCGGCGGTAACATGACAATGACACAGCCGTGACAAAGCCTCGGTATTTAACACCCTGGGAATGAAAACGGGCTGTAGGTGCAGTTTGGCCGGTCTGAAGCAGTACATTGGTAGTGATAACCACTGATAACATTCAAAATGGGTGCAAATACCATAACACTATAGGCAATAACACTAATGTAACGGCAAATAATTGCAAGCAGAGGCAAAATGTTTATTTAAAGTAAAAACTTGGTTTAACTTAATTTTTATATTCATATATTCTGATTTGATAATGCTGACAACTGAGGTACTTATTATTCCACAAATACATTGCATCTCACTTCTCCGTGCACAAATATCTTGACAGTACATTTTAAAAATCTCTTTTGATATTTGTTTTCTGCCTGGTTGGATGTGCAAACAAAAAAATTGACATGCTGCTGCTTCTCCGGGTTGAAATCCTGTTGAATTCACATATTGTTAACCCTCTGAGACCGACAATAGACCCGTTTTTGTCTTTTTTAAGGGGGTACAGGGGGTCTTTAGGGGGAGATAGCAGGTCAACAGTAGATGTCACATAGAAGTGGTACCCAATGTATTTAATTCCAAGACTGTTTAGGGACCCCAGTATACAGAAATATTCAATTACATCATTTTAGAATAGGCAAAAATAACATATTTATACTGAATGAAAAAAACTGCATCGTTTTTGCCCAAAACTGCATTTGAATATCATAAAGTGGGCATGTCTGTAAAGGGGAGACTCATGGGTACCTATAGAACCCATTTTAATTCACAAATCTTGAGGTCAGAGGTCAATGGACCCCTTTGAAAATGGCCATGCCCGTTTTTCCTCGCCAAAACTTTGCCCAACTTTGGAAAGTATTTTAGCTTCCTTCCCGATATGGTTGGTACCAGTGGATTAATTAGGTTTTCTAGTTTCATATGATCCCTGTCTTCACTCTAGCCCTATAACTGAACCTACTAGAGCCTCTGAAAGACAGTAAAGTCAGTCGGAATCGCTCGTGATCTTGCGGGTCTCCGGGGGTTAATGTGACCGAATGTATCATTGACCACTTTTGTTGCTAGTGAAGATCTGTGGTTTCCAACTGCTCAAGCCTCAGGTTCCCCATTTCTCCTCTCATTAAGTCCAGTCCCCATGTGGAATAACTTAACAGCCATTCAGTTTTATTCCCATCCATCCCATTATGTCAACTGATCATCCGTTTCAGGATCATGGGGAGCTGGAGCCTGTCCCAGCATGCATTTACTACATATAGACATTTCTGCTCATCTAATCTCACCTCTAAGTCTCATCTCATTACAATATTGTCACTCAGGACAAGGTATTTTATTTAATGAGTAAAAGTATTGACATGTGAACAGTACATACTGTGCTGTACAGTTTCATATCAAAGCAGGTGACCACAGAACTATTCCACAGCAGAGGAAAAAAAAAATGTATATCCTATTCCTTATCACTAAAAGCCAGAAATGGAGAGAGAAGACCTTATTCTCAAGTGAAGATCGATATCAACAGGTCCCAGTCGGAATTATGTGGCCAGCTGCTTTTTCAAGCCTCTCTGTATTCCTACAGTGGAGATGCCCTGAAGCCTCCAGTGACCCCTGAGTCAATATCTGACAGTACAGCTTTCAGAGATGCCGGAGATGGTAGTCATGATGAAGAGTAGGAGGGAGAGAGGGCATCTGTGAGTTGGCACCAAATTTAAGAATTTCCTCCCACAGGGAGTGGAAACTACTCCCACACACTTCTCTCACTCACAGGACTAAAAGCCAGAAACTTGAGGTCACATCTGACTCAAAATAGCAGGAGAATGTGGTGCAACTGTGTTTAGAAAATAAAGCTGAGTCATGTAAGTGGTTTTGTGCTAAATGTGTATAAGTGCTCAACTTCAAGTCACGATATAGATGACCTTAAACAAACTTTAAAATTACAAATTAAAGTGTGAAAAAGTGATATTTCATCATTGGTTCCCATTAGGGCTGTCAAAGTTAATGCGATAATAACATGTTACCGCAAATTTGTTTTAACGCCACTAATTTCTTTAACGCAATTTGCGATTTTTAGGTTGTAGTGGGATCTGTTTTAAAGCAAGAGTGAAGATACTGGCACCATATGAAACTAGAGAACCGAAGGAATCCATTGGTACTAACATGTCATACTAGCTTGTCGAGAAGGAGAGTAAATAACACTCCAAACTGGCCAAAACAAGGCCATTTTCAAAGGGGTCCCTTGACCTCTGACCTCAAGATATGTGAATGAAAATGGGTTCTCTGGGTACCCACGAGTCTCCCCTTTACAGACATGCCCACTTTATGATAATCACATGCAGTTTTGGGGAAAGTCATAGTCAAGTCAGCACACTGACACACTGACAGCTGTTATTGCCTGTTGGGCTGCAGTTTGCCATGTTATGATTTGAGCATATTTTTTTATGCTAAATGCAGTACCTGTGAGAGTTTCTGGACAATATATGTCATTGTTTTGTGTTGTTAATTGATTTCCAATAATAAATATATACATACATTTGCATAAAGCAGCATATTTGTCCACTCCCATGTTGATAAGAGCTTTAAATACTTGACAAATATCCCTTTTAGGTACATTTTGAAGAAATAAAAGAAATGTGTAATTAATTGGAAATTGAGTATAGACAATCATGCGATTAAATATTTTAATCCATTGACAACCCTAGTTCCCATCTGATGTTCTACATCACATGGGGAGCATTAAGCTTTCAAGTAGTAAATTAAACCACAATATCAGCTTAGTGTTGTATCATGTTGAGGGGTGTGAAGCCCCCCTTCAGTGACATCACATAGACAACAGTGAATATTTGTCTTTTCCTATCAAAGATCTAATCAAAAAATGCACTGTGCTGGAGCACCTTGGTAGCCGAGTGGTTACAGTGCATGCCACATAATCGCAATGTTGCCAGTTTGATTCCAGCATGGGGACCTTTGATACTATGGGCCCTATCTTACACCCGGCGAAAAGCGACGAAATGCGGCGCAAAGCGGCGCACAGCGCAGCGCAACAGTCATTGCTAGTTTCAGACCGACGCAGTTGTCATTTTCACGCCCAGCGCCCACGTTGTGTAAGTAGCAAATATACTTGCACCCATGGGCATGTTGGTCTTAAAATGAGATGTGGTCACTCGCTTTGTTGGCGCATTGCTATCTTGAGGCAGCAGAGAGCGATTGCGCCATTGACCAAAAAAAAAACTTGGTTTAAAGTCTGGCGCAGTATTTTCCTGATATTTAAAGGGCGTATTGTTCAGATAGTACGAGGCGTCTGGATAAGACAGGTTCACAGCGGGCGTACACTCTGGTTTTTACACACACAGGGACGCGCAGCAGCTCCTCCTAAGTTAAATACAGTGTCAGTGTTTTTATTTATGTTAAGGAAAAACACAAAATTCAGGCAGCAGGTGAAAAATCAAAATGTATGAAATGAAATTGAAAAAATTAGTAGCATAATGCCTAAAAGATGCTGCGTTTTTGCACGTCAAACAATATAGAAAAACAACAACAACAAAAAAACACAGGTTTATGATTCAGGTACACTCATCATCCCCTATTTCTTTATTTATTTCTATATAGCGTTGCCAATCATGGCATAATTGATTGCCTGACTGATCATATGATTTGGGCTCCTAATAGCAAAAAAAAAATCTTTACGATTTTCTTGTTCTATGCTATATAATTAGCAAAGACCTCGAAATTTGTATATACCGCCAGTCAAATAAGAGGGTCTGTTTTCACCAAAACGGGGCGGGGCATGACTCAAGGGCAAAGTACCTGGATGTGCTGCTCTCATGTATATGAAATATATAGCACAAATAGCTTGACTTAGCAAAATGTTTACTTCATTCACTAAATCTTTCTCAGATTTTGAACTGATAATTTACATTTTATTTTACTACTGTAAATCTGAAACTACAATTGATAATAAAACAATTATATGATTCTGAACTGCACCTACATGTGTTCTCACATTGGCTTATGAATATCAGAAAGGATATAACACAACGTTCTGAGCCAGAGCACAATAGAGAATGGTTGACACAATTGTCATTTAAAGCACTGAGACAGTTAGAAAAATTACTCTTTTACTCAAATCCTTCTCCTTCCAGTCCCCTTTAACCGTCTTTGAGCAGGACATTGAAAAAAAAAATGCTCTCAAATGTTTTTTCTTGCTATTTTTATCATGATCATTTTACCAGGATGCTGCTGTGGCTGTTGAGAGGAAGATCAATTTTGGGGTGAATGATGAGCTGGAAGATATTATAGAGGAAGAAAAGGGAGGACAGGGACAGGAATGGAAGCAAAAGGTCAACCCGACACAGAGTAAGACAAAGTGACCCTGAGGAAGAGGAGGAACACACTCTTGAGTGTGATTGGATGCTTTTCTTTAACAGTGATCTCAAACAAACATTTCAGATGTCGACTTCATTGAATCAATACTTATTGAAACTTATTCTAACATTTCTTAATAAATAGTGAATAGAAAAATGAAGGTCTCACACTCATTCATCCTGTGCTGCTGCCTAAAGAACAGCACTAGCTTGGTAGCAGATAGAAATAAAGGGGAAATTTTCAATATTTTATGTGGATGTCCAGTTAGTGTTGATGGTAAATGTAGTCAGAGTGTGTGCTATATTGACAGAGAAACCTTGCCAGAAAAAATATTGGCATTGGACGTTTCTGCAAACCACGGATGCAGTGGCACATGGCGTTTCATAAATATATTTCATATCAGCCTCGAATCACGTTTGCAGAACTGGATGGACTCATCCATCACCCCGCCCGACCGGTGTGTCTCTTTTTGCTGTTTAAACTTTGTCACATGCTCGATTGAACGCAAAAAACGTCGACATTCAACGTATCCCTGGTTTGCTGAAACATCCAATGCCAACATTTTTCCCTGCCGACTGGGCTGAAAAGTGAAGCCAATGCTGAAGTGTCTTAACCTTGCTTTCTTTCTAAAAGCCAGCAGGGGGTGAATCCTTTGGTTGCATTAAGAAGTTAGATGTCTATAAGAAAATTATCCTACTTCTCAGTTGATTTATTACCCCAGTAATAGTAATATTTAATTTAGTAAATTATGGTCCCATTTAGAGTCAAACACCATAAAGCAGGGTATGATTTAGGGCGTGACTACCTTGTGATTGATCGGAGTTGTCCGGATGTTGTTCGTGTTTTCGTCTTCAAACTTTAATCCTTTCATAGTGTATATTCAGTTTGTAAAAGTTAATATTAACATTTTGGTTGCCTAAAAATGTCTTATTCAGCGGTGCTATCGACACTGATTGGACATTCACATAAAAGGTGGCAAATGTTCTGATCTCATCTGTTGCCAAGTAATCACTCTCTGGGTGAAATGCTGTTGCCAAAGTTAGTGTTTTTCCTTCATATTATGGGTGAAAAAAGCTCTCCTACACAACTACTCTGGTGGAAATTAATAAAAAAATGCTCCATCTCCAATTTCCACTTTGGCAGCATGTTTATGTATTTGTGTATTTTCATCTTCAAATCCTTGGCCTCCATGGCTTTTTGCTTTTGTGACATTTCAGCAGCAATACAATAGCAGCTGCAGAAAGCAACACGCTGTCACTGCCATGATTATTTATTTACAGATAAATACTACATAAAATATGTTAAGTGCAAAAATATCCCACCACCAATATCAACACCGTGACTTCCTCTTTTATGCGGTTGTTAGAGACACAATAATGTGCCACAGCTTAGTTGCTTGGATGTACATTTGCCAGTTTCATAAAGTTTAAGACCAGACGTAGTCGCAATTTTTTACAAGTGGTTGCTACTTTTAAAATCATCTATGTTTGATGAAACTAGCCCTGAAGGTACAGTGCAGTATGCACAAAGTAACAGGAGCTGAAAGCAGGTGGAAAAATTAAAGTGACACAGTGTGCCTGCGTGTGGGAGTTGATAAAGCTTCAGGAGTGCAGTGGAGAGATTCCAAAGTTGCTTAAAAAAAGCTGAGGCAGGATTTTTTACCCATCAAAGCCAGCGGACATATGCTGAGGATCAAGTGTAACTCCGCCAGGGGGGGAGGAAAGAAAACAAAACAACCGACTAGATGATCATCATTAAGTCAACTATGCTAATTAGCACTCTGTGTTTGCGCTTCTTTTTCAGTTAAACCACCAGAGATCCAGATAAGAAGTGTATTCACCCAAGGCAAACGAACATGACTGACAGATGTTGCATTTCAACCCCTGAGCACATCGAGAGTGGAACATGTACAACAAGACTGTATACTGCCTGCACAAAGAAAATGCCAAGCGACCTCTCACAGGAGTTGCACTTGTACAAAATCAGCAACTTACATGTGCTAAGAAATAACAAAAACACAAGGTGAACATGTTTCAGACTCTAGCAAGCCCAAAATCTGCTGCTTTCCCTCTACTGTATTTGCAAATTTACCACTTAAAACTTTAAAGCTGAAGTAGGCGAGATTGGAGCAAATATGATTAAAAAAAGTATTTTTTATAAAACGGTCGCTATATCCTGACAGTAGTACATGAAACAGGTAACCTGAAAAAAATCATGTGTCTCTGTGTCCTCCTGTGCTCCTAACGGCTTCTGCAAGATTTCACAGACCGGAGGATAACAAGCAGTCAGAGCTGACCTGGGATCTGCTGTCCATCTGCTGTCTATGACAGCCGGCTGTCAATCACTCGTGAACTCCGACCAAACGGTCAAACTAGGCAGCGCTGATCAAATATGAATCAATATTATGTTACGTTAATGCCTATTTCTCGCCCCAAGTGTTTTCAGAATCATCTTGTAGTGTACGGTTTAGCTGTAAAATGAGGAAGTTTGTGACCCGGCAGCCATGTTGAAATCTCTTGAAGGAACGCCAAGCACCGCCCACCAGCCGGAGCAAAGCCAATAGGAATGCTCAATAGGAACGCTCTCTCTGAAATGACCTGTGATTAGCCAAAGTCTCCCGTCATGGGCTAGATTTTCTAAAGCCTGAAAGCAGAGCCATGAGGAGAGGAGGTGCAGAAGTCTAGTTGTCTCTCAGAACACTTGAATTACAATATGCTGAAAGGTTATTATGGAACTGTTGCCCAATGATGCCAAAAATATACTGCCTACTGCAACTTTAATAGATAGACGTACTGTATGTATGTTTATATAGCCATGTCTCATTAATGTTGATGGAGAGAACAACGTGATGTTTCACCGTTGGGTGCAGAATTCCTTTAAATGTCAACAAATTGTAGCGTTAACAACCCAAGAATGGAAAGTAACTTTCAAGAATTTACAGAAGCTATTTATCCTCAAATTAAATTTGTATACAAAGTACGCTACCGTACATTACCGTAGTTTTGTTGACTAACTGCGACCGTTTCATGGTAACGATATGACATTAAATGACACGTGAAAAGCCGTTTCACAACGTTAATCCCGTGGTGTGAAATGCAAAAAGCCTAAAATCTGCTACATGACGCGCGGAAGGTCCTTAAAATGTTGTGCTATTTATACGCCTTCCCCTGAGATCAGGTTAGATTTCCATATATTTACGCTGTTGGCTTTTACATCTCTTTATTTTAGAGTATGGATAACCGTAGTAACACCGTAGTCACAGCTGCATATAGACATAAAATTAATTTCTAAGGTGCCACTCAAGTGCAGAACTCTAAAGAGACTTTGGTACATGTGTTCAATAAGACAGTTCAATGTATTTGAAGAGTATGTTTTGTTCGAGTAATTCACTGAGAGTGTACCACAAAGTCAATCGAGAGATCTCAGCACTGATCTAATTATCATTTTTATAATTAATATTAAAAAAATAAGTTAAAATTCATGCTGAGTAAAAACAAGTAAATATACATTTTAAGTGAGATTTACAATATGTCTCAGGAAATGTAGATGCTTCTCTTTGTTTAAAAAAAAAAAAAGTTCAATATTTAGAACGTTGAGTGGAGCGGTGATGTGTAACATCCAAGCTAGCTTTGTGTTTGATGGAGCAATGATGGCGACTAACCAGAAATGAACAGTCTGCAGCCACACTAGCGGCTCTGTGAGGATGTACTAATGACACGTTCATGTCACTTCATTCAAATTGGAATTGTGACAGTCGTTCATATCAGCCTCCGACTTGTAATTCCAGTTGGAGATATCAGGAATTTCTGAAACCAATGATATTTCCCACTTGGTAAAGGAACTACAGACATGTCAACAAACAGTTGACAGAGCAGCTGCAAATACAGTTCCAAGAAAATAAAATCCAATATTAAAACTAACACTATCGACTCAGCTAATTTTAGAGTGATATACCAGTTTTTACGATAACCGTGAGGAGGAGGAGGAATGATAAACTCTTTGTATCTGGTTTCACTTTGTAATTAACTGCTACACATATTAAACACAACAAATGAAGGTCAATTAGGCCATTTATCTGGTGTGACTTCAAGGTTAGCACCACGGCTTACCAGCATGGAAGGGGGAGAAGAGACACGAGTACTGCAGCCACAGTTGCAAAGTCCGCTTATTATAAGTGACTTTGGGCTTGTTTTCCTGAAAAGTCGCTTACAAATATTGGTAGTTGCGTTTTTTTGGGCTTGTTTCTAAAGTGTATTTATTTATTTGGGCTCCCGTCTCTCTCCTGATGCATCCTCTGTTGCAGGATCCGTACACAACCCCAATCCCTCCGCCCCTCCCCTTCCCCACCACACACACACCCACACACAGACCACTGACAGTCGCTCACCGGTGTTCCGGTTTATCAGGCAACCCTGTTAACTGGCGACTTCCAGCCGAATGAGTCTGTGGTTGTCGTAGTTAAAGCAACTGTTGAAAGCAGAAGGGAATGCATAGCTGTCCTCGCGAATGCCTCTTTGTTTAGTATTTCATTACAGTATTTAAACATAGCGGATTTGTCTTTGGAGCTTTGGCGTCTTGTTTGAGTAAACATGTGTCACGCAGAAGAACTCTTCATTCTTTTAAGTAAAAAAAAAAATAATAAAAAAGTACATGTTTTACAGGATTCAAACTCCTGCCAGAAGGACAACTTGTATGACAGACAAGAGATTCCTCCAGTGGGCCACCAGCACTGAGATAATCACAGGTGAATGTCATATTTAACTCAAACACCATACGGTAAGTAGTCGCTCTGAGAAGCAGTAGGCAGCCAGATCAACCTGTAACCACACTGTCGGTGTAATTCAGACCATCTGATTTCCAACACAAATAAGCATCTGTTTAAAATGTCACTGTAGTTCTGCAAATCAATAGAGCAAATTCCCCCCCCCCCCCCCGACCGGGTGTCGGTGTCTCTCCCCTCCCCGTTCCCTCCACGGTCGGCAGGCTGAGACAGGAAAAGCCAGCACTAGGATCAGCATTGATCCATGGAGAGACCTTAGTCTGGTCAGCTAACATTACTGCCAAGCAGGTGAAATATAGAGTGATATTGTGTGTTAGCTGACGTGTGTCGCCTCACTGTTTAGACCGGTGCTCGTTCATGTCAATGTAGCGCGAGCACAAGCGCGAGCGCGAGCAACAGGACGCCGACTTTCGTTGACATTGCGGCCACAGGTGTCGCTGTGAACAAGCAATTTCTGATTCTTACATATAGCCCCTTTAATAAAACAATCTTGTCAAATGCAAAAGCAATAGCTAAATGAATTCCATTAAAACATTCATTTGTGATATCCCCTCCACTTACGCCTACTGTTTCTGCTTGACCAAAGGCCTATATACATTTAATTTGAATATTATTTGGTTTCAGGTTGCTCAGTGTCCAGATTGCCAGGCAAAGCGGGCCAGTCTTAAGGAAAAGATCCAGTACAACCCAATAAAGGTGAGGTTATTTGTGCAAATTAATTTCCCATGTAGCTAAATGTGCTTACAGACCAGCTACTTCATACAGATCTCTAATTGTCATTCGACTTTTTCTGGTAACAGAGCCATTTGAACTTGTTGGAATGGACCTATTGAGGTTAACTGTAACTTAGGGTGGTAATCAATACATTTGTTTAATGGTTGATTATTTCACAATGTGGCAGAGGCCTACCCTCTGAAGAATAAGTCTGCAGAGCGGGTGACCAATTGTATTCTTGATTTTGTATACAAATTTGGTGCACCCCAGAGACAGCTTACAGACCAGGGGACAGAGTTTAAAAACCAGGTAGAACACTCATGAGAAACGTCACTTATTATTTAGCCATACTGTAAATGCTCACTTTTTTTCTGTAAAATGGAATTTAAGGTGAATGCCAGACTCTGTGAGGCCCTTGGCATTCAACGGTCCTTCTGTTCCCCCTATCATCCACAAACAGGACCTGAAGAGGGCAGGAAAGATTGTGGCCGACCCCTCCCATCCCGGACACCACCTCTTTCAGACTCTGCCATCTGGCAAGAGGTTAATGTCCATCAGGACCAGAAACTCACGCCACAAGAACAGTTTTTTTTCCCCATGGCAGTGGGGCTCTCCAACAGCCCCTCTGCCCCCCTGTGACTGTGTGTGTGTGTGTGTGTGTGTGACTTTGTGTGTGTGTGTGTGTGTGTGTGTGTGTGTGTGTCTCTCTCTCTCTCTCTCTCTCTCTCTCTCTCTCTCTCTCTCTCACACCACTGACTCCCCTTCCCTCATACACACTCAATACCACCCCCCCATTGTCTCTCTCTCTCTTCCTCTCTGGTACCTGACTGTTGCTCACTGACAATATTTGCACTATCTGTTTATATTTTTTACTATGTTTAATTCTTGTTTATATCTTATATTGTATATTGATAGATTTCAATTTTTTATTCTTATTTAATTCTAACATTTTAATTATTCTACTGTTATTTTTTACTGCTTATTTGTACCAACGAACCAAAACAAATTCCTAGTGTAAACCGGATACACCTGGCAATAAACAAGTTTCTGATCCTGAACTAATGGTTTGGTTGAGAAACTTAATAGCAACATCCAGAGGTAAGTTGCATATTTTTAAATTAGCAGATCATACACCTACACAACATGAATGCTATAGAATAAATTAGTGATATAAAAATGCCTGCTGTTATTTTTCAGGTCTCTCGGTAAAGTGGCCAGAAACAAACCCCAAAAATGGGATGAATACCTCCAGGCCACTATGTTTGGACTCCGGACCAATAAACAATTGACCACCCAGTATAGTCGATATCATTTAATGTCTGGCAGAGAGGCCAGGAACCCATCGGAATTGCCAAAGGAGTATGAGGTAATTGGCTCTATTTGGTTTGGAGTCAAGGGGTTGTGGTCATGATTACTTGGATAAATAGCTTGGACTCTAACCCCACTTGGCATTTTTGTACTTTAGGTGACAACCGACAAAGTGGAGGGTTTGATGATGAGGGAGGAACTGTTCCAGGGACTTGGCCAACAAAAAAAGTCTGCAAGGCAGTACAACATAATATGCAAAAATCCGCAAGCAGGGGAAAGGATGGCAGGACAATTTTCAAGTTGGAGATGTCGTCCTTAAAATGAATATCCGAGAAAAGGAGGAAAAATGGAAAGTGATATGCTTGGACCATTTACCATCACTTCTATTCAGGGCAAAGTTGTCAGTTTAGGGAACAACACAACCAAAACCGTGGCCAATATTGATCAGATTACTTTATTTACAGAGCCAGAGGAGAGGATTCCTGCCAAGTTGAAAAAAGTTAACAAGTCCCCTTTGGCTTGCAACCTCCAACAACCACCGTCCAGCCCCTCCAGCCCTTCTAAACATATTGCTCCTCCATCAAAACTCTCAAACCCACGCTGCCATCTACTCCTCTGATCCTCCACCCGACACATCATCAGGAGAGAGTCAACCCACCCATAGTAAAGGTATACCATGATTCAGTAATGTGACTTCAAGTATAATGCGATATACTCTATGTAATTTCATTAATAATTTAAATGACTGAAATGTTCTGGATTTCCAGTTCTCGAGGATATATTGAAAACCAAAGGGGAGATACTGTGGACAAAAGTGGGACCATATAAACTCTTCACTGCAGATCTCCAGAGGCTGGCACCTGGGAAGGAATGGAGAGTGATGTAAGTATCGTTTGGTAAACTGCTTCTGATTTTTCCTCTTTAACATGAAAGTTAATTTGAATATTTTTTTGTGTAGATTGTAAATGCTTGCCTGCTGTGGGTGGCAAAAAGGATTTCAAAGCCCTATCAAAATCATTGACACCTTTGAAATAATTCCGAGAATCTTGTTTGTTAAAGTATCATATCTGTAAAACGCCATGTATCCAAACAAAGGACAAACTTTGTTCGTAGACCCATTTGGAGCCACTTCTAATCAATTTGAAACATTGCAGGGATTCAACAAGGTAAGCAAATCCAAGATTTATTCTCATGTGTTTCATTTAGTTTCTGATTTGCAAGTAAGAAACCTAACAAAATGTTTTATTTTTTGCTTTAGGGCTTTCATGCGGAAAAAAATGTTTCAATATATCAAGATGGATGTGTGACACTGTTTCACATCCCCGTCAGCAGGATTCCACATCATGTGGAGTGTTGGTTTGCAAAGTAAGATTACGTACCCTAATAAGCATTTAAACACTTTTTAAAAGGACTCAAATAACACTGACCTGTATTTTAAGGTAGCCGAGTTGCTCTCAACCGGAGGCAGCATGGACTTTGCTGTGGATGAGGCAGGCATAAACTCTCTGCGAAGAGAAATGGCCGGGAGACTGATGGATGATTCTGGTAAGCTTCAATCAATTGTATATCAACCTCACCGAAACAGTTGCCTACACTTAACCCACTGTGAAATTTGAATATCTTAATAGACGACCTGACAGACCTGTGCAGAGCATGTGGGGAAAAGGACCCTGGGGAAAGGGAGCCCTCAGGGGAACCTGTCGATCATTGGGTAGGAAGGCTTTAAAGTTCTTTACACGGAAAGTGCATTCTTAATTTATAACAAATCTAATTTATCTACCTACTTTCAGATTGAATGCACATCATACAGCCTTTGGTACCACTGGGTGTGTGTTGGAAAACCCAACAGGCATGAGGAGTTTTTGTGTCCGGCCTGCAAACCAGGTTAAATGTTTGTTTGTTCCACCATGGATGAATAAAGAGAACCTGACACTGGAGTCCTTCCGCTTCCTGGGCTCAATCCTCACCCTCAAGTGGGAGCAGAATATCAGTAGCCTCACTAAGAAGGTTCAGCAGAGGTCAAATCAATTTTATTTGTATAGCCCAAAATTACAAATTTGCCTCAGGGGGCTTTACAATCTGTACAGGATACGACACCATCTGTCCTTAACAGTACGACCCTCTCATCGGATGAGGAAAAAAATCCCCCCCAAAAAACCCTTTTAACAGGGAATTAAATGGGAGAGACCTCAGGAAGAGCAACAGAGGAGGGATCCCTCTACCAGGATGGGCAGATGTGCAACAAATGTCGTGTGTACAGAGTAACAACATAATGAAAATACAACATGGACAATCCATATGACAAAAATTGATGCATATATTGTGAACATAACATATGCTCCCTGCAATATTCTCTGCCTCTTCTCCCTTTGTGTAAATACTGTAGTATGTTTTTCCCATCGAGGGTGTCATATGTTTCGCTACAAATTAAATGTGTTGGCCTCTCCTGAATAAAATTAACTGTGTTTGACTTCTCTGTGTCGTTGACTGGGTCAATTCTCAATCCAATGCATTTTTGGTCCAAAAACATTTTCTTTATCGTGCAGCTGATGCAAGATCTTCAAACTTCATTATTTCTACGTAAATACAACAACATAAACATTTGCTCTATTGATTTGCAGCACTACAGTGACATTTTAAACATACGCTTATTTGTGTTGGAAATCAGATGGTCTGAAGTACACAGACAGTGTGGTCACAGGTTGATCTGGCTGCCTTCTGCTTCTCAGAGCGACTACTTACCGTGTGGTGTTTGAGTTAAATATCACCTGTGATTATCTCAGTGCTGGTGGTGCATTGGAGGAATCTCTCGTCTGTCATACAAGTTGTCCTTTTGGTAGGAGTTTGAATCCCGTAAAACAAAAAAAGACAAATCTGGTATGTTTAAACACTGTAATGAAATACTAAACAAAAGAGGCTTTCGCGAGGACAGCTACGCATTCTCTTCCTGCTTTCAACAGCTGCCGTGACTACGACAACCACATACTCATTCGGCTGAAAGTCGCCAGTCAACAGGGTCGCCTGATGAACCGTAACACCGGCACTCATGGACCCATGTATCCTATGCTAAAGGAGATAATAAAGGAAGCATTGAAGCACCTTTCCTTAGCATTTAGAGAATTTGAACAGCTCTTATCATGGCTGTCACTTAGATACTGCTGGGTCAATTCACTCTGTTAGGAACCTTCCTAAGCAAAAAAGACTTTTCGACCACAGCCTGAGATTTCCACCTCAGGATTAGTCAACAAAGAGTTCAGGCTGCGACTCAGAGTTTGTTAAACCTGCTTTCTGAAACGGGGCCCTGATGACAAGGAGGACAACAAGGACAAGAGTGGAAGTTCTTTGCAAAAATGAAAGGAAATGCAAAATTTTAATTAAATGTTCAATCTCTTTAAGTTTAGTTGACAAGAAAAATGTAAAGTTATGAGCTAAAAATGAAATACAAAAATTAAATAAAATGTTCAACTTATTTAAGTTTATAACAGGACAAATGTAAAGTTACAAGCTAAAAATGGTTGCAAAAATGCAATGAAATGCATGCAATCCAAAATAAATTCATACAAATAAGTGATCAATTGGCTGCCTCTCTCTCGCATATTGTGGTAGGTAGGTAAGGTTGCTTGTTTTGGGCATTTTTTGGGGGGAGAGTTGCTTTTTTTGGGCTTTATCCTAGGCCTGGTTGCTTTTTTCTCTCGTGAGATCTGGCAACACTAACTGCAGTAAGCCATTGGGGTAATAAGGACTATTTTATCATCCCCTGAAACTGTCACATCCTTTTCCTCGCCCCTTGAGCGGCAGAGGACAGGCTCATCTGCACCCAACGCTACTCACAGCACGGCGGAAAGTGAGATGAGAGCACTTTGTATATTTTATATGACATACAAACATTCGCGACATGAGAGCACATATATTAAGCAGCACTGAGCCCATACATCGAATTGAGGTGCAAGTGCAAAATAAGAGAAATAACTAAATAAAATGACATGACACCGTTGGTTGGTGTTCCTCCTTTTTTGAGTCACCAGCCGCCACTGGTGAGAGAAAAGAATACATATACAGTATGTGTGTAAGTGTAAATGTGTGTAAGTGAGAGTGAAAATACATGCATGTGTTGAAAAGTAAAGTGTGTATGTGAGTAGAAATATACAGTATATATATATATATGTGAAAGGAGAATGTGTGTGTGATTGAAAATATATGTATGTGTTGAAAAGTAAAGTGTATATGTATGTGAGTAGAAAATATATGTATGTGAAAGGATAATATATGTGTGTGTGAGTAGGTATATAGTATATGTATGTGAAAGGAGAATGTATGTGTGTGTGTGAGTAGGTATATATGTACTGTATGTGAAAGAGGAATGTATGTGTGTGTGAGTGGCAGAATGAATTATGGCTTATACGGCCCCTCATAATTTTGCATGTGTTTATTCCGAAACCAAGTTGGACAAATAAAACTTTTTATTTGAACAAATAAAACTTTTTATTTAAATAAAACTTTTATTTGTCCAACTTAATTTAAAATACATTTGAAGTGGTTTAAATACAAGCAAATTATTTTTGCCGATATGTACTTTGTATAGAGCTCATACAATAACATTTCTGTAGAGTTGTGCTCAGTTCTTAATTCATTGTTTTCTTTGTCTCTTTCTTCATCAATAATTCCAGTAATGTGGAAAACATCTTGTATTGTTCCGATCCCCAAAAAACCCAAAGTGAGTAGTGTTAATGATCTTAGACCTATAGCTCTGACATCACACATAATTAAATGTTTTGAAAGGGTTATTCTGGGTCACATGAGTAGACAGGTCACAGCCTTTCAAGATCCCTAACAATTTGCATACAGGAAGGGTGTGGAAGTAGATGATGCACTACTTTTTATGCTTCACAGTATTTCCAGCCACCTTGAAACAACTGCCAGCTCTGTTAGGATTATGTTTTTTGATTTTTCCAGTGCTTTTAATACTATTCAACCACACATTTTAGCTAACAAGTTGATGGATTTCAAACTGCACAACACAACCATCGCTTAGGTTTTAAATGATCTTTTATCTAGACCTCAGTATGTGAGGCATGATCAGAAACGGTCTGACAGCATTTTAACTAAAACAGGAGCCCTACAAGGCAGTTTTATCTCCTTTTTTATTTACACTCTACACCGCTGACTACAGGCAGAGTCAGGCATCTTGTCAAATCCAAAAATGTTCAGACGACACTGCTCTAGTGGGTCTACTAAACAGAGACAGTGACCTGGCCTACAAAAGAGAGGTTGAATCATTTGTCAGCTGGTGTGATAAAAACTTTTTAAAACTTAATGTAGGGAAGACCAAAGAACTGATCATTGATTTTAGAAGGAAGCAAGAGGAGGTCTCCCCAGTGTTAATAAAGAGTCAGCCAATTGAAATTGTCCAGTCCTATAAATACCTAGGTGTCCAGTAAATTAAACTGGAAAAAGAACACTGAGGTTGTATTTAAGAAGGCCCAATCTAGACTCTTCTTCTTGAGAAAATTTAGATCTTTTGATATCAGCAAGACCCTTCTTCATGTTTTCTATCAAGGAATTTTTTTGTGTTCCTTTTTATGCTCTGCTCTGCTAGGGGGGCAACATCACTGTGGATGATAAAAACAGGATCAATAAGTTGATCAGAAAGGCAGGCTCAGTGATTGGTCTTGTACCAGACTCACTGGAGGTCACTGTAGAAAAGAGAACAAGGGCCAAACTAAAAACAGTTCTCTTATTTGAAGGCCATCCATTACATGTTGTTTTTAACGGACTCAGAAGTTCATTCAATGAGCGACTAGTGATGCCTCAGTGTTCTACTGAACGATTCAGGAAGTCTTTTGTTCAAGCAGCGGTCAGATTTTTTAATGAACATCTTTCGATATGGCCTAGATCCATGGTACCTTTCAGCAGTTGGCTATGTCTCAAAGGGCTTCTTATGATGTTATTTATTTATTGGTGTATTGTAAATACTGTGTTTTTGTTGTTTATCTTGGTGGCAATCGAATTTCCCCACAGGGATCAATAAAGCTGTCTATCTAGAGATATTCTCAAGGTAAATAAAAGGCTTAATTTTACCTGAATGTAACATATTTGTACATATTGTCCTCTGCAACAGCAATAGTTGAGCTACGGATTGTTTGATGTTATTGATTTAGTTCAGCAATGTTGCCATAGCAGCAAATGGAAATACCAGACAATGTCAAGAGGTAATATACGGAAAGAAAATATAATTTGCAAGGTAATCAACCCTGGGTGAGCACTCAGTATATTCAGTAAAAGAGAGCATTGTTAAATCAGAATGAGAAAGTTCTATAGGCAACATGAGAAACATTACAGGACAGTCACACAGTAAATATGGACACAGAGGAATAAGTATAATGGGCTCCACCATGCCATGAGTATGGCTCTGTAGGAGAGATCTGAGGTATGTTTCCAAAGAAATATATCAATTCATTCACACTTACGTACAGTGTAAACCCAACACGTTCTCATCCCAACCACGCCCCTTGGTGTTACTTTATTTTCGGCATTAAAAACCACTATAGTTACCCATGGCGTCACTTTAGGATTAGGCAACAGAACCACTATAGTTAGGTTTAGTAAAAACTACATGGTTGGGCTTAAAACTACTGTTTCTGCAGTGAAAATGACACTGAAGGTTGTGAGCACAGGTGTTCCCGAGTAGGCCCCAGGTAGGCCTCAAATACTGACCATGGCTTTCTTCCACAGGTTCAGGGCGGCCCACTCCAGCCTCACAGCGGGGAGTGTAGCACTACAGCAGGGTAGACCTTCAAATAGGGACAGTTTTAATCCCCCTTTAGGGAATAACAGGACACAGAAAACAGGGAACAGAGGCAACAAACAGACTGGGCCTGCACCTTACCACCTCCAGCAGGCCCCAGATGAGCAGACTAGACAGCTAGCTAAAAAATACTTTCAATTAATACAGGCAGTGCATCACAAGAACATCATTGACAAGGCCATCACCTCTCACACTCCTCCTAAGGGGATGGCTAAACATGTGATAAAACTGTCGGCATTCATTAAACCTTCCTCACCCACCGAGGAGGTTAGAACAGCAATCTCTAAAAACACCGAAGTTTGGATGCAAAATAACCTTACCATTCTCCAGGACCACTATTTCAACATCATTTTACAGTACAATAACTTACCTTTTGACGACACTGCCTTCCTCATTGCCCTCGGTTGGGTGAGAAAACGCTACCAGGCGAGATTAGCCCAATCGACCATTCAGGCAACCCAATCTCTCTTAGAGTGTAGTCCAGACCCTTCCCACATCTCTGAGTCTCTGCCGCCATCTCCCATGGAGTCTCCGGGGGAGCTGGACCCAGAGAATGAGGAGGATTTTCCACCTCTACCTGAGCCACAGGGAGCCACAAACAACAACTAAAGAGTATTTATTCATTGAAAGAAGAGCAAAAAATGGCACTGAGGGCTTTTCTCAAAGGAAAAGATGTTTTTGATCTTCTCCCGACTGGCTTCGGCAAGAGTTTGATTGACAGATGGTTCAGCCGATCACCTGCCAGGTATTTTTTGGATGTGCCTTCCCCTTTCCAAACAATTTCCGATGACGGCTTCTCAGATGGTTCTGTGCAAACAAACCATCTGACGGGTCAGGTTAGCATTACAGTGTGTAATAACAAAAAATCTGAAATGCAAAAATTCATCCACAAACAGAATCACATCACACATGTAAGGTAATATTATCTTCATGGAATCTGTTTCCATTAACCTGTTCCTTGAGATTTGGACAGTGAGGGATGTACAAATATTCTTTTATTTCACCATCCAACTGCTTTATGGGGCCGGCATTCAAACACACCACCTTTTATCACCGACTACCCTAAACACACATGGGTTATTCATACAAACAGATGCCCAGGGATCTCTTTTCAGCACTGCAGAGTTTGAAATAACTCCATTCAGTCAGTGCAAGGCTCCAATGAGGCATGAAAGATGGGACAGCCGCACTGAAAACCCTGACATTGAACCAAGTGGAAAAGGAAACATGAGGGCCCTATAGGCTGCATCTTGTGGATGGGTGCTCCCTACACATGTAAATGATATACTTTGAGTGGCCAATCCAGCACATCCTTGTATTCATGCTGCTGCTGCTAAGCTGAACGGATTCCCCAAAGGGGTTAAGGACAGCAAATGGGGTGGGCATAGTGGGGGGTGGGGGATGGGGCTGGAAGCTTTACAGAAGGAGGTTGTTGGGTGAAAGGGGACCTTGCTCTGGGCAAGGATTGGGTAAAAAGCCATCTGCGTCTTGAGTTTATGTTTCTCTACAATCCCTCTCTCCTCTTAACCCCCCCCCCCCACTCGACCTCATTCCTTTTCACCCCGGTTCCAGCTTTTCAATAAAAAGGGGGTTTCAGGAAGGGGGGGCTGTCACATATTTGTGTGAAACAGAGGGGAACACACAACTGGTGGCAGCTATCAAAGACACCTGATCAGTCCTCTCAACCCTGGGTGGAGCTGATACAAATCGCCTTTGATTGCATCCCTGTTGGCTCTGCCCATCCTTTGTTTAGACTCTTATTCACCCCAGCCTGCAAATAACTGACAGCCAACCCAGTCAAGTGTGGAAATCAGCTTTCTTGGATCAGAACTGTGCTTGTGTTTGCAATTTAGATTTTCAAAATAGTTGTACATGTGGTAGTAAAATAATTTTGTCGTTCAAAAAGCAATCCTTGATTTACTGAGTCCTCAGGTTTATGCCTTTATTCATGCACACTAAGCTATGTTGATGCTGCAGTTGAAGCGGACAGTAAAGTCGACAAGCTTACAATGGCAGAATGACAAATGCAAGTTTGATTTTTTTTTTTTTTAAACTTCAGGGGGGGAAGAATTTCAGAGAGTGGTTTTCTTAAATTTAGAAATCCCTATTTGAAGATAACTTATTTCTAGATTGAAACAATGAAGGATCTGTGACAAATAAAACCTAATATTATATAATATATATGATTTTAAACACTTTAAATGTATAAAACAAACACTTCCCTGATTTCAGGTCTTACCCTGCTTTTGCCCCCTCCTCTCAGTGCCCTTTTTGTGTAAGGCCATACAAAGGGGGTACTTGGGTTACAAACTCAATTCAAAAGATGTCTGTGTTTGTGTCCTTAGCATATTTCACTTCATGGAACCCTTTATCAACCATGCATATTAAATGTTATGTGGACAAGTTGTCTCATTGTGTTAATGTTCATGAACTTGTGAAGGAATGTCTCGTGGCATATCTGGGTCAGGTAGTGGCCAGCACAAAACATTCTTGACTAGTAGCAGCAATGAATTTCAGTTGAAGGAAAAAAAAAAAACAACAACACCTAAAGCAGCAAGACCTGTATGATTTCCTGTAAACCTTTTTGCAATAAAGTCAACTTTTAGCATTTGTTTTGCAGTGCACAAGGACAGCAGCGTCTAACATCATTAAAAGTTATAAATGAAAGGGGTAGAGGCAGGACAGCCACCCCCCTCTGAATTCAAACTAATGGTCTTTAAGTGACAGTCTGGAGACTGTCACTTAAAGAATTACACTGAACACTTTAAAGCCATTCTCTGCTCTTTCATCCATCCAAGGAGATGCGTGACAAGGACACAATCAATTAGTGGATCTATTGCTGCTGAGACATATAAAGGAGTTTGTAAATAACTTAGTTACGATTTCCTAATCACACAAGATACATTATGTATGCTGCAGTACCCACACAAGGACTGATACAATCACAAAGCAGAACCTCTTTTTCAAAAAATCCAATTGGAACACACTTAACAAGCTTCATTTGCACTAACTTGCAAATGAAGGCTTGGCTTCTGTAATGTTTACAGCCACATTTGGTTATACAGCCCCAATCTTAAGAGAAGATTCACCCAAAGATGTAGTTTTTGTTTCCCCCAACAAAACATGTTAAATGAGTGCAGTGCTGTTAATTGAGTGTAGTTGTACATGGGTTGTTGGATCTTGAGCGCTAATAATGCTACTTTAATGAAGTGACAGTTACGACCCCCAGAGAGGCTCTTTACAAAAGTTGAGCAACATAATCAAAAGAGTCAAGGAGTAGCAGAAATAACATTCAATTTATTGGTAAAAAAACACCAAATAAATCAATCCAAATCTACCAACAGAAAACTGATGGGCCAGCCAAAATCAAGAAAAACAAAGAAAGACACCCAGACCAACCCACAATGGGTCGTAGGATCTGGGCTCTCCCCTCTAACCTAAACCAACATTCATCTAAACCTAACAGAAATAAAGCCACGAAAACAGGGCTACTGGACCCATCAGAAACTCAAAGAACCAACAAAAGCCTGTAGATCTAAAACATGTCCAAGCACAAACTGCAGCTGCTGCTACTGAGGGTGGAAGGAGAAAGTGAGCCAAGGTTCCTCCCCCTCTTTATTGGTTTTCCCTCAATCAGGCCGGATCAGATACACCTGATAGAGAACAAGACAAATGAGTCAAAAGCACATCAGAGGACTATACTACGAAGCAGGATTTGCGGTTATCGAGGTAACTTCAGGGTTAACTCTGGGTTTTCCGTCCTACGAAGGTGGATCACTTCTTACCGGGGTAGATCGCCATTGTAACTTATGCTGACCGGCTAACCTGCTCCGGAGCAGGTTATGTACCAGATAAGAGATCAACTCTTATAAAAGCACAGCCTACTGACCAATCAGAGCTCAGTGCGCGGATCGTATGGTAATATTACACATACACATATGAAGAAGTTTAAGTCACAATCAAGGCTAAAAATGACACAGTTTAAACTGACAAATGCAGGAAGGATAGCTGGATTTATGCTGTGGTTGTTTACCGCTTTGAATTATGTTTTTATATTTATTTTTTTACTTGCTCTTGAGTCCGTTTAACACCGCCGGAGACGATGATGCAGCTGAGAGAAGGCTGAAATAGTCACACACGCCATGTCTTTGTTAAAGGGCATAATGAAGTGTAATCCATTCATCATAATTTTCATAATGTACGCATTCATAAATCGGGAGTTTTTTTCTTTTGCCAGCTGTCCTTCCTGCATTTGGCAGCTTCAACTGGGTTAATTTTAGCCTGGATTATGTGTTTAACTTCTTTGTATTTGTCTAATATAGTTTGCTTTTACTTTATAAAATGTGCCGCCCTGCCTGTCTGTCTGCAAGTCTGTGGACTTGTCCATGTTTGTGATTGGTCAGATGCTACAAACACCACCCCGTTCATGTGAACGCGCTCACAGCCAGATTGAGAAACCCTGGGTTGTTTTACCGAGTTGATAACCACCGTCGTAGGACCGCTTAGTGGGATCTCTCTTGTTAGGTTTAGTTAAGCCAGATAACGAGAAGATACCCTGGGTATGTTGAACTCGCTTCATAGTACAGGCCACAGGGGAGAGCTTTTTTTCCGATGCAGTATATCTCTTCAGGTAGCTTTTAGTTTGGCTGAAACTAAACCAAACATGTGATCACTGATTTTTGATTGAGAACATACATAATTGATTTTAATGTACAGTGTTGTTTTATGTGATTTTATGTATGATGTGGTATTATGTATTTTTATTTTTTTCTTAAAAGCCTAACCAGGGACAAGGTCTGCAAATTAGCTACGGCTAGAAGTTCTATATACATTGCATCAGTTGCACTTTAATTAAGTGTAACAATGCCTACATGTATTGTCCCTGTCAAATTAATAAATAAATAAGAAGCTGATATCACAGCCCAGTCGCACAGCAGTTCTTGAAATAGTCACGGAATTTAAATTATCAATTTGTTTACATAGACACAAATTTCTCATTTTTTTTCGTGATGGCTGGCACAAAATCAATTCTTTTCCACGTGATTTTGAACCGGGTATTATAAAGTGCGGCAAACGCCTCGTAGGGAGGTCGGGAAGGATGGGTGAAACACCGGTCAACGTTGATTTATTTGTCATGTAACCTCCATACTTAAACCGGCAGTAGGCAGAATGTTTTTGGCATCATTGGGCGCAAAAATTCCATAACCTTTCAATAACCTTTCAGCATATTGTAATTCAAGTGTTCTGAGAGATAACTAGACTTCTGCATCTCCTCATGGCTCTGTTTTCTGGCTTTAGAAAAAATCTAGCCCATGACGGGAGACTTTGACCAATTACAGGTCATTTCAGTGAGAGAGCGTTCCTATTGGCTGTGCTCCGGCTGGTGGGTGGTGCTTGGTGTTTCCTCAACTGATCTCAACATGGCTGCCGGGTCACAAACTTTCTCATTTTACAGCTAAACAGTACACTACAAGATATTTCTGAAAACATTTCAGGCGAGAAATAGGCATTACAGTAACATAATATTGATTCATATTTGATCAGCGCTGCCTAGTTTGACCGTTTGATCAGGGTTCGCAAGGGATTGACAGATGGCACTCTCCAGCTCGGCTCTGATTGGTTGTTTTCCTACGGTTAGTGAAATCTTGCAGATGTCATTAGGAGCACCGGAGGACACAGAGGCACATTATTTTTTTCAGATTATCTGTCTCATGCACTACCGTCGGGATATAGTGACCGTTTTATAAAAAATAACTTTTTTTTAATCATATTTCCTCCATTTCTACCCACTGCAGCTTTAAGTTACGACACTTCCGGAGTTATTTTAACTCAAACCGCAATCTTTTCCAAATGTTAACTAAGTAGTTTTTGTCAAGTAACTTCCGTACTTAAGTTGCATCACTTCAAGTGTTATTTTAACCCTAATCAGGTTGATCTTTTCTTAAACCTAAGTTTTATTTTGAAAAGACTGCAGTGGATTTTGACACGTGCCACGTGTTGCTGGACATTCGTAGGAAAACGCATGAAAAATACGTTGTTGAAAGTCATGCGGAACGTTTCGAAAAAAAAGGAAAATTTGTATCTGTGTACACTAATTAAATAGATTCAATTCCATGACTGCCTCACAAACTGCCGTGAGACTGTGTTGAATATAATATGTAAGTAACTCTTACAATTGTTGAGGCATTTGTAATATATTTTAACTGTGACAACTAATCAGGCCAATTTAGACCAAGTCTGTTCCAACCCAACAGTGTGTGGTGTTAAAGTATTCTAATTCTGTATCTTCTGATCCAGTTGCTGCCAATCATTCTCATTAAGATTATTTTAAACAGGTTTGATATGTACGACTGGAATCGGGACCACTGACATCACATGTACGAGCTAGAGAAAGAAAATTGACAAAGTTTATAACATGTTTAGCTTTGAGTGAGAAAAAGAAGTGCAGCATTAGTTCAGGGAGAGCACAGCAGCCGTGATTGATTGCCATCAGCTGTTGCTCCTTAATGACTGGCTCATGCACAGCTGTGTGGCATAACGTCCAATCAGGAAGGTGTCTCAAGGCAAGGTTTCTCTTACAGTTTTTCACGATCGCTTTGGCTCATTTTTCGTCTTAACATTCTCTAAACTGTAAGTGCAATTGTCACAACTGTTTGATGGGTCATCACAACTTTATTGCATCTTTGCAAAAGGTAGTAACTCAACCAAAACACCTCATTCATGCTTCAAATCCAAGTTATTGTGTCAGTATGTTGGCCAGTGCCACCAAAATGAAAAGTTGTTTTGTCATCATGTGAGCCGTACTGATCAGAATGTTTAGATATTTTTTCACCACGGCAGTCATCCCTGGAAATGTGTCTTTTATACAAATCTCTGTTTTGTTCTACTTTTTTATTCACACTGAATGCTTACTGTACTGTAGAATGTCAGTTCTGGTACAGTTGAATGCTGTTGTGTATCGCACTGAGCTGTTTAGATTCCCATTTCAACAGTAGGTCAAAGTTTACTGGGAAAAGTCAATAATATACAATATTTTAGTACACAGAAACAGGATATGCACATTTGTATGTATACAGTAAGTCTATTTGTGTATAAACGTGTTACATGTACTATAAACAGAAATTTCTCTTTTGATCTTTCATGTAAAGTCATAAACAGTAAACACAACATTTGCCACAAAATGACATCTATGCCAACAACCCTGCAACAATGAAAAAACCTGTTCAGTTCAAAAACAACAAATTGTACCTCCTCGTCAGATGTTTATGGAATATACGTGGTTGTCTGACAGATTTTGATAAGTGAATGGATAATTTTGCATGTGACGGCTCAAACGACGAAAGAATGTTCCGAAGTTGTGAAGAGGACGACAGTTTCACTGAGAATCAACTCATTAGTTTTGATCAGCAAGACAATTGCTTCCATTGCACATGTGCCAAAACACGTGCAATTTGTTTGAAAAATGCGAAATTCTAATCTGTTGTGAACAACCAACTAATTCTTTAGATGTTTGAATTTATTGTTTTGAAAAAAAAACAATTCTCATTCAAGAATTGAGCCAACGCGAATGAGAAAAACTGTAAGAGTTTAAAATATGTGTTGCCGTCATCTCTTCCTTCACCATCTCATCCAAATTTTAGCACTTTACCTCAGTTCCTTTTCGTTTTCGGCAGATTGCTGTATAAATTGGAAAGACATGCTTTTTGTCATGAATGTCCGTTTCTGATTCGGTACAGGAACTCGCGATTCTTTCAGGATTTTAAGGGGGAATAATGACATTATTTTGCAAAATCCAAATTTGTCAACAAAAGTGACTGTGCTTTTGCTGTCTGGGCCCCTCAGCTTGAAGATCTCAGGCAGGCAAACTCAGTATCTTCTTTTAAATCTCTTCTTAAGACTCACTTTTGTATTATGGCTTTTTCTTAACTGATGGTGCATTGTTGTAACTATTTATATGATTTTATCTTGTATTTATATGATTTTATCTTGTATTTATATGATTTTATCTTGTTAGTTTAAGTTCTGGATTTTATTTACTTTTATCATGTTTTTATTGTAAGGCACTTTGTAACCTTGCTTTGAAAGATACTATATAAATAAAGTTATTGTTATTATTATTATTATTATTTTAATTCTGAGAGTACACCAGACCACATTCATGGCAATCTGACTAGCACATGTTTCAATATGAGTAAACTGGGTCTTGAAGCACTTAGTGTGTCTACAGTGTTTCTGGATTGTCATCAACTCACAACATTGTCTCATTTGGATTGTGACGGCAGTGAGAGGAGACTGTTAAGAGATGTTTTAAAGATATATCCAAATTTAAAAAAAAAAAATAAAGGGTGGTAAAAACTTGGACACGCCCCCGTAACTTGCACCCCTGCAGCGTTATTACGCGGGGAACGCACTGGCCGCCTGGTGGTCGCGTGGCGGCTGCGTTACCTGTTGGTTTTTATTTTGGTGTCCGTGTTAACAAGATAGAGCATCCACACTGCCCGCGTGAGACGCGCGTCTCAGCTGCGTCTCTTCTAGAGATTCGAGGTCTCGCCTATTTTTGACGCGAGCCACGCGCGTTTCACAGCAGCAACAGACAGAGAAAGTGATCTATTGACAATATATTGATATCATATCAGCAAGATTACTACAGCTGCAATGTCTAGACATCTGTAGAATATGTCACAGACAGTGAAGGTGATCTATTGACTGTATATTAACATCATACCAGCAACATTAGTACAGTTTACATGTCTCTATCTGTAGAAAATGTTACGGAGATGAAAAAAAGTAAAGACTTGTTTTTAAATCAAGACTTCCTGCTTTCATTTCAAAATAAAAGCCCTCAAGCTTTTTCTGTGGACAGAATTCCTTCATTTGTTAACACGAGGCTTTTATTCTGAAATATGTGCAGACAGTGCCGTGGAACATGCAGTGACTTGGAGATATCCATGAATGAATATAGTACGGGTTTTAATTGTGGATTATTACTATTATTTACAAATTACCACACGTTTCTTAACCTTTCTCTGTCTAAAATAAATATAAATGACATTTATAATGAAATGAAATGGCTATTATGAAAGGCAAACTCTATGTAGAAAGAAAGGGCTGGCAGCAGCAGAAACGCAGCTGGTGTGGATAACTGACGCGTCAATCACGCAGCCGCCACACGGCCACAATGCGGCCAGTGCATTCCCGGCGTTAGCGATCACATCAACAGAGGCCATTCAAAGTTCTGTTGACTGTTTTATGTTGAACAGCAGCATGTGTTTGCCCTCCCTCCTGTTTCGAGGAGCCCAGCGAGAATATTCAAATACAGATTTTTGGTGTTGATTACCATGGCAACAAACTAAAATTTAGGTCAGCCCTGACAATAGCATGAGATGATCCTACTGACAATTGTTTTCATCCTACTGACAATTTTTTTGAAAAAAATAACAAAAAACGGTAGGCTGGAACAGGCTGTGCATGTGTTTGCAGACACGTAAAATACACATTATACACAAATTCTTCATAGGGCCTTCATCTGGGCTCCCTGTGAGATAAAATACTGCCTTATGTGAACAGTTGGGAGCAAAGTATGCATAATAAATGACTTCACCCTGCAACCGCTGCCTTTACTTATATGTACTGTAAAATACAATTTCCTCCATGCGGTATATAACGGCTGGAATTATTGCTGACCAAATTAAATATATAGTGTACCTGCACTTTATCAAGGAAATTGCAAAACCAATAATGATATATCATAGTGCCCTTACCATCCAGTTTTGAATGGCCAATCAAATTAGAGAAATGTAGTATTACTACACAGACTATTTGGAGAAAAAACATTTTAACCAAAATTGCTAGAAAGATCTTATATCCCTGCCATTCTAGCTTTCATGCACTCTATTTCATGTTCCAGATGAGGTGCTTTGCCTGTTTCTCATTTCATTTGCAGAGAGTCGAGCCAGTGCCAGATACAAAAAAAAAAAAAAAAGGATGCTGATTTAAAGCATCTCTCATAATATGTCACGATAATGCACATCCGCCGCTCGCAAACAGGCTTTCAGGGACCCAGATTTCAGTCTACTGCATTAGGCAGGTCAATAAGAACAGATCCCTTTAATTTCTCTTATCTCCATAATTACACATAATCTCCTAGTCTGTCAGTACATATGATAAAAAATAACAGGGTTTGATGGGCATCCTGCAGGGACGGAATGATTTAACTGGAAGGCTTCCATTTTAGTTCTTTTAGATAAGGCACGGTTCTCTAATCTAACATTTAGGATGTCTGTCACACGTAAATGAGTCATCCCACAAGCACATTACAAGCCAGTTAGAGGATGCAGAACGATTCATGGAGGTACAGTGGTTCCCTGACAGACTGTTGACTTGTCATTGCTTCTAGTGACGGTGATTCAAACACTTTAAAATGATTTCAGAAAAAAAGTTCTACATTGGGGTTTTAATTTGTGGGGTTTGATCATAAACTTTATCGTGACACAACTGGAGAGTGTTGAAGGGTCTTTGAGCAAGCCCAAACTGCTCCCGACAGGATGCGTGAATGAACAATTATGATCGACATAATGTGCTTCTGTTACCACCAACTCTCTGAAGACGCTAATAATTTCACTGTAGTTGCGTGTGGCTGTTAGATCTTTTTTTTAATTGGACTGGTTTTGCAATGATGCTCCTTCACATAGAAAGAGGCCAGTTTTGTGCCAAATGTATGAATATTGCCTACCGAGACGCTCTTTGCTTGGCAGTGCAGTTAGGGGTGCAGTTTATTTTTGTCTTATTTGTGCAGGATTAGCGCCCACAAAAGCTGCAAAATCCATTTGTGAATTCGCCCTTTAGTGTATTGAATTGGGCAAAGGAGCGTTGTGCTGCTCATTGCACCATACTTATGGTACGTGTCCACAGGGGCGTTTTTTATCACGAGGGATCGCCTCGCTTCCCAGCGTTGGATGCTTAATGGGCTGCTACTAGACAAGGCACTTGGCACCCGATTGGACGAACACTTTCCCTCGTGGGCTGCTGCTCCCAGCTTTCAAAGCGGAAACAATATGGCGGCTCGTTTGGAAACTTTCTTCATTTATATCACGAAAACAGTTCACCGAAATGTGTTTCTGAAAACATTTTATGCGAGAAATGAGTCATGCAATTGCTGAATTTGTCTTTATTTTGGATCGACAACGGTTAGTTTAAAAGTTTCTGGGGAGTTTCCAGAGGCGGCGAGTTGCGTCGGACGCCCCTGATTTGCATAAAGTAGCCTAGACCTCAACTTTATGCAAATGAGGAGCGGGCGACATGACTGGTGGTCTGTCTCTCGAATTGCACCGCCACGCTACCAGAATGCATTGCACGGCTGCTTACATAGACAATGAATGGGAAGCGTGGAAAGGACGGAGCCTGTGGACACGTACCATTAACACTTAGACATGTAACTCTTTGTAAGAATGCAAATATTCAACAAGGTATCATCCCAACTCGTCACACACTGATGCTTTGTCAGACCCCTCTGCGTCACTTTCCAGTCGCAGTAAACGCATGCTTAACGTTGTGAATTCAACAAAAACACTTGCTTAGGATTAGGCAACAAAACCACTTAGTTAGGTTTAGGAAAGAAACAACATGGTTGTGCTTAAAGGTTTGTACAGTGAAAATGACACTGAACGTTGTGAACACAGGACACGAACGAACAGCTGATTGTAAAGTGAAAGTGAAATGTAACACACTGAACACAAATAGCTGTCTCCTGGATGAAAGCCTGTTTGTTGGACCCATCCACCTTTTCCACCTTTCACTCTATAATACGTCACCACAGCACTTTCAATGAGCGTTTAATATTGACGCGAAAGGCTTTACATTGTAGTTAATGGAAAGCCTGGCGCATCTCACACCGGCGCTAAAGGGGGGCTTGCGGTATTGAATGCTGACAGCCATGACAAAGTGGCAGTATTTGTCGCCCTGGGAATGAGATCGGGCTGAAATATTTCTCAAAATGTGAGACTATTCCCATACATGACTGTTTGTTTATTTCTCTGTTAAGTTTGTCATGATGGGCATCACAGCTCACCTTTTAAGGGGATATTTGCAAGCTTATTTTCCCCCTTTATATTAATACTAATTAATACTATTAATACTAACTAATACCACTAGTTTTAGTTTAAAAAAAATGCTATGGGAGTGGATAATCTACCTACAGACATTTGTGAAGTCTTTCAAATTTTAGCAATCATATGCTAGATAAATCATAGCAAACTCATCAGTTAAGAGCATGTTATGGTGTGAAAAGCTGAAATGTGTATTGCAACAGGAATTGGAACATTTTTATTTGATATTTGTCCACGCTTATTTTGAAGGGTTTAGTACTAGCCCAGTTTACGGTGTGCTCCAACTACTATCAGCTAACCATCCAGCCAACAGCTGTAGTCCACCAGCCAGCCAAGTATCCGATGTTCAGCACACCAAATGATTAAGGGCAAAGGATAAGGATAAAGATGTGCCAGACTCATCTGAAGCCCCCGTTAATCTGCTGTTGGCAGTGCGGTTTGTATTGCATTAGCATTATTACAGGGTGTATCAGCTGGTTACAGGAGGTGGAGGTCTCCGCATGTGTAGCAGTGGTGGCACTGGTAAGGGATTGAGTAGGGCTAATGCAGACTTGGCTATAGTAATTCCAACTTTAGGGGTGGCTTAAATACCTGGCAGTGTAGGACTGTAGATGATATTTAAATGAGGTAACTGAGTTGCAATGAAAATATGCAGGAATTATGACTACCATAATGAATGGCAAACGGTCAGGATGCTGCAACCCAGTCAGCAGAAAAATGTGGCAACCATGGGATACATTGAATGTCGATGCTTGTCAACTAAAAATATGTTTCATATCAGCCTCATATCACACCTGCAGAAATGCAAAATGCCCCGTGGTAAACATTGTGAAACGGTTGGTTTAGGCAACAAAACTACTTGGTTAAGGTTAGAAAAAACATCATGGGTCGTGTTCAAATAATAATGTAACAACATAAGAAAGCAATGTAACAACCTTAACATCATGTGAATAAATAACAACCCCCTTAGCGGACTTTCTTGCATAACGTGCAGCGTAAAATCAACGCTTAGTTTTGGTTTCACACGGGACACCAGCCCGTTCTCATTCCCAGTGCGTTAAATACCAAGGCTTTGTCACAGCCGTTGGCGTTCGGTACCGGTGCACACGGCGCCCTTTAGCGCCAGTATGAAACGCACCGGGCGTTCCATTAACTACCATGTAAACCCATCCGTGCCAACAATAAATAGTAGTTTAAAGAGCGAAAAGACAGACATTGGGTGGATGGGAGGGAAGGTGGATGGGTCCAACAAACTCAAGGCTTTCATTCAGGAGATTGCTTTTCCGTGTCCTGTGCGTCACGTTACAATCAGCTGTTCATTCTTTTCGCATGTTCACAACGTTCAGTGTTAATTTCACTGTACAAATGTAGTAGTTTTACGCCCAAACATGTATTTCTTTCCTAAACCTAACAATAGTGGTTTTGTTGCCTAATCCTTAAGTGATGCCAAGAGTAACTATAGTGTTTTTTGTGCCAAAAATATAGTGACGCCACGTCAAGAACTTCGACATTCAACGTTATCCGTGGTTTGCAGAAACGTACAATGCCAACATTTTACCTGGCGACTTGGCAGGATTCAACTTTTGATACAGTCGCAGAAATGTGTGCTCTGGTCACCTTCACTTGTTTGTGGATTGATAGGTTGGAATGTTCATTGGACCTTCATTAATGCATGCCTGATCTCTAAAATTATGTCCCATTGACTCTCCCACTCTCTCGCTCTAAGTCTAAAAAACAGAATTAATTTGAGTGTTTAGTATGGAGGCAGGGTGGGTCTCTAATGGCCAGATGTCCTGCTGATTCTTCCAGATGTTTCTCAATGTTCCCTTTTTTTTGCTTTCACCCATGTGACTGCTACATCCATGCATGCAAACATTCTACAGAGATACTAGATAGTGAGGGGGATAAATATTACAGTGACTGCACTGGTTAGTACCAATTTCTTAGCTCTGGAGGCATAATGGCTGCACCCCGATCCTGTCTTAATCCTACAATATAATGGGTATTGAATTTGAGTCCCCACAATTTGACTGTGTGAACAGGTTTGTGTCCCTGCTTTGTGAAACACACATCACATACTGTAAAGCTCTATTGTTTTGGAGAAAATCATTTACTTGACCAGTTTGATAAAGATGAATATACTCATCAAACACTAATATAATGGAAAGGTGATTAATAGCACACAGGCTTGCAACATCATCACTTATGCAACATATAAATCATTGATTGCACTACCACAGCTTAAAAAAATAGCTCAACCTCATTGTTAAAAATGTAATTAGGCTTGATATTGCTTCACAGCACTTTACAAACACAATTGTCTTAAATGTAAAATATTTTACGACTACTGTGATTTAAACTTGAAATAGATAGAAACCGACATACAAATGTGCTCCAGTGATAAACTGGCTTACGATTTGTATTGCAGTTGAATGTGGTTTATGTGTGTGTCTATGTGTGCAACCACTGTGTGTATGTTTCAAATGTCATGTTGTTATTATGCCAAGGCTATGAAGTCGTTTATCAAAGAGCCCCCATACATATGGATGCAAAGAGAGACGGGATATATGGTGTTTATTTGATTGAGGAGACCTTTGACAAAGGAGCCAGTGCAGCAGAATGACAGCTGAAGCTCTGTGGGTTTACACTGCATAAAGCTCATCCTGAGGGACCAACGTCTTGTTGGAATTTCAAGCAGTCTGGAGCGCATAAAGCAGTGCCATTGCTGCTGGAGAACTGACGAGACGGGAGCTTTTCAGGTCACTTACATATTCAGCGTATGGGGATGCAGATTGGGCAGTTCTTGTTTGTGGTGAATATCAAACAGTGGCCCAAAACCTATTCTCTTCCATTGCACAGAATAAAGACACACGACGAACTCTGGAAACTGGCAAACTGCTGTGCTGAGTAAGAAAAAAGAACATCTACCAAGCCTAAGTATAGTTCTTTGGGAAATGAATGTAATTGCAAAGTAGGCACTTAAAGCTGTCATTCCAATTGATGCAAACCAAAAAACACACTTTTATTTTGCTCACTTTGTCCTGGTTTCCAAAACCTACAGTAATTCCCATCATCTGAATCACAAAACAGACATGTAATTTTCTGAAAGTGTAATTGGAAAGCACGATTAAAACATTGAAAGAAAAAAAAAATAATTAACTTGGCTATAGTGGATATAGAATGACTGAAATGAGACTGAAGGTAACAAACAATCAGTCAGTCAAGCAGGCAGCCTTTCTTCTGTAGAGGCCATTTGTATCATAGACTGTAAAAGGTGGATGTAGTCACCGTGACGTCACCCATTGACACAAAAGGGTGGAGCTAAGTACGACCAAACTCTGAATAAGACATTTTTATGCGACCAAAAAGGTTAGAATTAACTTACATGAACTGAAAACACACTGTGAAAGGGTTAAAGTTGTGAGATGGACATGGACAACTCTCAGACCGCACACGCCGTGGCAGGGACCTGTCAATCACAACGTAGCCACGCCCTAAAACATACCCTGCTTTGTGGTCTATTTGACTCTGAATGGGACCATAATTTACTAAATGAACATCATGGTGTATTGAAGAAGACTTGAAACTAGCAACTGACACCATAAACTCATGTTTACAATGTTTACTGAGGTAATAAATCAAATGAGAAGTAGGGTCATTTTCTCATAGACTTCTATACAATCAGACTTCTTTTTGCAACCAGAGGAGTCGCCCCCTGCTTGCTGTTAGAAAGAATGACAGTTTAAGGCACTTCAGCATTGGCTTCACTTCTCAGACCTGGAGGTTGCCACCTAAGATCCAAATGAGAAACCTTATATAAAGCAATCATGATTCTTGCTCTTCAGAATTAAATACATCTCATTACCTGGCAAAAATTCCATAATAACCTTTCAGTATATTGTAATTCAAGTGCTCTGAAAGATAACTAGACTTCTTCTTAAGAAAATCTAGCCCGTGACGGGAGACTTTGTCAGCTGCACAGACAGAGAACTGAGACGTCAGAAAAATTGTGTTTTTACACAGTGGAGTTGTGCACAGAAATTGAGTGTCAAATATGCCCTACTCACAGAGTGCACATGTAAAGCCTACAGGTCCTCGCGTGACTTGCTTTCTGCTCTCTCTCCAAACTTGAGAAGAGAAGATGAGAATGATTGAACGGCTTTTAAACAAATCAATACTCTGCTTTCAGCTACGAAATCATAGATTGGCTCGTTTGATCAAATTCGAGAGGAACGAGCAACATCACCTCTTTGACGCCCCACAAAGGTGCGGTCACGGTTGGCCTGCGGCTCAGGATCGTAATGTTACTTCTCCACATAAGGAATTAATTAAACTGAGGTAGTTTTAACATGCTTTGGATGATTTTGTTGAAATTTAATATGAACTAGCACAGGGCATCGGAGGTCTTAGCGTCATCAGAGAGCCAGACAAACCTAACCATAGCTCAGCTCACTAACAGTTAACCCTAATGTCGGTAGCTCCAAATGGACTGTGCATATCTAAAGGTTGTATCTCATGTGCCATTTTAGGAAGCATGGGACTATGTCAACTGTGAAATTTTTTGGAATCATTGGGTAAAAATTCCATAACAACCTTTCAGCATATTGTAATTCAATTCTTCTGCACCTCCTCATGGCTCTGTTTTCAGGCTTTAAAAAATCTAGCCCGTGACAGGATACTTTGGCCAATCACAGGTCATTTCAGAGAGTGAGCGTTCCTATTGGCTGTGCTCCGGCTGGTGGGCGGTGCTTGGTATTTCCTCGACAGATCTCAACATGGCTGCCGGGTCACAAACGTTCTCATTTTACAGCTAAACAGTACACTACAAGATGTTTCTGAGGGCATTACAGTAACAGTAGTAATAACAGAATATTAATTCATATTTGATCAGCGCTGCCTAGTTTGACCGTTTGGTCGGAGTTCGCGAGTGATTGAGAGCCGGCTCTCATAGACGGCAGCTGGACGGTAGACTCCAGATCAGCTCTGACTGGTTGTTGACACAGAGGCACATGATTTTTTTCAGATTACCTGTCTCATGCACTACTGTCAGGATATAGTGACCATTTTATAAAAATATCTTTTTTTAATCATATTTGCTCCCTTGTTGCCTACTGCTGCTTTAAGAATCTGAAATGACTCACATTCAATATGACAACCCAGTTATTTTTGTGTGCTGCAGATCAGAAAACACATGATTCAACAAGCCATTCAGTTTTGGCTCCCCTTCCTATCTCACATGCAGGCTCATTAGAAAACCCTGTCTCCTACAAAATGATGTTCCCATACAAGTGAACTGCATTATTTTATGTTTTGAGAGACACATATTTTCTCCCGGATTACAGTTTTAAACTGTTTTAAACACATGGTTAATGTTATCAAAAATCGCAAGAAAACTACTTGGTTAGGTTTATTAAAAAACATCATGGTTTGGATTAAAATCTTTGTTACGTTAAGCTACGGTCGTTAATTAAAATAAGTGACATTGACTTTTAGTCTCAAATGGGACACAAATAGCAATCTCCTGGGTGAAAGTCCTCGACCACCCCGACCTCCTCCCTACTCCGACTCTCACTGTAAAACATATTTGTGATACATCAAACACAAATTTAATCTGCAACAAAATATGTTTCCCGAGAAACTTAATTCACAATGCAGTTTCATTGTATGGGACCATCATTTTTAGGCGACGGGGCTGTATTAGCATATACTGCCCCACATCTGAGGCCCAATGCCAAACCACCCCCTACATCCTCTCCCTACCCACTTCCACTCCGTTTGTGCGTTCGTGTGGAAGGTCCGCCATGTTAAATGCCATCCCAAACCAATCAGCGGGGAGTGGAGATGGGTTATGAAACCCTCCAACAGTGAGCCTGCATCGATGCCGACTTAACCTGCTGCCCTTACTGATGATGTGCAAAACCGTTTTGTGTTCGTCATGGAACATGCTCCAATATCAGTTCCGTGTGACTACCGATACAAACAAGTACTGTAAACTGCTCAAACTGATAGACATTTAATTTATTCTACTTTATTGTCATGCAGACGTCAGCAACATAAAGTAAATAGATTGTATTTAGGATCAAATATACCATTGTCTAGTTTAGAAAACGGTAGACATGTTCATTTGATTGTAAAGTGTTGTATATTTATACATTTACAACATATATGTCATCATCATCATAACCTTTATTTAACTAGGAAGTCACATTGATATTAAAACCTCTTTTACAAGTGAGACCTAGCCAACACAGGGTGAAATAGCAGCATCCAAAAGACAACATTGAATCAAGACAGCAACAATAGGTACGACAAAATGCATTACATCATCATACAGTGCATTAACAGGGCAGCATTGATTATGATATGTATTATTTATTTTTTTACCCCTATCAGGAGCTATAACCCCATAATTTCTTAAATCTTCAACTGTGCATTACTGACTTAACAGTACAATAATTTAGTGCATTAATTCAGCTGAGCAATAATCTGGTTTACTCTGGCATTACTGCATTTATTTATACAGAACATTTAAAGTAACATTTGTATTTATTTATACTATTCTTGCATTTTTACACACTTAATGATGTATCCTATTTTTCATTTTTTCAGCAGTATTATTTGCACTGCTGTTATACATATTTCTTATTTATATTTTCTTATGATTTCTCTCTCTCTCTCTCTCTCTCTCTCTCTCTCTCTCTCTCTCTCTCTCTCTCTCTCTCTCTATATATATATATATACATATATACACGTAACTCTATTGCCCCCCGGGGATCAATAGAGCATTTCTGATTCTGATATTTATTATAGTTACCTTGCCGGAGAGAGGTATTGTATTGTATGTGTTGATACCCTCCACCTTAAAGAAGGAGCTTCATGGAGCTGTGAGTGTGACTACAAACAGAGTTCAGTCCATCACGGAGTGGGAGGGTCTAGGTACCGGATTGGAATTGGGCCTGAGTATCTCCACTCACAGCTTGAGAACTACCTTTGCAAAGGTTCTTGCAAGCCAATCGGAGCAGACTCAGACTGGGCTTATTTGGGAGGGGGTCTTATAGAGACAGGATGAGAAAAACAATGTGTTTGAACCCAAAATACAAGTATGAACCTGGAAATGAGCATGATGTGTCCCCTTTATGAATCATTTTGTGCGAAGGTTTCTGAAGCCATCACTTTTGTTTGTACATATAAAATATAAGATATTTTGAAATCTGTGAGATTTGCAGTGTAACCGATGCAGTTTACTGTAATAGGAGGGACAACATGATAGATAATTGATAGCATTTGACTTTTAGATTAAGTTTCCCTGCAATAGCCAATAATGTTAATTTCCATTGATTATGTACAGCTCAATTGACAGCTGTGTTCCCTTGTGAGTGGCTGTCTGAGAAAATCATTCTGGTACTACCTGGAGAAAATCTTGTATCTCCAAAATGTAAATTTATTAAATGTAAATGTAAACAATGAATAATAACGCACTTTATATCTTGACTGCCATAATATATTTACTCATCATCCACTCATCTTCAACCGCTTATCCGGGGTCGGGTCGCAAGGGCAACAGCTCCAGCAGGGGACCCCAAACTTCCCTTTCCCGGGCCACATTAACCAGCTCTGACTGGTGGATCCCGAGGCGTTCCCAGGCCAGTGTGGAGATAATAATCTCTCCACCTAGTCCTGGGTCTTTCCCGTGGCCTCCTCCCAGCCGGTCGTGCCTGGAACACCTCCCTAGGGAGACGCCCAGAGGGCATCCTTACTAGATGCCCGAACCACCTCAGCTGGCTCCTTTCAACGCAAAGGAGTAGCGGCTCTACCCTCACGGATGACTGAGCTTCTCACCCTATCTCTAAGGGAGACGCCAGCCACCCTCCTGAGGAAACCCATTTCGGCCGCTTGTACCCGCGATCTAGTTCTTTCGGTCTTGACCCAGCCCTCATGACCATAGGTGAGAGTAGGAACGAAGATTGACCGGTAGATCGAGAGCTTTGCTTTTCGGCTCAACTCTCTTTTCGTCACAACAGTACGGTAAAGCGAATGCAATACCGCCCCCGCTGCTCCGATTCTCCGGCCAAACTCACATTCCATTGTCCCCTCACTCGAGAACAAGACCCCGAGGTACTTGAACTCCTTCACTTGGGGTAAGGACTCATTCCCTACCCGGAGTAGGCAATCCATCGGTTTCCTGCTGAGAACCATGGCCTCAGATTTAGAGGTGCTGATCCTCATCCCAGCCGCTTCACACTCGGCTGCGAACCGATCAAGTGAACGCTGGAGGTCACAGACCGATGATGCCAACATAATATATTGTTGAATTTTATTCTACTGGTTTAAAATGTGTTTTTAAAGCGCAGCTGTGGTAGAACTTGTTCATCCAGTTGAATAATATGTGAACAAATATGTGTTATAAAACACACTTATTTATAAAATGTGTGGTTGGAGGTACCTCTCTTTACATTTACTTCTTTTTCAGTGCATCAACAAATAAATATACCCACCACAGTACACTATAAAGAACGTTATATTGAATAAAACATGGTTGTCAGATGCTATACCAATCGCAGAAGCACACTTGCAGATGCTCTGTGTTCTGCCTCCTCCTATTTCGTAAATAAGAACAAGACAATCCCTTGAAATCTTTGTGCGCACAGAGTTCCAAGTTGTGAATGAAAAATGCCAGTCACAAAAAACCCAGCTTCTATCACCATGTGCATACTGGCATAAGGATGACGGAGAGAAGAACAAAGCCAGCGCCCCCCTTACACACACATTATTTTGCCTGGCGTGTTATGAATCTATTACAAATCCTTTTATAGCATGCTCAAGAAGAATAGCCTTGCGTGATAATGCGCTGAAAGGCTATCGCGCTGCAGCAGATGCCCAGCTTCGGTGTGGGAGTGCGTCCCTTGACAAGGCTTCCACAAGCTGGGTTCATTGACATCAGCGTTCTGGGGACAGCCGTGGAATCAGAGCTGTATAGCTGCTCCTTCGCTGGCCTCCCTGTGGCACTGTTATAAGCACATCCAGGGGCCTTTCATCTGCAAGGTTAAGACAATACCCAAGCAACTTGAAGGAGCATCCAGGAAAGGGCAAATAAATGTGACTGTAAACATGCACAAAGAGAAATGCAATCAAAGACCTGCTGGGGCAGACGTTTGCCTTCGATAGTGCATGTGATCTCAAGTGAACAGTATGTGCATATCCAGGGAATAGTCTTTGAAACCGTCACTAAAAACGTGGTAATCGCCAGTGGTAGAAAGTAACCAACGTATTCTCATACAACGGTTCGTATGATATCTGACAAAAAAAGTTATTCCTTCTTTTTTGTTTGTTTTCCTACCAATGTCCAGCAACACCTGTCAATTTCCGCTTGTCACATGTATACAGTCTTTTCAAGATAAACTTATGTGTTCACAGGAAACAACTTCCTTAGGTTTAGGCAGCAAAACTACTTAGTTAGGATTAGGAAAATATCAACTTGGTTAGGATTAGGTGACGAAACTACTTGGTTAGGTTTAGGAAAAGATCGTAGTTTGGCTTAAAATACCTCCAGAAGTGGCGTTACTTAAGTACGTAACTTACGTGACAAATAAATCAACGTTGACTTCTGGTTTCACCTGGGACACAAATGCCGGTCTCCTGGGCGAAAGTCCCATATCGACCCACCTATTCACCCTGACCTCCTCCCTTCGCTGCGTTCGGCACTATTTATATTTCCTGGTTCACGATTATGTTAATTACACACACATTTATTTTGTGGGATACACACGAATTACAGTGCATTACTTTCCGTAGGTATAGCTACGAACAGTGTATGAGACCAGCCTGAAGTAACATGCATTGCATTGTACTTGTTTTGAGTTACTTGAAATTTCCCAGTTTATACTTAATACTTCTACTCCACTACATTTCAGAGTGAAATTATTACATTTTTACTGCGCTACATTTATTTCAGAGTTGTAGTTACCATGCACTAATTTGTGGATTATGGTTTTACATACAAAACATTATAATCTAAGAAAATGTGATGCATTGAAATGACCAAATAAAGTAGTTAAAACTTTCTCCACCTTGACCATCTGAAATATTAAAATGCTGCTTACATGTTAATGCATCTGCGATAATAATCCATTAATTTAATAATGACATAGTACTGTCTCCAAATTAGATTTTTCAGATAATCTAATGTGTTTTATATGGTGTATTTAGCTTAAAAGTACAGTGTGTTGCATTTCGGGGATCTATTAGCAGAAATGGAATCTAATATTCATAACTATGTTTTCCTTAGTGTAGAACTAAGAATAGTTGGCCACCGTTGGCCACCTAAAGGCCACCGTAGTTTTCCGACACGCTTGTGAAACTGCGGTAACTTGAGCCGCAGAGTGCAAAACCGTGGTACCGCCAGCCGCTGAGTGCAAAACTGTGTTAACGCGCACGACGTTACCACAGTTTTGCACTCCACGGCTCAAGTTACCGCAGTCTTGGAAAGGGAGGAGTGAGTGGAGGTGTATTCAGTTGGTTGCAATCTGCAACCAAACCACTAGATGTCGCCAAATCCTACACACTGTACCTTTTAGAAACAGAAGCATATCCTCACACCATTAAGAAATAAATAATCTCTCAGTTTGTCTAAAAATTCAAAATCACTAAACTTGGAGATACCTTGTTTTCACTGTCAGTTACAGTGAGGATACCTGAATGCGTTTAGCTACTACTTGCAGGATTGCAGAACTTTTATTTGTAGTTTACACTGTGTTATTGTTGTTTTATTAAAGTAAAGGATCTAAATATGTATTACACAAGGCGTAAATGCATTTAGGGAGGCTATACTGTATATCAAACAACAAGAGTTAAATCTTTTACCCTACTTTTCAAATATGACTGCCACCATACCACTGTTAGGCTGCTTCAAAATGCAGTTTAAAAACAGCCATGGCTCCTTTCCATTGACATTGGCTAGTTATATTTCATTTAATATCTACAGCTAGTTTAAATAGTTGTTCAGAGGGCTCAAAAGTCAAGTCATCATCTCTAAACCAACCACCGTAGTTTATTGATTGACCCAGCTTGCTGTGGCCAGGCTCAGTCAGTTCTTCTAAAATATTGCTGTGAAAATGGAGGTTGTTAAAATTCAGGTTGGCTTCACAAGGCTATTTGACATCCGTGTGAAATGGAATTGGTGACACGTCAGCTACGACAGCTCGTCAACATCCAGTACCTTCCGCATCTCTGGTGAATCTCGGAATCTCTGGCAACCTGCCACTTTAGAGCTTTTTAACTACCTCACTGACCTCTGCCAGCGAAATGGGCAACCAATTCCCCTTGGTCCTCCTTCATGATGGCTGTCTGCTGGATTCTAAAGTTTCTCAAAACGGTCCGGTTCCCCTGACTCCCAAAGCCGGAATACACCTTTTACATCTCTTTTTAGTGGGAAATTTAATCTGGAAAACATCCACTTGAGAATTGGTTGAGCGAAGAAGAGAAACTCTGTTGTAAAAGAATCAATATGTAATCGTGAGAAAAAAGGCATGTTTAGATCCATGCAGCTGCTGGACCTGGGACAAATCAAGTGTGCTCTAAAAAAAATAAATAAATAAATAAAACCCACAATAGAACATTCTATAAGTCACAAATTAGAACGAATGACCTTAATGATTAACAAATAATTTGTTAATTATTTATAGATCAGTTTAAAGAATTAGAACAGCAAATATTGGGTTGCCAGGTTGTGAAAAAATCCTCTGGCTGTTGAGTCATTAATAGTGAAGTAATTAATTAAGTTTAATTAAGATAAAATCACTGTAGTTAGATTTAAGAAAAAACTACATGGTCGGGCTTAAAACTACAACTTGTACAGTGAAAATGACACGATGAATGTTGTGAACACGGGACACAAATGAAAAGCTGATTGTAAGGTAACACAGGGGACACAAACAGCGGTCTCCTGGAGGAAAGCCTTGTGTTTGTTGGATCCACCCCCCCCTCCCTCCCGCCCGCCCGGTGTGTCTCTTTCATCCTTTTAACTACATCACCACAGCACTTTCCCTGAGCGTTTACTGTTGCCGCAGATGGGTTTGCATTGTAGTTAATGGAACGCCCAGTGCGTCTCATATCGATGCTAAAGGGTGCCTTGTGCGTCGCTATCTACCGCCGACAGCTGTGACAAAGCCTCGCTATTAGGGAATGAGAACGGACTGGTATGACATGCAACAAAGGTCCCAAGGCTAGAATCAAACCCAGGACATTGCGGGCATATGGCATCATGCGCTGTAACCACTCAGCTACCAAGCCGCTCCATGTTTCACTTTTTTAATAAGCCACCAAGTCTGCAGTTGTAGGGCTAAATGTTAATGAGTCATACACAACAAGATTTCTCACTTTCTATTAAGCCAACATCAGAAGTTAATAAATCATCTGTGATTATGAATGTTAACAATAAGTGTTTGTACAACAAGTCTTTAATCGTAAATGTTAATGAATGGAATTGGATCGAGATGCTCTAAAACACTTATCCAGAAGGTCGGGGACCAAACGGTCCACTGGAGTGGTCTACCTGATGATCTAATGAACCAAAGGACAAAGCAAGTCTCTTGCTTGAGGAGGATAAAAACTCGCCAGAGACCTGCCCAATCTATATTTGTTCTTATTACCAACCGCGACAGCGACAATGGTATTGTTTCACATTGTGAGTCTGTTTGTGGACACGAAACTTGGACCAAGCTGTGAAACTAGGCGATCTAGTTCTAAATTGAAACGAAATCCAGCAGTGGCATAGCATATTTCTCACTTAAAATGTTTTCAGAAGTAGATTTTTGTGGATTGTTTAGACGGAATAACAGAAAGTTTAGGAACAGGCCACCAGGTTTACAGGTGTAGTTGAGATCAAAATGAACGCCGAGTTCGAAGATGGGTGTGGTCCGAGCAAGGGCACCAGAAGTAGGGGGGTAGGAAGTGGGGAAGGGGCCATTGCCCCCCCTCCCAAACTTCAAGCCCCTTGTTTTGGCAACGGTTTGATCCTATCCCAAGATGGTCTCTTGTAATTGGCACATAACTTATCTATAAAACATGAATACAATTATTTACTAGCCGTTAATAAAACCAATTGCAACTCTCATAAGTCATCTATAAAGGGGGCCTTATTAGAAAGTGGTACCAAGCTATATAATATCTTAGAATGTTACACAGGGGGCATATAACTGTAGTCTTATAAAATCCTTCTAATGAGTTGAAACACATGCACTGCACATATTGCCATACAGTTGTAGACCTGACTGCCTTCACATGTGAAATACAAAAATGTGAGGTTACTTCTGTAGTCTTGCTTTTCAGTCCTGCTTCCTTCAGACAGCGTGCACTTCTCACGCTCATATCATGTTCATTATCGGCCCACCCACTCCTGTATCGGTTAGCGAGGGCTTTGCAGAATCACGGAGCCTGAGGCGGTGCTGCTGATGTGACGAGTTCACCTCAAAGTCAGAAGAGAAATGTTCTGCCATGAAAAAAAAAAAAACCCTCAAACCTGCACGTGCATGGGCTACAATCAGACAGGTGGGATAACATGAAAGATAAGTGAGCTATGATAACCTGCAGGGTATGCTGAAGTATAGGAAGGAGGACAAAAATCAAAAAAAATTGTGGTGGTTTTCATGCAAAACAATCAAACATTTGCATACAATTGAAATTGAAATTGATGGTATCAGTGTGAACTCGCTGCCACATTGGCTGGGTGGAAAGAGCTGATTTGCCTGCGTTTGTGAAGAGGAGGGTGGGGGGGGGGGGTCTGTGAGTGTGTGATGTGGCAGGCAAGAGACTGAGGATGATGATGTGTGTGTGTGTGAGTGAGAGAGAGAGAGAGAGAGGGAGAGGCAGGTGGAAAGGGGGAGGGGTCTGGGGTGGTCCAGACAGTCGGTCCTTGTGTAGCTACCTCACACACTCGTAGCCTCTGCGCATCATTTAAGGGGATCCCGGCTGTCGCTTCTCTCACCGCCTGGCTGCTTCACAATAACCGCTTCAGCGTTACTTTTTCTATTCTATTTTTTTTCTCTCCGCGTCTGAAGCCAACCGTTCAACTCAAACCGACCCGCACCACCGTTACATGGAAAATACGGCTCCGCCAGACGCATTTATTCTCTCGTACCCGAGAGGAAGCGCACGGTGGCGGTGGGGAAAAGGACCAGGAGGAAAACAGCAGTGATTCATGGACGCACAGCGCATCATGAGAATACAACTACCAACAAAGGTATAACGGAGTTTACGCCATCATTTCAGTGTGTCTAATCAGATTTGGCTGCTTCATACTGGCTTTGTTTGGTTATTTTGGAACACTTGCGGCTGGGTGGGATGCGTTCATTTGCGCTGTGTTGTCTTATCGCAGTGAGGATGTCTGCATCGCGGAAAATCTCTGTGAGGAAACCTGTTCCCGCTGCAGCATAGTGGGCTTTTTTCATTTAAAATGTCTATGAGAAGAAAGCATTGACGCTCTCTGTAAGAGTTTCCTGTCAGTATTTTTGTATTGCTAGAGTATAAAGCAAAACCATCAACACTGTCATCTCCTTCACACACTCAAGAGTGGGAGGAAAATAGATTGTTATCTGCTTTCATGAAACAGTTCTGGAATTATTTTTTCTTCTCAGATGTTATTTTTTTTTTTTAGAGTAGCCCTCCTCCACACTGTGCTTTGGAGTCAGACCCTGATGCATCATTTCTTTTTTGGACCTTACAAGTCTCGTGCACGGCTTCTGAAGTGGTGAGCCTTTATTTTACCATCACAGCTCCCTGCATCAAGGCCCCAGTGTGTGATGCTACAGTATTATTTATAAAAAAAAAAATGTGAATGGGACAGATTTTCTCTGTGATTATTCTCCACTTGCAGCATCATTTCCCCTTGACATGACATTGGCAGTGAAGCTTTAAACTATTGTTTACCTCTGTGGGCTGGCCTTTTTCCAACCCCGTGATGAACAAGTGGAATACAGCACAATGCTTAGATGCTCCAATCAGGCAAAACACGGTCCTCGAATTAGATGCAGACATGTAGGAGCAGGGTGGATGTATGGGGTGTACTGCAGTATAGTCTGTATTATATTGTACTTGTTGAAGTATTCTGTGTCCCTAATATTGATTATATGGTGAGTGTTTGAACCTATAAAGCATGCTACAGACATATAACCAATATTGTTTTAATATTCAGGTAAAAGCTATTTTAAAACACAACTGTATACAGTCTGTTTTGTGTCTCAGATTGCTGTACATGTTTTTTGGCAGTCAGTATCAGTTGATTGGATAAGATCCAAAAGTTAGAGCTCAGAACTCTCCTGTTTATGTATTTTAATTTTCAAAAAAAATGAGGCTGTAGCATCGGAAGGAGAGAAACAGGAGACAAATTAAATGATTAAGTCACGGGACTCTGGAAGTCTCGTGGCTACAGCAGTCTCTATTTTATTAATATTAAGGACTGCTCTTTTTTCCTTTACTATTCAGCAGCATATAGTACATCTTCAACCCTGCCTTCAACGTGAGTCCAAATGTGAATGAAAATCTCGCCTTTTGTCCCTGGAATCATAAATAAATTATAGCCTGCTGTGTATGTTCAACCCACTGATGATGACTCACCCTCATTTCTAAAATTAATCACAATACAAGCTGTCCCACCGTTAATTGCTATATTCAAATGAGATTGTATTGTAATGTTCTCCTCTCTCCACTGTACTGTGTCTAATTGTAGTGTCAAATATGTAATATCAATTGTCCTTTTAGGGCAGTAAGTGCTCTTGTTTAGGTAGAAACACCTATAAACGCATTCTGTTAGACACAAAAAACTAATGAAACAGACAAATACAATAATTTCTAAAAATAAAAAGACAATGATTTGTTCACAGGGAGGACCTGGCATGGACCGCTGTGTCTAAATGAAGTGGTTCAGCCATGCAATGTTCCTGGAAGGCAGTGATTCTACTGGCCTTGGCCTCCATTGCCATCCAGTACACGGCCATCCGGACACTCACCTCCAAGCCTTTCCAGCTGTGCCCGTTGCCCAGCCCCCAGAACTGTGGTCTGGGGGGCCAGGAGACAGAGCCTCCCTTTGAGCGAGGAGCAGCAGGCGGTGTAGGCTGCGACGACTACCCTTACTTCTCCATCAATGCCACACGCAAAACGCACATCCTGGTCCTGGCCACCACCCGTAGCGGCTCCTCGTTTGTCGGCCAGCTGCTCAACCAGCACCAGGAGGTGTTCTACCTGTTTGAGCCTCTCTATCATGTTCAGACCACACTGATTCCACGTCTGTCACACAGCCGCAATGCTGCGGACCGGCGCGTGATGCTGGGCGCCAGTCGAGACCTCCTGCGTAGCCTGTACGGTTGTGACCTCTATTTCCTGGAGAGCTATATCAAACCGACGCCCACGAACCACACCACGGATAAAGTGTTCCGTCGCGGCGCCAGCCGAGCGTTGTGCCAGCAGCCTGTATGTGATGCCTTTGGTCCCGCTGATGTGAATGTCGAGGAAGGGGACTGCGTTAAGAAATGTGCGACTCTGAACATGACCTTAGCAACGGAGGCATGCCGCGAGAAGCGGCACGTGGCGATCAAAATTGTTCGGGTGCCGGAGATTGGAGATCTACGCGCTTTGGTGGAAGACCCGCGGCTGAATATCAAAGTGATTCAGCTGGTCAGAGACCCGCGTGGCATCTTGTCATCACGGATCGAGACATTCAGGGATACATATCGTCTGTGGCGTATTTGGAGGGCCACGGGGCGAAGGCCCTATAATCTAGACTTAAGTCAGCTCACAGTTGTCTGTGAAGACTTTCTCAGTTCTGTTTCTACTGGTCTCAGCCATCCCTATTGGCTGAAAGGGAAATACATATTGGTTCGCTATGAGGATTTGGCCAGAAACCCGCTTCTCAAAACAAAGGAGATCTATGACTATCTGGGGCTGACTATGGATAAAAATGTGGAAGACTGGATACATGCAAACACTCGGGGCAGCAATGAGCCCTCAGCAAAACACAAGTTTGGTACAGTGAGGGACTCAGCAGCTAACGCAGAGAGCTGGCGTTTGAAACTGTCTTATGACATGGTAGAATACACACAGACTGTGTGTCAAAAAGTACTTCACCAGCTGGGATACAAGGCTGTGAAATCAGTAGAGGAACTGAAAAACATGTCCCTCTCACTCGTACAGGACAAAACTTTTGTACCGTTTTTGTAACAAAGATAGTTCTCTAATGACTATTTTTGATATATTTATAATTGTTGCCTTATAATTTCCTTAGTGTTGGTTTTGTTTCTGTAATTTTGTTTCTTCAACTTTGCACTAAACTTTAAAGATTTTTGAATGCACCGAGGGAACTATGGATTATTCCCCATTGATACAGAACAGCACACTTTAAACACAAAGTAATCAAACGAGCTAGTTTACAAATTATTCAATTTCTCCATGAAATGGAACCAAGACAATGCACTGTCTTCATTAATGTCCTGTATGCAAGCTGTTGTTTCAACAAAAGTCAAATGTTGCCCTTCAAAAACATGGGACGGGATGGGAGACGTGTTTATTTTAGACCTGTGATGGCGAATTTGGACTGTACAAGCCCTGCTGTGCAATAAATAGTGAATGTCGCAGTCAACCTTTACCACTATGGCATTTGTATCCATGTGGGAAGAGAGGAGATACTTCTGACAGATGCCTCGCTTGCAACGGATAATTGCAGACAATTAATAGGCTCTCAAGTTAAAGGGACAGAATCCCACTGGAGGTCACGAGTGTTTCATCAGAGGATTTACAACCATCTGTGACAGACAAACACACACTAATGAGAGCTAATGTCAAAAATCTTCATTACTGTAGGTATTTAGAGAATACATCACATTTTTTTCAAGATGATTACAGCATTAAAAAATATGGATGTTGACACTAAATAGGTGTCAAGTAGACACTGAAGAAATGCATTTCTCAGTTTTATTTTTTTTAATTTGTAGAGTCAATTTATTCTAAATCATTTACAGTGTGAAATAGGCCTTTTTTCACAGAAGACATTTTGACATGTCACAGTAAAAGCACAGGTGTAAATAATGAAATTGGTGATTGCTGATTTCCATTCAGCTGTTTTGATTTGAGGGTCCTGGTATTGTGCATGCTGGCTCACTCTCACTGGAACACCCTAATAGAGCAGAGCCATCGTTAGTGTTATTAGTAACACCTGTGCTTTTCCTACTATGACAAGTCAAAATGTCTGCTGTGAGAGAGGCCTATTGACATGGCCTTTTCTTTTTATAATATTTTTATTTAAGAAAAAACAATATTCGCAGATATTTGACACAGAGCATTTTAACTTCCCCCCCCCCCCACACTGCCTAGACAAAATAACATATATACACAGGGAATGATGGTTCAAAATTTAGTAATAAGATAAAAAATAATAATAATAGTAATAAATAAATAAATCAAATAAATTTGTAAAAAAAAAATTAAACAAAGCCAGCAAACACAAAATGTATAAAAAATAAAACATACTTACAGATTAATTAATTTAACATTTTGCATAGGAAAATATGCTTTGAAATATAAACAAATTTGTGGGTGTTCAAGTATATAGGCTTATTTACCATCAGTTATTAACACTACATTCTAGTGTGTAGAGCGCTCAATGAGCGGTTCCTGGGGTGGGCTAATCATGACAAATAAAATTACAGTGCTTGCCTAATTTTGGGGAAGGGTCTTAAGCCTTTAAAAATAAGACACTAAAGGGTCCCGTGTTGACATGGCCTTTCTGTCTTCAAATTAAAAAATTTTATGCTACTGGTAAGACATTAACTCATCACCTAAGGCTTTAACACACTGGGGGAACCGTTGTTTTTATCATGAGTACTTTCACACAGGACGCGGATATTAGGTGCCGAAAAAGCGACAAGCGACTTTTTTTTCCTTTTTTTCGGAACGTGTTTGATTTTTCTGAGATACGCACCACAAATAAAGGCATCAACTGATCGCGTTGTGAGGAACGGATATTTTAAAAAACTAAACTATAGTGTACAGGCTGGTCTCATACACCGTTTATAGCTACACCTACGGAAATAAATGCACTGTAATTCATATATACCCCACGAAATCAGTTTGTATGTAATCCACGTAATTGTGAACCAGGAAGTATAAAGAGCAACAAATCATATGTAGGGAGAGGTCGGGGTGGATAGGTGGGCTAAAAAACACTTTACTTTCACCCAGGATACCGGCATTTGTACCCTGTGGGAAACCAACATTGATTTATTTGTCACATAACTTTACTGCATTTAAGTTACGTCACTTCTGGTGTTTTTTTTAACCCAAACCACGATCTTTTCCTAAACCTAATTAAGTAGTTTTGTTGCCTAAACCTAACCAAGTGAAAGTTAATTTTGGAAGGACTGGAGCGTAAATTGAAATGTATGTCACGTGTTGCTGGACATTCATAGGAAAACGTTTGAAAAATGAGGAGTAACTTTTCATAAGATATCATACAAAACGTTTTATGAGGATACGTTGTAGTGTACTTCAGCACGAAGGCTCCGTAGTCCGAACCAAGACAGCTAACTTTATTACTCCTTTCAACCTTGACAAAAGCAGCGCATACCTGAACCATACCTTCAATTTTTATCTTTCACAATAAAAGCCCTAGACATACACTGCGTAACTGTTTACCTGAGGGCAAATTCACTCAGAGCATTTCACTAAATAGCTTACAGTAGTTTAGGCTATACAACAATTTACCTCAGACAGAGTGCCAGACAGTGCTCTTGGTCAATATGATCCTGGTAGTTGGTCCTCTGCCTGCGCAAATCTATTTGAATCTTTAATTGAAAAAGTGTTGGAACTTTCGCAAATTTGCATCGCTGCCGGTATGATTTTACCTTGCACGGCAGCTGGATTCTCAGGACACGAGAATCGCGAGATCACATAACACATGAAAGTCCATCTTCTCAGGCTTCAAGTAATGCGTTAGTGTGATGTTTTTGCTCTTCTCCCGACTGGCTTCGGCAAGAGTTTGATTGACAGATGTTTCATCCAATCATTTTCCAATGACAGCTTCTCAGATGATTCTGTGCAACAAACCATCTGGTTGGTCAGGTTAGATATGAATAGTTTTGATTCAAAGTATTCACAGGGGAGTATTTCGCATTTTCGTGATGTATATTCGTCCAGTCCCCGGTGTAAAGGCCATTAAACAGTAAAGGATTTCCTTGTTTTCATGTCACCTGATAAGCAGGGAAGGTATGAAAACAGAAAACATCCCAGAATAAAAATAGCGTATGCATTCTCTCTCAAGTCCAATAACAGATCCCTTTAAACAGTTCACATTGGATCTATGTTTATCCTCCACATGAAAGATTCATAACTGAGGAAGATATGTTTTTGTAGAATAGATTGCACTGCATATTCCCATTTTTTTTTTTCCAGGATGGGTGGATAGCTTACACTGTACAACACAACCACATTCAAAAAGTATACCCACATTAGATCACATATAAAAAAAGCATTACAGTAATTATGATGTCCATAATCTGGGACAAATCCTCTGATCGTTATAGAAGCAGTTGGCCTTCTGTTTCAACCAGACGATGTTAAAGGGTAGAAGGTCATGTCTGAAATATAGAACACCACAGTAACGTAAAGTAATGTCCTTTTTGTATCCTACTCTTTAAAATAATGCTGAGCACACTGGACAGATGCCAAAGCACTGAACACGATGTTACTTATTTTGATTTATTTCTGAACAGAAGCAGGCTTTTGATTTTTTAAACCAATTCACATAACATTCCTGAACTCAAGCACAAAATAAAATTGAAATAATTTGCCAATATCTGCTGTAAAATGAATCACATTATAAGCTGTTTGATATCGATGAACTCTTGGACCATTATTGCTGCAAAAGTAGATATGGATTTGAGACCTGGCACAAGCAGCAATGTTCTGGTAAACATCCCCACAGCTGGTTTATATTCGACAGTTTGTTTACCTGATTATGCAGTGGTTAGTTTGGCAAACTGTCTTCCCAGTTCGTGTGCAGAATACGTGATCATTTCACGCCGTGCACTGTTTTTCTAAATGTCTTTCTGTTACTGTAGCAGCTTAAATTGAATGTCGGTTTGCATTATGTAGCACAGAAACTGTCAAGGGTGTGTGCACAACGCACAGCTGCACCTATAAAATGCAGAGTAAACACCTTTCAGAGTGATATTGGTAAACACACTGCATTCAATATGATGACCATGTTGGCTCATACGCCACAGAGAAAAACAGGGCAACTTCTCAAAGATAGCAGGGGTAGAATTAATTGCATTGGTAGAATTTATTACAGAAAATGACATTTCAAAAGGTATAAACTAATGTAAAATTAGACATACAAATGATTTTCAGATCCGCCATCCTACCACAAGACTGTACAGGTGTTAAATTGCATTAAGTGAAATTGTAGTAATACTATAGATCTGATAAATGTGCAGGTATACACTGAGTACAGATCAAAAGTAATGTCTGTCCTGAACGCTGATCTTTTTTTTTTTTTTTGTCAGTTTTGCGTTTTACAATCCTGACTTTGAATTTTGATTTCAACGAATGGCATCACTGCAGATAACTGTGCAGTCAAACAACACAGGGCAGAGATGCCCATTGATTTCCATGCAATGACCACTTGTTTACCCATAAGATATAAACCCTGTGAATGGAGCATCACACACCCGGGCTCATCAGTATTGGTGACCGGATGTCCATTGAGATGCAGAGCACAAACCTTTGATCCTCCTCTGTGCCGAGGCTGGAGGCAAACTCTCCCCCTCTCTCCCTCTCTCTCTCTCTCTCTCTCTCTCTCTCTCTCTCTCTCTCTTTGCCTGTGCTTTCTCCATCATCCACCTCTTTCTTTCTTACTGAGATCTCAGGGGATCGTCCCTTTGCTTCAGTGCTCACTCTCTGTTTTTCACTTTACCTCGGAATCTTTTGGATGTGCTTGGCATACTTTTAATTTTTTAAACTGACAAAAATGCTGCAAATCTGGGCGTGTGTACATGCAGATGATGTCTTTTAGCAATTAAAGGAATAGTTTGACATTTTAGGTGGTAATTTGCTTCCTTTCGGAGAGTTAGATGAGAGGGTTGATACTATTTTGTACGTTAAATATGAAGCTACAACTAGCAGCTGGTTATCTTAGCTCAGCACAAAGATTGGAAACAGGTTGAAACAGCTAGCCTGACTCTGTCTGGCAGTAACAAAATCCACCTACCAGCACTTCTAAAGCTCACTAATTAATTATGACTACATTTGCATGCACAAAATATTCTGTTTTTTGCCCCTATTCCAAAAAAAGACAATATTACTACTAAGCTGTTTACATGGCTAATGAAAATGAATATTCCACTAATATTACCATTTACATGAAGCCGTGCATACTCCGATTAACGTAACCGGTGGCGGACTTTTCCGACCGCGCAAAAACCTCCTTGAAAAAGTCGGCGATGTGATATTTGCGCATATCCAAAAACCTGTTGATATTCAAGTCTTTCATAATGTTTAAAAGTAGATGTGTTTCTCCTTCCAACCAAAAATGTGGGCTTTTCTTTTGGGCATGCATCTCTGCAAACTGTTGGCTAGTTGGTTTGTGTACAACGCACAGAGCTGGGCATAAACAGGCAAGAGGCTGTGTGTCGCAAACTGCCGTAAAAACCTCATACGCATATTCCGAATGCACCGTATACATGTCTAAAGAATGCTCCTAAAACCTGAATAATATCGGCATATCCTACATATCTTAATCAGAAAATGCTCCATAAGGAATAAGGCCTAATTCACAATATCCAAACGGAATATGCTTTTTACGCAACCTGGTCTCACGGGAAGGCATATAAATACCACGACATTACACGGACATTCTGGCTGTCAGTCAAGTAAGTAAACTAAGTAAAATACATACAGAAACAACGTGACACAACTCTAAAAAAACATGTGACAAACGTTTCGTGCGAACGGGCAGGTTTACATGATCCGTATCATATTGAGAATATTGACAGATTTGGAATAATAGTGGAATATAAATTTGCATGTAAACTTGGTCAGTTAAATTAAACTGGGGGAAAATAATCAAGGAAACCGAAGTATAAGCAGAAAAGAGGAATTTATAAACAATAAATTATACAAAGAAGCCTCAAAAGGCCAACTGAAAACTACTCTCTAAAAAGAAAGTGACATTAGTTAAACAAAACAACAAGTGAAGTGTTAAACTAGAAGATCACAGCACAAGAATAACGGAAGCACACTCCCTCGGGAAGGGAGTTACCGGCTCGGTACACCACCGTCCTAACAAGTGATTGACAACGGCCGTGTAGGCCATGTCCAATCTGCAGGGCGGGGGAGGGCAGCACTAGAGAGACACAGGAGAGGGAGCAGAGAGATAACACTACATGGCACATAACAATTCAGTACAAACACTAAAGTATGAAAACATTAGTTTGCCATATTACTAGGGGGGTTTATGTGCCAGACTATTTTTTGGCTCGCTTCCCTGTTTCCAGTCTTTGTGCTTCCTCTAAACTAATCAGCTGTGGTTGTAGTTTCATATTTACTGTACAGGCCATTTGGAGAGTGGTATCAATGTTATCATCTCACCAGAAAGCTATTCCTTTAACTGCTCTAAGAAATCATATGCATGCAATGTACACATACACATTTCAGTTTGACAAAGAGAAAGCAAAGGGAACACAGTCGTGGAATGCTTCCAAGCTTTTGTCTTTCAGTTTTGAACCTGTCCAGTATCAGTAAATCTCTCTTTATGGGCTGTAATGGATTCAAAAGTGCATCAGCAACTCCAGCCACTGAAAGCTAAACCTGGATTGTGTTTTGCCGTGTCATTTATATCTCATTTATTTATGCCAAATTAATGAGAACTAACATCATTGGACAGTTCATCAATGCTCCTGCATTTGAGCGATATTCCAGCCGGACATGCACACTTTTGAACTGAAGCTCTCAATTAAACTCCGCTTGGTTCCTTGTTTCTAATGCTGGACTGGAGCTCTTAATGGTGCACTTCCTCCACACGCCTGACCCCCGCACACAGTCTGCCAGCCTGCTCCCCATGTGTCAGCGTGTCGGAGTGTCTCTGGGCTCTTCGCTGAGCCCCTCGTGTTGTTTATTGTGTCCCAGGGCTGAACATATGGTTCAGCAGCCCTTGGAAGAAAGTACAGCAAATCCCTCTCCCTCCGTGTCTCCCTCTGCCTTTTTTTATTCTTATCCCCTCATAATGTGACCTCAATAATCTGACCCTGTGTGACTGCATGACAGAGCAGAAAGATATTTGCTTCTGTGTGCCCACTGTTTACTGAGCTGAGCTGACAGAACATGTCCTGATAGCCAAGACTATTCGTTAGTGAGCAGAAGCTGCAGAGAGAATTCTTGAAGAGTGTGCAGGAATAAAGTGATCACTCTAACAAAAGGAAGTCTGAGATGAAAATCTGCTGTTAGTGCTTCACATGTCTTGCTTTTGTCTTTGTTTGCATGTGTGAGTCTGTATGTTTGCAACCATTTCTGCTGCTTAGTGGGATATAGTCCAGTCACGATGTGAAAAGCTCACTGAACTGAACAAAATCATGTGAATTATGGCACTTATACATGTCACTGTTGCTGAGGTGAAGAGTGGTTATGCAAGAATTTCCGTGTCCGTATCCACGTCATCATCTTTGACCCCCTCAACGCGTCACCTGTGTGGATGACTCCACATCTTAGCAGCCTGGATGATGCAGTCAGTCGCTGCTGAGGCGACCCGCTGACGTTCTTTTCCAGCACAGAGCTGCGTTGGGAAGAGAAGTGCAGTGCAATCAAAACTATTCATGTGAAAATCACGAGATCGTTCCGTTCAACTTCTCTGCACAGGTTGTCCCATTTGTCATTTGATTGCTGGTAAAATGGCAGCGGGGGGGTGGAGGGGTGGGCGAGCGTAGCTTTGCTGGAAGCGATATGAGCAGCTTAATTGAAGCTGTCAGCAGGTCAGCGTAAGAGAGGCGTAGCAACCAGGTCATTATGTAGCCTACTTAGAGATCCAGAGCGCCATGATTTAATAGGCAGAGCAGCTTTGAAATGAGATTTTAAAAATTGAAATATTCTCTGTAATTTGCATGCTGGATCAGTTATCCTTCTGGGTAGTACAATTTTGTGGTTAGATTCACAAATCACAACTTTAAAGCTGAGGTAGGAATCTTTGGAGAAACCAGCAAGCTAGATTTTTAAAGTATCCAAATGAAAAACATCCCAGCCCTCCCATCAGGCCTCCCTCCAAAGCCATTCCCCCAAAACACATGACACTGACAGCACTGCCTCACTACTGCTGGAGGACGAGTCCACAGGAGAGTGTTGGGTCGAGGAGCACAGCGCATCATCGTCATCGCTAACCGTATCCAACGACGTCGGGTGCTCATACACATGTAATGCCTAGTTCACACTACATGACTTTCGCCCTGATTTACCACTCCCCGACAAAAGCCCTACAGCAGAGGCAAATTGGCGTTGGCTCGCCGCTCACACACCGGCACTCAAATGTCATGTGTGAAGTGCTGAAAAACACGAGCCGAGAAGTTTGCCGATGCCTCACAGACACATTCAAGATATCTAGCATGCTGTCGGGGACTCCGGCCACGAGTTACAGCCAATGAGTGCGAGACACGGGTTTGAGGGGAAACCCGGGGGAGGAGGGGTCGCCTGTAACAATAGGAACTTAATGTATGTGTTGCATTTGCAACACGGAGCAAAGATGTTGTTGCACCTAGAGGGATAAATAGTAAAAAAAGAGTGTGGAAACTGGTGGAAACAGGCTATTTTGTAAACACGTGCCTACAACAACATATGCAATATGTCTCGCATATGGTATCATATCATTTATCGTGTATTCTTCGGGTGGGGATTCCTCCCATTGATAGATCTTGTAGTGTGTGACCCTCTGTCGCCGGTCAGTCATGTAGTGTGAAAACTACAATGACTTAAAGACTCCCAATTACAAGACAGCAAGTTGTGAAGTGTGAATAGTACTGCACAATGACGACTTTGAAAGTTGTGTAGTGTAAACTTAGCTTAAGAAAACACCTAACATTATTATAATGAACGTAAACAACAAACATGGCTGTTGTTTGTACCATAGACAAGAAAATAAAATATGGACAGTTGTGATGAATGGAGAAATTAGGTATGGAGACCAAAACCAGGCTTGTGCCAGGCTGTAAACATGTTTATATCGGCTGTAAAGTTGTTTGGCATTTTAACATGGGGGTCTATTGGGATTGACTAAATTTTGGAGCCAGCCTCAAGTGGCCATTTGGGAAACTGCAGTTTTTGGCACTTCCTCGTTGGCTTCATTTCTCAGCGCCAGAGGTTGCCGCTTGGTTGGTACTCACAGCTGTCAATGTCAATGAGTGCACGGGCACGAGTGTGCGCAGGTAGGCTGTCAAATCATTTAATGCAGGCCGAAATAAATTATTTGATGGGTTTATTACAGGCCACAGATACCAGATATTTTTTGTTCTTTTTTTTGATCAGAACATTTGAGTTATTGATTGTTGTTGGGATGTAAAGAGAATTTCAACAAATACAACAAAAAACGCTTCTAAAATTAAATGCTAGCTTTAAGTCATACTTTAGCTCATCCTAACACACGGTTACTTGGCATCGATCACAGCATTGTTGCTGGATACATTTGATTTTGCCCAAAGCATGCTCCTGAGACATGTCCATGCCTGAAATGGATATGAAACATCCTAACTTGTAATATGATCAATGAATAAATTACTTTTAAAATTAACCTAGTTTTTCATACTTAACATTTAATATATTAAAGCATGAAATCTTACAGCGGATATGAACTTATTTTTAAAATGAGAAGGGGGGGGGGGAACTGAAAATGTCCCTAGCTTGGAGCTACAGCTGCAACTGGCAAGCATAGGTTACTCTGTCTCTCTCATTCCCACACACTCACGGACATGTTCACACTGAGGGGCCATTGATGGTTAATTCCCCGTTGAAATGTGGGTATAGGTGAGAGAGGGGATGTGTGTGTGTGCGCCGGTCAGGCCGGTCAGTGCAGCTTACGTCACTGTGGTCAGCTGCTGCTCTCTCGCTTTGCTGCCGATGTTCAAATTCTCCCTTCGGCTGGCCTGAAAAGCCGAAATGAGATTAGCACACACACACAAGCACACAAACAAACAAGTATGAGCAGTAAGTGAGCTAAAAATGAAGCTCTGAGAGGGAAAATAGGAAACCTGGAAATATCTCAATTTTGACGCTGTGTGAAATTTTTGATTCACAGATATAAGACTTGCAAATGATGTGCAGTGGGTACCTCGTGCAATATTCCCAGCACAACATGACAGACTAAACCTGGGCGGCTTGGTATGTGTATATACGTCTGACCGAGAGCATAAATCCTGATCAAACTCCCGACTACCAAGCACACATTTGTTTCCTCAGACACTGAGGCAGTAAATCAGGGCTCTATGGGTGCAGTGATGGAGCGGTGAATGAAGGCATTGATGAAAAATATTATTTCATGCACAACCTTAGTTATGTAATGGAAAAGTCTTCTATATAATCTATTTTTTCATCATACTGTACGTTTTTTTTTCTCATCTACATATGGGTACAGAGAGTATTTATCATAAATCCTAGCTGAGATAAGCACATGTGGGGATTTATGTGCAGCCTGGCATGGATGTTTTAGCCTCATCTTTGCATCAACGCTTTTGCCAGACATGCATGTCAGTTGCTCTCAAAAAGGGGACGTCCCCTAACATGTCTGACTTGCAACATATGTTCTGTTGTACTGGGTCCGTTTTGGAGAAGAAGCTGGATCAAGTAGTGTCCTCTTTGTGTGTTTAATTTGCTTTCAATATCCACTATATATAGGGCTTTGTCGACAACCTCTCAGGCCTTGAGGCTGTTCCAAATTACAACACTTGATATACAGTATATACAGTATAGATATATATATAATTAATTATAAAATCACAGATTAGTCGAGTATAAGCTAGCAGCAATGCTATAATAAATTATCTTTAGGATTTTCATCTTAATAGTTAAAATGTGCTAGAATACCAGTACTAACCCATAGAGAGCGCCTATCTTAATAATTTGTTAAAAACAATGTGTAATATGTAATTTGTCACCACTGATATAACATTTTAGCACCGGGAAATTGCATTCAATCATTTATTTCAATCTTTTTTTACAAATATCTATACTGGTTCCTTCTTCCCTCATTTGATATTAATAGTTGCTATCTTCTTCAACAACTACCCAAGGTCTGTGCCAAGTGAAATGCTGTAAAAGATTAATATATCTGGAAGGATAACACCATTTTGTAGGAAAATGATATTATGTTTTCTTCCCACAACCCAAGTTTACGTACTCCAGAGAGCTCCTAAACACACTTTCCTGTCCATTAATTTTAGTACTCCTCATTAATTTGTTCTCACGGTGAAATCTACAACATAGTTGAAGCTAAAGGGAAATCAAGGAGCTCACAGTGATTATTATTATATAAAGACCTTGGTAAGATTGTCTGTTAAAACCTCATGAAAGTAGTCTTTCTCATGGTTTACTACAATCCCTGAAGTGACTCTAGTTATAGGTAATATATAGTGCAAAAGCAAAGCATTGGTTACATAGTGTCATTCTAATGTACTGATCCATATTTGTCCCTTGTCTTCATTTGCCTTAAATCATAGATTTTGACGACTGAAGGTCAGACGTGTTGAAAATTGCAATGTCCAGAAACCTAAATGACAAAATCAGTCTTATGTCAGTGCAATCTAAGACGACCAATATGAGTATTTTCTTTATCTGTCACCACCATCAGAAGGACACGCCAAACTACTTGGCCAACTTGAGACTAAATTTCATTAGTTTGGCCATCATTTTTGCCAGTTATGATAACATGTACTCAATAAAATAATTGCTGAGGTCTGGGAACACGGAGACATCGCCGCACAAAGGTCAGGTCAAGAAATGAGCTGTCAGATAATCAGATGATAAACAAACTAAAAGTCACAGTAAACCAGGAAGCTGCTCTGATAACTGCAACAACGGACACTTCATGTAATAATTTCACTCTTCTCCAAATAATTTGGATAACCTTGGAGTTTGTATCGAAAATGTCTGATTTTCTGACCTGTGTTTGTGCATTTCTTTTTGCAATGTTGGCACATTTATGTCATTTTTTCATTATTACAGATAGAAATGATGACCAGAATTTCCCTTTATGATTAGGAAAGCCTTGCTGTCTTAATTAAATGAGCCCATGCTGACTGGTAATAAGACACCATGTTGTTCTGGGTCAAAGTCACATATTTTGTACAACTCTACCTAAGAGAAAACAGACTTTTATAACATTCTGCTAGTTCATGAATACAGGGAGCAGCCAGTATCCTGATTTGATTGTTATTCACCAAAAGACCCTTAAGTGTAGAGGGACGTCAATATCCCAATTTGATTATGACTCGAAAAACAGTCACAGAGGTACAGTTATGGACCAAGTAACCATGCTGTTGCTGAAGAACTGTGGGTTGATGTAGATATTATTCAGGCTAGAAAACATTTTTTACTCTAATTGCACCACCGGCAGCTTGTACTGTAGCCCTGTCAACTAAAAATGACTTTCCCATACAACAAAACTGCATTGTGAATTACGTTTCGAGGGAAACATATTTTGTCGCAGATTACGTTTGTTTTTGACATATCACAAATACGTTTGTAATGATAGTCTGCGCAGATAGCAGTTTGGAGAGGTGGATGGGTCAAACAAACAGGATTTTCACCCAGGAGACCGCTGTTCATGTTCCAAGTACAACTAAAAGTAAATGTTAAATTAGTTTAATGTTCATTCGGAGCTTAATAACAAATGTAGTCATTCATTATTAACGAAACCTAACCAAGTAGTTTTGTTGCCCAAACCTAACCTCATAGTTTTGTTGTTGTTTTTTTTTGTTTAAATTTACATCAACCACATCTTTAAAACTGTTTAAAACTGCGACCGTAATCTGGGAGAAAATATGTTTCCTCTAAATGTAATTAAGAATACAGTTTAGTTGTATGGGAATGTAATTTTGTAAGAGACGCGGTTGTGTACTGTTGGCATCAGAGAAGATCCATGGATTCATGTTATTTGCAGTAAATAGAAGCAATTTCCACTCTTCAGTTATCCAATTTTGATGAACATAAATCTGCTGTCACATTATCTTGTTTTTAGCTCCCACTTACCCCCAAAAGCAGCGTGCTCTGTGAAACCGTGCTTTGGATGATTTTGTGATGATACATAATATTTCTGGATCCAATCCGCCACTAAAGCACCCCCCCAAGAGGAAACTGGTACCCTTGTGTGTTACAGTAGGTGCTGATTTGCCATGAGCGAATATATATGCCACCTCAAATAAACCAAAGGGAGCAGATGATGTTAAAGCTCGAGAGGAAATAACATGTTGCTTTGGTCCTGGGAGAACTGTTGGCCAATGTTGGAATTGGTTCGATAGTTTAGATTAGACAATGAGTGAAACAGAAAATGCTTGTATGTGCTTTTATACTGAATGACAATCATTTACACCAGTGGTTTCCAGCCCCCCCTACTTGTATCTTAAGAAAAACTGAGCCCCCATGACATCATCACCCTAAAATAATTACAAATCCTCGAACAAAATCCTCAATTTGAATAAAGTGATTCAGTGTATTAAATGAGTCAGTCTCTTTTAAATTAAATCAACTTTATTAATGAATATAACTCATCAGTTTTGTCAACATGTAGAAGCCATGCAAATTCAGATACATAATAGATTTTCAAAATAGATTTTTTTGTTATTGTGGTTAAATAAATGTTATTTATGGTGCTGTTAGATTGCTGCTAGAGTGCCCTGTTAATACAGGTGCTGTCCTCCCTTTGTGTGCGTCAAGCGGGATAGCAAATTGTTTTTTGACCACAGTAAAAATGTTTCTGAAAGGCTAAATGCCAATAAATATGGATTGAACACCCAATTTGACTGTTATCAGGCCATTAAATAGGCGTTATCAGTGGCTATAAGCACCATAGATGTGGGTCATTAGGGGCCTACTATGCCTACTGCGTTGTGAAAGTTAAACTTAAAAGCAACCCCTAACATGTTGTAAAACTGAATGAAACGTCACCTTTGAACACAAACAAAACAGCTTCTTTAGGTTTAGGCAATAAAACTACAACTTCTTTCGGTTTAAGCAAAAAAAGCGCCTGACTTCCGCTTCTGCTCCTGTCGTAATAACTTTGGTCGCTAGAGGTCGCTGTCGTGTTCCATTATACCTTCTTTTGGGGATTTACCATGTAAATAGATGATACAACCTACTAGTGGGTGTAGTAGGCCCCTATTGACCCACATCTAAGAGGCTCATAGCGACTGATAACGCCTATTTAATAGTGTGACAAGAGTCTAATTGGCTGGATTGAAGCAGAATATTTCATTAGATTTTGCTACTAAATAGCAAAAAATCCAGTAAGTGTGTTTTTATGATTTTAGTTATACATGAGCAAATCTAATTTTGACAACCTCAAAGTAGACAAATCCTGGCACACCCCCTGTGATCTTTGGAGCCCCCCTAAGGGGGGCCCGGACCCCAGGTTGGGAACCACTGATTTGGACTACAGCCTCATGTACATATTAGTTTTGGTGGATTATGTCATATTCTAACAGGGACTCACATGCACTAACATGCATGCGCAGCCGGACCGGCTACGTAAACAAGTACAGAGAAGCTCGAATTACAATACACACAGAGGGAAAGCGATTTCAGTCTCTTCTCACGTAGACATTACTCCTCTATATCTTTACATATCAAATAGTTGTTTGCTGCTATATTAATGCTCTGTATTTCGAATTTAGCATGTTAAGTTAAGTTACGTTATGTATGTTGCGTAAGTTAACTTTCACACGGGACACGAACAACGGCCTCCTGGGTGAAAGTCCTGTGTTTGTTTGACCCATACATCCATCCATCCACCCCAACCTCCCTATGCGGACTTTGTCGCTTCTTTATACTACATTTTTCTCCCGTCATAATCACTACGGCCTTTAGAGGTCGATGCCTAACTCATCTTCTTGTAATTTTATCGGTGAATAGATAACGAGCTTTTGAACCTACTAGTAGGTGTAGCAGGCCCCTTCTAACCCATTACCATGACGCTGATAACCGCTGATAACGTCCATTCAATTGGCTGATAATATTCGAAGCGGGTGACCTGGAAGGCAAACAAAAGCAATATTTTCTCTTCCCTCTTTACATTATTTAGTACCCAGAAATACATCTCTCCTTCCTCTCCATGTCCTGGATATCTTGTTAGAGTAGAGCTGTGACTCAACTCTAGCAAAACACAGGTGTCGAGCCCTTGAAATGCAAGGATTGTGTATGCCCGCTGGCAGTATGTGGAGGAGCTGCACGCACAACTTTAGCAAGTGTGTAGTAACACTATATGTGCATGTACTGTAGTGTAACATACATTTGGGTTCATGCACGTTCACACACACTTATACACACACACAAATATTGCTTGAGGCAGTCTGTGTGAGACTCTTTCAGAGCCAAACCTTGATTGCCTCATTCACTGGGAATTTCGGCACCAGTTGATGATTTCTTATGGCATATGTGCAGGATATGTTTAATAGATTTCGTCCATATATACCTTGACATACTGTATGTTTTAAAACTGCTGTCCAACATCTCTCAACAACTGCATAATTATACCATTAAACAAAGCCAGCTTTATCACATTCTAAGTTAAATATGTATTGTCTGTGTCAGAGGGGAACAATAGTATTGTTCCTCCGTTTAAAGAGAATTGCCCTGCACTTTTAAATTATTGAGTTGTGCAGTCACTCGTACCTTACACATTATGAGGATTCTACACAAGAAATCTCAAGCACTTTTTAGGACATGAAATGCCAAGAATAATCTGCTCTGCAATTACTGTTCATAGACTGACATGTCACAGGGCAGCGGATGAATTAAGGTTGAATGTCAGTGATATCCTACTTTAATACCTCAGCCACAGCTGCCGTCACCCTGAGTTCCTCATTCTCCGATCAATTTGTCGTGGTTGCTTTATTGGCAAACACAGAGACGGATTTGGCAAGGAAAGCCTGTTACATACCACGTGTCAAACCTCCCGTTTTTTTTTCTTTTGCTGTTTTCAGGTCATTCATGACAGCAACAGCTGTAGAGGGTGATATATTTAGAAACTTGATACAAGCGGAAAGGAAGCTTCTCTGCTGGCATCGGTTGCACGGAATAGTGAAAACAGAAAAAGGGAAAAAATTAAATGTAACCGCTAGTCAGATGTTGGTAGAAGAAACATCCAGGATCAGCCTTTTGATTAAGCTCTGTGGGCTTTTAATGTTATTGGATCTGCCATTAATTATTTAATAATATCCTGATCTGTAAACCACAGATTCATGACTAATCCTGCTAAATATAATCAGATAGGGGCGGCTGTAGCTCAGGAGGTAGGAGGAGCGGCCGTCCACTAATCCGAAGATTGGTGGTCCCTGGCCTCTGCAGTCTACATGTCGAAGTGTCCTCGGGCAAGATACTGAACCCCAAATTGCTCCTGTGAGTGTGCGTGTGAATGTTTATCGCTCCTGATGAGCAGTTGGCACCTTATGTGGAAGCTTGTATGAATTTGTGGGTGGATGGGTGAATGCTGGCTTGTGTTGTAAAGCGCTTTGAGTAGTCGCTAAGACTAGAAAAGCACTCTATAATTGCAGTCCTTTTACCATAGGCTCAGGAGGACTAAGATTTATTTTTTGCTTTTTCGTGGTACTATTCTTAAATGCAATTTTGAGGTTCCATTTTCAGCTACTTTATAATTCTACTCCACCACATATTGCTATAATCACTAGTCACTTTGCACATAGGGATTTTACATTTAAAACATATGACCATTTTATATAATGATCACATAATATCATCGTATAATATCTTACGAAAAAGTCATTCCTCCTTTTTTCGTTAGTTTTCCTACGAATGTTGAGCAACACGTGTCAATTTCCGCTCGTTACATGCATACAGTCCTTTCAAAATAAACTCCCGCCTTCTCAGGAAACAACTTCCTTAGGTTTAGGCAATAAAACTACTTAGTTAGGCTCAAGAAAAGATTATGGATTGGCTTAAGTTACATGACAAATAAATCAACGTTGACATTTGGTTTCACAGGGGACATGATTGCCGGTCTCCATGGCAAAAGTCTGGTATTTTTTGACCCACCCATCCACCTCCACCCTACATGGCATTCACCGCTCTTTATACTTCCTGGTTCACGATTGCGTGGATTGAATTAATTGATTTTGTGGGATATACACTAATTGCAGTGCATTACTTTTCATAGGTATAACTACGAACATTGTATGAGACCGGTCTGTATAAAATGATGTAATGTTGGTGCTGACATCACGCATCAACATTTTGCACCATAATTAACATACAAATCAATAATAGTTTCCTGCAGCTTGACTGGGCTTCCTCAGTTTTAATGGAAAAAGTAGTAAGTGGAGCTTCAGTTGAGATGTTTGTACTAACTACTGTTTCCAAGGTCAAGAAATGAAATGTCAATATGGATGAACTCAACTATATGGAGGATGGTTCCATATCCTGGGGGCTCAATCACCCTTTGCCTTCAACTGTGGGACAGATAAGAGATTCTGATCAATAGACCGACAGGATCAGGATAATGGCTGACAGATTTCAGAAATATAAGAAGACGAAAAACTGTGATTTAGATTTGCCAACAAACTGTAAGGATTTGTCAGTTCTATAATTGTCACAGAATCAGTGCCAGTTATGCCATTATGTGCAGGCTCATTTGTTGGATCCAGTTGAATTCCTGGCTACAGTATTCTGAACAATCTGGATTGGAGCAGAAAAGCATGACTAATACCATAATACAGTGAGGTGCAGTAATCTAGAAATGGTGTGATTAATGCATGAATGACTCCTATTACTGTAGATGTGAAAATGGAATGAAGGGATCTGATCCTTGGTGTGATTTTGACTCAGAAAAAGCTGAGTTGTATGGCTCTTCTTAATTTGTTTATCACATTTCAAGACAAAAGATACATTTTAACAGAAAACATACATTTTAAACAATCCTGGTACCTTAAATTGAGGTTCAGTGTTTGGCCAAAGTGCAATTACAGATGGATGGACAACGTCTTTCGTTGCCCATTCCCTTCACAGCTGCTTTCCTTTATAGAGACTGTTTCCACATTTCCTCCTTGCTTCTAACTTATACAGAGAGATGATTCAAACGCCCCGAATAATCAGCAGAGGAAAGTACTTTCCAGGGAGAAAATGTCATTAATCCAATGGTTAAGAACCAAGAAGGCATTACTGTCTTGGGATGAAGCTATGGAGCACTGGGCCCCTGGCTGCACATAGCTGAACAGAACAGCTTGCTTCATGACATTTTGCTGTACAATAATTGAAATTCCATATCTATAATTACATAGAATACTGTACTTCACACTTTTTTTTACCAGAAGAACCACCGTACAGAGGTGTCAAATCAGTAAAGCACTCATAAGAGTCATTTTGGAATAATCTGACTAACAACGTACGTATAGATATAAGGAGGTATTGTATTTTCAAATAAAAATGTTGTTTTTTAAATGTTCCAGCAACATCTGTTCACAACTACATGGTTGGGCTTAAAACTACTACGTTTGTACAGTGAAAATGATACTGAACGTTGTGAACACGGGACACGAACAAACAGCTGATTGTAACATGATGCATGGGATATGAACACCAGTCTCCTGGATGAAAGCCCTGTGTTTGCTGGACACATCCACCTCATCTCCCGCCCGCCCGGTGTGTCTTTTGCTCTGACAGAGTGCAAAAATTTCGCCATTCAACGTATCCCTGGTTTGCAGAAATGTCCAATGTCAAAAAAAATGCCCTGGCGACTGGACTGGGTCATCTTGCAAGCTGGAAGACTGTGTTTGATCTTATGTGAGATATATCTGGCTTTCCTGTCCCTTCCAATGTATTAAAAATACATAGGAATTGATTTTGTGGGTTATATACAAATTACAGTGCATTGCTTTTTGTAGGTATAGCTATGGACAGTGTACAGTATGAGAACAGCCTGAATGTATTGATTAATGGAGCTTCAAGCTATTTTTACCACAAGTAAAGCAACATATCCCAATTTCCTCTCCAGTCTTTTCAAAATAAAACTACTTAGTTAGGTTTAGGAATAGACTGACTTGGTAAAGCTTAGGCAACAAATCAAGGTTTAGGAAAAGATCACGGTTTGGGTTAAAATAATTCCGGAAGTGCCGTAACTTAAGTACGGAAGTTACGTGAAAAAAATAAATCAACTTGGACTTGTGGTTTCACACAGGACACGAACACCAGTCTCCTGGGCAAAAGTCCTGTGTTTTTTGCACCACCTATCCTCCCTACATGGCATTTAGAATCTCGCTCGATATACTTCCCGCTTCACAATTACGTGGATTACATACCAATTGATTTCGTGCTGACCATCACAAAAAAAATATGAAATTCGTGTCTATGTACACGAATCAATACATTAAATTTTGTGACTATTTCATGAACAGCTGTGCGATTGAGCTGTAAAATAAGACAATGTTGACTTGGTTTCACACAAACAGCGGCCTCCTGGGTGAAAGTCCTGTGTTTGTTTGACACATCCATCCTCCATACACAGACTTTTTTACTCTGACTTCCTTAGAGGCAGCCCTGCAGGTCATGGCTCACAATTATGTGGGTTATATATGAATTATAGTGCATTACTTTTCATAGGTATAAGTACAAACAGTGAATGAGAACAGCCTGAGTAAACTATTGCATTGGTGAGTCAGAGCCAACTTCATATTCTGACTTCCCATAAAACTAAGCTTTCAAAGCTGACAGGGCCAGAAGTGTTTTCTTTGGACTTTTTAAATGGTAGTTTCCTCTTTGACAGCGCAGCCATATGCAGCATGTACTCTAAGATACTTTTGTCAGTGCACGCAGTACCTGTGCAAGCTACAATATTATATTATATTATAATATTATTATTATTTATATAGCTATATTATTGTGATTAGAATTAGAGCCAAGGCGAAAGATAAAGGATTCAATCAATAAACACAGTATACAGAACACTGATTATACTATAATCGTCATTGTTTTATGCCCTGAGCAGTTAGACGAGCTGGTAGTTATAATTTCAGTATGCACCACTTTTTTTTTAGGAACATCATGCATCAAGTAGCACAATTGAATACATGCTCCAGAGGCCTAATTCAGATTAATATTCAGTGTGAACAGAACCATGCACTTATCATTTCAGACTCTGATTGCACTCGGTTAGCATTATAGTAAAATGTAGAAAATGACAACAAAAAATCACCACTTTATTTATGTATTTATTTTTGACAGTACACTTGAAGTCTCCTGGAGTGAAAGAGGGTTGTTGTAGAAATCTGACAAAAGAGTGGCAGCCTGGTACGTCTGCCAAATTGCGGCAAAGCCTAAAAAAAGCAATAAAAAACACTTCTTCGCTGCTGGAGTTTTTCAGATGGTTGTCTGTGGTAGATCGCAGTGGGGTCAGGAGAGGAAATGAATGATGCATCACATGACCTTCATGATTCAGTGACCCCGGAAACATTTGTTTCTCAGCTTGAAAAGGACCACTTACAGCAATCACCAGGGTATGGGAGACATCTGTGGTTTTCATCATGTAGATGGCACTAAGAAACATGTTGTGGGTATCTGTGTGTGTGTGTGTGTGTGTGTGTGTGCATGTGTGTGGGTGGAGGGGGAGAGCTTCTAGTGGTAGTAGTTGCCAAAGCTCTGCATGCGAACCTCTCTCCCTCCAGCCACCTTCTGCTCTCTAATTGCACCGTGTCCACAATCTCACTGCATTTGCGGTTGGATGAATTTACCTTTTGTATCACATTTCTTGACTAAAAATCATTATCTAATCAGGAAATTTTCCTTCAAATGGTGCTTTAACTTTCAGCAGAGAGATGAACGTTGCCTGATTGCCACTTTAGTTTGCACCGTGTTTGCCTCTAGAGATCAGTGTTTGTGTGTGTGTATGTATATATGTGTGTGTATCTTTTTTCTGCTGATCTCCCCCCGGCACAACCTGCCACATTGACTTAACGGATCAATCCAAACCTCGCAGGTGCACCAGATGGGTATCACTTCGACTTTAAAATTCTAGGCTGTCTCTGTCAGAGTTGTTTTGTATGTGACAAGCTAAAAAACAAAGCAATAAATAAATAGATAAAATATAAATAAGAAAACCTTGACGCAGTACCACCAATCTAGAAATAATGAAAGAGTGATTCACAGTCGCCCAGAAAAAAAGGACTCAATGTTATCTGTCTTCCATTTCAGGAAACATTTTATTTTACTTTTGCCTGACCAAATTAGATAGTGTTATACTGCAACTTCAATGCCTATGTTGAACTTATTTGCTGCTGTCCATACACATACTGCTTTATTGAATTAACTATAAAGCACACAGTACATGGAAAATACAATACAAAATGTTACTATTCACTCAAGCCATGATGGACCTGGACCTCCGTCCTACAGGAGATTTAGCCCATCAATTTAATTCAGTCCAAATGGGCTTATTGGCTTGGGAAACATACGTTTACATTACCAAGCAACTATGACCTAAAAACAAAAATCTGGTCCTCTCTCTAGGTTCCATGGTGGAGATGAGGTTGTGTTGCTTGGGCTTTATCTATTTGGCATGGAGAGGAGGTCGTGTTGCTCTGGCTCTATCTGTTTAGGCGTGGAGAGGAGGTCGTGTTGTTCTGGCTCTATCTATTCGGCGTGGAGAGGAGGTCGTGCTGCTCTGGCTCTATCTCTTTGGCGATGCCGGGAAGCTGTTTGTCATCCTCCTGGATCCACCTTCTCACATATGTTCACATTACATGTATTAATTTTTGTCATATGGATTGTCTATGTTGTATTTTCATTAAGTTGTTATTCTGTACACACAACATCTATTGCATGTCTGTCCATCCTGGAAGGGGGCTCCCTCCTCTGTTGCTCTTCCTAAGGTTTCTTCCATTTTTTCTTTCATCCCTGTTAAAAGGGTTTTTTTGAGGGGGAGTTTTTCCTTATCCGATGTGAGGGTCGTACTGTAAAGGACAGAGGGTGTTGTATCCTGTACAGATTGTAAAGCCCCCTGAGGCAAATTTGTGATTTTGGGCTAATAAAATTGACTTGACTTGAAATTGACTCAAAAGCATCAGACAGTGATTTTTCAAAAAGGACATGTTTTCTCATAAATATTCCAAGCGATGAACCATTGAATGTAACAGGGTATGCACTCTGTTAGTAAGTTCCACAGTAATTGTATTTGCTCAGCGACTACCCTTCTACATCTAGTCTAATAAGTTGTATCAACGTAAAATGTAAATGAGCATTTGTTGTCCTTTATTTTTTAAATTAAACTTGAAGTACAATATTCAAAATCACTTGACAACACAGGATTTATTGAGTCAGAGATTACTGATTGGTAAAGTGAATCCAGCCCTGTCTCACCAAATGGCATATGAATGACACGGCACATTGTAAGTCATTTTGCATGCAATAACAACACCGTTCTTGCTTTTGCCGTGGTATTTCACGCCATGTAGTCTGTACTGACTGCAATGTAAGCACATTCACATGAATATGCTACGCCTAGAGCTAGTGACGTAGAATAAAAACTGAGAAAGAGTGCGTATGGTGGGAGGGGAGGTGGATGGGTCCAACAAACACAGGACTTTCAACCAGGAGACCAGTGTTGTTGAGTTATTTTGAAGTTCCGTTAGTGATGTTTGTGACTTTTTTTCCGTATTTATGTTACGTTGTTTACTTACGTATTTTACTTAGTTTACATTCTTATTTTAAGCCCAACTATGATGTTTTTCCTTAACCTAACAAAGTGGTTTGTTGCCTAAACCTAACTAAGGCCGTTACCGTAATTTTTTTGCCTAAACATAATTTCACCATATCACGGGGAAAATGTAGCGTTAAATGACACTCAAAAAACTGTTTCACAACGTTGACCCTGTGGCCTGAAATAACACGTGAAAAGCCAAAAATGCATTATCGTGTCCTTCAAATGTTTTAATATGTACACGCCTTCCCATGAGATCAGGTTGAGTGAATCAACTCGTATACTGTACTGCTACATGACTTTTTTTTATTTTTATTTATGAAGAGAATGCAGTGACAATACAGTAGTAAACATGAATATTTGTTTCCATTACTAAGGACAATTACCTAACAATCAGTAGTTGATCTGCACTAAATATATCTGTGGTACATGATGAAACAGATCAGCTTCCTAACAGCCTGTATAGATTTGTGTATTCTAACATTCTCAACCTTCAAACCTGTAAATTACAATACTACAAGCGATGCTACCATTATGCTTGATACCAAATAGCATAACGCAGAGGTTGGGATGGTTGATTAAATTGGGTCAACAAAACCTCAGACTTTGTCTCTTCCCGTTTCCAACTGACAGTCAGTGATGGTTTCTTGTAAGCATGACGAGCACAACTTAACCTTAACCACGAGTTCATTATCTTAAAGGTATAATATGCAACTGTTGTCGGAGAGAGCCGCGATAGTGAGAACAAAGCAGCAAATCAGAGAAATAAAACTTTATTTTCTGATGTTTTCCCAGTGGTTACGTTCTAAAAGACACAACGAACTCCGCAACCCTACGGGAAGGTATCGAGTTGCCGGATTTTTAATGAATGCAGCCGACAGACACTGCACACAACAGAGGAGAGACAGAGGAACAGGGGAACTCACAGCGATGTAACAAACCTGTCCTCATCCGTCAAATATGCCCGCGAAGCATCTAAAGGGGGACTTGTGCCCATCCTTGTATAATGCTTGTGCCTTGGTATCAGACTTCAAGGGGTGTGACAAAGGTATTTGACCACCTGAACGGGCTGCAACCCCATGTGGAGCCCAAAGGCTTTGTTTACAGACATCCAGAGGCGTCCCGAGTAGGGCAAAATAAATAGAAAACATAAAATACAGGCAGTGGGCTGCAGGGTCTCTGCAGAAACAGACATCACCACACACTTCTAGTGGGGCATAAGTGATGATTGAGAGGGATTATTTTTGTATCAGTCTATACATTGTTTTCTTTGGGAAATTGTTGAATATTATACCTTTAACTATGACAATGAATGTCCCAAAACCTTAACTGAGTTGTCAATAAAACCCAAACCACGATCTTTCCCAAAACCTAACCAAACCTTCACCATAGCTGTGTGAAATCAGAAAATGGTTTTCCAGCAGTTATTTATAACAGTTTTGGAACGTACTGACAAATGACATTGTTGTGCTGATAGGAGTGTCAGATCAGAAAATGCTTCTATGTGTCATTCCGAAGGGTAGTCACAAAACTGTCCAGTTTAATTTGAAGGACTTGTTGGAAAAGTATTCACTTGAACTTGAAAATCCTATTTTTCAAAAAACAAAAATTATGATTTAAACTCATAGTTGCTCAGGGACCGCAGGTTCAGTTTTCCAAGGTTTTCTTACAGATGACATTTGGAAGCTGTTTTCATTTTTGACCAAATTCTGAACAAATAAAGCATTACGTTTTCCAGCGATGAGTCCTGCAAACACAGTTTTTTTTCAGAATTGAATGCTTTTCTGTGCTGTCCTCGAACCCTGTACCACATTCATAACTGACAAAGGCATGGGGGGGGGGGGGCTGTTTACTTGGGAGGAAATGTGTTTCTGTTTGGTCTTGAACCCCCAATGTCACACTGAAGAAACAGTGCTACGGCCTCTCAGCCTTCAAAGATGCATTTGGAAACATAATAGGCAGTTTTTAAATACTATTTTGAAATTATTTAAACTGAGTTCTTCCTGTCAGAGAGGTTCATTGGGATCCTGAACATAGAGAGTGAGTGGCGATCTCTTCAGATGATATTCAAGGCACATCTTGCCACTGACACTCAGGGAATTGGATGTCCCAAGAGAGCCAGCGGCTGCATGTGCTTGACTGCGCCCTTTTGACACCACCCATCACTCTTTTGTAGCTCGAGACCTCCTCCGCCCACCATCCTCTCCCTCTCACCAACGTATCTGGCAGAGATTTGAAAGATGAGGTCTGCCCCCGGGGACAGCTCACCCTGCTGGGCAGAAACGCCTCCCTGTGAAAACTGTGCGGAACCACGACTTCTGGTTCAGTCCTCCAAGCCTTTTCTTAGTTTCCTACAGTACAGATTGCCATAAACTTTAATGGATTAGTTTGGAAAGTATAAAATAAAAACTGCTGAAAAAAATGGAACTGTCATTTGGTTCTTGGTTTCTCAATTCTCACTTATATTTTTTACACTTCACTAACACTGTCCCTTTCCTCAAACTGTTCTTTTTTTCAAACTTCATTCCTATTGACATCCTAAATTTTCCCATTTTAATCATAACTGTCCTCTCTCTCTCTTTTTGTCTCACTCTGTCAATTCTTGTGGTAATAATTCATCTTTTTATGCTTTTTAGATAGCGGATTGTAAAGCTCACGCTGTGCCGAACAGCAGTGAAATTGGAGAGGGAAATAAAAATAGCTTAGCATGTCAGCAGGGGTTTATGATGGCCTCTTTTCCTCAGAGAACTCATATTATGTTCTACCCACATCTTATACAATAGACTAATGGAGCAAAGCCTGCAAAGCTAGTTCAGGGTGACAACTTGAGTCACACAAAGTAGAGGTTGCTGCACATTGAAAACAGGACATTTCTCTTTCTGAGTGTTTCGACCTTCTTACCTTCCCTTCATTCAAAATAGACAATAGCACCTATAGTAGCTCTACAGTCACATATACTGTATGGATCTCTGTTAGCCAGATCAGAGACATCATTGTTAGCATGTGAATTGCATTTGTAAAATTGCAATTGACAAAATGCCTATGAGACATTCACATATTTGTATTCGCATTTTGATGGAAACGGCAAAAATTTGATAAAACTTCCATATTTGTGGAAGGTTTTAGAGTTGTTTGAGGTGTTTTTTGCTTTTATGGGAAAAGAGTTGATGCACTAAATGTGCTATGGAAATGCCTTTGTAGCGAACATTTAACTCACATAAGTGATCACCTGTTTATGCTGTCGGCATCTTCCTGGATATTCCCATAAAATGCAAATGCTCGTTTTTTGTCTCCACAGCATGAAACATTTCCAATACCAGCTGACATGAAAGATCAATTAAAACTTTCCCAATTAAAACAAATTCCTTAAGTCTTAATTTTTCTCTTGTAGCTGGTTAGATGGCCAAGCTGACTTGTTTTGTTTCTGGTTCGCAACCTGTTCTTCTTCTACTCTGTTTACTGGCGGATTACCAGCCCATTCTCATTCCCAGGGCGACCAGGAGACTTTGTCACGGCCCCTCTGCATTCAATACCACTCAATTGCACAAGGTGTTTCATTAACTACAATGTAAACTAGGGATGGAACAGTTCAGGTAAAAAACCCGAACCGTTCGGTTCGCTAGTCACGGTTCGGGACGTTTATATATTGTTCGGTTCATTTGAAATAAGTTATGAGGCCAATTGTGTATTTTTTTCATGTAGAGTTAGGCTCCCGTTTATTGTCACACTAGATATCAAGGCCTATGGAAGGAGGCTGGGACACGGGTGGACATGAGTCTTGAGGTATGGGGTATAACACATGCGCAGTGTAACTGAAGCTGCGGTCGTGCGTTGCTATTGGCTCAAATTCGGCGGGTGCAGACCAGATTTTACTGCACATGTGTTGTACCCCAAAGATATGACGCGTTACTGAAGTGTGACCCAGCCTCCTTCTCAGTTGGCACAGATGAAGTGCAGAGTGCGGCTGTCAGTCAGTTTAGGAAATGGCGAGTGGACACGATAAAGTACAGGATCTACCAGCATCGTTTCGCTCTGCTGTATGGGACCATTACGGAGTGTGTTACCTCTGTAAATAACGGAAAAAAAGTGGTGGATAAAACGGCGACTGTGTAAGCATTGTGCCACACGCGTGGTTTATGCTAGCGGCAATGCTTCCAATATGATGAACTATTAATGAAGACATCACTCCGGTGTGGCTGTCGATAGCGCAAGGAGGGGAGAGTCGGGTAGGAAAGAGCAAGTCCTCCCTGCAGCATTTAAACAGCCTCTACATGCAGATTCAGACAGGGCAAAAAACATAACTACAGCATTGGGGAGGTTTATAGTGAAAGATATGCAGCCTTATGCAGTCCTGGAGGACGCTGGATTTCAGCATATGATTAACGTAACGTTACTTGAGCCGTGCTATAATATTCCCTCTCGTCGACACTTAAGCAACACAGTAATTCCCGAACAGACACGACTAGCAATTGTGAAAGAATTGTCCAACACAGCCTACGTAGCTCAGACGGTTGGACATCCAGGGCTACTGAAATTTACTTAACTGTGACTGGCTGCCCACCACATCACTTCAGAATGGGAGATAAAAAGTTATGTTTTGCAGACGCGCCGCCTTTATGAGAGCAACACAGTGAGCATCTCTCTGAAGCACTGACAGATTGGAAACTGGAGAGGGGCAACAGCACAATTCCTGCAATGTGTTTTATATTGATTAATTAATTATTTTTAAATAACACAATGGCACAGAAATCCAACCGTATTCCTTTCCAAATACTGCTCTTTTTGAGTGGAAAAACGAATCTTTCAATTAAGAGCTGATAATCATGGAATTGAGACATGTTAAACTTTTTTTTTTTTTTTTTTTGTATAGTTCTGGTTGAGCTTATGCTTCAATTTATGTTGATGGCCTTAGTCTATAATTACATAATATTTATATGAAAATAACAAAGCTGCATTTTTTGTTTGCACTAATTACTGTAGAAGACCTACTCTTTCAATTAAGATTTGACAATGAAGAAGTGTTTATGTTCCCTATGTAAGCAATACTTTTGTTAAGGTAAACATTTGTTAACTTCTTTTTTCCAAATAAATGAAAAACATGTTGAAACCAGAACATGACCTCCTCGTTGTAACATAAATGTACCGAACCGAACCGAAAACCGTGACCCCAAAACCGTGATATGAACCGAACCGTGAGTTTTGTGAACCGTTCCGCCCCTAATGCAAACCCATCCGTGGCAACAGTAGACGCTACGAGAAAGTGTGCCGGGAGTGTGGTGATGTAGTTTAAATGGCAAAAAGACATACATCAGGTGGGCTGAAGGGGAGGTGGATGAGTCCAACAAACACAAGGCTTTCATCCTCTTCGTGTCCCGTGTTCACAATTTTCACTGTCATTTACACTGTACAAACGTAGTAGCCCAACCATATATTTATTTCCTAATCTAACTATAGTGGTTTTGATGCCGAAAAATAAAGTGACGCTATGGCATGACAAAGCGGCACTATGTGAAGAGTTGGGATTAGAACGTGTTGGGATTACAGCCATGCGTAGCCTATAGCGCCAACTGCTGACCAAACTATGCTGTAGCCAAGTTTATTTGCTCCAAACCAGTTGATGGAAACGTGCCAGATTTACAATTTTTTGTTTCTGACATTTCAAAAGTTTGTTTAAAATGTGCTTGACAATTGAATGGAAACATGACTATTGTGCCGTACTGTAAGTGGTTGTGTTGTATTTAGTTGAATGGACCAATGAACTACAACACAATCACTTTGGGCTGCATGGTGGTGCAGTGATTAGTACCGTCGCCTCACAACAAGAGGGTCGCAGGTTCAAATCTGGCTTGTGTGGAGTTTGCATGTTCTCCCCGTGTTAGCGTGGGTTTTCTCCAGGTTCTCCGGCTTTCTCCCTCAGTCCAAAGACATGCAGGTTAGGGTAATTGTTGACTCTAAATTGGTGTGAATGGTTGTCTGTCTCTATGTGTCAGCCCTGTGATAGTCTGGCGACCTGTCTAGGATGTACACCTCCGTCGCCCAATGTCAGCTGGGATCGGCTCCAGCCCCCCCGCGACCCTGAATAGGCTAAGTGGTTACAGATAATTGATGGATGGATGGACAATAACTTGGATTTAATGATGATTTTTCATTCAAGGGTCTTCCTCCAGGCTGTTTGAGAGACTTGATCTTGAGGGAGCCTGTCTTTTCTAGTCTTTTCTGACTACTATAGGGCCTTAAACTTTGCTTAGATTGTACGCCTATATTTGAACTTTGTATGCAGAAGTTGTTCTCTAGATGTTGTACTTTTAGAGTGAGATTGGATGTTATGGTGCAATGTATGCTTGTATTCTTTGGATGAAAAGTGTGTGCTGTATTATTGTTCATTGCGGTAACAGAAGTTAGCACCTCTCCTACACACCTGGCGATGATTGCTTATTCTCTCTAACTGGAGGAGGATAGCACTCGCGGTGCTGTGATGAAGGCTTGTCTGTCGAAACACAACACAGAAAATAACCTGAGTCTCTAGTATTGAGATTATTGTGTGTCTTTTTTGGAGAGCTGCCATATCACTTCATAAGCTGTTGTCATTTTAGCAGAGCATTATACTCACTCAGAGGAAGCACACCTGCCTTGCATTGGATGTAATCACCTCATCTGTTGTTGCTTTCAACAACAAGCGAGAGGCAGGAAAAAGACAACATGGTCCCAGTCCATTATTTCTGAAGCTTTTTCAGAAGATTGTTCCTACTCTGACCACCAGCTTCAAGAGATTCTCCTTCCAACCTCAATCTTTGACAATCTGTTCTCTACATATATGACACATATGTCAGTCCAGTTCCTCTACAATAAACTGGAAACAATTAAAAAGGAAGGAATCTACCTGCTGTTGCATGCTGTAAGTCTAGCAGAGTAAAGATGACCAAATTCCTCATTGTCTATGCATAAATAAATCGCCATCTATTGGTACCAGTCATTACACAATTCAGTTGGTTTAATTGTCCAAGAGACACTGGACTGATAGTAGTCTTTTTCTGCATGCTAAGTGGTGATTGCCCATGTTTTTAGTTAGAATATCAGACAAACCTTGATGGAAAAGACTTGCCCATTCATTCTTAGATTAGCTCACCTCTGTGTGGTTGACAGAATCTAACAGAGTGGCGCTCCACATCATTCTCTGCTTGTCCACACACATCAATCATGTAATTATGTGTTGAGACAGGATACACAGGGTGGTGACTGGTTACTCATTTCAAGACAGAAACTATGCAGAAAAGACTGGAAGCCATTTACAAAGTGACTAGTGTGTAACAACACAACAGCAAACCATGAGCAGATAAGTTTAATATTGACAGTGTATTGTATTGCATGTCCCATCATACTCACAATGTTTGGGCCAAGGGTACCTGTCCCAATTTAACATATCGCCATACAACGGTTCATATGATATTTTATGAAAAGTTATTTTGTCATTTTTCATGCATTTTCCAACAAATGTCCAGCAACACGAACGATCAGTGCACCTGCGCAAACCCCTGTGGTATTTAGGCAACAAAACTACTTGGTTTTGGTTAGGTTTAGGAAAAGATATTTGTATGGTTTAAAATAAGTATGTTTGAAATACTTAAGTTAAGGCAAAAAAAAACCCCAAACTACTTGGTTGGGTTTAGGAAAAGATTGTGGTTTGGGTTATAGTAACTACGGAAGTGGCGTTGCTTAAGTACGGAAGTGACATGACAAATAAATCAATGTTGACTTCTGGTTTCACACGGGACATGAACAGCTATCTCCTGGGTGAATGTCCGGTGTTTTTTGACCTGTTCATCCACCACGACCCCCTCCCTACGCAGACTTTGTTGCTCTATACTACGTCATCTGTCCTGGTTTACGATTATGTGGATTAAATACAAATTGATTATGTGGGTTATATACAAATTATAGTGCATTACTTTCCGTAGGTATAGTTACAAACAGTGTATGAGAACAGCTAGCCAATTTAACCCCCATTACTTAATGTTTAAGTACATATTTGACAGCGCAGTAAGGAAGGACAGTGATGCTTTTACATTGTTTAGGTTTTGTACTCCAGTACACTGAATTTGAAATCAAACAATAGGCCTTTTTTCACGAAGACATTTTGACTTGTCACATTAAGAAAAGCACAGGTGTACATAATGAAATTAATGATGGCTGAATTCCTTTCCTTTTCAGGTTCTTGGTATTGTGCATGCTGGCTCACTCTAACACTCACTTGAACACTTGAATAGAACAGAGCCATCATTAGTGTTATTAGTAACACCTGTGCTTTTCCTACTGTCTGCTCTGAGAGAGGCCCATAACTTAGACTAAAGTGCTGACTCACTATTAAAGGTGTTGGATGAACGATTCAGGACTTATAGTTTTTTTAATGGTCTTTACAACAAACTGATGTTTCTAGAAGGGATGCACCGATCCAACTTTTCTTTTGTTTTTTTGCTACAATACCGATAGCGATACCTTGGCTCTGGGTATCGTCCGATACCGAGAATCGATCCGATACCAGTGTTTAATTAATAAGCTGTATGCCTCACTGTGTGGAAGTGACTGGAATCATTCTTTTATGCGTAAGGCAACATCAGGCTTGACTTAAACATTGATTTCCAAATGTTGTAAAACAAAATATAACAAATAAATACAGAGATATTAAATTACTGAATTAATATTAATTATTAAAATAATTGTACACCATCAACTTGGTAAAATATCTTCAAAATTAACAGGAATTACAATTCAAGTTTAATGCAGCAACACATTGATCAAAACTTAAACAGGAATTAAAATACCAGTACATAATGTATATGGTATATAAACATAGATCTGAACTTAATAGATTGGCCCCATTGTCACTGATATCCAATTCGGTATCGGTGCATCCCTAGTTTCTAGCAAATGTTGTAATGTTCGTATTTCAAATTTCTTCATGGAACCAATTTTATGAGTGGATATAATAGTATAGGAGATTAGGATTAGAGACAGCTAATACTTTTGTTTATTGTTTTTGACCTTAGTTCACCCTGAGCTGTATTGCTTCAGTCACCACATGACCTGTTTCACTTATAAATTATTCCGCTTCAGTCACAACCCAGTGTTGAGATGTTGGTTTGGTCCCCTAGTTCGGGCCTTATAACACACATGGTGGTTTACATGCAGGAAAAACATAAACACTGCATGATGCATGAGTCTGGACTTCAAAAAACTTTATATTTATTCTCTTTGGTTTAGTCGACAACAAAGAAGAATATCTACTTAATGAATGGGCAGGCGAAAACTAACTGAACTGACTAGAGACAAAAGGCACTGAACAAACTAATAACTCTCTCAGCAAGGCAAAACTAACTGGAGACAAAAGGAGGCTGATCAATTAAAAGCAAACTATGAATGTCGGGGATGGCCCAGGGCAGCCACAGATTCAGCACCCTGGACAGTGGTCATGACACAAACACAATAAATAACACTGTAGAATAAGCCCACAGAGCTGCCCTACTGCAACAGTCTCATACAATGGTTCGTATGATATCTTACGAAAAGTCATTCCTCATTTTTTTGTGCGTTTTCCTACGAATGTCCGGTGTCAATAACCGCTCCAGTCAAAATAAACTTTTGCCTTCACAGGAAACAACTAAGTTAGGATAAAGCAACAAAATCACTAGGTTAAATTTAGAAAAAAGATCTACTTGGTTAGGTTTAGGCAAGAAAATCACTAAATTAGGTTGAGCAAAGATTGAGTTAGGTTTAGGATAAGATCGTGGTTTGGGTTAAAATAACACCGGAATTGACGTAACTTAAGTATGGAGGTTTACGTGACAAATAAATCGGCTTTGACTTCTGGTATCACACAGGACATTTCACAATTACGTGGATTACATACAAATTGATTTTGTGGGATATATATGCATTACAGTGCATTTAATTTTCGTAGGTATAGCTACAAACAGTGTATAAGAACAGTCTGCCTCCTGACATGGACACATCAACTACAGAGCATTATTATCATTATTATTATTATTATTATTATTATTATTATTATTGTTAAACCTTCCTGTCCCTTTTTGCTTTTGTTTTAGGCATAACTGTTACAGTGCCTCTTTGGCCACATTTATCAGTGTCTCATACAGATAAAATCCAGGTGAGATTTAAGACACTTTATTTTTTATATGCAACTGCAGTGAATTGAAATCGGGGTCGGCTCTATTCCAGCAGAGGGTGGTGGTACAGTAAGCACCTGAAGCTGTCTGGTAACTGCAACAATGATCACCATATCATTAACTGATCAGGGATCAGATTAATGCTACAACAGCTCGGTGCATCTTCTGATCTGTATGATCATATGGGTTGACAACTAATTTCAGCTTTCATTACCACAGGGGACACATCCTGAGTCTGTTGCCAACAGTTTCCTTGAAAATCAAGTGCTTTTTTTTTTTTTTTACTAAAGTACACCCCCAACAGTTTATTTCTGCTCAGTAGGCGAAAAATCTTAACAACAAGGTCTGTAGGTTTTCATGAACAACTGTGGTGCAGTTTAAAAACAGACTTGACAACTGAGTTTTTCAAATGCAATCTTCTTAATGCACCGAAATAAAATCCCTGTTAGATTGTGGTTTGGTGTAAATTTTCCCCTAAATTGATAACCTTGACTCTTAGATAAACCTGCTGCCGTCCTGCTACTCCTTCGCACATCCAGTCCAACATCCTCACTAACCAACACAAGCAGCTAATACTCCCTTGGCCTGCTAACGAGCACCCTATCACTCCTTCCTTGTAAACCCCTGAAGCCCCCACCCATTAGCGGTGACCCTGCCGACAGAGCGCCCAGTGTTTTGAAGGACAGGAGGCAGAGGCCAGAGCCTCCCAGACCAAAGCCTGGATTAGTTACTAATCCTTAGAGGTATTTCTCTCTCCCCTGCCACCCCCTGCTCTTCAGGAATCTGCTTGCTGCATGACTTAAATAATAAAGGGAAGGGAGTTGCACAGAGAGATGTGGGAGTCTGCAGAAAGAAGGATGGGAGTCGGAGCCGGTTAATGAAAATATTAGAGAAGCACAGAGGAATGTGTGGTGTAGAACCTGGCTTGTGGCATTCTATTTTAGATGTTAAAAACTCTCACTCCTTTCTAATTTCACTGAACTCATAGGCGAATGATTTCACTGTCCTGACATTTTTATACAACACAGTCTCACGGCAGTTCGTGAAATAGTCACAAAATTTAATCTATTAGATTTGTGTACATAGACACAAGCTTTATTTCTTTTGTGACGCTCAGCACAACTTTCAACAGTGTATTTTTTGTGTTTTCCTACAAATGCCCAGCAACACGTGACACACGTGTCAATTTCCACTCCAGTCTTTTCAAAATAAAACTACTCAGTTAGGCTTAAAGGCAGGATTGACAATGTTATCCAGTATACACTATTTGTTATATTGGTTGAAATGGTCTTTACACCCCGACAGCGATCCATTACTTATGAGCTCTGAAAAAGGACCGGAAAAGAGCTGTCATCTGTAGCTGCTGTAATCCTGTAAAATGTCTACCAATCACTGTCTCGAGGTCCGCTTGGAAAGAACCAATCAGATGCCTCCCTTCCCTGCCTCCCTGCTCGTACTCTACCCTTGGCGTGCACCAGCCTGAACTCAAAGCGCATGTTTGCTGGAGAATGGAAGAGAAAACTCAGCCAAAAGTAGCACTGCTGCGGTTACTTGTCATGAGGAAGCGTTGTTGAGTTGAGGTCCTCTGTCCGCTCTGTGTCTGTGAAGTAGTTACGATGCGGCTGTGCTCGTGCATGTGAGTGGGGGGCGTTGCCTTGGAAGGAGCCCCGAGGGGAGGGGAGGGGATCGGTTTAGACGGAGCTCCTGAGGCGATGCTACATTCAAATTATGCTAGCTTTCCAACATTGTCGACCCTATCTTTAAGAAAAGATCGCGGTTTGGGTTAAAATAACACCACAAGTGGCGTAACTACTGAGTTAGGTTTCGGAAAAGATCATGGTTTGGGTTAAAAGAACACCGGAAGTGGCATAATTTGAGTACGGAAGTTAGGCAACAAATAACACAACTTTGACTTATGGTTTCACACGGGACACGAACACCGGTCTCCTGGGCGAAAGTCCTGTGTATTTGACCAACCCATCCACCCCGACTTCGTCTCTACACAGCGTTTGCCGTTCTTTATACTTCCCGGTACACAATTACATTCAATTCAATTCAATTCAATTTACTTTTTTATAGCGTCAAATCACAACAGAAGTTATCTCAATACACTCTTCATATAGAGCAGGTCTAGACCATACTCTATTATTTACAGAAATACAACAAGAGATCCCTCCCATGAGCATGTGGATTACATACAAATTGCTGTGTGACTAGGCTGTTTTATATTTGCATTAGGATTACATGCCTTCATGCAATTGTATAATAGAAGCTTCTATTTTAAACCGAAAATGTTCTGAACTCAACGCTTGGGTGATGAAGTGGTCCTGACTGACTATGGTGCCAGCTGCAATCAGTGATTCATCCCCCCATGCAGTATTCCCAGTCATCTACACTGCATGCATGTTTATGTTCCATAACCTACTTTACCCTGACTGTGATTAACCTGTGTACTAGTCAGGAATTATAATTTGCTTAAATAATTGCATATCCGTTAGCTGTGCACATATTAATGCTCCTTCTATGTGAACACGGTCAAAGCATGTAAAAAATAATCACAATCCTTTGATCTTTAATTTGGGTTACAGACATATTGTCTGGTGAATATACCCCATTATACGAGCATGTCAGCGCTTTATGTATTCTAAAAGACAAGCTTTTCTTTATCACATTCATTAGCTTCACATGAGCTGTGATTGACAGCCTTTGATGAGGGCACAATAATGACAATTATCATCACATAACCATCGCACTAATTACCGTGTCATAATCACTGCCATCAAGGAATTTAATGTTCAGTCCTCATTTGCAGAGGGTGAAATATTCATGCTCTTCTGGTGGAAGTTGAGCAGCCTGAATTTTAAAATGATTACACTGTAAAAATCTCTGGAGGGACGTACAAAGGAGGAGCAGTTCCAATCAGTAATTCTGTTTTTGCTTTATCTAAGTACAGTGTTTGGTAAAAATGGGGCACAGACCCATAGATTATTTGCAAGTAGACAATGTGATGGCACAGATCTCACCCTCACACACACATGTAGTCAAATTAAATCAAAAGGTATATGTGTGAGAAGGAAATGCAGTTGTCAGAAAGACTAGAGTTGTTTGTTTGTTTGTGGGGCTTCTCCTCTTTTTGCCCGTTCCTCTGTTCCCCCAGTAGAGCAGATTGGATTATACTGAGCAGAGGCAGTAGAATTAGTGTTGGATCGTTGCGTCGCATATGCTCCCCAAGGAGAGATGGTCTTGAAGAAAGGGAGTGTGAGTGAGAGAGAAAGAGAGAGGGAGATGCAGGGGAGTGCAGATGGTTGAGTTACTCAATGTTCAAACATCCCTGGGCAGTAGTGGGGGGCACATTGTTGACTCTTTGCTTGTAATAACTGCAGTCACATTTCTTACAGCTGCATTTCATGCTTTAGTGGGTGGATGATGTACAATAGCCTTGTGGGGGAACTTCACATCTGCAATGATGGTGTAGATCCAGAAGAGGATGATCTGAATGTCATGCTATGGAGAGAACATTTCCTGTACTCAATTTTTAAAGGAAGCATGAACCCAATGTTATGTGTGTGGCTCTCGTGCAATGGGAAAGCTGTTTACTGCAGCTACTACAACTAAACCTAGTTTGTCTGCTTTTATGGCAAATTAATGCCCATATAGTCTTGGAATGAGATGTTCAACAACAGCTCTGTCTCTTAAAAATTACGTTTTCATACCACAAAACTGCATTGTGAATTACGTTTCAGGGGAAACATATTTTATCACAGATTACGTTTGTTTTTGACGTATCACAAATATGTTTCTAATGATTGATTACTTAGTTTACTTACTTATTTTAAGCCCAACCATGACGTTTTCCCTTACCCTAACTAAGTGGTTTTCTTGCCCAAACCTAACTGAGGACTTTTGCGTGACGTACAAATGACAAGTGAAAACGCTAAAATGTGTACTCATGACACGCGGAATGTGTATTGCCGAGGTATTAATACGCCTTCTCGTGAGACAGGGTTTAATCCCTACGAGTCATATTTCACCACTTGAGCAGAAGCCCCCAGCTTCCTTTTGCATAGTATCTTGACACATAATGTCACGTGACTCACCTAAAGCTCACTCAATTTTTGGATTTACACGGGACACAAAGTTTTGAGTAAGCCTGAGTCAAAGTCTTGTGTTTGTTTCTTGCTCTTGATACTCAGACTGTTCTCAAACAATGTTCCTACGACAAGTACACTGTAATTCGTATACATCCCACAAAATCCATTTTCATGTAATCCATATAATTGTGAATCAGGAAGTAGCAAGAGCAGCGTAGGGAGGAGGTTGGGGTGATAGATGGGTCAAACAAACATAGGGCTTTCACCCAGGAAACCGCTGTTCATGTCCTGTTTGAAACTGCTTATTTTGATTTCTGTCCGTGGCTTAAATAACATAACAAACGTAGTCGTTTTTAGCCAAAACATGATTTTTACTAAACCTGACTATGTCATGACAACTGATACCTAGAAGGGTACCAACTGGTACCGAGTCGATGCCAAAATTCTGAAAATGTGACGGTATTTGTATTTCTAATAAAAAACATTTCGCAAATGGTAATACAGGAGTTTGTGTTGAAGTACATTGGAGTCATTGTTTTACACCGTGGTATCAACTTGGTACTGAGAATCGAGGAATTTCACTGGTATTGCAACACCGTGGTATCAACTTGGTACTGAGAATCAAGGAATTTCACTGGTATTGCAACACCGTGGTATCAACTTGGTACTGAGAATCGAGGAATTTCACTGGTATTGCAACACCGTGGTATCAACTTGGTACTGAGAATCGAGGAATTTCACTGGTATTGCAACACGGTCTCATCCCAACTCCTCACATACTGACGCTTTGTCAGACCCCTAGGCGTTACTTTTCGCTCGCAGTAAACACGTGATTGATGTGAATGAAACAAAAAACACTTGTTTAGGTTTAGGCAACAAAAACACATATTAGTTTTAGGAATAAAAACACTATGGTTCGGCTTAAAATTACTACGTTTCTACAGTGAAAATGTGACTTGATGTTGTGAACACGGGACATGAACTAACAGCTGATTGTAACATGAAAGTGAAACGTAACGCATGGGACACAAACAGCGGTGTCCTAGATGAAAGCCTTCTGTTTGTTGGACCAGTTCACCTCCCCTCCCGTCCGCCCTGTGTGTTGCTTTCGCTCTTTAAACTACGTCACCACAGCACTTTTCCTTTGCATTTACTTTTGCCGCAGATGGGTTTACATTGTACTACTGGAAAGCCCGGTGTGTCTCATATATGATGCTTTGTCATGGTCCGGTCTTTCACCCAGGAGACCGCTGTATGTGTCCCGGGTAAAACCAAAAGTCAGTATTCACTTTTTTCAATTTTAATTTAAGTCCGTAGCTTAAATAGCGTAACAAACGTGGTCATTTTAAGCCAAACCATGATGCTTTTTCTAAACCTAACCAAGTAGTTTTGTTGCATTTTTGTTTTGTATCAGTTTCGTAGTCATTTTAAGCCAAGTTATGATGTTTTTTAACTAAACTTAACTAGGGATGTCACGAGAACCAATACTTCAGAACCGAGGTAACTTCGGTATGTCGATGCCAAAATTCTGAAAACGTGACGGTACTCGTTTTTCTAACAAAAATCAGTGTGCAAACAGTAATAAAGGAGTGTATGTTGAAGAACATGGGATTTATTGTTTTACTTTTGTTTTTTACCATGGTATCTAATTTGTATTGAGAATCATGCAATGTCATTGATATTGGTATCAACTGCTAAATTTCTGGTATTGTGACATCCCTAAACCTAACCAAGTAGTTTTGTTGTTGTTTTTTTGTTTTGTTCTGTTTCAATCTACAATGTTAACCACATGTTTAAAACAGTTTGAAACTGAAAGAAAGGAAAATTCGTTTCCCTCAAAATGTAATCGAGAGTGCAGTTAAGTTGTATTGGAACATGATTATGTAGGAGACAGGGTTGTCAACAATCACATATGGGTGAAATATTTGGGTGTCCACACACTTGTGGACATAGCGAAGTTGCCTTTTCCTTCTTGTGCCTGATAACACCGAACTACGAGCACTTTTCTGGCTCACAGCCCTCACCACATCTGATTAATGCCTGCCCACTTAGACCTCTCCTCTTCCTCCACTTGCTCTCTGCTTCCACTGCTGTTATTAATAGTGGGAGCATAAAGGAGACTTGTTGTGGCACAGAGATTAGACGGCTTGCAGTGGCCCACCTGCTGACCCAAGGTGCCCTACCACTGACTATCTAGACAGTGTTTATAGAAAACAGGATAAGGTAGTCTCATGATGACCAAGACGAGACCTCATGTTGATTAGTGATGGTGTGATTTCTCTGCCCTCCCTGCTTGTTCAAGTGTAACACAACGTGTGTAAAGAAAGTCTTCTTGCTCTATCAAGATTGTCTTACCTCTTACAAGAAAGGTATTAAAGGGGACATTTTCTGCTCATTTTCAGGTTCATACTTGTATTTTGGATTTCTACTAGTAGATGTTTACATGCTTAAATGTTCAAAAAAAACATTATTTTTCTCAAACTGTCTGTCTAAATATACAGCCCAGTCACACAGCAGTTTGTGAAATAGTCTACAACAACAACAAATTTAATGTATTGATTTGTGTACACAGACACAAATTTCCTGTTTTTTTTCGTGATGGTCAGCATAAAACCAATTCTCATTTAATCCACGTAATTGTGAACCGGGAAGTATAGAGCGACGAATGCCGCATAGGGAGGAGGTCTGGGTGGATGGGTGGGTCAAAAAACACAGGACTTTCGCCCAGCTGAAACCATGTGAAACCAGAAGTCAACATTGATTTATTTCTCACGTAATTTCTGTACTTAAGTTACGGGACTTCCGGAGTTATTTTAAGCTGAACCGCGATCTTTTCTTAAACCCAACTACATAGTTTGTTGCCTAAACCTAACCACGTCGATCTATTCCTAAACCTAACTAAGCAGTTTTATTTTGAAAAGACTGGAGCGGAAATTGATATATGTGTCACGTGTTGCTAGACATTTGTGGGAAAACACGAAAAATACCCAAAAAAAGGGAAATTCGTGTCTCTGCACACGAATCAAATAGATTACATTTTGTGACTATTTCACAAACTGCCGTGTGACTGTGTTGGAATATACCTGTATTTACCCTCTGTCTGAAATGCTCCGATTTAGCGCCTGTCTTTTTAAGCCCCCCTCCTGAAAAAGCCCAGTCTGCTCTGATTGGCTTGTGAGATAAAACATGGTGCACCTTTGCAAAGGTAGTTCTCAAATTGTGAGTGGTATATTATTATGAGCCTGCATGTGATATAGGAAGGGGAGCCAAATCTGAATGGCTTGTTGAATTCCATTTTTTCTGATCTAGATAGTTTGTGGGTTGGTAGGCACTCCAGATACCCTAATGTATGTGCAAAAGCACTGAAAAAGTGAGTTTTTCATGATATGTCCCCTTTAATAGTCAATAGATCCGACGTCGTAGCAAAACCTCAGCTTTCGCTACAAATTCGAGAAGAGTTGGCTACTACCAGCTACTTGTAAACAAAGTCATAAATCTACAAGTTGGAGTAATTATCATAACAGCTGGCACTTGCATACACATTGCAGACTGATGAGTTTAGCAATGCATGGCAGCACCGCCCCCAGATATACAGTAATTGCTGTTTGGGACAAGGTGGCCAGACAAGAATTGTGCTGTGATTAACTCTTATGTCTGGCATGTCATAATCAAGAAAATCATGATGTTTTGAAACAGCAGCTGTAATTCATTATACATTGTGTTTACTGTCACTAAAACAATTGCATTCAAGACTAAAGGGAAAAATTCTGAACATAATTAAAATGAAAATGTCACTTGAACTGTTAATATGTATAATATCTAAAAAATAATATTCTGCAAAGCAGCAATGTAAATTTTCTTATCCAGCTTTGTCTACATCAATAAGTGACTTCCTACATCTTCCAGAGAGCTTGCCTGGACCTGCTGCAATTGGAATATATGTGTAGGTGGAGAAAGCAACAGAGGCAAAGATAAAAATGGTGAGAGTGAGTTTCTAGCTGAGAAAAAGTGAGTCACACCTGTACTGAAAACAAGTCCTGTGGCAGCTGCAATGCAGTATGGTCTATTGAGGTTACTGTCAGTGGAGGAACTGGCATCTCTGCCTCTTCTAAAGTGGATTTCTGCCTTTATGATTGTTCAACGCGAGGGCAAAATGGCTTTTCTGGAGAGCAGCGCATGGTCGGAGGGATTGACACCATAGCTTGACATTTATTCGATATACTGCATTAAAATGTCTCAAAATGTTCCTTCTTTGAAGAAACTTACCCAGAGTAAGAAAAAATATGCAGCCAGACCAAAATGCACCTAGTGGTGACAGGAATGGGGTTTTAGAGTTACATTTTTATTCCAAAATAAGATTAGCACAATTTCAAAACCTTTATTTTATTTTTTTTAATAATTGGCAAAATAATGACATTTGTACTGCGTCTTAAACCCTATAGAGTCAACAAGTGTGCTTGGAGCCAGCCTGGTCTCACTCAGTGCGTCAAACACCGACGCTTGGGCAGTGGTCCTCGGCGTCTTCATACCAGCGTTCAATGCACCCTTTAGCATCTGTATGAGATGCACCAGGCTTTCAACTAACTCCAGTGTAAACACACCCGCGTCATTATTAGAAGCTCAGAGCAACGGATGTAGTATTACAACGTAGCCTCATACAACAATTCGTATGGTATCTTACGAAATGGTATTCATCATTTTTTGTGCGTTTTCCTACAGATGTCCAACAACACGTGATGCATGTGTCAATTTCCGCTCCAGTCTTTTCAAAATAAACTTTTGTTTAGGCAACAAAACTGCTTGGTTAGGTTTAGGAAAAGATCAACTTGGTTAGATTTATGTAACAAAACTACTTAGATAGGTTGAGGAAAAGATCGTGGTTTCCGTTAAAATAACTCTGGAAGTGACATAATTTAAGTACGGAAGTAACTTGACAAAAACTACTAGGAAAAGACAGAAACTATACAGAAAAGACTGAAAGCTATTCAGTTAAGTGACTAGTGTGTAAGTAACTTCAACACAACAGCAGCATATGAGCAGATAAGTTTAACGTTGACAGTCATAGCCATCATAGCCACTACGTTTAGGCATAGGGTACCTGTCCCAGTTTAAGGTATTGTCAAACAACGGTTAGTATAATATCTTAGGAAAAGCTATTTGTTATTTTTCGTGCATTTTCCTACAAATGTCCAGCAACACGAGCAATCAGTGCGCCTGTGCAAGTCCCTGCTGTGATTAGGCTACAAAACTACTTGGTTAGGTTTAGGGAAAGATATTTGTTTGGCTTAAAATAATTCCTGATCTGGCATTACTTAAGTATGGAAAATACAAATAAATCAATGTTGACTTCTGGTTTCACACAGGATACAAACACCAGTCTCCTGGGCAAAGTCTGGTGTTTTTGACCCACCCATCCACCCCAACCTCCTCCCTACGCAGCGTTTGACGCTCTTTATAATTCCTTGTTCACAGTTATGTGGATTGGATTTTGTGGGATGTATAAGAATTACAGTGCATTTCTTTTCGTAGGAACATTTTTTGAGAACAGATTATCAAGAGCAAGAAACAAACACAAGACTTTAACTTATGGGACCGGTCTTCGTGTTCCGTGCGAAACCAAAAGTTGAGTGAGTTGTACCGTCACATGACATTGTATGTCAAGATACTACGCAAAAGGACGCTGGGGGCTTCAGCCCAAGCAGCAAAATATGACTTGTAGGGATTCAACCTGGTCTGACGAGAAGGTGTATAAATACCACAGTGTTACACAGACATTCTGCATCATGAGTAAACATTTTAGCATTTCCGTGTGTCATCTGTACGTCACACAAATGTCCGCAGTTAGGTTTAGGCAAGAAAACCACTAATTTAGGTGCAGGCAAGAAAACCACTTAGTTCGGGTGAGGAAAAACGTCATGGTACTTAAAATAAGTAAGTAAACTAAGTAAAACACGTCACAAACGTCAACAAAAAACTTGTAACAATCATCATGTGACAAACGTCACTAACGTAACTTACAAAACAAACCACCGGTCAACAACGGTCTCAAACACCAGTCTCCTGGTTAATAGTCCGGTCATTGTTGGACCCCTCCACCAACCATAAATGGTCTTTCTAACTTTTTATACTACGTCACTAACTGTAGTAGTATTTATACGCGGATGCGTTTACATTTCAGTCAGTAAAGCAACACAGAGAGATGGATGCACGCTTTTATAACTAACAGGCTTGACTATTGTAACGCTCTCCTTTCTGGCCTACCAAAGAATACAATAAATCAGCTACAATTAATTCAAAATTCTGCTGCACGAGTGCTGACTAAAACCAAAAGGAGAGCACACATTACGCCTATTTTAAAGTCTTTACATTGGTTACCTGTTAGTTTTCATATTGATTTTAAAATTATTTTATTATTTTATAAGGCAATGCATGGCCTTGCACCAGACTACCTTGCAGAAATGCTTTTGGTTTATGAACCAGGAAGGCCCCACAGATCCTTCGGTTCTTCTCTTTTAGTTATTCCGCAAAGCAGAACAAAAACATTAGGTGATGCTGCTTTCAGCCTTTACGCTCCCAGCCGCTGGAACAAACTTCCAGAGGAACTGAGAGGAGCTGAAAATATTGATAATTTTAAACGTAAACTAAAAACCCATCTACTTAGTCTGGCTTTTATATAGTGTTTAATAGTTTTATAATTTTATAGTTTTTATTGTTTATACTTATTTTATTTATCATCATCATTAAAGTGTTTATTTTACTCTATTTTATTTAATCAACATTTTATTGCTGATCATTATTATCTTTTATATTATTTTTTTATTAAAATTTTATTATTTTAATACAATCTGCTTATTTTGTGTAGTTTCATAATGTTTATTTATTTATTTGTATTGTTATCTTTATTTCCTTGTATTTTATATATCTTTTATTATCTTAAATACCCATCTCTTATTGCTCCCTTATTCAAAGAACTTTTATATTGGTTGTTTTGGTGTGCATTAGTCTCTAAATCAATTTCTAGCACTCTATATTTATGTAAAATCGTCTGTCCAGCACTTTGAATTGCATTTGACTTGTTTGAAAGGTGCTATATAAATAAAGTTTGACATACAAAAGACGTGCAAATCAAGAAAGGTGTACTTATTGCACGCTAAACGCCTTGCACATTATCGTGGCACTCGTACGCCTTTTCATGCGGACAGTCTGAGGGATTAGATCATGTTGATGGACTGGCTTCAAACTCTCCAGTGTGTACTCATTTAGTTCAGTTTTGTTCCAGCAGGTGGGAACATTGATATTTAAGTTCTAGTTTGTGTCCTCTTCCCAGCAGTGCAGTTTGTCAGGAATGAGATAATAATCATTCTGACTGCAGGAAATAGCCCAGAAACAAAACAATGTTATGTGAACAGTAAGACTACTGTTGACAGCAGTCCCTTGTGCTTAGAAAACATTAAGTAAAAAAAAAGACAAAAAACTGAACATATAATACAGACTGGCATTCAGATATAGCACAAGTCTTCTTCAACATCTCACCCTCACATTCATGATCATGCAATAATTTGTGTGACATTTACGCACCATTTGTTATTTATGTTCTTTTCTGTTTCTTACAGAAGCGTTTCTGCTCTGAAAAGGTCAGCGTTGAACAAGTTAATCATCCCTCTCTTTACAAAACTGTCATAACTGGAAGTGTAGAAGCGGAAAAAGAAATGGTAAAGAAAACTATTCAACGCTGATACAGCGCTTTGACACATAAGAGAAAGTCATCATGAGAACAAACTGCTGGCATCATTTAACAGCTTGTGTAACTTGACTCATCTTAATGAGCAACAAAGAATACAATTACAGCCACTCCAAACACACACTTGAACATGATGTAGGATTACGAACCATCTTTGATTAATGTTCCAGAGGTATGCGCTATGCTTAACAACAACCACTAACCCCCCCAAACATGTTGAAATCCAATCCAGGAACCCAGACCAAAGACATTCTCCTTTATGTCTTTTTGATTTGAGTTGTGCTACGACATCAACTTTATATCTAGGGGAACACAAGGAATAACATAAAAAAGTTTACACAACCTTTGCAAAGAAAATTGGACCAGCACAGCAAGAAAAGGCTCCTGAAGCACTTTAAGTGTAACAGTGAGTGACATTTATTTATATGAAGATGATTAACAGAGAAAACAACGAATATTACAGAAACGGAAGCAAATAAGGTGTCAGGGTCTCGAAATAGAAAATAAAAAATAATTCTCATTATTCTACTGAATCAAACAAAATGACAATACTAATCTCCCTAATTAGCCACAAAACAGGAGAAAAAGAGAAGCACAATTCAAGCAAAGCAAAACCCAGCAAACCCAACCCAGCAAGAGCAGCACTACAAACTGAGTGTTGAATGAGATCCAGGTGTGGGCTATAAAGGCACTGAGAGAGGGGCGTTGCAGACCTGAAACAGAGAGACAGCTCTCTTCCAACAGGAGGCCAGAGGAATTTTTTATTTTTTTTCCTCTGGACGTATCATCCCCTACCATAAGAACAAAATAGTGTTTAAAATTACTTCACAATATAATTTTACACTACAATTTTTACACTAGTACACAAAACCAACCCGTTCTCACTCCCAACTCGTCAAATATTGCCGATTGGGCAGTGCCCCTCAGCATCGGAAACATACGCATGGAGGCACCCTTTGTGGCGAACCAGGCTTTCAACTAACTCCAATGTAAACTCATCCGTGGTGTTAATCGACGATCGGAACAAGTGACGTAGTGTTAATAGCGTGAGAGTATGCCATTTTTGGACTGAAAACGCTTATTCAACACAGGCCATTTTGGTAGAATATGACGATAAAATAGAAACAATTTGGATTTACTTATGTACGACACTTTTTAGGCGTACGTTTTACTGGCGTCCGGTAGTTGCTTTCAGTCCAAAATGGCAGCTTTGCGGCTGCACACTGATGTTGCAATGGAACAAACAATTGACTTTCACTTCCTGGCAATATACGTTCTTTTCCCTAACTAAGTGGTTGTGTTGCCTAAATCTAACTTCTTGTGACAACAGAAGTGTATTTTGACACTATGCATGTAACAAACCTATATTGATATGCCGTCCCCGTTCCGTCCAAAAATAACGCAAGAAGGGTGCCCACATGTCTCGGTCTCCAATGCCAAGGGGCACTGACCAAGCGGCGGTATTTGACGAGTTGGAAGTGAGAATGTGTTGACAAAACATGTCAAATTGATGCAAACTACGCTCGGGATAACATATCAGCAATAACACTGTCAACACCTTTCTTGTGTCTGATGTCAAGATTATACTCTTGGGCCAGTATGTCCAGCGAATCAGTCTCTGGTTGTGGTTGTACATCCGGTTGAGGAACACCTGGGGATTGTAGATGTAATAAGCCCTTACAATGTGGTACATTAGATACACAACACGTTTGCCATAACTCCTAATGCACTTTTTAAAAATATTGTAGTTCCCCGATTACAATTTCTATAATATGTACTAATTAATTTAATTCCTCTCCAATGAATGATGAAGGAGCTGGATCAGTTGTTTGAAAAATGTTACCAAACGCTCATTACTTATCACTAATTGAAAAAGTAATTACATTCATTTACAGAATAAGAAATGAGTTGCATTAATCATCACATTAAGTGCTGTAACTCCCAGCTCCAAAGCCTCCACCCTCACAGGTCACATCTTATGTATTTAACTCATGCAGAATTACAAAATGAGACAATGACTATGTTTACATGCTCACTAATATTCCACTGTTGATCTGAATTTAATACGGGTCATGTAAACAGAATATTCCGTTCGGATATTCTGAATTAGGCCTTTTTCCGATTGGAGCATTTTCTAATTAAGACATGTGGGATATGCCGATATTATTCTGGTTTTAGGAGCATTCTTTGGACATGTATACAGCACATTTGGAATATGCGTCTCAATTGTGTTTTTTTACGGCAGTTTGCGACACACGGCCTCTTGCCTGTTTACATCCATCTCTGTGCGTTGTACACAAACCAACTAGCCGACAGTTTGCAGAGATGCATGCCCAAAAGAAAAGCCAACATTTCTGGTCGGAAGGAGAAACACACCTACTTCTAAACATAATGAAAGACTTGGATATCACCAGGTTTTGGGATATGCACAAATATCAAACAGCTTAGTAGGAATATTGTCTTTTTTTCTTAATGTTTTGTTAATGCAAACGTACCAGCGTGTTAGCTAGCCACATAAAAACACACAACAACAGAATAACAAACCAACGCTAAAAAAACCCACTACAGTAGGTGTCTCCAGAGCCACATTTTGCCATGATGACACACACATACAGACTCACAAGGTGAAAACACCAGCGTCGCTGTCGCAGCTGGTAATCACTTACACTACAGTCATCCTACTTCTTTTTGATAAAGTGTTACTAAGTAATGAACTACTGCATTTGGATCAGACCTATTTTGTCAGGTTAGTTATGAAGACTTGCTGTGTGACGGTGCGTGTGAATGTTTAAGTGTGTCCGTGCATGTGTGTGCAAGCATGCATTTATTCCCATGTGTATTTTGTTGCCACCAGCACAAACAGGCAGTGTTAAACTCATTGCCTGGCCTCGCGGCTGTTATGTTGTGATGCGACTTCTTCAAAGCGAGTGATTCTGATTTAGTTGTTATCTGCAGAATGCATCACTCTCCTGGTCTCATTTAATATCCCAAACCACAACTCTGGTCCAACCTTCAGTCTCCCCGGAGCATTTTTGTGTTTTTATTTGCCCTACCTGCTGGGCAGCCTCATAGGCATCAACCTACAGCTCCCATCCAGCTGGAAGAGCAGATAGACAGGAATGCATTTTCAGTTTTGCTCTTTTTGAATCAGTAAACACCCAAAACTCGCAGCCTTTATCGCACTTTATAGATAATTTGCTCATTTTGTAACTACACGTTAAGTTGTTAGTTTGAATTATACATTTAGATATGACTGCAGTTTGTTTGTTGTAACATGGTAAAAATCATCTTTTAATGTAATTTAAAGATGTAATTTGTAAAATGTAATCCTTTTTCGTTTGTTTTCCTATGAACGTCCAGCAACACGTGTCAATTTACGCTTGTTACATGCATAGTCTTTTCAAAATAAACTTTTGTCTTCACAGGAAACATCTTTAGGCAATTAAACTACTTAAAAAGGCTTAGGAAAAGATTGTGGTTTGGCTTAAAATAACAGCGGAAGGGCGCCCCGCTAGCTCTGCTGGTGTGCGGGCGCCCATAAGGCTGAGGCCCGCGGTAGGCCCGGGTTCGAATCCGACCTGTGGCCATTTCCGCATGTCGCCCCCTCTCTCTCCCCCTTTCTAAGACTATCCACTGTCCTATAAATAAAGGCATAAAAACGCTCCAAAAAATAATCTTTAAAAAAAAAAAAAAAAATAACAGCGGAAATGGTGTAACTTAAAGCTGAAGTAGGCGAGATTGGAGCAAATATGATTAAAAAAAGTATTTTTTATAAAACGGTTGCTATATCCTGACCTTAGTACATGAGACAGGTAACCTGAAAAAAATCACGTGCCTCTGTGTACCCCAGTGTCCTCCGGTGCTCCTAACGGCATCTGCAAGATTTCACAGACTGGAGGAAAACAAGCGCTAAGAACTGATCTGAGGTCTGCTGTCCATCTGCTGTCTATGAGAGCCGGCTGTCAATCACTCGCGAACTCCGACCAAACGGTCAAACTAGGCAGCGCTGATCAAATATGAATCAATATTCTGTTACGTTAATGCCTATTTCTCGCCTCAAATGTTATCAGAATCATCTTGTAGTGTACTGTTAAGCTGTAAAATGAGAAAGTTTGTGACGCGGCCGCCATTGTGAAATCTGTTGAAGGAACGCCAAGTTCCGGTCACATGACCGGAGCACAGCAAATAGGAACGCTCTCTCAATGAAATGACCTGTGATTGGTCAAAGTCTCTCGTCACGGGCTAGATTTTCTAAAGCCTGAAAACAAAGCCATGAGGAGGTGTAGAAGTCTAGTTATCTCTCAGAACACTTGAATTACAATATGCTGAAAGGTTATTATGGAATTTTTGCCCAATGTCGCCAAAAATATAATGCCTACTGCCACTTTAAGTACATAAGTTACGGTACAAATAAATCAACATTGACTTTTGGTTTCACACGGAACACGAACGCCGCTCTCCTGGGTGAAAGTCAGTGTTTTTTGACTCACCCATCCATTCCGACTTCCTCCCTACGCAGCGTTTGCTGCTCTTTATATTTCCTCGTTGACAATTATGTGGATTACATACGAATTGATCTTGTGGGATATACACGAATTACAGTGCATTACTTTGTAAAGCTACGAGCAGTGTATGAGACCATTCTGAACTAAGTGGTTTCGTGGCGTTTTTTGTTTTTGTTTTGTTTCAATTTACAACGTTAACCACGTTTATAAAACTATTCCAAATTGCGACCGTAATCCGGGAGAAAATACATTTCCTTCCAAACATAATTGAGAATGCAGTTTAGTTGTGTGGGAAGGTAATGTAGTTCAGCATGCTGAATGGTAAAAGGTGTGTAAATCACGGTGGTGGATGGGCATTTAACCCATTTGACACAGAGATCAGGATTCATGTCTCATCTCCAGTGTATCAACGGTGATTTGGATGGATTTTTATTTGATTGTATTAAGGATCCCCATTAGTTCGTGCCATAGCAACCAGCTAATCTTCCTGGGGTCCACATTAAGCACATACAAAAACAAACACATTAAGATACCATACAAATGCAAGAATAAAAACCTTTATAACTAATTACAGAAAAAACTTATAAATAGGACACCTGCGATAGCATACCAAAAAAAACAAACATACAAACACCACTGCAGCAAACACATTTACTAACAATGCAGCAGAGACTAAAATTATACCACAGAGAAAATGATCTACAAATGAAAAGACGTAGTAACGCATTAGTTCTTGGACGAGGCAGTACAAGCTGACCATTTCTGGACCCTCTAGTGTTATGGTTGTGCATAGTATTATGGTAAACAAATTGATTCAACAAAAAAAGAGTATTGCAATTAATGACTGACTTGGACATTACAAGGATGAAGAATAATAATGAATAATGATTATGATGTTTCTTGCTCCTGACATAATGTAGCCATTGGAATTTAGATTACACCCGACCACCAACATTTTTTGTTTGTAAAGTCATTCTCATCCTTTTTCAACCTCTTTTGTTTTGCACTAAAGATGACAATCTTAGTTTTGTCTGCATTTAGTGGAAGGATATTCGGGGACATCAAAACATTAATTTGTTTGTTACTGGCAAACCAAATCTATGGCACAGTAGATGCACATTGAGAGCACAAAGGTACTTTAGGTATCAGATTATGATTAAATGTCATATCATTAGCTCCTGATCATCCTCTTAATGGAATGTGTATGAATGCATTAAATAATAAATATATAAAAGTAGCTTGATGAATGTGTCCAAATGTAACATAAAAATAATGATGTTTACCTCTAATGCAAGAGTAAAAAGTATGTTGCATTAAAACTACTCCTACAAGTACAATTTACACAGAAAGGTCACTTAAAGGGGACATATCATAGAAAACTCACTTTTTCCGTGCTTGTGCACATACAGTACATGTGGGTATCCAGCACGTTTGCACGAAAAGGCGTATAAATGCCACGATAATTTGCAAGGCGTTTAGCGTGCAATAAGTACGCCTTTCTTGATTTCCGTGTGTCTTTTGTACGCCATGTATCCTGTACTGACTGCAATGTAAACGCATCTGCGTATCAATGCTACGATAAGAGTTAGTGATGTAGTGTAAAAAGCGAGAAAGAACACTTATGTTGGTCGGGTTGGGGAGGTGGATGGGCCCAACAAACACCGGACTTTTAACAAGGAGACTGGTGTTCAAACCAGTGTTGACCGGTGTTTTTTTTTGTAAGTTACGTTAGTGACGTTTGGGACGTGTTTTCCGTAGTTGTTTCCGTATGTGTTTTACTTAGTTTGCTTACTTATTTTAAGCCCAACCATGACGTTTTCCCTTCACCAAACTAAGTGGTTTTCTTGCCTAAACCTAACTAAGGACGTTTGGGTGGCGTACAAATGACATGCAAAAACTCTAAATGACACACGGAATGTCCGTGTTATGTTGTGGTATTTCTACACCTTTCCTTGAGACCGGGTTGGGGTATCTGGAGTGTCCAAAGATACAGTATGTCCCTTTTCAGTACATGTTACAGAGTTAATGTAACTGTTGCCAAAGTGTATTTTCTAAAAATGACTCTACAAGATAATACCATTGCATAACTATACAGGCTGTATATTAACAAGCTGTTGTGGTCCTGAAAAAAAACAGATCTGACGCGTGTGGTACAATACGCCACTGCACTGAACTTCTACCTTTTTGTTTAAACCATAGATTTGTAATAGTCTGTAAGTTGTTGTTTTCTTGCATTACCTGCCTCAGTAGCCGCTGCTGTATCATGTTTGGCAAGTTGAAAGACATTTCCACACATCTGCATCGTCAATTCATTCAACCTATGTGACCTGGACAGACAGAAAGCCAGATGCTGCTGTCAACACACTCACCTGTTATTGTCAAACGCTTCAGGCAAGCTTAGGGCATTAAGTGGCGCATCAAACTGTATTGACACCACTGACCATCTCCCAGCTTCAGCTTAAATGGTAGTTTTAGAGACTCAATGTGGAGAACACACAACTAACATTTGAAATTATACGATAGTGCTGGATGTACACCTTTTTTCTTCAACGGTGGCGCATAGAAAATGGATTAAATAATTGCCAGGGCTTCTTTCCAGGATCACAAGTTTACACTGACGTTGAACAGTCATGAAGTCAGACGTCCACCATAGAAACTGCAGAGATACCAAGTCTTTGTATCTCCAAGAGACCAGAGTAGATGCATCTTTTAAAGAAAAGGGTGTAGCTCTTGCCCTTTCCAAACGGACTACTACTTTATTCATGGGGTTTATCGAAAGGCAAGCTGTGGAATTCAGAAAACCATTAACTCAAATACTAGAAGTAGACGAGACAGGTTGAGTTGTCAAGTAAAACATAAACTACTGCATATAGGGCTGTCAATCATTTAAAAATTGTAATCGCATGATTGTCCAAAGTTAATTGTGATTAATCACAAATGAATCACACTTTTTTTTCTTATCTGTTCAAAATGTACATTAAAGGGACATTTCGCAAGTATTTAATAATCTTATTGAAATGGGAGTGGGCAAATATGCTGCTTTATGTAAATGTATGTATACATTTATTATTGGAAATCAATTAACAACACAAAATAATGACAAATATTGTCCAGAAACCCTCACAGGTACTGCATTTAGCATAAAAAATATGGTCAAATCAAGACATGGCAAACTCAAGCCCAACAGGCAACAACAGCTGTCAGTGTGTCAGTGTGCTGACTTGACTATGACTTGCCCCAAACCGCATGTGATTATCATAAAGTTGGCATGTCTGTAAAGGGGAGACTCGTGGGTACCCATAGAACCCATTTTCCTTTCACATATCTTGAGGTCAGAGGTCAAGGGACCCCTTTGAAAAAGGCCATGACAGTTTTTCCTCGCTAAAATTTTGTGTAATTTTGGAGTGTTCTTTAGCCTCATTTGTGACAAGCTAATATGACGTGGCTGGTACCAATGGATTCCTTAGGTTTTTATAGTTTCATATGATGTATCTTCACTCTACATGTAGCTTTAAAACGGAGCCCACTACAACCTAAAAATTGCAAGTTGCGTTGATGCATTAATGAAATTAGCGCCATTAAAACAAATTTGCCTTAACCAGTTGTTATCGCGTTAACTTTGACAGACTTAAAACTATTTGATTTAACCCATTTGACACAGAGATCAGGATTCATGTCTCATCTCCAGTGTATCAACGGTGATTTGGATGGATTTTTATTTGATTGTATTAAGGATCCCCATTAGTTCGTGCCATAGCAACCAGCTAATCTTCCTGGGGTCCACATTAAGCACATACAAAAACAAACACATTAAGATACCATACAAATGCAAGAATAAAAACCTTTATAACTAATTACAGAAAAAACTTATAAATAGGACACCTGCGATAGCATACCAAAAAAAACAAACATACAAACACCACTGCAGCAAACACATTTACTAACAATGCAGCAGAGACTAAAATTATACCACAGAGAAAATGATCTACAAATGAAAAGACGTAGTAACGCATTAGTTCTTGGACGAGGCAGTACAAGCTGACCATTTCTGGACCCTCTAGTGTTATGGTTGTGCATAGTATTATGGTAAACAAATTGATTCAACAAAAAAAGAGTATTGCAATTAATGACTGACTTGGACATTACAAGGATGAAGAATAATAATGAATAATGATTATGATGTTTCTTGCTCCTGACATAATGTAGCCATTGGAATTTAGATTACACCCGACCACCAACATTTTTTGTTTGTAAAGTCATTCTCATCCTTTTTCAACCTCTTTTGTTTTGCACTAAAGATGACAATCTTAGTTTTGTCTGCATTTAGTGGAAGGATATTCGGGGACATCAAAACATTAATTTGTTTGTTACTGGCAAACCAAATCTATGGCACAGTAGATGCACATTGAGAGCACAAAGGTACTTTAGGTATCAGATTATGATTAAATGTCATATCATTAGCTCCTGATCATCCTCTTAATGGAATGTGTATGAATGCATTAAATAATAAATATATAAAAGTAGCTTGATGAATGTGTCCAAATGTAACATAAAAATAATGATGTTTACCTCTAATGCAAGAGTAAAAAGTATGTTGCATTAAAACTACTCCTACAAGTACAATTTACACAGAAAGGTCACTTAAAGGGGACATATCATAGAAAACTCACTTTTTCCGTGCTTGTGCACATACAGTACATGTGGGTATCCAGCACGTTTGCACGAAAAGGCGTATAAATGCCACGATAATTTGCAAGGCGTTTAGCGTGCAATAAGTACGCCTTTCTTGATTTCCGTGTGTCTTTTGTACGCCATGTATCCTGTACTGACTGCAATGTAAACGCATCTGCGTATCAATGCTACGATAAGAGTTAGTGATGTAGTGTAAAAAGCGAGAAAGAACACTTATGTTGGTCGGGTTGGGGAGGTGGATGGGCCCAACAAACACCGGACTTTTAACAAGGAGACTGGTGTTCAAACCAGTGTTGACCGGTGTTTTTTTTTGTAAGTTACGTTAGTGACGTTTGGGACGTGTTTTCCGTAGTTGTTTCCGTATGTGTTTTACTTAGTTTGCTTACTTATTTTAAGCCCAACCATGACGTTTTCCCTTCACCAAACTAAGTGGTTTTCTTGCCTAAACCTAACTAAGGACGTTTGGGTGGCGTACAAATGACATGCAAAAACTCTAAATGACACACGGAATGTCCGTGTTATGTTGTGGTATTTCTACACCTTTCCTTGAGACCGGGTTGGGGTATCTGGAGTGTCCAAAGATACAGTATGTCCCTTTTCAGTACATGTTACAGAGTTAATGTAACTGTTGCCAAAGTGTATTTTCTAAAAATGACTCTACAAGATAATACCATTGCATAACTATACAGGCTGTATATTAACAAGCTGTTGTGGTCCTGAAAAAAAACAGATCTGACGCGTGTGGTACAATACGCCACTGCACTGAACTTCTACCTTTTTGTTTAAACCATAGATTTGTAATAGTCTGTAAGTTGTTGTTTTCTTGCATTACCTGCCTCAGTAGCCGCTGCTGTATCATGTTTGGCAAGTTGAAAGACATTTCCACACATCTGCATCGTCAATTCATTCAACCTATGTGACCTGGACAGACAGAAAGCCAGATGCTGCTGTCAACACACTCACCTGTTATTGTCAAACGCTTCAGGCAAGCTTAGGGCATTAAGTGGCGCATCAAACTGTATTGACACCACTGACCATCTCCCAGCTTCAGCTTAAATGGTAGTTTTAGAGACTCAATGTGGAGAACACACAACTAACATTTGAAATTATACGATAGTGCTGGATGTACACCTTTTTTCTTCAACGGTGGCGCATAGAAAATGGATTAAATAATTGCCAGGGCTTCTTTCCAGGATCACAAGTTTACACTGACGTTGAACAGTCATGAAGTCAGACGTCCACCATAGAAACTGCAGAGATACCAAGTCTTTGTATCTCCAAGAGACCAGAGTAGATGCATCTTTTAAAGAAAAGGGTGTAGCTCTTGCCCTTTCCAAACGGACTACTACTTTATTCATGGGGTTTATCGAAAGGCAAGCTGTGGAATTCAGAAAACCATTAACTCAAATACTAGAAGTAGACGAGACAGGTTGAGTTGTCAAGTAAAACATAAACTACTGCATATAGGGCTGTCAATCATTTAAAAATTGTAATCGCATGATTGTCCAAAGTTAATTGTGATTAATCACAAATGAATCACACTTTTTTTTCTTATCTGTTCAAAATGTACATTAAAGGGACATTTCGCAAGTATTTAATAATCTTATTGAAATGGGAGTGGGCAAATATGCTGCTTTATGTAAATGTATGTATACATTTATTATTGGAAATCAATTAACAACACAAAATAATGACAAATATTGTCCAGAAACCCTCACAGGTACTGCATTTAGCATAAAAAATATGGTCAAATCAAGACATGGCAAACTCAAGCCCAACAGGCAACAACAGCTGTCAGTGTGTCAGTGTGCTGACTTGACTATGACTTGCCCCAAACCGCATGTGATTATCATAAAGTTGGCATGTCTGTAAAGGGGAGACTCGTGGGTACCCATAGAACCCATTTTCCTTTCACATATCTTGAGGTCAGAGGTCAAGGGACCCCTTTGAAAAAGGCCATGACAGTTTTTCCTCGCTAAAATTTTGTGTAATTTTGGAGTGTTCTTTAGCCTCATTTGTGACAAGCTAATATGACGTGGCTGGTACCAATGGATTCCTTAGGTTTTTATAGTTTCATATGATGTATCTTCACTCTACATGTAGCTTTAAAACGGAGCCCACTACAACCTAAAAATTGCAAGTTGCGTTGATGCATTAATGAAATTAGCGCCATTAAAACAAATTTGCCTTAACCAGTTGTTATCGCGTTAACTTTGACAGACTTAAAACTATTTGATTTCATCATTCACGAATAACACCTGGAATACAAGTAACATACTTAGAACAAATATTATCAAGAGTATGTGAGGATATATTCTATCACCTAATTTTATTCTATGAAACTATATATTTATTCACACTTTTAATAGTGACAATGATGTTGTCTTTGCTGAGAAACTATTTTCCTTTCCTCTCATCCCTCATCAGGGCTGATGGCTGCTCTGTGGGTTGGAACAAAAACTGACCAATGACTCATAGAGCAGGGAGGCACAGTGGAATCCACCTATCTGCTACTGTACATTTGTCCAGACAAACCAATAATGTAATATACCTCTGTGCAAATAGTTTCCTTTTCACAGCCTCTAGATATTATTATTATCATATTGGCAGATACTGATGAAAATGCAATGCTTTGTGAATTGAATTCTTTGTTGCTTGGTTTTTTAATGGGCTTGACCTAATTGCATATTATACATGACATGTTTTCTTTCCCCTCACGCTCACCACATGTTTGTTTTTCACATTAAATCATTTACATAGGAGGCATTTCATCTTTCACTGAATATCAGCTTTGATGTTGTCGTTTCCATGAATAAATGAACCAAATCATCCTGTCTGCTCTCTCTCTCTGAGCGTCATATTGTTCCTTCTTTCAGCAACATTCATGAGAAGATGAGGGGAGAAAAGTGAGGACAGACATAAAGGAGAAGGGAGACATAAAGCTGACATTATAAGGCTGATGTGTGTGTGTGTGTGTGTGTGTGTGCATGCGTGCGTGTGTGGGGTAGAAAGGGTCATGGAGAACAAGACACAAGTACATATGTGTGTGTGTGATTATTTACTAAATGGCCCAAATGTGTGTGTGTGTGTGTTTGTGTGTGTGTGTGTGTGTCTGTGTATGTACGTGCGTCTGTGTGTGAATTGTGCAACTCAGCCATGCAGGCGCACGTGCGTATGCATGAGCAGATGTGACTCCAGCACACAGGTGTGTGTGTGTGTGTGTGTGTGTGTGTGTGTGTTTGTGTGTGTTTTACAGTGTGCAGTATCACTCCAGTTAGAGACTGCAGATGGAAGAGATACCTGCTGCAGTCAGAAAGGAAAGGAGAGACCTTCAGGATAGTACTTCAAAAATTCTTGAAAAAATAGTTACGGACCTAATTCTGAAGTTGGCGAAGGGGCACAAAATATTCAACAAATTTCAATCAGGCTTTCGCCACAAGCATAGCACTGAGCATTGGGGCATATCTGGTACATATCTGGTACAGCTTTAAACTGGGTTCATTCTGTTGGGATTTGGTAGGAATAGATTTGGTTGTTAACAAATATTAATTACTAAGATTAATAAAATTAAAGAAATTATTAATATTAATAAAACTATCAATAACGGGGCACCACCCTGAAATCAGGGAACAATAACCAAACGTTGATACAGTCTCAAAGGGGCTGTTCACTCAAAATACCAGTATTTACTCACTACTTTATATTTATGAGTTGAACAGTAAAGGATGAATCCGAGCACTGACTCTCATAACCAGCTATTATTACAACACATATGCACAAACAATCACAGACAACTGTTCTTTAAATGCAAAACAAGTTTATTTCAAATTAGCAATATCAATTTATAATTACCCAAACATCAACACCATCACTCAGTAACTAATAATGTATAAGCAAGGATAATTAATAACCAATAATACCTCAAAGAAACAAACAACTATCCTACACAAACAGCTCTAATCACTACACTACAATCAAACAAGCATAAGGCACTGTGTGTGTGTGTGTGTGTGTGTGTGTGTGTGGAGGAAAGAAAAGGGGAGGAGCACGAGGTGGACGTGGCTACGCACGTGGTTACGTCACGTGAGGGATGGCTCTAATGGCGGACGAGACCGCGAACGTTAGAACAACATGCAATGGAGAATGTGGTCCCCACGTTGTCCGTAAACGGGTATAGGTGTGTGTGTGTGTGTGGGGGGGGGGTTAGCGAAAGAGGGAGAAAAGAAAGGCGCACTCAGAGCGCAGAAAGAGGGGATCCTAACTGCCGCTGAAAAGGACGTAGTAGCTGTCTTATTACCACACAGAAACCCGGCAGGCGAACTCAGGTTCGTCGGCCGTGCTCTGGTCTTTTAACTGGTAATGTACGGCTACCGGTCTTACCGGTGATGGCAGAAACTAACCCAAAAGAAAGCCCACGGCGTGGGACACACAAGTAACAGCAGTGAACAAGCAGCAGAGGAATTCTAACGGCAGGGAGAAAGACGTAATCGCTGTATAATTACCACTCAGAAACCCGGCAGGCGAACTCACGTCCGTCGGCCGTGTACTGGTCTTTTAACCGGTAAAATACAGTTACAGGTCTCTCCCGTGGTGGCCGAAGTAAACACAATGAAAAGCCCACGGCTTGGAGCGCACAGTTAGCAATAAACAACAACAAAGCAGCAAACAGGCGGACTCAGCGGTCCGTAAACTCAAAGCAATAAAGTAATAAAACTTAAATGTAACACACACTATTACTAGTCTCTGCCCAGACACAAGCCTCTTACTTGATACGCTTTTCGAAGCGTTTAAGGTGTGTTTGTCCGTTGATTGGTCCGGCGGGGTTCAGCTCGGGGCAACGGGCCGTTATCACGCTCGTCAGCGGTGAAAGGCGGGGCTGATTCTCCGTGCGGCAGCGGAGGGAAAACAGCCAGAGTCGACTTGGAGGAAAGGAGTGGGCGTCTTTCCTTCTTGAAGAACGGGGGTCCGGTTCTTCCTTCTGCAGGTGGGGAGATCACTGGTTGTGTGATCTCGGGTCCGAAAGTGTTCAGTGAACAAAGAGAACAGTAACTTAACTCGTCCAGCGAGGTCGGGAACTGCGCCAAGGCTTAAAGGGGAAGTTGCAACTGTAGAGTCACCTCCTGTAGCAAACTGAGTTGCAGTGGAAAGGCGCAGCTTCGTAGGTGCGCTGTGCTTATATCTCCCCGGTGAGACTGTGGGCGTGTCACCGGATCTTCCCCTAATTTCCTGTGAGCCTCATCCAATGAGAGACCAGGATTTAGATTCAAGATGGCGGTTAAGCTTTGTTCCTTTGTCTTAGGCTTTTGACCTTACAAAAAGGTCTGTTTGTTCAGGCTTTTGACCTTACATGTAGGCCTGTTTGTTCAGGCTTTTGACCTTACATGTAGGCCTGTTTTCAGGCTTTTGACCTTACAGGCCGCTCTTTGTCCCAAAGTCCTGGTGAGGACCCAACAATTCTTATTCGACAAATAGATATTTCAATGTGTAGCGTGAATGGTGCCTGCTACTTTGAGAAGCATCTTATCTCATCCTGCATCTACTGGGATGAGAAAAACACATTCTTGTGTCCAACAAGATTTGGTCATTTACAGATGGAATTTTCCAAAGAAAGAACAATTTGTTTGGATAAAGGGCCATAAACTCTTTTATCGACCATCGAGTGTCAGTTTTGACACTGTCCAGGAGGATAATAACTTTTAAAACTGTGGGAAGGGTTTTCTCCCCACTTAAACCAACAAGAACTGATAACTTTTCCTGACTTCAAAGTGATCCGTTTGGTCAAAAACACACACACACACACACACACTCCCCTGTCCATCTCACATTCCACAGCCTAGGTTTCTTAACCTTTCGGTGACCCAGAGATTCACTCCAGCGGTGAAGCGTCAACCCCACCTAGTTTTCATCTGTGGTAATGTGACCAATAATTAAATTGTTTAGAAGTCATCATGTGTTAGGTTATTGACTTCTTTGTGTATAATCATTAATGGTATTGTAATACGTTTTAATGTTTTATCAGTGATGTTCAATAGATGTAATACCTTAAGTTTAAAGTTGTTAAAAAGGAGTTATAACTTGAACTTAGAATTACATTTTTACAATCTTGATACTAATGTTTGATTAAAACATTAGTGGTTTTATAGTTTTTGATATGTATCTGTCTCGTGCAAAAGAAAGGAAAAATTAGTAAAGAGGGAATTCTGATTTTGCGCGTGTAAAGGTTTTTCAATAATGAATCGATCAGAGAAAGAGAGGGTCTCGACCCCTCCCTCCCAGAGGGGGTTAAAGAAGAGATGACACAGAGTCAGAAGTGCTGTTGTTGGAAGAAGTTGAGAAAGTTGTCCGCAGGGAGATTACTCCAGCGGGAGCTCTCCAGAATTTACATACATACATTTCATTTGTATGTTTATTTTCTACCTCATGTTCATTTTTCTGAGTCAAGTGACTTCTAAAGGACAGCAATTTTAAAGATCTTTTGTTTATCTCGCGTGATTTAAATGCTAAGTGCTCCGCCAGCATTTCCAGTTTTTCCGTGAAATAGATAAATTCTAAAGCTTCAGAAGATAATACGACTTCAGCTTTTTGATCTCTTTCAACGAGTAATCAGCCAACGGACTTCAACTCCCACATTCAATGTTCTGACGAGAAAGTTGAATGTTCTCCACGCTTTGCTGTTTGGTATCCCGGGCCAGCTGAACCGATCTCATCCAACCCATCCAAGGGGCTTGTCTATCCAGACAACGTGTGAGGAAACGGCCTCTGGACCCACAGAACCAACTGCAGCGATAAGTGAATGTTCCGTGGCTTTATGATCAATAGTTGTTTGTCAGACATATCTTCTAAATTTCCTAATCTTCCAAATTATTAACTGCAACTTTTATAGCTTAGAGAGAATAATCAGACTTTCCCTCACTACTAAAGTTCCAATCAGAATTGCTTCATTGAATTTTCATTTCATTCATTCATTCATTAATTAATTAATTAATTACCAGTGTTAATTAGTCATTTGTATATTCATCACTTCATTTATTCAATTATCACGATTTATGGTAAATAAATGTTTCACTTTATCACTACGTCATGTCTGTGTGTGTATTTCAAAGCAGAACTGTAGATCAATGAATTCAGAACTTATACTTCAGACTTGAGATTGATTAATGATCAATACTTCTATCACAATAGTTTCTGCTTTTCCTATAAAAAGTGGTGGTGCCCCGAATTGAGTATTTCTTTATTTAACGAGTGCAAATCAATAATTACATGTAGAGTGGTTGACGCTACAAATGTTTGCATCAATAATCATGTATCCTCAGCCCCATTGCGGTGTGGAGTCCCTCGGGGGTCGGTTCTTGGACCGATCCATTCTCAATGTATATGCTTCCTCTGGGTCATTAGTTTAGCCGCTTTCATGATGTGTCATATCATTGTTATGCCGATGACACACAGATCTATTTCTCAGCCAAAACCAATAACCCGATTCAATTGTCCTCCCTCCATGATTGCTTAGCTGCGACCAAAGACTGGATGTCTCTCAACTTTCTACACTTAAACCCAGATAAAACTGAAGACTATTGTAACTCCCTCTACACCGGCCTCAGTCAATATGCTTTAAATCACCTACAGTTGGTTCAAAATGCAGCTGCCTGGTTATTAATCTGGTTATTAACCAGAACTAGCCGTCGGTCTCACATTACCCCTGTTCTGGCATCCCTCCATTGGCTTCCGGTAAAAAAAAGATCTAGCTTATTACCTATAAGGCATTGTATGACCTCGCTCCCAGTTACATTTCTGATCTCCTAGTTCCTTATTCTACCTGTCGACCACTCCGATCCTCAAATCTCTGCCTTTTATCCATCCCCCGCTCCAACTGCAAAACAAAAGGTGAACAGGCCTTTTCTGTCTTAGCCCCAACCCTCTGGAATCACCTCCCCCAATTTATTAGAGCTGCTGAATCTCTGGACTGCTGTAAACAACTTCTAAAAACCCTTTTTATAAGCCTCATCCACATATGTTTTTGTCTGTTTTAGTTTGGTCTGTCTCTCATTGTTTCTGTGTTTCATATTGTAATTATTATTTTTTTCTATAACTGTTTGTTATTTCTGTGTGAACAGTTGTAACTGTGTGTTTTAAAAGGTGCTATATAAATAAAGCTTTACTTACTTACTTACTACTAACTCATGGCAAACAGAGCTTCATTCTTCCTATGGTGTAACAGGTGTGTTCTTGCGTTGTGATATAAAGACACCACAGGCCAGGATTCCCAGTTGAGTTTGTTTATTCTGATAATAGACAAACAGTACCGTCACTGGACTGTTCTGGAACATATATCTTCAGTAATAATGTTACTAGTAATATAGAAAGACTCATGTTACCACACAACACACAGCTTGATAGTTGGTTAACTTATTTAGCAATAGCCTACATGTGGTTGTTTGTAGAACAGATATAATGAATTTGCAAATCTGCTACCACACGAAAGTCTTTGTCCATGTCTTTACTCCTCTTGGTACATACAGTATACATTTACATGACACAATTTGAACCAAAAATGAACACTCTCTTAAAACAATCTGCATAACCGTGACTTATCACTTAAACGGTCAAGTTAAACTGGAAAGAACGTAAGGTGCGTCATTCCCATAAAGGCAACCACACTTATTTTAAAGTGACAAAACACTGAACCAAAATACACATATATACATCTCTGGTACAATGGCAAGTAGAAGCATTAACAACCATGTTACACCGGCATTATAGCAATAACCGCTGGTTGGAAATCATGTTGTAGAATAAAGTTATTGTTGCTCTCACAATAATTAACTAAATTACACATATTACAAAACTAATTCATGTTTGCAAATTCAAGTTTCTGTTCATGCAGCTATAACAACACGTACCATGTCAGAAATAACGAGGGTAACGGCTACGTGCGTCATCTTTTTTTAAACGAGTCTGGCCAAAATTTAGCCTGGAGTGCCACATTTTAAATTATAAAATAGGTAGATGTGTGGCTGTGATGAGCAACATGATGTGATAGCGATTGTTCGGGTTCAAAACTAAACTTCAAAAATAATTTCCAGACAAACAACAATAAGTTTCCTCTGAGGTTTCTCAAACTGTCAATGCCTCATGATGGGGATAGCTCTGATAATGCTCTAATAATAATGTGTTCTTTATGATCCCACCACGCCAAAGGTGAGCCAAAGGTTAAAACATCCTCATCAGTTATAAATGTGTTTTTCTCTGCATGAGAAAATTGACGTGTGAGAGCCTGTGAAAAGTGTCAATTGCGTATGTGTGTTTTGTTCTCCATGACCCTTTCCAGCCCCATATTCTACACCCCATAGTGTGTGTGTGTGTGTGTGTGTGTGTGTGTGTGAGCCACAGTTGAGTAACTTAAGAGTTTGGACATAGTGAATTTGTGACCCGCTCTATTAAAATGAGTCGGAAGTCGCGGCAGCGCATTCTTGTAAAAACACGTTTCTTTATGAAAAAGTGGATTTTGGGCTGTTTTGTTTTTTTATACATTTCAGAATAAATAAAGTCTCAACTTTAATATAATGTAAGAATCTATGTAAAATTCAAATGATAAATATAGTTTTGAAGCTCTTAAACGTAACGTTGTCGTTAAGTTTTTACCGGAAGACCGCTGTTTATTGACTCGGCTCAATAGAATTGATTGACAGATGACAGATTGTGGTTGACAGAGGAAGATAGCTGGCTTGACAAGATGGATTCACGTGAGGAAAACATCGCTCGACTTTTAAATTACATTCCCGTTAGAGGGGCCACATCTGACGACAACTGGACCGACTTCATTTCAGATTATTTCACCACACCGGGTGACGAGGAGACGGACAGCGGGTGCTCCGAGTCGGGACGGAAGGCCCGGCTAACGCTAGGCTAGCGCTCAATCCGCTGATCATGACGGAGAAAGTGAGTTGGAGGAAGGTGAGGAGGAAGATATTCCACTCATGGCTGAGCCGATGATGGCACACAATGTCTCTGATTATAGTTATTTAAATCAGGACAGTGTTAAAGAGACTGAGATCGCCTGGCCGGGAGTACCAGTGTAGCTGCAAACTGTGCAACAGCGACGCTCTCTACCACCTCTTTAGACCGGAGGAGATGGAGAGAAGACCCGACCAAATGAAAGAAATGAATAATGGTAAGTTCTCATAGTTAAACTACACGATCCTTGTTTTATCTGTTTGTTTTAAAGACTTTTAAAATCACTACAGCAGGTTAAGAAGCATTAATAGCAGCTCATAATGTGTGTGTCAGTGTGTGTAGTCTAGCTTTAGGTGTTTGTGTCTGTCTCAGGTGCATCTCTCAGGTGTCTGTCTCCTAGAAATTATTAATATTAAAGAGGAAATGTTGTGTAGTGTTTAATTCACTCAAAGAAACGTATCTGTACATAATCCAGGCAGCTGTTACCTCGTCACCACACCAGGTATTATGAAAACAATATACAAACGTCATTTCTAGGAGACAGGGACAGACAGGGTTGCTGTGAGAGACACAAAAAGTGAGGAATTCATTTTAAATAGCAAAACAAATAGCTTAACTTTATGCCTGGGAAAAGGTTGCATTAAAGATAGAAATAGCTCCTCAGTAAGTGCATCCAAGCTTGAACATGTCTGACTGGGCTGCTTCTTCATACACAGAATTAGCTTAACCTCCTCCTATGAACCTTGAAATAAATTGCTCCTCCAAGTGTAACCAATGCGCTCTCAACTTTCAGAATGGTTATGACCGTTCTGAAAAAGGGTACAGCAAAAGAGTTGTACCTCGCTCGCCTGCACAGGCGGCCTCTGTGCTTTAAAATAAGAGCTTAAAAGGTAATATTCTCAAAGGATTATGAAGCCGTATGTACAGTGGCCATGCTCTTCAAAGTAGGTAACTGACCTTGTATGCTATGCTCTACTGCGCTCAACAATTTTACAGCTATAATGTAGCTCTAGGTCCTCAAAAGTTCTCACCAACTGAGACTATCTAAGGCCTATTCATATTACCCTTGACCGTCGGATACGAAATATATTTCTTTCTTTGAGCTTAACCCCTATTATTATTGATAGTGCTTATATTACAATATATTACCATCTACTTACAGTATCACTGCTGCTTCTTCATTTGAATGGTGTTGTTCCACTATAAGACCATTCACAGTTTGATAAACCAACACCTGCTCTGAGGAAGTGATCTGATATATGATTTCTGAGAGAGGACTGCAAAAAAAGTAAGACGCTTCTGTTGCTGAATGGGTAAACTGCGGGGGATCATTTGCATTTGTTTATTCAGACTTTCTTTCACGGAAGACCAGGAGCCATGGTAGTGTAGGAGGGTTTCCATTGCACACAAAGAAAAACAAGAAGACCACAGAAATAATGCGCAGGCAGATATAATTTTACTTTCTCATGAAAAATCAGACAGTTGTACAAGTTTGTCCTGTAATAGTCTTTGCATTGTTCTACAGAGGTCAGAAAGTCCCCATTCTCTCAATTAAGAAGCTAATGAACTGCCAATCACACATCACTTGCAAAATAAGTGGAGCAGTATTTCATATTGGGACATTTAGGGTCTGTGACTTAACACTTCTAAATCGAAGCAATTAGCAGTTATTGATGGCGGTCACAGTCACAGGTTGTCATTTGTCACTGATTGGTTGCCAAACCTCAAGAGGGTGGATATTCCGAATAAGACAATGCGTTCTCAGTCCCAACTTGTCAAATACAGTAGTTCGTTCAGTGGCCCTAAGTGTCAAACTATGATGCTCCATGAGCCTCTATGGCTTGAGTAATTATGACGAGCAAGGAGGAAGTCAGGTGACGTAGTATAAAGAGCGATATAGTCCGCGTAGGGAGGAGGTCGGGATGGACGGATTTGTTCAAACAAACACAGGACTTTCACCCAGGAGACCGCTGTTCATGTCCGGAATGTTGACTTATTTTAACTTATGTACTATTAACTTAAGTCACATACGTAACTTACTTAACTTACATACTTTACTCAAGTTGTGTAACAAACGTACTTATTTGAACTCAAACCAAATCTTTTCCTTTTCCTAAACCTATTACAATTAAAACAGATAGATCCAGACACCAAATAGATCCTGTTTTTTATTGCTGTAACATTTTGAGCACTTCTTCAGACTTCTCTAAACCTAACCAAGTTTTTTAATGCCCAAGTTTTTTTGTTTGAATTCACAATGTTAACCAGCCAAGGCTGGTATAGACATTCGGGGTAGACCGTGGTGGACTGAGACCGTGGTGGACAATGAATAATTAACCCTCATCCTTGTAGTATTGGGATTTTTGTTTCTGTCTGCATCTATATTTTAACCTAAATTAACTGAAACCAACGGCGAGCTCAGTGCATGGTTGGCGATCCAAGAAGACTGTTGTAAGCCAGAAGAGCTATTACCATTTGTACCTTGGTATCGTCATGGTTCTTACGGTGACTCCTTCCATACAATCACCTCCATAAGGCCCTCTTCATACAGCATATTCAATTCAATTTAATTCAATTTATTTTTATATAGCGTCAAATCATAACAGAAGTCATCTCGAGACGCTTATGTCACCAGAGGGGCCCCTTGGTTAGATCTACAGGACATGATTAAATAAGGATATGAGGTGGGGGTGTATTTGGACCTGTAGGACAAGGCCATAAAAGGAGAGATTCTTAAGATGGGATACCAAAACTCTAAAATGTGTGCTATGAACCTTGGAACAGTTGAAGAGTCTGTGTTCATATACTATACCTTCCTGGCTGTAACAAGAACATCTAGAGTTAGACCCAAGTGGCTTCAGTGTTCTTTCTCTTTATCATCATCACAATAAAAGAAACTACCTGTACTGTCTGTGACAGTTGCATTTCTAGGATCTGATGATCTATTTGCTTATGAATTCATAATTTTTTGTTACTCATTGCTTCGATAGTGTAGGCGCCATGCAAACTATTGCAGAATAAGGCCCCAATCACACAGAGCGCGTTTTAGCAGCCTGGGGCAGCTTTCTGTAATTGTTTTCAATGAGATCGAAGCGTTTTGCACGCTGCTTTTGCATTGCTGAGCGCCTCGCGTTTATCCACTTTTACGGGAGTGTCCTGAACGCCTCGAGTTGAAAAAAAATCAACTCAGACTGGAAAAGCACCCGATTTCATTAGCGTTTTTTTTTTTTTTTCATTTTGGTGACTTTTGCTGGATACCCGGAGCTATATGACTTTACCAACCACGGTTACCATGATCTGAACAGAAAACATCAGGAGGCAAATTGGTGCGGTACTTGAGATTTTGGGTAAGTTGTTTTCATTCATTTAAACTGTACAATTAACTATTTGGGTTGCGTACAGTTCATGGTTTGTAATAAGGCAACGTTAGCACTCATTTGGTGGTTGCCTTGCAACATACAAAATAAAAAGAAGCAACAAACTGAAAAAAACGCTCTGTCTGATCGGGCAACAAAAAGGCGGTGCGGTGCTCATTTTCCACCTGCAAAACGCGCTCTGTCTGATCAGGGCTTCATTCATAAAAACTGTAACCACTGAATGTTATTCAGGGATTTGGCACAAATTCTTCAAACTGGTTGTGAAAAGGGCAAATAAAAATCCTTTATTTCTTGGCAGACTGCTTGTTGTGTCATGTGTCATATCTACCAGCATCGTGCTGCTCCTTTACACTTTCCAGCTACATTGTTGTTAGATTAATCAGTGCTATGATGGATGGAGTAATGGTAGAAAAACAATCATGAGGGTTGGCTATGCATGCTCACCAGATGACATAGAGAAAAAAGTGCTCATTATCTGGGCAATCATGTTCATGGTTCTGCAACATCACCTTCACATCAGTGAACACTTGGAACAGTGGAGGATGGAGAAAAGGAGGGACACTGTACCCTTTCCTTCCTCAGTTGTGCTTCAATATACTTTAAACGTCAAGAAGGCATCTCTCCTCCATTTTGACCTTTGGGAAATGGTTTTAAATGCTTCTGTTCTTTGGACTTGACATATTTACAATGAGTTGCCATTTTGTTTGACATACCTATCTACAGTACTCCAATCAAACACAACAGCTTTACAGTAAAAAGAAAACCTTTTGTGAAGCTCATAATATGACATTTTTCTTGACATTGTGTCAAAAAAGTGTTTGTTGATTTTTTTTTAGGCTTTGGTCTTTGATATTGTAATGGACTGCCATGAAGAGAGAGGGAAGGAAAGTCAAGGCACTATGTAAACTCATTTAAAAATTAAATATTTTTTTTTTTTTGGTGATATAATAATTTATATTCTGATATGCAATGTCTTGTTGCTGAAATTGTTGTATTACTCAATGTCTGCCACATGTTTTATAAATATTAGATGAGATGATTAATAAAGCTGAGACTGTGTTATTGAATATAACTTTCATAAATCAAGGGGGAAAAGCAGTATATCTTACACCAAAAAAACACTTTATAGTAGCTCTCATGGTAAAAGTACTAGAGTTAGTTCAAATGTTTAAGAAAATAAATAATATAAATGCAGGAAAGAGCACTAGTGTCAACCATTTCATTGTTGATCAAATAAATGCTTGAGAATGTGTATGAGGCTGTGCATAATATGAAAAATGTATGTCAGTATAATGCAGTGACACAACACAATTGCATGGTGTTTACTGTGTCTTCTGATGTTTTGCATATACATTCTGTGTGTAGTGCAATGCAGTCATTGAGTACATATTTTATAAAAAACAAGATTTAATCAAATTTGAGCCCCGTGTGTCAGGCTACAACATCAAAACTTGACTACATTAAAATGCCGCACAGGCGTCCCACAAGGATCCGTTTTAGGGCTCCTATTATTGAGTCTATAGAACATTTCACAGTTGCAAACATTCTAAATGCGTCCCAGTTTACTTGCTGTTGCAGTGTGTAGTTGCGTCCGAAATATCATACTAACATGCTATTTAGTACATTAAAGAGTATATGAGATTGTTTAGTATGTCTGACCTTAGTATGAAGCCAACAGTACGTGAATTGCATACTATTTCCAGTGAAATATCCCACAATGCAATGCGGTAGTGATGACAACGTTCATAACAGACATTGACGTACAGCTTTGTTACGTCAATAAAGCTTCAATTTAAGTGTAAGTATGAGAGTTCACTTAATATATTTTTAAAATTACTTCAGACTTTGAATCGCACAAAGCGTCATGTGTTTGGTCACATGAGGTTGGCACGGGTTACCCTGGTTACACGTCTCCAACCAGCATGGAGGCTCTCAAGAAGTGACGATGTAAATTACTGCTCAGTGCATCCAAAAAGATGCATACTACTGTTTATTCACACAAAATGATGTTAAAGGATTAAACGTACGCATATTGGGTATGCAGTGCATAGTATGCGATTTTGGATGCAGCCTATGTGAATGACATCAGCTGACAGGAAGTAGACTTGGACCCAAGCTGTTGCCTAGAAATGCAATTCCATAGAAATGGTCTCTATCATCTATTTGCACCTGGGGACAATCAACACATCAAAATTGTCTAAATGACCTCTGTCATTTTATAATCGGTCAAAAAAAAAAAAAAAAGTATTGACTATGTCTAGGAAAGATAGCTGTTTTTTTTAATATATTTAAAAAATAAATTTAGCGCTGTTGTTGTGCATGTGTTATTGTTTATGCTCGTTTAAGTTACGTTATGTTCGCAAATTTTCGCCTCGCTTTCCTCCATTTCCGCCATGAACTGACTATCTAGCAGCCCACGTCACTACTGCGGTATGAACCCAAAATAAACAGACTGTGCTGTGATTTAATTGCGATAAACGGGTCAAAATAATGCCGAAATAACAACATAAATATATCGATTTGTAAAAAGACCGAATTCATTCTTTGTCAAGTCTGTCCGCAACACAACAAGGAAACAACTTTTAAAATGCTTGTTTTCTGAACGGAGTTCGGATCGATCAACGCCAGGCTATGATAACACCAGCTGCTCCGTCAACACTCAACATAACGTCATCTAGGCATAAATACGGCAGCGACGCTGTTGTAAACGGATCAAAGTGTGCCGAAATAACTACATAATGATGCTGATTAGTAAAAAGTCTGAATTCATGCTTTGTCGGGTCTGTTACCATGACGACTGGCAAACAACTTTTAAAATGCTTGTTTTCTGAACGGAGTTCGGATCGATCAGTGGCAGGCTGCGTTAACATCGCAGCTGCTCCATTAACACTCCATCTAGGAATAAATACAGCAACAACAACGTCAGTGATGACAGCTGGAATATCTCAACGCTGATAAACTTTTGCAACGTTTGTATATATTGTTACACATCACTTATATGATGAATGCTTTTGATACACATGCTTTCATAAAAATCTGAAATACTTTTAACCTTGCATAATGTATGTCTTGATAATACCTTTTCACCTTCTATACAATGTATAATATACTGACTAGTAAATGTTACCATTTACATTATTGAATGCCATGTGCTTCATTATAAGTTGGCTTTCAATCAAACATTAAGATATAAGTGAAAAAAACTGATCACAAAACATTATAGATATGACCACTGAATATTTGTGTAAGAATTTAGCTACAAATTCAAAGACTTGACCATACGGTCCAGCCATATACTCGGTTTTTGATTGACATGAGTGACATATTTGTGATCATTCACATTAAAAACCATGTATTTCAAATAGTGTTCCATCCACAGTTTTTTATACTCTCAAAGCACTAAAGCCATTGGACGGAGAAATTCCCTGTTTTCGTCAGTAATCGATGTGCCATGATACAGACATAAAGAATGTATATATTGAGTGAGTCATTCGTGCTGAAATTTCATTTTTCCCCTCGTAGATCACAGAGACTCTGGCCATATTCGGCAAATACTTCCATGCTCAGCAACTATTTCCAGCAAAAACCTCACTATCGAACCCACATTTCATTTCTTGTACAAGCCTCTTTTCTGCCACTCTTTTTAAACAGTATTTTGCTCCTCTTTATGCTTTGTGTTCCTAATCCTACGCTTTGTTCATACCCTTATAATCGCTCACTTATTCTTCTGATCAGTCCTCCCCTCATTCTCTTTCGCTCTCTCTCTGTGTTCACTAAGCTTTTAGAATGAGGGGGCGAGAAACCCCAAAGCATGAATCATTAAAAGATGTGAAGAGAAAAATAGATCACTGCAGATGCACCTGCAAAAATAACAGCGTGCGATGAAGAGAGACAGAGGTAGGGACAGAGGGAGTTGGGGGGAGGGTAGCATTTGGCTGCTCTTCTCCTCAGAAGACAAAGGATCTGTCCTGTGCTTAGCTGTAGTGATTCTGTCTTTACAAGTACAGTGGGCTTTTACAAGCAAACCAGCATAAAATAAGCTGCTGATCATTTCAATTTGCTTGATCATATCCTTATCAACACCCTTTAGGGGGTTTTAGATATCCTGCTGAATATATTGAGCTGGTTTCAAACACGATGTAGATATGTGTATGCATAAGTAATTTAATGACAAAAACAGAAACTGGTAGCTAAATGCCAACAGAAAAGGTAAAGCAAAAAAATCTACTTTCATGAAAGAAACAATTGAAGAGGCATTTGGCACTTTTCCATTCTTTAGTGAGCCAGAACATTTACTAGAGAGTGCTGGAAGCATTCTTTTTATACAATGTTTAATTGCATTCCTGTAAACAAAAGCCATGTAGAATGAACACCAATGAAAGTGAAGTATGTGCCAAGGTTTAGTCCGCAAATGCCACGAGTTCCTCCAACCTTGTCGACAAAATTATGTTCCCATACAACTGAACTGCATTCTCAATTATGTTTCTAGGGAAATGTATCTTCTCCCGGGTGACGGTCGCAGTTTTAAACAGGTTTAATATGTGGTTAATGTTAAATTGAAACCAAACAAACAAAAAAACACAACATAACTACTTGGTTAGGTTTAGTAAAACATCATGGTTTGGCTTAAAATGACTACGTCTGTTACGTTATTAAGCTATGGACGTAAATTAAAATAAGTGAACGTTGGCTTTTAGTTTCACACGGGACACAAACGTTTGCCTCGAAATGTAACTCTCAATGCTGTTTCGTTACATGAGAATGTCATTTTTAGGAGACAGGGCTGGTTCCTCAACAACAGTAAGGGATTGAGTGCTGATCAGTGGGCAACCTCCGGTGTCTGAAAAGTGAAGCCAAGCCAATAAACCTGCATTCTTTCTAATGGCCAGCAGGGGGCGACTCCTCTGGTTGCAAAAATAAGTCTGATTGTATAGAAGTCTATGAGAAAACGAGCCTACTTCTCACTTGATTTATTACCTCAGTAAACATTTTAAACATGGGTTTATGGTCTCTATCGCTAGATTCAAGTCTTCTTCAATACAGCATGATGTTCATTAAGTATATTATGGTCCCATTTAGAGTCAAGTAGACCATAAAGCAGGGGATGCTTTAGGGCGTGGCTACCTTGCGATTGACAGATCACTACCACGGCGTTGTCCGTGGTTTTCATCTTAGAACTTTAACCTTTTCACAGTGTATTTTCAGTTCATGAAAGTTAATTATAACCTTTTTGGTCGTCTGAAAATGTCTTATTCAGCATCACTGCTCGTTGCAAAAAAACAAGATGGCAATGGCCAAAATACTGAACTCGAAGCTTTTAAACAGCAGTCCTCAAACCAATGGGTGACATCACGGTGACTGCGTCCACTTCTTATATACAGTCTATGGTGCTGATGCATGCTCTACTACCAGTCATAGTTGTGAGTTTTGTCATTTTTGGTGAGGCATCCTTGTCACACCCTCAATGTAACTAAAATAAAACATTTTGATCCACATTAAAAATTCAATAAAGACAAAAAAAGAAACAGAAATACTCATAATCAAGCTTAACATTTCAATTAGGACAACTATTCTTTGTCTGAATTGTGTATTCTGTCTTCTTTCATTACACCCTGAAAACCACACATATTGGCCCGCATCATTTACATATTTCTCCCACTTCCCTCTGGTATTATACCAGCTTATGCTTTAAAAGAATATTTATGTTTCACACCATCAATCATATGAGACTAAAACTACCAGTCTCTCTCACCCACAAAGGATCCAGTCACTAATCAGTATGCTCGTTATGAACCCAATTAGCTGCACCTGTTTCGTGCTGTTACTGATGCCTGCTTCCAACTACCCATCACTACCAGTATTAAGACTGCAAGTGGGGGATATGGGGGAACAAAGGTCATGCCCAACCAATTCATTATTTAGTGTTGCCAAGATAACTTTCAAATTAAGTGTTTGTGATGTAACAGTATAAGAGCAAACAAACAAAGCAGGGTGGAATGCAACACACCCACACATCTGAACACCAGTCAAAAATACCCACCTGATAATGGAGCCAGGGACAACTTCAACAAAGGGTTCCATCTGTTAATCTGCATCCTACACGTAGCGCAGAGATGGCTAAATATATTTATTGTTATATAAATTTCTAGCCACACTAGTTCAGTCAATACACCGCTTTGGTCCAGAATAAAAATGTTTCAACCATGGATTGCCATGCCAATTTGTAAAGATATTCATGGTGCCCAGATGATGAATCCTATGGACTTGATCCCCTGACTTTCTGTGACGCCACCATGAGGTTGACATTTGTTGTTTTGAGTGAAATGACAACTATTAGGATTAACGTGTATGTCATTTGTACGTTTTGTCATGTTTGCCACACTGCTGCCGTTAGGTTTAGGCAAAACCAAAAGTTGAGTGAGTAGTACTGTCACGTGACATTATATGTCAAGATACTACGCAAAAGGACGCTGGGGGCTTTAGCCCAAGCAGCAAAATATGAATAGTAGGGATTCAACCCGGTCTGACAAGAAGGTGTATAAATACCACGGCGTTACACAGACATTCCGCATCATGAGTACACATTTTAGCGTTTTTGTGTGTCATTTGTACGTCACACAAATGTCCGCAGTTAGGTTTAGGCAAGAAAACCACTAACTTAGGTACAGGAAAGAAAACCACCACTTAGTTAGGTGTAGGAGAAACGTCATAGTTGGGCTTAAAATAAGTACCTAAACTAAGTAAAATATGTTCAGAAACAATGTAACATAAGTACGGAAAACACGTCACAAACGTCACTAAAACACTTGTCACAAACGTCACTAACGATACTTAAAAAAACCTTTGGGACACAAACACCGGTCTCAAACAACGGGCTACTGGTTGAAAGAGCGGATGCGTTTACATACAGTCAGCACAGACTACAAAGTCTTTAGTCTTGTTTTATTAAGAAGCTGACTCAATGCATGACTATGCTTAACTGATATCTACTGTTAAAAGGTGTGAATTATTTCCAGTGGTTTTAATTTAATTTTAATTAATTTTCAAGATTTAATTGTTGGGTATGCATTTTCACGAGCACACTACTGGGCAAATGTATCACTGTATGAGTGATTGGAGGGTTAAGGGTAGATTCCAAATGGACATATAAGACAAAGCATTGCGTGGATTCGAGAAAGAATGATTCTAGTAAATGAAAGCTGACAGAAGGTGGTCTTTGTTATTAGCTCCAAGATTCATAAGATGTAAAATATTAGGGTTCTGTCCTGTGTTATCTCTGCTAAAAGCAGCAGTGTTGAGGTGTTTTTCTCTCGGTATCCATATGTATGAGAAAGTAAGAAATACAAAAGTGGGATATTTGAAAGTTTGGCTAGAGCTAAAAATTAGAAATAGAGTGAGAACTGAACTTCATCATCTGCAAATCATTGGATTGGATTTTTCTTTATAGCTGCCAAGCTTAGAACATGTAAAATATTTTCTGTTATCTATTTCTACAACATTCCATATGCTTTTGTGCCATTTCCAGAATAAAATGACTAAATTGAACAATTGTTCATTGTAAAAAAAAAAAAAATGTGCTAGTTAATCATTGTAGCTTGATATGTGGGATTGTACACAGAATATTGTAATTAGGAAATCATATGCAGACATTACAGCCCCAAAACATTGTCATGAGTTTAGGATTTCTCTCAGCATTGTTATTTTTCTCTCCACCTACACAAGAAGCATTCCCACCTGTTCTCTCGGCATTGTCAAAAGTAATTTTATTATAAAGGAGATTACTAACTGAGGTAGAAGGCCAGGAGGCACACTGAAGGAAGGCTGGAAACACAAATAAACAGATCATCCCAAAATAACTCCTGGTTTGATTTAAGGTGTAATTTTCCAATTTCATTTAATGCTTGTGTGCATGAAGCCTACATTAATAATGTTTTTATGGAACATCTGTGTGAGAGAAGTTTTAATAGTCGTTCAGATTTCAGCTTTAAGGGAGAGAGGTTAAATTACCTGCCATTAGACCACCTCTACTTCCAACTGTGAAGGAGAGACCTCTGTGTAATTATTCTCTCAGCTCCCGCGGCGCATCAGACAATCGTTTTATAGCTTCATGTGGACTGTGCGCTTCTGGGTACACCATCATTAGATTTAGCTGTGAGTAGAACTGTGTTAAGAGCAGCTGAACTGATTAGGAGTTTGTTGAGAACAGATTCTCCCACTTGTTATAAAGTTTTAGGAACATTTTATCACAGCCCTTATCTTTTTTTCTTTTCTTTTATAATCATTAGTTGAGTCAAAGCTCTTTTAGAATGGACACACAATGCAATTCTGGTCTTAAAACAATCTTGTGGACATATGAAATGTCATATTAGACTTCCATCATATTTTTTCATATTGATATATTTAGTTATTTTTACTTTGTCGTTCTAAATCCAACAGCTTTAAACTCAATTACATACATACATACCAAAAAAGACATGTATTCAGTTGTGCTGGTTGTTGTGTTCTTTTTATTATTATTATTCTGGAGCTGTCGTCCCTATTGTATTTGTCATTAGGCAACATGAATAGCTGAGGCTTTTTTCAAGTGACATTTTTTTTTCTAAACTGCGTATTATTTTAACTTGAGGCTGATACAAATATTGATATTTGAGAGTTATAACAATATGCAATATGTTTTCAATTCCCCCCTGAACCAAGCTGGTGTTACGGTAGGGTGTCTAAATAGCTTGTATAAATTCAGCATAAATTCAGGATGCATGTTTGGCTTTTTGCGTGTCATTTGTACGCCACGTAACAAAACTATGGTAACGTCTGCATTTAGATCTAAGCAACAAAACTACTTAATTTTTTGAAAAATGTTATGGTTGGGCTTAAAATTAAAACTAAGTAAAATATGCACGGCGTAAGATAAGTACGGAAAACACGTCACTAAACATCACTAAAAACACTAACAGTGTGAAAAACGTCACTAACGTAACCTGCAAAACAAAACACTCGTCTTGAGCATCGGTCAAACTGTATGGTTATGGAGTGGTATTACCTGGTAGAGTCATTTTTATAAAATACACTTTGGCAGCAAATACATTTACTCTGTAACATGTACTGAAAAGGGACATACTGTATCATTGGGCACTCCAGATACCCCAAATACCCTCTCAAGGGAAGGTGTATAAATACCACAACATTACATGGACATTCCGTGTGTCATTTAGCGTTTTCACGTGTCATTTGTACGCCACGCAAACATCCGCAGTAAGGTTTAGGCAAGAAAAACACTTAGTTAGGTTAAGGGAAAACGTCATGGTTGGGCTTAAAATAAGTAAGCAAACTAAGTAAAATACGCACGGCGTAGTATGGAAAAAACATCACTAAACATCACTAAAAACACGTGAAACATGTCACTAACGTAACTGCAAAAAACACCGGTCTTGAACATCGGTCTCCTCGTTGAAAGCTTTGTGTCTGTTGGACCCATCCTCCTCAGCTCTCTCTTTCTTGCTTTTTATTCTGTGTCACTAGCTCTGAGTGTGGCACATTTATAAAGATGCGTTTGCATTACAGTCAGTACAAACTACATGGCGTACAAATGACATGCGAAAAGCAAGAAAGGCGTTCTTATTGCACGCTAAATACCGTGCGCATTATCGTGGCATTCGTATGCTTTTTCCTGCGAACGGGCTGCCTGAACAGTGAGTGTGTTGGTCCAGTTCACTTATAATACACTGCAGATGCTGCAGAAAGTAGAGATGATGTGACACTTTACATTATGCATTTATTGCTCATTACTCCTTTCAAAAGGCCGAGCTCCGACAGTATTCAGCTACTGGCTGTGAGCACAGCTGCAGCTACTCTGCCTGGCTGTGGCGGTGGATGTGGTTATTGCTCGGACTACAGCTGCAATTGTGGTTGAATCTATGATGCTATGGATATGGCTGCAGTAACTGTACTTTGACTAGCACCTGTGCTTATATCAGATATGACAGATGCAATACACCATAGGAGTTCAGGAATACAGTAGCTTCAATGAAGCACAACCACACTCAATTCGCTGCACACGTACAACCCTTGCATGTAGTTAGTGTCAAACCCATTATAAACAAATACATAATTATAAAGCACAGCCATGGCTACAACCACAATTTCAAAAACAGAGGGATCCCTTTCTAAAGTGAATGGGGACAAAGTGTCAAAATATGTTCTAAAGTTCAGACTCAGTCTCAAATCAGAATGGTATCTTTCAAGGTTACACTCTTTTTAGTATCAAATTGTCTCTGTGCTTTCACAGAAAGTGTTCTCTCGCTGAGCTGTGGTGGAGGGATAGTGCAACACAGTCTCACAGCAGTTTGTGAAATAGTCATGAAATTGAATCTATTGGATTCGTGTGCAGACACGAATTTCCCTTTTTTTTGGTGACACTTGGGTTAAAATAACACCTGAAGTGCCATAACTTAAGTACGGAAGTTAATGGCAAAAACTATTTAGTTAGCTTTAGGAAAAGATCGTGGTTTGGGTTAAACTAATTCCAGAAGTGCTGTAACTTAAGTACAGAAGTTAGAGGGCAAATAAATTAACATTGACTTGTGATTTCACAGGGGACACAAACGCCGGTCTCCTGGGCAAAATTCCTGTTGTTTTTTACCCATCCATCCACTCTTATCTCCTCCCTACGCCGCATTTGCCGCTCTTTATACTTCCCGGTTCACAATTCTGTGGATTACATACACAAAATGCTCTGCGACTGGGCTGGATAGTTACAAAATCACTGATGAACAGTGATGAGTGATAAATTACTATCCCTCCAACAATAACATTTTGTTGTTAAAGGGATAATCTGTCATTTATTCAAGTACACCATTAGTTGTCGTTCTAATCACAAGATTTACATAACATGCTTTGGGTATGTAACATTTTTCCCCATTTAAAACTATCCTATTTGTTACTACTGGAAAAGGCATAATTCTAACAGGTAGGTGTGTCTAAAGTAAGTTAACAGTAAGCAACTGACCAAAACAAAACGAAGTGGAGGGGCAGCCACTATCTTGGTGAAGTCACAGACTATTCCTTAAAATGTGAATTCAAATAGTCAATGTTGTCCTCAACACTATTTTCTAATTGTGCAAATCTTCATATAGAAATATCATAGAATTGTGGGAAATGCACTGAAAATGATGGGGGGGTGCTCTCATTTGGACCCCCCCAATGTCTATACCATGTTGTTGCCCTTGTATGCATGTGCTGTAGTGTCGTAATTTGCAGAAAAGTTGAATTTTAAATATTAAGCACTCACACTTAAAATTGGTAGTTATATATAGCCATCAAATAAATAATTATTTTTAACTTTAACTTATATTGCCCATCCAGCATTGTAAAAAAACAAGTGCGAGTGTCATCCTCATCAAGCTGACACAAAGACTCCGTAGCACACACACAGTGGTGTTTTATTCAGTGTCATTTTGAGAATTCCTCCCCCTCCCCAACACATCTTGGCCTTGTTGACTCGTACTGCTTCCAGCGGTGTGTGTTTGTCCATTAGTGTGGCCAACCACTGCCCCCGCAGCTTGACAAGGCAGAATGAAGTGGCTACATCCACCCCCCTTAGTATTAAAGCAGCATTATAGCAATTGGCCTGCTGAATATCGTAAAAAGCAAAAGAAAGAGGGCCTGCCTTTGGATCAAAACACTCGGCAAAAAGAAATTACAATTAATGAAGTTTGTGGAAGAGCCAGCAGTCTGTTTGAAGTTATGTAACTCAAAAGAACTAAGCAGCAAGAAACGCCTCAGCTGATAAAGATCATCGCTGTAATTGAAAAGGGATTTTGAATCATGACTATACAATCAGAAGCCTGGACTCCCTGCTGTATAAGTCAGTGACAAGAGTGTTTTAGCACTCATGAACTTCAAAAGAGTTATGTCCCGCATATTCTTCACTATTTCCTGTGTGTTTCATCAGATAAAGTCCTCAGTTTTCCCTTCATTAAGTATGTGGCGTGCTGTTTTGCTGCATACTGTATGTCAGCATCTTTCAGATGGTCTTCAGATTGTCTCCTTTGAACCAGGCAGAAAACACACTCATCATCTTTAGCGCGGGAGGGCTACAAAACACTGCTGGCTGGCTGGCTGTGTTACTGCCATTGCATCATCTTGACTTCCCCACTTTAGACTACTTAATTGCTGCTCGTGCCTCGACTATGAATAAGTGGGCTGGGCATCCATCATTGCCGCACGGTCCTACTCTCCAGGACCACTCAACAGTGCCATACATGACTTTAAGAAGGGCTCTTTCTGTTGAGTACATATTTGGAGACAAATATTTTTGCAGTTTAGTTATAATGTACAATTCTCTGTAAGCTTAAATGACTATAACTATATTTTAGACACCTGTTCGGCCCTCTGGGCTGGTAAGTGGTTTTATCACACATCCCAAGCTACAGCTGAATGAATGTTGTCATTTAGATCGTCTCCCCCGTCTCCCTGTTAGTACTTGTGTTCCTGTCGTGAGTGCGCCATACAGCGATCGATTCTAGTGTAATGGCCTTTGACTAGAAGGTGGCACTGAACCAGCAGCACATACCACTACTCTGTATTGATCGCAATTCCCGCTCTACAGAACCTTTCCATGCTTGTTTATTTAGAGCCTCTAGTGTGTTGACAGAGCAAGGCAATAACTGGCCCGGTGCACAAGACAAGCATGTCAAACCAGGTGGGGAGAGCCCAGAGATCCCATGAGTGATTAAATGTGATTCATTCACTGTTGTCAGTTATTGATTGTCCATAAGGATAGGGAGAAATATATTAGATCTTAAAAACAGAGCTAAAAAATAAAATAAAATAGAATAACAAAAAGCTGAGGTGCAATGGAACAAACAGTAATTTGCATTAGCTATTAATTAAAGCTAGGCACATATCCATTGTTAAGAACGCCTATACAGTATTTATGTGAGACAGTCGTTGTTAAGATACCGCGGATTAAATCTCAATTAGGGAAATAAGTCAATTAAGCATGCAAATGATAGCAGATATGTATCTTTCAGTCTCTCAGCCAACTGGTGTTTTCTTGCTCACAAGGGGAGTATCACAATGTCTGCATCAATGAGTTTCAATCAAGTCACATAGCTCATGTTAAACCTTCTCTTCACTTAACCAGGGCAATCCACGTTTAAACATACTCTCCAAGCAATGGCTTTCCAGCAATTTCTTGGCACAATAAATTGCACTGTGATGTTAATACTGGCACTTTGTATGCTGCGTAGTTACATATTTTGTACTTTACATTTGATAAATGATGGATGTTCTGAATTATTAAAGAGGACCTGTTACGCTTTTGCATTTTTGTCCCTTTATTTTAGTGTATTATATATATTTTTTGTGCAGGTAAAAGGTCCACGCCAAAGGGAGTTACTCTCCCCCTCAGAAACACTGCTCCTGAACTGCCTGAAACTTTTGCTTGAAGTCCCGCCTTTTCTTCTGTAACGTGGTGATGTCACCAAGTAGTACATTTGCATAATACCTGCCCAGCAGTTAGTCTGAAGAGTTGGTTCGGTTGACCAATCACAACAGTGGGTGAATTGAAAAATCAGAGCATCAGAGGGGGAGGGGGTTAGGAGCTCAAAACACAGCCGGGATGAGAAAAATAAAGCAGTTTTTGAGAATTAAAGCATCTAAACATGTTCTAGTAGAAACCTAAAATACATGTATGCACCTGGAGATAAGCATAATAGGTCCTCTTGAATTATTCAGCCAGGCCTGCCCTCATTATGATTTCATGGTATGGCCATTGCTAACAATTGGATTTATGTGTTTTGATTTATATTTAACTCACAACACAGTTTGATTTCCCATTCCTCCTAAGAGTTGGACAGGACAACATCCATGTATCCTGACATGGGCTTTACCACCTAACACCACAACCTGACATTGATTGTGTTATTCATTCTGAACACTCTCCGTGCTCCTTTCACTCTCAGAAATCCTCATTTCAAGCCGTGTCTCACCAGCAGGTGCCCAAGTTGTCACAAGGGCTGTCAACTATTGTGACATTCAATTACTCCTTCAGTGCCTGCCATTATGAAAGTGCCTCAACTGGGGCATAGGAGGTCTCTCCATCCCTCCTCTGATTGGCTGAATTGGTCTGGTCAAGAGAGCAAGTTTCGCAGTCTGAAATGAGACGCTGAGCACACCTGACAGGGATCATCTTTGGTGCAACGAGACTTGCTCTTTCTGATACTTTCCAGTTTTGCCGTTACAGGAAAAAGCTTGTCTACGAGCATCTGTGTGTGTGTGTGGTACAGAGTATTCCATGTCCCTCAAGGTTATCAGAAAACCAGAATTGGTCCGTTACGTGGAAGTAAACAACTCTCCAACACAAAGCTGTATGTATCTACATCTGAAGTCTCTGTTATAAGTGCAAAATTTTTGTGTCGTTTTCAAAGACACATCAATTTGTCCTTGTTGTTGCCTTGACCTTCCTCTCTAAAGACTTTGCTGTTTCTCAGGTTGTGGCGGGTTCTTCTGAACTGAACAGTCAGACCTGCTGATTTCCTTTCTCGATGTAAAAGTCTACATTCTGAAACCAGTTCTTCTGGCCAGATTTTGGTTTAGTGTACTCAGAAAGGTGAACTGGGTCAACTGAGGTTGCGTAGAGGCTCGGTTTATTTGAGCACCCACCTTCAAAAGAAGAAAGGGATAAAATGTCTTGTGAGTTTTGGGGGAATGTGATGATGTTTTCTACACTATAGTTAGTGATGATCTGGCTTTTCAGTACACACTAGGTCGGGGTGGCTGTAACTCAGTGGGTAGAGCGGGTTGTCCTTTAACCACAAGGTTGGTGGTTCGATCCACATAGATGTATGTATTATGACAAATGAAATAAAGTTTTAAAATATAAAGTAATAAAGGGTAAAAATATTATTAATAATATTTTTAATTGGTCCAATATTTTGGGTTATGCATAATGCTGTTCCAATACCGATACCAGTATCAGAAATGCCTCCGATCACAGCCTAAAATGGTGGATCGGGTATTGATGAGTACACGAGTCCATGCACAAATCCGATATCACGTTATATCATTTATCAGCTAACTTACGCTACAGAGCAACAACAACAACACTCGCTATCCGATCCTGCCCGATCGGTAGGCTACTGTGCATGTGCAAGAAAGATGCGACTCATTAGCTACTTCCATCATCAGCTCCGGTCAAATCGTTGCATCCGAAATCGATGATGGAAGTAGCTACAAGTGAGCCAGCTCGCTTCTTTCTCATCTGTTTAAAGCTGCGCATGCGCAGTACCCATCGGGCAGGTGCTAGCGGAGAGTGTAACGTTAGCCAGAGCTAACAAAATATCAGCAATTTGGCGATATTTTACACTGAAAAATCCCACCAGTAAAACGGCAACATGTACAGTATGCAAGGCTGTGCAAGTGGTATTCATGTTTTACACTTTTAACCTGAGCCAGGCTTTGCAAGAAATACAACAATCACATCACATCCATACAGGGTTAGAAATATACAGCTGTTACAAAATAATAGTAATATAAATATTTTTGTTTTTAACGCACCGGATCGGTACCCAAGTTCAGGTATCGCAATCTGTATCTGGAAGAAAAAAATGGTATCGGAACATATGCATAATACTTTAGTACTAATTAGCAAATGTTAGCACGCTAAACTTAGATAATGACCATGTTAAACATTATACGTTCTTTGCATATATATTTTAACATTGTCATTGTGAACCTGTTAGCATGCTCCCAATAGCATTGTTTGCACAGTGTGGCTCAAGAGTCTTGTTTGTTATCTTCCTAGAAAGTGAAATTGATATGGGCCTTCTTCAAGATGTTTTTTTGTAAACATTCACCTCTCGGTTGAGTTGGTTTTATACCTGCTAATTTGAGTTTTTCAGAAACACCACACAATCATATAGAAGTGTGGACGTGGCCAACCATTGGCGTCTGATCAGAGCAGCAGCATTTCAATTATCTGGTAGTATATCATCTGCTAAAAAGTTAAAAGCAGATGAACACGCAGAGTGGACTTACATTGTAAGCTACAGGAGGATTTGGGTTGGTTCACATCACCAAGCCTCCTGAATCCCACTACAGAGAAATGTTTGAACCACATTTAAACTGGTTACCGAGTTCTTTGTAGTGATTTCATAAATGTCAACCTCCCTCACGTCCTTTCCAGCTCTATAATGGATCCTTTGATATATTTGACATGGCTTATGTAGTTTTCCTTGGGGATTAGTTTTTGAAAAAAACATAATCTTTTGAAGAAGCAATTATCTGGACATCCATTGCATCTGCACCACCATCTAAACCTGAAAGTCCAGCAATAGCAAAAAAGTCAGTTTTGCATTTGTAAAATATTAAAATCTTTTCTCAACATTGTTTTCTGGAGCTACTTGCTCTTGATGTTTCAAAAATATGGGCAGAAAAGATGCAGCTACTTGTGTATGTGTGCTTATTGATGCACGATGTACACAGTTTGTGCTTTTGTGTGTTTGAAATCACGGCTCGCTATGTTCTCTTTTGTCGTGTTTAATACACTATGCTAATTTAGGCTGTTTGGTAGTGTTGATTTTGGAAACAAACAGTAAAATGCCATGTAGAGAAGCCAACAAATTCAATGTGTGAAACTGTAGCTTTGTCAGTTTCTGAGAAATCTCCCTCAGTCTTATTTGTGTGGTGTGTGTGTGTATGTGTGTGTGTGTGTGTGTGTGTTTACTTGTTGTGGGAACTGTTGCATATAATCCATAAACAGTTACATTATTGGTACTCACTACTCAGTTGGGGATAAAGATCATCTGGGTCCTCATTTATAAAACATGTTTGCGTAAGTACAAATGAGGAAATCCCCACTGTGCACCAAAAAATGTTCTGATTTATAAAACCTTGTATACGCCTGCCAGTGGAAATGTGTGCACATGGATCTGCCTCATATCCCGCCCTCTACACGCCCACTTTCAACCATTAATGCTCAATGCAAAGCACCTCATGAGTGTTGATGCATAGAAATGAGCCTGCTTATCAATGGTTATTGACGGTGAATCATGGTAACAACCGAAATCAAGGTGCTCGTGGGTGAGGTGGAGGTTAGAAAGCACTTATTGGTTGGTGGCGCACAGCAGTGGGGTCACAAACAAAAGAAAATGCAGCTAGTTGATTAATGCGGTGATGCAGTTCAGTGTTCATCAAACAGAACGGTACCTGAAATAAAATAAATATATATGGAGTGTAATGATGTGCGACAGCTGTCACGGACTTTATTTCCAGACTTTGCTAATTTACACAATCCATATGTGCAGGTGGTGAAGATGTGGCGGGTGAGGTGACTGGAGAAGGCAGAGAGTGTGTGACAGCCACTGCTGTGTCTCCAGTGCGCCTGACAGCACAGATGTGTTCACTGCACACAAACTACAGTATAGGAAATCTAAAATCATACTTGGTGATATATACACAGTTTTAGAAGATATTATTGAAAACTATTGACACGCTGTTCTGCAATTATTTAATGCTATGTTAGCCTAGTTGACGTGGTTGAGGTGAAAAGGACTTCACATTATATTCGCGCTTAAAGCTGCAGTGGGTAGAAATGGAGCAAATATGATTAAAAAAAAGTTATTTTTATGAAAATAAATCATGTTACTTTGTGTCCTCTGGTGTCCTCCGGTGCTCCTAATGGCATCTGCAAGATTTCGCAGACCGGAGGAAGACAACCAATCAGAGCCGAGCTGGAGTCTTGCCGTCTCTGAGCAGCTGTCAATCACTCAAACTCCGATGAAACGGTCAAACTAGGCAGCGCTGATCAAATATGAATCAATATTCTGTTACTGTAATGCCTATTTCCCTCCTCAAATGTTTCAGAATCATCTTGTAGTGTACTGTTTAGCTGTAAAATTAGAAAGTTTGTGACCCGGCAGCCATGTTGTGATCAGTTGAGGAAATACCAAGCACCGCCCACCAGCCGGAGCACAGCCAATAGGAACGCTCTCTCTGAAATGAACTGTGATTGGTCAAAGTCCTCCGTCACGGGTTAGATTTTTTGAAGCCTGAAAACAGAGCCATGAGGAGGTTCAGAAGTCTAGTTATCTCTCAGAACACTTGAATTACAAAATGCTGAAAGGTTATTGTGGATTTTTTGCCCAATCATGCCAAAAACATTCTGCCTACTGCAGGTTTAATATCGGGGAAAGGCAAATCAGACTTTCCTGAATCCTGCCACATGCTGGTATTATAGCATTTCATCAGCTGCGGTGCGCTCCACAACTAACCACAAGTGTCAGTAGCATACAGTCCGGCCCTCTCCTCTGAGCTCGGAGGTGGGGAATGTGATGGTGAGACAGCGTTGATGAAATATTGAGCAGAATTGGATTTTGAGACTTAAATTGGCTTATATCTTTTACAACTGAAAGGTGCTTATGGAATAGTTATGGCTCACTAGCACAACCACAAATGTCACTGCTGTTCTGAATGATTGTGATAAAGTGGATCTATAAGTCACATGTGATATGAAGTGAAATTAAGCATCATTATATAATGATTCCTCTCACATTTAATTCCTACAAGCTGGTTTCAATTTGCCACCTCACCATCTGTGTCGCCAATTTCCACTGTCTCCATAATGTGCATATACACATGGGTCAGAGTTTCCGTAAATGTATGCCGATTTCCTCGTATTTTACAAATCCCAATTTATGCTTAGAAGGTGGCGTACGCACATTTCAAGCCCTTGAAATTGTGCATACACAATGGTTATAAATGAGGTCCCTGGTCTCTCACACGCACATCCCAACTCGCACATACCGCCACTTTGTCACGCCCCCTTGGCATCACGCCCCCTTGGCGTCACGCCCCCTTGGCGTTGGCGTCACGCCCCCTTGGCGTCACACTAGGATTAGGCAACAAAACCATTTAGTTAGATTTAGGAAAAGACAACATGATTGGGCTTAAACTACGTTTGTAAACTGAAAATGAAACTGAGCGTTGTGAACATGGGACACAAATGAATGGCTGATTGTAACATGAAAGTGAAACTTAACACACAATACAAACTGGTGTCTGCGCATCTGAGTATATTTGTGTACTCATGGGCATTGACCCTACCACATCCCTTTTTACTCTGCTTGTTAATTAGATTTGATGCAAACAACTCTGAACCAGTGCTTCATTAGTACACCAGTGAATATGTGCTCAGTTTGGAGACAAGCAAGTTATATTATTACACTTTCTGTGGTTCTCTGATGCTCATATTTTCCAATCTTTAACTTGTAATCTTCTCTTTTTTTTGTTAATTTTAAAACTTAATTAAACAACTGACAAAAGATAGAAGATCATAACCCAGACATGAACCCTACGATGTTGCTAGCAAACAACAAACACATCTTAATTAGCTGAGTGTGTTATCTGTTTATAGTGTCATTTCCAGAGCATTATTGCTGCTATAGAAACTCAGATAGTATGATTTCAGGGCCACTTTAACCCGACACCCTAAGGAGTTGTCAGGAATCACAATGTGACAGCTGTCAGCCTGTTTTTTTTTTTTTATTTTATGTCACCATAGTGTGAGATGCTCTATTTACTAATGACTTAGGACTATCATTGCCAGTCATATCATGCTTGAATCCAGCTCTTGCAATGTCAGATTTGTTGTTATCAAACCCTAGCTTGACGTGACAGCGTGACACATTCGGTCCAATCACGAAACACAAATTTGATACCTGTAACTGAACTCATTAGCTGTGACTGGACGTGTGAGCTGAGCTATGTCACGAATTGTCTTCATTCAAACCAAAAATAGAGTTACAGCCGCTGTCACATGACATGCAATGCTTGCCAACGCTTGTCATTCAGAGGAGCCTCAGCTTTCTGATAAGTTAGCGTGTAAATCTGCCGTTAGTCACCTCAGGCATGCAGTTGTCATTCAGTGTTCCCTTCTCATCTTGTTCTAAGTGCTTCAAAACAAGATGTCCATTGATGTGAAATAGAGGTTAAGAAGGGTCAAAACTCAAATCAAATTACCAGTGTGCATTTGAATTTTGGCTGAACTTCAGATCAGTGAAAGAATGCTTCTTTTCAACTGTTACGATCAGTTGTTTTCTGGACTCAAAATGCAGACACAGACTGAGGAGTTGTGATTTAAACAAAAGCTTTTATTGCCAAAAGCAGGAATGAATGAGCTGAGGAGATGTCGAGGCTGCGGTGGAGCAGGGGAGGCAGGCAGGCAGGCAAACAGGCAAACAGGCAAACAGGCGAGGATCCTGGAACAGGAAAACAAAACACTAAGCGAGCGAGCAAGCAGAATCAAAAGACTTGGCATCAGAATCAAAAATACTGCTGAAGTGGGCCGAGGCTAACTACCACATTGGTCGAGTCAACGATCTGGCGAAGAGTGACTGGAGAGCCGGGGTATTTAAACTGAAGCTGACGGTATGATTGGAAGCAGCCTCGTCTGATCTGATCAGGTGGTAGTATCACGTCAGAGCGCCTGCAGAAGAGGAGACTCACACACACAGACAGACACGCCCACACTAGACAGACAAGGAATAGGGAACACAGGGAAAAGGGGAATAGACACACTAGGAAGGCAGATGGTCCGGATGGGACCCTAACAGTACCCCCCCTCAATGGGAGCCTCCTGGCGACCCACCAGGCTTGTCAGGATTGTTGCTATGGAAATCCCGAATGAGGGAGGGATCCAGAATGAGTTTACGGGAAATCCAGCATCTCTCCTCCGGTCCATAACCCTGCCAGTCCACAAGGTATTGAAACCCACGACCACGGCGGCGTACGTCCAGCAGTCGCCGTGTAGGCTGGGTGGTCGTCGATGATCCGGGTGGGTGGTGGGGGCGTGGCTGGAGGGCACAATGGACTAGTAGACACAGGTTTCAACTGGGACACATGAAAAGTAGGATGGACTCTCATAGATGGAGGTAACTTGAGTCTTACTGCGGACGGGTTGATGATGCTGTCAATAACGTATGGACCAATGTATCTGGGAGTTAGTTTCTTAGATTCTGTCTGTAATGGAATGTCTTTTGAAGAAAGCCAAACTTTCTGACCTGGTCGGAATGGGGGTGCAGGGGTCCGGTGGCGATCCGCAAAGCGCTGGTTGCGTTCGGCGGAGCGGAGCAGTGTGGAGCGGGCCTCCTTCCAAATCCGCCGGCAGCGGTGCAGGTGAGCCTGAACAGAGGGAACCGCGATCTCCTCCTCTTGATTAGGGAACAGCGGAGGCTGGTATCCAAGGGAGCACTCGGAGGACATGCCTGTAGCAGCGCTGGATAAACAGTTGTGTGCATATTCCACCCAAGAGAGGTGAGTGCTCCATGAAGAGGGATTTCTCGCGGTCACACAACGAAGTGCAGCTCCAAGGTCCTGATTTGCCCGCTCCGTCTGTCCGTTAGTCTGCGGGTGATAACCAGATGATAAGCTCACAGATGCCCCCAGTGCCTTACAGAAAGCCCTCCATACCTGTGACGTAAACTGCGGACCATGATCAGAAACAATGTCGGCTGGAATCCCATGAAGCCGGACCACATTGTGCACCAGGAGGTCCGCTGTCTCAGATGCTGTGGGGAGTTTTGGCAGAGGCACAAAATGCACGGCTTTAGAAAATCGATCAACAATGGTGAGTATGGTATTATTACCTTGCGAGACAGGAAGACCGGTAACAAAATCGACCCCGATGTGGCTCCAGGGTCGACTGGGTACTGGGAGAGGCTGAAGTAGCCCCGTGGGGGGTTGGTGCGAGGACTTACTGCGGGGCGCAGACCTCACAGGCAAGTACAAAACCACGGAAGTCAGCCTTCATCGAAGGCCACCAGAAATGTCTTTGTAATAGTGTCAGTGTGCGGCTGATGCCAGGATGGCAAGCGAAGCGTGAAGAGTGAGTCCAAGAAAGCACCTGGGAGCGAACTGAGTCCGGAACAAACAAACGATGGGCTGGGCCGTTCCCCGGATCAGGTTGCTCTCTCTGTGCCTCTCTCACCAGACTCTCTATCTCCCACGTAACAGCACCAACTATGCAGGTAGGGGGCAGGATAGGATCCGGAGCGGTTGGACCATGGTCGGACTCAGACTCCCGGGAAAGGGCGTCGGGCTTCAGGTTCTTTGTCCCTGGACGGTAAGTTAAGGTAAAGTTAAATCTACCAAAAAACAACGCCCAGCGGGCTTGGCGAGAGTTTAATCTCTTGGCAGTCTGTAGGTACATCAGATTCTTATGATCTGTCCACACGATAAATGGGTGCTCCGCCCCCTCCAGCCAATGTCTCCACTCCTCCAAAGCTAGTTTAACTGCTAGTAACTCTCTGTTTCCAACATCATAATTACGCTCAGCAGGTGAGAGTCGTCGGGAGAAGAAAGCACAAGGATGGAGCTTGTGGTCCGTAGCCGATCTCTGAGACAACACCGCTCCAACTCCTGTGTCTGAAGCATCCACCTCCACCACAAACTGGAGCGCTGTTTCAGGATGGATGAGGACGGGCGCAGAGGTGAAACGCCGCTTTAAATCAATAAATGCAGCATCCGCTGCAGGGGTCCAAGAAAAAGGCGTGGTGGTGGAGGTAAGTCGTGAAAGGGAGGCAGCCACCCGACTGTAGTCCTCGATGAATCTTCTGTAGAAGTTAGCGAATCCAAGGAAACGTTGTAGCTGCTTCCTAGTGGACGGAATGGGCCATTCAGCTACTGCCTGGATCTTATTGGGATCAGTCCTCAACTGCCCCTTCTCCATGATGTACCCCAGGAAGTCCACAGAATCAACGTGAAACTTGCATTTCTCCGTTTTCACAAAAAGCTTGTTCTCCAGGAGTCTCTGTAGTACCTGCTGTACGTGCTGTGTGTGTTCCTCTAGGGATCGGGAAAAAAATGAGGATGTCATCCAGGTAGACGAAAACTGAATGATTCAGGAAGTCACGAAGAATGTCATTAACTGAAGCTTGGAAAACAGCAGGAGCATTTGTGAGTCCGAAAGGCATGACTAAATACTCAAAATGTCCAAGAGGGGTGTTAAACGCTGTCTTCCACTCGTCCCCCTTGCGAATACGAACCAGATGATAGGCGTTCCTGAGGTCCAGCTTAGAAAAGATGGTGGCGCCCTGCAGTGGTTCGAACGCAGAATTGATGAGGGGAAGTGGGTATTTATTCTTTATTGTGATGCTGTTGAGTCCTCTGTAGTCAATACAGGGTCGCAGGGATCCATCCTTCTTGGAAACAAAAAAAAACCAGCTCCGACTGGGGAGGAGGACGGTCTGATTATGCCTGCAGCCAACGACTCCCGAATGTATTTTTCCATAGACCCACGCTCGGGTCGGGACAGGTTGAACAGGCGGCTGGATGGAAAAGAGACGCCAGGAAGAAGGTCTATAGCGCAGTCATAGGGCCGGTGGGGGGGGAGTGAAAGGGCCTGCTCTTTACTAAAAACCTCCGCTAAACTATGGTACACGGATGGGACCGAGGAAAAGTCTGGGGGTACACGGGCGTCTGTTCTGGAGGTGGCGCTATCTGCTGGAGAAAGGGCAGACTGCAGGCAACATGAGTGACAAAAGGGGCTCCAACTCTTAATGCGGCTCTCTGACCAGTCAATGTGGGGATTGTGAAGCTTTAACCAAGGTTGGCCCAGAACTAAAGGAGAGTGAGGGGAATCAATGATGTGTAGTTGAATCTCCTCATGATGGTTACCGGAGAGTACCAGGTGAAGGGGCTCAGTGATATGCGTAATAGATGCCAGGAGTTTGCCATTTAGACTTAAGGCCTTAAGAGGAACTGCAAGGGGCTTAATAGGTATACCGGCCTTAACTGCGAAGTGGGAATCCAGGAATCTATCGTCTGCTCCACAGTCCACTAGAGCCGACAGGGGAAAAGAAACTAGGCCCAAGCATAGCGTGGCATCTAACATCATCCGATCTGGGGGGTTCAACATCATTTTGCTCACCAGTGTCCCCACCCTCACTGACGAGCATTCTCTTTTGGCCTCAGGGGGCACTGTGCGATGAGGTGATCCTGTTGGCCACAGTACATGCACAACCCCTCTCTCATCCTCCTGAACCGTTCTATGGGAGTGAGGTGGGTCCTGCCCAGTTGCATGGGCTCCCCTAGTGGTGGAGAGTTCTCCGGAGGTGAACTGAGCTCTGAGGCTGCAGGGACACTGAATCTCGCGAGAGGAGGGACGGAGCGAGAGGAGGGCAGGGAAGATGGACGGCTAGCTCGTTCCGTACGGCGCTCCCTAAGGCGATTATCTAGACTGATGGCTAGGGAAACTAACTCGTCTAAATCATCTGGGTCATCTCGGACTACCAATTTGTCCCTTACTGAATCAGATAACCTTCTAAGAAAAACCCCCCGGAGTGCTATATCGTTCCACCCAGAGTCAGCAGCTAAAGTACGGAATTCTACTGAAAACTCCGCTACACTACGTGAACCCTGTCTTAATGTCAGGAGACGCTGAGTAGCGTCCCTGCCGCTAACCGGGTGGTCAAAAACTTTCCTCATCTCCGCTACAAAGTCCTGAAAAACAAAACAAATGGAGGATTGGCTATCCCACACCGCTGATGCCCATGCTAAGGCGCTCCCAGTAAGTAACCCCATGACAAAAGAAATCTTAGCTCTATCGTTAGAAAATGTCCTAGGCTGTTGCTCAAAAATTAATGAACACTGCATCAGAAAGGATCTACAAGTACCTAAATTACCGGAATAGCACTCCGGCGCGGGGATCGGTGGTTCTCTGTATGACGGAGGAGGTGAAGCTGACTGGGCGGCAGCGGCTGCTGGTTCGGGAGGGGCGGACGGGACTGCAGGGCTTGTGGTGGCAAGATGTTGTGAAACCTGGTTGAGCTGCTGTCCCATGATGGCCACGTTAGAGCAGAGTGTCTTGAGGTTTTCCATAACGTCCCGTAGAGCCTGATCATGGTGTCCCACGAGGATTCCCTGGGCAGTGAGGGCTTGGCGAACCGAGTCTGAGTCTGCTGAGTCCATGTTTGGCCAGATCGTTCTGTTACGATCAGTTGTTTTCTGGACTCAAAATGCAGACACAGACTGAGGAGTTGTGATTTAAACAAAAGCTTTTATTGCCAAAAGCAGGAATGAATGAGCTGAGGAGATGTCGAGGCTGCGGTGGAGCAGGGGAGGCAGGCAGGCAGGCAAACAGGCAAACAGGCGAACAGGCGAGGATCCTGGAACAGGAAAACAAAACACTAAGCGAGCGAGCAAGCAGAATCAAAAGACTTGGCATCAGAATCAAAAATACTGCTGAAGTGGGCCGAGGCTAACTACCACATTGGTCGAGTCAACGATCTGGCGAAGAGTGACTGGAGAGCCGGGGTATTTAAACTGAAGCTGATGGTATGATTGGAAGCAGCCTCGTCTGATCTGATCAGGTGGTAGTATCACGTCAGAGCGACTGCAGAAGAGGAGACTCACACACACAGACAGACACGCCCACACTAGACAGACAAGGAATAGGGAACACAGGGAAAAGGGGAATAGACACACTAGGAAGGCAGATGGTCCGGATGGGACCCTAACAGTACCCCCCCTCAATGGGAGCCTCCTGGCGACCCACCAGGCTTGTCAGGATTGTTGCTATGGAAATCCCGAATGAGGGAGGGATCCAGAATGAGTTTACGGGAAATCCAGCATCTCTCCTCCGGTCCATAACCCTGCCAGTCCACAAGGAATAGGGAAAAGGGGAATAGACACACTAGGAAGGCAGATGGTCCGGATGGGACCCTAACATCAACACTCCAAATTGACTATTACACAACAGACAACCCTCAGCTAAAGGGTGAAGACAATGTCCTAATGTCCTGATAAAGAAGATAAGTGTGTAGTGTAAGGTATATTTATTTAAGTAGTTCTCAAAATTTGCTGTCTGCCCCAAAATGGAAGCAAAACATGCCGCGACCACCCCAACTAATTGATTTTTTTTTACAAATCCTTAATAATGTTGGGGAAATGTGTAACAAAACTGCTGATATTTAGCAGGTATTATACCATGTTCACCATCTTAGTTTTGCATGTTAGCATGTCAGCACTACTACCAGGGTTAAGACCCCCAACAAACACAAGGCTTTCATCCAGGAGACTGCTGTTTGTGTCCCGTGCATTACGTTTCACTTTCACTTTACAGTCAGCTGATCTTTTATGTCCCGTTTTCACTGCGTCCAGTCACATTTTCACTGTAAAAATATAGTAATTTTAAGCCCAACCATATGTTTTTTTCCTAAACCTAACTAAGTGCAATTGTATTTATTCAATTCACAACATTAAGCATGTTTACTGCGACCGAAAAGTGGCACCGAGGGGTCTGACAAAGCGTCAGTATGTGACATGTTGGCATGAGAATGTGTTGTCTATTCCTGGAGTTCTCTTAATTTTCACGCTAGACTTGGAGATGAAAAGACCACACAAATGCCACAATAATGCGCAAGGCATTTAGCGTGCAATAAGTACGCCTTTCTTGATTTCCGTGTGTCATTTGTACGCCATGTATTCTATACTGACTGCAATGTAAACGCATCCGCATATAAATGCTACAGTAAAAGTTTGTGACGTAGTATAAAAAGCGAGAAAGACCACATACAGTGTGCGGGTAGGGCGGTGGATGGGTCCAACAAACACTGGACTTTTAACCAGGAGACCGGTGTTTAAGATCGTTATTGACCGGTGTTTTGTTTTGTAAGTAACATTAGTTATGTTTGTCACGTGAAGATTGTTACGTCTTTTTTATTGACGTTTGTGACGTGTTTTCCGTAGTTGTGTTACGTTGTTTTCATACGTGTTGACGTTCTTATTTTAAGTCGAACCATGATGTTTTTTCTTAACCTAACTAAGTGGTTTTCTTGCCTGAACCTAACTGTGGACGTTTGCGTGGCGAACAAATTATACGTGAAATGTCCGTGTAATGTCATGGTATTTATACGCCTTCCCGTGAGACCAGATTGATCTACAAGGCAAATGTTTAGTAATATCAGAAGGACCACCACAGCCTTGGTTCTGCGCAGAGACCCAAAGCAAATATATTTGCCAAATATTTAATAGAGTCTTCACTGTTGTCAATTTAACTAAACTTCACAGTAAAGTGTTTAGCATCCTAATACAACTTAATCTTCTCTATGTTGAGGTAGCTTCCTTTAAAAATGTAGCTCCAAACTCATTTTAGACTTCTGATTCACTGTCACAGTTTAATTTTGTCAATTTAATTGCTTTTCTTTGGCAAGGTTTCCTGTTATGTTTGAATACAAGATTGATTCTTTAAGCTGTTATTACAGAAATGGCTGAAAAACCATAATCCCTCGGTAAAGTTGCAGACACTTTGCCGCAGTCTGCTGTATCTCATAAACCCAGACAGTCAAGCAAGAGCAAATTAAATGCATCTATTGCAGATTTGTGCATTAAATGTCTCTTGACATCATGAGGTTTAAATAAGTCATTTCAACCTTCCTAGACTCTCCAGCCTACACAGTATTAAGTTGACAAGTAGCTGTGTCAATAATACAACCCCCTTTCATCGAAATAACACAGTTTTACACATTCAAATGTATGTGCTAAAGTCCAATTTTGTGTGTAGTTGATAGTTTACAGAGCACTCTCTTTAGTGCCTTTGGGGACCAAGTGTGTCTTATTGTACAGGGTCGTTTAAAGCTTTTCTCATAGTTTTTATTCATAGCTATGCTTGTGCACATACATTTGGGTATATGGAGTTCCTACCAACCCACAAACTGTGAAATAAGACAACCCAGTCAGTTTTCTGTGGGCTGCCTGGATCAGAAAACTTCAACAAGCCATTCAGGTTTGGCCCCCCTTCCTATGTCACAGACTTATTAGAATATACCGCCCACAGCTTGAGAACTACCTTTGCAAAGGTGCACCATATTTTTTCTTGCAAGCCAATCAGAGCAGACTGGGCTTTTTCGGGAGGGGTGCTTAATCGAACCACACTCCTATCTGTAATTACATTTTACATATCCATTATAGCATTTCTCCTCGTCAAAACTGTATTCCCACTAGTCAGAATGGTAATTATAAATTCTTAGAAGAAATTCTATTTCAAGATATCTAAAATGTTATTTTTCCTATTCAAATTTCAATTTAAGATAAATATAAATCCTTAAAAAGGATAAGCGGCTGTTTTAACATTTAATAGCCAGACTGGATATGAATTGCAGATATCCGTAATTAAATTCACTTTTGCCATTCATGTGATTTGGGCTTTCAGTTTGAGATATCCACAATTGCATTTTTGATATCGAGAATGACCATTCTGGATATCTGCAATAGAAATCTTACTAGGAATAAATCCAAGATATTATCCTTCAGATAGCTACAGCTACAGATAGCTAATTAATTTGCTAACATTAGCTAACCCAATCATTTTCAGCAGCAGTTTAGTCATTCATGGGGGGGGGGGGATGCTGGAGCCGATCTCAGGGAACAGGTCACCAGACTAACACAGGGCTGACACATTAAGACAGACAACCATTCACGCACACATTCACACCTACGGGACATTTAGAGTCAACAATGAACCTAACCTGCATGTCTTTGGACTGTGGGAGGAAACTGGAGTACCTGGAGAAAACCTACGCTAATACGGGGAGAACATGCAAACTCCATACAGAAGGGCCCGCAAGCCGAGTTTGAACCTGCGACCCTCTTGCTCTGAGGCGACAGTGCTAACTACTGCACGGTGACTAGCACTAGTTTAGTCATTATTGTATCAAATAATTATGCTGTTGGTTTCATTTTAGCTACAGGATGAATCTTACAGCATGTGGCAAGCTGCTCTCTTTAGATTGGCCCACTATGTCCAGCCAAGAACTGCTCTTGAATCTGCTAAAACACCTGTATAGGCTAACATAGGTCAACAGGATATTGATAGTGCACCCCTGTGTGAAATTTGCAGTCAAAACATGTACATGATGTTGTCCAGTCACATTTACTTTTCAAAGCTAATGAGAATTTAGTAACCCTTGGGGTAGAGACTTCCATTAATGATGTGATTGATGTGCGAAGAGTAGAAGATATCCTCTCTGCATGCAATGACCACACAGTGAAAACAGACCAGTGAAGAATAACTGTTCAAGAACAAATTAATTACACTGAACCAAAGCCTATTTGTCTAGGACTGAATAAAGCTGACAAAGCGTTTTGCTCAATGTGTCCCCATAAAAAAACAGAAAACTGAGGCTCTTTCTCTCTCAGCGCAATCAACTGCACACCTGTAAACAATTGATGGATACCTTTCAGAGTGTATGGGATGGTAAATATATTACAGAAAATGTTGCCCAGACAGAGAGGTCCACTTTAAGTTTGGTACAATGGAGTGATTTTGTAAATCTCCTGGGGTCAGGAGAGAAGTAGCACAACATACTTGCCATGAGAGCAGGGGTAGGGTAGATCCCCTGTCCAGCACCAGAGTCGTACAGCCTTTTTCAGCACCTTGAGGATGATTTAGTCCATAGTGGAGGTATCTGATTTCTCAATCAATGACTCATTTTCCATGTATGTCATCTGGGGTTTGCCTTGTCATGTCCATGATTGGTATGAATGTTGTTCCCCTAATCTTTTATGTACCCGCCATTTTGTTACAGCTGACTATCAGTTTATTTGCATTTGTTTGAATTGAACCGAAGGATCAATTAGTTTGAGTATCTTCTAGGCAATACTGCCTAGTGAAGTAAACCTATAGGGAGCAAGTAGTCAGAATCAAAACAAGACAAGGCGTGTATACAGTAGCTGCTTGTATTCTATTGAACTGTGCAAGCTACTGGAAAAATCTATTTTGATATAAATAAATTATGTACATCTCTGTTGTATTACATACAGATTGATTTTTAATGTCTAATTTATGTGAGGTGAGCACTTTGGATCATCAGATCTTGCCTGGTCCCCTAGCAGTTAGCAGCTCTATCTCTCTCCCTCTCTATACTCTGGAATCGCCCAGTTCAGAGGACTAAGAAAAACAGATATTCATGGTACTGTGGCACGTCATACTTGTGGAAATTTGCTCTTCGATCTCTGATGGTAAGAGGCCTCCATTACCAGCAGATGAGATGAGAAAACATAAGGGAAACCCCAATGAGCTCACATTGTGTCACTGTTTGTTGAAAAATCCAGTACCCAAACAGGTTTGCTGATCTGCATGAATGTGGTCAACTTTTGGGAGATGGCCATACTTGACTCAAAATCGAGTCAAAAACAGAAGTGAAAATATAAACGGTACAAGCAGTTTTCAGCACCATTCGTGAGGTGATGGAGAAAAGAAAGGCCCCACTGATACATATGGCTATGCCAGGATAACCCTCCATCAGAAGACAGCCTCGCTGTCATGCACCTTTAGGGCCTCAGTCTTTCTGTAGATAGACATAATTTTCAGGCAGTTATTTGACCTTGTGTACTTGCTGATTGTGCAGGTATATAGAGGCTATATTGAGTACCCTTTTCCTGCCTTTTTAGTAAGAGATATTGTGAATGGGGAAATAGAGTGATTTAATGTGACATTTGTGCTTTACGGTCAAAATCTTGGAGTTAAAGTTTTGAGTACATCATATTTTTTTAAGCTTTATCACTTTGAAAACTCTGAATTGGGAACCTCCAGGATTGACGCACTTCTAATGTCACCCATGACAATTATTTTTGGACAAGAAAATCGTACTGAATGTTAAGAATACTACGAATGTAATAACACACGGCAGCTGCATTAGTCTATTTTTCTATAGATAAAATAAGTTTACTTTAAAATATTGTTCCAGTGGTTTGAAAAAGACCCTGGAAGAACCAGCATGAACCTCACAAAGCTACGTGCAACTGCATCATATTATATGATGCTTATCATGTTGAATCCTATGGAAAAGAATCACTGGTCAGAAAAATTGCATGTTCTCCTCAAATCACTCCATGTGAGTCAGTAAATCACGGATATAGTCTGGTCCTCAGTAATGCACTTCAGTGTTGTTTCCAGGCAGCAGACTCCTCACTCAACACCCACCTCCTCCAAGACGTTGTGTCAACAACGCTATCATCTTAGGGCTGTAAACAAATAAGAAAAAAACAAATTAGACCTTTCATCATATTTGTATTTAAATGTTGACTCGTTATTAATTCATGCTTTATCATGCTTGGGAATGTCACAAATGACTGCACTGCAACTACAGCATTGACACAATATATCATTTTACTAATAATGACATGAAGTATGTCATCTGCCCATGTCTGAGAGGGTCTGTACACACCAACCAATGTGTGAACAAGTCACCCACCCAATGTAGAGTGCACCCTTCATAAGATTTAGTATGCTTCAAAGGAAGTGCTTGTTGGTTTGGTGAACAGTGTCTGTAACCTCCTCCACTTGAACTTTTCTAATGTTGCAATTGGGGGCAAATTTTAAAACAAACAATCTGATAAGCATGCCCACTTCATGCAGTGATTGGCCACATGTGCAGAGGTGGGAATGGGATTTGACCTTCTCTCTCAAATGCTCATTTTGTTATGCTTCACATAACTACTTCTCACCTATTGTGTCTACAACCAAAAGCAACACTATGAATGGCTTTGAGGAGAGGCTGTCCGAAAGTGTGCACTGTTATCCCCATCCCCATCCTGCCATTTTGAAGCCTCGAGTTTGGCATTTTGGCCGTTGCCATCTTGGCCTTTTGCAACCAGAAGTGACACGAGAGGGTGGAGCAAAGTACAACCGAACGCTGAATACGAAATTTTGGGCGAACAAAATGTTACAATTAAATTTCATGACTGAAAACACACTGTGAAGGGGTAAAATTCTGAGACAAAAACACCCAGACTGGACAATGCTGTAGTAGCGACCTTTCAATCACAAGGTAGCCACGCCCTAAAGCATACCCTGCTTTATGGTCTATTTGACTCTAAATGGGACCATAATTTACTAAATGAACATCATGCTGCATTGAAGAAGAGTTGAAACTAGCGATTGAGACAAACTCATGTTTACAATGTTTACTGAGGTAATAAATCAAGTGAGAAGTAGGCTCATTTTCTCATAGACTTCTTTACAATCTGACTTCTTTTTGCAACCAGAGGAGTCGCCCCCTGCTGGTTATAGAAAGTATGCAAGTTTAGGCACTTCAGCATTGGCTTCACTTCTCAGACCTCGGAGTTGCCCACTGGGATTTATACTCATCTTCAACTGTGGACATTCAGAAAAGGTCAACATTTTTACATTCAGATGTGTTCAGATGAGAATTCGTACAAAGTAGTTTGGAATTACTGCCAAATTATCCCAATATTTACCTCAAAATTTATCGAAAATTACTTTATTATAAACATGATTCAATAATTATATTCCGCTATTTCCCAATAGCTGATAATTTATTTAATACATTTCCAGGAAAAGAATACAAAGTTAATTGATATGCTTTATTTCCATGTCTGCTGATAAATAGATTATAATTAGCAAATAACTTCTTTGAAATTTCTTTAAAAAACTTCCTGAATCATTACATTAGCTACCAGGTTACATTTATGTAGACAATAAGTCACACAATGGTGAGATTTGTGACTGATCAGAAGTGTCTTCTATTAGTTTTTGTTTCCACCTCCGATGAAGAGCAGTGCACAGCCGCTTCTCAAGCCTAAGGGCCCTATTTTTAACCAATATATGCTATTTTAGCATATAATTATTAAATCATGTTTATAATAAAAGTAATTTTTAATACATTTTGAGGTAAACAGTTGGGGTAATTCCAAGAAATTTCAAATAGGTTACTTGCTAATTATCACCTCATTACCATGAAATTTGCGGACCTGTAAAATTAAGTGTTACCTTAGCTTGTTTAAAGCATACTGAACCATTTACGGTTTGAGGCAGGTGGGTAGTCATGGACTGACCATATCTTATTACATACAGCTGGAATTCATTGTAATTAACAATGATGTGTGAGGACTGAGACATAAAGATCAGTACCAATACTTTGGCTGACTTTAGCCATAGTGTTTGAATCATACTGCATCGAGAGATGGACGTTGGAGAAAGGGATTATGCTGCAGGAGTTCTTTGATAAGTTTCCGTGTAAACTACTGTGAAGACTTTGTAACTGGCAGGAACCAAAGCTAAACCTCGCTCCTCTGTGCAGCAGCAAATATAAGAAACTTTTCACAGCCACCTTTCTTATCAAAAAAGGATACCCAAGAGCATTATTTCAAGGTTTTTATTGTCATGGTGAACAGTACGGTGACTTAGCTAAGTGACTATATTATTTTGGAATTTCATTTTCACACTACTGGAATTTGTAATGAAGCTTACAATACTTTTACATCTAACATCAGCATGCATCTTTGGTTTCATTGGATTTGCACAAAACTAAACTGTCCAAAAATGTAGTGTTCAATGCATCAGAGATCCACAGAAGTTAGCGCACACAACAAAAGCAGATGTTAGGCATTTACAAATTTGTTTAGAGTGTTGTAAATAGAAACTCATGAAATATGGATGGTCTGGATTGTAAATGAGGAACAAGCAAACGCCAGGTGCCATTGATTTGTTCTGACGAAACTATCAATAGTGATAACAGCAGCTGCATGAACTACTCCCCTCAGCTTTCCACAGTGTCCTTTGTTATCTCAGAGAACTGCTTCCTCTGTTTTAAAAAGTAGGACAGGAAACATGAATTTGTATTTGACTGGGCTCAGTATTATAAGAGACAGCGACAAGCCCTACGGCAATGACATGCCTATATCTTTGTCATATACTACATATTTCAGGATGTCATGTGATTATATCAGAAATAAATACTTTTGGAAATATGACTTGTCAAAAAAAAGTGGGTTTAATGGCACAACCAGCCTTGGAAATGTCAGACTGGATTTTTTTTATTTTTTTTTCTCGTTTTCTTCTCTAAATTGAAAATGTGGTCAATTTTGATACCCAAAACCAAACAAATATCCCTCCATGAATCAAAGGACCAGTTGATGATGATCCCAGTTTTCCCCCGACGTCGGCCACATTCCTGTTTTGCAAGACGGGCTTCACTAGATAAAAATTTGTGTAGTTTGTGTTGGAATCTGAGTTGTGGTGGGGGCTGGTCGTTTGTTGGCATTAGCAGACTCTATTTATAACTGATCGTTAGCTATGGTTGCACACTGTTAGTCCTATTAGTCATATTAAAAGCAGTCTACAGGCTGATAGAGGAAACCCAGAAAGTCGCGGAAGGTCTCATTTTTTGGGTTAGTTTACAACATGTTCTCACATTGGCATAAAAAACGATTAAAAGACATTTATACGTGTAAAAACTTACACACAGTCCCTTTAAACATTTCATCACAGCCCATTACTTTTCCCAATAATCTGATTAATCATTCATGTAAATCATCTTGTTTATCTGTCCACTAACATCTGCTGCCATTTAAGACTTCCTCTCCTGCCTACCAAAAGTTGTCCACAGTGTCCCCCAGCCTTTGCCAATCACATGATCCTCCACCTGCCCCTCATTATCCCCATAGTAGCCTATATATACCTGCCTTAGTTGTCTGTTGTGCTCCTCAGCCATAGTGGTCCATGTCTTTGTTTTGTGAATTTGTTCCCTTTCCAAGTGACTTTGACCTCTAGTTTTTTGTCTGGTTGCCTGACCGATCCCTTTTAATACTGTTTGGCTCTGCATGACCTTCCTTTTGCCAAACGGTGTTCTTTCTACTGACAAATGAAACTCTGTTTGTACCTAACTGCTCCTGTTTGTGGGTTGCGGTCCAGATAATGTCTGAACTATCACAAAATGAATGATTGGCTTTTACTGAAGACAGACATGTTTTGATAAATTACCTCACGCAAGAGCACTCACATCACAATAAAGTACAATGAAAATTGGTGCGGCATATGATTAATATCAAATATCTTCTATAAGACAGGTGTTCTGACACTTGATTGTGATCTCATATCATTGTGTGTGTTTTAACGTATAACTCCTGTTATTTGTAATGTTTTTCTTTTGGTTTTGATTTCACAGATGTCGTATCTCTGATTCTCTGTCTTGCTGAGCTCTTCAGGACAAGACTAAGGGACTGTGTTTTTCTCATAGACTGTAGAGAATATGGACATAATCTCCGTGACGTCACCCATAGGTTTCTGAGGAGCCGTTGTGAAGCTCAAAGTGGGTGGCTCCGGCAGTCGCCATCTTAGCAGTGACATCACAGCCTAACTTCTGGCTAATCTAAAAATGGGCAAAGAGGTGGATCATGGGTGGAGCTGAGGCGGACCCTGGGTGACGCAGCAGAGCATACAGCTAGCACCTGGTACGGCACCCACCTGTCACTCAAGATGGCCACGCCCTCAATTATGCCTAACTTTAAGCCTTAATATAATTTAAACGGGTAAGTTATACAAAAATTCACCCTCCGTACAGGGGTTCCGTGATGAATGGGGAAATTAGCTACAGAAACCAAAACCGTTTTTCATACCAGGCTGTAAACATGTTTATTTCTGATGTAAAGTTTGGCTTTTTTACATGGGGTCTATGGGATTGACTCGCTTTTGGAACCAGCCTCAAGTGGCCATTTGAGAAACTGCAGTTGTTGGCACTTTGGTGCGTTGGCTTCATCTCTCAGCACTGGAGGTTGCTGCTTGGTTTTTCTCCTATATGCTATCACTAATTAACAAATATGGATTTTGGAAGAGGATCACATAAGAGCATCCCAAGCCAAAAATAATAATAACACAATGCATTTAGGATAATTCCCCCATACTCATTGATGCATCCACTGACCTACTCCAATCACATCCCAGCTTGCATACACACACTTTTATGACTCTGCTGCCTTAGTTATAAAATAGCAAGCATGTGCAATCAAAAGATAATTGGGAGCCTCTGGTGAAAATGAATCAAATCCACCATCAATTTCCATATTTCCCTCCCTTCATTTTATGCTCCGTCCTTGGCCCACCCATATATACACACATTACTGCAACATGGATGCAGTTTGCAACAATGTACTATGTGAGGTCAGAGACACATATTGTAGCACACTGTGATTTATCTTTTATTAATTCCAGAAACCCAGACACACACAAGGAACTGCCGAGCATATCTGCTGCTGAAACAAACATTTAATTAATAGGAGAGGCGCCTATTTCTCACACGTATCATAACATCATTGTTCTGCTGATCTCATTAACACCTTAGCGGATATGTACTTCCCAGAATTCACTCTCAGAGAACGCACAGTACAGCTTACACTGGGGTTCAAGTTCATGGAGCCGTCTTGTGAGTGTACTGTCTCTCTGAACAGTTGCTGTGGCTTTGTATGAATGTCGTAACAGCCACATCTCGTCTCTGTTGTTGCACACACTCCAATACAATCCATCTTCATGCTTCTGTCGCACCGACTAGACTGCTTGTGCCTTGTTTTGAATTCTAATGTATCCTTTGCCTTCTCTGTCAGTCACAAATCTATACAACACCTTGAAGAGATCACTGACACTGTATCCAATAACAGCCAATTCCGATATCAAAAGGGATCAATTTAAGCAGAGTGAACAGACTTGACACGACACAAGGGAGAAACAAACTAAACATTCGAAATGAAATGTAATTTCCTCCTGCTGTCTTGATGTCATGGTTTATAATATGGACACCATAAATTCCCATGTATTTCCCGTATAAGGCTTATAGGGGTTCCCATAAAGCTACAGCACATTGGCAGATACTGACAGCCTATTTCACTTTCCCTCATTGTTTGAAATCCCAAAGTTTGGATTTGTAAAGGGGAAAATGCGTTTGCGAGTGTGGCACGGCCACGCTCAGCAGGCATAGACGGTGACAGAGATGACATTGCAGGTGGAAATCAAAACCAATTACAGCTTTGGGGTATTGGTTTTAGGGGTTTTTACAGGTGGCAGCAGCGGGTAAAAGATGGCAGAAAAAGAGGCTATAGATGGAGGGAGCGAGTGATGATGTAGATGGCAGAGGAGGGAGTGAGCTCCTCGAAGCGCCTGTGAAAATCAGCGGCCCCCTGGGAGACCAGCTGAGCTCAATTACCAGGAGAATACAGTTGCAAAGGGAAGCCGAAAGGATACAGCATCGATCTGTCACACATTGACAGCGGGGGAAGAGAACGCTGGCGGAGAGGGAGGGGTGGGCGGCAGACTAGAAACGGAGTGAGAAAAAGAGATGAAATTGGAAAAGGGAGCGAGCCAGAATAAATAGTGAAGTAAAGGAGGGTAGGCGTAAGCGAGAAAAACAAATTCTGCTGTTTAAAGGCAGATTATACTACCTTAAGAATGTGAATATGGTGAATTTATAATCTAAGATGCATTTTATATTTCCCAATGGTTCTCCCTAAAATAAATGAATCATTGTCAAATCAGACTTCAGTCTTTATAGACAGTCATTGCAATGGATGTACAATCTAGAGCAGGGTATGAAAAATATATCCAACTCATTTATGTGTTAAATAAAAAAAGCAGGTTTCTCATGCTTCATTTAAAATAACAGTTGGATTGGTGCTCAGAGAGCGCAATATAACATTTATCTGAAGATGACACTAGACCACAACCATGAGGTTATTTAAAATTAATTTCATTATTGCAATTGTTGTAGTTTGCAATTTCTTCAGTTTATCTTTCTGTCTTATTTATTTGCTCAAAGCATTTTTGGGTGCAAGGTGCAACCTCAGGCTAACATCATTAAAACCTGAACTTAATATTTTTAACTTCTTCATTTTTATTCATCGCTGAATTTTGTAATTGACACACAAAATTTCTAATTTCAATAGTTTATTTTAATTATGACATTTTGTGAGGTTTTCTTTGAAAGTGTGTCACAATTAAAGCTAATCACCATCGCTCCTGTCTATTGAAAGTAATACAGAATTTCAATTAATACAAACAAAACTACAGCACAGCAATAGTGTACAGAAAGCTTGTAGTATTACCCTTTGCATATTTTATGTAAATTATTTATCAAAGACTAACACTGGAAATTATGAAATGTACAGCTCATTTTCCTATTTATCCATATCATACCAACTCATATTGTACCATCTCATTAGCTCCTCCTGCTTCAAGGGACATTTACACGGTAGTCTTCATAAATCATTTATATCACTTTCTGTTGCTGAATTTCTGCCACTTTAAGTTGGAACACCTGCTATACAATTCTACAATTCTACAATTCTACAATTTCATTTTGCAGACGGTTTTGTCCAAAGCAAAATACATCTGAGAGTTCGTACAACACAAGCAAGGATCTAGATAGGAAGGAACACTGTGAGTAAGTGCCAACAACATCGGACACAGGTGCCGACAGGCAGTGCACAGAGGCAATGCACAGGGTGTATGTCATCATCATCATGAATCATGAAAATCCTAATCAACATCAGCAACATCCTCAATGTCTTTAGGTGCGGAGGTGTTCATGATACAAGCCTACATAACTGTGTGTGTGTGTGTGTGTGTGTGTGTGTGTGTGTGTGTGTGGTGTGTGTCAGTTGACTCACTGTGCAAATAAAATCATTCAAGATAATAAAAACGCATGAAAAAAAATAGAAAGAAATGTCTGCAAGATGGAGCTCTGCTGAAAGCTGGCTCAGGTACAATATATGAATATGTAAGCAAAGGCATATAGCTTTAGTAAGATACATTTACTGCAGCAGCTATATACGACCTTTATAACCAGATGTGGGCTGATATGTGTGATATCTGATGTGTAGAAATGAAAAAAAATACGGTAGAGGTAAATGTAATGTGGGAAGTGCAAGACAAAAAATATAAAACAGGGATTTTTAGGGATTATGTAAAAGAGAACCTGAGGAAATCCATTAAAATACAAGACTGGAAAGGGAAGGCATGAGAAACACCAGAGGCAACCGATCTGAAAAAACAAATGCAGGTAAAGGATCGGTAAGGGAGAGCAAGAAACATTGGAATGAACACTAATTATATGCAAGCCTATTGGTCATGACTTTGCACCACTTGAAGCAGAAACAAGGTACAGTAATAGGCTGATTATACAACATTAAAGTCTTAGCTTGGATCACAGGAGAATGTGATGGTTTCATCACTCTATGCTGTGCAAAACATGTATTCCGTCTTCACTTAGCAATACTTTCACTTAAGAGATGTTGTAATACAAGACTAAGAGTCTACATCCATGCTAGAGTCTCTGTGAGACTGGCACAGCAATGCTTTGAGCTGAATGCTAATAATAGTATGCTAACATGCTCACAATGACAATGCTAACATGGCTATGTTTGGCAAGTATAATATTTATTATTTACAACCCGGTCTCACTCCCAACTCGTCAAATACCACCGCTTAGTCAGTGCCCCTCGGCATCGGAAACCGAAGCACGGAGGCACCCTTTAGCAACAGTATGTGACAAACCGGGTTTTCAACTAACTCTAATGTAAACTCACCCACTGCATTATTTGATGGTCGAAGCAGGTGATGTACTACTAGTAGCGTGAGGCAGGATGGGCGGCGGATGGGTCAAACAAACACAAGACGTTCAACCAGGAGACCGCTGTTCGTGTCCCGTGCGAAACTAATTTGACTTATTTTGTCACGTCATTCTTTAGTCACATGATTCGTCGGTATCGTCAGTCCCGTGAGTCACGAGTCAGTGACGTTAACGTCAACCACAACCGTTTCCCAACCCTAAGTAAGTGATTGTCTTGCCTAAACCTAACTTTGCACTGACCAAGCGGTGATATTTGATGAATTGGGAGTGAGAATGTTTTGATATTTAGACTTTAAGCATGCTAACATTTACTAATTAGCACTAACAAAGTAAGGTCGAGGCTGATGAGAATGTTATTAGTTTTGCAAGTATTTGGTCATAAACCAAACTTCTGCATATACACACATACAAACAAATACAGTGAGTTAATTTAAGAAAATGCTCAAATGAAAAGGTCTTTAGTTTGGATTTAAAAGAACTTAGTGTGGAAGCAAGTCTAAGATTAGCAGGCAAACTGTTCCATAAATACTCAAAGCCATCTCACCGGACTAAGAAGTGCTCTAGGCACATGGAGGAGATTTCCACCTTGTGACCGGATATACAGTGTGTACAAAATTTCATGGCAATCCATCCAATATTTGTCAAGACGTTTCACTAAAAGCCCAAATCACCAAAGTCAGTCAGATTTATCCTCTAGGGATCATGAATGTCTTCAAACCCTCATGGCAATTCATAACAGTTATTGATATACAGTATTTCAGTTTGTGGACCAACCGACAGTCCAACATTGTTGTTTATTCTTATCCATGTTAGAGAATTCATAAACCAAATCCTCCTGTTTTGCAAATCAGTGTCTTTAATGCAGATTTTATGAAAACATTATCTCTATTCAGCCTGCGCTGTATTAGCGGGACTCTTGCTGATGAATCAGAATGTCATGAGTCTGCTGTGGACCCCTGGGCGAGGGAACGGCTGCTTGCCAAGGATGATCTACAGCTGGCTGATTCACTGCACATATGTGTCTGCTCAATGGCCTCCAAGAGCTGCGGGATTCACCTGAGCATGAATAATCTTTGAAAGAAAGCCTTGATTTTTGTCTGAAAGGATCCCTGCTAATATAAATGGTGTCTAGGACACATGCATGGGTAACATTTTATAATAACCATCATTTATAAATGGTAAATTGATAGTTAATTAAAATTTGGTTAATAGTTATTTTACTGTTAACAAACCATGAAATTATAATTAATAATGTTTACTAATTATTAGTAATGCTATAATTTATGTTATTTTAACAGTTTAATGTTGCACGCATTACAACATTTTATATACTATGAGTATTTGTTAATGATTATGAAATAATTTGTAAACCTTTAAGAAACTATTCTATTTTTCTTCTATTCTAAACATCTATTAACAATACATAGATAGATAGCCCAGATATTTGTAACATTTCGTTAATGGTAAATAATTGGTTGGTATTATAAAGTTGCAACTGATGATTTTAATACCTTGTTAAATGGTTAATAAATACGTTGTAAAGCATCTATAAACATAATTTAATCAGATAGTTAATAGTTTGTCAATGGTTAATAATTGGTTTCTGGCCCATCTATTTATGTAATGTTTTTAGATTTTTTACAAACAATTAAGTTTGCAAACCATTTGGTAATCATTAATGAATACTGAATATAGTATATACATTGTTACAATGAACTGATATTAAATAGTTTACCAATGTAATCAGAATGTAATTGTTATTGTCTCAGCTATGATACAATATATAACTTCTAAACTATTTCATATTCCACAAACAGATGGTAAAATAAATTATAGCATTACTAATAATTTGTAAACATCGTGAATTATAATTTCATTTTTTGTGAACTGTAAATAATTATTTACTAAGTTTAATTAAGTATCAGTTTACCATTTGGAAATGATGGTTATTATAGTGTTACCCATGCATGTTATATGTTAGTCATAACAAAGACCCAAAAAAACCTCTCAACTAGTTCAGCTGCCTTTTTGTTCATGAGCATTAGAGAGGCCATAGAAATTGTACAATGTGCAAAATAAATTAATTTGCTAATTTAGAATGAATGTGGGTGCCGCAGCCGCAGGTGTTGGCTCAGGCTCATTTTCAGATGCATTATTAGATTGAATCAGGAGGGTACGCGAGTAATCATTTGTGGAAAATCAGTTTTCATAGGGTTTTGTTGGCACCCTCTGTCTCAGTGGGCTAAAGCAGCAGATATTTAAATGTTGACTTGTGTGTTTGAGACGGAGACGGTCACACTTGATTGGTGACTGATCCCCTGCAGCATGTTTTTCTGGCTCTAATGAGGTTGTCTTTTATGCAAGAAAATGTCAAAACTGTCTCTATATTGAAGGTTTTTAAAGTAATAGAAATGCAGGCCTTCAGTCTAATACTCTACTAAAATACAATATTAAAAACAGAAGTTGAAATGCACACTGCTCTGAGCCTTTGAATTTACTATCCATAAATTTTGAAAAAAAATAAACAGGAATATTCATGGTAATATTGTTACAACAGGTCTTTTTGAAGCATGGAGTTTCGGTTTGCTGCTTACCATCAGTTGTTGGGTCACTGTTGGTGTTTTGTTAGGTTGGTTCCTTTAAACCATGAAAGCAACCTTTTTCTAACCACAACCGCAGTCCTTATCTAACCTCAACCAAAAAGCCTCAGTTGCCAGCCAACTTAATCAGACCCTAAAGTTGTAATCCTTAAACGTTTGTTTACAGGCCTCGGGGAGTACTACTGCATTGTGAAAAATGAGATTGTCTTGTCTCCAGAGGGAGCTGTGTAAAGTCTGATAAATTCAAGTGACATCACTTGAGGCAGCATTGACTCGGTTTGAGCCAAAGACTACAAGTTTGAAAATTAAAAATCTGGGGGTGTGGAATTAGAATGAAATGAGCTCATCAGTCCTCTGCAATCCGCTCCTCATCTCTGCTTGAGGCTAGGTTCAAGGCTACATTAGCCGCTAGCCTACTAGTATTACACACCCAAATCTCCAGCCAAACTGTCAGCATTCGACTTGCATTGTGAGTAATGCAGCGGCAGGTTTTGACGAAGAAGAATGCATGGAATAAAAAAGATGATGTCTCTAGTTCAGCTGCATTGTTTTTGATCCTTTTTTTTTTACACTGCCCATTGTGAGTGCCACTAAGTTATAGGAGTGCAATGCTAAATTGGTGGAGTTCACTTTTAGGGTGCTTTCACAAGACATAGTCTGTTTGGTTAGTCCGAATCAGAGTGAAATTTGATACTTTTGGTTTGTTTTCTATTTAGTCTGGTTTGGTTTCACAGTCCACAAATTAAAGCGGACCAAATGAGGGGCATGTACGAAGGAGCAAATTTATCTTTTTCATCTCAAGAGCTGCCTCTTCTATGCAGGGAATCGCGGACTTTGAAATATTGCTGTCAAAGTTTTTTTTTACTTTGACTCGGCACCGATCTACTTCGAAACCCTTCTCCTCCAGTTTATCCCGGAATTCCAGGTCCTCTCCTACTCATGTTTACCTGTTGTTTACCTGGGTCCATCTCAACAAATGCCCGCACACGCAGCATGCGTATGGTTCGTTTGGAAACGGTCCGAGACCACGTTTCGCAAACCGCACTAGAGTTTGAATAAAACAGACTAAATGTTAGCTTGTGAAAGCGTGCTTAGCCTGAGCCTATTGATGGTAACAACAAGTGCAATTAATACTACAGCTTTTTCAAAAATCCAACAGAAGAGCAACTGGTGTAGCCGGAATTTCGGAGGGGGGAAGGCTTGTCCAATTGGGTTGGGGCCTGGCTATGGGTGGAGCGGCTTCCACAGACCACACTAGAGACAGTAGCTCCAATGAAAACCAGAGACATTGTCTCGAGTAACAATGGCACTGTTTCTGGAAAGAGATGCTGCTGTTGAATTTTCTAAATGTCATTTTTTGTTCATACTGTACCACAAACTAAATTCTATTCACCTCCATTATATTGGTGACATTTCAGAGACAGATATCTGAAATTGAATCTAACTATCTAAATGGCCAGATAACACGAGGAGAACATTTTCCTTTTTATTTCATCCTATGTATTCATTGGTTACTTTTGTGAAGCAACCCTTAAAAGGAATTTGAGGTGGAAAAAGCTCCAAATTACAATAATAAAACACTCCAAATATAAAGGCATATACCCAAATACACTGCCTGTGTCAGACGATTTGTTTGCATTTAATTTGTTGTTCACAAAACACTGAACGTCCTGTTTGTAAATATAGACTTATCTTTCCACTGACAGTGTCTACAGTAACTCCTATCTGTGGCCTTTTTCTTTTATTAGATAAGTTCTGCGCTTGCAGTAATGCCACTACTGCAATTATTATTACATTTAAGCAGCAAAACTGAAAACTCCCATGCCAGAAAAAAATTGTGATTTTTCAAAGGAAACAATACTTGGACAGTTCTGATGGTTCTGGATAAATCCTGAGCATGGCTGCTCTATTCCCAATAATTCCCCTCTATAAACATGAATCTAGGTTGATAAGGCTACCGTAAGATGACAATGCCACGACAGAATATTTGAAGTTGCCGCTGCTGTGCCACAAGCATACATTGTGCACAGCCTCTCCCTCAGTTTGGAGACATGCATATCGATCCTGCAGTTGTGTGATGGCCACTGCTATTTAATAAAGTTTAAAAAGGAGCATACATTTGACATGTGTTTGGTCAGTGTAAGGCCTGTGTCTGAAAGCAGATGTTTCAAGCCAAAAGTGTGAGATTTAGCGCCAGTGTTATACTGAAGGAGAGGGTGCTGAGCTCCAACAGGGTGCAATTTCAATGTCATCCCAATTTAATCCGTTACTACTACTTCTACTATGACTCTATTGCCACTACTATAGTGTAGTAGTTTACAGTGTTGATCAGTGTCAGTGTTCAAATGCATTTTTCGGTAACACTTCATTTAGTTTTGGTTTTCCACCTCCGATGAAGAGCAGCCACTTTTCAAGCCTAAGGGCCCTATTTTATCCATTATATGCTATCTTAGCATATAATTATTAAATAATTAAACATTATTTTTGTAACATTCATTTGAATTCAGGCATGCTACATTTCAGATAATTTCAAAAAATATTGTTATTTTTATGTTTTATTGTTAGAGAATAATATTATACTGCACAACCTCATCCTAGTCAGCCCCCAGAATGCTAGACCATAGAAATTATTATGATTTAGAGTCAAGAAAAATTAGATGCAAATGTGTTTGGTTTAGAATGGTTTCTTTCCAGCATGTCATTTCATGTAAAATATGATACAGTATAGCTTTGCAATACATACCTATTTTTTGAAGCTTATTATTTGACACAGTTTTCAGACTTCATCAGAGAGGTTTCTCTTGTTCATTTTATGACCCCATTACAAACTTTATTACTTTCATATACAATGTTCTTCTCTGCATACTCGGAGCTACTTCTTTCTCGTCCTACTTTTATTAGAAAAAAGTACAATTGAAGCCCATCAAATTGCCTTGATTTGAGAACAGTAATACCATCCACACAGGGTAAGTTGCAACCAGGCGTATACGTTTATTAGCTCCTGTTAAGTGTGTTTTTTTAGAGCTCTGAGCTTTGTGGCGTCCTGCAGTCAGCTAACCTGGCCCCTCATGGAAGTCATGTGGACATTCAGTGGCACTACAGTCTGGTATTCCAGTCCAGTCGCACAGCAGTTCATGAAATAGTCACGAAATTGTAATGTATATTGATTTGTGTACATAGACACAAATTTCACATTTTTTTCGTGATGGTCAGCACAAAATCAATTTGTATGTAATCCACATAATTGTGAACCGGGAAGTATAAAGAGCGGCGAATGCCACATATGGAGGATGTCGGGGTGGGTCAAAAATCACAGGACTTTCGCCCAGGAGATTGGTGTTTGTTTGTGTGAAACCACAAGTCAAAGTTGATTTATTTGGCACGTAACTTCTGTCCTTAAGTTACGGCACTTCCGGTGTTAGTCTAACCCAAACCACAATCTTGCCTAAGCCTAACCAAGTCGATCTATTCCTAAACCTAACTAAGTAGTTTGTTGCCTAAGCCTAACCAAGTCGATCTTTTCCGAAGCCTAAATAAGTAGTTTGTTGCCTAAGCCTAACCAAGTCGATCTATTCCTAAACCTAACTAAGTAGTTTGTTGCCTAAGTCTTACCAAGTCGATCTTTTCCTAAGCCTAAGTAGTTTGTTGCCTAAAAATAACCAAGTCGATCTTTTCTGAAGCCTAAACAAGTCGCTCTATTCCTAAACCTATCTAAGTTGTTTTATTTTGAAAACACTGGAGCGGAAATTGACATCTGCGTCACGTGTTGTTGAAAGTCGTGCTGATTGTCACGAAAAGTAAAAGGGAAATTTGTGTCTATGTAGACAAATCAAATTGATTGCATTTTGTGACTATTTCACGAACTGCCGTGAGACTGTGTTGGGTATTAATTTGTCTTCTGTGTGATGATGAGCCTTCAGCTTGAAATAGTGAAAATATGAAGGTGTTCATTCAGTGATATGCCTCGAGGGCAACACTGATATGTGGACTTCATTTGTGTTATTGGCTCTGTATTCGGTCCTCGTTAGATTTGAGGCGATATTGTTTTTATTCTGCTGACTTCTCCGACTTTGACAGTGATCCTGATTGGCTGTGAAAACAAGCAGGTCGGATTTAAAGACAGAGATTTTCTCCTTACAATTTGTTGCAATGTGACAAGTTTGACACCCTCCTCACTTCACTTTCTCTCCAGAGAACATCTCGCATGCTTGTGATTTTTCATATCTCTGCTGAAGCAACTCAGGGCTTCCCTCAAGTATGTTGTCCTTGATAGTAATTTTATGAGGCCTATGTATATTTCATAAGCACATATTCCATGAACAAAAATAGTCAGACTATTTAAAATAGTCCCCAACAGACAGCAGCAGTTGGGCACCAATTAAGGGGACTAATGGGGCTTTTAACTTCATTGCTCATTAAAAGTCTAATCTCCTATTGCATATTAAAATTGCATTGTAGTTGTAAAACCTTTTGTGCCAGAGACTGATGATCATTAATACACAGCCAAACACTTGACATCTCTCCACAATCACACTCCTCATCTTGATAGACGAATTACAGGGAATTTGGCCTTCAACTTTTAAATCTGACATCATGTCACACCCATCTCCTAAAGCAGACAGCTTCAATGGCTCTGATCATCCACAAGCTTAATGTAGGAAAAGCCTAACTGTCAGTGACAATTCAGCCTGGCTTTCATTATAGTGTCCTCGGGACAGGAGTGATTATGCGTGGAAGTAATATGACATCTTCAGAAAGGCTGTATGACTTTGAAGAACGGCATGTATTCATGCATGAATGGAACAAATTAAGTTTAAATACTACAATAGAATCCAAGCATTTGCTGATGATAAAGTCAGCAGTAAATGGGAGGAGGTACAGTGTATTTGTGTTTCACATAGTTGGAATAGGAGCTCATCCAGGTTTATGCAAACGGAATGTGTCATTAATAATCACAGTACTTAAATTCTGCAAGAAAAGGAATGCAACAGGAGTCTCTAGAGGAATGTCTGCCTGTGCACTGCAGCAACTGTGATGCTGTGAGTGCACGTGTACATCCGAGCCAGTACTCCTGCTTAGTCTGAGTGTGTGTGTAATGCTTAGTCACTGAGTGTGTCATTGCTGAGTGCCCCACAGACATCAGGTGATGTTTTGGGTGTGCCAGATAGAAAATGCTAGGGGTTGCAGGACGCTGCATATCGCATGTAACCCTGACCTGAAACACTTTTGACTTTGGATTTTTGACCAATGAACAGTTTATATTATTATCTTTACATGAACCTTTCAAAATAATATAGCCATTTAGTATTTTATTACGGAATATCTTCAAAACAAATTACATTCAGCCTCAATGGCCCTTTTCATAGCAGCCATTTTGACATGTAATCGCAGGCTGAACACAAGTGTAACTGATCAAATTAATTATGGTCCTGATCCATTTAGGTGGACCAGGACCCTGGTATTGTGCATGCTGGCTCACTGGAATGGCTGTGACACTAAATAGAACAGGACCGTAATTAATTTGATCAATTACACATGCGTTTACCCTGCAATTACATGTCAAAATGGCTGCTGTGAAAAGGGCCTATTGCACTTTGCGTTTAGTGTTGATTAGCAAATGTTAGCATGCTAACATTAAAGGAACAGTGTGTAGCATTTAGGGGGATCTATTGGCAGAAATTTAACATAATATTTGCAATAAATATGGTTTCTTTAATGTATAATCACCTGAAAGAAAGAATCGTTGTGTTTTCGTTACCTTAGAATGAGCCGTTTATATATACATACGGGGCGCATCCTCTTCACAGCAGGCCGCCATGTTTCTACAGTAGCCCAGAATGGACAAACCAAACACTGGTTTGGTTTGTCCAAACCAGTGTTTTGGACAAAACACTGGTTTTGGTCAAAAACGTGTTTTTGCGTTTTCATGTCGGCCTCTGTAGTTCTCCCACACGCTTGGCACACAGGAGAAGTTTCAGTTGGCAATTTGCAACCTTGCTGCTAGATGTTGAACATTACATCTGCTAAACATCAGCATGTTAGCAGATGTAGTGTTCAACATCGGCTAAACATCAGCATGTTGGCATTGTCATTGTGTTTATGTAAGCGTACTGATGTTAGAATTTAGCAATTCAATCTATTGTTTGTTTTTAGATTATTAATTTATGTCTTTTTTTTTGCCATATTTCAAGTATTTTTTTTATTTTGTTTTCAGATACTTGTTTGTGATTTGATTTGCAAGACACTTGGCACTTCAATTGGATTTAAATACTGATGCACTGCATCATTTCTTTTTTAATTTGTTTTCATCATGTTTATTTTAAATAATATTTAAGTGTGTATACATTGTAAACTTGTCACATTTTCATAATAAATATCTTTAAAAATGGGGATAAAAGTATGGCTGTAGACAGTTTGTCAAGTACAAATCTGGCAGTTACTATATAAGATGCAGTTGTTAACCACATAGCACATTAAGGTGATATTAAAGTGAGAAGACATTTGAATTTACTCTATAACTTTTTTATAGACTCTCCTCTATGTGCTTTGTAGTAAGTACAAAGGCCCTTGGATTATTAATGTGTGTAACGTGATCATTAACTTTTAGCATATTCATTTTATGATGACTCCAAATGGAACATTTCTTAAGATATGTTATTTTTGAAAGCTCAGTCAAAAGAGAGGAAAATTGATTGAATTTGAAGTCAGTTGCAGTAAGATTTTCACGTGTTCCACTCAAAGAGACAAAGATGCACATACTGTTCATTCACACACAGTAACAAAAACACAATCTGTATTAGCTATTGTTTATAATGATGTATTATGAAGAGAAAAGTTGGTGCAATAAAGAGGCCATTTTCATCTCTGTATGTGATAACACAAGCCCTCTAGCCTCACTGCTCTTCCTTACCTTTTTATCCTCCCCTCCTTAGCTCCTTCTGGACCTATTTCACATGGCAGTAATTACAAAAACAGAATGCTTTTGGAGCCTCTAGCTTCTGGACAGCAGCAGATAAGAGAATGATTCTGGATTGCATAATGGTCAGGATTAACCTCTCTCACAGCTTGACTTTCCCCAAAATCAAGGCAGTTGACAGGAACAGAAAGACGCCCATCAAACAGTACATCAAAAACATCACTCAGTATGGATCTTAAATCACACAAATACTCTTTCTTCACCCAAATGACACCAAGTCACATTCCTGGACATTTATTCTGCTTAGCAAATAAAATGCAGGTCATGAAAAGTAAAAAGCAGTTGAAAAGAGGCCAACAAAGTCAATGGAGTTGATTGTTGAGTCACACCACATCAGACAATCAATAAAGTTTTTTGTTTGATATGTGTGGGCACAACTGTTTGAGTAATGGGCCAAATATTAGCAAAATATCAGAAAAGAATGAGTAAAATATCCCAAAATAATTTGTAAAATATTCTGAAAAATATTAATAAATTATCCAGAAAGATATCAGTAAAGTATCAGACAAATAATAACAAATATCAATAACTTTAGGGTTAGTTGGTAACAAAAGTCAAGTCAAGGCACATTTATTTATATAGCCCAATATCACAAATTTGCCTCAGGGGGCTTGACAATCTATACAGCATGCAACGCCCTCTGTCCTTAGAACCTCGTTTCAGATAAGGGGAAAAAAGAAAAAAAAAGAGAAACCTATTTTCATTGGAAGGTGTATAAATAGCACAACATTTTAAAGGCGTTTTGCCTGTCATGATAACGTATTTTAGGCTTTTCACCTGTCATTTCACACTACAAGTTTAATGGTATGAAACTGCTTTTTGTGTGTCATTTAACGCGACGTCGTTACCTTGAAGCGGTTGCGGTTAAAACTACGGCAACAGCCACAGTTAGGTTTAGGCAACAAAACCAGTAAGGTTTAAGAAAACCATCATTGTTGGGCTTAAAATAAGTACGTAAACTAAGTACAATATGTACGTAAACAACGTAACATAGGTACGGAAAACACGTCACTAACGTCACTTCTAAATAACTCAACACTTTGGGACATCTACATCACTAGCTCTGAGCGTAGCATATTTACGTGGATACACTTGCATTGCAGTCAGTACAAACGTACATGGCGTGAAATGATGGAAAGCAAGAACAGTGTTGTTATAGCAGCAAAGTGACTTACATACAGGCACACAGCGGTTATTGTGGGACACAAACAATAAGGGTTATTGAGAAGCAGTGGCTTAAAGTTAAAATAGTATGTGATAACAGGAATTAGTTGTTGATCAGTTCTTGCAACAGTCTTGTGCCATATACTAAACATTCCAAAGAAAACTCCACCATTTCTACGTAATACATCCTGCACAACAACTGTAGCGTGGGAGATGATAAAAACATATGACACGGTGGAAACCATTGGGGAAGTACAGATGAGAGTAAAATCAATAAAGTCAATGTCACATACACATATACTGTACATACACATGTCACTGCTGATAATAATACTAGTAGGACACTAACTGCTGTTTCACCCAGGTTTTGTTTTTAAGTGAATTTCACTGTGAAGTTGAATGGTCAGTTTTTCCAGGAAACTGAAGCAGGACTGTGTCTGACCTTGATCATTGACCCGGAGAATGTTTCTAGAGACAAAGGACATGATTTACAGATAACCACCAGGGGCGCAAGCACACACACACACACATATATGCCCACACTACTGCCCTCCCTGTCTGCTTAGCCATGTGGTCGATATTCACTGGTGCATGTCATTGTGTCTGGGGAAGGGAGAAAAAGGTTAATGATGGGGTAAAGGGCAAAACCTTCCTCCCCTGCGTGCAGTTTGTACCCACTTTGACTGGAGAAGCAAACAGGAAACACACCACAGAGCTAAACAGGGACAATAATTGATGTTCAGAGTGTGCGTGTGGCTTTCCCTAAAATGCCTTCGATAAACTGTAGCTTGGGCCATATAATTTCTTATTAGGCAAACAATATCTGGGTTGTTTGACTTCATTGTCCTCTGTCTTGTCTGTGTTAAACTGGGAACACATTATATAAATTTAATACCTGTTTGGTCACAATTATTTATTTCTAGATCACAGAGTTTGTGCTGTTCCTTAAAAACATGTTAATGACAGAAATTTGAACACACAGCTTGTTCATGAATGCAATCTGAAAACATCTTTAATTGTTAATCTGTACATATGTAAAACACCAAATGGCGTATGACTGACACACACATTTCTTAAATCATTCTGTGCGCACACAACACTGTTTTTGCTTTAGGCGTGTCATTTCACGCCATCTAAACACCATCCGCGTGTATATGCAACGTATCTTCATACAACGGTTCATATATCTTACGAAGAGTTATTCCTTATTTTTCATAGGTTTTCTTACTTAATTACTCAAAAGACCTAACACACTGTTCTATACATACCAACAGAGTCATGACTGTCGCACAGTCCAGGAATGTAACTGAACAAAAAATAGTTGGTTTCGTGTGGAATGTTTCCCTGGTTTCTTTGGTGACCGCTGCTGTCGTATTTAAGAACAATGTTTTCATGTCTGATTTTTCATACATACATTAAAAATATTTCTGGAGGATTCCACCTTTATGTTGGCATTGGAAAAAAATTGGATTGTTGACACAATAAACATGGAAAGTGCAACTTTAGCCAACTTTTGTCGGGTGACATAGTTGTTGAGCATTCACACATTTTACAAGCTTACTAAGCTTCAGAAGAAACTTTGAGTTGCTAATCATGTTTCTTGCAGTGTAAGTACTGGATAGGTACTAGATAGGTATAAAGAAACACCTACATGTGTGATATCTCTGTTCTCCGTTAATGACTCCAGGGCTACGGTGAAAGCAGACTGTTGGAAGCCCTGATGCGTCTAATCCTCTTTAACTGCACCCTGCTTCTCTCACCAAAGAGAAACTAGCAACAGAAAATAATTGTTCTACTCCACAGCCCGTCTACAAAGGTTTACATTTTGCTCACGGCTTTGCACAATTTACTCATGGAGAGCGTGAATTAGCAAGATAGAGAGACAGAGAGAGAAAACAACACATCAACAGCTGGTCACAAAAAAAACAGGATGGCATGGCAACACTTAATGTCATAATCAATTTTTAATCCAAACAAAGAAAAGTCTTCTACTTATAAGTCTTTGCTCTGCCTCAATTTAACTAATTTGGTAATTTGCTGATCTTGGCCTTAAAGGGCCAGTGTGTAGCAATCTATTTGCAGAAATGGAATATATGTTTTCATCAGTGTATAATCACCTGAAACTAAGAATTGCTGTGTTTTCGTTAGCTTAGAATGAGCCCTTCATATCTAGATAGGGAGCGGGTCCTCTTCATTATGCTCCGCCATGTTTCTACAGTAGCCCAGAATGGACAAACCAAACACTGGCTCTAGAGAGAGCTTTCACATTTTTACGTTACCTGAAGGCCACCGTAGTTCTCCGAAAAAGGTTGTGAAACTGTGGAGCTGCATAGTGGTACCAACCAGCCGACGTCTGACTTCCGTTGCTCTTAAAGTAGCGTTATTATGGTTTGGATGGCCTCTAAGCGAGGCGAATGGCGTTACCACGGTTTTGCACTGGGGACTGCCCATTGTTTCGATAGCCCATTGTTCCAAAAATACATACTCTCCGTGCGATAAACAGGAGCGCATGGCTAATTATTATTCAGAATGACATCATCGGACATTCTCTTCTTGTTGCCTTGAATGTCTTCGCTGGTTGGGTTGATTAGGTTGAGGCATGAGGAGTGAGACTAGTTAGGTTTAGGGTAAAAATATCAGGGTAAGCCAAGCAGATGCAGAGTAGGACGGGTCATGCCTTCACCATGATGTAATTTTGCGTAATAATTAGCCATGTGCCTCTGTTCGGGATAATGCTCTGTCAGGACATTTTTCAGACTAATAGGGTTTCAGAATAATGGCCTGTCGAAACAATTGCATGGCACTTTTGCACTCGGCAGCTCACATTACCGCAGTCTTGGAAAAGGGTGAGTGAGCGGAAGGGTACTCAGTTGGCTGCAGTCTGCAACCGCATCACTAGATGCCACCAAATCCTACACACTGTCCCTTTAGTATCCCTGCACTGGGTGTCCAATGGTGAAAATGATAGTCACTGTTTTTTTTTAACTCTCAAGTGACTGTGAGACAGATTTCAACAAAGACCTAAAAGGTTTATACAGAGGAAATTATTCTGACCCTTCCAGACTTTGACTTTTTTATACAACTTGTCCTCCATAAATACACCTCTTACACATTTTGTCTTTCTTCATAACAATCGCGAGATAAACAGTAACATTATGCCTTTATTTAGTTTGTGTTCGTTCACGTGTTGCCAGATGATGTTGAATTGTGGTGTTGCAAAAATTGAGCCAGGTTCAATGTTTATTCAGGACAACCCTGTATTTTTTGGTCCGGAGTCAGCATCCCACTGCATCAACACAGTGGCTTCATTGAAATTAATGTGTGGGCTGCATTTTTTTGCACAGTGTTAATATCGGTCTGAACACAGCTTAAAGGAGTTGAAGCGTTAGTCAGCCTGCTGTGGGAAGTAATGCATATTATGGTTGAAGGATGTCCCCTGATTTTAAAATGATTACTTCACTGAAGACAATCACATTTTTCCCAGGATTCTCTGCATTCCTCACCATGAATCAAATTAGTTTTTTGATGATCATTAATTATAAAATCATGTCTATTGTGCTTTTTTGCTATTGTTTCCCCTCTATAGTTATTAGTTTATTTGGTTCCACTTGAATTTGAAATATATATTTGAGGTATAAAAACACACTGTCAATCCGCTAGTGTCCTGACAGCTTTGATGGAGCTCAGGACTCATCCCAAGGACGGCCGCTGTATTACAAATGTAATATTAACTGAACATTAATCACTGTTAGATCCTGACTGATCCTGTTGCCATATCAGGAGATGTAAATAATTAATGAAGTTACAGCTGCTGTGCCAAATACGCATCTCTCAATTTGGAGATGGACGTATCCTTCCTGCTGCTGTGTGATGGCTACAGGTAATTAATAAACTCGGAACAGAGGGTAATTTTAGAAAAGAATGAACGAGGCAAAACTCAACATATATGGACGCTTTTGTAATTTCAGGGAAGAAAGTGTGTGTACACCTCCGGTTGTTGTGTTCTCTTTAATGTTTATGGGCCAGCCTTGATGCTGAAATGTGTAAAAAAGCCTGATGTTCCTGAGTGTTGGCAGCCCTGGATTCTAAACAATATTTAATCACACAGCTGGCCTGCGAGCTGCTAGATGAAACCTGATCCAGTTATATTAGCATAATGATAGCACTTTAAGGTCAGAATATAGCTACAACAGTTAGGTTGAAGCGTTAATGAGGTTTGGAGAGGCCATCTCTGTTTACCGTAAGTGCAATCTTTACTACGCAAAAACACACGTGCACATATATGCTAAAAAATCCCCGGTTACTGCATGTATTTTTTTTTCAAGGTATTCGACCTTAATGCCTATCAAACAAACAGTTCACCTGCGGACATACCTTGTTTATTAGGGACCTCCACTTTCACACAAGTTACTTTCTGTACAGCCATACAGTAGGTCACATAAACGCAGTGTATGATATAAAATCAGAATTATCAGTTTTCTTTCATCAGTTAGGGGCCGTACACAGACCTGTCTAAAAACGTGTGGAAAACCCAAGCCGTTTTTGTTTTTCTTTCCAATGTACGGAGGCCTGTTGCGCCTGCCGTTACTAAGCAACCAAAACCTGCGTGCTGCGATGACGATGATGATGAAGTCGCGGTAATTCAGCCAACCCGTTCTCACTCCCAACTCGTCAAATACGGCCGTTTGGTAAGTGCCTCTTGCTATCCGAAACCGACGCATGGAGGCACCCTTTAGCAACAGATTGTGACGAAACAGCCTTTCAACTAACTCCAATGTAAACCCACCTACAACACCAACTCCAATGTTAACCCAAGCTACTGTTAGGGATTTACACTTGATTTGTCTGTGTCAGTTTGGCTCCTTTCAACCGGATGTTGTGACGTCCTTGGACGGAAAGGGTAAATCAAGTAAAATAGTCCGTGGGACAGATCGTAAAGCTCTGGGTAGCCCTGCACTAAAATGGTAAACTTCTCCTTCATATATTTACCGTAGACTGATATTCATGGAAGGAAGAAAAGATTCTGTGCCAGCCGTGATTGGTTGTTCCTTGTCACATGACATGCAGTGTGTGCTGCCACGACAGAGTTGCTTTCGCGTTTGAGCACGCCTTCCGTGCGTCTACATTGAGAACAATGGATTTGAGGGCGCAAAAAAGGAGGTACTGTATGTGTACAGACCACTTAGTCTTAGTCTTAGTCTTAGGTGTGAGAATAAATAGTTACTAAAATTTACCAGTTGGAGCCAGGCAAGCTGGTTCTGGCGTCCTGAAAATCGACAATCAACTTGGGTCTTTTACTCATAAACTTTCACGGGTTGACAACATCTGGATTGTTATCCAATGGGATATCGGCTGAAGCCCATGTTGAGTTCCGATGTTGAGATCGAAGAGAACAAAAAAGTGCATCTACTAGATGTGGACTTGACTAAGAAAGATCAAAACCTAACTGTTAAGGAGTGAAAAGAAGTTGGATGACAATCAGCTGAATTGCTGTGGACAGCTGTACCATATAAACAGGATACAAATAACTGCCATAGGACTTTCACTATAATGGGACTATTTTACTACAATAACATTCCAATGTGTGCACATACTGTACGTGAATACACATTAAGAATACACAGGAAACAATCAGATGCTTCTTCACTTTCCATTTCTTCAGAATTTCAATATTTCCACATTGATGTGTTGTTGTTTCGGAATAAACTTTTCAACTCCCAGAGAATTATCCTGAGAGTTTGAGCACAGTCCCACATTTTCAGATCTTAAATTAGTCTCCATCTGTCAATGTAATATCTCCAAAACATTTGACTTCATTTCAGTGAAATTTGGCAGACATATGGGCCTTGGGGGTAAGAAACATCTCATTAAAGTTCGGTGTGGTGGTCTGGGATTTCTGCCATTAGACAAAAAATATATACGACTATGAGACAGATGAAGACCTGATTCTAAATCCCGAGGGGGCGTTTCAGAAGAAGAAATCAATTTAACTCAAATGTAAAAGATGAAAAAATTTTGTTTTTGAGTGTAATAGCGTGTTAGGATATTGTTCAGCACTGGACGATGTTTCTGATCCGGTGCTTTTTAGTCTGATTTGTCTCTCTGTAGCCTCCTCCACGTACCTATGGGTGTTTTTCCTGCTTTAGCTCAGCAGTGCTGCTGGGATCAAACTCTATAAATGATTCAGAATTTCCTATAGCTCTCAACCCAAACCCTGCCTCTTATCCCCACAACACCCCTTGCACAAAAACAACTCCATAAACACACACTACCACACTCTCAGGCACTCATGAACACACAGCACCACCCCAAAATAACTGCATTCACTATTTAGAAGGTATCAAAAGGTGCTCGCAGGCCTTCGTAGAAAATGAAACACTGTCCTAGAATGGATGTAGTTGTAAAGCAAGAATGTGCAGTAAACATCGTAATCTTAATCTATTTTGTTGTTGTTTTTCTCGGCATCTTCTGAGTATCACTTTCATTAGACATATCATGTACACCATTTCCTCATGTGGAGAAATCCAACGTTTGACAAGCCTGCCGTGTATATAGTTGCTGTTGCTAAGCTGATTGATGATTGGGCAATATCTCTCTGAACCATTACTCATAGAGACACACACCATTCTGTGCACATTCATTCTCCCTTGAGAAAGAAACCCATTGATTTTTGAAACCCCAACAATCCAAGCCTATAAGCCTATATTTTTTATACAGTCAAACATGATTGTTTTTAACATAGAAAAGGAAAAAAACAATCTCATATTTAGGTGGTAAATTACCCCAGCTATCTTGGGAGAACACGAGTTTCCATAAAGCCTTTTTATTAACTGTATTGTTCAATGTCACCCATTCTGACTGCTGGTCATTGCACATGAGATATGGGGATGTGATAGAATGGGGGAAGGACCAAGGGACCGCTGTTGTGAAACCAGCAAGAGAATTCATCTGCCCTATTCTTGGGATACTTTAGATTGGTGTGTGTGTGTGTGTGTGTGGTATGTGCATATGTGTCAGTAAGAGTAAGGAAGCATTAGGACCATATGTTGACAGAGCGTCGTGCAGAAAGAAATTAAAAATCAATACGTCCTCCCATCATCCGGGCTATTCTTCTCTTTCATCACAAGCAGCGGTGACCATTGACCTCTACAGACTGTTCATCATGAGATGCCAGGGGAAAAAAGAAAAGGTCCCAAGGAACACTGCATCAACCTTGATTTTTTTTCATCAAACAATGGATGAAACTGGCCATTACAGTAACTGAGAAATCATATTACTCTCTATAGAAATCGACTCATAAAAAAAGTAAGTCTCATCCGCTCAAGTTTGAACCAGGGAGATTTAAACACCTGTTCTTTGTTCAGTTATGTAATATGGAAGAGGATTTGGGTTGTCCGTCTTTCATAGTCGAACAACGGAAACTTTCTGACAATACTGTATAATAATGCAGGCACTCTGGTGCACAAGAGCTCCCAAATAAACTGACAAACTCAAAGATTAGATATATTATGGCTTTACAAAACTGTCTATTTACACATTCAGCAGACCTGAAGCAACATGAGTATTTATCATTAGAAATCCATGTAGTAAGTAAGTAAGTCCAGTATTAACTCTCCCTTTAGCTAGCTTTGTTTTCCTGCTCTTTAGCTGCTAGATGTTCACTAACTAGTTGTTAATTATTTCTGCCTGATATTTGGTTTCTGGGCAGGTAGCGTATAGTGGATTTATCAGAGCTTTTCTGCTCAAAGCTGACCGATGATGCTGAAAACAGGATTAATAAGAGCAGGGAGGCTCAATGTACTGACCCAACAGTACTATTCGGTCCAAATAAGAAGCAAGGCAAAAAAAAGCTTAAAGCTAAAAAAATATATATGTTAGAGAAGCTTTAAATAGAATGTTTAAAAAAAAGTCTGACATTACCCAGAGCCCATTCCTTAACCGGCAAAGTATTGTGTCGACTCCTTTCACATTTTGTTACTTGTCTGGGAATTTTATTCTGAAAGGCATATTGTTGTGCATCCATTTGTCGTCACCAACGAACTAGCTTATACTAGTATAATGTGCCAAATAAAGTCTATTCAGGTGACACAATAATGTAAAAATTGGTGTAAATACTGTTTATATAGCTCTAATAGTTGGCCATTGGACTTAATGGACATGTTTGGTCATTGTGGCCAAAGACCTTCAGGTTTTCAGTTGTATCTTGTCAAAGCATCAGAACACTTTCTGTCTCAAAATTTACTCTTATGCCTTTTATGGCATATTTTTATGCCTAGATGACGTTATGTTGAGTGTTGATGGAGCAGCTGGTGTTAGCATAGCCTGGCATTGATGGATCCGAACTCCTTTCAGAAAACAAGCATTTTAAAAGTTGTTTGTTTGTTGTGTTGCGGACAGACTTGACAAAGAATGAATTCAGACTTTTTACAAATCGATATATTTATGTTGCTATTTCGGCATTATTTTGATCTATTTATTGCAATTAAATCACAGCACAGTCTGTTTATTTTGGGTTCATGTGACGTGTGGCCTACTAGATACAGTCAGTTCATGGCGGAAAATGGAGGAAAGCGAGGCGAAAAAACATAGCGTAACTTAAACGAACATAAACAATAGCACATGCACAACAACAGCTCTATGTAATGTTACATTGAACCGCTGACACGCTCCCCAGAAAACGTAAACACAGAACTGTTCTCCGCCTTTTCATTTTGAAAGAGCAACGACCAATGAGGAAACTCCAGCAGTCGGCCGACCAATCCTGTAACTTCATCACTCAGTCAGTCAGTCAGTCAGTCAGGGACAGACTTTTGCGTTTGTAGGGCTGGCCCTCTGCGGTCCAGCCAAAAACAGCCATTCATTTATTTTGCACTGTATAATTGCATCTTTGCTTGTGTTGCCTCACAGAAAAGCTTTCCTCTACCATTCCATTGCCTTTTTTTACAACACGCTATCAACTTGAGCCACTTGGTCTTTTCTGCTGTGTGTTTTTCTTTGAATTACTGTCACCATGTTATTCTGGATTAAGTCAAATCCTCAATATTAGTTTTGAGCAGATTTGAGTTTGTTTTTAGTATACCGTTTTATTGCATTCATATCATTTGTGTATGCGTGTTTGTAATATTAGATTTGGAATTCAGATTCTGTAAAAATAAATAAAGGACGAAACTAGTTTGCTTATGTTCTCTGGTTGATCACTCATATCCGTTATATATGATCACACCAGGGCAATTTTGCTTCTCTATTACACTGACGAATACTAACCAACAGCAAAAAAATCAAATTTTTGTACCATTAATAGTGAATGAATGGCCGAAGGAGTTAGGTTGCTGAATGTGTTCACATGGAAGAGTGTACTCTGTTAATAAATTTAAGAAATAAAAGGCTTTCAGAAATGTTTTAATTTTTAGGATCTCTTTGGTTGGAGTACATCTTAAAAGAATGCTTCCATTCAGTGAATATTGTCTCTCACACTGTGAAGGATATGAGCTTTTATGAAAAGCCTGTGAAAATCTGAAAATAAACCTCCTAAAACAACAGTGACCCTGACTATTTTCCAACCTCCCTGCACTGCTCCTTGAAATGAAAAAAATAAAAATAAAGTAGATAATAAATAAATAAATGAAAGTCGCTCTCCAGGGAGGGCAAGATCTGTCCTCAAAGACGGATAAGAATCAAATGCTCCAGTTCAGGGGTGAATAAAGCCCCTGGCTCGAAAAGACGTGTGAATGCCACGATAATGCGCAAGGCATTTAGCATGCAATACGAACGTCTTCCTTGCTTTTGACGTGTCATTTGTACGCCATGTAGTCTGTACTGAGTCCGATGTAAACAATCTGTGTAAATATTCTACGCTCAGAGCTAGTGACGTAGACTAAAATGCGAGAAAGAGCGCTTATGGCGGGCAGCTTTAACCAGGAGACCGGTGTTTGAGACCGGTGTTTTGTTACATTAGTGACTTTTGTCATGTGTTTTCCGTAGTTATGTTACGTTGATTCAGTACGTATGTCACTTAGTTTACGTACTTATTTTAACCCCAACCATGACATTTTTCCTAAGAGTAACTAAGTGCTTTTGATGCCTAAACCTAACTGTGAACGTTACCGTAGTTTTGTTGCGTGGCGTACAAATGACACACGAAAAGGCTAAAATGCATCCTCATGACACACTGAATGTCCATGTAATGTCATGCTATTTATTCACCTTACCAAGTTGGGCTGAAAGACATATACTGTACAGCATGTGATATTTTTTTCCGATAATAGCTTCATCAGAAACCTCGTAACAAAATACCTCTGACAATCCCATGATGTGTCATAATCTGCCCTGCTCCTAGTTTATGTTTTCCCTTTGTTTGTTTCATGTCATTCATTCATATTTCATGTCATTCTTTGTGTGTTTTGATTGTGTGCCCCGCCCTGATTAATTTCACCTGTCCCTCGATAGCTCTGCAGTCACCAGACCTCCTGCTCACCTGTTCCCACTTCCCCATTAGTCACTTGTACCAGCCCAGTTCCTTCATTCATTGTCGGTTCGTCTTTGTTGCTGCATGGAGTTTTGTTTGCCTGCCTTTTGGACTCTCAGTCTTTAAGCTTTTTTTTGCAATATTAAAGTATCCTCACTGACTCCGAGTCCTCCCTGCCTGTGCTGCATCCATCAGCTGTGACAATATGAAGCTCTGTAACTCAAGAACAGAATAGTCTTGTCTCTGGAACATTATTGTGCATGTGCTGCTATCATATCTAAGTCATATTTGAAATTAAGCATCATTATATGCCATATAGGGGATGATATCAGTGATATCATCTAGAACATATTGAAGCCTTACTTGTATAAAAAATTACAGCATCTGAACCTTTGGAAGAAAATGAAAAGAGTTTCCTCCTACAGTATATTGACAGAAGGTAACAGATGGAGGAAGTATTACTAGCAAGTACAGAAATAAGATATGAGCAATAGATGAAAAAGATATGATTAATGGAGGTTTGGTGCTGCTGTTGTGAACTTCTGTCATCACCCAGTGGCCATTCAAGTGTAGACAACATGAAATAGCATGAAAATATTGCAGCACAGTGATTAGATCTGTGATCAGAGTCTAAAATTGAACAACAGCATTCTGCAAAAAGCCATTCAAGTCTTCCACTGAGTATTTGTAGGTGCCACTGCATGCTTTCTGCATTTTGATTTTGTCTTCCTTCTATTTGTAAATAGTTACTTCTTAACATCTCATTCCAGCAGACAGAAAATGATCAGATTCAAACAGCCCTGTTATCACGTAACCGATGTTCCATACTAATGGAGAGTGATGGCAACTGAGCAATCCCCATCCACTGAGAGACTGTAAGATTGAAAGCTTCGAAAAAAGCTAATTAGTGGACCTTGAGGTACCATTTTTTTTTTTTTTTTTTTTTGCTGTTTTACATAAATTTCAAATATAGTTAGTACAGAATATTGGCAGTAGATTTGAAATGCAAAAAAATGGGCTTTGGCACAGATGCAACTCTAGGATTTACTGTATTCATCAAACGTGCAGTGTGATACACACCTAGCAGCATTGTGTTAATCTGTACCATCTGTATGATTATGTATCTTGCACAAATCATTTTGGTGGAAGCTTGAAGAAAGACACATTTTTAAAACACATTTTTGTATCATATACAAAAAGGCATCTTAGATGTTTGTTTTTTTTCTTCATCACCTTCATCAATGACTAAAACAATGCAGTGAGACAACAATGACACTACAGAATGTATCAATTATTGGCATTAAGGTGATGCTAAGTAACAGAATATTACCTGCATATATTATGTGTAATAATATTAAGCAACGGAAACAAGTTTATGACAACATGCTCTAATATTTTGCAATGAGCATGTTGATAAATGCATTTGAGAGTAATACAATCCAGTGGAATTGATTCAATTTAATTTGAATTTTGTGTGAAAGCAATAAGAGATACTTTTATCAGGACATGTGCTACTCATGCTGGTGTGTATTTTCATAGCAATGCATTGTGACATTTCATTACATTGATCATCTAATCCCCTACATTCTGAATTACATATGTCAACATTTGATTTGGTGACTCTTGGGATGCTTGTATTTGGATAGTTGTGAAGTATTATAATAGTTTCCCAATAACCTGCATCATGTAAATCATACCGCAACCCACAGTGTGCAGTCCAAAACCAAAAGCTCCAGCAGTGAACCAACATCACCATCTAGTGGAATAATTTGACATTTTAAAAAAATGTTTTTTTAATCATCAGTTGATCTTTATTCCCCCCAAACAAATCACTCATCATGTTTGCTATAATGAGAGGCATTGATGATAGGATGTCAGAAATAATAATCAAAAAAGAGAAAAGACTAGTTACATTACTGTAACACATACACACCTGTACAGTCTTACAATCCAATACAACTGCTCTGCCATTAAATCTACATTTATTATACCTGTAATGTTGAGTTTTTGTTGACGATGTCATAGATGTGTTCATTAAATTATACACTGTCGCCGGTTCACATGTTTCCCTCCCTTGGACCACTTTTGGTAGGTCCTGACCACTGCAGACCGGGAACATCCCACTAGAGCTGCAGTTTTGGAGATGCTCTGACCCAGTCTTGTAGCCATCACAATTTGGCCCCTGTCAAAGTTGCTCACATCCTTACGCTTGCCCATTTTTTCTGCTTCCAACACAAAGTTCAAAGTTCAAAATGTTCACTTGCTGTCTAATATATCCCACCCACTACCAGGTGCCATTGTAACGAGATAGTCAATGTTAATCACTTCACCTGCCAGTGGTCTTAATGTTATGGCTGATCGGTGTATGCTTTAGCACTGAATCGATAGTTAGTGATATTATTGTACTGGGATGCATTATATTCAGACGAGTTTCTAATATTCTGCCCCCCTTATATGTAAATGGGAAGGACAGAAAATCAGAAACATCTCAACATAATGTAGACCAAAACAACACCACCATTAACTACCATCTCAATAATAACATGTAATTGTATTTACACATTACCAACAGTGTCACCAAGTACTGATTAGATTGTGCATTTGTACCTAATAAAGTGGCCACTGAGTGAAATGCGTTACTGTCCAATGCTGACACTATGAATATTGATATACTGTACGTACCTAATGACCTTTGTCACATTACCACATAAATGTTGTCTATTCTATTCCTTCATTTATATGTTGACACTTTCACTTTATTTACCATTTTATGACACAGCATGGGTGCAAACATTTTAGAAACTTGACAGTACGTATTATGCATCAGTGGACAGATACAGTAGAAGAGTTAACATGAGATCAGCAGAGGATGTGAAGTTCAGACCCCTGAGAGGAAAATCCCTCCACCAAGAGCCTAATCTTGTTTGGCTTGTTTGACTCTGTTGGGTTAAACATAATTTACGAAGAGTGCCAACAAATCATAAACCCAAACACAGACCTAATTCACCAACTAATGTGACCAGACATTTTTTATAAATATTAAGATCCCCTCTTCTTTCTTTCTTTTTTTCATTTTATGCAAATTAAACTTGAAATTGAGTGTATTATGTATTCCAGAAATATAAAATAATGGTATAACGCAAATCTGTGGACTCAAAATGTTTATTTTAAAGGCCCATCTGAACAGGCATTGCAAATTAGCTTAGGCTATGAATGCTGTAGTATGCTACATTTGTTTGTGCAATATACTGTGCTTGTCCATATACAATTAAACTTGAAATAAAGTCTACACAATTAAACTAAATTTACAGAGTATTGTGGAAAAATGTATGCATTATAATACCATATCACATTTTTTTGTCTTCTTGTTTACGTTTTTTTCCTGGCAACTTCAGGACTTGAGTGGACTAACGAATGATGCCTTTCATTAAATCCTCTTAGAGTAAAACCTTTTCTAAACTTGGCCTCAACAGAGCTGTTAATTTTAGATCCACCCTAAAGGTTGGCCTTGTATCTATTTAAGACCACGGGTAGCTTGTCCTGCTTTTTTGACACACTGTAATGTGCATATTACTAAGTGTAAAAAATAATTTCACTTTCCACCCAATGGACAAAGACAACAGGCATATGTACAGGACATGTCAGCTTTATTCCAGTAAATCGAATTGTTACTAAATAATAAGAAAAATATAATGTATGCTGTATAGAACTATTGTTAATGACTGTAAAAGCCACTGACAGATAATTCCTTAATACATAACACTATAATGAGCTCACCGAAATGAATGAGCTCCGATCGCTGAATAACGCCGCTGGTGGGTTTACATTGGAGTTAGTTGAAAGCCCGGTTCGTCACATACTGTCGATAAAAGGTGTCTCCATGTATCGGTTTCCCATGCCGAAGGGGTAGCCATCGTTAGTGTTATTAGTAAGTAGTAAGTAAGTCAAAATGTCTGATGTGAGAGAGGCCTATGGATGCTTGAGGCTCCATGTTTCTATTTTTTGAAAGAGGTTAAAATTATCCGTTGTCCATTTTGTGACATGGGTGTGTTGGGATAAAGGAGCCGTACAACATATGTGGGAATCTTAAAACATACTTACGCCCAGCTGCCACAGTCTGTTTGTGCTGACCTTTAGGAAGCAGTCTGAGGAATACCAGTCTCAGTGCAAAAAGATTTACGGATTACGCCGGACAGAGCCACATAATCAGTTCAACAAAATAAAAGAAAAAGTAACCAGGTTCTCTTAGGTTACAACACCAAAAAAACAGTGGTGAACTACGAACTCAAAATGTGTATAATGAGGAGCAGCAGGAAATTGCCACAGCATGATCTAATATTTATTTGCTAAGGACTGTGCATGTAGCTTACTGCCTACCACCAACAACCTTATTCTGCGTGGATACAAGAATAAGTAACAAAATGTTTATCCCTCATTGCAAATTCCAGAATATATTGACAATATAACATGGATGAGCATGAAGAGTCAGAAATAGAGTATACAGTATCATCATGAGAGATACTTTACAGGTCATCATTCTGGTGGACCTCCTGTTGATAATCTTAGTTACCTCTAATCACCTCTCAGGGATTTCAATGTGGATTGCACACCACCAACCAATGAGACATTGGCATGAAAGGAATCCCAAACTATACATCTAGGATTATTAAATAGACCACAGATTTTTTTTGTATCAGCTCATCCCAACTAGCAGGGTACAACAGTCTTGTTGGCAAGAAATCAGCAGTTAAACACTGTTTACCAAGAGGGTGCAACACTTTAGCAGGCCACTGACCAACTCATTTATTTAATTTGATAGACATAAAGGCTTGTTTTTGTAATTCTGTCCAGGTACTCTGGACAGAATTACTTAAAAACATAGCAACACTTAGTGAGTATGAATTACTAGAAGCCAAGTTACTGGATGCTAAGTAGTTACTGACGTCCATCTCATAATAGGTTGGGATGCTGGACAATTTAGTACAAACAAAAAGTAACAATCAACTGTATAAAAAAGTTGTTGGGCACTCGTGTTAATGTGGACACACTGAGGTCTCCTGAGGGATCTTGTCTCCCTAGTCTATCCGCAGAGCCAATGCAATCTAATTAAAAGGGGTTGATATACCTATTCCAAATTAGCATGACCTAGAGTGCCTTAGCCTCTTAGTGTCTTCTTTCCGAGCAAAACAACGCTATGACTGATTAAGGAGGGCAGTAAAGTTGGACATCAGCCATTTTGGCAGAAAAGTCATGGACAAGAAGCCATCTTGGGCCCGCTGCTTTTTTATTTTATATATAAATGACTTGCCATCATGCTGCAAAACAGCTGGATGTCAAATGTACGCTGATGACACAGTCATTTACGTGTCAGCTAAAGCCCTTGTGTAGCAGCAGAGACACTATCTAATGAAATGGAGGGTGTATCACGATGGCTCAAAAATAACCATTTAACCTTGAATCTTAAGAAGACTGTGTCAATGTGTTTCTCCATTAGAAGGAGAGCACAAGATAAGCTTACAATCAAAATTGATCAAGAGGAAATAAAGGAAGTCAGTGATTTTTACATTTCTAGGTGTCATTTTGGATTCACAACTCAAATTTGACAAACATGTTAAAAAGTTATGCAAGACAGTAAAGGTAAATCTGAACTGTTTTAGAATGAAACGACAATACATACCCCTTAAGGAAGCTCAACTGTTTATGCATGCCATGATATTTTCACAATTGTCTTATTGTGTTACTGTATGGAGCCAGGCTCCACAGTCAACTGTCAAACCTGTTGCATCGCTATGTAAACAAGCACTGAAAATAATGGATCAAGAACAAATGAAATGGTACCACTGAATAATTCTGATAAAGTATAAGCTGCTCAGTTTTGATAGTTGTATCAAGTTTTCTCTTATCAAATTGATTTTTAAATGTGTGGACAATCTCGCCCCAGCTGTACTTTGTCCATATGTCACAAAATGAATACTAATAGAATAGCCACCAAGGGATCAACAAATGGTAACTGCAGAGTGGCACAGAGCAAAACAACCTTCGGTCAGTCATCTTTTTCAGTAAAAGGAATAGATTTCCCTACCAACGGAAATAAAAATACAACCTGACCGGAAATAAAAATACAACCTGACCGGAAAACGTTTAATGAAAAGGTGAAACACTGGCTGAAACTAAACCAAACCTTTGAACACTGATTATTGATTGGGAACATACATATGTAAATTGATTGTAATGTACAATGTTGTATTATGTGATTTTATGTATGATGTGCTATTCTGTATTCTTTATTTATTTTCTTTTTCTTAAAAGCCTAACCAGGGACAAGGTCTGCAAATTAGCGATGGCTAGAAGTCCTATATACGTTGCATCGGTTGCACTTTCATTAAGTGTAACAATACTTATGTATTGTCCCTGTCAAATAAACTAATAAATAAAATAAGGTAAAAAACAGTTTAAACTGTAAAAATAACTGTGTTGAGTAAAGAGCACTCTTATTCAGTTGATGTAAATGGGAAGGACAATGGGAAGAACTGATTCAGTTGCCAATTCATCCTGAGGGGGACACAAATGTGCCAAATTTCATGGCATTTTAACAAATAGTTGTTGAGACATTTAACTCATAAATGTCAACTTGAAGGTGGCGCTACAAGAAAATAAATGAAGCTCAAAGTGGGCGGCTCCGGCCGTCGCCATCTTGGCAGTGATGACTCCAGCTTAAAGAGGCTATATGTAAGAATCAGAAATTGCTTGTTCACAGCGACACCTGTGGCTGCAATGTCAACGAAAGTCAGCGTCCTGTTGCTCGCACTCGCCCGTGTGCACGCGCTACCTGAATGTGAGCGAGCACCGGTCTAAACAGTGAGGCGACACACGTCAGCTAACACACAATATCACTCTATATTTCACCTGCTTGGCAGTAATGTTAGCTGACCAGACGAAGGTCTCTCCATGGATCAATGCTGATTCTAGTGTTGCCTTTTCCTTTCTCAGCCTGAGGACCGCGGAGGGAACGGGGGGGAGAGACCGACACCCGGTCGGGGGGGGGGGGAGAGACCGACACCCGGTCGGGGGGGGGGAGAGAGACCGACACCCGGTCGGGACGATAACGTAACTCGCTGCGGAGCCCCGTCATTTCACAAGATACGGGAAACCTCTGTTGGTCTGGAGGAGCGGCAGCATTTATTTCTGCAAAAACGTCTCACTAGATATTCTCAGAGCTAAACTAACTCTCTGCAGTGTGTAGTGTGCGCGCGTTCACGTGGAGGTGGAGCGAGCCGAGCGCGGTGTGCAGGCAGCAGGCAGGAGGAGCAGAGCTGCTGCGCGATCGCGTACCCACACGCGAGCGCGCATGGGAATCCGACCCGTTAGGCTTTATGCGCGTGAAAAGTTACAAATAGTCCCTTTAACCTAAAGCACAGACTCCAAGCATAGACTTCTTCAATCAAACAATCGATTCAGCTTTATTAGATTTATTAGAGGTTGTTGCTGGATGATACACCGGTTGATATATTCGCATTGCTTACTTTTAAATCTGCAGTAATTCACAGTTTGTTTTGTCTTTTTAACAATGGATTATCATGTGCAATGTGAAAGGGGTCGCTCTTACGTACAAACCCCCAAAGATTTTGCACCCAACTCTTCAGCTCTATAGAGTTTTGCCTCTTTTGGTTCTTTGTTTTGATTTTTTGCTAACTCCGGTCACGTCAACCCTATTTCCAGGAAGAGCAGATATCTGTTTTCAGAGAAAAAGCTCTGTTAACGGGCCAGTGTGTAGCATTTCCGCTGATCTATTAGCAGAATGGAATATAATATTCATTACTATGTTTTCATTTTTTAGGTGTATAATCACCTGAAAATAAGAATCGTTATGTTTTTGTTAGCTTAGAATGAGCATATCTACACAGGGAGCGGGTCCTCTTCATGGAGTCCGCCGTGTTGTTCCGCCATGATTCTATCATAGCCCAGAAAGGACAAACCAATCACTGGTTCTATGTAACATTGAGGCCATTGTAGTTCTCCGTCACGCTAGCGAAACTATGGTAATGTGAGCCGCAGAGTGCAAAACTGTGGTACTGCCAGCCGCCAACCATAGTGTTATTATGGTAAGGATGGCCTCTGAGCGAGATGAACAGCGTTACTTGAAAAAGGGAGGAGTGAGTGGAGGGGTATTCAGTTGGTTGCAATTTGCAACCACAGCACTAGATGCCACCAAATCTTACGCACTGTCCCTTTAAAAGCAATTCAAATTTACTGAAAGCACGTAACGTTTTTATGTTGACATACATTATATCCAAGTCTTTATTTAATTCATTCTTTGCCCAAACTGGGCTTTCCTAGTCCTATTGCCTTCCATTACTTGCAAATGTAGTGGGGTTTTTTTTTATCAGAAGTGGTAATATACTGTATGCCACATTATTAAATTGCACATACCTTTAATTTGAATCATGCTTAACAGAGTTTGGCCTAGACTAACATTTAGCTGCAATCTAATTAACTCAGAGAGGAAACCCCACTAACATAATACCGTAGTAATCCTGAGGCCACACTAATCACCTGTCTCATACGTAAACTGGAGCTTTGGGATTCCACAGGGTTAAAAAAAAACACCTAAGAGTATGAGATGCCCAGGTCAAGACTGCCACTCCATCGTGGAGTATATACCCAAAGGCTTCAGGACTATGGACTGTTGAATCACCAGCCAGCCATGGGGCAGACACAGCATACAGAGAACAGTGAGTCGATCGATGTCAAAGCAATTCAGGATATGTATAAAAAGTTTGTCATGGAGTGCCCGAGTGGACTACTTTTTCTGCACGAGTTCAAGCGTTTCTTTGGTGTGGACCCGACAGGGGAAGCATCTGATTATGCGGAGAACATGTTTCGAGCTTTTGACCGAAATGGGGTGAGAGAGTATAAGCTGTTACAGCCTGGCATACTGTACATATTTACCAAAAAATGTGACCCAAATATTCTCATTCAACCTACCTTTCAGGACAATACAATTGATTTCCTTGAGTTTGTGGCAGCACTGAACCTTGTTTTCCGGGGAGACCTGGAGCATAAACTGCGCTGGTCATTCAAGGTGTATGACAAAGACGGCAATGGCTATGTGGACAGAGACGAACTATGGTCAATAATCGATGTAAGTCATCCTATAAGTCAACTTAAACAAAATGTCTTATGGGTGTTGGATGCAACTAAAATACTGAGCTTGAAAAAGGGGATTTTACAGGACGTTCCGCTTTTACAGAACGCCATTTAGTTTCAAGTCCAAAATTGAGCAGCAAATGACAACAGCTCCATGATATTTTCAACATCTTCATCTAGGATGCAATGTTTTCCCCTACTGTTCAGCTCTGCAGAACAGGCTGTGGACTTTGTCATGTCTTCCCCCTCACGTTCTATCATATTCACTGTCACTCTCTAAAATGCCAAAAGCACTTCACTTCTGGCACTTCACTGTACTTGAATGTTTTCTCAAAAGCCCCGAATCTTTAAAATACCTTCAACTTTGTGTCATTCCCCCTCAGTCTCACTGACTGATCAGCTACACATTCATTCTGTGATCTCTACTCAAGCATAGTAACAAAAATAGGCTTCAAGATTAGTAATGCTGTTTACACCAAATCCTTACCCTACCTATGTATGTTATTTAACTTAAAAAATAGCAATTTTTGCCTCTTTTTTGATGTCAGGAGTGAAAATTAGTCATCCTCAACATCTGTTGTGTTATGGTTTCAAAATGATGAAGACAGTTGGAGAACAATTAGATGCAAAATAAGCTCTAAAGGATTTTTTTTTTCTTTTGACAAATATTATGTTTTCCCAAATGATTTATTGATTTACTGGCCATACTTAAGTCTCCAAATTATCTTGCTACGTTGGTGCTTGGCTACATATTTTTATCATCAATCTGGCAGCTAGTTATAGGTCTGACAGTGAATGTGAAAACATGCGCATTCTGGATTATCTAAACCATGATCGCTCAGGTTCAAGTCTGAACCAAAATATTCACTTTGTTTCTCTGCTGGATTCCATTTTTTTCCATTGAGATAAAAAGCAATGTATTAAAATATGCACATGAAGGAAAGAAGGACCTTTAATTTTCCCAATACCAGTTTAGTATTGTGTTTTTTATCTGCCAACATATGAATCTGTGTCTTTTCTCTTCATTTAAAGCAAAACATTATGCAAAGCCAGAAATTTGCAAACTGGTTTGCGCTGTTATAATCTTTGAAATCATACAGTATTAGCAGTTTAATCAAAACAAGGTTCTTTTTTCAAAAAATATGTGATAATATATTAATAAAAGTGTTCAAGATGCTAAAATATTCCAGATTTATAGGCGTCAATAGATATATAACGACAAAGTGAACATAATGCAGCAGTAAAGTTAACCAGTTACATCATTGTTGAATATAAATTTCAATTTTCAGTTATTGAGTGTATGCATCATCACTTGCAGCTTATGCTAAAAAGGTGGTTGATATGACAACATTATTAACATGAAATACAACATGTTTTATTTTTCTTTCCATCTAGAGCCTCTTTCGGATAAAGAAAGGCTCAAAGACAGACGTGAGTGATTCACAGCTTACAGTAGATGAGGTTGTGGATCGAATATTACTGGCTGTCGATAGTGATGGAGATGGTAAGCTTTTAATCACATGTCATATTCTAATGCAGTGAAGGCACTTTTGGAGCAACTATCAACAGAATGTTTTGTTGTATCAGAATATTAATCCTGTTTCAAACTTTTTGTTCCACAGGTCATATTAACCTGGAGGAGTTCATTAGAGGGGCGCAGCATGACCCGTGGGTGCTCAACATGTTGAAGCTGGACATGAACCCTGCTGGATGGGTGCTGGAGCAGCGGAGAAGGAGTGCGCACTTCTGAAATGTCAAAGCACATAGGCCTTTCCCCAAAGGGAGAACAATCAATCCCGGCTTTGAAAATGTATTAAATACATATTTTACAACTACATTTAGAATTGATTTTGGATACTTCGTCATTATAATGCAGTTTCATGTTCACAGACTGAAAGAAGTTGTTCAGAACTGGCCATCAGATGGCTTTTAGTAAATGAACAATAGCACTTAAAATCATTAAATGTGGGACTATAACAAACAGTATAAATGCACAGAAACTTCTTCTATTGTATACATCATGCTCTCCTTTCACTATTAAAACTATAATACTGGTTAAGCTTAAAGTAACAGTGTGTAGCATTTAGGGGGATCTATTTGCCGAAATGGAATATAATATAACATTTTCTTTAGTGTATAATCACCTGAAAATACAAATCGTTGTGTTTTTGTTACCTTAGAATGAGCCGTTTATATCTACATACGGAGTGGGTCCTCTTCACAAACCCAGCCGCCATGTTTCTACTGTACCCCAGAACGAACAAACCAAACACTGGCTTTAGATAGGGCCATTGGCGTTTTCATGTCAGCAACCTTAGTTCTCCTACAAACTTGGCACACGGGAGAAGTTCAGTTCAGTTGGTTGCAATCTGCAACCTCACCACTAGATGCCGCCAGATCCCACACTCTGCACCTTTAATTATATTATCTTTAAATACTATTTAAGCAACAATTTGTATAATTTTAAACAAGTCCATATACTGTATGCATATATATATATATATTGCTAACTCAAGTCACAGCCTTCTTGTTATAAAGTGTCAATATGTAAATAGTGAATGATCATAATTGCTGCTTTTCTATTGTTGTGTTTTTTTTTTCTTTTTTTTACTATTTATAATTTTTTGCCTTGTTTTTAAGCAAATAATAACATTACTAGAATACAATTACATCCTCATTGTGCATATTGAATTAAACTCCATACAGTAAAATAATATTGTTTTGCCTGATTACTTTATTGTTTTTAGAGGCAGTTTTTTAAAACCTATGAATTCAAGTTCAATAAAAAAACAAAAAACAAAACATAAGTCATTGTCATGTCCTGCTTCCAAGTTATAATGATGTGTGCTGGTATATATTTTTTTTCTTTTTTTTACATTTATCTGAAATGCATGCTAAACTCTTTGTTTAGCCTCAGATATACTTTCCGCGTTCCGCATCCGCAGACTTGTACCAGTCTGGACAGTTCCACTCATACAGTACTACATATGAGGGTCCGCGTCGGTCTGGCATTCCACACATGCAAATTTCCCAATCCACACTCCATTCCAGTTGGTAGCAGTACCATAATGTTGTTTCCCAGGAGTTTAACGCCATTTGGCGTATTCCTTTAAAGATTAATTATATAAATGTTGGTAACGGTGGATCTCCTCGCACAACCTCTCTTCAAAACAAGCTTCTTCTTGGCTAACCAGCAAGAGGTGCATTCGCTACCAACTGGACTGTGTGTGGAACAAAAGCATTCTTCCTAGGAAAAATTACGTAAATTTTGACATACATGTGTATTGGGCTTTTCATTTCAGATATCTACAAATAAATTTTTGATATCCAGAATGAATGTATAGAAACTCCCATTTCAGATATCTACAATCTAATTCTACAAGCCAATTGTTACTAACTGATGTGAGCCATTTTGGCATATTGATATCTTTGTTGATATCCTGAACAGATAACTGCAATACATTTGTGGATATCTGCAATTGCATTTTTAGTAGTCAGAATTCTAATTGTAGATATCTGAAATTGCGTTTTTAGTAGTCAAAAGACCAGTTATGAATATCCGTAATTACATTTTACTAGTCACAATATATTTTGAATATCCAAAATTACATTATGTGTATCTGGAATGTTTTTTCATTTTGGATATCTGAGATTAAAGTTTGGACTGGTAACAATTGGAGTGAAGATATCTGAAATGGGAGTTTTTCTAGTAAGAAATTATATGGAGATCTCTAGAATGTTTCTTTTTGGATATCAATGTGGACTTGCGGACTCGTGGACACGGAAAGTATGAATTGGCCTTTAGAGGTGTTTTACGTCCTGTTCCCATCTAGAACCACATAAGCTACAGAGACCATACTGAACCTGCTGCAGTCAGTGGTGTAGCCCCCTCCTCCCAGTCACTCAGACCCATAAATCCCTGGGATTTACTCATTAAGTTATTCTAGCTCGACAGGTTTACCTCAGGTTCCCCAGTCGTACTGTAGATTAGTTACACTCACTGACGCAAAACTGAAGATGGAAAAAAAGTGGTCAACATTTATAGAGCATACTAATACAGCCTGTGATTTACAGTGTAATTTTGTTGTTTGAATCAGGTACCTATAAATAAATATAAAGTGTTGACTCTTCCATTTTTACTCTTTAATTACACAGTAAAAACAAATTAGTTGTATATAAACGGAATTTCCAGGAGACAGTGTTGCAACGAGTGATTAGCCTTTCAGTAAAGACATGTTGACACATCCTGGCAGAGAAAGTAAACGTTTAAATAGTAAAACTAATGATGGCTGAATTCCATTTAGCTGAATCCCCTTAAGCAGAAACACAAACAAACAAACAAACAGAGCAGTTAAGGTTAAGCACTTAATAAAGCATGCCATTACTATGCCAATACCTCATCCACAAAGACTTAGTAAGCGTTTGACAAAATAGAGGAAAGATGATTGAAGATTTTTAAAGTTGTACAAGTGAAATAAATCAACATCCACTAGACTAATAACCTGACAACAGCTGCAGAACAATTTATTACACCAATATTAAATTTTCATATATACTGTACGTATATCCACACACAAGAAAATCACCTCTGGTCACTATTATGAGTTATCATAATAGCGTGAGAGTACCTGTGACCCTGGGTCACTAAAGATTCAAGGTGGGATCAGGCATGTGGATTACTGTTTTAAACTCATCTTGTCAACCACTTTGTCTAAAAATAAGCCTCTTGGTTGGGGTCAAACATCACATGAACCAGTTATTACACTCCTCTCAGCTCTAGACCCCTGAGCGGTTGAAGAGACCGTCAACAGCAGCCATGAAGTGGATACTGAACTATTCATTGCAGGCAGGCTTAGGGATATGACTTTACTAAACCATCTGCATTTATTTATTTATTATACAAAATAATAATTTAAGAAGTTTTTACTGCAGTGGCAGGATTTGGATTTAGCATGGGTCAAAATCAGCAAGTACAGGCAGAGGAGATAGAACTGGAGTTAAACAGCATCCAGGACCTTTACAAGTCATTCATCATGGAGTGCCCAAGTGGATCATTGTACCTGCACGAGTTCAAGAGGATGTTTGGAGTACAGAATGGCACACCTGAATCACAGTACATGGACAGCATCTTCCGAGCATTTGACATGAATCATGTGAGTTGCAAAGCTGCTTTGAAGTAAAATGTTTCAGTCTTCAAATGAAAGTCCAAGCAATACATCTGTCTTTGTAATTATAAGCACAAATCCCTTCTCTTAATCTGTCCGAGCATACATTCCATGTCATTTTTTCCCTGTTTTCAGGACAACACAATGGATTTTATAGAGTATGTGGCGGCGCTCAATCTTGTCCTGCGTGGAAAACTTGAAGATAAGCTGCGGTGGTCTTTCAAAGTGTTTGACAGCGATGAAAATGGTCATCTAGACAGAAATGAACTACGGAAGATTGTTAAGGTAAAAAGTGTTGATTTCATCAAATCACATTTCATTAAAACAAGTGTTTTTTGCCATTGAGGTATAACCTCAGTTCTCATCTGATTTTCAGAAGACCATCTTTTGTTTTTAATTATGTTTTTAAGCAGACAATCCAGCATTAATAATATGTCTTGTGTTAAATGTGAAACTGTTTGGATAGACATAGTTGTAGTTGGTTATCATAATCAATGACACATGTAGATAGATATTTCATACAACTATCAGATATTTGCAGTGTTGAATTTAAGTTGTAGTCCACTGTAAATGCATAATAATGTCCTTACTTTTAAGGACTTATATGGAAACAGTATCTTTCACCAACTTCAGCAATGAGTGTGCAAACCAAACTCACATACTGACAAAGAGTCTACAGCCACGCTAGCAGCTCGGTGAGGTTGTACTTAGGCAGTGGTGGCTTAGCTAAATGCTAACGTCAGCATGCTTACATGTTCAATGACAATGCTAACGTGCTGATATTTAGCAGGTATAATGTTTACCATGTTCACCATCTTAGTTTAGCGTGTTACCATGCTAACAATTGAGCTGAGGCTGATGGGAATGACATTAGTTTTGCAGGTATTTGGTCATAAACCAAAGTATTGGACAAGTTTAGCTATTGATGGCACTAGATGAAAAGTTGAGTGACTGCTAAAGTTATAACAATTGATCCTTTTGGGACCATGAATGTGTGAACATTTATGATAATCCATCCAATAGATATTTCAGTCTTGACTCTGGACCAAAGTGGTGCACCAACCAACCAACCAACCAACCAACTAACTGACCATAGAGAACCATGCCACCAGCGTGGCTAAACAAAAACACACAATCTGTTGAGATGATGGGAAGATGAGAAACAGACTAATTGCTGGAATTGTCTTTCAGATAATCTATAGGATAAAGAAAGGCTCTGTTTCAGATGAAACAGGAACACAGAACCTCACTGCTGAAGAGGTGTGTGAGCGCATCTTTCGAGAGGTCGATGTGAACAGTGATGGTAGGTTGACTGCAAACCAACAAAATCCTCAAACAAAATCCCTTAAAAATAAAGGCAATCAATATTTAGGCGCGAATAATTCCTTCAAAGATATTGTGTTTGTGGTGCAGGTCAGATTACGTTGGATGAGTTCGTCGAGGGTGCTCAGAGGAGTCCATGGCTGCAGGACTTCCTGCGGCTTGATGTCAATCCATGCGGATGGGTCAAGAGGTACTTGTGTGACAGGAAACTCATGAGTGCCAAAGATTCCTGAAGGACTTCAATATCTTCAGATGAGCCTGCCAAATGGAAAGGAACTGCATTGTGAGGGTACTGAAAAATCATAAAAACTTCCACCAGCAGTGTGTGAGAAGACTCCTCGTGCCTTCTCTGTGCAGTATAAAACCAACGTGCATATTTTGGACAGGGAGGAAAGATGGTTTGAAAGAGGAGTGAAAGAGGCCATCTATGCCAAAGTAGAGAAGCCAGAGGAGAGGAGGAGGCCTACAGTAAGGCATCACCTATCTTCCACCTACAATGCTGTCGTGGCATCCCTGCCCAGGAGATTAAACAACCATTCACACTTGACCGCACCGGACAGTCATTCACACCTGGCATCAACTGAGTCTGACGACTCCAACGACCCATGTGGCAGTCATTCACACTAGGTATCAGCTGACTCTAACGACCAGTCGTCACACCTAGGAGCACCATTGTACTGAGTGGTTTCTATTATCCTGCTAACGACCCCACAGAGGTTAAATTCCTGGGTTCCCCTACCATTCAGCCAGAACTGAAGAAGCTTCTTGGATGAGAAGTGAAACGTCTTCAAGAATCTAAACCAAGTCCAGTTGCTGCTGATTTAACCCTTACCAGGATACCATGACCTGGATGACTGAGAACCTTCACAAACAAAACCAACATTGTGTTGACTCTTAAAATATTGTAACTGGACACAATGAGCATTTTGACTCTGTGAGCAAAACAAGCTGTTTTTGCATTGTGTTTTAAAGGTATAATAGTAACCGTTGTTGGTTGCTGTTTGTAAACACAATGGTATTCAAAGTTGACCGCTACTCCTCGGCTCAACGAGCAAGCGAGGGAGAGAGAGCAGCGATGGTTGTATCTGACAGAGCTAAAGGGGGACTTGTGCCTCGGTATCAGATGCTGACGGGTGTGACAAAGTGGCGGTATTTGGCGACTTGAGAGGGATGCACACCCTGCACGCTGTTATTGGCTGGGGGTTACACCCCCACGTGGTGCCCAGAAGAGTCCTGGACACTGCAAAACAAGAAGAAAAGAGAAAATACAGGCTGATACAGACACCACCACAGACGTCTAGTGGGTCATAAGTGATGAATGAGAGGAATTCTTTTTGTATCGTCTATATATATATATTTTTAGGGATATTCTTGCATATTAAACCTTCAAGATATGATTTTAGCAGAAATTAGACATTATGTAGAATATCCCTTACTTTGTGGCATCATATTGCTCTGAATGTTTGTCCATAAATGATCTTATGAATCGTTTTAAAAATATATGTTTTTTAAATAAATACTCAATGGAACTGGTTATTTGAAGCCTACAATGTGGTATGGTATTTTCCTAAGGCTACGTTGGAAATAAAGTACCCTCATATGGAAACATATGATTTACAATACTCAGAAACAGAAGTAGCTGGTTGAAAGGGGCACTACAGCAATTTAGAATTGCGCTTCCAATTTGGGAGGCTTGCATGAGAGAGATTTAAAAGAACGTCAATATTGATAGAGCAGAGACAACCTTAATTTTAGTCCCTGTAACGGGTCAAGCTTCAAAACCACTCAATCCTACACTTCCCATAATGCAACTCCATAGAGGCCTTTGTTATACCCTCCCTGACTGGTAAACAGCCGTGTCTTTTAAATTCCACACCCTGTTAATCAGTTGAAGTCTTCAAGCTTAAACCCAGCTCACCCTGGTGACATCACCAGAATCATTTTCTCAGACTTCACAAAGCTCTTCTAGAATCACAAAAGAAATTCACGTCATAGATGGTCTGAATTCATTCAATTTTGCCGGTCAAACTCTTCTGATGACGAATAAATCCCAAAAATTAGTCTGTGTGTGTGCGCAATGGAAAATTATGGATGTGTTTTTAGGCAAGACAGTGAGTTGTATGTAGTGATCAAATTACAAATAAACAGTTTGGTCTGAAATCACAACATAAAGGACAGAGGAAAGTAGCAAAGTGAATGACTACAGTGATAATAAAAGCTGCAATGTGTAGGACTTATAATTTCTTACTTTGGCACCATCTGGTGGTAGTATTAAGAATGACATTGTAACATCAGGGAGTGAAGGACTGCAGCATATGTTTCAGTTCCTACAAACTATCAAATTAAAAAAAAAAAAATGACTAAAAGAAGAATGCTAAATCATTTTGTTAAGTTAGTACAATATGTGTTTAGATACAGGAAGTTTGGCAGAAAAGCACAGGGGAAATCGCTTTAGGACGGGATCTCTTTGCGGCCAGTATTGACAGAAGGAATAATTACAGCAACTAATAACCCATTCAATGTACTGTACATATGGGCAAGTAAGTACAAGAGACACTTGAAAAATGTGAACCTATCTTTTAAGTTTAGACAGCAGATCTCATCACAAATACTGTGTTCACTGCAGCCAAATAAGAAAAAGTGTAAAATCAGAGGTGATCTAGGGTCTTGTCACCATGTGTCCGCTCATTCTTCAGATCATTCAGGCCTCCATTACCTATTGACCAATGGTGGAGCATAATGCATTATCATTATGTGGTATCGTAATATGATGGGACATTGGGGATTTTGACTAAAATCAATCCAGAATTGGTGTTCACTGACCAGACTCAGTCAGGTCTTAAGAATATGTGAATTGAATAATTGATTTTCATACTACAGTATATACCACTAATAAATTATTTGTTGTAAAGGAACTAAAACTTGCAAACACATTGGTTCTATGTTCCTTAAAGCACTTCTCCAAAATGTGCAGTTGTTCCATCTAGTGGCTCAATACAATTGCATGACATTGTTATACTATTTTGTTCTTTTCTTCACCCTTTGTGTTACTGTTCTTGCATTTATGTCTATCTATATAAGCTAGACTTGTGCTGATAATTATTATCATTTCATTATCGTCTATCTATTTCTGACAACCTCACCTTTCCAGTTGACTGAACCTTCTTCAAACCCTGGACCTTTTTGCTGTGTGCCAACCATTGGCCACCAGAATGCCATGCAACAGTTCATTCCTGTACATTATTTTTTTTTGATTGTGCTTTATCATTGGTAACTTGGTAAAGTGCTACTTTACTATTAAAGGTTTACACACTGTATATACCACAAATGCAGTAACAACAAAACAGCAATTCTGATTTATACACATGTTGGAATTTGTCTTGTTATGTAATGGAGCAAACTGTTTAATCTTTAAAATGGGAAGTAATGGGAGTTTGTGTATTTCACTTCCCTATCACTGTAGTGGGAACTGGTGGTTTGCGTCACTTATGAGCTAAGCAGGTGACCTCTGTTGAGCTCACGCTCAGCCAGCTTCTTGAGAAATCACTCGACAAGAAAACTGCGCCACAAATATCTGAGTAAAATATGTGAAGAAGATGGCCTCTCGAAGTGGTAAGCAACCTAACATGTACTTTAAATGTTGTTAGAGGTTTGTAATTATTGTTAGGAATGTTGACATATCTGTCTGTGCACCATGTTATACCGAGGGATCTCTTAATTTATCCATAATGCATAACATCATCATGGTGGAAGTAAAGTATTTCCAGTGAGGTATGCCTTGAAAAACATGACAAAACATTTTATACCATGAAAACAATATTAAAGACAAATTACGATCAGCATCAGAGTCCCAATAAATCTGTGCAGAGCTTTTGTGTAGAGGTCAACTTTTGGTGAACTGAAACAAACCACTGACATTTGAGGGAACAGAGAGTCCAAGTTATATTATTAGCTGTGTCACACCATTTAGTGTTATATAATCCTGCTGTGGTGTATACTATACCGACAACTATACAGAAAATTATAAGTATACTTATACTGACAAGTAAACAGAAGAGTCTAAGTATACTTATACTGATAAGTATAAAGAAAAGTCTAAGTATACTTGGCTTATAGGCCTACTTGTACTTAATCTTTTGATCGAGATTTACTTAATAAAATTATAATTAAGTATTCTTGCCTCACAGGCCTACAGAAAGGTATACTCGGCTTGTAGTTGTGCTTACTTTTTGATAAAGTAGCCTATTGAAGTGTGCAAGCATTCACTACATCACCAAGGTTTCAGCACCAACGTTTTTCACGAGAACATGCAAGTGAATTTTGCTGTGCCAGTTTCTGGTATGACCGATCACGAACTTTGCACCTGTTCAGATAGACAGACAGTGATTAGAATCTCGGTGTATCAGCGGAGTAAGCCAACTAGCATATCCTGGTTTCTCAAAAGCAAGATAAGTGCATCAAGGGATATTCCAAAAACATATTATCAAGATAACTTTGCTCAGTAAAACCAGACCCCTTAAACCTGGGGCATGTACTGATGTAGAAATAGCTGTTCCTGGTTTTATTTGCGAGACAGACTTTCCCAGACAACTTGGTAAACCTGCATTTTGAATCAGTGTCCATATCTTACTTACTGTTAGTGATGGAAAGTAACTAAGTACATCAACTCAAGTCCTGTAGGCCTACATTAAAACTAAAAGTACAATTTTGAGGTACCTGTACTTTACGTGGGTATTTCTATTTTATTTTCTGCTACTTTATACTTCTACTCCACTACATCTTAGAGGGAAATATTGTACTTTTTTTTTTTTACTTCACTACATTTATTTGATAACTTTAATTACTTTCCAGATTCAGATTAATAAATAACTATGATATTGCAACACATTCTCAGACCCAACTCGTCAAATACGGCAGCTTGTCAGTTTTGTACTTGTCAGGGATGGCTTGTCAGTTTCTGCTCGTTACATCCATAGTGTATTTTCAAAATAATCTTCCGTGTTCAGATTTTATTGTATCAATAAGACTTTATTGACTCCCAGGGGGAGGTTCACAAGCTACAAAGTATTATATAAATTATAGTCCAATAATATAATATACACTATTCTGAAATGGGCCATTCTGCATAATGAGTACATTTATTTTTGGCACTTTAAGTATATTTTGGTGTTAATACTGTTGTACTTTTACTTAAGTCAAATGCAGGACTTTTACTTGTAACAGAGTATTTCTACACTGTGGTATTACTACTTTTACCTAAGTAAAAGTTCTGAGTAGTTCTCCCACCACTGTAAACCTACTCATTCATAATGCAGGAATCAGTTGGGAGGAATGGGACCTGTCAGGACAGAAACTGAAGTCCCTTCCTCAGGCTCTTCAAACGCATGCTAGTAGCGTGGATCTGCAGAGGAACAAACTGAAACGGATCACCGGCATCTCCAGATTCACCCACCTGACGGAGCTTAATCTCTCCAGGAACAAGATCATGGAGTTTTCTCCGGAAATGCACAACCTGCATAAACTAGAGATACTCTACATGAACCAGAACAACATCAGAGCCATTCCAGAGGGAATCTTCCCACATCTTAGGAGGTTAAAGTTCCTAAAACTCAGCACCAATCGCTTGGCCAAGCTTCCTTCAGATATAAACCAATGCACCAGTATCACACACCTGGACCTTTCCAAGAACTGCCTGCAAAACATCCAACCACTAGTTGGTCTCCCAAAACTGAAGGAGCTTTTGGTTGAGAGGAACCAACTTATTGAGCTCCCGTCCAAGCTCTTCCAGAAAGGTAGCTGTGAGCTGACCGTGTGCAAGGCCATGGGCAACCCGCTTAGGTGCCCTCCAGAGGAGGTCTGTGCTGGAGGGGTCATGGACATCCAGAGCTACTTCCGTCAAATGGAGGAGAACCCAAATACACGCAGTTCCTGGACAGTCAAGACCATGTTCCTGGGCTCCTCCATGGCAGGGAAGTCCACACTCTGCCGCAGCCTGAGGGAAGGGAAGCCCGTGGCGGTGGCAGTGGAGGACCGGACTGAGGGAATCGAGATCAGTCAACTGTACGCGCAGGAAGTCCGTTTCCTTTTCTGGGACTTTGCAGGGCAAGAGGAGTACTACCTGACACACCATGTCTTCATCACACCACGGGCCCTTGTCATCCTTACTTTTGATTTAGCCAGGTGAGCAAATCTAACTATTTTGATTACTCAACTTTTAAGCAGCCTGTTCGCACGAGAAGGTGTGGAAATGACAGGATCATGCGCAAGGCGTTTAGCGTGCAAAAAATAGGTCTTTCTTGATTTCTGCATGTCATTTGTACGCCATGTATCGTGTACTGTCTGCAATGTAAACGCATCTGAGTATAAATTATACTGTAAAAGTTAGTGACGTAGTATAAAAAGCAAGAAAGACCACTTATGGTGGTTGGGTGGTGCGGTGGATGGGTCCAACAAATACCAGACTTTTAACCAGGAGACCCCGTGTTCAAGACCGTTGTAGACCGGTGTTTTTTTTGGACAGTTATGTTAGTGACGTTTGTCATGTGATGATTGTCACATGTATTAATTTGACATTAGTGACATGTTTTGACATGTTTGACAGTTGTGTTACGTTGTGTCTGTATGGGTTTTACTTAGTTTACATACTTATTTTAAGCCCAACCATGACATTTTCCATTACTGTAACTAAGTGGTTTTTTTTTTGCCTGAACCTATTTGCGGACGTTTGCGTGGAGAACAAATAACACGCAAAAAGGCTAAAATGCGTACTCATGACAAGAGGAATGTCTGTGTAATATTGTGGCATTTATAAGCCTTCCCGTGAGACCAGGTTGCTTTTAAGACGGTGATTCCCAGTCCCAGCCATGTTAGCTGCATGGCTCTAGGGTTGGCAATGTTGGTTTTGTCGGTCAGTCTTGGTCCAGACTGAAATATCTCAACAATTATGAGATGGATTGCCAGAAAATTTTGTACGCATTTATGTCTCACAAGTAACAAACAACAAACACTATTGCACACACTGGTTTATCTTTTCAGGTTGTGAGCCCATAATGAAATGATTTGATTTTGATTTTTAAATCAGCTACAGCATTGTAGACCCACATTCTTTCAAAGACCAACTGTGGTTCTGGATAAACAACATACAGCTGCGTGTGCCAGACTCAGTGGTCCTGCTGGTGGGAACACACTGCGACCAGTGCAGAGATCAGGAGGAGGTGATGGAGAAGAAGAAAGACATTGAGGAGAAGGTAGAAACTATGTTGGCACACAGGAAGACGGTTTTAAAACACCAGAAGAAAAATCTGGAAGAAAACATAGATGTCTCTCTCTTTATGGACCAGCTGGATGAGCTGGATTGCCTTTTGGAATACAATGTGAAGGTACTGGTTAACTGAAGTCTTATTTTTGTTTGATATGTCATTATTTTTTTCTCTATCAGACTTGCCTCTAAAAAATTGATTACATAGAAATTAAACAATTTTTATGTAGGCGTGTATTGAAAATATATTTTTGGTAGTTTTGTAAGTAGAGAAACATTCTCCTGCAAGTACAATATTCAGATGTAAATTAAAGTGGCAGTAGGCAACAATTTTTTGGCATAATTTGGCAAAAATTCCACAATAACCTTTCAGCATATTGTAATTCAAGTGGTCTAAGAGAAAACTAGACTTCTGCTCCTCCTCATGGCTCTGTTTTCAGGCTTTAGAAAAATCTAGCCCGTGACGGCAGATTTTGATCAATCACAGGTCATTTCAGAGAGAGAGAGCGTTCCTATTGGCTGTGCTCTGGTCATGTGACCAGAACTTGGCTTCCTTCAACAGATTTTACAATGGCGGCTGCCTCACAAACTTTCTCATTTTACAGCTAAACAGTAACTCTAAGATGATTCTGAAATCATTTGAGGTGAGAAATAGGCATTACAGTAACAGAATATTGATTCATATTTGATCAGCGCTGCCTAGTTTGACCGTTTGGTCGGAGTGCGTAATTGATAGCCGGCTCTCATAGACTGCAGCTGGCAGCGGACCTTGTTTTCCTCCGGTAAGTGAAATCCTTCAGATGCCGTTAGGAGCACCGGAGGACACAGTAGGACACAGAGGAACATGATTTGTTTCAGGTTACCTGTTTCATGTACTACTGTCACGCTATAGTGGCCGTTTTCTAAAAATAACTTTTTTAAATTATATTTGCGCCAATATCGCGCACTGCAGCTTTAAGCTCTAACATTTATGTTTTTTCAAATAATTTCAAGAGAAGCACTATGAGACTCCCTTAGTGTATGACTTGTGACACTGTATAGGTTTTCTTGCCTTCACAGCTGCCCTTAAACGTCCTTTTAGGTTCTGGATCTTGTAACCCTTGACTGCACAAGGGCTGAGGATATTGCAAAGCTCAGAAGTCAGATTTTGACGTGCATTCAATCAGAGAGTGTGTTTCTGTGTTCTGAGAGCATCTTACCAAAAAGCTATGAAGCGGTGGAGCAAGCCATCCATACACTTGTGGCACTAGAAGAAATTCCCCAACATGGTAAGTAAATTTTGAACTCCAAGGACGGTATGCTTTATTTAAAGTAAAGAAACTTCTTATTAATTGATTTTACACCTTAATAGAAATTGTCTCTCTTTTCTCCATCAGGTATTATCCTACTTGAAGAACTGGGTGATTTAATTCTAAACCATGTTAAAATGAGCAGAGAGAGTCTCCACTCCATTTTGCGATTCCTCTTGAGATATCTGCATCGGATTGGGGTGATCGTTTGGTACGAAGACATCAGTGTACTCAGTGACAGAGTTTTTATCCAGCCTTCCTTCCTCATCTCAATGTTCAAGGTCAGCACTGGCTTTCTGTTTCATTAGATAAATATACCCATATAATTACAGATTCTAAATGTACACTACCCTTTGTTAACAACCCTTTAACTCAAAAAGTCAAACCATCTTGGACATGTGTTCCTTGATTCCTATTTACATTTTTTCTGCTCATTGTAAATTTTTAAACATTACCATTTTTTTTTATGTTCACACATTTTGTGTGTAGTGCCGGCTGTCATACAGTAAGAGCAGCTAAACTCTTTTTATCCCTTTACCTACAGTAAGTATGTTTACATGGTTCACAAACCATATTTTCACTCTCCTCGCCTCTTTCCGTGAATGCAGACTATTGTGCGACATGACCTGGTGCAGCAGCTGGAGGGGGTCTCTAGAGACCTTCTCATGCAGGAGGGGGCTCTGGTGAAACAGAAGTTCACCTGGGTGGATGACTTGAGGTGCAGAGGCACCCTACACAATGCAGCCATGCGCATCTTAATGCGCAGAGAGTTAGAGAAACTGGACATGGACGACGACGACTTGGTCGGAGAGGTGGTGGGAACCAAAAGGGAGGAAGGCATAATACTCACCCTACTGCAGCATTTTGAGGTATGCCTCCCTTCTTTTGTCGGGAGCTACCTGAACCCCCAAGCACCAGAGTTCATCCCTGGTGGGAAGCAGTGGGAATCAGCCATGGAGGCCAAGAGAGATCCAGATGGAGCCTGTCTCTTCCCCATCTACCTGAAAGATGACCTCGTAGTCTGCCACAAGTGGGGTGAGGACAAGCAAGATGACCTCACTGTCCATGTGTACTTCCTTCCTGAGATTCCTCACGGCTTCTTCCACAGGTAGCATAGATTGGAACGCATTTCATGATTTTACATTGTCTATCTTTATGTAAATTCAGTGTTTCTCAACCAATCACAATGTGTATCCTTGAGGCCTAACACACATATTGAAGGAGGGATACCCCAATCAAGTTTTTATGGCCCGGCTCCCTGATCCAAGTTCTCTGATATGGGGTATCTGTTGATACTGATCTGATCCGATACTTTATCTGACACATATTACGACTCTTGGAATTGAAATGACGCGAGAAAAGACATCTCTTTTGGAAAGAAACAAAAGTCAACTCGTGGTGGTCCCTGCACACTCTCAACTCTGGAATTACATCAATGGGCAATGCTGAAGTGCCTTAAACCTGCATTCTTTCTAATGGCCAGCAGGGGGCGACTCCTGTGGTTGCAAAAAGAAGTCTGATTGTATAGAAGTCTATGAGAAAATGAGCCTACTTCTCACTTGATTTATCAGTAAACATTGTAAACATGAGTTTATGGTCTCAATCGCTATTTTCAAGTGTTCTTCAATACAGCATGATGTTCATTTAGTAAATTATGGTATTTAGAGTAAAATAGACCATAAAGCAGGGTATGCCTTAGGGCGGGGCTACCTTGTAATTGACAGGTCGCTACCACGGCTTTGTCCATTCTGGGAGTCATCCTTGTTTTACAACTTTAACCCTTTCACAGTGTGTTTTCAGTTCATGAAAGTTAATTGGAACTTTTTGGTCACCTGAAAATGTCTTATTCAGCGTTCGGTTGTACTTAGCTCCACCCTCTCGTCACTTCTGGTAGAATGACATGGTAATTTGTTTAGACATGCAGCTTAGGTTAATTGTTGACGTGAATGGTTGCCTGCCTCCATGTGTCAGCCCTGTGATAGTCTGATGACCTGTCCCGCCTTTGCCCAATGTCAGCTGGGATCGGCTCCAGCCCCCCCGCGACCCCGAATGGGATAAGCAGTTACAGATAATGAATGGATGGACAAATAATTAAAATATTTTTTTTTCAATACGGTTGTCACCAGTAAATTGCCCTGATGTACTGTATGTAACCATCAGAGTGATAATCAAGACGTGCTCCCTATACCCGGCTCATTGGGTGGGGAGAGAACAGTGTCTTCTCTGCTGTGGAAACAGACTGGCTTTGGTGAGACAGAAGAATGAAGATGAAGATCCGTTCATAGAGATACGCTGCAGGAGACCTGAGAAGGATGAGGGTAAACATCTATGATCACTCTTTCATAATGAGTCCAAATGCTCTGCACAGCTACAGCACAGACTGCTGTTTTCTCTCCTCAGAGTTTCGGCAGTTGTGGGATCTGATCTTGGCGGTGATGTCCAAGTTGTTTGTGCTGTCCAGGCAGTGGCCAGGACTGACTCAGCAGGTGCACACACCCTGTCCAGAGAGAGGCTGTCCACACTACTTCACCTGGAGGGACTGGCAGGCGCTCCACAACACTGACTTCTACAACATGTAAGTGCCTCAGGTAGGATAACCCTGTTTGTGCCTGTTATGTATAATTACTTTTGATTCACAGAGCTATGCACCTTTTTCCCTGGTGCTCTTTCAAGAACCCAGAACATGGTTTAACACCTTTCACTGTTTGGAATATTTGAGTCTTTTTAAAGTCTTCTTCCCATCTGCATCACAAAATAATGAAAATATTTTAGCCCATTTAAATAAAGTTACGACGGGAGGGCTCTGCAGCGGGTGATTTAAACCGCCCAGAACATAATTTGTACCCATTTACCGAGCAACAGTGAAATCGGCGAGGTGAGGTGCCTGCACAGAGCCCAAAGAATATTTAAAGACATTACCCACCCCAGCAACAGCCCGTTCACCGTGCTGCTGCCTAGCAAGTGATACAGAAGTATCCGCTGTCGTACCACCAGACTACAGAGCAACTTCTTTCCTCAGGCTGTGAGACTCATCAACTCCACCTCATCCTCCGTACTCCACCATAAAAAGTTTTTTTTTTGTTGTGCAACCGTGTTGTAGAATAACAATAAATTAACCTTGAACCTTGAAAATTAACCTCGACTAATTCCCTATTCCAAAAAAGTGACATATCCCCATGTTTATTTGTATCACACAAGAAAAATATTAACATGTTTATTATGTATGAAATTAGAAAACATAAATAGAGATAAATGTGCCTGACAATATTGTTGATGCACTGTACACATCAAGTGAGGAGATATATCTGTTCTGGCTACGATCTTTAGATAAAGAATAGTCAAAACCAGGTTGGTTGAAAATGTTTTTGATTGTGAAGGGAATTGATCCAGATGTGCGGAGGCGTTTAGGTTATACCTTCAAAACTGTGTTTTTGAAAGATGGCCAGAATTTATCTCTCCGAAAGGCTTAGCTCTGTGAGTTGTATGTAATGATAATAGATAAGAGGCAGAAACTAGAGCTTTTCAAAAAAAGTTTCCAAAGGGGATACATTTTAAAATGCTGAAAAGATATCCAAGGTTTTGTGAAAAACTTTTTATGACAATTGTCAAATATATTTCCACCTGCCAGCAATGTTAAGAATCCAACTGTCTGTGGCCTCCAACTCCCACTGTGATTGCTTATTTTAATGTATTGTGTTCTAATTCAGTCAGACACCAGATGTTGTCTCTATCATTCCCTATCGTTTCCGTTGTCAGCAATACAAATGGGATTTGGTTGAAGGTTTCAATGCTAACTGTTGAGAATTTACTGTTTGCTGCTGACAGGTAGCATTTATGACTCAGGTTGACTTGTGTCTCAAACAAAGGCAACATGGTCCCACCTTTCATATTTTGTCTGTTTTAATAGTTTGAAGGAGGAGAAAGTAGTTTGCCAGGGAGGCCACACACGACGGACAGAGCTGATTTTTCCAAGAGGTAAATAAATGTCTGGGTCAATATGTGAGGTGAAGGGGGAAAAAACAAAACGTTGTGTGTTTGGAGTTTTATTTCTAATTAATCAACAATGTGTTCTCACTTCAATTCCAATTTTGCAGTGAGGCGTTTGATGACACAACGCAACAAAGATGACTCCAAATGAGAAACGTCTCTCTCTTGCTTCACCACTCACTTCCCATGTAGCCCTCGCTCCAGCCGCGGTCCTGGTCTCATTCACATGAACGGAGGGGATATAACTCTGGATTCGGCTATTAGTGCATTTTACAACTTTTAGGACCTAATAATTTAAATAAGGGCTATTCTAGTGTTCATTCAAGTGGATAGTTGATTCACCTCAAAAAAAAATTATCCGCTGAGTTACAGACGTCTCTCCCCAATATAAGTCTATGGGAAAAAGTATTTTTGGGCCCAATGGCATCACGTGACGGACACGGAAGTTGTAGTACCGCCGTTTGGCCACTACGAAAACACACACAACGACCGACGCTCCTCCTGGGGGCTTGGTCTCCTGTCTTTTACTGTAAAAAACATTTCAGTGGTGGGCCTGAAGGAAACACTGACAGTGTGAGTAGCAGTACTGCATTTGTAGCAGTTAGGATTTACTTCAACTTTACAGTGTTAATGTACATTTAATTTATATGGAGGAAAATGCAGGTATGTGATGCTTTGGTGTTGTTTGTCCATGTGTGTTGCTGTGAGCGTGGCTGCTCCATTCACTCTCCCGGCTCCCTGATTGCTGCCAAGCTGTTAAACCTGCTGCAAGACACACGCCTGCAATACATCAACTCATCAGCCCTGCAGCGTTTCAACCCCGGCTCTTCACACATCCAGGGTGAGGGAGGGGTAGAAAGATGAAAAGACAATGAAAGAAAAGAAATGAAAGATTGGAAGAAAGAAAAGAAAAGATGGAAAAGCAGGACGACAGATGGAAGAATCCTTGATTTTTGTTTTTTTTGTTATGCTATACTGTCAGTATCATCACTTCTCACAGTGTTCCTGTGTGTAGTTTCGCCCTCTGCTGGTTTCTCTCTGACATGACTCTTTAATGGTTTCAGTTCTTTTTGAGGAACATGCCAAAATGTCTCCAATGTGACTGTTTTGTTTGTTTGTTTCACATTGTAAGGACAAATCTAACAGCTTTCATTCTCAACACTGTCAGGGATTTTCTCTCTGGATTAATAAACTGCTGTTATTGTGTAGATCTGAAATTACACCTGTTACATGCAGACCGGACACTCACAATTGGTAAATATATAGGGTCAGACATTTACATATTAGTCCAATCTGATGACTACTGATATCCACCTATAGCTGGTATGCACCTCTGTTTTCCCTCTGTTTTCTGTGTCTGTTTTTCATCCAGCCCTCTCCTCTCTGTGGGAGCTCCTGCTGCCTTCATGGTCTCCTCGTAAACTCTTGGAGGTAATAGTCATGCACGCAATGTGATGTGTTTTCAAGTGCTTTTAATCAGAAGAAATAACAAATTATTAATTAGACAGAGTAACAAAACAGTACCCATTGTGGAGGAAAGTCTATTTTGCAAACTGTTGCTGTCCTGTAAAAAACATTTCTCTCCAAAATGTTACTTTATCATGAACTAAGAACAGCTTTGTTTAAACTTTTGCGATAATGCATTTTGAGATAATATGATGGGTTTTCAAAAGTTGTATTATGTTCTATATCTAAAAACCTCTTGATTAGGCTGAAAAACAGGTGGTATGGTTACTTAAACCTGGTGTCCCACTCAAGCACTTACAAAGACAGTCTGCTCTTGTGCTTGGGGGTCCTTTTTTCCAGACCAGGAAGTGCTACAATGGGTAAAAGCAATGGAAAATAATAAATGCATCTCTGAAGTTACATATAATTATTATTTGGTGGTGGGAAATAAAGATTGATCAGTGTGATAATATCACGACTAGCTCCCTGTGATTGTAATTAGAAGATAAGTTCTTAAGGAAAAACAAACTAAAGTCTCCTATTAATTTTAAATGTCACTCAGTTTACATCAGCACATGATGTGCTGCTGAAACGTGTTCAAACCTCATAACTTTTTTTTAAAATTATACTGGAAATCTCCAAGATTTCCAAAAATGACACAAACATCTTGTAAATTATTAAATATAAAGGACATATATATATATATATATATAAAGAGAGAGAGAGAGAGAGAGAGAGAGTAAAATACAATTTAAGCAACTATAAATAGCATGCAGTACAAACAAGTGTGTTATGCATAAAATTGAAGCATCACATAGCATAAAAACATAAGTTGATCTAACTTTATAACACAATCATGATAACAACAAAGACACAGTCCCTGCCGCATTACAATGCAGATTTAATTGAGGTAATACTCATTATACAAATAGTAGAAAAAATACTAAATACATTAACCCATCTCCACCTCCTCTTTCTTTTTCCTTTAGTGTGCAGTAGCTCATGTCATCTTGTGACCCCCACACAATGAAATGATTTAGATCCAAACGAACGATACAGTATATAAATTCTGACTGAATTGTGTCCCTGTATATAGGCCTAAACTATAATAATAAACTTTATTTCTGTAGTGCCTTAGTACTTCAAAGCTGGGAGGTTTCTCCACTGAGATGGGGTACAGCTTAAATCTGTTTTATAGACAACTGCAAGTCCACCTTCCCTACCACTGAGCCTAGTAGAGTTGAAAAATTGGGGGAACATAATTTGGAAAAAAGCACTTCTGTTGCCAATTCTAAACCATGTCTCCGTTAAGAATAGAAGGTTACATTTACTGGTTGAGATAAAGTTATTTGAGATAAAAGTTTTATTAGCCAGAGACCTTATATATATACCATATATAAGAGGGCACAGCGAACATGATGAGTGTATTTCTACTTAAACTATGCTGTCTATGCTGGTCTTTACATTAAAACATTAAATAATCTTGTGCCTGGCCATTTAAACATTTGTACACATGATCTGCTGCTGAATAGATAAGATTAGATTCAACTGTAATGTTATTGCACATAGTACAGGTACAAACGAAATGCAGTTTTGCATCTAACCAGAGTGCAAACTAGTAAAGTTCTGATTAAGACAATATATACAAATGAGGATATATGTGGTGTATGTACATAGGCATATACTGTACATATATACAGATTGTAGTTAAGGTGCAAAGGACAGACATGTGTTATATTCTGATGAATAAGAGCTTAACTTGCTTAAGTTGCATACTGATGAGATATTGTATAAAAAATGTTGTATAAGAGCATTATAAAGAATAGATGGTATATACAGGTGAGTTATATATCTATACACAGAGAGGTTATGTACATAGAGCTATATGCATATGGGACTAAGTGAATATATACAGAATATGAATATTAGAGAATAATTGGCTCTATTAGCAATGTTTAACAATTTTGTATCATTTATTTATTTATTTATTTATTTATTTCTCATTTATTCGTCTTTTTATTGTAGGCTAATCAAAACATCTGAGCTATTTTGAACAATGGACCGATACATTACATGCACGGGGACCGACAAATAAAACACATTTTCCAAATCCTGTAAAGTTACCAATATTATTTATTTAGTCACTTTTGCACAGTTCAGCTGAGTTGCTATTTTCCCCACAGTCCGCGAAGGCAGCACCGTATCGCAGCATCGCCGAACCTCTCAGGTGTCTCTGCCGGGCGGCCGCACAGCGCAAGGAGCCAATGGAGGAATCAGAATAACGGGGCGGCATGGCGGACCGAGAGAAGAGGAAAGCCAGCCCGCCGTCTGGCCGCAACATCCAGGTGAACTCCCCGGCCAGCTTCGGGTAAGCGCCCCAGTAGAGGGAGCCCGGGGAGGGGGGGGCCGAGCTGCGCGCCCGGCTCTGCGGAGCCGGAGCTGCTGATGCTGCTGGCTGGTCGGAGCCGCTGCAGCTGCGTTTGGCACCGCTCAGCTTTGCGGATTGAAGTCGCAATGTGTTATTGAGCCGCATGTTTTGTGTTTGGGCGTGTCTGCCCCCCCCGGAGGACCCAGACAAGCTGTGTGTGCTCCCTGCATCTAATAGAACCATAGACATCTTTAATATGTCGCATACTTTCTCTATCTGCTCCAAACAGAAATCCCTGTAATAACAGGGGTGCAGCGGTTTTACGAGTTCCAGCTTCAAATATATTTGTATATATTGCCTGCTTTATGGTAGCTTATTTCTTCCTTACATCAATATGTTTTTACTGAAGAATAGTTCCAATACCTTTGTGAGCTTGATTTGTCATAAAAATCCAGTCTTATTGTTGTGATATCATATAGTTATTCGTTGCAGGACGACCAGTGACTTAGTGTGTTTATAGTGCACACTAATTATGTGATTAACAGTGCACTAACAGCATATTAATCTCCTATCACTACAATTTAGTAGAGGAACTCATATTGTATTTACAGGACTCATACTCAACTCATACGTTAGTTTACAGCAAACTGGTACTGTAGTATCATCAGTCTTTTTTTTCTGATATGAGGTGTTTTGTTTGGATTTGGCCTATTTACAGCAAACTTTATTCACATGGTAGATCACTAAAACAGACGATTAGACTGTTGTAATCGGGTGCTTTAGCAGAAACATTTTTATAATATTGTTTTATAATAGGCCTACTATCATAGCCAAAGCTGTAGTTCCTTTTTTTTTTTTTTTTTTAAATGGCAACCTGGATGTTTGGAAACAAAACAAACAAACAAAAATGTCTTGGCTGCTGTTTTAGCTTTTTTTGTACAATAGAAATTTCATATATGTGTCTAATAAATGAATGGTTTTATAATTTAATTCCTATACAGATCATAGTCCCATTCCGAAACACAGAATTAACTCGTGGCCATTTTCACAACCAGTTACTGTGAAGTAATTTATTCAGTAAAATATCAAACATTGTCTGATTTATAGTTGAGTATTTTTCGCTTTTGCCTGTTTCATATTAGTCTAATGTAAATCTGTTTTGCTTTTTGGACTGTTGTCCAGACTGAGAGAATAATTAATCTGTGCTCTGGGAACCTGTGATGGGCATTCTATTGCACATTATTAATTAGTAATGAGTTGCATAAGAACATAATTAATAGGTTAGTCGATAATAAAAAATAGTGTTGCAGAGCCACAGTATAGAAATGCCCCCGGAGTTCATCAGGTAGGTGATCAGTCGGAGCTAATTCAACCTGCACAACAGGTCAGATCAACATGTCGGAGAGCTGAGCCGGGTTAGGGATTAGCTGCATGCTGTTGACATGCTTTTATACTGTGTGTCACACACACACACACACACACACACACACACACACACACTCAGAGAGACTCATACAATGTTGCCTGAGGAGAAGCTGTGATTCTTCAGTGGCATGGTTGAGTAGATGGAGGCCTGTGATCAATATACCCCAGTGAGACAGCAACACCCCATCCCCCCACCCTCAGGCTCAGGCTGTCCCTGTCTTATTAGCTGAGCTGCAAACACCCCGATCCACAAGCATCTTTCTTCATCGCAGTGGCATCAGAGTCGCTCCAGCAGTGTTTGATTTGTCTGACAGCGTCTCAAAGTTGCACAGAAAAAAAACATCAAACCACCAGGAGAAAACAAGCAATAGAAGCAGTACAGTCTCAGTAGAATGACAAATTTAACACCAACTTAAGACACATCTTTGATCCAAATGTAAACTAAAGCGTTCAAATACAAGACACTAAACAGTATACAGCTAGGGCTATTTAATCACATTCATTAATATTGTAAATGATTAGCTGTAAGTCAGACTTTTAATTTATTTATGTAAATACTAGGACTGCCAAAGTGAACACGATTATAACGTGTTTAAAGCTGGAGTGAAGATACTGGCATCATATGAAACTAAAAAACCTAAGGAATCCATTGGTACAATGGTGTCATACTAGCTTGTCGTGAAGGAGGGTAAATAATGCTCCAAACTCATGCTAAATTTTGGTGAGGAAAAACTGGCATGGCCATTTTCAAAGGGGTCCCTTGAACTCTGACCTCAAGATATGTGAATGAAAATGGGTTCTATGGGTACCCATGAGTCCGTCCTTTACAGACATGCCCACTTTATGATAATCACATGCAGATACCGCCAGATCCTAAACACTGTGCCTTTAGGGTACATTTTGAACAGATAAAAAATGTGCGATTAATTTGCGATTAATCGCAATTAACTATAGACAATCATGCGATTAATCGCGATTAAATATTTTAATCAATTGACAGCCCTAGTAAGTACTTCTCTAAGTTACAAGGCAAAAAAATAAATAAAAATAAAAAATGCAAAATAAGACAATAAAAAAAAAAAAGATTATAAAATCAATTAAAAAAACTATAAGAAATTATATCAGCGGCTAAAAAGACATTAGTAAAATAATCAATTCCTCACTTTAAATTAAATCATAATAGTGAACTGTATTGATTGATATTTCAGAGTTGTAGTCGGCTAGAGAAGGAAGCCAGATAATCCACAACCCCGGGGTTGGCCCGGTCCCAGAGCAGCCATATGTTGGCATGTTTTCCTCCGTCACCCTCCCTGCCTCCACTCACTGTGGTCGAATCCTCCGTCACTCCACAACCTGCTGCTGTTAGAGAACAGACCGCCGATCTGCTGTAGTCTGTGCAGCTCGATGTGTGGAGATATTCAGTGACTGAGATACTAGATTCAGTCATCGGTTTCTTTTGCTTTTCATGCCAGTGACCTCATTTCTGAGGCTCCTAAAATTTTCATGACTCGTCAGTAGAGAGTTAACCAGTTGTCATATGAGATTGAGTGCAACATATTTCTGTATGGTTTTCAACAGTGTGGACGTAACAATAAATAGATTTTACAGAAAGGATAATAGATGAGTTAAATCTAAAAGAAAGACATATATTATGTTTTATCAGATTTCTACGGAAGTTTTTTTTAGCAAGAAGCACTGAGGGTCCAAAATTATAACAAAAATATATAGAGACAATATGGCTGTTGGTTTTCTTCTGCCCTCATAAAACAATATCGTTGTTCTCATACACTGTTCGTAGCTATAACTATGAAAAGTAATGCTCTGTAGTTTGTATGTAACCCATGTAATCAATTCTCCACATAATCGTGAGTTGACATGGTATAAAGAGCGACGAAGTCCGCATAGGGAGGTGGTCGGGGTGGATGAGTGTGTAAAAAAACACCGGACCCAGGGGGCCGCTATTCATGTCCCTTGTGTAACCAGATGTCATTGTGGACTTATTTGTCATGTGAATTCCGTACTTAAGTAACGCCTCTTCCGTAATTATTTTAACCCAAACAACAATCTTTTCCTAAACTCAACCAAGTAGCTTTGTTGCCTAAACACATCAGGGGCTTGCACAGGCGCACTGATCGCTCGTGTTGCTGGACATTCGTAGGAGAATGCCCAAAAAAATTACTTTTCGGAAGATATCATGTGAACCGTTGTATGAGGATATGTCGAACAATGACATACAGTAGCCTACATATGACACATTTTTGATCCTCAGTTCAACCAGTGATTAAACACTTTGGCTATGTTGCTGTAATATCAGCATCAAACTAGCTGTGATGTCACAAAAACTCTTCTTAAACTCAGATTTAAAGGGATAGTTTGGGTGTTTTGAAGTGGGGTTGTATGAGATACTTATCCATAGTAGGTGTATTACCTACAGTAGATGACGGTCGGCACACCCCCAGTTTGGAGAAACAGACAGGAGTACCGACACCGGAGCAAAGCAATACAATGCTGTGGACAGGGCCAGCGGAAAAACGTATTTTAGCCACCTAAAAGAATAGCTCACCTAAAACAATCAGTATCCGTTTAAGTGTATGCTATATTTAGTATATTTTCACAGCTTTATCTTGCCTTCAGACAGCCCTTTCCTTCTCCTTTCTGACGGTGAACTGAACTGAAAGGGAAACTTATCTATGCTCTCTCCAAAACCAGTATTGACAAATGACAAAAACAGTATAGATAAGTTTCACTTTCAGTTCAGTTCGCCGTCAGAAAATATTTTAAATATAGCGTACACTGAAACAGATTTTTAGGTGAGCCTTTCTTTTTGGTGGCTAAAATACTTTTTCTGACGTCTCCATCCACAGCACTGTATTGCTTTGCTCCAGTGTCGGTACTCCTGTCTGTATCTCCAGCTCAGTCACACAGCAGTTCGTGAAATAGTCACAAAATTTAATGTATTGATTCGTGTACATGGACACGAATTTCCCATTTTTTTCGTGATGGTCAGCATGAAATCAATTCCTATGTAATCCACGTATTTGTGAACCGGGAAGTATAGAGAGCGGCGAACGCCACCTAGGGAGGAGGTCGGGGTGGATGGGTGGGTCAAAAAACACAAGTCAAAGTTAATTTATTTGTCATGTAACTTCCGTACTTAAGTTACAGCACTTCTGGAGTTATTTTAACCCAAACAGCGATCTTTTCCTAAACCTAACCAAGTAGTTTTATTTTTAAAAGACTGAAGCGTAACACGTGCATTGCTGGACATTCGTTGGAAAACACACAAAAATTATGTTGTTGAAAGTCGTGCTGAGCGTCACGAAAAAAAGAAGAAAAAAAAAGAGAAATTAGTGTCTATGTACTTGAATCAAATAGTTAAGTAGTACCTCATACAACTCCACTCCAAAACACTAAAACTATCACTTTAAGGTGAGCTCAGAGAAACATTCCCCTCTTGTGTCAAACTCTGCACATATATCATTCTGCAAAGCCAGACATCAAAGTGATCCAAAAATATTCTTGAGTATACCAAGACTTTAAGGGCTTTAATCATGTACTCATTGAACCCATTGTACTCCGTTAAAACACTGTAACCTTTTCCTGTTAGGCAGCATTGATAGAACATGAACACACAGCGGGACAAACAGATCAGCAGCAGCCAGCTTGTGCAGTTAATGATATTCACACTGACTGTGAGCGATGACAGCAAAGTTAAAAATAGTGTTTTGGTGACATTTCTCAAGTTCACACTTGTAAAGTGCTGCTGTCGGCTGAAAACTGCATTTTAACATCATCATGAACATGCTGGAGATGAGGAGAGAGACTGTTCAAACCTTCAGACAATAACAGATCCACACTGACGATCATTTCCTCACAGATATTAAATAAAACACTAAAGGATGGCACTCAATTTAGCATACAGAGTCATGAAAGAAAGCTGTGATGCAGGCTTTATTTTACTGATCAGCTTCACCATTTTTTTCTTTACTAAACTGTGTGTACTGTGCAGCTATCCTACAATATTAAATATTAGATCAAGAATTGGTAGTTTTGCGGTAACACTTCATTTTACAGGTCCGCAAATTTCATGGTAATTAGGTGATAATTAGCAAGTAACGTATTTGAAATTTCTTTATGATTACTGCCAAATTTCCCCAATATTTACCTCAAAATTTATTGAAAATTACTTTATTATAAACATTATTTAATAATTATATTCCGCTATTTCCCAATAGCTGGTAATTTATTTAATATATTTTCAGGAAAATAATACAAAGTTAATTGATATGCTGTATTTCCATGTCTGCTGGTAAATAGATTATAATGATCAAATAACTTCTTTGAAATTTCTTAAAGACAACTCCCTGAATCATTACACTAGCTACCAGGTTACATTTGTGTAGACAATAAGTCACAATGGTGAGATTTGTGCCTGATCAGAAGTGTCTTCTATTAGTTTTGATTTTCCACCTCAGATGAAGAGCAGCGCACAGCCGCTTCTCAAGCCTAAGGGCCCTATTTTAACCATTATATGCTATTTTAGCATATGATTATTAAATAATGTTTATAGTAAAGTAATTTTCGATTAATTTTGAGGTAAATATTGGGGTAATTTGGCAGTAATTCCAAAGAAATTTCAAATAGGTTACTTGCTAATCATCACCTAATTACCATGAAATTTGCAGACCTGTAATTTTAATGAAGTGTTACCAGTTTTGCTAATTTCAGTGGAGCTAAGCTCTACAGATGAAGACTGACTTTTCATATTTCATATTTTATATTTAGGTGAGCTATACCTTTAAATTCTCCTCCATTGATCATCTGTTGCACGAGAGGGCGTAGCAGGAGATTCCTTCACATCCTTAACAAAGTATTTAGATCTTAGTGTGCAATACAGCATGTATTGAGCAACAAGACGGTGTAGAATTGCAGTACATTCTGTGGTGCATCATGGGGAAAAAAATGGGGAACTCGTAAAACCAGAAATCCCTCTTGAGGCCAAAAGTATTCCTCTCATATGCAGTTCAATATTTATCTTATTTTAAATGACAATTATGGCTCATTATTCCATTTTACTGCAGTTTTCTGTTATTTTGAACACACATGCACATGCATTTAGTGATGTTGTTCCTATATTCAGAAAATGGAAAATAAATCAGAGTTATCAGGCATGTGTTTTAAAATGTACAGATCACTGAATGATCAACTTGAAAGCGCAGAAGCGTCCTTGATCTTTCCCTCTCTTACACTCACTAATTCATCGGCATACCCGCTCTCTCCTCTTTCATCTATTCACTGCAGCTTCCAAACTGACGTGACTCTGCTGACAAGATCTGCTCAGGCAGATGGATTCACAGGGTGTGGGATGTGAAAAGGATGTGAGTGATGAAGGGGGGAGAGAGAGAGAGAGAGAGAGAGAGAAAGAGAGAGATGGGGGAGGTTAAGCAGGTTTTGAAGTGTTAGTTTCCCTGATTCACTGCATCTGTCTTTCGTGGACTTTGATGTTTTCAGGAGGGAAACAAAAAGCTTGATATCAGGGTTTTTCAACAGAATTAGCTTGTAGTTTTTCAGCTGTGTTTTATCCTCAGAGAGAGAGAGAGTTTAAATCGAGCTGGTTTGAATTTCACCCCCAGTAGAAGCTGACAGAGTATACAGTTATTGCTCTGGTTGCAGTTCCCCCCACGCCCATTATTTACTGCTGTCGCTCAATTCTGCTGACACGGCACGTTCCACCTGATGGCACCTCCCCTCTGCTTATACTGTACTCTCTCTCTCTCTCTCTCTCTCTCTAATAACAACATGCATGTTGTATAACAACAAAGCCTATTTTTATTGTTTTTACAAGTATTAACATATTTTTATCATATTTTAGTAGGACACTTCCCTGTATTCAAATCTACTCTCATTTTAATTTCCCTGTTACAGAGAGTCACATTTGGTGTAGGGATATATAATTGACAGAGCATATTTTTGAAATTTTTTCAGAAAGGGAATAAAAAGTTTTATCGACATATTTGTGGAAACAGCATGTACAGTAAGCATGGACCCTGAGAGCAGGGTTGCGTCCGAAATTCCATACTAACGTGTTATTTAGTACGCTAAAACAGTATGTGAGATTTTTTAGTATGTCTGAAACCTTAGCTATGAAATCAATAGTATGCAAATTGCATACTATTTCCGTTGATATATTACAGTATGCAACGCTGGACACTACAGCGACATAAATATCTCACAATGCAATGCGGTAGGGACAACAACGTTCATAACGGACGTTGACGGACAGCTCTGTAATGTCGATAAAACTTCAATTTAACTGTAAGTATAAGATTTCACTTTGCTAGACGTAATATATATTTTAAATTAATTCGGAATTGGATACTCACAAACCGTTGTTTTGTGATATTGACACAGGTTGCCATGGTTACACAACCGGCAAGGAGGCTCTCAGGAAGTGACGAGATAAATTACTTCAGTGCGTCCGAAAAGCTACACACCACTGTTTATTCACACAGAAGTATGTTGCCGGTGTTGCTAGGAGATGTGTTGCCAATTTCTGTAGATCTTTGTTTTTCAATTAGTGTTAAGCTGCAATTAGTGAGACTCAACACTCCCTGCAGATGTTTCACATTAAAAGCCGACCAGGAAACGGAGGAATCATGCCATACCAGCCGCTAGAAGGCTCTTAATGTGAAACATCTGTGCAGGAAATGTTAAGTTACATTGCCAGTAGCTTACCAGCAAATTAAATTTGTGCTGTGGAAATGCACATTAAGCTAAATTTATTAAGACAAGAGGTAAACATGGAGGAAGTATTGAGTTTGTATCAACAGAAAAGGGTGAGGTCGGATGGGTCAAACAAACCAGCCCGTTCTCATTCCCAGGGCATCAAATACCGAGGCTTTGTCACGTCCGTCCGTGTTCGATACCGCCGAACCCTTTAGCGCCATTATGAGACGCACCTGGCATTCCATTAACTACAATGTAAACCCATCCGCAGCAACAGTAAAAGCTCCAAGAAAGTGCGCCAGGAGTGTGGTGACGTAGTTTAAAGAGCGAAAATAAACTGTAGAACTGCGCAAACGTAGTAGTTTTAAGCCCAACCATGTAGTTCTTTCCTAAACCTAACTATAGTGGTTTTAATGCAGAACATAAAGTGACGCCAAGGGGCGTGACAAAGCGGAGGTATGTGACGAGTTGGGATGAGACCATGTTAGAACAAACACAGGACTTTCACCCAAGAGGCCACTATTGGTGTCCCGTGTGAAACCCAGTCAACGTTGAGTTATTTTATCGTACTTTTGTTGTGTAACTTATGGACTTCACTGACGCCAGTTGCGAAACAAGCGTAGTTATTTTCTGTAACAAAAGTACTAATTTAACCTAACCACAATCTTTTCCTAAACCTAACAATTAGGGATGTGACGTGAGGAAATTTTCCTACCGGTTGATAAACTTGTGACAACACCGGTGTTACTGAATACACCGGACATTTTACAAGAAAAGATGACGCTCGATATGTGTAGCGCGCTTACTTTGATCTTCAACATCAGATGGTCGTGTGTCTGATCTCTCTGGGCGAGCTTTCGCTGCGGGGTCGCAGGTTTCCACGCACACCGGCTGTGACCGCTCCGTCCACTGCACGGCAATTACCTCACTAACGGTATGGTTCCCTTATAGCATTGGGTTTAAATCTGAAATATTGCCAAATAGGCGCGCAACTCTCTCTCGTCCCGTGTGTGAAATCTGAATCCTGCTACTCTGTGCTGAGACTCCGTATGGAGCAGACACTTTCACTTTAAGTTTGTAGCGTCCGTCATCCGACCGTGTATTGATAACACGGCGCTGATACACAAAAATGAACTAAATGGGTTTTATTTATGTAAAAAAAGTAAAACGACGGTGGGTACGTAATGTAATCGGTGTGTGCCCGACCACCGCGTAACACCAGTAATACCGACTACTGCGGAAAGCCTTCTAACAATGTAGATTTGTTGCGTAAGTAAACCTTAAACTAAGTAAACCTACATTGGAAGTTTATTTTGAAAAGACACTATGCATGTAATGAGCGGAAATTGACATGTGGTCCCTGAGTCCAAAACGGACGCTAGAGGGGAACCTAGAGTGTCACAGTTTGAAACCGAGGGCCACTGACCAAGCCTCGGTATTTGACGAGTTGGGAGTGATAATGTGTTACTGTAGTTCTGCAACCAATTATTATTTTCAAAATCGGTAGTGTTTTTTCAGTAATCATAATGAGTGTCATAATCTGAGGACACCTGTTTCTAAGGCGTCACCTTCAAGTTGCATATTGGACTTACTCCATGACTTTATTTTTTAATTAATATTTTTTGACCAAAGTACAAATGAACTAATTGTTTCAGCACTTTAGCTGAATCCAGCTTGTTGCATCGGCCCGTGTGGCCATTACAGGGTTAATTTCTCTCTGCTGATGAGCTGAACAGGGATTAAACGTCACACAATCCTGGGATACCTCTCTCTTTCTCTCTCTCTTTCTTTCTTTCAGTCTCGCAATACTAACATGAATATTTCTAACTCTCTTCCTCAGGTACAGAGCGTGCGTTCTACGTGTTTGACAGCATTGTTTTCATGTTCCATCAGCATGTTTTTTTTTTTTTTTTTACGTGTAGGGGGAAGTGTCGAAGCTCTTCTGGTGGTGTGTGTGTGTGCGCTCCATAGGTTCTGGCCAGTTGCCGAGGGCATGCTGTATGGCCATATGGCTGTGTGTTGGCAGCTCAGAGTGTAGAAAAACAAGGACTTGACCTCTCTGAAGGAATGTTTGAAGCCTGGGGTTTGGTTTTCTAAAGCACCACTTTATAATTTTATCTTTGTAAGGTGTCCTTGGGTGTCTTGAAAGGTGCCACCAAATAAAATGTATAATTATTATTATTTTATTTTTATTTTTGTGAAGTTTTAATGGATGTTTCAAATATGAACGCATGGCTGAATTAAATGCTTTTGCTGTTATTTTTTAGCTGCATTCAGTGATTTCTGGCCACTGGGGGGCAGAGGAACATCAGTTGACAGATAGCCGATACACTGGCATGTCATAAAGTTGTTATAACTGACATTTTACTAAACATTACCTGTTTACATGTCCAGCAGACGCAGAGTAAATATAACCAACACATTAGAGTCATTTTTTGTGCACCTGATGAATGTATGTCCAATATCCTCTCGGTTTTAGCTCTGGTTTGGTCTTCTCCAACTCCTGGATTAAAACATCTGGCCCTTTACCAGCTAGTGACTAACTTTGTCTTCCATTTACTGCTGGACAGGTAGCATTCAGTGGGTTTAACAGAGCCATCTGCAGGCAAGAAAACCAAAACACATACCTACAGGACAGTAAAATGCTCCATCAAGCTGAACTGCGGAGTTGGCTGATAATTCTATTATAATAATTCTATTATATTATAGAAAAATATTGATTAGTGCAACTTTAACAGTCTCATTAAAGCCCAGCATATGATACCGACGCACAGAGGCACCCTTTTACATATGTATGCAACGCACAAGGGTTTCAACTAACTCCAATGTAAACCCATCTGTGTCATCATTAGACGCTCACAGTAACTGTAGTATAAAGTGCACGATAGTTTGCTTACGATGGGTGGTGGATGGGTCCAGCAAACACAGGACTTTCACACAGGAGACCGCTGTTCGTGCCCGGTGTAAAATTAAAAGTTACGTTAAGTTATCACGTCAGTCCTTAGTCACGTGACCCGTTACTCATTCGTTAGTCACATGAATTGCTAGGCACTCACTAGTTTTGTGAGTCTTTAGTCACTTGGTGGTCACGTGAGTCATTAGTCAGTCAAGTTAACGTCAACCACGATCTTTTCCTGATCCGAATGCATTAGGGATGTGACGGTAATTACATTTTCCCACCGGTTAATAAACTTGTGACAGCACCGGTGTTACCGATTACACCGTACATTTTACAAGAAAAGATGACGGTCAATATATATAGCGCGGTTACTTTGATCTTTACCGTCGGGTGGCGGTGTGTCTGGCCTCTCCGGTAGAACTTTTGCTGCGGGCCGCAGGGGTCTACCTGGCACCTCTGCACCGCACACTGACTGTGACCGCTGTGACCTCCTCGCGGCGATTGCCTCATTAACGTTATGGTTCCCTTATAGCATTGGGTTTAAATCTGAAATATTGCCAAATAGGCGCGTTTGCTTTTCTCTTCGACACCAAAACCTCTGCCATCTCTCAGTCTGTCAACTCTCTCTCATCCCGTGTGCGAAATATGACACCTGCTACTCTGAGCTGACTCCTTACGGAGCAGATGCATTCACTTTCAGATTGTAGCGTCCGTCCTCCGACTATTGATTGATAACACACCGCTGATACGCCAAAATGAACTAAATGGGTTTTATTTCTGTAAAATAGCAAAACGACGGTGGGGGCGGTGGGTACGTAATGTATCGGTGTGTGCCCGACCACCGTGTAACACCGGTAACACTGACTACCACGACAAGCCTAGAATGCGTAATTTATCATGACCACGCGCCAGGCACTGCGGACGTCGCAGGTGGGATTTACCAACAAGTACCTCAGAACCGTTAGAACAACAACTTTAATAATTCTACGCACGGGAGCATCATCCAACTCTTCCATATTTTATTTTCCAGCCATGGAGTTGTGATGGGCCAAACTTATATGGAACTATTGAAACACGTCACGTGACAAGGATTTGATAACTACGGGGCCAAATCAAAAATAAATTATATGCTACGCGCAATCCGTCGCAATCCTATGTAAGCCTGGCGTGTGCGAGAACACACAGAACACATAGGCGCACAGCCACAGTAGTATCAATCAGGCATAACTAAGTGGTTTTGTTGCCTAAACCTAACTTCCTGGAAGTTTATTTTGAAAAGAAAATATGAATGTCACGAGAGTATACTGACACGCCGTCCCTGACACGTCCAAAACTGACTCTAGAGGGGCACTGATAGAGCGTCACAGTTTGAAGCTTAGGGCCACTGACCAAGCTGCCATATTTGATGAGTTGGGAGTGAGAACATGTTGGCGGAGACAATCTGAGATGCAACTTCTTGCTTCATATATTTTTTTAAAGCCGTTGGTGGCTAAAATTAGAACGATGCTCTATACAGTGTTAATGCCCTCATACGGTGTATATGCTTTGGCCTATAAGATGCTGACAGAAAGTTTTAAGGTCAGCAGGGTTGACAGGGTTAATGGACCGTACAGTTCACTGCGCTCCACATACATATTTGATTTTGAGAGGAAGCTTAACCACCTGCCAAAACAAGCAAAGACAAGCACAGGTTAAAGGATAATTTCAGTTTATTACAACTTTTACCCTAATTTTGTAGGTTTGTCCATCATTTATGTCTGCAGTAATAACATTGTACTCAATGTATTAGGGCTGTCTCGAATACCACTTTTTGAGCTCCGAAGCTTCAATGAGAAATATTCAAAGCTTTGAGGTGCGGCGCAGCGCGGCAGGCTGACATGTTCTTCCGTCTGTCTGTCTCCATCTCCCCCGTTTCAGTGCTGCTGCCGCACTACTGTACACACACACCTCTACACACAACAAACCGCGATATCCGTCTGAGAATAACTAATAATAATTAATGTTGACTATGAACAGTGTTGTAGGATTTTTCCTTATTTCATGGGCTATTTTGGGATTTATACATTGTTTTTACATCCTACAGAATACTATAAAATACTATAAAAAAAATATATATCGAAGCATTCGAATACTGATTTGGAGGTCAATTACCATGGCAACGGTCGAAGCTTCAAAACACTGGGGTCAGCCCTTCAATGTATGTTGTAAACATTCATCACAGTTTACAGATCCACTTCCTGGTTCAACTTTGACTCACCACAATTAACCGTGGTGGTGAGCTTTCAATTTCCCTGCATAATGAGGGGTTATTGCAGATTACCTCAAAATAAGTGGTATAGATAGTGTGGATAAACTGTTGGCTTGTTTACAACCTGCCTGGTCTTCTGACTACTTGTGTTTTATACCCTGTCAGGCATCTTTTTTATCAATGTCGCCGTGTTGCCAGACCTCTGCAATTACTCTGGGAGAGTGCAATACTATCTAAACTGACACAGATAAGGGCCAAAAGATAAGACCCAAGTTGTGAGTTTTCCTTTAAGAGGATGAATGGAGAGAAAGAGAGAGAAGGGAAAATTAGGAGTCTTATGATCAATGGGGCCTCATGAATAATTGAGCACGCCTGTGTTTTGCAGAGAAAGAGAGAGAGGAGTGTCCTCTTGTGCTGATGTTTTTTCCTGTTCGGGCTTGCCGTGGCGTTGGATGTCCTGCAAACACCAGCACTTCCCTGCAGTGGCGTAGTAAACCTGATGCACACAGGACAGAGTAAACATCAGCGAGAGAGAGAGAGAAAGAGAGAGAGGAGTAGATTATATAACACTACTCCTGTGGCACATTCAGCTCCTCTGCTTTAAATAATTCCCCCTTCTATCTCTGGATGAGCAGCAGCAGCAGCAGAGGCTCTGAGTCGGACGCTCCTTTCATCGACCCGGAGGAGCTGCACCCCTCCTCCCTCTCCTCCGGCTCGCTCCTCCCTCTCTCTCGCCCTCCCTCCTTCCTTCACTTTCTAACCCTTCTTGTTCCTTCTCCTCCTCCTCCTCCTCCTGCTCCTCCTCCTCCTCTCCTCTCAGCTGTGGATGCCCTCCTCACTTACAGTATGGACTCGGGAGGGGAAGGAGAAGAGGGTTGGATGGAGGACCAGTGGGAGAAATGGTAGGGCATCTCTCTCATTCTTCCCCCCGTGTGTTTTATTTTTACCGGCATGCAGCAACATGGCTGTGCGTGACCTTGTGAGCGCCGAACTGCTGCTAACATGCCGTTTTCTCGCTATATGTCGTCTCCTTGCATCTTAAAGCTCAGGACAGGCATGCCCTTGAAGGAGAATGGATGCATATGGCTGTGTCTGTGTCTAAAGAAGAGAGCGTGCAGCAGAGGTTGCTGGTTTATGTTGACCAAAAATAGGACCGGAGGAGAACACATCACAGTTTGGGTTGGGTTGTGTGTGTTGTGACACCAGTGCTGATGGAGATGCACTGTTTGGCAGAGTTTGTTTTCATACAGCGGATGAAGAAGGAGGGGGTGGGGGGTTGTTGACGGGACGGTCCTGGACCTGATCCTTGTACTGGTCCTGTCCTCGCAGGAGGACGAAGCTGATGAATGAGCGACTGCGTGCAGCCTTGTAATCTCTCAGCGGGATCATAAACATGTGAATTATTGGGGAGAGATTGGGGAAAACAGACAGGCTAGGGTATACATACATCTGTGACGACTAAACGCTGGGCTTCATGTGTATGGTGTGCATATGCAAGTGTAAAATATCCATAGTTGTGTTGGCAACAGGACTGTCCTGCCTCCACTAAAGCGAATATTGCAATAAATAATACAAACATGTGGGTGGAAATCGAATTCAGTTTTTCACATTTTTTTTTTTTAATGAATTTTACCTATAGGGGGATTTTGGTCTATAATTAGCAGCTCCTTTGCATTTTCTCTTCACTTTCTAATACCGGAAGTATTTTTCTGGTCTGTCTTCACCACAGCATGACCTTTTTCCACTGTAAACTGCAAAAACGGTGTCATTTTTTTGCAGCAGGAATTGTAACAACTAAAATTCTGGTGAAAATCAGTATTAACTGAAAAAATATCTGTTGACCTTATCTGTATTTGACCTTGCTTGCTACTTGTGAACAAAAACTGCATCAACATTTGCAAGCAAGCAGCAGGTAAATGCAGTGCTGTTGGGTCATAGCTGGACTCAGATAAAGACTAATGAGCTGCCCAGGCCCATCACGGCCTGAGCGCGAGGTCATGCTGTCCTTCATTAACACAAGCAGAGAAGCAGGCCGTGGAGGCACAAACAGGCTGCCCTGTCACCCCCCACTGTCAGAAAAACGCAGGAGTTTATCCCAAATCCTCAGCGAAACAAACTGAAACATCCAACCTGCAGTGCTGTTGCTCTCTGATGTCATTTTACAACATAAACTGTGGACATTTCAGGGACATTCGAAACCTGCACTCACAGAGCCCAAATGAAAATCATATTTACTCTTACTAATGCTGTGGTAGTGGGATAAAGATCTTACATGCTGAGAATGGGATCTGGCACATTAAATATTCAAATCTTCCCTGGAGAGGTGAACTCGAGGCTTAAGACACATTAGAGGTAAAGTTAGGGAATGAGACTGACATCTTGTGGAAAAGAATATATATCTTAAGGGATGTTCGGGGTCTTCTCAGGTGACTTAGATTTCCTGGAGCTGGTATTGAGTGTCTATTGGAGAAACTAAATCTGAAGTGCGCATATTCAGCTGCTTCAGTATTGATCTTTAGATAATAGATGGATAGATAGATGGATACAGTAGATAGATAGATAGATAGATAGATAGATAGATAGATAGATAGATAGATAGATAGATGTACTTTATTGATCCCAAATTGGGAAATTATTGTGTTACAGCAGCAGGTTGTCCAGGCAATGCACAGGAACAGTAAATATTGTATATGTACATATCAACATCAATATATCAATATCTACAGTATATACAGTATATATATACATATATATATATATATATATATATATATATGTATATATATATATTTATATATATATATATATATACTGTATATGTGTGTGTGTGTATGTGTGTGTACATATGTTATATATATGTCATATACTGTATATAATACACAATATAAATAATATTAGAGTACACAATATAAATGGTAGGGCTGTGTATTGGCAAGAATCTGGCAATATGATACGTATCATGATACAGGGGTTACGATTCAATATATTGCGATATATCACGATACAGTAAGCAAGGCAATATATTGCACTTTTTTAAATCTAATTTAGGAAAACTGTCATAGTATAAAGAACACATCACCACATGCATAAAATCTGAGTAAAAAAAAGTTGACTTTTTTATGCAATCAGAACAGTGGGATCTGCATTTGCATTTATCACAGTAACTGTAACATCCAACATCATAGCACTACTTTGAGAGGGCACATACAGTGAGAGGGTGCATCCCTTTGCAAATTAAATAAAGTATTGACTGATTTTTCCATGTAAACTATTAATCAAAAATGTATACAGTGTTTGGGAAAATTGATCACAATTGATCAGTATCACAAACAATAATATCGCGATATTCGATATTTTCTGAGATATTTTAATAGAATACACTAATAATATACAAAACTACTATAACTAACATAAAAATATAAAATATAAACATAGAATAACATACTATATACATAAGCAAAGTCTGCAAGTTGTTTTTTTTTTTATGAAAATTAAATGAGGTAGTAAACCAATATTACATGAAGACTTTTATACACATGCATTGTAAGTCACTTTGATTGTAAACCTTTCCCAAAACAATTCTAAAACTATAAGCTGTGGTACTGGTTTATGTCTTCATATTTACTGTATGTGTGCAGAAATAGAAAATGAGACCTTTTTAGTTTTCACATTGGAGCTATGTTCTAAAAAACAACAGCTGAGCACAGTAGCATGTAGCATCTCAAGTCCTGTCTGCATAAGTTGCTGGTTTGCACCCGGCTGATTCTGGTATCCACCTGTGGCAACTAAAGCATGATTAACATTTCTATAGTTATGCTCAACGCATCTCAAAACATGTTTTGATAAATTCAACACTGATTTGAAGCTTGAGAAGCCATAAGTTGAGTTTTTTGTTGTTGTTGTTGTTGTTTTTGTTTTTTTTAACCAAAACTATTTTCCCCCAACCTTTACCAATGTTAAGGTAATGTGACCAGTCCTTAGCTTTATGCGTTCAAACATCCACTCCAACCTTCTATTAATGACTTTTGTCCTGCCTAAAGGCCTTTACACACCGGGGACCTGAATAATAAATGTCACGAAAATGCAAAATACTTGCCTGAGAATATTATATGTCTAGGGCTTTTATTGTGAAAGGTAAGAACTGAAGGAGTAGGATCTGGTCTGTGCTGCCTTTGTTAAGGTTGAAAGGAGTAATAAAGTTTGCCGTCTTGGTTCGGACTACTTAGCCCCCATGTGGTTTATAAATACAGGCTCAACTCAACCCGTTCCGCACAACGTGATTGGTTGATGCCCTTATTAGCTGTGCAAAAGCTCAGAAAATTCAACCTTGCTTGGAAAAATAATTGTTGCCTTTTTCTTCGTGTAATATTCACATTCTGTGTGAAAGTATTCATAACAAAAACAACAGTTAAAAAAAATAGATTGACGTGTGAATTAATCGTACGAAAAATAACGCCCCCCGTTGTGTAAAGACAAAAATTCCATAATAACCTTTCAGCATATTGTAATTCAAGTGTTCTGAGAGGAAACTAGATTTCTGCACCTCCTCATGGCTCTGTTTTCAGGCTTTAAAAAATCTAGCCCGTGACAGAAGACTTTGACCAATCACAGGTCATTTCAGAGAGAGAGCGTTCCTATTGGCTGTGCTCCGGCTTGTGGGCGGTGCTTGGTATTTTCTTAATTGATCTCAACATGGTTGGTTTTATAAAAATAACCCTTTGCTCCATTCCTACCCACTGCAGCTTTAACACTTGAAAACATCAGCTGCTCTCAACTTATCAGGCAGAGGCAAAAACTAAATCAGGGATGCTGATATGAGGTGACCTCTATGCTCTTTAGGGTCCTGTGAGGTAACAGTGTCACAGTGATGATATCGGTGTCAGCATGTTGTTGCTACAGTCCAAATGATTTGCTGCGTGTCACTTTCAGTGATGATGACATAGTAAATGTGTCACAGGACTCTCTGACCTGGACAGCCCAGCCAGACTGCTGAGTCAGCCTGCATTGATCACTGAGGGTGCTGTGAGTGATGAAGGGTGCACATCGTACTGGAATACAATCCCAGTGGAGACTAACAAGAATATTTAGGGTTCTTGATTTTCTAGGCTAGGTCCATTTAGTCTTCATTCAGTAAAATAAGGATGGTGGGATGTTTTTTCTTTGAAGAATTAGATGACTGTTTGCATAAGTTTATGCAAAAGTGTGAAAGATCTGGAGAGTCTCGTGGCCTATAGGGGACAGGTCATGTAACTGCAATGGACCTGGATGACTGGATGTCATCCCCCCCCTCTCCCCTTTCTCACATTTACTGTCCATATATTTACTGCCTACTGTCAGAATTAAAGGCAAAATGCCTAGAAGGTCATTGTAAAAGTAAGCCTAAGCGTTTTAGGAGGACACCCTTGCAGTGGTAAAGTCTCAAAAGAAATGTAGGTCTTTCTCACATCAGACACTTTGACTGGTCATAGTAGGAAAAGCACAGGTTTTACTAATAACACAAACAGTCGTCTCTGTTCTATTTAAGTGTTGAGTGTCAGTGAGCCAGCATTTGCGATACCAGGAGCCTGAAATCAAAGCAGCTAAATGGAATTTGTTCCATCTTTCATTTCATTATTTACACCTGTGCTTTTCCTACTGTGACAAGTCCAAATGGACGTTTGGAGAGTTCTGTTGAACTCAGGTGAGGTCCTTAAAATCATCTCTGTACAGTATGTATTGTTTTGTCCACCCCAGTTTAGATCAGTGAGGGCAAGCTAAATGATATAGAAACACCGCTCTGTCAAATACAATACAGTTCAACAGCACGACAAAGTACTTCCTCCAAAATGATCATGCAGCTCAACAAGAATCAACACTTCTCTAACACGGTTTCAACAAACACTGAACATTACAATCTTCATGAAAGTAGGATTTATTGCAGGACTGTTGTATTAGATTACATTAGGTGTAGGTCTAGGTGTACCTAATAAACTGGCAACTGAGTGTATTCATATAGGATGTACCGGAGGAATTCAATTGCAGGTTAAACACAGGTGTAATAACATTAATCGTGGCCCTGTTCCATTTAGGTGGGCTAGGGCCCTGGTATTGTGTCATAGACTGTATATAAAGATGGACGACATTACAGTTACCCAAAAGTGAAGCCAAAACATCTCGATCGCGCCCCTGGTGGATGGCTGCAGCATAGGTCATAAATCCCGCCCCCTCCTTGTAAGCAGATGGGACATGGGCCAAACTAAAAAGTCAAAGTAAACATTAAATACATTTTTCCCAAAGATGGTTTCTGTCATTTTAGATAGTGCTTATACCGCTGATGTTTGTTCAAGTGTTAATTTTTCTGATAAGTTTGGTTTTAATTAGTTATTTGATGCTATAAAAAGGGGGTGAGACGTCATGATTGGCAGCTGGGAGTCTCTCTCGCTGATAAACTGCGGCCGTGCTCGGCTCGCGATTGGTCCGGTCAGGTGACCGCGGTACCGCGGCTGCACCGCCCGATCACTACTGCGCAGACTCTGGCTCCAAATGACATCAAAATCTCAAGATGGCAGCTCCCGAATCTGGGATATTTTGGCTTCACTTCTGTACAGTGGGAGGAAGAGGAGACACGTCATCCATCTTTGTATACAGTCTATGTTTTGTGCATGCTGGCTCACTGGAATGGCTGTGACACACTAAGTAAGGGATAATGTACAGCGAGCCGGTCATTGTTGTGAAAGAAACCCCGACAAGGCAATGCCTGTGGTGGACCCCTGTACATTAATCAGCTTATTACACGGCTACTTACTTAAGAAATCAATAATTTGACACAAAAACGGTCCTCCAGAGTCCGAGATCAGAACTGCACCCATAGCAACGCTCTGTTATACATAGTAATGGTCTGCTATAAAGAAATAACGGACTGTAGAACGCCATGATTGACCAATCAGAATCAAGTGTTCAACAAAGCCGTGTAATAAATAGAATGAGACCATAATTGATTGTATCAATTACACCTGTGTTTACCCTGCTATAACATGTCAAAATGGCTGCTGTGAAAAGGGGATGTGGGACTGCCCAAAATGCTCATAAGCTGGGTTCAGTCCAAGGCTGCAGTGCTTCCAGCTTAACTGACAGTGTTGTTGTGGGTGGGAGGTAGGTGAGGGATCATGACCTTGTGGCTGCACTATGGACTCTACAGGGCAAAAGGTGACTGTATGGAGGAGGATGGGATCTTCAGGATGAAAAAAATGTGCATGTTTCAGATTCTTACAAATGAACACGTCTTTTGTTACTGTGTGGGATTTTTTTTTAAACAACTTTGTTTGCTATCCCGGACCTAAGAGATCAGACCCAGAGAGGAACCCTGTAATCATTTATGCGAATTGAGAAAAAAAATCACCAAAATTTGTGATTGAAGCTTTTTGACACCATAATATGTCCCTGTTACCCTGTAATGTCTGAGCCTTGATGTGTGACAACGTAATTTGCTCTGTACTGTACACTCTGTTGGTTTTCACTGGTGTCTGCATCCCTCTTTACCCACAATTCACTGCAGCAAAGAGGTCACCCTGTCCTGTCCAGGTGGTTTATCTCCTGGCATTTAATTTTCTCCTCCCTCCCTCCCTCCCTCCCTCCTCCATGACTCCCTCAATCCTCTCACTGTCTGCTTCTTCTATTTGCACTTTCATCTGGGTTTGATCTACAATCACGACATCATCCTCTCACCTCTTGTTCACCACTCTTTAGACTCCCCTCCCCCTTTTGTCCTTGTAAAGCCCCAATTATAGGTCAAAACCTGCAGTTCAGGGTCAAAATAGATGACATACTTATGGCTGATTGGCTCTGATTGGCATGCAGTATTTCCTTTTCTATTCTTTCCTTTGCTCTGCTTTCTCTCCTCTCTCCTGCTCCACCTTTCTCCTCCTTCCTGTAAGCGATGCTGATAATGGGGATACTCAGGAGCATATTGATTTTGTTCCTCTCCCAAGCATCTGTCTGTGTTGTAGCCTAATAAATTACATTTGTAGTGAACTGATAAGCTTACATTTTTTGTTATTCCAAAACAGAGCAGTGTCCCCAGACCAAAGCCGGTCAATGCAATTCAGTTGGGACAAAAAAAAGTTCAGATGGCGCCTTAAGCCACATGTTGTTACTCAGTGCTGATCATGTGTGCTGGGTAAAGAAAGAAGAGCTGGAGACATATTGGCCGAACGGATTTACTTGAATGACAACCATGCTATCATTCAATGTCAGGCATTTGTGTCCATCTCATTGAGTATTATAGGATAGCTAGTACTCTCGTTACTAATATTTTCCCTTAAGTACAATCATTCACTAGAATAAAGAACCCCAATGTCTCCGTCTGTGAATGCTTCAGTCATTCTTTATTTTGCCTGTCAACGAATCTCAAACAATGGCCGAAACCAACAATACCAATTAGTCTGCCTCTAAATTCTTTCTGGCTTCCTTAACCCGTCTGTGCTCAACCCTGTCTCCTATAAAATTGTGTTCCCATATCACTAAAATGCATTCTTTTTTACATTTCGAGGGAAATGTATTTTCTCCAGGATTACGGTCGCATTTTTAAACACGTGGTTAACGTTGTGAATTGAAACAAAACAAAAAAAATGCAACAAAACTAACTGGTTAAGTTTAGTAAAAAAACATCAGTTGGTTTAAAATAAGTCAATTTGTTATGTTATTGAAGTTACAGACTAGGCCGTCAATTGATTAAATGATGGTCCATGATTAATCATGATTAATTGCAAATTAATTGCACATTTTTTATCAGTTCAAAATCTACCTTAAAGGGAGATTTGTCAAGTATGTAATACTCTTATCAACATGGGAGTGGGCAAATATGCTGCTTTATGCAAATGTATGTGTAGCTTATATTTATTATTGGAAATCAATTAATAACACAAAATAATGACAATTATTGTCCAGAAACCCTCACAGGTACTGCATTTAGCATAAAAAATATGCTCATATCATAACATGGCAAACTGCAGCCCAACAGGCAACAACAGCTGTCAGTGTGTCAGTGTGCTGACTTGACTATGACTTGCCCCAAACTGCATGTGATTATCATGAAGTGGGCATGTCTGTAAAGGGGAGACTTGTGGGTACCCATAGAACCCATTTTCATACACATATCCTGAGGTCAGAGGTCGAGGGACCCCTTTGAAAATGCATGTCAGTTTTTCTTTGCTTTTGGAACATTATTTAGCCTCCTTCATGACAAGTTAGTATGACATGGTTGGTACCAATGGATTCCTTAGGTTTTCTAGTTTCATATGATGCCAGTATCGCTAGCTTTAAAACCAAGCCCAGTACAACCTAAAAATCGCAGTTTGTTTATGTTTTTAATGTGTTAAAGAAATTAGTGGCGTTAAAACGGATTTGCGTTAATGCTTTATTATCATGTTAACTTCGACAGCCCTAGTTCCCATACAACTAAAATGCATTCTTATTTACGTTTCGTTTTTTAAAATTAGTCAACATTGACTTGTGGTTTCACATGGGACACGAACACGTCTTCTTGGTGAAAGTCCTGTGTTTGTTTGAACTATGCATCCACTGCAACCTCCTCCCTGTGCGGAGTTAGGCAGACTCATTAGAAATGTATGTGTGATAAGTCAAAAACAAACGTAATCTGGGAGAAAATATGTTTCCCTCAAAATTTAATTGACAATGCAGTTTTGTTGTATGGGAACGTCATTTTTAGACACTCTGCCCTAAGGCTATTCCTAGAGAAGACATAAATATTTAAAAAAAACAGCTTACAAATCTACTGTATTTACAGCAGCAGGATGGTGTACAGTATGTAGGATTAATCCAAAAAGACTACAGTAGCAGTGTTCATGGCAGTGAAGGAACATGTCACCTAGTGTAGTGCAAACATGTGGCTCATTGATGCATTTCAATAGTTTTTGGTCAACAATAGAGGTCTATAGCTAGGAGATTTTAGCCGTATCAGGCTTTGGCAACACAGATGATACTTAATTCATTGTTGGTTTTAGTCTTTTTATGGGATTTGTTGACAGTAAGACAAATATAGAACATCGGTGGCCTTATCCTTTCTTGAAACTATAGCTTGAAGCCATTTAATTCCAGTTACAGGAGCAAATTCAGTCAGAGTTTTTCCACCTTGCAAGCCAGCTGCAACACAGCTTTGCATTTATGTGCCATTTTAGAAAATCATCTGTGAATGACAAATGAAAAACAACATAAAAAGTTACTGATGCTGCAGCTTTGTCAGTGGGAGGATCGTTCAGTGAAGGTGGATGATTCCACTGGGTGATTTGTTAATGTTTCATTTTCCCTCTGTTCCTTTCTTTCTGCCAGGTGTATTCTCATCTGAGATCCTTTACTCGCTACCAATAGATTGTTTCTCTTTCCATCCTTAAGCCCTTCTCTCCTGCCTCCTTGAGGGCCTCATTACTGATGTAAACAGATGCTTCTACCCAGGCTATTTAACTCCCAGCCCCATATTCACATAACATGTGACGGCTAAAGACTGCCGCAGCTGCGCGTTATTTTGCAAGAAGAGACAGCTGCAGTGTCGATGTAGCCAGAAATGGCATTAGCATGATGAAACAACAGGGGGATCATAGCTCTCCAAGTTAACCAGGTTTCTATGACAGCTTGCTTTATGCTATATTGTGATCACTGCCATCTTCTCTTTCCTCCCTCTAATAACATTTCCCTGCTCTCTGACTGTCTGTTACGCCCAGGAGGCTGCAGGGTAAAGAGATAACAGGCGGACAGACATAATTACAGATGGGGGAAAAGTAAAGCATTGTTTACTGGAAGCTAATTGAATCCTGCCACAGACAGCAGGACGGTCCATTTCCCTGGCTGACACTGGAGTGATGTCCAGGGTTGCTGCAATAACAGTCAGTCATGTTCTCCCCTGCAAAACGTAAATGTTGTCTTTTAATGTCCACGGACATTTTGGATTCAAGGCCAGTAAATTAAGAAGTTGTTGTGTGCCTCCGTGTGCGCTCGACAGCCAGAACTGCCACACTGTGTTGATACGCTGGTAGAAAACTGATGCAGAGGATTGTTCATCTTTGACAGGAGTTTGCTACCGAGTACCTTGTTAAATCGAGAGTTATTTCATCTCACGCAGGCGCAGAATGTACGTGATAGTTGGTCGTCGGCTGTAGTCTTTGCAGTGTGTTTGAGTGCAACGTTTTGGCCAAGACAAAGGCGAGATGAGGCAACGCAACCGGTGGCCTTCGTTGCCGCTAGTTCTTTGATGTCGGGTTGGTGTGTCTGGGCCTTTAGTCGACTTCTTTCATGCTTTTTTGATGCCGAATGACTCATTTTCAAAATACTTATGAGCAAATCTGTGGTAAACACAAGATTTAAAGTTTTGCTTTTGTGTGATTCTTTGTGGAGAAACTCAGTTTTACAGATCTGCTGTAGCTCAGTGGGTAGGGTGGTCGTCCTTTAACCACAAGCTGCACACCAAAGTTGCTCCCAAGGCGCTTTACAGCAGCCCACTGCTCCTAAATGCTGTAGGGTGGGTTAAATGTAGGGGTCAAATTTCATGTATGTACCTGTATGTATATAATGATTGTAATAAATACGTTTTTTTTAAAGATTTTAAATCAACTAATCGATTAGTCGTCAAAAACTCAACAATTTCTTTGGTTGAGGACAGCCCTACTTGTATATGATTTACTGTTTTGTTGACTTAAAAGTTGTTCCAGGGTCAATCAGTCTGTCAGATATATCAACAACAGGCCTGATTGGCATTACAGTTACAGTGGATATTCCTGCTCCCTGGGTGATGAATCCTAATGTTTTTTGTCACCTTGGCCCATTGTCCACCACCACTGTCATGACAACTTTTACACAAATAAATAACCAAATCATGCCCTCAAATTTACTGAGCACAGTGATGCTCTCCAGAGGATGAACCTCTCTGATTTTGGATGCTACTAGGGTTGGGGCGATATGTTAAAATTTTAAAACCAGCAATCGTCAGCCCAACAGCTGGTGATTGTTGATATATTTGCACGTCTGTGTGTGTATGTGTGTGTGTGGCACAGTTTTAGCTGGAAGATCAGCTGTTCCAGCGGCGGAGCATCGTAAAACACACTCGCTTCAAACTTGACAGAACCAAAATAAAACTCACCAAAATCGTCTTGGTCGGTCTTTTACAACGATCACCAACTCTGGTTTGGTTGAAATAAACCCTTATTTCACTGAGTTAGATGGGAAAATATGCCGGCTATACATGCTGTTTCTCCCCACTGTCTCTCTCTCTGCCTGCAGAGCAGCGGCTGAGTCGGTCTCCTTCTTCGGAGGCAGACCATTAAATTAGCAAAATCGCCAAAAAATCGCCCCAAAAAAAAAAAAAACGTCAATCGCCGACAGCCGATGTATTCGTCCAATCGCCCAACCCTACTACTGTACCTCTAGAGCCACCCTCAGGACAAAATGTACCCACAAGATACTGTATTTATTTATGAAGACTGCTGAACACAGTCATGCTCCTCAGAGGATGGACAACTTTTAATAATGTTTTTGATAAATGCAGCAAAATTAACAGTATGCTTATTGATTTATTCCATGCACTGTATTGTGAATGAACATTTTGGCCTATACAGGCTGCTTATGCTGCTTGCTACGTCTTCACCTATGTCTGGATTAGATAACTTTTGCAATTTTGTTATGCTGTTACAACATACTAATTTTCATATTAAACTCTTATTTTTAACTCTGTATCTCTGGAAAACTAAGCCTGTCATGTTTTTTGTTGCAGTAAGCTCATAGATAGAGATGCCATCTGTGATGATGCATTTCCCACTACCACTATGATTCAGTCTTCTCATCACTGTAGGTGTGTAGCTTAGCCAACAGCCAAATAAACAGTCAGCTTCCCATCACATCCCCCCCCCCCCCACCAGTCAGATATCTGTTGTTGTCACTGACACTGATTCCTGCTTGTGACGAGAAAGTGCTACCAGTGGCTTTTAATTTTTTGTCATCATTCCTGTACTTGAAGAGAATCTTAACCTTCTTTTACAAACATAGCCAACGGAAATATTGACAGAAATGGCCAAAAGAAATACCAGACGTTTGGTGTTTTTAGTTTCAGAATAAGAGCAGATGTTATTCATCAAAGAAGGAAGCGTTAGTGGAGTAGTGAAGAGCAAAATTGTATCAAAATAATGGTAACACTTTACTTTGACCCCATCCTCCTATATTGCATTTAGAATACAAATATTTAATAAATGCTTACAACACACTATAATTTAGTTGTAAGCAGATTTGTGCATTTTTTTTAATGTACAATATTTATCAACAACTTTATCCTATGAGGACATGTTTCTATATTATATTATCTTATATCATAGGTGTAATAAACAATTTATTAAATGTTTATACTGCCTATGTTAAATACCTATAGGGTGTGTTAAAGTTAAAGGGGCTATATGTAAGAATCAGAAATTGCTTGTTCACAGCGACACCTGTGGCTGCAATGTCAACGAAAGTCTGCGTCCTGTTGCTCGCGCTCGCGCTTGTGCTCGCGCTACATTGACATGAACGAGCACCGGTCTAAACAGTGAGGCGACACACGTCAGCTAACACAGAATATCACTCTGTATTTCACCTGCTTGGCAGTAATGTTAGCTGACCAGAGGAAGGTCTCTCCATGAATCAATGCTGATCCTAGTGTTGGCTTTTCCTCCCGATCTGGAGGGAACGGACGGAACGGGGGGGGGGGAGACCAACACCCGGTCGGGACGATAACGTAACTCGCTGCGGAGCCCCGTCACTTCACAAGACACGGGAAACCTCTGTTGGTCAGGAGGAGCTGCAGCAGTTATTTCTGCAAAAACGTCCACTGCACATTCACCAGATATTCTCAGAGCTAAACTAACTCTTCTGCAGCGTGTAGTGTGTGCGCGCGTTCACGTGGAGGTGGAGCGAGCCGAGCGGGAGAGAACGAGCGCGGTGTGCAAACAGGCAGGAGCAGAGCTGCTGCGCGCTCGCGTACCCACACGCGAGCGCGCATGGGATACCGACCCGTTAAGATTTATGCGCGTGATAAGTTATAAATAGTCCCTTTAACGTGTTACCAAAATAATCAGTGGAATGACTACATTAAATCTGGGATTTAAATTCCTTTTATGTCATTCCTTTCATTTTACAACGACTTGCATGGATGTAAATCAGTGACTTAATACACTACATTTTAGTGAATATTTATGTATAGTATGTCTTTATTTTTAATTACATCCCAGAAAAAAGTGGAATGTTTTTTTGTCAGCTACAGTTTTATGTTGACAGTTATGACCGCACGTTCATGTGTTGTGATGTGATGTGTCATCGGTCTTGGTTTTTGGCCTGGAGTTGCCACCATGTCATGTCAGACAAATAATTTGGTCAAAAAGTGATTTTGAGATGTACTGTGGCTTCGGATGAGTGCTGAGGGATTAACATTGATTTTCTTTCCTCATCTCACCCCCTTCCCCTTCTCACCTTAATCCTCCCCCTCCACCAGGTTGACCCATGACATCAGCCTGGATGAGTTTGAAGATGACGACTTGTCGGAGATTACAGAGATCACAGACGAGTGTGGGATGAGCCTCAACTGTAATGGCCCGGATATAAAGGTAAGCAGCCTCCATAAAGAGGTGCTCACCAGATTTCATTAAATAAGCTATATATTCTCACAAGGAAGTCTTCCACTTTTCAAAAGGTTTTATGTAGGTATGCACGATCCAACTTTTTCAGTCCCGATACAGATACCTGGGCTTTGGGTATCGGCCAATGCCGAGAACCAATCCGATACCGGTGTTTGATTAATAAGCTGTATGCCATGTGGGATCATTATTTTATGTGTAAAGCAACCCCAGGCTTGACTTAAACATTGCTTTCCTAACTTTGTAAAACAAAATGAACAGGAATTACAACTCAAGTGTAAACCCTTTTAATGCAGCAACAAATTGGTCAAAAACTTAAACAGAAATTAAAATTTCAACATATAATGTATATAGTATAAAAACATAAAATTGAATTGAATAGATCGGCCCCATCCAGCTAATTGAGTCAGTATTCTCCCGATATCCGATCCAGTATCGGTATCGGCACATCCCTAGTTTTATGTAACCAATGAACTGGTGTGTATCTGTGAAGGGCATTTCAATCAACAGTAGACTTCCCATTGCTTCTGCTACAAGTGTACAAGCGAAGAAAAAACATTGTTTTAAATCAGCCGCCTCTCAAAATGACCTGCTGCCGTGATTGGGAGCGATACCAGAGGAGAGTTCAGCTAGATGATTATTTGAGTGTTGAGCGTTTTTAGTCATTGTTTCTGGCATGATCTTGGCCAGTCCTCCTATTACATCACATCTAAAATCAGCAGTAATGTTGGACATTGCAGATTCACATGCTGGACAGGTGAGAGTAGATAGTTGACCTCATCAGGAGAGGATTGTGTCCTTGGATCTATTACACATTGAGGTATGCAAACATGGCGGCTCATTCTTTCTATGTTTTATAGTTTCCGTCATCGGTGTCCATACAGAGAGGTGTAGTGTAGGTTTACATCATCAAAGTGTGCCAGGTATGGAGAGAGTGCCATTGTTTGCAATCTGCCTATTCACAAATCTGGTAGCCACATTTGACTGCTGACATTCAAACATACTTGCCAACCCTCCAGATTTTCCCGGGAGACTCCCGTTTTTCATCGCCCTCTCCCGGTTTCCTCCCGGTGTCACAATTCTCCCGATTTATGACCAATGTTCACACCTTTTTTTTTCCTTTTTGTTATCTCAACCTGTTTTCTGGCACTGGCACAGCGTGTATAAGCTCTACTGTTTCCAACCGGACGACAATACAGCTACTGCTAATGTTGTTTACTGGCAGAAGAGAGCTGCTCGCGACAACGCGGTTTGAGCTGCACAACGTGCGGCGCCTGAAGTTGAGCTTTGCTCGATGCAGCAAAAAGCCGTCATGGCGCGACGCAAGCCATTAGAAATAATGGGTTTCAAAGCGCAGTGGTGCCGTTGTCGCGTTGTGTCTGAAAGGACCTTCAGTGAGTGAGAGATGGAGATGGAAATGGAGAGTACGTAGAGAAAGGAATACTCTAGCAGGGGCAAAAAATGAGTGACTGAACTAATAAAAAAATTATTTGTTTATGCCAGCGATTCACACAAGTTCACGCCAGAGGGGCGAATTATTCTGTATTATTTCCTGAGATTAAAAGTAAAATTTATAGTATTGAAGATTAAAAATGTTGCAGTGTACTTATTATTTTGCCATTTTTATTCTTCAAAAGTCAACAGAATGCAGGAAACAAAGTCTCTGAAACTCAATTTTTTTCTGGGGGAGCACCCCCAGAACCTCCGCTTTCGTTTTGGATTCCTCCCTATTCCTATTCATCACTCCCTAATCCTCCCTTGAGATTTGTCTCAAGGTTGGCAAGTATGCTTTCAAACATGCTGTAGTCTACCTGCAAAGATTTTGGTATGATTTTGAGGTGATGTTGTATATACTTGGAAAGGTCTAGAGTTGGGACCGATCCAATATCAGTATCGGGTTCCGTAATGTAATTCACTCATCGGATATTGGACTTATGTTCCCGATCCGAGTACTGATCCATATAAATATTTAATAATGTCGCTCCAGATGTGTTGGGACAAATGCAAAGAAACTAATAGCTACGCTAGTGTCTTTAGCATGGAGGTCGACTGGCTGCTCCAAGCCCAGAACCTTGTGAGTCGAGGACAGTCCGACTCTAGGGCCCATAAACAACACATTACCAATCGTATTTTCACATTGACGGTCCCCCGCCTTTCAACCGGGTAATTATGACCTTTTTTTCTCAGCTAAATCGGGTGATAGGGGCGCTTGCGGGTAGCGCTCTCGCTAGATCTACCGCTGTACCAGCTGATTTCTAACTCTGCATGGTAACCATAGCAATTGCTCACCACTTCCTCTATTCTTCGTCTGACATAAACAGACCTCTGGCCTCGCCTTTTATTACTTGATCAAAATGAATTTGTGTTTAGAAAAACATCTGGTTTGTCTTCGGGCCTCACACTACTTTGTAACAAAGCAGATTTAAGAAGCAGCCACACATTGTTGTTTTTAGCTCAGTTCATAAGATATTTTGATAGTGTAGATTTTTATTTCTCTACACAGTTCTTGCACTTTTATTTCAAATACTTGATTTGTAAACCTTATGAAGGAGTCGTCAATTTCCCATTTCATTCTTTGAAAAGCTCTTACTTTTGAACCCATGTTTAGAAATATACTAACTAGTAGGGGTGTCAGAAAATATCGATACACATGAATATCGCAATATTATGTTTAGCAATACTGTATTGATTCTCCAAAATGCTTGTATCGATTTTTAATTAACCTCTTAAAAATCCGCTGGCAGCAAATTTTGGCGATGAAAAACTGGCATGGCCATCATGAAAGGGGTTCCTTTTCAAAAAAAACAAAGACGAGATGCTGAAATCCCATTTCATCTATTTAATTGTCAAAATACACAACAATAATTTCCCAGATTTTTAGAAAAATAAAAAAACAAAAAATCACATATATGCTCACATTAATGCTCATTCTCATTTCATAAAATGTTATGTAGCATTTTGTCCTGAGCAGCTGCTACATTCAGCTTCCTGCCAGCCAGCAGAGAACAGAGGCCAGAGGCAGAGAGGCCTGATAGACGGCGACAGAGCCGCTCTGTAAAAACCTTGAGTCTGATCACATACGATTGCCCTGTTGCTTCCCGGTTATCTGAATAATTCGCTCTGAGCTGTTTACTGTTTGTTCAAGTCCTATGAAACTTTGCTTAAGTCGAGAATTTTTCTTTTATGGTGGAGAAAGCTTTGGGCACCACGGGCCCACCAGCACCCGGGTTTCTTAAAGTTTTTTTGGCATAGAAATGAGTGGGTCATTAAGGAAAACTGGAGCGAGTGTGACGTGTTACTAGGAGAGAGGGAGATGTGTAGAGGGAGAAAATAAGCAGAGGTAAATGTATTATTCTGTCAGATCTCTCCGCCTCTGCCTCCCAGTGAAACCCTCATCACCTCCTCCTCCATTCAGCTCTGCTACCGTAACCAAGGCAACAGGAGGGTCGAAAGTCTTTTTTCAGTGTCATTTATATGAGCAGATGAGAGATTTGTTTATTCTAAGACTCATATTTGATTTGTTTAAGTGAGTCGGTGACCTGACAGATGGGGAAATCGCTATTACAGAGTGCTGGGAATATTTTTAGGTCAAAAAGCCATTTATCTCTCTCACTCTGCTTTTTCTTGTCTTCCTATCCAGGGAGCTAATTATAGCCCAGATTATTGAATGTGAGAGCTCTCTGCTGGAGGTGTGTGTGTGTGTCTTTGGATTGATGACTCATCCCCTTGCAGGGGCCTCACAGAGATCAGAATCCAAAATGGCTCCTTGAGACACTCCCCTCTGACAGCGGTAACAAAAACAAACCACACGTGTCTTTGACGTCACTCTCAGGACATGAAACAAACTATTTGGCTTCTGAGAGAGTGCACAGGGAACATTTCAGCTAAGGGGTTTTTGTAACATTGTTTTGTATGGAAAGAGCCGGCTCTGCTGGTTGGTCTCAATAATGTGTCTGTCAGTCTCATGTCATTTTGCCTGTTTGTTGAGTGTGGCTTGTCTCCCTATGTTAGTTTTGTTGCCCATCACACAGGCAGTATCTCAGTCTTATGCCCTCACTATGCCTGAAGGTGCACAGCTGTGCAACGAGTTAAACACGGTTGAAGACAGCAGTTGGTATTTTACTGGAGGCGATTATGAAACTGTGAGAACAGTGTTGGATCACTCGCTTCAAACGTTATCAGCCAATTGAATGGACATTATCTTGAGCTGCAACAATTAATCGATAAATTGATTAGTCGTCAACTATTAAATTAATCACCAATTCGATTCTCGTGGGGACCTTCACCCGGGAGACCACTGTTCGTGTCCCGTGTGAAACCAAAGGTCAATGTTTATTTATTTTACGGTACTTTTGTTACACAACTTGTGTACTTATTTCAACCCAAACAACGATCTTTTCCTAAACCCAACCAAGTACTTTTCTTGCCTAAACCTACAGTTGTTTTGTTTGAATTCACGGCATTAAGTTTTACTTTAACTTTTACAACATGGCAGGTGCAAGTTGGCCCGTCTAAAGCATTACAATGGTAGTGATAACCGCTGATAGCGCCCATTCAATAGACTGATAACATTAAAAATAGGTGGTTGTATAAAACACAACAAATTCAATGAGTTATTACAAATTAAAAAAATGGATGACCACACCAAAAGCTGATTATTAAAATATACTGGATGAAAATAGTTTTCAAGTAGGCTGCACTAGGATTATACAGATAGAAAACAGTATTGTTTTATTGATTCATTCATTTTATTTCCATGCCCACTGTAGTGGGGGAATCTGCTTACAGTGCGCGTGTCTGACACATCTTGGAAATGTGTAATAAAGTGTGTCATTGTCATTTTACATTTTATTTTTTAGTCAATCATGTGTGCTAGTAAAAAGACAATCATCTCTCTTAGTGACAAGTGTTGCACTTAATCTGCAAGTCTACTATAAACAGTTGAACATAATGCTGAAAGCAAATCCCAGAATACTCTCAATGACTGTTTGTTTCATTAGCGTTTAATCCACACCAGATGGAGGAGCTTGTAGTAAAAGACAAAGTCAAAAGCCACAAAAAATTACATCACAGTTTATTTTTTGTATTCCTGCTGTTTTTATTCAGTTTAAAAAAAAAAAAAAAAAAAACATCCGCTAAACCAAGCAATATTTTAGATATTAACATTTAATCAAATAATTCCCCGTCACATAAAAGTATCACTTGCGGCTCTACGCCCACTCTGCAGCTGTACACAGCTTTTAGCCTCTTTTAACTCATAGTTTTGGTTCTCTGGCTGCACATAGTTGGTTTAGTCTTACGGCCAACCAGAGCTAAAAGTAGAGTGAATATTGGACATAAATTTACCAGGTGGACACAAACACAAGGTCATCAGGTGGTCTGTGTTTCTGAGTCTTTCTCTCTTTCTGTTAGTTTTTCGTGCAAATTCAAGACATGCATGGAAACATAGTTACTCTCAGATTGCTTAGAAATGGAAAATAGAGGTGAGGACCAGTGAATGAATCAGTAAGACAGACTTACGCTCTTTCTGCGTCTGTCATATTTCAGCTGTCATCACAGACCTGAGAAACGGCTTCATCTTTGCTTTCCATTTAAAAGTGCAAAGTGTTTGATGCCTGTTAATAAATGTATGAGGAGGTGGTGCATCTGCAGGACGTTGGGGGGGGGGGGGGGGGTTTGAGCACTTTAAGCAGAGCCCTGACTGTATGTGTACACACACACACACACACACACACAGAGTGGTGACCTCATCAGTGAGCTCATCACCCCAGGGGAGTTCCAGGACACATCTTGTCTCATCAATAATAGACAGTCATATGGTAGGAGCTTCACTCACCCCAGACAGGCTTGGTGTCTGCCTCAGCGGGTATGTGTGTGTGTGTGTGTGTGTGTGTGTGTGTGTGTGTGTGTGTGTGTGTGTGTGTGTCCAGAGGTTTATAGGGAGGGGTCAGAGGGCGTGTCCAAACTGATGCAGACATTTTATAGATGCTGTTACAAGTCAAGCTGGGTTCCAATCACATAAGCATTTACAGATTGTTGTAGTGTTATAGTTTGTTCAACATTTACAACAAGAGCATTTCAATTTATTTTTCTTCTCTTCTGTATCACTGCCATCCTTCATTCTGTCACTTCCAACTGTGTCAAAGTTTTCAGTGGTGGAAAACACCAACAAAAATATTTCCAAGAAAATGTTTTTAGGAGCTGAAGAAGTTTACCCCCATTTCATCTACAGGAAGCTACAAGTCAGGAGTCTGCAGATCTAAACATTGTTGACTAATAGCCTTTTCACTGCAGGAATTTAACTGCAGGGGCATTTTTAGGACACAAGGAACTTAACCTGCATCTGGAATGGAGGAAGCAGGTTTTAAATTGGTATGGAGCCCCAAAAAGAGTCCCTGCCTGCTGTGGGGGTAGTACTTTCCTATAGCCCAGGAACTATTGGGACAGAGTAAGCAGTGCTGAACTTCACTGGCTGGTCAAACACAAACCTCAATAATTCAACAGCTTGTGTACAGGATTCATTCACAAAGAAAGCAGGCACGGGTTTCCAGTAGTGACGATGTTCAAAACGTTTTCACTCTGAACCCGTCAAATATGGCAGCTTGGTCAGTGGCCCTACGCTTCAAATGTGATTCTCTACGTACCCCTCTTGCGTAAGTTTTGCATGTGTCAATTTACGCTCGTTAAATGCATACCCTGTCTTTTCAAAATAATCTTTCGTGTTCCCAGGAAACAACTTGTTTTAATCAACAAAAGTATTTGGTTGGGTTTAGGAAAAGATTCAAATAAGTGAGTTTGTTACGTAGGCCTGCAGGGTAGAAATGGAGCAAATATGATTAAAAAAAAGTTTTTTTTAGAAAACGGCCACTATATCCTGACAGTAGTGCTTGAGACAGGTAATCTGAAAAAAAATCATGTGCCTCTGTGTACTCCGGTGTCCTCCGGTGTCCTCCGGTGCTCCTAATGGCAAGATTTCACAGACCGGAGGAAAACAACCAATCAGAGCCGAGCTGGAGGCTTGCTGTCTCTGAGTCGGCTGTCAATCATCATCAGTCAAACTAGGCAGCGCTGACTGTAATGCCTATTCCTCTCAAAAGTTTTCAGAAACATCTTGTAGTGTACTGTTTAGCTGTAAAATGAGAAAGCTTGTGACCCGGCAGCCATGTTGAGATCTGTTGAGGAAATACAAAGCACCGCCCACCAGCTGAAGCGCAGCCAATAGGAACGCTCAATAGGAACACTCTCTCTCTGAAATGACCTGTGATTGGCCAAAGTCTCCCGTCACAGGCTTGATTTTTAAAGCCTGAAAACAGAGCCATGAGGAGGTGCAAAAGTCTAGTTTTCTCTCAGAACACTTAAATTACAATATGCTGAAAGGTTATGGTGGAATTTTTGCCCAATGATGCCAAAAACGTTCTGCCTACTGAAGCTTTAAGCAGGCTACGTTATGTAACGTAACTTAACGTAACTTAAACGTTAAAATAAGTCAAATAAAATAAATTAAAATAAGTTTCACACAGGATACGAACACTGGTCTCCTAGGTGAAAGTCCTGTGTTTGTTTGACCCATTTATCCACCTCGACCTCCTCCCTACACAGACTTTAACAGGCTTTATACTATGGCACCTGACTTCCTCCTTTACTCCCGCCACATAGAGCGTCATGGTTTTACGCGTAGGGCCACTGACCAAACTGTCATATTTGACGATTTGGAAGTGAGTACGGGCTACAATATTAGGAATAGGAATTGGAATTTCTCGTGATGTCTATTGAAATTAAAGTTTTGTTGTAAACTTCCCAAATAGCTTTAAAAAATAATTTAAAATTTTTAAAATTTAAAAAATAGCTTTTTTTCTTTTTTTGGGGGGGCAGCTGTAGCTCAGTGGGTAGAGCGGGTCGTCCTTTAACCACAAGGTTGGCGGTTCGATCCCCGTCTCCTATAGCATGTCGAAGTGTCCTTGAGCGAGACACTAAAAACCCCAAGATGCTCCCCGGGCGCTTGCAGCATCCCACTGCTCCTAAAATGCTGGGATAGGTTAAATGCAGAGGTCAAATTTCATGTATGTACCTGTATGTACTATGACAAATAAAGGTTTCTTCTTCTTCTTTAAAAAGAGCAAGAAAGATCAGCCGATCAGCGCCACTTATGCAGACAAGCGTCTCACCTCTCTGGCATTTTCCATTTCCAGTTCCATCTCTTTAAATCCCATGTCCAACATCTATTAGGATATCCCAGTATCACAACAATAAATTACAAAGAAGAAGAGAATGAAGAGCACTGTGTTACTGTCTCAAACCTTGTATCTCAAACAAAGCTGTTGCTTTTTGATCAGTCTGATTTACTCTTTGCAGCTCCTCAGATTTGGTGGAATCACAAACATTAATGTGCTAAAGGGACTTTTAGTTCCAGAGTTTAGTTCATGGTTGAACATTTGTTGTTGACAGAAACTCCAAACAGAGAGAAAAAGATAGATTTTCAATGTATCTGAATTAGTGTGCACATGGCCGTTGATATGAAGGGCGAATGTGGAGCAGCTCAAGTCCAGAATGAAGCATAAAGAGATTTGGTGCTCCTCAGAGACATGAAATGACAACATGCATTAGCACAATCACTGCGTGCATGTGTGTGTGTGTGTGTGTGTGTGTGTGTGTGTGTGTGTATGTGTGTGTGTGAGTGTGTGTGTGTGTGTGTGAGTGTGTGAGTGTGTGTGTGGGTGGGTGTGTGTGATAGAGAGATAGGAGAGTGCTTCCATGCATGTGTGCAGGGGTGAATGGATTTGATTAGTAGTCATTTGTCATGTGTGAATGGTTGAAAAAGTCACATGCAGGGTGGGGTCAGATGGGATGGGCTATTACATTAAGTGAAACACACACATGACCACAATGTTGTATCTACACACACATATACTATACTTGTTATTGTCCTGTCTAGACTGCCTCTATTGTCATATTGTATTAGACAGAAACATATGTAAAATTAAATGTTAGGTCCACTTAAACAAAACATAAAAAAGAAGTTATTGTCTTTTTACATAAAATTATAAAATCCAGTATGACTTTTTGTTGACTGTGCAGTCTGAGAAATTATTCAACATACCATGTTTTATTCCCTGAATGATTTCAGTTGTCTTGCCTTCATTAGGGTGGTATCTGAGGTTGTTGATCTTGATTATATGTAGTCCATCATTTAGTGCTGTGATTTACAAGTTATACATACATTCAAAACAACATTACGACCATCTTGTGCAGTCTGAACTTCCAAGATTAAACACTCTTTTTAATGTATTGCCCAGAATATAAAGACATATAACATACACATACTTTTTATAAACATTGGACACTGAAGTTTCTTTTTCTTTATTTTCTGATTCTGAGAAGGGTGTAGAAACTTGTTTAAAATAATATGGTCAGTACATATGAGCTTTATGTCAATTGAGAATTTGTATCAGGACTAATGTGTATGGCAATGTAGACTTTATGTTTTAACAGGCATGCAATCATTCATCATCAGGCACGAATTCAGAGTTGAGAAGGAGGGGTCTTTTCGTGTTTGTAAATCTATCATGAATATTCCTATATGGATGTTTTTTTTACATAATATGTAGGTCGTCCACCAATTGGAAGGTCAGCGGTTCGATCCCTGGCTCCTCCGGTCAAATGTCGAATTGTCCTTGAGCAAGATATTTAACGCCAAATTGCTCCCAAAGGCTGAGCCATCGGTGTGTGAATGAGTATTTAGATTAGATCCTGATGGCCAGTTTGGCACCTTACATAGCAGCCTCTGCTATCAGTGTATGAATGTGTGTGTGAACGGGTGAATGCTGACATGTAGTGTAAAGTGCTTTGAGTGGTCGGAAGACTAGAAAAGCGCAAGTCTATTTACCATTTACCATATGGCTTCATGGCGTTGGGAATATTGTTCTAACCAATAGAGAGGATTGATTTTATTTGACTCTTTAAAGCACTTTATTAACAGTGCTTAACTACATCAATACACATCAGTAAAACCAGATCTCATTAACCCAGATAGGAAGAGGGAGGGCGATATACAGAGAGAGAGAGAGTGAGTCAGAGAGAGAGGAAGCAATACGTCAAGAGAGAGAGAGAGTGGAGACGGAGAGAGCAAAACACTTACAAGAGGAGAAGGAGACCTATTTCCATGGCAACAGTGTTTCTCTCACCTACCCCATGTGTCAGAGCTGAAAATACATGCAATACAGTGTTGGCGCTAACACACATACACACACACACACTGCCCCCATGGATACTGCTCACGTCATGTCATCCACACATGGTAACAGCAGAGATGAAGCTGCCTCATCAACACAAACAGAAACGAGAGAAGCCCTCTGTGTTTCTGGTCCTGTTTAGAGCATCATCCACTACCATGCATTAATGTTTACTGATATTCAGCTGTTTGCTGATATTCATGCATTTCCATGGACACCAGCACCCTGTTTACCGGGAGTGATCAGTTTAATAAGCAGTAATGTTATCCGCTTTTATCCTCCATTGACATGATTTGGAGTGAAAAGACTTTTGTCTTTGTCGTGGTTAGCATGTGTTCATTTAAAGCTGTGATAATGTATTTATTTACTTTTTTTGCCCATGCGGAGGCAGTGGAACAACTTAAACACAGTTTAAAATATCACCTTCCAGAATAGTTGTTATGTGTTAGTAGGGTTGTAACGGTATGAGATTTTCATGGTACAATAACTATCTTAGAAAATATTGCGGTATACAGTATTACACTATTATTATTATTATTATAAGCTGTAGAATTGGTATTTTTATCAGTTACAATGACCCTTGAAGGAATAAACCTGATAATAAATAGCATGTAACTATGTTATATGACTAAAGCACATTGGTTTACATGTTAGCAGAACTATAACATGTTAAATTTACAACTTAATGAAAAATAACATCAGCTGTTAGCTTTTAAAATAATGTTCTATGATTATTAATAACTAACATAGGTGAGCGACAGCGCAGCCAGGCTGCTCCTGTCTATGCCTTTAACTCACACACACTCATGTATGTCAGTTTTTTTTTCAATACATTTGATAAGCAAATGTACACTGTATGATAACCATCAACTTTCATTCCACTGTATAACTTGATACCGGTATAGTAACGTTACAACCCTATGTGTTAGCGAACAATTTCAAACATAGCATCATTAGCATTCATTTGGACTCATATTTTTGTCCACCTGATGAATTCAATTCCAATGTTCCTTCCCCTTTAAACTCCGCTTTGGTCTCCACCAACTCCTGAGAGACATACAGTATATGGCTTTAGCAACTAGATGTTCCCTTTCTTCACCAGCTAGTAGTTAACTTAGACTGTCTGCTGTTTAGTACAGAGGGTTTATCAAAGCTTTGTCAATGCTACCTGCCACTACTAGAAACAAGGTCGATGAGGCTGGAGTTTTTGGGCCGGAAAACCAAAACAATGAGCTGAAATTGGCTAAATACTATGTATTTGTTGTAATTCCTTGTGGGTTTGTCACTTTGAGTGGCCCATTTCATGTTACACATTGTCATTTTATCCTCTGTTGCAATAAAAGTAGTGATTGGTCCGGCTTTAAGAGTCATTCCAGATGCAGTGGTTCTCCATGTTGTTTGATATTCAAAGTAAAAACACAGTACCCCAAAAAGCAAAGATAAGAATCTCTAGATTTTAGTCATATCGCACAATTTTGGAGCAGAAGTCCAGTTATTTAATTTACACCAGGGCAAATCCAATACTTCAAATGAGATTTATTTTATTTAACATATATGGCCTATACCCTCAGATCATTCATCCTTCCTTCAGAAGTATTTTTGATTCAGGTATTTGATACAAAGGTATCTGATGTCCCGTTTGCAACAAATCTAGGCCAGATCTTGGCTTTATATATTGTATTTTCTCTTTATTTATTGTACACTGTATTGATTGTATCAGTTCTTACTTTTTTTTACTACTGGATAGAGCTCAGCAGCAGGTTTTGGGTGATGTTGCATTTTCAGCTGTCTTGTGTTGTTATGTTTGACCTGTTGGTGTGTGATTGCCCTGATCGGGCTGCTCTGATTGGACAAGAGCTGAGCATCACACAGTAGCTTCAGTGAAGCAACATCTCCTCAGCCTCCTCATCATCACTGAGCCCCTTGTCTCCTAGCAACAGGGGCCAGGACTCTCTTAAAGGGACCAGTCATAATTTGAAGTCATAAAACATGAGAGGAAGAGTAGAAGCCCACTGCATTAGCCGGCATCGATTGTCAGCAGGTGAAAAGGTGAACAGGCAGAGAGAGGGGAGAGATAAAAAGAGAAAAATGATGGCACGAGAGTGTGATTACAGGCACGAAGACAGACAGATAGTGGTGTGATGTGACTGAGCTGAAAATACAGGAGGAGGGGTGACGGAAGTGTCTTCTGAAAGCTCATCAGGGAGTGATTTATGGGTACTTTGGATGGATGGCAAGATGGCTGGATGGATGAATAGATAGGTGAACAGATGGATGCACAGGACTGGCAGAATGGATGGATGGATGGATGGATGGATGGATGGATGTATGGATGGATGGATGGATGGATGGATGGATGGATGGATGATGGATGGATGGATGAGTGGATGGATGGATGGATGAATGAATGGATGGATGATTGATAGAAGGATGGATGCATGAATAGATAGATACGTGGACAGATTGATGGATGGATGGACAGATAGATGGACAGGTGGATGGATAGACTGATGGATGCTGCTACAACTACTAGTTGGTGCAGAAGGCTGTTACCATCTATTCATGTGGTTGCAAGGTGTTGCTGCCATGTTAATCTAAATCTTTGAATAATGTGTGCAGTTGGTGGTGGTCATGTTGATGGATGGATAGATGAGTGGACAGATAGATGGATAGACTGATGGATGCTTGGTGGATGCATGGATGGATGGATGATTAATATATGGACAGGCAGGATTGATGATTGATGGATGGATGCACAGATGGATGAATAGGATCGGTAGAATTGATGCATGGATGGACGGACGAACCATAGATGGATGGATGGACAGGATGGATGTATGGAAGAATGGATGTATTTTGGAGGGAATTCTATCTAATTCAATAGAGGTTGTGTTAGGAAGTCCTCACAAAAGATTTTGCAAAACCCAAGATAATGGTCAATGACAATTTATATATATATATATATATATATATATATATATATATATATATATATATATATATATATATATATATAGATGATTTAACCCTCATGTTACCTTCAAATTGACTACAATATTTTACCCTTGGAGTCAATTTGACCCCAGCAATTTAAACCTCCAGAAAATGATTATAATTAAAATTCTTACCTAAGTTTATGTGTCAGGTACTTTATATTTGTTTGTTGACTACCTAAATAGCCCTTTAAATAACTCCCCCCCTCCCCCCCACCTACCCCCCTTATACATCCAGAATACCTGTTACGCGACTATGGAGAAATATGACAGAAAACCTTTTCTTAGAAGTCATTTTCAGTTGAGAGAGAGCAGAAGGAGAGAGCACACGGAGCACCAAGAGAAATGGTTTAGAATGCTGCTGTGCAAGCTTTTATATATGCTCCACCCCAATGTTGTGTGAACTATCAATATCTTCACGGGAACCATATTTTCCTGCCCCCACAGCATGGGAAATATCAAAGTTCTCGCGAGAATGATGTTTTCCCCTCCCCCATGTCGTGTGAACTATCAGTGGTTCTCGCACTACTACAGTTATGGTTATGTTAGGTTAGGGCCCTAAAGCTTTTTGAAGATTATAAAATTGCATGTTATAGTGACCTCAATATCATCTAAAACAACCCAAACAAATGTGTGTAAAATGTTGATATTTCTTATATGTTTTATACAGTTAAAACAGCCTGGGGTCAAATTGACCCCAAAGAACACCGATGCGTACAAATTGTGTACAGGACATTGAAAACATATCATCATGTTAATTTTATGTTTACCCAGTTATCCCCATTGAATTAGGAAAAGTCATTAAATATGAAGCAAAAAAAATGATGTTTATCATTTATTTAAAGATGTTAAACATTGAATTGGGGTCAAATTGACCCCAAAGATAATAAGAGGGTTAAAAGTTGGGCAGTAAACAACAAAAAAACACTACTAGAAACATTAGGTGTCTAAAACTCTGAAGAGGTAGGAGAGTAGCCATATCAGTAGTTATGAACCCTATGTAGGCATAATTTCTGCCCTGAGAATTATTGACGTTTGCTTACCGACACGTCTGTATTTTTGAGAGAGCTTTTATCTGCTATATTTCATTCCAAACAAACATTTGGGTTTATGCCCAGCTTCCATTATTTACACCCTCCTGTGGGGATTTCAATGGTGAACATCATATGATGTATTTACCTGTGACTAATGACCAAATCAGCGTAAAACAACTGGCAAATACAACTTGGCCATGTGATCTTTCTCTGATGCAGGTTGACAAATACTGTCTTAATGCATCATTAAAACATTGTATTTCTAGGCTACATTTGGAGAAACATTTGAAAAGGGAAAGGTTTTATATTGTATTGGTATTAAGTCTAAAAAATGGGGACTTTGAAGGAGGCGATCCCTGAATAGGAATGCAGCTGCACAAACACTTTAGTCCCAATTCAAAAGCCTCTTTCTTCCTTGAGAGAGAGAGACCTCTGCATAGCTGTGATCAGTGTTTGGCTGCATACAAATGTGCTTGAAGGCAACACTTAGCCAATGAAATTGGCCACACACGTTAATACTCGCTCTGCTTCATTTACAAAGGAAAACGCATGTAATACTCTTCATAATACAGCCATTCACCAACACACAGCCAGCATGATGGTTTACATAAACACACTATTATAGCCAAGGATTAAGAACTGTGCACGTGACTTTGCCTTTGGAAATAATTATTACACAGGATATGAATGCTGTTCACTGAATTAATGTAAAATATGAGTTCTGTCAAAGGAGTTTAGTTCGCCTCACAGCTCTGCTATCACTGATCTTCCCTCCTGGAATAGTCCAGACTGTGGTGGGTGTTGTTATCACGGCGGCTGAGTGTTAACACAACTATTACACTGTTGTTGTCCTGTCTGTGAATCAGCTCTGGTACAGCTCTCTGAGAAGTGTGTTGATTTTCTTTTCAGTTTTATTTTCCCACAGTGCTTCGATCCCTGTTCATCACATCACAATTAGGATTTTACTGATATGTAGCAATGAATCAATATTATCATTTAGCCTTGTAATTGTTTAGTGACAAATTAGTATATCAGGAAATTGTGACAACAACAATGAATGACGACAATCTATATTTGACTATAATCTATCTATTGCAATGACAAAAAAATACAAAGAAATATTTTATTTTCATTCATGTACTATATTTATATATATATTTACCGATCAGCCATAAAATTAAGACCACTGACAGGGGAAGTGAATAACATTGATTATCTCGTTACAATGGCACCTGGCAGTGGGTGGGATATATTAGGCAGCAAGTGAACATTCTGAACTTTGAACTTTGTGTTGGAAGCAGAAAAAATGGGCCAGCGTAAGGATGTGAGCGACTTTGACATGGACCAATTTGTCATGGCTAGACGACTGGGTCAGAGCATCTCCAAATCTGCAGCTCTTGTGGGATGTTCCCGGTCTGCAGTGGTCAGGACCTACCAAAAGTGGTCCAAGGAAGGAAAACCGGTGAATCGGCGACAGGGTCAAGACCCAAGGCTCATTGATGCATGTGGGGAGCTAAGGCTGGCCCCTGTTGTCCGATCCAATAGAAGAGCTACTGTAGCTCAAATTGCTGGAAAAGTTAATGCTGGTTCCAATAGAAAGGTGTCAGAACACACAGTGCATCGCACTTTGTTGCGTATGGGGCTGCGTAGCCGCAGACCGGTCAGGGTGCCCATACATATATATATATATATATATATATTTGGGGGATGTATTGGCAGGGTTGATTGGAATATAGAAAAGATGATATGATTTTGTTCTATAAAAAATGTAACATTTGTCTAAATTGGATAAATATGAGCTAACTATGTGATTCTTTGTGAATCTTTGTTTCGTATATTTGGATTACATTTGACAATTTTTTTGCAAATTTTGCAAAATTCAAAAAAAAAAAAAAAAATTGCAGAATGTAAGTCATATCAAGGGGGGAAAGACTCTCCAACAATAATAAGCTGTTTGACACTGAAAATGTTTCAGGTTTAGAAGCTTTTTAAGTCAAAGTGCCTCTAACCTGATGCATAATTCTGTTTCCTGTACAGGGTGTGTCTAGATTCCACTGTAAGCACGCCCAATCATTCATTGCACCATGAGATGGCGCTTCCTTCACAAAAACACATAAACCAACTGAAGTACACTGAAGAATCATGCTTCTTAGTTTAGGCCGTGGTTTTGCACTGTATGTGGAATGTAACTGAGTAAATTTACTCAAGTACTGTACTTGAGTACAATGTTGGGGTACTTGTACTTTACTTAGTAGTATTATGTATGTGTGTGAGCATTACTGTATCTGCATTATTGTTTGTTTGCGATGTGGAGCAAAGAGGGAGTTAAAGGCCGTGTAAAGGAAATTCAGAGTTTTGTTTCTAAACACATTATAAATGTTGGAATATAATGTCTGAAAACATGTGCAAAGGCTGTGAAAATTGTCGTACTGGATTGTGGAGTTAGACTGTAAAACTGTTTTTGGCCACCTCTGTGTTCAGGATTTTGTGGGCGGGGCTAAATACCGACTCTGTGACGCGCCAAAGTCATCCCTAACGATGACGCGCCAAAGAGACCCCTAACGTAGCTCCGCCCATTGGCTAGCTCAGTCGATAGATCCTGTGACTCATGTTAATATGATCGTGTTTTCAAATCCCGCTATAACTGTTGACATTTTACATCACTGTTTTTGTTCTGTATTGTATTTTTATGATTGTAATCCATCCCATGTCCTATGTATGTTTATTCCGGGCGGGGGGCGCTGTAAAGCTCCGCGGCCGCGAGCCACCCGAGCCTTTCCAAGCCGACCGGCCGCCTCGGATGAAATGCGCCCGGCGGGGCCAGCCAGCGCCGGGGAGAGGGGAGAGGGGAGAGGGGAGATCTCCTCTCCCCGGCGGAGGCCAGCGAGCGCCGGGGAGAGGAGATCCGCGAGGGGGTCCTCCCACACCGAGCGGCCGGTCCAAACAGAGTTCAATCACCCGGGGAAATGCGCGACGGGAGCCGTTATCGGCTCACAACGTCTACGGGATGAGCCTCGATCAGAAGGACTCAGGCCACATTTCCCCAATCCGCCCGTCGGACGGCGATCATGGATGTATTAAAAGAAAAAAAAGGCGATTCGGCGCTGGGCTCTTCCTTGTTTACTCGCCGCTGTGTTGTTTCAGCCGTTGATGTAGAGAGAGGTGTCAGGTTTCAGCGCCCTCAGTGGCCACGCCCCCAGCGTCTCAGAGCAGAGAATACTGAGGATTTTTACATGATTTTGAAAGCTAATTTTATATACTTGGCGATTTTTTTAATCATTCAAATTTGGCTGGGTGGTTAGTAACACATTTTTCTGTGGTGTGATAAACCCAGAATGTATATTTATTTTTGCTTTACACGGTCTTTAAAGCTGGGGTCTGCGATTTATCCAGTATACACTTTTTGTTATATTGGTTGAAATGGTCTTTACACCCCGACAGCAATCCGTTTCTTATGAGCACTGAAAAAAGACCAGAAAAGATCCGTCATCTGTAGCTGCTGTAATCCTGTAAAAACGTCTACCAGTCAGTTCCTCTCGTCCCGGCTGTAAAGAATCAATCAGATGCCTCCCTGCCTCCCTGCTCGTACTCTAGCCTCAGCGTGCACCAGCGTGAACTCAAAGCGCGTGTCCGCCGCACGTTCACTGGAGAGTGGAAGAGAAAACTCAGCTCTTAAAACACCGGACAACGAGAACGAACTCGTACCACTATTACCATATTATCGAAAAATACAACTTTGATTTAGTTGTTTATGTTCTGTTAGTTTACTTTATAAGATACTGCAGGTTTAAACTATTTATTCTAACAGCTCAAAGTGAAGTCAGACAAACAGGATTATCAACGAGGGGAGACGGCGGATAGAAAACATTGCCGAACAAAATTTACGTTACTCAAACTGCTTTTTCAGTTACAGCAACAAACGAGTGGACTGATCTCCCTCCAGATATTAGAGTAATGTTAAAAAGGGTCGTGTTGTCTCAGCAGGTATCTCTCTCTTTCCCTCCCCTCTCTGCTGCTCTGTGGCCGGCTCTCCGGCGAGCTGCTGCCCCCCCCCCCCTCCTCCCTCCGTCAACAAGGAAATAAAAGCCCCTCGTCTACGAGACCGGTCTCTTGAGAGAGCTCCAGCTCATAGCGGGGTCTGTGTGAGTGAATGCCCGGGTGGAGAGGTGGCGATCCCGGCAGCAGCTAGCTAGCTGTGCCGGCAGTTTGTGGAGCTTCTAAAACCGACAACAGTGGAGAAAATGTTTGATTCGCCATCTAACATCGTAAAACTGTCAATATTCTAAATCTACACCGTTGATTTCTCGCCTCAACATTTTTCAGAAGTGAATTTAGTGATGAAATAGCTACGAAAAATGTGAAGTAGTTATGATGCGGCGGTGCTCGTGCATGTGTGTGGGGGGCGTTGCCTTATAAGGAGTTTCGAGGGGAGGGGGGGGCTTAGACGGAGCTCCTGAGGCGATGCGACTTTCAAATTATGGTAGTTTTCCAAGATCGCAGACCCCAGCTTTAAGGACTGTAATAGGCTTAACAGTGAGGAGGAGTTACCATGTGTTTTGTGTGTGTGTGTGTGTGTGTGTGGGGGGGGCTGCAGATATAGTGATGGTAAGTGAAGTAGACTGTGCTGTCCCAGTGCCCTCTGACTTACTCTGTCACCCAGATGATGGTTGTGTTTGTCACTTGCTTTGACTTCAGCAGCAGTGTAAAAGACAGTCAGAATGAGTGTCATTACAAGATGAAACAACTGCTCTGCTGCTCTGATTTGTTTGAGTTTTTGGCCAACAAGTTGCCTCGTGGAATATGTGAAAACAACCGAGCCAAGCAAAGCTTTGTAGGCGGGACTGAGAATGTGGACTTTATCTTTCTGTACTATGTTTTGAGCTAAATGTTCACATCAACATACTAGCATGCTCACATTGACAATGCTAGCATGCTGATGTTTGGCAGGCATAATGCTTACCATGTTCACTAACTTAGTTTAGCTTGTTAGCATGCTAACATTTACATATATATATATATATATACATATTAGTACTAAACTCAAAGCACAGCTGAAGCTGATGGGAATGTCGTTACTTTTTTGAAGTTATTTGGTCATTACAGTATTGGACAAGTTTAAATTTTGACCTGATGGGGACGCTGGATGAAAGGTCAGGGGATCAAAGCTATTACAAGTCATCCCTTGGGGGCCATGTCTGTAACTAATTTCTCAGCAATCCATCTAATAGTTGAACAACAACAAAAAAAATGTCAACCCCATGGTGGCACTAGAGGAAAGGTCAGGGGAACACCAAAGTCAGTAGGATTCATTGTCTTACAACCATGAATGCCTGTACAAAGTTGTGTGGCAATCCATCTTGTGGATGTTTAGGTATTCCACTGACTATGTGAAGATATGTGCCAAATTTCATGGTAATCCATCTAATAGATGTCAAGATATCACCAATGTCGGTAGGATTCATCTTCTGTGGGCTACGAATGTCTGTACAAAATTTCATGGCAATCCATCAACAGTGTAAAGATATTTCAGTCTGGACCAAAGTGGTGGACCGAAAGACCAACATTGCCGTCCCTTGAGCCAAAAATGCAAGAAACATGGCAACAAGCATGGATAATGGTACACGTCGACAGGGGCGTTTTTTATCACGAGGGATCGCCCCGCTGCCCAGCATTGGAGGCTTGATGGGCTGCCACTAGACACATGGCACTAGGCATCTGATTGGACAAATGCTTTTCCTCGTGGGCTGCTGCTCCCAGCTTTCAAACTGGAACCAATATGGTGGCTTGTTTGGAAACTCTCTTCTCTTATATCACAAAAATAGTTCACCGAAATGTGTTTCTGAATAAATTTTTTGCAAGAAATAAACCATGCAGTTGTTGAATCTGTCTTTATTTCCAGAGGCGGCGAGTCGCACCGGACGCCCCTGATTTGCATAAAGTAGTCTAGACCTCAACTTAACCTCGAATCGTGCTGCCACACTACCAGAATGCATTGCATGGCTGCTTACATAGACCATGAATGGGAAGTGTGGAAAGGACGGAGACTATGGACATGTACCATAAGATTCTACAGATTTTTGTAAATCAATTTACAGAAATAACAACTCTTAAGATTTCTTAAATATTTCTTCTATCAACATGACAACAATTTGGTTAACTGCTCCTACCGTAGCAACAAACCGCTACCGCAGCTCCTGTGTCATTTAAAATGACGTCAATGGGCCGGATACGTCAGACACTACTGATTGGTTAGGGCAAAAAACATGTTGTTGAACACAGTTGTGATTATCGGGCTAAGTGGAACTAAACAAAATTTAACAACAGCAATCTGAGATTAAAAGAAGACTGAGATTAAAATAATAAAAAAAAACAACAACTGTGAAACTGAACAGTGATTAGCGGAGCAGAACGAGTTTTCATTCTCACTTCATTACTGTAGGTAAATGCTATCATGTGGAGAAACTGATGCTGGGAATATTTTCTGCTCTCAAAGCAACTCAGTGTTGGCAGCGAGAGTGTTACAGGCAGAAGACAGAGAAGCCTCTAATTGGCCGGCTCAGTCTCCTCATCCCATCCACACACACTCTCTCTCTCTCTGTCTGCCTCTCTCTCTCTTTCTCTGGCTCGACTGACGGCGTGTTTCCTCCAATCCCTGCAGGGCCATGTGAGGCGAGGAACCAATAGCATGTCGGGGAGGGCCGAGCTGGGTGCCGTCGGCCAGCTCCAGGCAGAGATGCTCCATTTGGAACTCATCGACGGTGCTGACGATTACTGCGGCGACAAAGAGTCCTCGAAGGCGTCAGCCATCGCACCCCTGGCAGTCACCAAGGACCCTGCAGCACCCGTTACCATGGATACCTACCGGCCCAAGAGACCCACGACCCTTAACCTCTTCCCTATTGTGCCGCGCACACAGGTAGAGACCTTATCTACACACACACGCACGCACTCACGCACGCACGCACGCACACACACACACACACACACACACACACACACACACACACACAGTTTGTGGCAGATGACTGAATATTGATCAAAAATCAGTAGGAGTGGACTTTCAGTGAAGATGATTTGTTCTGTCTGTCTGTGTGTCTTGCCTGTCTGGGTTCCTCCTCACACACAAATATGACATTTCAAAATGTAAATATGAATGAACAACCTGCGTGACATCACCATTGGATTCACGACAATTCTTTCTCTGACAGGATGTGTTTACCGGACTGAACAATAGCCTCAATTGTCAAGACACAGAGATTTCTTTTTTCCCTTGGTGCCCGTCTCGGTTTGTGTTTGAATGCTGCTGGAGCTCGTGACTGTGTGTGTTCTTGTACTTAAATCTTTTTGAGGACAAATTTCAGCTTTAGACCTCAAGGAGGAAGACATTTTGTCTTCAAAAGGGCTGTTTACGTTAGGCTTAGGGTTAGAATTAGGTTCGGAGCTACAGAATGTACGGCATTAATAAGGGTCCTCACAAGTATAGACATACAAACAGGAGTATATGTGCTTGGGTGAGGCTGTGTATGTGTGACAGTGTAGGTATGTACAGTGTTGATCAATGTATGTTGATCTCAAGTGTGTCCTTCCACCTCCTATTCATACAGCAGAGCTCTGGTCCATGTTGTCCTTCATTAAATGGACACACTACTGGTGTGTGTTTGTGTGTGTGTGTGTGTGTGTGTGTGTGTGTGTTAAACACTGATTACTACAAGTCCCTCCAAATTAAACAACAAAATATATCGTTTGTAACTCGACTCTAGAACAACACAAAAGCGTTTTCTGATGTGTCGCCCCGATCTGCAGGATGACATTATTTGTCAGTGACATTACAAATTTGCTGTTGAAAAATAAATCACTTTCATGATATGACACTGATGTGGTTAAGACTCGGTTTGGGTGAGGCACAAAAATGATTTGGTTAAGTTTCAGGGAAGATCATGGTTTCAGTTAAAATTACTGCTTCGTTAAAGGAGCTCGATACGAAATTCAAGGCATATCTATTGCCTCCACACGGCTCTCAACATGGTGGCAGCTTAGCCGGCGGCTCGTAGCTAACAGGGCTAACAGCGATGACAGTGCAAACAATGGCAACAGTGCTGCCAGGGCTAACAGTGGAACCGGAGGGAGGGCGCTACACTTTCGCGATGATGCCGTGGGTCGGGATGGCATTATCAGCTGTAGCCACCGTATTAGCGCAGTGCAAAGCGACAGCCGTGAGCTAGCCAGTGGGGCACGCTTACATGCACACGTGCAACCATGTTACAAACAAAGCACAGAGAAGCTTGGATTACAACATACACAGAAGGAGAGAGATTTCATTCTGCTCTGAATATCATATACTGTAGATAACCTTTAAGTTTTGGGGAGCTTTGTCACCATGGTTACAATAATAAACATGTGATTCGCTAATATGTCAGCAAACAATTGCAGACACATTCAGCAGAAACACAGCAACATTAGCATTCATTTGGAATCATGTGTCCACCTGATGAATCCAAGACCAATACTGACTCTCAGCCCTGTATTGGGCTGCACTAACTCCTGATGGAAATATGTGACTCTTTAGCAGCTAAATGCACCACTATGTTCATAACTGGGCAGGTGGTATTAAGTGGGTTCATCAGAACTTCTCAGGTCAAAGTGCCTGCTGCTGCTGAAATTGAGGTTGATGAGAGAAGTGAGAGTATACCATGCAGTGAATGTGCTGTAAAACCCAAACTATGCACTAAAAGAGGCTATAAAGCTCTGTAGAGTTGCAGAGTTGGTGACGATTCTCTGTGAGTTCTTCGCTGTGAGCGACCCCTTTCACATCACATGTACCTGTAGAAATGTAAATGCCTGTATGGCGATACTCTTGTTATGCAATGTATACGATAATATATAGTGAGTTTGCCTGTGACTCTAACATACACGCGCACTCCCCCACAGTGCAGGCTGTCAACGTGATCAACCAAGCAGCTCTATATTTGTCTGCGCTTTGTTCTTTGCTCAGTTTCCGTGAGGTGGAAACAAGCCTACTGTTCTTGCTGCTGTGCCTTTGTTCGTGTGTGTGTGTGTGTGTGTGTGTGTGTGTGTGTGTGTGTGTTCGTGTGTTTTTGAGCTGTCAGTTCTAGAAAGTATAAAGGAAATAATTGCTCTGAAACCTTTTTTGTTCTTGGGAAGTCTTCGTGTCTCCTGGGACATCGTTCACTCTCTTCATACAGCAGCTAGAAAACAAAACCTGATTCGAAATATTTCCTTCTTAGATGGGTGAAGGTTTCCTGGAAGCGGCCTTTGCATGAACTATGAAGACATGAAGCAACAGACATTATCTCGTTAATGTAACATCCATCAGCATCAGATCTTTTCCCAGATCTCTGAACTTTAATGCTTCTGATCAATCCGGGCTCATTCCCAACTCGTCAACTACCGCAGCTTGGTCAGTGCCCCTAAGCGTCTGATACCGACGCTCTTAGGCACCCTTTATAGTCTGTATGCACTGGGCTTTCAACTAACTTCAATGTAAACCCACCCGCATCATTATTAGACGCTCAGAGCAACTGACGTACTATAAAAATGCGCAAAAGTCTGCTTGGGGCAGGTGAGAGGGGAGGTTGAATGGGTCAAACAAACACAGGACTTTCACCTAGACGGCAATCTCCGGTTCTGAAAAGTGAAGCCAATGCAGGAGTGCCTTAAATGTGCATTCTTTCTTATATCCAGCAGGGGGCAACTCCTCTGGTTGCAAAAAGAAGTCTGATTGTATAGAAGTCTGTGAGAAAATGACCCTACTTCTCACTTGATCTATTACCTCAGTAAACATTGTAAACATGAGTTTATGGTCTCAATCGCTAGTTTCAAGTCTTCTTCAATACAGCATGATGTTCATTTAGTAAATTATGGTCCCATTTAGAGTCAAATAGACCATAAAGCAGGGTATGCTTAAGGGAGTTGTTCTTTGGTTGTACTTAAGTCCACCATCTCGTGTCACTTCTGGTTGCCAAAAAACAAGATGGCGACGGCCAAAATGCCGAACTCGAGGCTCCAAAATGGTAGTCCACAAACCAATGGGTGACGTCACGTTGACTACATCCACTTCTTATATAGGCTACAATCTATGCTTTCACCCAGGAGACCGCTGTACGTGTCACGTGTGAAACTAAAAGTCAACATTGACTTATTTTTTCACGTCAGTTGTTGTCACTCGCTAGTCACACGAGTCGCTAGTCAATCAAGTTAACGTCAACCACGATCTTTTCCAAACCTTAAATAAGTGGTTTTGTTGTCTAAACCTAACTTCATGTGTAAAGTGCGTATATAGACACGCCGTCCCAGACACGTCCAAAACTGACCCTAGAGGGGTACCTAGAGCGTCATAGTTTGAAGCTTAAGGCCACTGACCAAGCTTCGGTATTTGAAAAGTTGCGAGTGAGAATGTGTTGTTCAAGTGTAGCTTAGCCATATTTACAGATGATATTTTAGTGTTTGTAATGAATTTGTCTGTTTAATGTGAGGATCTAGATGTCTGCTATGTGTTATGACCTTCCTCTATAAATCATTAGCTTGAATTTATCACTCATAGGCTGAAAAGCTCAGAGCTATAGCTGAACCACCTGGTGGTCAGAAAATCTTTTGCTCTGCAAACTGCCGTGAAACCTCTATGAACATTTTGAATGTCATTCAGGAGTCGTAACTGGCTAACAGTAAAGGCGGGAGTCAACTACATTAATATGTTGACTATGTATAAAGGACAGTCTCGATTAGAGACACTGTTTTGGGGTCGAATTTGATAGATAAAACACTTCTCTATTCGGCTGCAGTACAATGGAATAATGTTCCCACAAATCTTGTTGATAACATCAGAGAGCAACTTCAAAGTGTCCTTGAAAAGATGTTTTTTTTATCATGAAAAGCACTTGGACCACATCAGCCTAGCCACTCCACCTGTATGCATGTGTGTTCAGGTATGTTGGAGGACCAGACAACCCCAATGATGGGGGCATAAAGTGGCTCTACTGCGAATGACGTACACACAGCATAGCAAGTTTTTCATGCCAAGAAAAGATGAGTGGGGAGAAAATAATGTTGATGAGGCCCTTGTACTAAACACACCTGATGACAGGTCTGCACAATACATCTGCAACCAACCTACCCTACCAGCTCCAGCTGACAGTGAAAGCTTTAGTCAGGCGGCGCCGACACAACTCAAATGAGATGAGAAAGATGAGTGCTGATGATCTCCAGGCAGTTTTTCTCAGACAGTACTGTAAGAGGAGAGAGAGACAGCACACTGGCTGACTGTTTCCAGGTCAGTGGATCGGTAAAAATGCTAAAATATACAATTAGTTCTGCATCATTTGGCAGCGAGTGACAGAGTGCTGTGGTTGAGCAAAAGCAGCTCTGAACACTGTTCAAGGTTAGCGTAGTGAGGCTTTTGGAAAAGCAATATTTATAGATCCAATAATCTGCAGACTGCCAGCATTTTTGTGCCAGAGAATTACAAGGTAAAGAATCCTATGAAGCCTTATGAGACACTAAAATACTTTTTTTTAAGGCAGGACTAAGATTCATTTTGTTTTACCCTTTAAAAAAGTACAAATATTAACTTTTTTAAGGAGTACATATAATGATGTCGGCCACAGTATTTAAGAAAATACAATGAAACCGCAGAATGTTTGAAAAAAGAAGACTGCACTATGTACAGGGGCAGGCTTTATTTCAAAGAGTGTCTCCTCTGAAGCTGCTTGAGTAAAATGATTCAGACAGAAAATCCGAACAGACCTCCACCTCAGTAGGGATTCCTCCGTCTTAATCCAAGTCCGACTCTAATCTCTCACCTGGCTACGACACACTCCTTATGTTGAATTACTCTACGTGTGTGTATTTGTGTGTGTGATTTGAAAGTTATGCCTACATACTACACTTTGAGTTGTAACCAAATACAGCAATGCACATGGGCAAAGACAACATTAATTTGTTGAAAAAGTGGCATAAATTAGTAACATTTTGAATAGCATATGGAGGTTTATCTATATATTTTTAACAACCCAGTCGCCAGAATTTTTTTTTAGCATTGGACGTTTCTGCAAACCACGGATATGTTGAATGTCGACGTTTCTGAACCAAAAATATGTTTCATAAATACGCTTCATATCAGCCTTGTATCACGCTTGCAGAAAAGAAAAGATGCATAAATTCCGATATGACTGTTCAGGTTGCGTTGCAAAAAATCTGACCTATAGTAGTAACATACACAAAAAAAAAAATCTGATTGGCTCATTTTTGCCTGCAGTGTGAACAAGCGACCCCTTTCACATAGTCACATTGTTTTGCATCATCTTTTGATACATTATTATAAAAACATTGATTATAGCTGCTTTAAATTGATAAAAAAAAATTTTTAATAGAAAAACGTATAGATTTAAGTCAGGTACATGAACTGGAAAAGAAGTATTATTGAATAGTCACTAGTATTGAATCATTTCAAACGATACCCAGCCCTAGTCTTATCTGTCTTTCTCTTGCTCCAAGAGGCATAAATTAGTAACATTTGGTTTATATTTCTTTAAAAATCAGCCCAGTCGCCAGGAAAAAAATGTTGGCATTGGAAATTTCTGCAAACCAGGGATACGTTGAATGTCGACGTTTTTGCAATAGGTCAGAGCAAGTGTCGTAGTTTACATAGCGAAAAGAGACACGCTGAGTCGGAGGGGAGGTGGATGGGTCCAACAAACACAAGGCTTTCATCCAGCAGACCGGTGTTTGTGTTCCGTGTGTCACGTTACAATCAGCTGTTTGTTCATGTCCCGTGTTCACAACGTTCAGTGTCATTTTCACTGTAAAAACGTTGTAGTTTTAAGCCCCACCATGTAGTTCTTTCCTCAACCTAACTGCGTTGTTACGGTACGTTGTTATTATGTTACATTATTATTTGAACACAAACCATGATCTTTTTTCTAACTTTAACTAAGTAGTTTTGTTGCCTAAACCTAACCAATCGTTTCACAACGTTAACCACGTGGCAAATCCAAATTTGGTCAAAGGGTGGAGCCGAGGTTGGAGGAGCAAGAAACTACCATCCCAGCTGAGTGTGATGGGCTGAGACCCCTGTCAATCAACGCAAACACTCCCAAAAATGTACTTGTTTTAAATAATCCCTCTTTATCACAAGTTTGATCTTATTTTTGTTGTTTTGGCCATCATCATCAGTATCAGTATTGATAATGTTGTTCTCACCAAGTTCCCTGCTGATATCTGGGAACACGGTGACATCTTGATTCATCAATGAATACACCCACACTCGCACTATATCTGAGTCACTGCCCTGAGCAATGATCTTTTTTATCACTATATGATTAAAGAAACCTTTGCTTCTCAGATCAATGCTGCTGTCTCTGCTGATTCACTCATTACCATGGCGACAGCTCTTCCCGTACACGTAGATGGGAAGTGAGTCATGCGTGGTGGTGGGTGGACAGAGGAGGAGGAGGATACATCTTATTTTGGGCGACACATTGTCGTCACAGGAGTTTCCAGTTCTGCTTAAGCATCTCTGTGTCTCTCCTTCTCTTATCTTATGCCGGGTATCAAACCGCAGTACTCGTCTGATACTGAAGACTGAAATGTGTCTGTATCACTGAGTAATAAAATGTAAGATTTGTAATCTTTGACAGCTTTGACAGTTTTATGAAACAAGTTGTTAACCACAGCATTAACATATCACATTTTAAATTTATATGTTAAACAGTTTCATTTTTACATATCCAGCAGTGACGAGCAACATTAGCATTCATTTGGAGTCGTGTTTGTGTCCACCCGATGATTCTCCAAGTCCAATATTCACTCTCTTTTAGCTTTTTGTTTTGTTTTTTTGTCTCTACCAACTACTGAGTAAAATATATCCATTCTTCACTATTTTTTGTGCTGAAACTGACTTTAGAGCTCAGTAAAGCCGAGGGGAGCTGCATATTTGGTAGGTTCATCACTATACGCTCACACTGCAAGGCTTATGCTAAATTCGGATTTATTGCTCAGATCATTTTTTTTTGTTTTTTTGACTGTTCAGTTCCAGTGTGAACTGGTGATGGTCCTGAACTGACGCAAATGCACAAAAGACAGTAACAAAGACGTCACATGCAGCACACTGTCAAACATGGAGGCCGTGTTTCATCTATAGTTTGATTAGCAGTGGAAGCCAGCGAATTTGTGAGCAGATAATAACAAGGATGAGGAGAAAGAGAGACAAATTTTTATTTATGGCTCTTTGTGGAGCAATGGCTGCTACTTCTGTACAGAGGTGTGTGTGGATGCAGAGTTGGAGCCAGGAGTCGTGGCATTGTGATATTAATGGCTTCACAGCGCATAATTCTGACAAATTTATTATTATATTATTATATTATTATATGATTACTATTATATTATATTATTTATTTATATTTATTTATTATTAATTCCCTTATTTATTCACTCTTCTGTTTGATTTTCCCTTTTATTTATATATTTATTTTTTATTAAATATTTAATTTATTTATTTATTTTAGCATTTATTTTATTTTTCTGATGGCACACGTTCTGTTGTATGGAGGACGGAACTTGCCAAAATAAAAAAAATAAATGAATAAATAAATAAATGACTTGATAAATAAATAAATGTCATTAAATGTAACAAAGATAATATTAAAAATAAATGTAGCCATTAATGAATTGATAAAATGTGACATGAATTGATATTTCTGTTTAAATTTGCTTCTTTATTTAGTTATCTTGTTATGAATTCCCTTATTTGTTTACTCTTCTGTTTAATTTTCCCTTTTATTTATTTTTATATTTATTTTATTAAATTGAGCGTACGTAAATACCCAGCCCTAGTCTTATATGTCTTTCTCTTGCTCTGAAGTGTGACTTTTCTGAGAATTATGTCTCTTTTACCTCTTGTGTGTTTGAGTTGTGTCCCACTGTGAGAATCTGTGACGAGAATGTTTTGGTAACTCAAAGCACGTTTAAATTAGTCGTATATAAGTGTATATGGGAGACAGGTTTGGCTGTGTAATGCTAATAGTTGTTTTTGTCTTCTACGGTGAGTAACACACTCACACAAGACTATTTCAATATAAACATTATCAAATTAAAATCTCTCCTCACTGGTTGAATAAAAAACATACATGGCCAGTGTATTACTGGCCATGTATGTTGGCCATTACTTAACACCAGGCTGGAAAGAAATAGGTTTCTACTGCCCATGGCTGAAAGTATCCGGTCAGTTGCACCTCTGTCTGGGTGTTGTCAGAAGTAAGCTTAGTTGCACGTGGTACCGCACTCAGCGGTGATGTCGCTGCGTACTGACCACACCCTGTACTCATCTACATCACTGCAGCATGGTGAGATGTTAAACCAGTGAAGGTCAGCAAAAACAAAATTTTCAACTGGTGTTTTTGATTAATTCGCTCATTTCTGGAAATCAGGGAGATGAAAAAAAAACTGTTCTGTAGCGCACAAAAACAGAAAATAACATGTTTTGTGATTTGGATGACCTGATCCCTTTAAGTAGCCTAGATTCTGAAAGAAGGAAAAAGGCATTTGAGAAGTGTCATGGTTTTGGGTTGTCGCCCATCTATCAACAACTCCCCCAAAACAGCCTAAAGAGACTCCCAATGGGTGTGTGTGTGTGTGTATGTGTGTGGTGTGTTCCCAGTAGCTTTGGTAAGAGGTCTGGTTCCCTTTAAATGCACACCACGGAGCACAGACAAAAGAATCCCCACTCATTCAACAGAATAAAAGCTTTGTGTGTGTGTGTGTGTGTGTGTGTGTAAGAGAGAGAGAGAGAGAGACAAAAAGTTGTGTACATTGAGTGTCTGGATCATCCAGAACTCAGTAACAGAACCTCTCTTTTTCTCTGTCTTCCCCTCTCTTTTTTCCCTCTGTACTCTCCATCTATTTATCTTTCTCACCACTTCCTTCTTCTTCTCTTCCTCTTTTTCTGCATTTCCACAGGACACACTAAACAACAACTCCTTTGGGAAGAAATACAGTTGGCAGGAGAAGGTTTCAGGCTCGTCCTCGCCTCTTAAAACAGGTGAGCTTTTCTTTCCCACCGGCACCATGGAGCTCATATTTTGGTTTAATTGTCTGAATGTTCTTGTTTCATTGATGATAACTGGGATGTGATGACCAGAATGCTGTCTCTGTTATTATTCATCCTTGTGCTACTAACACAGCAGCTGAACGCGTGTGTGATTTGCATTGAGTATGGCAGGTTGTGTGTCTCACTGATCCTCTGGGGACAGTGTTAAGGCTTGGATTAGCTATGCTAAGCTAACTGTAGCTAACCGAGGCAATGCTGTGTGTGTGTGTTAGCCAGCTCGGGGCTGCGCTGTCATTGCTCATTGCTACAGCACTTTTCAGAGCACCATGTGAGGCGACACTAACCAAACTCACTGCCAACAACTCACCACTGATGGAAGAAGTGATAAAGTATATTATTTGTTATTTCAATCGTTTAAAAACACACAAAAAAACATCAACTTTCTTTTTATGCATCATTCAAGCCATGGTGGCAGAATACAGTTCATGCATTACTCTGAGCCGGTTACCCCGTTGCTAGCCCTGTATTTAGGGGTGTAAGAAAATATTGAAAATATCGAATATCGCGATATTATGTTTTGTGATATTGTATTGATTCTCAAAAACACTGTATCGATTTTAATTAATAGTTTACATGCAAATATTAACTAAGTCAATACTTTATTCCTCTCAAAGTAGTGCTATGATGTTGGATGTAGAGCTGCAACTAATAATCAATTAGTTGTCAACTATTAAATTAATCATCAACTATTTTGATAATCGATTAGTCGGTTCTGAGTAATTTTTGAAGAGAAAAAAGTCGAAAATTTAAAAAATCTGTGAATATTTTCTGGTTTCTTTACTCCTCTATGAAAAAACAAGACATTTGAGCATGTCGTCTTGGGCTTTAGGAAACACTGATCGACATTTTTTACAATTTTCTTACATTTCTTTAGACCAAACAACTAATCGATTAATCAAGAAAATAATCGACAGATTAATAGACCAAACTAAATAATTGTTAGTTGCAGCCCTAGCTGGATGTTACAGTGACTGTGATGAATACAAATGCAGATCCCACTGTTCTGATTGCATAAAAAAAATACTTTTTATCCTCCGATTTTATGCCTATGGTTGTGTGTTCTTTATACTATGAATATATCGCAATATATTGAATCGTAACCCTTGTATCATGATACGCATCGTATCGCCAGTTTCTTGCCAATACACAGCCCTACTTGTATTCACACCAAATAAATTGAAATTGAGCCAAATTCTAAGATGAAATTAGTTGTAATGTTTGTCTCCCCAACAAAAGAAAATGGGATACAAACAGAGTGCAGCTCATTTGTGATTTTTTCAAACAGATTATAGAGTTGATTTTATTTAGATGTTACTGCCAGAGATGGTGGAGTTGCAGCAATTTTGCCATTTGATATCTCAGACTCATAGAATTACAACTAGGTCCGCTCATGATTACAGTCTGTAATATGTGTGTCTGCTCTAGAATGATCTGTCCAATGGAACGTTTTCACAGCAGACATTTTGACTTGTCATATTTATTTATTTATTTATTATTTATTTGACTGGGACAATACATGTAGGCATTGTTACACTTGATTAAAGTGCAACCGATGCAATGTATATAGGACTTCTTGCCGTAGCTAATTTGAAGACCTTGTCTCTGGTTAGGCTTTTTAAGAAAAAATAAAAATACATAATACCACATCATACATAAAATCACATAGTACAACAAACAATCGTACAATACAATCAATTTACATATGTATGTTCCCAATCAGAAATCAGTGTTCACAGGTTTGGTTTAGTTTCAGCCAGTGTTTCACCTTTTCACTAAACGTTTTCAGGTCAGGTTGTATTTTTATTTCCATTGGTAGGGCATTCCAAAAATGTATTCCTTTTACTGAAAAAGATGACTGACCTAAGGTTGTTTTGCGTTATGGCTATTCTATTGGTATTCATTTTTGTGACATTTGGATAAAGTACAGCTGGGGCGAGATTGTTCGCACATTTAAAAATCAATTTGATAAAAGGAAACTTGATAAAACTATCAAAACTGAGCAGCTTATACTTTTTCAGAATTATTCAGTGGTACCATTTCATTTGTTTTTGATCCATTATTTTCAGTGCTTGTTAATATAGCGATGCAACAGGTTTGACAGTTGACTATGAAGCCTGGCTCCGTACAGTAACACAATAAGACAAGTGTGAAATTATCATGGCAAGCATGAACAGTTGAGCTGCCTTAAGGGGTATTTATTGTCGGATCATTCTAAAACAGTAGTCGGAAAAGCATAGGTGAAAGTGATAACATTAGTGATGGCTCAGTTCCATTAAGTGTCCCAGTAAGCTTTTCCAGCCTGCACAATACCAGGGCCTCCCTCGAGTGGATTGCAGCTATGCACTCAGGCTATGTCAAAATGTCTGCCTTGAAAAAGGTTTATGTTGCTCGATAAAATCAAACTAGCAGCAGCTTTTGCACCAAGAAAAGCTTTGGCCTTTTTTTTCTAAAGTTAAACTAGTTAATTGTTTGCATCAAACTTTGAGATGGGAAACAACAATGCAATGAGAAAACATTTGTATTATATATAATTTATACGTTAAATTGTTTTATCTTAATCAGGATAACCATTGTCTGATAGCTCAACCTCCATATAAAAGGACAACATAATCCTCGCTTAAACAGGTGGTGTAAATCAGGTTAATTATCAACTGAACAAATTTACAGTAAAATGACAGGACACAGATAATGTACAGTGTACAGATTATTGTGAACAAAGCTAAACAGAGCATTTTTAAGACAATCCAGCTGCATGCATCTCATCAGGTTGCTCCTAATGACAGTAAAATGAGATGCAACAATAGAAGTATGAGAAAAAAAAAACGTATTATTGAACTTGGACATTGCATTATTCCACACATCACAGATCATTTTAATTTATCAATCTACAATATATTTATCCTGGTCAATTTTTTTAAATATTTATCCATTTTACAATGTGGGCATTTCTTAATCCAACATATGGACAGGGGTGGGTCTAGAACATTTTTGATGGGTTGTCCAGGCTGGGGCACAGACTAAGAGAAGGGTGGCACATTTAAATAACATGTAAAAAGTAAACCAGTAAAAAATGACAGCCCTAGATTCAAGGTAATATTAAACTGTACATTATTAATAACAAAATAGTTTTGGTGTAAAAAGGAATGTAAAATATGAAACTTGACAATGTGAAGTAGCATTACAAATAACTTACATTTGTACAAGCACATAGCCTATTGTAAATGCAATGCAACAAGCGATAAAGTTTTCCACCATATATAGCTGTACATAGGACAGAACAACTTCATTGACAATGGCAGAAATTGTCTCGTGAGCTCAGTGAGAAGCTGCAGCAGGGTGTTAATCAAGCCTTTTGTGCTGTGTGTACCACTTTTTGTCGAAGGCTCTGTTCCGGTCACCCTGCACTGTTCGAGGAAATAAGTCAAATGTGGTTGTTTTGGCCCATCTGCCAGGTACTGGGATATGTCTGAGAGGGAGGGAAAAAGGGATTTAGTTTTTAAACTACTAGTGATACATGGTTGTTAATGTATTTAACATACTGTGCATTAAGTCACAATAGCAATGATGCTGAATTCCTTATTAAAAAATGTTGTGAACTTCAGCTGGGTCTCATATTTCGGTAATACATTAGATCATTTCAGATTAATGTTTGTTGAGGCTTGCATATGGAATGCATGGTGCATTCAAATGAAACTTGTGAGCTTGTGTTTACAACATGAGAGGTCGTATAGACGACATGCTTGCCGATCAAATGGTTAAGTCGTGAGAACACCGCTGCTAAGCAACGCCAATATTGCATTACTGTCGGGGTCTAGAAGCCACAGAGGCTAACAATTTAGCAAGCTAGCAAGTGGGTAACATAATGCAGTAAATGCAAAGGCATAATGACAAGGGACAAGGATTAAGCAGCTGGGAATTTCTCAGACATATTATGAAATTACGAAGAATTACAATACACGACTAAAATTATAATATATTGACTTATCATGTACTGAAAAATAAACTTCCGTGGCCTCCGCCATTTGTGACAACGTCAACAAACACGTCACAACTCGTGAACTCGGAGCTTTCAGAAACTTTCCGCTTACGAGGTTATGAATATGACATGAGGGGGGCGTTCATACGGACTCTTCTCATAAACACAGTAAACATGACCCCATTTGAAGGCACCATAAGCCCTTTTCACAGCAGCCATTTTGACATATCACAGCAGGGTCAACACAGGTGTAATTGATCAAATTAATTAGTGTGTCACAGCCGTTCCAGTGAGCCAGCATGCACAATACCAGAGCCATAATTAATGTTATTAGTTACACCTGTGTTTACCCTGCAATATGTCATGTCCAAATAGCTGCTGTGAATAAAGCCTATTGAAGAAAATTGAGATGGGATTTTTTTTTTCAGAAGCTGCTTATTTGGGTATTGGCCTCAAGTGCACGCTTTCCACCATACTTGGACATTTTATGCTTGTCTTCATTTTCACAGTCACAATATCTGCTATTTTTTACTCGCACTTTTCAGACTTACTGTGATAAAACCTGCAGATTTGTTAATGAACACAACTGGTTCCATTCATATGAAAACTAGCAAATTACATCGCACGGCCTCACAAGCACCAAAGACTCATTTTAAGTTAAGATTGTTTGTTTTAAGGAGAAAGTTCTAATGAATTTGAATTGCAAAGTGATTCAATGCAGAACAAGTGTGTGCAGCCACACAAGGAATTCCTGTTTTTTTTTTTTCTTTTTGAATATGATAAGAGGGTTAATTGTTGGGCATCAAATACCATCTGTGATGATGCATTGCTAAGTACCAATCTCACAAAAATACGAGCCTTAGTTCCTTTCAAGGAGAGACAAAAATGAAGTGTCTCAGTATTGTCCTGAATTGGTCTCGCTGCTCTATAAATGCTGAACTCTGTTTCAACACTCACACAGAACTCACCTGCCATTCGCTCTCCTGTGGCTTCAGATGTCAGTGCTGCATCATCCACGGTGTCTGTCTGTGCCTGGTTTTGCTGGCAATGGATTATGATATAACACGTCAATCGCCTTCTCTTGGCTGCACTATGAATTTGATGAGTAATAAGGATTTAACTGCGTAATCCCGACATCCGTTACCTAACCATTTCTACTTTTCTCTCTATCTGTTTGTGCTTTGCTTTATCTTCCCGTGCATTTGTTGCCATGTCTGCCTCCATGTCTGTTTGTGCATTTGCTTGTTCATCATGTCTGCCTTTCTGCATCACGTATATTTACTCTGTGCGTGTGTCTGGCCTTTGTGCGTGCTTGTGTGTCTGCGCGTGTGTTTGTGCGTGTTGTTGTTTGCGTCTGCTCTCCCTCTAGGTGAGCTCACCCCTCCGCGTGAGCACAGCTGTCTCAGCGACGAGGACAAGGTGCAGGGCGGGGGAGCGCAGACCAAAGACCGCGGGACGTCCACCGACGCCCCCTGCAGACACAGCCACACCTCTGGACACTCGCACGGCTCATCTACGACGGCTGCGACTCGCTCCAAGCTTCAGGAGAAGCCGCCCGCGCCACCCCCTCCGCAGAACTACACGCCAGCTCCTCTGTACCCGTCGGGGAAGGCGGATGGAGGCGGGCACCACCGGGAGAGGATCCGCTACCAGACGGACGTTCATCTGGAGCCCACAGAGGAGATCTATCTGACTCCTGTGCAGCGTTCCGCCGACCCCCTAGACCCCCCCAATTCGCAGGACCGGCCTTTCCTCTCGCAGCAGACTGAGCAGGGCCGCATGTCCATCAGCTCCGACACAGAGGGCCCGCCACCTTACCAGCCCCTCCCAGACCGGACAAACCCCTCCATCTATGAGGATGACGAGGTCTATGTTCCCCCGCCTTCATACGCTTCTTGTGTAGAGTCCCTCATCACACCGCCCACCATCGCTCGCTCCTCCCTCACGCTGGACCTCAGCCTGAAGGGGGCAGGAACGGGGGCCGGGGTCATGCTGAGACCCGGATCATCGGTGGAGTACGTGGATGCCACAGATGAAAGCTACTGCGGGGAGGATGAGGATGTGGACAGGATAATAATGGACGGAAGGATGAGGAAGGGGGGAGGAAAGGGGGACGGCGGTGGCAGCAGAGTCCCACTAAGGACTTCCATGAACTCGGAGGCCAGCGGCCTTTCGTATGACTCGGTCAAATACACCCTGGTGGTGGATGAGCACGCTCAGCTAGAACTGGTCAGCCTCCGGCAGTGTTACCAAGGCTACAGTGACGACAGCGACTCGGCCACCGTCTATGACAACTGTGTCTCTTCTCCCTACGAGTCGGCCATCGGGGAGGAGTACGAGGAGGAAGATGAGGATGACGAGGATGGCATTCAGATAGGAGGAGTGAGGAGAGAGGCGACCGCTTGTCTGTCTGAAGACTCCACTCCAGAGGTCGACCTGCACTTCTCTAAGAAGTTCCTCAATGTCTTCATGAATGGACGCTCTCGCTCCTCCAGTAAGTCACTGCCATGATAACGATGAGTTTTTTTTTAATAATATTTCAGTATTTTATAGGTCATCCTGCACACATTAACTACATGTGACATATGTCAATAACAGAAAAATATTAGTATTGAAGGGACAGTGTTTAGGATTTGGTGGCATCTAGTGTTGTGGTTGCAGATTGCAACCAACTGAGTACCCCTCCGCTCACTCCTCCCTCTCCTAGACTGTGGTAACACCGTTCACCTCATCCTCACCATAATAACACTTCTTTAGGAGCAACGGAAGTCAGACGGCGGCTGGCTGTACCACGGTGTTGCACTCTGCAGCTCACGTTACCACAGTTTCACAAGCGTGTCAGGGAACTACGGAGGCCTTCAAGTAATGTAAAAACACGAAACGCTCTCTCTAGAGCCAGTGTTTGGTTTGTCCGTTCTGGGCTACTGTAAACATTGGCGGTGCAACATGGCCAGCCAATTAGACTGTTGTCAGGCTATTAAATAGCCGTTATCAGTCACTATAAGCCCCATAGATTTGGGTCAATAGGGGCCTACTAAACTTATTATTAGGCTTTATCATCTATTCACATGGTAGATCACCGAAAGGAGGTATAAAAGAACACAACAGCGACCTCTAGTAACCATAGTAATTATGACAGGAGCAGAAGCGGAAGTCAGGCGCTGTCGAATAGACAGCCTGAAACTCCATATAGGATGGACATCGGGGGCAATGGATGGGACATAAAGCACAGGGTTTTCACCCAGGAGACTGGGTTGGTGTGAGAAACCAACAAAGTGTAGTTGTCTTTGTGTTCACAAGCCTTAAGTTTCACTTTCACTTTTGAAACGTAGTTATTTTAAGTCAAAACAAAATGTTTTTCCCTAAACCTAACTAAGTGTTTTTGTTGCCTAAACCTTAAGAAGCCGATTTGTTTGTGCTCAAAACGTGACGTTTCATTCAGTTTTACGTGTTAAAACGTGTTTTTTTTTAGTTTCGCTTTCACTTAAACAATGTAGTAGGCATAATAGGCCCCTATTGACCCACATCTATGGTGCTTATAGTGACTGATAACACCTATTTAATGGCCTGATAACAGTCCAACTGTGTGCAGCGGCGGACTCCGTGAAGAGGACCTTCTCCCTATGTAGATATAAACGGCTCATTCTAAGCTAACAAAAACAATATTCGTAGATTCAGTTGATTATACACTAACATAGTTATAAACATTATATTCCCTTTCTGCTAATAGATTCCTCGAAATGCTACACACTGGACCTTTCAAACAGTGATAGCCAAAACGGTCAGCCATATTGCCCAGCAAAAAAGGGTAAAATGGGTTAATATTACAAAATTTTAAAATTCATGTCATTGCCATTTGGTTTGTTTTTAGTCATAATTATGAAGCTAAATAAGGCGATTGTAAATTTAAATTGTCAGAGTTTGTGTGCAGGGTCAAGAGAACAATCAAAAGTGTAAGTGATGAGACTGGGAAGTGTTTGGGTTTGGTTTGTTTTTTGTTCTGTAAAGACATACTGTATGCAGAGACATGCAAACTAAGACACTATGTGACATCACAGCTTCTTTTAACATCAGTATTTTCTTCTTCATATTTGTCAGATAGCTCACAGTGACATCTCACCCTCCTCTTTGTCTCAGAGACATGATTTTACATTTTGAGAACATGGCTATTTCTTTATACAAGACATCCAGTTCACACCAGAATTATGTGTGAAACAACCAGGAAGCACATCGATACAGCAGGCCGGTATTCTGTGTAATTCCCTTTTAAACAGAGAGTAACCCAGCAGTGAATGCTGTCTGGCTGATCTGGCAGCGTGGTGGGAAAGGCTTAAAGCGATGTGGCTGATGACGCAAAGACACAGAGATGTTCAGGAGCTGGAATATTCTCGTACAGCACAGATCATCATCCACATGACACGTAACTCTGGATATTGTGACTGTCTGTCTGTTAGATTTAACTTTATCATGTAGAATCACATCTGAAACTGGTTGAGGAATAGTATTTGAACATTTTGTTTCATATCATACATGTGTGAACATGTGATTTACATGAAAGTTGTACTAATTTCGGCCACAATACCCAGTACAGCTTGTAAGTGTTGTAAATGAAAGCTGCAGTCTTTGCTGCTTTGTTGATATTGTTATCAGCATTCTGACAGCAGCAGGTTCAGGGCAGAAACCCAGCAGGACATTTAGGTGGCCTGCTGGGTGGAAGGACACTGAGCCAGAAGCAGCTTGTGTTTGCTTCTCTCTTCCCCTCTGTTGTCCAGACCGATCACACATCCGAAAAACAAGTTAGTTGAGTCGTATTCTAGACATTAAAACAATGGCAGTCCTAGAGAGGCTGTTTGGAAGGACTGAGGAAGAAAAGAAGCAATGCCACAGGCAGTGAGTGGCTTTATGAATTATATTTTTCTGTATTTTCATTCAGCTGAATCTGCTAAATATGTTTAGCACTTTTTTACCATGTGTATTTTGACTGCTTCAAGTTATAATCCTGAAGATGTTCAGACCCCATTTTGTCAGAGGACATTGTTGACCATCTTCTTTAGTGTTCTGTATTAAAGGAGAGGTATCATGAAAAACTCACTTTTTTTAGTGCTTGTGCACATTTGGGTGCATCTAGAGTGCTTACCAACCCACAGACTGCGAATTAAGACAGATAGATCAGAAAACATGTGATTCAACAAGCCATTCAGATTTGGTTACCTTATACTGTATGTCACACACAGGCTCATTAGACAACGTATTCATACAACAGTTTCTAGGATATCTAACGAAAAAGTTATTCCTCCTTTTTCATTCGTTTTCCTATGAATGTCCAGCCACACGTGTCAATTTCCGCTCATTACATGCAGACAGTCTTTTTAAAATAAACTTCCGTCTTCACAGGAAACAACTTCCTCAGGTTTAGGAAAAGATCGACTTGGTTAGGATAAGGCAACAAAACTAGTTAGGTAGGCTTAAAAAGTTTGGCTTTAAATAACTCCGGAAGTGTTGTTACTTACCGGTAAGTACGTCATTTATGTGACAAATCAATCAACGTTGACTTTGGTTTCACAAGGGACACGAACGCCAGTCTCCTGGGCGAAAGTCCAGTATTTTTTGACCCACCCATCCACCTGAACTCCTCCCTATATGGCGTTCGCTGCTCTTTATATTTCCTGGTTCACACTTACATGAATTATACACAAATTCATTTTGTGGGATATAAACTAATTACAGCGCATTACTTTTCATGGGTATAGCTATGAATGCTGTATGAGGCCAGCCTGCATTAGAATATACTGCCCCCTATCCTAGTATCTCCAGCCACAGCTTGAGAACTACCTTTACAAAGGTGCACCAAATTTTTCTCACAAGCCAATCTGAGCAGACTGGGCTTTTTCAGGAGGGGGTCTTAAAGAGACAGGCGCCAAAACAGAGCGTTTCAGACGAGGGTGAATACAGGTATATTCAGACAGACAGTATGAGAAAAAAATGTGTTTTTTGAACATTAAAGCATGTAAACATGTTCGAGTAGAAACCCAAAATACAAGAATGAACCTGAAAATGAGCATGATATGTCCCCTTTAAAATGTGACCCGATAAATCATCTAAAGAGCAGCTCAAGGTGTGTTTTTTTGCCACCAGTGTTTGATACACAAGTATTTTCAAACAGGACTCTGCGAACTGTATTATGAAAAGATTACTCCCAATTCAGCATTGTGCTCCTATCAAAATCGATGCATGCATGCTAGTAGCGCCTCGAGCAGCAAGCCTCAAGCAGAGATAAGGAGCAGGCTGTGTCCATGTCCTTAAAGAAACAGCTACTCTCAGTTTTCTTCCAAGATTTGCTGCTTTCCCAGGCTGTATCTTGGACCGAGGATGAGGAGGGACAGGAGGGTTCTTTGATGGAGGATTGTAGGATTTACCTTCATAAGGCTGACTCTCACCGTGTGTATGTAAGCAGCCAGCAGTAGTGGGCAGGAGGAAGGATTCATATAAGAGACGGACCGAGCTTCGTCTATAATGTATGTGTGGTCATTTCCTCTAATAGTCCTCTCTGTCCTCTTGGATGGCGTCCATGTGTTTCACAGACTCATTAAAAACACCAACGCAGTTTATCTGAGCAGTGCAGGAGAGGGTGACGGATGTCTCAGGGGAATGTAGGTAGAAATACACAATGCTCATCTGTTTCACACCTCATTAAAGTGTGATTCATAGCTGCTAAAGAATGCATGCGTGCTTTAAAGTAAACACAATGAGCACTAATTGTGTTTTTTGTTTGTACATGATGGACTTTTGTTTCAATTAAAAGTCAATGCCAATCATCTTTTTGCCAGCCAACACAGAGGCTGGCACTCCACACTATTATTTACATAATTCTCTCTTTTCTTCTTCTGTGGTTTTTAAGGTGCAGAGTCCTTTGGCTTGTACTCTTGTCTCATAAATGGAGAGGAGAGGGATCAGAGCCACAGAGCCGTCTACAGGTGAGGAAGAACCTCATCATTCCTACTAAATGTTGCACCATGACTGAAAACACATGTAGTTTTAGCCATCATTCGTATTGAATATAATTTTGATCAACACATCACACAAGCAGTCAGGGAATTTAACTTATTGACTCAGGACCATGGTTGCATAGTATAGTATGTGCAAAGAACAAACTAAATATAGAATACAATCAACATAAATTACTTACACAAAGGCAGAGCATTAGTCAAAAATCCACATATAACTTTTTTGCTTATCCAACTGTAATAACAAATTATGTTAAAAATAGATGGATGGTTTATATAATACTTTGACAAATATTCATTATGCTTACATTCTTACTTTTAAATGAAATGTGATACTTTATACAGTATATCTTTATCTTTATTATTACATATTATAATTATTATATTTTATATTATATAAATATGTATTTTATACTTTTATATTTTATATCTTATTATAATTTATATATTATATATCTATATACTTTATATCTTCCTTCGGACAGGTTGTAAACAAATACACAGTTCAGTCATATTGTCTAAACATAGTTATTCAGAGGGGAGAATGAGGATCAGTGCACCTGAAATGTCCATTATTATAATGTTCAGTGTTCATAATGAATTACATTTTAGTAGTTCAAATAATGTCCTGTCCACATCGAAAATCAAAAATCAAAACTCACCTTTTTAGAACTGCTTATAAAGTGTGATTAATTTTGTGGGTTTTATATATTATGATGTTTTTATTTATGACCATTTTAACTGTATAACATGTCTTTGAGTTTCATGAGAAGCGCTCTATACAGAAAATGTATTATTATAATTATTATTATTATTATTAAAACAAGCAATTTTTTTTTTTCAACAAAAGTAAGCTAAGATAGTGGTATATATGGTGAAAATATAAGTATCTGGAACATAATCAGTGGGCCTCAAGCAGCAAGATTCTCTTGAATTTCTCTTATATTTTCTCGTAATTTATTGTTAAGAGAAATGATAAGAGAAGTCAGCTCCAGATTCACCCAATGTTCTTAACCATCCAAATGTGGTCTTACAGGTGTGCTGAATGATGAATCCCACTTGATCATAAATTGGAGGCGTGTGGCTGATTGTTTATTATAAAATTAGGTAATACCCCCTAAACACTATATAAGGTGCAGGGCAGGTGTTGTGCTGCGTGCAAATACTCTGGCACATGCACAAGAATAGGAGAGATGCCACAAAAAAATGAAGAAGAAGAAGAACTTTAGCAGATAGATAGATAGATAGATAGATAGATAGATAGATAGATAGATAGATAGATAGATAGATCCATAGATAGATAGATAGATTAATCGATCCATCCATAGATAGATCCATCCATCCATCCATCCATCCATCCATAGATAGATAGATCCATCCATCCATCCATACATAGAAAGATATATCCATCCATCCATCCATAGATAGATAGATTGATTCATCCATAGATAGATAGATGGATCCATTCATCCATAGATAGATATATCGATCGATCCATCCATAGAAAGATACAGTATATCCATCCATCCATCCATAGATAGATAGAGCCATTAGTATTTCTTTCATATTTCTTTCATAATCCAATCATTATAATTAATGTAAAACATATCTAAATTTAATTATATTATATTCATGCATTTTTTTATGTTCCTCAAATTTAAAATTTACGTTTCCTTGGGTTGGACAAACAATTTGTGGACTGTGAAAACTAGTGCTCTCGACCACTCGTAAAATGTTGTCTTACCTAAGAGAAGAGCAAAAATAAGAAAACATTGGTCAATCCCAGAAATCCATAGGTACTAACAAAATAAGAACAAATCGTGGATACAAACAAAAATAAGAGGAAATTTATTTATCGCTTCCTGCATGAGTTCCAACGTGCAAATGGACAGTAAAGAAAGAGGAGAAAGAGCCATTTGAGAAGTGACTTGTGTATTGCTGTGGTTATACTATATTTCACAATGAAACTGGTTTGCTATTGGAATCTATTGTGACTTTGTGAATCAAAGCTAACTACAGCTATGTCCTGTGTACAATTGTGGCGAATGTTTGATAATCCGAAACCTTCAGAGAAGAATTCTGTTAAAATTAATCAAAGGTCCAGGCAGACAGACGACCTGTGTAAGGTGGTCATCCAGCTCATCAGAACCTGGGCATAACTACATCCGTCTCTACAGGTTTGTCCCTCGTCATGACGATGAGTTGGAGCTGGAGGTGGATGATCCGTTGCTGGTGGAGGTCCAGTCAGAGGATTACTGGTATGAGGGCTACAACATGCGAACTGGTGCCCGCGGGATCTTCCCAGCTTATTACGCTATAGAGGTGACCAAGGACACTGAGAGCTACAAAGGTACTGCCACCGCCACGATTATTAATTATAAGATAAGATAAGATAAGATATTCCTTTATTAGTCCCACAGTGGGGACATTTGCAGTGTACAGCAACAAAGGGGATATTGCAAAAAACAAGAAGCATCAGCTAACACTGTAATAAAAAAGAGCTAAACAAAGTGAAACAAAATATGAACCATTTAAATAGAAGGAAGTATAAAAATAGGAACAGTATATACAGTATTGACAATAAACAGACTATTAAAAAATTGCACAAGTGGAAAAATTATATTGCACTGTGAGAATGAAATGAAATTCCACCTGAATATTGCACAGTATGAATTGAATTGCACCTGAGTAGTAATGATATTGCACAGTCAGTATACAGTATAGTGCAGTTATTGTCAGTTTTTGGTGTGTATGTGGTCTACTGGGAGCAGTGCTGGTTGTGGAGTCTGACAGCTGCAGGAAGGAAGGACCTGCGAAAGCGCTCCTTCACACACTTCGGGTGGAGCAGCCTGTCGCTGCAGGAGCTCTCCAGTGCTGAGATGGTGTCCTGCATGGGGTGGGAGTCGTTCCCCATCATGGATGACAGCTTAGCCATCATCCTCCTCTCTCCCACTACCTCCACTGCGTCGAGAGGGCATCCCAGGACAGAGCTGGCCTTCCTGATCACTCTGTCGAGTCTCTTCCTGTCCGCAGCCGAGATGCTGCTGCCCCAGCAGACCACTCCATAAAAGATAAATAGCTGACTGTGAATGTGTTTGTAGAGATGCTGAAAAACATTGCACACACTATCAACCCCCAACAGATATAATATTGTTCTTCTGTTGCTGTGGAAAACTCTGTAAACCCAGAGAAAACAACTTATTTGTCTCTTTAAAGGAGCTACAAAAATCTCACCTGGATGTTAGTGTTTAAATAAATTACTGCCACTCTTCTACAGTATGTTATCTTATCTTGTTTGTTGCCTGATTATATTCCTGGCCTCTTATTCCATGTTTTTGCTGTCTTCCCTGTGCAGTGAAGAGCAGTGAATGGATAGACAGATACCGTCTGAAGTTCCTGGGCTCAGTTCAAGTGCCCTTCCACAAAGGAAGCGATGTACTGTGTGCAGCTATGCAGAAGGTACGAGGCCCGTGTTGTGCTCATTTGTGTGTGTTTGAGTGTGTAAAGCATTTATCTCCTATAGTAAAACAGGAAAAATAAACACCACAAATACATCAGCTATTGTGCCAGAAAACTTTGGTAGAGGACATGTGGTACAATGCAAAAAATAACACAGACAAACTATGATGTGTTATGTATCCCATTTGTATATTATAAACAATTTCTAGCACTTCAAATTCAGAAAACATGCAGACTGCACTTTAAGAATGTGGTGTCCCATAGTGCAACACGCAACAAAGATAAAGGAGCAACACTGTATACTAGATGATAATACACAAGTAATACTAAGTTGACAGTGCTGTGTATTGGAAGCTAGTATAATAGTGTTATATGTGATATTACATCAATTCTGCAACATTCTCCATTATGAAGAATTGATGTAATATCACATATAACACTATTATACTAGCTTCCAATATACAGCACTGTCAACTTAGTATTACTTGTGTATTATCATCTAACAAATATATAGTAGAGAACTGGGTTATAGGTTAAGAGTATTGAGTTTTTTGCACTTTAGGAGTCATCTTTTACATTTGTTTCCAAGATTGCCACCAACAGAAGGATGACAGTCAAGTACAACCCGCCTTCCTCCTGCATCCTGGAGATCAGTGTGAAAGGCATCAAGCTTGCAGTTCAAGAGGATTATTACGCCTGCGACAGAGTGAGCACTCTTACTGTCCCTTTTTCTGTCTAATGTGAAATAACTGAGAGTGCAGCTTCATGAGCTTTTGTCAAATAACAGCTCGTCTTCACACCAGAATCCCATTCAACAGTTGAGGCATGTCGCCCCCGTGTGGCTGCTAATAGAGCCTGCAGGTAACATGGTGGTGATTGGCCCTGGTACAATTTTTTTTCTTGGGCCTCACTACAAAATTAAGTGCATGCTTGTGCACGCTCACACAACCACTCCAGACCACTGGAAAGCGAACAATTGCGTTTGCCTTTGATCAGCATCATCGACAGCAGTCGAACACACACACACGCACGCGCGCACGCACGTACGCACGCACGCACGCACGCACGCACGCACACACACACACACACACACACACACACACTAGCCTCTGATCAGCACCACATACAGCACATTTGCAAGCTTTTTCAGCATAATTGTTGAATAGTTACCCAGAAGACTCTGTGAAACAGTTGATGCACAGGAGGGCCCAGCTACAACAATAAAGCTGCAAAAAAATGGTCGTCCTACATGGGCCCCTGACAGTTTTTGGGCCTCTGTGCAGCTCCGTCGGTTGCACCGCTGATATTTACGCCATTGGCAGGCAAAGATGTTAGGGGACGCCAGGGAAGTGTTTTCAGAAAAGAAGAGATCTTAAGTATTTCCATTTTGACTACCTTTCCTCAACATTTCAGAGAGAAACATAGCATTCTTTTCTCCAATACAGTTATGTGACAGCTGTAGTCACTTGTTACTTTTCAGATGAAGGTTTCACATTTTGAACATAATGATAAACTTTGATATGTATGCACAGACGTGAGAAAGGGGTCATTCCGCATAATTAGTATTTTTACTTTTGGACATTGTGCTGTCAATCATTTGTACTTCTACTCATTTTGAATGCAGGACTTTCACTTGTATTATAAATATAAATGAGTTTAACATCCAAAGACGTACTGTATAGTGGGGCAAATACAACGTGTATTTTGTAATAGTACTTTAGTGTAGAGCAAGCAGCCTTCTTGATGTTAATCTAAGACATTTATTCTGCCTCTTTCTCGTGTCCAATTCACAGAGTAACGAGTGCAGTCACTTCTTCCAGTTAAAGAATGTCTCCTTCTGCGGCTATCACCCCAAAAACAGCAAGTAAGTAAAGGTAGAAAACACAGGGGTCCAATCCCAACACCCACACTCACAGACTCACAGACTTTGAGGCGCATTCCTGCAAAGTCTGTGCGGGTTTAGGGCTGTCCCTCAGTCAGATCGTCAAGTGCATGAAGGCACTCTCTTGACATTTTGAGCCCTTTATGAACACTTCCCGTAAGTCCGCATTCCTGCAGACTTTGCCTGAGTGGATTACCCACATTCATAGCATTGTGACGTTAAACACAGGGTTACCAGGGGGCGGCCCGGAGGCGTAAAAAAAGGGTAAAGGTAAAAAAGGTAGATGACAGCACATGGGTGTTCAGTCAGACATATTTAAATTTACACAGAAACATTAACATTAAAGATTTAAAGCCCCCCTCCAGTCTATTGTGGCATTTCTATGATATTTCATGTTTATTTGAGTCATTTCTTGACTAAGTTTATTAGCCACACTGTTTGCCAACATTTTTAACTTAATTAATAATAATTAATAACTTAATTTTGTGTTCAAAGTTCAAAGTTAAAAAAAAGAAGGTTGTTGGTAAAATGGGATAATGAGTCTGAGAAGCAGCAAACTGATAAATCTGTTTATCTGTCTGTCAGTTTGTCTTTCTAGTTAGTTAGCTAGTTAGGTGTAGTTAGCTAGCCCAGCTTGTTGCATCAGCTAACTGAGGGTTTTCATTTTACTCTTTAGTTTCCTCCACCTTAGTTTAATGTGTTTATTTTCACTGTCTCTCTCACTCGCTCTCTTCTTTACCATCTCCTGCTGGAGATAAATTAACGGAAAACAGCCGATAGCGGATGTTTGTGGGCCTCTAACAGGTCCGAACGACGGGTAGCACAACCTTCCGCCCAAAATAAAATCAGAGAAAAGTCCCGTTAGAGAAATGAACGAATCACAGTGCAGCCCGGTGCGGTGTCGGTGCTGGAGCTGAGGTGAGAGTGGCGATGCTGGTGGACGGTGCACCTCCAAAACATCCTGAAACGGTATTTCGGAAATTGAGTTACGTTTTGCTCCCGTTCTAGAATATAAATACTGTATATATAAAGAGAAATCATAAGAAAATATAAATAAGAAATATATATATAACAGTGCAAATAATAATGCTGAAAAATATGATCTATGCAAATAATATAAATGCATGCATTTATAAAAATGCAACAATAGTGTAAAATAACAATATTAGTTTAAATGTTCTGTATAAATAAATGCATTGTTAATGCCGGAGTAAACCAGATAATTTCACAGCTGAATTATTGCACTAAATTATTGTACTGTAAAGTCACAGTTGAAGATATAATAAATTATGGGATTATAGCTCCTGATAGGGATATATATACTGTATATACAACAATTTACAATCTAATGAACATGTCTACTGTTTTCTAGACTGGACAATGGTATTGGAGCACGTTCCATGAAGAACACAAAACGGCGTTGCACGTCGTCAATAAGGGCGGTTGGTTAAATCGGCATTGATGCAGGCTCACTGTTGGAGGGTTTTATAACCCTCTTCCACTCCCCGCTGATTGGTTGGAATGGCACTTTATATGACGGACCCTCCACGCGAACGCGCACACAGAGTGGAAGAGGGTAGGGAGAGGGAGTAGGGGGGGTTTGGAATTGGGCCATAGACTGGACCTGTTGACTGCCTTCTGATCAAATGTGAAACAGCAGTTTATTATTAATAAAGCAAGAATATCAACAAATAAAGGTGATGACAATACCGAACACCCTCTTTGGAGTGTCTTATCTGTATTCCCTGTTTTCTCTGCAGGTATTTTGGTTTTATCACTAAGCACCCAGCAGACCAGAGATTTGCCTGCCACGTGTTCGTGTCTGAAGACTCCACCAAACCACTTGCAGAGTCAGTAGGGTGAGTTGGACTTTCTGTGCTTTAGCTCTTAGATATTCATTCTTTGCATGGAGGGGGTTTGTGCATTTACTTCCTTTCTGCTGACACATACAGATGCATGCTCTAGTTTAGGGATCTGGCTTCTTAGGGCGTCGATTTAATGTAATTAGAAAGGGCTGATCTGGTACAGATCACTGATTTGTTCTTGAAAACTAAAGTCCAGTGTTAATAAATACTGTAAAAACCCAACACTTCCAGGTTTTCTTTAAATGATTTGTAAATGTTTAATATCTTATTATAATATTCTATGAGACATCTTTCAACATTCCATCATTTTGTTTGAACTACTTTCATGCTTGACTTTCTATTATTACAATAACGCATTCTGAGGATTGCGTGGGCGCTTTCTAGTTATCATCTTCTTAAATTTCATTAGATCCTTTGAAATAAAGAGGACCCGGGGCCAGTATGAATCCGGTCTCTCTCTCACACATATGACAGAATAGCTTGATAAATCAGGTTACATAACAGAGCGTGGAACAACCCCTTGAAGGATTGCCAACAAGAAAATGACACTGCAGTCACTATTGTCACTTAAGTGATCTTGGCAGTATGACAATAACACAGCTATAATCCAGCAATGCTGGATTTTTATGCTGCAATTTTTGTGTGGAAAGAAGATGTGTTTAAAGGTCTAATTTTAAAAATGTTGGTTTTCTCAATGGACTTAGTACATTTCTGATACGAAAAGTCATCCCTAAAAACAATGAATTTCTCTGTAGCATGCTAACAGTCCCTGACTCTGCTCAATTTGGCAGACCATAATGGATCAGACAGTGATAACACTGAACAACCTATATACTGTATTAACCTCATGTATTTTTTGATTTAACCTCTGAGACCGGCAATCCTGACCGACTTTACTATCGTTCTGAGTTTGTAGCAGGTTCAGTTTTAGAGAAAGAGTGAAGTTATCACAGATATGACATGAAACTAGAAAACCTAAGGAATCCATTGGTCATCCAACCATCTCATGCTAGCTTGTCAGGAAGGAGGCTAAATAACGCTCCAATAGGCAGAATTTTGGCAAGGAAAAACTGGCATGGCCATTTTCAAAGGGGTCCCTTGACCTCTGACCTCAAGATACGTGACTGAAAATGGGTTCTATGGGTACCCACAAGCTTCCCTTTTACAGACATGCCAACGTTATGACAATCCCATGCGGTTTGGGGTAAAAACCATGCAGTTTTTTTATTGCAGTATAAATGTGTTATTTTTGCCTATTCTAAAACGGTGTAATTGAATATTTCTGCATACTTGGGTCCCTAAATAGTCTTGGAATTACATAAATTGGATATCACTGTAAAGCTGAGACTTTTGTGGATCCAATGAACTCAATTGTATTCATATGTGATGACCATAGTAGCCATTTCATTGTAGTGAGACCATTTTTTGAAACTTGACCTCACTGTATAAAATGACCTGTGGTGACATCTAGGATAATCACAGCTTCATGAACCATGAGCCTCTTACAACCACAAACTAAAGACCTAGGGCATTCAGAGGATAGATGGCTTGCCTAGGTATATTGACAATAAGGGGGTTTCTGAGCAATTTCCAGAACAGAGGCGCTCGCCATCCAGGCGCCGAAAAATGCAATTCTTGCAGGAATCTTAAAATGTCAAAAGTTTTTGATACGAAATCATAGCATGGCTTCTCCTATGGTGTTCCTCTAGGTCTTGGTGTCTTAATGTGGTATTTTGGTATTTTTTTTGGTAAAAAATGGTTAAATTTATCACCAATTATGTGTAACAAATGGTATCAACCCAAAAAATGCTGCAACAACTTATGAGACATAATAGAGCATGGGAATGGCCATCATATACTTATATATCATAATGTTCTAAGCCCTTATCCGCTTTCACAATTTATTTAAATTAATTCATCAATCAATTATTTAATATTTATTTCTGATTAATGACCAGAACAATTTGACCCACAGTGCTGAGCTGCATCTCAAATTATTCTTCAGGTTCCCAGCTTTCAGATGATGTACACCTCTGCTATGTGACATCTACCTGCTATTTCCCCCTAAAGACCCCCTGTGCCTGTCTAAAAAGACAAAAACAGGTCTATTGTGGGTCTCAGAAGAGCAAATTTAAGCAGCACCGTTCACCTGATTGAAAGTGCTGTGTTAGTTGGACCCGCCCACCATAAGCAGTCTCTCTCACTTTGTATTGTACGTCACAAGCTCTGAGCGTAGCATATTTACGCAGATGCGTTTGCATTGTAGACTACATGATGTACACATGACACACCAAAAGCAACAAAGGCATTGTCATTGCACGTGAAAAGACTTACAAATGACCGTGTCATTCATACGCAATTTGGTGCAACTGGGCTGACAGCCTATTATAGCAGTAGAACTTGAACAGAACATGAACAGAAAATACTAGTATCATATTTCAGATTTTGAGAAAGAGAAGTGAAAGAAACCATCTATGAGAAAATGCATTGAGAATTGTTAGCTAGCGGGACAGAAGCTAAATTTGGCTCTCAATTGGGTGCTATAACAAAGGGTGTGTACTTTAAGTGCGTTCTAGAAATGACTGAAGCACATGTCTTTGTTTTTCAGGAAAGCCTTCCAGTTGTATTATAAAGAGTTTGTGGAGTTCTCGTGCCCTACAGAGGACATCTACCTGGAATAGCCCTGCCCTGCCTTCAACCACAGCCCTGTACAGTACACTGTATCATAACATAATGTTGCATGAAGGACAGACATATCTAAAATAAAGAAAAAAAGAAGAAAAATTCAACAAGCAGGAAAAGAAGGATCATGTATTGGAACTTGTGGTGAAACCTGTGTGCTGCAAGAAGACATGAAAATGAGCCAAAGGAGGAGTCTTGAGAAAGGAAAATATGCAAAATGGAGTCAGTGATGAGGCGGTGAACGCAGGCTGCCCATGGAAAGCACAAACATTATATCACCGCAGCCTTGGCAGCACTAGTTAGCCTGTAGCGTCATCTCAGCAGGTGCAACACTGAAAGACCAGGAGCCGTACTGGACCGCACCAGCTTGTATTTGCACTTGACAAAAGAAACAGCGGCTGAGATTTGGAAAAACATGAGTTTGTCTGAGCATGAGGGAGGTGTATATTTACTAAATAACATTCTCACTATGAAAATGTACACTAAGTGAAACAAAATCATGTATGAACAGTGACCTTTATCCTTGTAGCACACCTGATACGATGGTGATATCCATATTGTTCGGTGACAACATAAGAATCCACCCTAAAACACTGTTATAAAACCAGCTATAGGTGATGCTCTTTGCATTTTGGGTCCTCTTTAGACGTTCGGTGTTGAGAAAAACCTTGATGTCAAATCCAGACAATTTCATCAGCTGTTTGACAGCAGAAAAAGTTCTAGCCATCTGGAACATCGATGGACTACAGTAGGTTTTGGTGTTCGTAAAGCTTCGGTTTACTCCCAAATGGACGCGTAGATTGCTACGCTACCACTTGCAGCAAACGTCCACACAAAGCGTACGCGTACATCCTCTTATGATGAAATTTATGTCACGCAGACCCTTGCGGACCCTCGTATACTTCCGTATGTGGAAAGTATAACTTCGGCTTAAGGCTCTCTACACATGATCTGCAGTATGAGCTGTGCACACTGCAAGGGGGGGCTAGAGAACAACGCAGAGGCATAAGTGTAGCATATAGGTTTGTGTCGCCATTCGCCAAAGTGTGCCAAATAGCAGGAAAGAACTAAACAAGCCTAGCAAAGGCTGTGTATTTCAGTTTAGCACAAAGACAAGTAAGGGCCTGATTAGAGCTGAAACAATTAGTCAATTAATCAATTAACCATTTTGATAATCGTTTCATTGTCATTTTTAAGCAAAAATGCATAAATTCACTGGTTTCAGCTTCACAAATGTGAATTTTTGCTGGTTTCCTTGGTCTTCTATGATATTAAACTGAATATATTTGGGTTTTGGACTATTGTTTGGACAAAACTGATAATTTGAATATGTGAGCTTTGACTTTGAGAACATTTTATGGAATAATTGATAATGAAAATAATCCCAATGATTACGAAGGGCTTGGGTGCTTGAAACCCTTTTATACATTCACGGGTCGCTTTCAAACAAGGTCAAAGTTGTACCTCATTCAATTTTAAGCGCGGTGGCAAGGCGTAACCTACAAGTGGTGTACAATGCCCGAGGTAGCACAGCTGCGAGGTCCGGCATCTTCATGTTCTCCATTGGCGAACAGTAATCAACGAAGATGTAAATCAATTCTCTGATGCAGATCATGTGTAGAGGTCCTTAGAATAATAGAGCCACCCCTTCCCACCAATGTTCCACAATGAGACAGGGAGAGGAGGAAATACAGAGACCGATTTCTACATCCAAAAGAGAAGGCAGTAGACTAGAATGCAATGCCACATTTTCAGTTTCCATGTTAGCTGATCTGTTGGTTTTCGTAGGTTGAAGGGCATTCTGGGAAATGTAGGTACAGTAATCAATAATTGAAGTAAGAGTAGACAAGGCAGGGGAGACTAAACATCTTTAACATCGAATAACAAATGGCTCCTGAAATGCACTCAGCATGACTTGTCCATGATAAAAAAAAAGTAGTGTGAGGGTGTATGAGCGTGGATTTTTCCTTTCAAACTTTATAGCAGCTTCTATTGGTACTCTAGTGCTAAGCTAAACAGCCCCCACAATTTGCCCAGTAAAGCCTTTAGTCCTTAATTCTTAGTCTAATGCCAGACACACTGCGCTTCTTTACTGTGTGTTTTAGGTATATAATGGCTTAGGCTTTTTGGTGGTTCAACACGAGGTCTGACGCACAGAATTCTCCTTTGTGTGGTGTTCTAGAAACTTGCTCCTCATAGTTTCCACATCAGAAATCCAAAATGCTCTCAGTGTGGCGGTGATAAGATAATAAGGCTGATTCTCGGTACAGTAGGTAAGGGCGCTGACAAGGGAGCAAAAGAAAAACTCTGGTGTCTTCATATCTTCACTAGTAGTGCCTCTTTTTCATCAGATCATTGTGACCTTCCTCAGTGAACATTACCACATTTTAAGGGAATGCCATTGAGTGTGTGTTGAGTTTAAGAGTTTGAATGCAAATTGTGATGAAGGATTATGTGTGATGTGACTTGGGCTTTTTTTTCACTGCACTAAATGTGCTGTGCTGTACCTGTGCCGTCACAAGTCATATTTCAGAAGAGTGAAATTGTGCCAATACAGAGCCTTTATATAGGCTAGAGGGAAGACCCCCAAAAGTGCTTTAGTTTTTGAGATACCCCTACCGGAGGTAGAACAAAGCACAACAATGTTTTTCATATTCTCTTAGGTCTTCTACATATGAAATGGATTCTTGAATAAAATATTTGACTCAGCCAAAGCTGCCTAAAAGTAAATGAAGACATTCATCATAGACCTTCATATTTGATATTTCTGCTTATTGTACTTATGTGCTTGTAGTAATGTATTTCCTCAAAGCATCAATGTATTCAAATTATTTTGCCTCACACGTGTAGAGGAACCCCCTGCCCTCTGTCACACCACATTTGGGATCAATCAGTTTGCATTATGACCTTACATGAGTTTAGGTGTATAATCTCCCATTCAACTTTATTTTGCACTTCTTTTATTTATGGGGTGTGTCACAACATCTGTCAATTTAAACACTTTTGCAGTAAAACATTTTTATACAAGAATCAATTTTCTATGTAGGAGACCAAAGAGAATATGAAAAAACATAGTCGTGCTTTGTTCTACCTCTGGTAGGAGTATCTCAAGATTTGGGGTGTCTTCCCTCTAGCCTAATATCTGTTACCTGAGTAAGAAGCTAAACAGACAAGACAGAAAGATTATACTAAATATCAACTTTTAAAATATTTTAATCATCCATAGTCCATTTCAATCCTTTGACTTTCGATAGTCTGCATTTACAGCCCAGTCTCACAGCAGTTTGTGAAATAGGCATGAAATTTTATGTATAGATTTGTGTACATACACACAAATCACCCTTTTTTTGTGATGGTCAGCACGAAATCAATTCTCATGTGATCCACGTAATCGTGAACCAGCAAGTGTAAAGAGTGGCGAACGCCGCGTAGGGAGGAGGTCGGAGTGGATGGTTGGGTCAAAAAACACTGGACTTTCACCCAGGAGACCGATGTTCGTGTTCCGTGTGAAACCAGAAGTCAACGTTGATTTATTTGTCTCGTAACTTCCTTACTGAAGTTACGGCACTTCCGGTGTTATTTTAACCCAAACAGCAATTTTTTCCTAAACCTAACTAAGTTGTTTTATTTTGAAAAGACTGGAGCATAAATTGACATGTTCGTCATGTGTTGCTGGATAACACATAAGAAAAATACATTGTGAAAGTCGTGCTGAGCGTCACGAAACAAAAGGGAAATGCGTGTCTATGTACACGAATCAAATAGATTAAATTTCGTGACTATTTCACCAACTGCCGTGAGACTGTGTTGACATTTAATACACTACTCGGCTACTGCGCCCCCCTAACAAGCATCTGTCAGGTTAGGAAACAACTTGGACGATGACAACTGACAGATGACAACTGGTTGCGCCTCGCGAGTGCCGCTGGAATTACGTTCTGTTATCAATGCTAGTGCTGTTAGCTAAAGTTAGCGATTTTGGTGGACAACAACAATTTTCCAGCACGGGTACAGCACAGTTGTCCTGCAGTGAAAAACAAACCAGACAGTGTGCTTCCTCCATCATTTACCACTGACACTAGTTTCTAACAGATTATTTTATGTGATCTATATTTAACAAAAGATAAAATATCTTTAAAAGAAATATTAATTAATGAAGAGTGTGGAAATAGTCATTTCAGCCATCTCACCAGTCCCCACGGTTTGTTCCTTTCAAAAGAAAATCTGAAGAAAACAAAATGAGTCGTCTCCTATTGCTGATCAAAGCCATCGTGTTCGCATCAAGAGAGAAACACTGACTTTTATATGAGTTCCCTTCTCAAGAGCCAATCAGGCAGATAGGAGAAAATGTACTGTAGTGGGGGCTATACAAAGGGTGTATAGACATGCCATATATAAATAAATAATTTAATATCTGTAATTATAAATATTACATTGTATTGATTGAACATGTAGTATGTGAAATTTCTCTTTATTTCTGATTTTTTTTAGGTGTGAATTATTCTTTATTTAAAAATTTTAATGCAGATCTTAGGGAGTCTTGTCATTATTACGTTTGGCATCACTTGCATATGCTGTAAATACACACATTTATATCACTGTGTTTGTGAGGTCTTGATTCTCATCGGATGATCTGACTGGCCATGCTGCTGCCGGACTCCAACTAACGGCATCCCTACATCTCAGTTGGTGAATAAAATGTTCAGTCACAGCTGACTTGCTTGTGAGTGGGTTAGTAATGAAGTAACTCACTCACAAGCTGTGTTTTCATGTGTTGTAATTACACACATTCTTACTCTTCTGTAGTTATTATGACAACTTGTACTTCTAAACGAGTACTAGTCTTTGGCCTACTGTACATTAGTTGGTGACTCAATCCTCTCTGTTACACTTATTTGTTTGGGTTATGTTGCAGTGTAAGCATGACTTTTATTAAGTAGTATAGTATAAAGCGTTTTTGCCTTTATTTAGAAGTGGACAGTATAGAGTGCTACAGGAATGAGTCCTACAAACCAGAAATTAGCAAACATGTAGCACTTTCGGTTCCCTCGTCTGGAAGTCAATGGTTTTTTTGAATGGGTTATGTCTGTGGTTAACACAAGCTGAAGAGATTTTAACGTTTTGTTCTATGACATATCTCACTCGTGAATTTTGAAGTCTTTATGTGTCTTAAAAAAGGAGGTTGCTAACAAGTGGCTAAATGAGACTACAAAACGTCATCACGCCGACTCGTCCACCCTTACAGCCTCGTTGTGCTTTAACGACCCAGGTGTAGTTTGTTTATAGCGTTAGCTTTTTACTTCTGGTGATTGCTTTCACACTTCAAAAATCATAAAAGTGGTGTTTATTTTTGGAGATGATCTTGTTGAACAAAACGTGTGTTTGCTACAGAGCTTATTTTCTGCAACAATCCAACGGAAAAATCCCATTGGCTTTTTGTCAAAGGAAGCCAGGGCGATGCTAACTTCCTGGTTGGCCTACAAAAATACGTCATCCCTGGAGCACTCTATGCGCGTCACCTCGCCATGTTCCTCTTTTTTGTCAGTTGATGCCAATTGTCTGGTGCCACTTGTGGTTACCATGGAAACATGGCTCTTAAAGGCACGGTCACACATGCGCGAATGCCGTGACCATTGCCCGCCGAGGCGATATTCAAACTAAAAGTTCACCAAAGATGAACTCAGCAAATGCAAAGATGCAAATTTGCCTCTGGAAGCAAATGTTTTTTCCGCCCCTACGCTCGCATAGAATGGAAGTGAACGTGTGAAGTGTGACTGTGCTTTAATTCTGAGTTAGCCTGCGGGTGGGGTGTCTAACTTTTGAGGCTTAAAATATGTCTGCCTTTATTTTTGTAAAACTGTCTAACTTGCATTAGATTCACGTAACAACACTACAAACCAGTGTTAAATATCTCCGTGAAACCGGCCCCTGTTCAAAACCCGTAGCTGAGCTGAGCTGTGGTCTGTTAACATGAGCCGCTAACGCTGTTTGGAAGCAATAGAAGATGTCCACAGAAGAAAATTGTTTGAAAAAAGTGAAGCCAGGGATGTTTTGCTAAACAACAATTGCATCTAAACCTCCCTCCCTCAGCCATCATTTTGGGGCTACTAGTCATGAAACAGTTATGACAGGGGTCGTTACCTAACTTAAACCCTCAGCCTCTCTGCAGTTTGAGAAGGAATCTAACTGAACATGGACTGAATAAAATATTGATAAATCTGCAAAAATGTGCTTAATGGATTAGTAATTATTTGCTCCTTCACACATTTAATGCAAAAGAAACACACACACACACACACACACACTACCAGGTTGGGCATAACATCTCTTCATCATCAACATTTATAAATAACAACATTATTACTTCGGGGCATCACCACTTTTTATAGAAAAAGGGGAAACTATTTTAATAGAAGTATTGATCATTTATCAGTATTCAAGTCTGAAAGGTAAATTCTGAATTCATTGATCCAAGCTCTGCTCTGAAATACACACAGACCACGACGTAGTGAAACATTTATTTATCATAAATCGTGATAATTGAATAAATGAAGTGATGAATATACAATAATTAACACTGGTAATTAATGAATGAATGAATGAAATGAAAATTCAATGACACAAGCAACTAATTGAAACTTTAGTATTGAGGGAATATCTAAATCTCTTTATAAGCTATAAAAGTTGCAATAAATAATTTGGAAGATTAAGAAATTTAGAAAGTACGTCTGACAACAACTCTTGATCCAAAAAGCTATATAAATACTTCTTACTTCCATTGCGGTTTGTTCTGGTGGGTCCCAGCTGTTTTCTTTGCACACTTTCTATGCGGATCTCCTGCAGGTTCAGTGGAGAGGATATCTCAGTTCTAGGCCCTCAGATACCACAGCTTAGAAGTCTTCAACTTTCTTGTCAGAACAGTGAAAGTTGGATATTTGAGTCGATTGGCTGATAGTTTGTCGAAAAGTACAAAAACTTGTTATCAGACGATCTTCTGAGGTTTTGAGAATTGATCCATTTCACGGATGAAGCTTGAACTGCCGCCCGGACAATTCTAAACTTAACTCACGCAAGATAAACTAAAGATCTTAAAAAAAAAAAATCCTGTCCTTTAAAAGTCACTTGACTAAGAAAAATTAACATGAAGTAGAAAATAAACACACAAATGAAATGTGTGTATTAAACGGAGAAGTTATGGAGGGAGATATTAGAGATCAGAGAACTCCCAATGAACTCCTCCTGGAGCGATATCCTGCAGCCAACTCTCTGTGACTCTGTGTCACCTTTTCTTTAACCCCCTCACGGAGGGAGGGGAAGGAGTGGTCGAAACCCTCTCAGATTCAGATCGATTCAATATTGAATAACACTTTTATCCGCGCAAAATCAGAATTCCCTCCTTACTAGTTTAGAGTTCCTAACTTTGCACGAAACAGACACATATCAAAAAGCTATATAACCACTAATATTCTGATCAAACATTAGTATCAAAATTGTCAAAACTGAATTCTAAGTTGAAGTTATTACTCATTCTCAACAACTTTAAACTTAAAGTATTACATCTATTGAACATCACTGATAAAACATTAAAAACGTATTACAAAACCATTAATGATTATACCTCCAGACCAACAGAGGTTTCCCGTGCCTTGTGAAGTGACGGGGCTCCGCAGCGAGTTACGTTCTCGCCTCCGACCGGCTGTCGGTGTTCCCTCCGGCCGCGGTCGGGAGGCTGAGGCAGGAAAAGCACTAGGATCAGCATTGATTCATGGAGAGACCTTCGTCCGGTCAGCTAACATTACTGCCAAGCAGGTGAAATATAGTGATATTGTGGTTTTAGCTGATGTGTGTCGCCTCGCTGTTTGCTCGCTCGCTCGCTCACATTCAGGTAGTGCGTGCACACGGGCGAGCGCGAGCAACAGGACGCTGACTGTCATTGACATTGCGGCCACAAGTGTCGCTGTTAACAAGCAATTTCCGATTCTTACAAACAATCCCTTTAACACATGATGACTTCTAAACAAATTAATTATTGGTCACATTACCACAGATGAAAAACTAGGTGGGGATGTCGCTCCATCGCAGCTTCACAGTTTATAGGTCATTCAGGGTTGAGGATGTGGGTTTTGGTAAATGGGAAAGAGTTACCAAAGGTTCCTTTGAAGTCAAAAAGGGTCAACAGTTCCTGTTGATTTAAAGCTGGGGTCTGCGATCTTGGAAAACTAGCATAATTTGAAAGTCGCATCGCCTCAGGAGCTCCGTCTAAACCCCCCCCTCCCCTCGAAACTCCTTATAAGGCAACGCCCCCCACACACATGCACGAGCACCGCCGCATCGTAACTACTTCACATTTTTCGTAGCTATTTCATCACTAAATTCACTTCTGAAAAATGTTGAGGCGAGAAATCAACGGTGTAGATTTAGAATATTGACAGTTTTACGATGTTAGATGGCGAATCAAACATTGTCTCCACTGTTGTCGGAGTTTAGAAGCTCCACAAACTGCCGGCAGAGCTAGCTAGATCCTGCCGGGATCGCCACCTCTCCACCCGGGCATTCACTCACACAGACCCCGCTATGAGCTGGAGCTCTCTCAAGAGACCAGTCTCGTAGACGAGGGGCTTTATTTCCTTGTTGACGGAGGGGAAGGGGGGGGGGCGGCAGCTCGCTGGAGAGCCGGCCACAGAGCAGCAGAGAGGGGAGGGAAAGAGAAAGATACCTGCTGAGACAACACGACCCTTTTTAACATTACTCTAATATCTGGAGGGAGATCAGTCCAATCGTTTGTTTCTGTAACTGAAAAAGCAGTTTGAGTAACGTACATTTTGTTCGGCAATGTTTTCTATCCGCCGTCTCCCCTTGATAATCCTGTTTGTCTGACTTCACTTTGAGCTGTTAGAATAAATAGTTTAAATCTGCAGTATCTTATAAAGTAAACTAACAGAACATAAACAACTAAATCAAAGTTGTATTTTTCGATAATATGGTAATAGTGGTACGAGTTCGTTCTCGTTGTCCGGTGTTTTAAGAGCTGAGTTTTCTCTTCCACTCTCCAGTGAACGTGCGGCGGACACGCGCTTTGAGTTCACGCTGGTGCACGCTGAGGCTAGAGTACGAGCAGGGAGGCAGGGAGGCTTCTGATTGGTTCCTTACAACCGGGACCATTTTTACTGACTGGTAGACGTTTTTACAGGATTACAGCAGCTACAGATGACGGATCTTTTCCGGTCTTTTTTCAGTGCTCATAAGAAACGGATTGCTGTCGGGGTGTAAAGACCATTTCAACCAATATAACAAAAAGTGTATACTGGATAAATCGCAGACCCCATCTTTAAGTGGGAAGAGGTTTCTCCCAGAGTAATAAAAATGTATTATCCGACACTTGATGGTCGATCAAAGAGTTCACGGCCCTTTAACAAAACAAATGTTCCTTCTTTGGAAACTTTCCATTTGTTAATGACCAAATCTACCTGGACAAGAATGTGTTTTTCTCGTCCCATTAGATGCAAGACGAGATAAGAGGCTTCTCAGAGTAGCACGCACCAATTCATGGAGAAATACACACAGCCCAGAAACTCTGCCTTTAAATGAGCCATCAGGATTTCTGTCCATTTGTGATGTCACAAATCTACATCTACAGTGTATATATATATATATACATATATATATACATATATATATATATGTATATATATATATATATATATATTAGCGGTGGAACGGTTCACAAAATTCACGGTTCGGTTCATACCACGGATTTGGGGTCACGGTTTTCGGCTCGGTACGGTACATTTATGGTACAGCAAGGATGTCAGTTTCTGATTTCAACATGCTTTTCATTTATTTGGCAAAAATAAGTTAACAAATGTTTGCCTTAATAAAAGTTTGGCTTAGATAAAGAACATAAACACTTATGCATTGACAAATCTTAATTGAAATTGAGTATCTTCTACAGTAATTAGTACAAACAAAAAAATGCAGCTTTGTTATTTTCATATAAATATGATGAAATTATAGACTAAGGCCATCAATTGGCAGGCCATAAATTGAAGCATAAGATCAACCATAACTATGCTAAAAAAACAACAAGAGTATCTCAATTCCCTAATTTTCAGCTCTTAATTGAAAGTTTCGTTCTTCCACTCAAAAAGCGCAGTATTTGGAAAGGAATACGGTTGGATTTTTATACCACTGTGTTATTTAAACATAATTAATAAATATAAAACACATTACAGGGATTGTGCTGTTGCCCCTGTCCAGTTTCCAATCTGTCACTGCTTGTGTCAGGGCTTCAGAGAGATGCTCACTGTGTGGCTCTCATAAAGGGGGCACGTCTGCAAAACGTAGCTTTTCTATCTCCCTCTCATTAAACAGTGGCTCATTGGTCATAATTCTTACTATAACAGTTAAGGCACTCAAATATGTAAGTAAATCCTCAACTGCTGCTTATGCTAGTTTATACAGGGCAGGCACAACAGACTAAAATTCACACGTGAAGGCTCACGCACTTTGACCATATGCTTTAATTCTGTATTGTTTACGATCGAGTGTGGTCATACTGTGTATGCAGCGATAAACACTCTTATAGCATTAGATATTACTTTGGCACGGTGTGAATCTGCAGTGGGAGGCTGTCTGAATGCTGTGGGGGAACGGACTCTCCGTCCAGTCTGCTTTTGTTTCGCTCCGCTAATCGACACATTCGGGTGATGCCCTCGTAATTAAATGTTTCAAGTGTCCACATATAAACCCAACTTCAGTTGAACAGTGTCAGCATACAGTTTGACACAAATTGTTGTCAGCAAAGCTTGACTATCATGAGCTACTGCGCCACTACAGCGCTGCTACCATTCCTGGTGTGCTGCCAAAACTTTCCGGGTAAAGCTCACGCTCCAGAGTTTCTGTTCTGCGTGTGCGAGTAGTATAAACAGCTGTTTGGGTAACAGCGTACAGAAAGGATGTTGTGGACCGAACCAAACCGAACTTCCTGTACCGAACGATTCGGGTCAAATACACGTACCGTTCCATCCCTAATATATATATATATATATATATATATATATATATATATATATATATATATTCTAAATGTGTCCTAGTTTAATTAGTTGTGGTGTATGTGAATTACATCAGCTGACAAAAAATATAAACATGGACCCAAGCTGTTGCCTAACAACGCAATTCCATAGAACCATAAAACCATAGCAATAAAATAGGAGTAGAAAGCTCAGTGAACTGTTTGCTATGGTAATTTATCTAGAACAAAAGAAAATGCGATGATGCGGAAGTCAGTCTCTACAACGGTCGCTATGGCAGCGGCACACATAAAAATAACCGCCTCTCTGACCATCCTGCTACGTTGATTTGAATGTGAATGTCCGTTCTACTCTTATATTCTATTTATATGGCTATAACAGAGTGTTTCAGACAGAGGGTAAATACAGGCATACTGTATTACATACATACATACGGTATGAGGAAAATAAAGTTTTTTTTTTTAACATTACAGCATGTAAAGATGTTCTAGTAGAAACACAAATTACAAGTATGAACATGAAAATTAACATGAAATGGGACCTTTAAATCTCAAAAATTGATAAGTATCGAAATACAAGGAAACATGCACGGAACTTGCTGGAGGTGATCCTCCCTGCAGGACAGATACGCTTCATTTATTTGCATCAGGATCTGCTCTGGTTCTGTTAGTAGTATTCATCCTCCAGGTTGGGTTGATAAGGATGTTCAGTGTCAAGTGGCAGAGGAGGAAGAGGGAGGGGCTTCTCACCGTAATCTGCAGCAACACATTAACACAATCTGGTGTTTGACAAGTATCCAATACATGTTTTAACCATATTGTTTTATCAGTGTTCCTTTTGATCAGTGTTTGTCTTAGATACAAAGCACTTGGTAGCCTGTTTGGTTTGATTATGAGTTGCTACTGAACAAACTGATATGTGTCTTTCTTACCATCAGTAATCCTAACATGCTGTTTGAGGAGGCCGGGGTCAGAGAGCAGCTGTAACTCTGCTGTACCTCCATCAGCTCTGCAACACCAGATGAAAACAGTGAGGATAATCACACTGTGGAGATCGCTGATATCAGACACTCAAACTAATGTCTATGTTTACATGCACATGATAATCTATGGACGATAATCTGACGATTAATTTTTTTTTTTCTTTTTTATCATCACAAAACATCAAGTCAAATAGTAAAAAGGAGCAAGTCTCTTTATGTAATACATAAATCCTTGGCTAAGTACTATAAGTTACAGGATAGAAAGTATACTTTCATAAACTAAAAAGTGGGCTACAAGTATACACAAGTATAGTTGCAGTATAAAAACTATTAAACTAGTAGTTTACTGAGAGTATACTTTAAAGTGTACTTTCATAAACTATAAAGTGGGCTACAAGTATTAAACTAGTAAAATATCAGTAAACCTATAGTAGAGTTGCAGTACAAAATAAAACGTAGATGTTAACTAGTAGTGCACTCAAAGTATGCTTTTCTTACACTTAAAAGTATACCTAAAAGTATACTTTTATAAACTAAAAATTGGGCCAATTTAGTTCCAAGAAGTATTGAAATAGTACACTAACAAGTATACTACTAGTACATTGATATTAGTATACTTACTACATAAAGTATACTTGGGGGAAATATACTTGAACTTTATTTAAGTATACTTCATCAAATAAACTTTAAGTATACTACTTTTTCGTAAGGGTATTTATCTTTTTATAGGCTTCATAAAGAGTCTTTGCGATTTGTGACGCGTTCAGTCTTTTCCTGGAAAATGATCATACATTCTTGTGTGGCTCTTAACATATGAGTGGACGCTTAGGTGTGCCAAGGGCTGTTCAGTCACTGACGTATGGTGGAATGTATGCAGGCAGGTGCAAAAAACAACTAACAAAAGCCCCAGTTTGTACTTCTTACACATAGCTGCTGATAGCGTTAAGCTGCCTTCACATGATAACAAATTTGCTCTTCACTCACTACAAGGTAGGGCGCAGAGCCTTGCAGACCCTTACAAAAAAGAAGTATACTTCAAGTTTATTTATATTTATTATTATTTATTTATTTATACGGTAAGCAACCACTCATATGTTAAGAGCCACACATACAGTATGTATGATCATTTCCCAGGAAAAGACTGAACGAATCACAAACTCACACAAATAAAAGGAAGCCGCAAAGCCTCTTTATGAAGCCTATGAAAAGATAAATACCCTTACGAAAAAGTAGTACACTTAAGTATAGTTCAAGTATAATCCCAAGAATACTTTACTTTATACTAATATCAATGCACTAGTAGTATACTTGTAAGTGTACTACTTGAATACTTATTGGGACTAAATTGGCCCATTTTTACTTTATAAAAGCATGCTTTTAAGTATACTTTAAATGTAAGAGTAGTAAACTTTGAGTACACAGTTTACATCCAAGTTGTGTTTTGTACTGCAACTATAAACTATACTACAAGTGAAATTATAGGTATACTGTTAGTTTACTAGTTATATACTTGAACCCAACTTTTTAGTTTATGAAAGTACACTTTAAAGTAACTTATACTCTCCGTAAACGACTAGTTTAATAGATTTTACTGCAAGTATACTTGGAAGTTTTCTTTAAGTGAACTTATAGGACTTAGCCAAATAAACTTTTCTGTAAACGTTTCAGTTTAAGTCAAGTATACTTGGAATTTTCTGTATACTTGCCAAGTACACTTAGACTTTTCTGTATACTTGTCGGTATAAACCAAGTATACTTAAGTATAATTTTCTTAAGTGTATCTCTGATAAGTACATAAAAAGTAAACTGAAAGCGTACTCAATCATACATATTTTAATTTTAAAGAAGTTTACTAATAACACACTTGAAAAAACATATTTTTTGTAAGGGGAGGCATAGCACAGCGCAGGTTTAAAATTACATGAAAAAGTGCACAAGGACCGTCATTCTCTGTTTCTAGGGAACAACAACAGTTGCAGCTTTTATCTAAAAAATGTATGTCCTCCGACCCACTTCTCTGATGCATTTTTAGATATGCTTGGAGGGAGTGTCCAGTTTCAGAAAACTATTTAAATAGCAATAGCACACCAAACTTCCAGAGGCCTCAACTTGTGCTTCAATATGTTCACATAATGATTATCATCATCATAATGATTATATGATTATCTTAAAAAAGAAGTAAAGAAGACCTACCTGCTCAGCACAGGTGCAGAAAGTCCTCCACAAATCACAAAACAGATAATGAGGAGAGCCATGAGGCCTTTACTGATCCTGTCTAACTGCATTGTGAACAGATTACCTTGATTAAACCACCGCATCAACTCACAAGAAAAGCCTGCTTCTAGAATGAGTTATTACATTTGTTAGTCTTCAAAAAAGAAAACAAGGAAACACTAAAAACGCTCTGAAATACACATTCAATTACACATAATCACACTGTGAACGGAACGCAGAAACTAAACGCAGCACCTTTCTCAGTTTGGAAAAAAACAAATCGATTCTGCTGTTGTGATGACTACAGGTGGTTAATGAACTCATAGGACAAAATCCTACACACAGATGGTTGTGGGAAACAAACAGAGCTTAAGTATTAATGTTTCTGCAAAACCCTGGATTACAGTATGCAAGACTTTAATCTGCCTGTTACAGACTTTGCCTTAATCACATTAATAGTTGTATTTTGATGGTCATTACAATAGGCTTTGTGAGAGATGTCAAATTGTAGAGTTAAAGGAGGTGGAGTCTGTGATTCTGGAGAAAAATGGTGCCTTCAAATGGGGTCGTGTTTAATGTGTTCATGAGAAGAGTCCATATGAACCCCCCCCTCATGTCGTATTCACGACCTCATAAGTGGAACGTTTTTCGAAAGCTCAGAGTTTACGAGTTGTGATGTGTTTGTTGATGTTGTCCGAAAATGGCGGCGCCCATGGAAATTAATTTTTCGGCGCATAATAAGTTAATATATTGTAATTTTAGTCGTATATTGTTTTTCTTCATAATTTTATAATAAGTCTGGGGAAAATGTTGATATTCCTAACGGCCTCATCTTTTCCCTCAGTCATTATGCCTTTGCATTTACTACGTTATGTTACACACTTGCTAGCTTGCTAAATTGTTAGCCTCTGTGGCTTCTAGACGCCGACAGTAATGTTAATATTGCCGTTGCGTAACAGCGGTGTTCTTATCTTACTCGGTGGAGTCTAACAGAGGTGCCGACTCAGACACCACCGATGATGAATATACAACAGGCTCGAAGAGACTGGCTGACAGACAGGTGAAGAAAAAGAAGTACCACTTTCAGCCACAATGGCTAACACAGTACCCGTGGTTACGGTACGAGGGGAACGCTATGCTATGTGTTTATTGTAGGCAACGTGTTCCGTCCGTTGCAGGCAACTCTAAACTTGTTAGTGCCTCAACACTGTTTAAGCTCGAAACTTTAAGGAAGCACAATGATAGCAAAAAGCACAAAACCTGCCGGGACCGATGCATGACCCGTAACACTGAGCCCCTCCCAACCTCTTTTCAGAGGCTAGACGACAGTAATCGCTCAACGGAGGAGAATGAACTGGTCATCAAGTTCAACACTGCCTATAACGTAGCAAAACAGGAACTCCCGTTTACAAAATTCAAATCCCAGATCACATTTACGCCGTGAACGCACTGGCCGCATGGTGGCCGCGTGGCGGCTGCCTGATTGACGCGTCGGTTATACACACAAGCTGCGTTTCAGCTGCGTTTCAGCTGCGTGTCAGCTGCGTGTCTGCTGCTGCTGCTGCTGATGCCAGCCCTTTCTTTCTACATAGAGTTTTCCTTTCATAATTGCCATTTCATTTCATTATAAATGTCATTTATATTTATTTTAGACAATGGTTAAGAAACGTGTGGTAATTTCTAAATAATAGTAATAATCCACAATTAAAACCCCGTACTACATTCATTCATGGAGCTCTCGAAGTCACTGCATGTTCCGCAGCACTGTCTGCACATATTTCAGAATAAAAGCCTTGTGTTAACAAATGAAGGAATTCTGTACACAGAAACAACACTTGAGGGCTTTTATTTTTAAATGAAAGCAGGAAGTGTTGATTTAAAAACAAGTCTTTACTTTTTTTCATCTCAGTAACATTTTCTACAGATAGAGACATGTAAACTGTAGTAATGTTGCTGGTATGATGTTAATATGCAATCAATAGATCACCTTCACTGTCTGTGACATATTCTACAGATGTCTAGACAGGTAAACTGTAGTAATCTTGCTGATATGATGTCAATATATTGTCAATAGATCACTTTCTCTGTCTGTTGCTGCTGAGAAACGTGCGCGGTTCACGTCAAAAATAGGGACGCGCGTCTCACGCGGGCAGTGTGGATGCTCTAACCTGTTAACACGGATGCTGAAATAAAAAACAACAGATAACGCAGCCGCCACGCGGCCAGTGCGCTCTCGGCGTAATGAAGAAGAACGGGTTTAATGTGAATCCAACCTATGCAAACTACGTATCTTGTGCGCAGTTCATAGGAGTGATATCAGACAACCTCCGGGGAAAGACTGCAGAGAAAATTGTCTCCGCCCCATACCTATCATTTATGATAGGTAGGGGGTGAGTGACCACGCTCAAATCTCTTTGCATCTAAACAGTAAACAACTTCACAAACAACCCATCAGACCCAAACTCTGACAGATTTATAAAGGAAGAGTGGGCATCCTTCATGAAAATAAACAACACTCCAAATAACTCACCATCATTAATCTGGGAAAACAAAAAAACAGTAATACGAGGCAAAAAAATGTCATAGTTATCACACAAGAAAACTAGAATGGCACTCGGAGAGCGCAGACCTCCGCCCCCCTCACCGTTCACCGGCTTGCGCAATCATCCACGTGTATTTTTGTTTATGTTGAGATGAGCTCTACGTAGCGGAGCATCGTAAAACACTTCATTCAAACTGGACAGAAACAAAATAAAACTCACCTAAACCGTCGTCGTTATTCTTTCCAACAATCAGCAAGTGTGCTTTGGTTGAACTCAACTGTAATTGCATCGAGTTTAATGTGAAAAACGCCAAATCTAGTCGCCAACCATCTCAACCCTATTCATTAGATTGACAGAAGAACTAGTAGATACCAGCAAAATCCCACCACATATGAACACCGCTAACATTACAGTAATAATAAACATAATACACCACCGCTTTTCTCTAAATGTTCTCTTTATTATTATTATTATTATTATTATCATTATTATTATTATTGTTTTAATCTACTTTCTCCACTCTCTCCCTGCTGTACTAATCCCACAGCAATACCTTAAATAAACGGAAAAGGAGGGAGAAGGGGGGGGGCTAAACAGACAGCCTTCTCCCCAGGGCCTGGAGACTGCTGAAGAAGGCATGCCCCAGCCCTTCACAGGAGGAGGGAACATTTTTGCCAAAATGTCTCTGCTTTGCTCCCTCCCTCTCTCCCTCCCACATGAAAACACACACACACACACACACACACACACACACACACACACACACACACACACACCCCATATCCAAGGACCAACCCCAGATTATTACCTTGCTGTTACTGTTACCATCATGTTACCCAATGTATTGTCTGTTTTTTTTCCCTTGCCTCACCTGTTATGTCTCTTTGCACTTTGCAAAAAAATAATAATAATAACAATAATCATTAGTTGCAATTTATGTATAACCTCAATTTTGGTTTCTCCCTTCGTAATATGTCACTTTTTCCAACATTATTTTGTTGTTTAAGAATGTATAAAAGGTTTAAACTTCATTGCTCATGTGTGTTTTTGTGTGCACCACAAACAACTTGAGTTTATTCTGTGTATGTCATCAATCTTAGCTATGGCGCGACAGTGGGATAATACTGGTGTGCTTCTGTTGTGTAACGGGTTTCACTGCAGTGTAGACTGAATTTTGTTCTCTTCAAGGTGCCTTTTTTTTCCACCAGCCAACAGGTATCTTCACCTCCTGCCAGAGTTTGTTTGCTGGAAAAATGAAGCGGCAGTTTTTCAGGTATTTATGAGGTGCTATTAGGTATACGGTCTCTCATCTTTCAGGGTTTTCTATTTTTAAGTTAAATATCAGCTGAAATAAAAAGTCTTTCTTTAGGAGTCATACAAAGTCATGCGTTATGATTTAGGAGTATCATCTGTGTAACGGGGAATCCAGATCTGTTAAACTGGGGACACGCCAACCTTCAAAAAAGGAAACTGGAAGACGGAGGACGGTGGATATACAAGCCGTTGTCACATCACTCTCACTCACCACTTAGCTTCATTCCAGATGACCATGTTGTTGTGAAAACATCCGTGTATTGGAATGATCAGATGAGATGAAGATGAAAAATGAGAAGAGCCTTCTGAGTTTTTCCTCTTGACTTTACTCGTTGGCTTGCTTTCCTCACTTTTGTTTCTCTTGTCCTACACTGATTCGTTTAAGCTGAACAGCCAATAAGAGTGATTTTTTTTCATCGACAGGCGCCAAATGCTGAATTGGCCAAAAAACCTCCAACATGGGCAGACTAGAGCCGACGGTGCGGGACACACCGCAAAAACTAGGCCTCTGAGATGTAGTAGAAGTATAAAGGAGCATAAAATGGAAATACTAAGTAAAATACAAGTACATCAAAATTGTACTTAAGTAAAGTAAAGTACTAGTAAATATAGGCCTACTTAGTTAATTTCCACCACTGAAAATCAGGGTTTATGCTGTTAAAAATAGGAAAATGATAACTAGGCCTCTGAGATGTAGTAGAAGTATAAAGGAGCATAAAATGGAAATACTAAGTAAAATACAAGTACATCAAAATTGTACTTAAGTAAAGTAAAGTACTAGTAAATATAGGCCTACTTAGTTAATTTCCACCACTGAAAATCAGGGTTTATGCTGTTAAAAATAGGAAAATGATAACTATTGACAACTGAGGGGCGGCAAACATTATTGAGTCTGAGAAACATACAGTGCAAAACATGTCCTAAACAAAGAAACATTCAGTGTACTTCAGTGGTATATATGTCTTTGCGAAGGAAGCGCCATCGCATGGTAACACCTTGCAGTTGAATGAATGGGTGTGTTTACAGCGGAAACTAGATACACTCTCTCAGGAAGCAGGGGGGCGGGGATACACCTGGCATTCGACTGGAACTAGGGTGGGAGGGGATATAGGCAAGACAACTGAGAAAAAAAGGCATTTTAATTAACAGGAACTGTTCACCCAAAACATGATGAACTGATCTTATATTTCACTGTGGTACAACCCAGTCTCACAGGAAGACAAATAAATAGCATATCATTACGCGGACATTCTGCGTGGCATGAGGATGCATTTTTGGCTTTTAACATCTCATTTGTCCGCCACGCAAACGGCAATGCCCACAGTTAGGTTGAGGCAACAAAACCACTCACTTAGGTTTAGGCAATAAAACCACTTAAGTTTAGGAAAAACACCATGGTTGGGCTTAAAATAAGCAGGCCTACATAAACTTAAAATACGTATGGAAACAATGTAACATAAGTACGAAAAACATGTCACAAATATCACTAACTAAACAAAACACCGGTCTCAAACACCGGTCTCCTGGTTAAAAGTTGTGTGTTTCTTTCTCGTTTTTTATTCTACGTCACTCTGATCGTAGCATATTTACAGCGTTTACATTGCAGTCAGTAGAGACTACATGGCGTACAAATGACACGCCAAACGCAAGAAAGTTGCACTTATTGCACAGTAAATGACTTGTGCATTGTCGTGGAATTCATACGCCTTTCAGTGTGAATGGGCTGTGTGGTAAACTGTACAATTACAAGGTCTGTGGATTATCCACAGTGATCGGGGACATTGTTTCTGACATGCATACAGAGCATTTTAAATGCTCTGTATCTATCAGTATGATACCACGAGGGATACTTTTCATTCCTGTTTTGTTTTGTTTTTTTATTGGTAAATTAGATGAGGAGATTGAAAAAGCAGTTTTTTTGTGTTTTAAGGTAAAAGTGTTTCAGTTGGTGAATTTAACTAAATTAAAGACCAGAATTGCTCAACCTAACATCACTTTCACCATGTTCTTCAGCCAACAGCCAGTTCAGTTTTTTTTCCCCATACAGCTTGGCCATATCTAGTAGTGGTAGTAGTAATAATAATTTATTTTGGTCCTTATTGCATATCTTGACATGCTCAGTACAACATCAAATACTGTATGTTGTTTTTAACCATATATTGTATAGGTTGAACTGATGTGTTCTCTTTTTTGTTTGTTTGCTTTGCATCATTTCAGTGAGCTCAAGAAAAGGGGTGTTGGAATCATCTGCTGTTTTGTGTTGCTCATTGTCAGCTCCACTTCCTTATATTTAAGGTGAGTCCTGAAGTCATCATAATTGCTCTTGAAGACCTATAAGAGCATATATGAGCCAATTTGATTTATTTCGAAGAGTCATTTCAACATGATTTTATTCCAGTCTCATTTTTCAATATTAGATATTTAGCGTCCCTCGTCTCTCCAAACAACCTGCTGGTGGCCAGTGAAGGACAATTGAGACAGAGCATCAACTTAGACGACACGCTTGACTTTGGGTAAGTGATCTGATCCTTTAGTTTTGGCTGCATGGGCTCAGAAATCAAGTCAATTTAGCTAAAGGGCGTATTTAAAAACAACACGTTGCCCAACTGCTTTTACAGAGAGATTTCATGATGAATAATAATTGCACAATAAACACAATTTAAAGGGGACCTATTATGCTTTTGTGCTTTTCCCCTTTCCTTTAGTGTGTTATATATTTTTTTATGCACGTAAAACGTCTGCAAAGTTAGAAAGCCCAAAGTCCATGCCAAAGGAAGTTACTCTCCCCCACAGAAACACTGCTCCTGAACTGCCTGCAACTTCTTGCTTGAATTCCTGCCTTTTCTCCTGTAACATGGTGATGTCACCAAGTAACACATTTGCATAATACCTGCCTAGCGGCTAGTTTGGCACACCCTTGAACAAAGTAGTTCATGAGCCTGACCTCCGAAATTTGGCCGTCGAGCCACTTTGGAGGGACCAAGTCTCATAGTAATTTTTTTAAAGGTCTAAGTCCGTAGTGTTAGAAAATGCGTAACATTACAGCAATGGTAGCTTTCTATGTGCTATCGCTCCTTTTTCATCCATCTATCATTAAAATGTTTCCATCTTCTTTTTTCGTCATTTTACACATAGATCCAGTATAAAAGAGGGTAACCAACACACAATATCATGAAGTCATATATCATTGTAAAGCTTAGACTATAATCTATCCATCATTCACATTGTCATCACACTGAGGTCAAGATAATTTGACCTTTTACCTCTAATGTTGCAATGGGGCAAATTCTGAATGTCTCTCCAAATGCCCTTATAACTAACTTCATATATATCTGATGTTCCCATGGATAGTTCCAGCAGAAAGAGCACAAAAAATCTTTAAAATTATATATTACATGAATAACAACAATAACAACATTTCTTCTCAGAATAAACTTAACTTTGTGCAGTTTGTATCTGATAGAATGTTCAGAACTTTGCATTGGATTCTGTTATTGGGGCAGTTTGTAAATGGCTTTCTTAGCAGCAGAAACAGTATTTTCTGTTTTCCAACTCTTACCTCATTGTCAATATTAACATGTTACAACTGATGAGGCCCCGATTCAGTAGCAATGGGTTATATTCCAGGTGATATGTAAAAATGATGTTCACTTTTTCACAAAGGCATGAAACTTGGTACACTTTAACAGTTTGGGGCCCTGAACATTTTCAGATATGGAGCCATCGTAAAAACGCCTCATGGCAGCCATGGCGGCCATTTTACTTTCCAACATCACCAAATTATGTATTTTGCATCATAGGAGATATGAAAACCAAAACATGATAACCAAACATGATAACACAGAAAAGGTGATGTCTACCCCTATGTTTTGATGGTCAACATTTACAATGATACCATTTACAACATCATAAACTGTTCAGGAGAATAGTTAATGGTGAATTCAGTGATATTGTATTAAGCAAATCACAATATCTGAGAACCTAGGCTAGACTTTATAATATCATGTCTGTTGTATGTAAGTTTAACCCTTTTGTTCATTAACCCTGACAATACAGTGACTGTGGAGAGTTTAACAATATTCAATATGACCTTAAGAACTTAGCTTAAAAAGAATATGTTAAACACAAATATTTATGAGCTTCTCTTGGCCTTGAAGTATCCACCTGCTGCCCGGGATAGATGCAGTAGTGACAGTCAGGTCGTCCATGAATGCTCTTATTGGGGGCTGTCATACTCCAGTGTTGGACAAAAGGCCCCTGCCCTTTAGTTCAAAAAATGTATTTTTGAAACACATTTGCTGTTGAACCTATCCGTCACAGTCTCCTCCACATTGACACAGAGCTGTGCACTTAAAGGTGGCTTTTTTTGCATTAACAATGCCTCTAGCCTTTCTTGCAGCCACAACTTATGAGTTCAAGGACGAACCGCTTGCCTGTGGAAGAGTTGACCACAATGGCCTCCAATTGCTTGGGTCCATCCAAACCTAGTCTGCTGGACATATTTGGTGCCACCTCAAGTGCTTGTCCCTAACAGTGGGGTGGGGGGTGGGGGGGGGGGAGTGCCCTGTTGGATGCCCCTATGGTAGATAAAATGTGATGAAATGCCCTCTAGGGCAGTGGTTCTCAACCTTTCGAGTCACGACCCCCCAGAATAGTCAGGTTGGTGTTCACGACTCCCCAGTTTTGTTTAGTTGTGTTTAGTTTGAGCAGCTAGCACCTATGCATTGTCCAATGTGCTCCAGTCAGTGGGGATTTTCATACGTTCCGTGACATTTTCTCTCTCCCACCGTTATGATCATTTAGGAGAATTGTGAAGTGCTCCACAATGGAAATGATCTCCTTTCGAATGCCTTTTGGAGCCTTGAGACAGAGCCATGAGCATGGAGTAGCATCCTTCTCTTCACTCTTGTTCTTGTTCTATCATCTCATCCACAAGAAACAGATCAGATTTCCCCTTGCACGCATGAATAGGAAGATACAAGGATGCTTCTATATGCGACGGATCCTGCAAGAAAAACCTTTAAAAAGATCACCCTGTGTACTGTGGACACAGATGTTGTGGTCCTAGCCATTGCACATGTGGCAGAGCTGGACACTTGAGGAGCTGTGGGTGACATTTGGGACAGGTAAGAACTTCAGATACATACCTGCTCATTAGGGGTGGTACGATACGATACGTATCACTTTCCATGGTTCCGATATGATTTGATATTTGGCTCATCTAGAGCCATACAATACGATTCAATGACTTGAAATTGATACAAGTACAAGTATTTTTTGCCAAAAATTCAATCTGTGTGATTGAAATAAATAGCTGGATACTGAACAGGCAACAATATTTAACAAAAAATAAAGTGCATGGCATCTCAGTAGGTGCGTGGAAAGATTGGTCGTGTCGCCGTTGTATTTTATCTGGCCTTTGCATATTCCTTGAACAGCGAATGATTTATCAAGGACATCTCCCTTTTTGACAAAACCTAAATGTTTGCACACGCTGGACTTCAAACACAGCTTGAAAATCTCTCGCTTGTCTGGCTCTTCCTCGCCATCAGCCATGCTTTGTTTTATTGTTGTATTTCTGAAATGCTCTGCTGGCTTATGTCAATGACGTTATTCACAGGGAGCGTGAACCAGATAAATGTTTAACATTTCTTTACTATTAAGAGTGATAAAATATACATCCATATGAAGTTTGTCGTGCTTAAATACAAGGTGAAAATTCTTAGTATATATACAATCGATTATTTATCTTGCAAATCAATTTTAGATTAATATACAGTACGACCCCCGTGAAGGACAACTTGCCGAGTACCTATCGATGTAGTTGGATCGTAGGAAGATAAATCGATACATCGATGTAGTAGATGAATTGTTACACCCCTACTGCTCATGAGATTGCCAAGTCTCTGGGTCCTGACAAATCCAAGGCCCTTCCTGTGTTCCATGCCTTCACTGGCTGTGACACAGCATCTGCATATGGGATATCTGCAATGACTATGATATGGCAACAGAGACCTTCTTGGCTCTGTCAAAGGCTCCAAAAAGCATTCCAGAAGAGATAATTTCCATTGTAGAGCGCAATGGTGGAATCTGAGGGGCAGGGGTGAAAAAAATAAAAAGGACACCAGCTGCATGCGTTGGGGCACCAGCTCGAGAAAAATTTCTAGCATGTAGGGCAGCCTATATGGTACTGTTTCATGTTTTCTCAATTTTACGGCCACCCTAAAGACCTACCCTGCAGTATGAGCAATGTTGCCTTGTATGATACCAGTAACATCCTGTAGCTCCCGATTAGTGGCCTCGTTGAAGAGTTCATTGTGTCACTGACAAGGGAAGCTCTCCAGTACAGAGAGTCCTGGGATCCAAAAGTGGCATCTGCCGGCATCCAAGTCCAAACAGGCAGGAGAGTCGACAAAGCACTGGAGGTGGCAGAGTCACGGCTGAAGCAATGGTGGGGTCCATAGCAACGGGGCGTGCAGGCATATGTTACTTCGTCCAGGGGAAAGAGTGACAACATCACGTTCAGGAGGAAGTGTGGGTACGAGTCAGCAGGATGGTAGGGATGGGACAGCAAGTAGCATGGACTAGATGGGAAAGAGTACTGCAACGAAAGATCACCTGGTCAAATATTTTGCAAGCAGACTTCCATCAAATCAGATTCTTAGTCCAAGCTGTCTACGATGTCCTACCAAGTCCAGCAAACCTTAACACTATCACTGCCGCCATGACCAAGTGCTTAACACAGTCGATGAGAGTGTAGCCACATTCATCAACACCAGCAAAAGACCATCACATTCCTCAGAGCCGGAGAGAACTCCCACCTACAACCAAGAGCAAAGTCTGGTCTCCTCACCACTGCCACTGATTGGCAACTGGAAGTGGACTTGGGCAAGTACATGGAGTTCGCAGCATGTATAACATCAGCACGGCTTCAACCAGAAATGATCATCATTTCAGAGTCTACCAAGCAACTGATCATGCTGGAAGTCACAGTGTCCTGGGAAGAACGTATGTATGAGGCCAATGAGAGGAAGCGAGACCAAGTACCAGGAGCTTGTGGAAGAGTGTAGAAGGCAAGGCTGGCGAACTCGCTGTGAGCCTGTGGAGGTGCATGGGCTGCCGAGGATTTGCAGGGCATTCCCTCTGCAAAGCATTAAGGCACTGGGCAATGGGCATCACCAGCGAGGCCATAGAGGATGGCCATCAGATCCATTACTGAAGCTGCAGAGAAAGCAACTACACTGACTTTGCATCAAGAGACTAGATCCGTGGACGACTGCTGCTGGGGCGCAAGCTGGGAGAGGGTGTCTGATGCTGAAAGACCTGAAAGACCTGAAACATCCGTTGACCCCAGGTTCCATCACTGATGATGCTTCCCAGCACATCTGCAGGATGTATCTTTCATCTTTTGTGTTTGACACGTTATTTTTAAGCTTTAAGTTGTTAAGGTCATATTGAATATTGCTCTACTCTTTACAGTCACTATATTGTCAGGGTTAATGAACAAAAGAATTAAGCTTTTAAAACTTTATACAACATACATGCACATAACAGACATGATATTATCGTCTAGTTAAGTCGTAGTAGTTAGTGTAGCCTAGGTTCTCAGACATTGTGATTGCTTAATACAACATCACTGAATTCACCATTATCTATTCACCTGAACAGTTTATGATGTTGTAAATGGTATCATTGTAAATGTTGACCATCAAAAAATAGGGGTAGACATCACCTTTTCTGTGTTAACATGTTCGGTTAAGGAGATATGATGCAAAATACATAATTTGGTTATGGTGGAAAGTAAAATGGCTGCCATTTTACTTTCATTTTTGCGATGGCTCCATATCTGAAAACGTTCGTGGCCCCAAACTGTTAAAGTGTACCAAGTTTCATGCCTTTGTGAAAAAGTGAACAAAATTTTCACATATCACCTGGAATATAACCCATTGCTACTGAATCAGGGCCTCATCAGTTGTAACATGTTTATATTGACAATGAGGTAAGAGTAGGAAAACATAAAATAATGGATAATAGAGAATTAATTTCTTATCACAGTTTTTTGAGTTTTTTTGTATTATTGTATACATTGGGCATGTTCAGGCAAACACTCACAAATCAGTTCACCACCTCCTACAGACCATTTTTCCATTTTAAACTGAATCATTAATCGTGTAAATGGCGCTTGTTGACTGCAAGAAAACTTACACCCAAGCTGTCTTCATCACAATGCAATCCAATGAAACATCATATTTATACTGACAAGCAGCATTTTGACTGCTCACTTCATGCTGACGTGTGCATACTTTTTGCTACTTGGGGGGGGGACGACGACTGTAGATTTGACGTTTTTTCACATTAAACTCGGTGAAATTACAGTTGAGTTCGACCAAAGCACACTTGGTGATTGTTGGAAAGAGTAACGCCAGGAACAGACTGGATGCATTGTGGCCGTGTGGCGTCTGCGTGGCGTGGTGGCTGCGTAATTGACTCGTCGGTCGTCCACACCAGCTGCGTCTGCTGCGTTTCTGCTGCTGCTGCCAGCTCTTTCTTTCTACATAGAGTTTGCCTTTCATAATAGCCATTTAATTTCATTATAAATGTCATTTATATTTATTTTAGACAGAGAAAGGTTAAGAAACGTGTGGTAATTTGTAAATAATAGTAATATCAACAATTAAAACCAGTACTACATTCATTAATGGAGCTCTCCCAGTCACTGCATGTTTCACAGCAGTCTGCACATATTTCAGAATAAAAGCCTCTTGTTAAAAATGAAGGAATTCTGTCCACAGAAAAAAACGCTTGAGAGCTTTTATTTTGAAATGAAAGCAGGAAGTGTTGATTTAAAAACAAGTCTTTACTTTTTTCATCTCCGTAAAATTTTCTACAGATAGAGACATGTAAACTGTAGTAATCCTGCTGGTATGATGTTAATATGCAGTCAATAGATCACTTTCACTGTCTGTGACATATTCTACAGATATCTAGACATTGAAACTGTAGTAATCTTGCTGATATGATGTCAATATATTGTCAATAGATCACTTTCGCGCGGCTCGCGTCAAAAATAGGCGAGACCTCTGAGCTCTAGAAGAGACGCAGCTGAGACGCAGCTCACGCGCGTCTCACGCGGGCAGTGTGGATGCTCTAACCTGTTAACACGGACGCCGAAATAAAAAACAACAGGTAACGCAGCCGCCACGCGGCCACCACGCGCCCAGTGCGTTCCCGGCTTAACGACGACGGTTTAGGTGAGTTTTATTTTTTTTCTGTCCAGTTTGAATGAAGCGTTTTACGATGCTCCGCTATGTACAGCTGATCTCAACATAAACAAAAATACACGGGGATGATGGCGCAAGCTGAACGGAGAGGGGGGCGGATATCTGCGCTCTCCGAGTTCAATTCTAGTTCAGTTTTGGAGCCACTGCAGTTTCAGTGTTGGTTACTCACTGAGTGTACTCCCCTGTGCCTATATTGTATTCTTTCAGTAACCCAACTGTTAGATGGAACTACTCACACCATCCTTCTGATCTACCTAAAGCACATATAGATTCAGCTTACACATTTTTGGTGACTTTTGTGACATGTCTTCAGTACTTATGTAATGTTATTTCTGTACTTAGTTTACTTAGTTTCTGTAATTATTTTACTTACTTAGACCGTCTGGCAACGGGCGTTTTGAAAGCCTTTCCCTCCTTTCCCAGCTTCGACAGCCATAAATTCTCTATCAACCATCAGTTGCCTCTCACCCTTCACTCAGTCAGTCAGTCCGGCAGTCGGTCAGTAAGACGAACAGATCTCAGTCAGATATACAGCTGCAAGAAAAATACTTTTTTTAACCTCCTGGCAGGTTGTGTCGGAGAAAACAAACACTGCCGCCGTTGCATCTTCACGCGCGTAGCATCCCAGCCTCGTGGGCCATTTTACGTTGTTGGGCCCGGAGGCTTGAGCCCCGGTAAGCTCATGCGGTAAGACTGCCGTGCAGGGAGAGTGTGTATTTTCAGAACAACGGGATTTCGGAACAAAGGGTGGGTTGTCGGACTAATGGGCTTTCGGTCCTATGGTGCATTTTTTGGACTAAACACTAAATAAAATAAAGAATGCAAACTCCCACTGTGAATAAAATGGTTTGCACTTAATGAAAATGCTCTCTAAGTGAGGAGTTTTCCTTAACACTGACTCATCCAACATTCGTTCATCTAGTTCTGCTTCCCCTCGTTTTCCCCAATCCGTAAGGCGGTCTGCTATGAGGAGTGGGAAGCCCAGCAGATGTAGTGTACTACCCGGGATGGGCTTCCAAGCCAGGATTCTTTGAAGCACAGGGTGGAAGATCTGGAAAAGTCTGTGTTTGCTTCGCTGAGAAGCAGCAGTTAGGAATCTGTAGATCTCCTCCTCATATGGCCGTTCAACATATGTCTTTGTTTTCATCTTCCATTTCAGGGCCAGACAAGGAGTTGAAACGCAAGCACCTTGGAAAGCTCCTATCATCTGGGAGGGGATGTTTGACCCCGATCTTTACGACCAAAAGCACATCCAAAACCAGTCATCTGTTGCCCTCACCGTGTTTGCTGTGGGAAGGTTTGTTTCTCCATAAACACTGTGACTGTGAAAACACCAGCGCTTTCACACTACCCGTTCCATCTGAAACTGTTTTTTCTCTACCTAAGGTACCTGGATCCCTACCTCAAACCTTTCCATACCTCTAGAGTAAAACAAGTGACATATTACTATCATTAGCTCCAGTCTGAATCTGGTAGCACTTTGCCAAAAGATTTGGTATTATTTTTCCAAACCTGGGTGTAGATCAAGAAACCCTGAATCCATCTGTATGAGATACAATTAGGTCGGTTAAAGCTGAATATCGAACTGTGGCGCAGTGTGAGAAGACAAAAACATTAAAGCCAAACTTGATGACAAACAATATTTGTTTCTAGGATGGTAGTAGAGGAGGGATGCTTGTTTTTTTACTTTTTACTTCACTTTCCCTTCAGTTGTGTTCACGTTGCTCCACCGGCCCATACTGTACGTCATCCCTTTTCTTTCCCATTTTTCACTACAACACTGTTTTCTAAGAATGTTGGTGAACACTTCTATGTTAAAACCATCATACAAATGTACCACACATGCTGAGCTTGGGTTCAGTCTGAAAGTAATGACCCTAGTGTTAAAACAGACTAAAAGGTCAGCAGACGTGAATGTATATGTACTGTAAAATAGTTGTCTCAAATAATGAAATAAAAATCATAATAATATGTTTTTTTCTCATCATCATAATGAGTTATGAACAACAGCAATTATTTTTCTCTCTGTCTCTACCTAAGGTACCTGGATGCCTACATCAAGACTTTCCTGACCTCTGCAGAAAAACATTTTATGTTGGGACTACAAGTGACCTATCTGTTCACGGATCTGCCAGAGAAGGTACCAAACATCGAGCTCGCTTCTAATCGAAGCCTGAAGGTTATTCAGGTGGAAAAGCACTCCAGGTGGCAGGACATCTCCATGATGCGGATGAAAATGATATCAGATGCCATAGAATCAGAGATTCGTCACCACTGCAATTACGTCTTCTGCTTAGATGTGGATCAGGAGTTTAAGGGAAGATTTGGCTCAGAGGCTCTGGGGGATTCTGTGGCTTTGCAACACGCGTGGTATTACAAAAGTCCAAAGGCTATGTTCACCTATGACAGAAACCCCAAATCCAAAGCCTACATGGAAACCGGAGATTACTACTACCATGCTGCTATCTTTGGAGGCTTGTGGAAAAATGTGAAGGATTTGGCAGATTACTGCTTTCTGAGTATCATGGAGGACAAACTAAACAGTGTGGAGGCTCTGTGGCATGATGAGAGTCATCTAAACAAGTACTTTTGGCTTAACAAACCAAGCAGGCTGCTCTCACCCGAGTACTGCTGGCACCCGGTTATTGGGCAAAACAAGGACATACACGTCACCCGCCTAATATGGGCACCAAAATATTATGCCAAACTTCGTACTCGGAGGAGTGGCTAGAAGTGCCACTAAATGCATTATGTTTGCAAGATGCAAGATTTGCAAGATGGTTTACTATAAGCTTTGTATTGGATTGGATTCGAAGTGGGACAGTGGAATAAACTTTCTTTCAAACTTTTCTTAAAATTCATCCATCTATCCATTTTCTGTAACCGCTTATCCAATTACAGGTTGTGGGGGGGGGGGGCTAGAGCTAATCCCAGCTGACATTGGGCGAAGGCTAGGTACACCCTGGACAGGTCGCAGACAACCATTCACGCTCATATTCACACCTACGGACAATTTAGATTCTTTCTGAAAATCCAACTCACGTCAATCTTAATGGTTGTCTTATTATGATGAGGATTATGATAACAAAAAACATAATGTTGAATGCTTTATTTAATATTTTAAAAATGCCTTCAGTAAATGTTTTCAAATAAAGCAATTTTACAAGGAAATTCTGACTTGTTCATATTTTTATTTTTTTGAGGGATTTCACAAATGTATATTGAACCATGTGATGCATCACGTTTTATATTGTGTTCTGAGTATTGCCATCTAGCTTGGCAGTTACTCGCCAATTTAATTAGTCGCCAAGGAAGATTCATTTCATTTCATTTCATTTCAAATTTTATTTCGAACATGTAAAATAATATTAATAATTAAAAAAAAGAGAATCATCATACAACAAGTGGACTGCCAGAAAAAAGCAGTATCCACATACAATGAAAATCATAAGCAAAAGAAATTGTCAAACACTTGCCTTGGTTTACATATTCGAAAAGGAGTGAGAAGAAGTACAAACTTATTTAATCCCACCCCTTCTCCATAACTCATTCATTAATGAGTAACCAGCGTCCTTATTGAGCTAAACATATAATCCAAGTTATTTTTCCTAAACTTGTTTAACCATAATTATTACCTTTCATCTCTGTCATATAGAAATATAAATTAATTACTGATATAATTATCCTTATCAAAATATGAATTCATTATCAGTCAAGAATACCAAATCATTACTTAACATTGAACAAACCAGATAAATAAATAAACAGTAATATATAAATAAACAGTAATAAATAAATAAACAGTAATAAATAAATAAACAATGACCCCTGTAAACACCTGGTGATTGTCAAACCTCCACTTCATCCCTGTACCTTGAGAAAATCATGTCTTTATACCTTATTTTAAACTGCTCTAAGTTTGGACATTGCTTTAGCTCCACATTAAAACTGTTCCATAGTTTCACTCCACAGATTGAAATACAAAAACTTTTCATGGTCGTACGAATACTATGCATTTTGAAATTAAATTTTCCCCTTAAATTATAACCCCCCTCTCGATCACTGAACAATCTTTGAATATTTCCTGGTAGCCGGTTATTTTTAGCCTTAAACATTATTTGTGCTGTTTGAAATTCCACTAGATCTGTACATTTTAATAATTTTGACTGAAAGAATAATGAGTTGGTGTGATCCAGATATCCCACATTGTGAATAATCCGTATTGCTCTTTTTTGGAGAATAGATAGTGAATGTAATGAACATTTGTAGTTGTTGCCCCAGACCTCCGCACAGTAATTTAAATATGGTAAAACTAGTGAACAGTAGAGAATGTGGAGGGATTTCTGATCCAGAACCTGTTTTGATGCTTCTTGACAGTTTAGTTTGTACATGCTTAATGTGTGATTTCCAGCAGATTCTATCATCTATTGTTACCCCAAGAAATTTGTTTTCGTGAACTCTTTCAATTTCCACCCCATCTATCTGTATCTGTAATTGTGTGTTCATCCTACAGTTACCAAATAACATTACTTTAGTTTTGTTCAAGTTTAGTGATAATTTGTTTCTATCAAACCATGTTTTTACTTTGCTCATTTCTTTAGTGATATCTTCCAATAGTTGTTTTAAATTATCCCCACAACAGAAAATATTAGTATCATCAGCAAACAATACTAATTTCAATACATTTGATACTTTGCATGTATCATTGATATACAGTATAAACAATTTAGGGCCTAACACTGACCCCTGGGGGACACCACAAGCAATGTCCAAACATGGTGAACAGCAGTTACCCAACTTCACAAACTGTTGTCTCCTACTTAAATTGCTTTTAACCCATTCTAATACTATGCTCCTGATACCATACCTTTCCAGTTTATTGATTAATATATCATGATTGATTGTGTCAAAAGCTTTTTTGATATCAATAAATACCCCCACTGCATATTTGTTGTGATCTATAGCATTAGTAATTTCCTCGATTGATTCCATTATTGCCAGTGATGTTGATCTGTTTGATCTGAATCCGTATTGACTGTCAGTGAGTAACTTGTGCTTTTCTAAGAATGTGTCCAATCTGTTGTTGAAGAGTTTTTCTAGTATTTTGGAAAATTGTGGAAGTAAGGAGACAGGTCTGTAGTTTGTGAAGTTGTGTTTGTTCCCAGTTTTGTACATAGGTATGACTTTAGCTATTTTCATTTTGTTTGGAAATGAACCGGTTTGGAATGATAAGTTACAAATGTATGTTAGCGGTTTTGAAACCCCCTCAATGACCTTTTTCACTAGTGTCATATCAATTTCATTAAAATCAGTAGACTTTTTGTTTTTACACTTTTTAACAATATCCAATAATTCTCTCTCATCCACTGCTTTGAGAAACATTGAGCTAGGATTTCTCTCTAACAGCTTATCCAGATGTTCTCCAGATGTCCCTGGATCAGGGATTCTTCCTGCTAGGTCAGGTCCAACATTTACAAAAAACTCATTGAATTTGTTAGCCACGTCATCCATATTATAATTTTCTATATCCTTATCAATAAAATACTCAGGGTAACTTGTGTGTCTAGAGCTATTTCTTATAATACTGTTTAGTATATTCCATATCCCTTTAATATTGTTTTTGTTATCATCTAATATTTTCTTATAGTATTCTCTCTTACTTGTCCTTATAATATGAGTTAACTTATTTTTATATTTTTTATATTTATTTTCAGCTTCTTTAGTTCTCTGTTTTATAAAATCTCTGTAAAGTGTATTTTTCTTTTTGCAGGCATTTTGTAATCCCTTTGTGATCCATGGACAATTAGTATATTTTAGTTTTCTACTATATTTTTTAATTGGACAATTGTTATCATATAATGACCTAAATATTCTTAAGAATGATTCTTATGCACTGTCAATGTCCCTTTCTTGGTATATTATATCCCAGTTCTGTGCCAGTAAGTCATTTTTGAGTGTATGAATGGATTCCTCTGACCTTACTCGTCTGTATTTTGTTTGCTTGTCTGGCTTATTATTCTTGTAATTGCTATCGTAGACTGCAAAAACTGGTAGATGGTCACTGATATCATTGATTAATAATCCGCTTACTGTGTTGTTTTCAGTATCATTGGTGAATATGTTATCAATTAGAGTGGCACAATGGGATGTAATTCTGCTGGGTCTGGTGATTTTCGGATATAGGCTCATACTGTACATTGTATTGATAAAATCATCTGTACTTTTATGTTTATTAGGATTTAACAGGTCAATATTGTAATCTCCACATATGAATACTGCTTTGTTATCTTTTTCTGAAAACATGCACTCCATCCAGTCCTTGAAGATTTCAATGTTGGAGCCTGGTGCTCTATAGATACAGCTAATGATTACATTTTTAGTTTTTTCCTTGCATATTTCAATTGTTATGCATTCGAGTAGGTTATCAACCACAGTTGTCATTCTATCTAATACCCTAAAGTTCAAAGTCTTATCCACATATATGGCTACTCCTCCCCCAACCTTGTTTTGTCTATTATTATACATGAATTCATAACCATCCAGCTCAAAATCCATCCCTTTTTCCGTGTTGATCCAGGTCTCAGATATGGCAATTATGTTGAATGGTTGTGAACATTTGTGTAAATATTCCTTGATGTTATTGAAGTTTGCATACAGGCTTCTACTATTGAAGTGGATAATTGATAATTTCCCCTTTGATTTAATGTTCTGGTTGAATTGATCATCCGTGTAGTAGCAGCAGTTATTGTTGATGGTGGAGAAGAAATTATTGTCCGGGTCTATATCATGTTCCAAATCCTGTAAGATAAGCAGCTTATTTTGGGATTGTGGGCGGAAACTGGAACACTGCAAGAAAACCCCCGCAGGCACAGGCAGAACATGCCAACTCCACACAGAAAGGCCCCTTTCTTGCTACAAGGGCGATGGTGTTAACCACTGCACCACTGTGCCACCCTCAATTAAAGCAATTGTCTGCAATTTAATTACCTTTGCATTAAAGGGGCTATATGTAAGAATCAGAAATTGCTTGTTCATAGCGACACCTGTGGCCGCAATGTCAACGAAAGTCAGCGTCCTGTGGCTCGCGCTCGCGCTTTCGGCTCGCGCTACATTGACATGAACGAGCACCGGTCTAAACAGTGAGGCGACACACGTCAGCTAACACACAATATCACTCTATATTTCACCTGCTTGGCAGTAATGTTAGCTGACCAGAGGAAGGTCTCTCCATGAATCAATGCTGATCCTAGTGTTGGCTTTTCCTCCCGATCCGGAGGGAACGGAGGGGGCGGTGGGGGGGAGACAGCGACACCCGGTCGGGACGATAACGTAACTCTCTGCGGAGCCCCGTCACTTCACAAGACACGGGAAACCTCTGTTGGTCTTGAGGAGCTGCAGCAGTTATTTCTGCAAAAACGTCCACTGCACATTCACCAGATATTCTCAGAGCTAAACTAACTCTTCTGCAGTGTGTAGTGTGCGCGCGTTCACGTGGAGGTGGAGCGAGCCGAGCGTGTGAGAACGAGCGCTGTGTGCAAACAGGCAGGAGCAGAGCTGCTGCGTGCTCGCGTACCCACACGCGAGCGCGCATGGGATACCGACCCGTTAAGATTTATGCGCGTGATAAGTTACAAATAGTCCCTTTAAATCAGAAAAATCAGAGTCTTCACATGGAGAAAAGATGTGCCAGCGTGTTCAGGTAATTGAGAAAATGGCAAAAGGCTGAGCTTGAAATTGAGATTTATATACACATTTTTTAAATATTCTAAATATTAAAGGTCACCTATTATACAAAATGCACTTTTCCATGTCTTATAAACATCAATATCTGTCCCCAGTGTGTCTACAGACCACCGAAGTATCATAAAAGACCATCCTCTCTCTTTTTCTCCTGCTCCATCTCTCGGAAAATGTGTCCGAAAGAGCGCTGAGTCGTACTTCCTGGAATCAGTGACGTCGGTGATTATTGTCATGCCATATAAGGGTTACTGTAGAACAAGGTAGAACAGCCTCCAGCTAGGTGACCCCGCCCACTAAGCTGCTCGCTGAATTTCTCTCCGTCCGCCATTGTTCTCCTCGATATAATCACGGACCTGCTAACAGGACAAGCAAAGCATGCTACTACTTCTGTTAGTCTGCAAGAACCAGCAGAAAAGTCTTCATGTACTCCCATCATCTGAGGACGTGAAGACCCAGTGGATTCACTTTATTTTTTAGCTGTTTTAGGTGATTTTTGACTGAAATGTCCTCACAGCAACAGTAAAACACACGGGTCAGTAGGCTACAGGATTCACTGCAAACTGAAGCTCAAGATGGAACTGTACCGGCTGTTTGGGACCAACCTTCAAACCTGGAAGCTGTAAGTTTGTCATGTTTATGTTGTTTTAGTTTCTGTTTATTTAGCAGACTGTTTGCCTGTTAACGTTAGCATGTTGCGAGGCTAACGCCGCTAGCTTTCATAGTGGGTCCACAGGCTTTGTTTACATGCAAACCTTCTGCTCTGGTGTGTCTGTATGCGTTACAGCTATGTTGAGTGTGTATAGATTTACTACACAGACTGTCCTGAAGGAGCTCATGTGAAAAACAAACAGTCAAACTGTATGAATTTGTGTAGGATTACCGGAGTTATAGTGGACGAGCGAGCAGGGAGAGAGAGAGAGAGAGAGATGCTGTGAGCTCAGAGCAGAAATCAACGTCTTCTCTGTAACGTTACCTCCCGACCTCGTAGAGCGATTAAAAGACATTACAACGTGAATACTGGCAGCTTCTTTGTTGTCTTGGGCTAAATAATACATAAAGGTTTACTAAAGTCTGAGCTTCTAGGTCTAGCTTTTGATACAGACAACACAAGTTACACTCCGAGTCAAAAGTTCTGTGTAATCCATTTCTTCCTCCATACTTGATAAAAATGATTTATCATTTTACACTGTTTGTAGCTGTTGCCATAACTACACATGTTAGAAGATGATGTTACTGTTATACACCTTGATGTTATTACATGACAGTATATTCTAACACTGAATCTGTCATGTTTTACAGGTCATCTGAGTGACCTGATCCAGGGAGAAACCCTTTACTCTGAAGGAGGACATGATCTGGATAGTTTACATACAAGTCATGGCTTTGCTGCTTTTGGAATTATGTGTACCCAATTTATAATACAGTGTTATTATTGTGAATAAAGAGCTATATTTTTAAGGAGGGTTTTTGTCATTTTTAAATTTACAATTAATGATCTTGTGGTATTAGATAAATATAACGTGTTTTCACAAAGTAATGTAATTACAGATTAAACAGGTGATATAAAAAATTAATTTTATGTCATGCATGTAGAAGGGTACAGGTAGTAAATAGTGCCTGTAAGCAACACAACACATTTCTGTTTCACAGTCAAACTTTATTTGAGTAGACAGATGACAATATTAATTATACACAGTATTTTGAACGTGAACAGATAACCTGCAGCTTTAACAAACATTTCACAGTATAAATATGGCAATAACTGTCTGACATGTAAAACCGTTTCATGTGAAACAATCTAAGTTACTCTGAAACATGGACACAGTACCCTATAAGGTTAGTCCTCCCAGTAGCTGCTAATACTGTGGTTACTGAGCAGTTTTTATATATAAGATCAGTAATTCCACCTTCAGTTATGTTGACACTACAGGATAAAGTCTATTCCAGCATGGTAAACTACAGTAAGTGTAACGTTAACCGGTCTGTAGTCATGATAACACACAGAGACAGCTCCTACAGTAAATAATATACCATTACTCTGATTACTTTCCTACATTTATCAGGTGTCTTTTACAAGAAATAATGAACTGACTACTGTTTCACATCTTCTATTTTCCACACTGATGTTCGCTGTGTTTCCACACAGTTACATGTTGCTACATGCTAACATGTTACCTCCGTATCTCCCATGTAAACAGAACTATCTGCTCACAGCAAATGTTTTCTTCTTCAGTGGGTTATTTCTGTCGGTCGTTTCTCACAAATGGACCTGTAAAGACAAACGTAAAACAGAGTGTATGTTTACGGTTTACAGAGTTTATGCATAACGTAAATACTGAGCTAACGTGACAGAGTTAAAAATAGCATATTTACCGGAGCAGAACCGTCAGGAAAACACGGAATCTTGGCCGCAGATGTTGTTAATTTCTCGCCGACTTCTGATCAGATTCCTCCGGGAACGTGCGCTGTGTGAAGTTTCTGGTTTATAAACTTTTAATTAGTTTATTTTTAACTTTAGAAATGCGATAAACCCTGAATTTCTCTTCCTGCTCTCCGGCTGCAGTGCGGGGAGGGCAGTGACGCTGTGTTGAAGCTGTTTGATTGACAGCAGAGACCCGGAAACTCTGACCAATTAGAGCAGATTGGGAGGAGACAGGCTCTGAATCAGAGTTTTTCAGACAGAGGCTGAAAGAGGCTTTATGCACGCAAACAGTATGAGAAAAATAGAGGGTTTTTTGAACATTACAGCATGTAAACATGTTCTAGTAGAACATTAAACTATAAATATATACATATATGAACCTGGAAATGAGCATATGAGACCTTTAAATATTTCCTCATAGCACAGAATATGGGTCAAAGACGAAACATGGATGGACATTTTCTGTCCATTAAATATAAATTTAAAAAAATCATCTCTTATGTTGATACAGTAATGCATAACAGAAGGATTGTCAATCGATTAAATTATGTAATCGCGATTAATCACATGATTGTCCATGATTAATCGTGATTAATCGCAAATTGATCACAAATTTTTGATCTGTTCAAAATGTACCTTAAAGGGAGATTTGTCAAGTATTTAATACTCTTATCAACATGCAAGTGGGCAAATATTTTTGTTTTATACAAATGTATGTACAGTATTTATGATTGAAAATCAATTAACAACACAAAACAGCGACAAATATTGTCCAGAACTCTCACAGGTACTGCATTTTGAATAAAAAGTCAAGCCACTTCTTCTCGCCAAAATTTAGCATAAGTTGGAAGCATTATTTAGCCTCCTTCATGACAACCTAGTATGACACAGTTGGTACCAACGGATTCTTTAGGTTTTTAGTTTCACATGATAGCAGTATCTTCAGTCTTCAGTCAACTTTACAACTGAGCCCACTACAACCTCCGAAAGATCGATTGCGTTACTGGGTTAAAGAAATTAGTGGCGTTAAACGAATTTGCTATAACGTGTTACGCCGGGAACGCACTGGCCGCATGGTGGCCGCGTGGCGGCTGCGTCGCATGGCGGCTACGTGATTGACGCGTTGGTAATCCACACCAGCTGCGTGCCAGCCGCGTTTCTGCTGCAGCTGCTGCTGCTGTCAGCCCTTTCTTTCTACATAGAGTTTGCCTTTCATAATAGCCATTTAATTTCATTACAAATGTCATTTATATTTATTTTAGACAGAGAAAGGTTAAGAAACGTGTGGTTATTTGTAAATAATAGTAATAATCCACAATTAAAACCCGTACCACATTCAATCATGGAGTTCTCCAAGTCACTGCATGTTCCACGGCAATGTCTGCACATATTTCAGAATAAAAACCTTGTGTTATCTAATGAAGGAATTCTGTCCACAGAAAAAACGCTTGAGGGCTTTTATTTTTAAATGAAAGCAGGAAGTGTTGATTTAAAAACAAGTCTTTACTTTTTTTCATCTCCGTAACATTTTCTACAGATAGAGACATGTAAACTGTAGTAATGTTGCTGGTATGATGTTAATATGCAGTCAATAGATATCCTTCACTGTCTGTGACATATTCTTAAGAGAGGCTAGACATGTAAACTGTAGTAATCTTGCTGATATGATTTCAATATATTGTCAATTGATCACTTTCTCTGTCTGTTGCTGCTGTGAAATGCGAGCGGCTCGTGTCAAAAATAGGCGAGACCTCGAATCTCAGCTGAGACGCGCGTCTCACTCGGGCAGTGTGGATGCGCTAACCTGTTAACACGGACGCCGAAATAAAAAACAACAGGTAAGGCAGCCGCCACACGGCCACCACGCGGCCAGTGCGTTCATGGCGTCATTCAGTAGAAGTAAGGGATAATGCCCAATGAGGTGTCCATTGCAAGGGCGTTGGGTTTGCATACGATAGGGACATGGGACATGGGGCGGCTGTGGCTCAGAGGGTAGAGCAGGTTGTCCACCAATAGGAAGGTCGGTGGTTCGATCCCCGGCTGCTCCGGGTCACATGTCGATGTGTCCTTGAGTAAGACACTCAACCCCAAATTGCTCCCGAAGGCATAGCCTTCATTCGGTATGTGAATGAGTATTTAGATTAGATCCTGATGGGCAAAGTTGGCACCTTAGCAGCCTCTGCCATCAGTGTATGAATGCTGACAAAGTGCTTTGAGTGGTCGGAAGACTAGAAAAGCGCTATATAAATGCAAGTCCATTTACCATATTTGTTAAAATTATTTAAATTATGTGTTTTAGCCGTCAAAGAAGAAAAGGAAGTGAGGCAGGTTACTACAACCCTAATAATAATAATAATATTAATAATAATAATAACAAACCGGCACAATCTTAGAGGTATTAGTAGTATGTTGAAAGAAAACAAACACATCAATCAGGTGAAGAGGAAATGCGTCAATGAATTCTAAGAAATAGCTTGTCTATGGGCCTTTCCCATTTCTGATTTTATATGGCTCGATTCCTCTCCTCGACTCCTCGCCTCGCATCTTAGTCCCGTCCACGGGAGATGCGAGCGGAGGAGGCGAGGAAGAGAGGAAATACGTTTTTAGAGACATGAGACGTCCTTTCCTCTGAAGCGTCACGTGAAGCGACATCCATTTCTGATGACATCAGCAGCTGATCAGAGCTGGATCAGCTGTCAGCCGGTATTAACAGCTGTTTATGTCTGAACTGTACTAATACAGTTACCTGTTTAACAAACACCTGCACATGACTAACAGCTGCAGTCTGTATTTATACTGTGGACTGAGTCCTGCTTAGAGGCTCAGGAACCATTTCTACTGGCACAATGCCTTTATATAATTTATTCATTATAAGCGTCTGTATTTATTGATATTCTGACACTAGAAATTATGTATTAGGCTTAATGTTTGAGGGAAAATGTAAATGATGTAACTCCTATCAAACCTGACGCTCAGGAATTATCAGCCTCACATGTAACTGAATGGAAATGATGATAAATTATGTAAAAGGTGTAAAAGACAGACCCTCCTTCTCTCTCTGACTTTAACTGTATCCTTAATAAAAGTTAATGGGGGAAATAACAGATCATGAAAAGAAAACTCTTTCTAATAAATGAAGAAAGTTGTTTGAGGTCCGTCCGTTGTCAGGTCTTATAAAGCTTGTCCAGTGACAGGTTCCTTCACCCGCGGTGTGTGAAGCAGAGATACTGCAGGTCCTTCTGCTGCTGGAACACTTTACCATCAACATGGTCCGTTTGTTGTTCACACCGACAATTAACACAGATTTTAACTAGATGGTGAATCAGAAGAGAACTAAACTATAACATTTTTAATCTGTGATCTGTCTTCACTCCGGTATGAAACTCCAGTGATGTTGACGTGTATCAGATCAGTCCGATCGGCGCAGCGTCCAATCAATAAACGATATCCAATAAGGGGGCGTGTCGGTCGGTAAAAAACTTCCGTGAAGGATACACTGGAGGATACACTGGTGTATCCTCGCTCATGGCTCCTCCGGCAAGCCTCCTCGCTCCCCGATCCTCGCTCCTCGAGACGCATTTTAGGAATTGGGATGTCAAGATGGAGCGCTGAGATCGATTTACGGGTCACAGCCGGAGGATCGTGGAGCGAGGAGACGAGGAGGCAAAAAAAATCGCTTATGACTAGACAGTATAACACTGATCCACAGGCGTGTTTACAACTGCACCAACATTTCTGGCGTCACAGAATCTAATGTTGGTTTTGCCCTTGGTACTCACAGAACCACATGCCTTCACGTACACAGCAATCAAATAGACAAGACGAAAGCAAAACACCCTTTGTTGTCACCCTTTGACAACAAGTACCAACCAAGAAACACTGCAAATAAGTAAAACCCAAGCAAATTTAACACACGATACAGTCATGTCAGAAATGATTCATCATTATTTAAAAAAAACTGTATTTTTATCAATAATAGTTATGGCCAATGAGCCACCCTTTAATATTTAAATTGTTCTAAAAATAACAAAAGTGTTGTCTTCAGCATTTCCTTTATTTTCCCTGCTCTATCAAAAACATACTGAAACATGAATTTTGAGTACCATTTCACACCTATGGTATTGTTCATATTTTTGGGTCATTTTGCTTTATTAATAATAATAATAATAATAATAATAATAATGGTCGCATATAAATTAATTCACCCTCTGAAGGTCCATAATCAGAACTGTATGGTTAGAAGAGCTGGAAGAATTTGGGGCATTTATACCCAGCCAGATTTACTGATAACATATCAAGTCGAGAATTTCCCGTACAACATGTACAAACTCAGAGGACAAAAGACAAGATAAAGTATAGAAACCTTTTATTCTGGTGTATAAAATGCTTTCGGTTTCTATATGCAGTATAAATACCACAGCTGACACAGACAGCCCCAGAGTCACCTGTCGCCTGATGCTAGGTAAGTTTCAGTGAAACTTTATATGTTTGAACCATTTTACTGTTCTGTACTTGGACTGCGTTTTCATCCAAATATATTGCAATTACATACCTCAAGTACTTTACACTGAAATTGCATGTGACTGTATCCAGTCAATGACAGACTAAGGATGCCCTGTGTGTGGTGTTTCAATTGATCTGATTTGATTGCTTGCAACTGATCCGCAATGTGTCCCCAAGAATACACTTTTCTTCTGATAAAATAGCAGTGGCTCTGTGAAACTAAAGAGATAATGGATATTCTGTATGTATATAGGGGAATGTCAGACCATGTCTACAATGACCACAGAAAGACGACAGCTTGCAGGTACACTCCCACTTATAATAGTTGTATACCTACAAATAAATGCATTTTTAAAGATGTTTAATAGGACTTTAAAAATTATTATCTAGGCCATAAATCACATGGATAGCAATAAATGAGAACATAACTAAACAGGGCCCACAGGTAGGGGCAAAATACAAATTCTAACCCACCACTACAGAGACCTGGGGCTAGATGTAAAAACAATGTGTCTGCACAAAAAACGTGCATATGCCTTTTCCCACATATAAACTGATATTTATAAAGGAAGAATATGCAGTGAGAATGTCAACACCTCAGCATACACACGGTTTTAGCTGAGATAGCTGCGGGGGATATGATGAGGAGGAGATTGACTGTAAGTTCAGAAAGGGGTAACATTGTTTTCAGATTGTTTGCCAGTTTCACTGATTCTGTTATTATTTTTGCACGCTAACCAACCATGTCATACTAGCTTGTCGGGAAGGAGGGTAAATAGCGCTCCAAATTTTGGCTAAATTTTGGCGAGGAAAAACTGGCATGGCCATTTTCAAAGGGGTCCCTTGACCTCTGACCTCAAGATATATGGATGAAAATGGGTTCTATGGGTACCCACAAGTCTCCAATGTACAGACATGCCCACTTTATGATAATCACATGCAGTTTTTTCATGCAGTATAAATGTGTTATTTTCACCTATTCTAAAATGGTGTGTTTGAATATTTCTGCATACTTAGGTCCCTAAACAGTCTTGAATTACATAAATTGGGTATCACTGTAAAGCTGAGACTCTTGTGGATCCAATGAGCCCAACTGTATTCATGTGTGATGATGTTAGTCCCCATAGTAGACATTTCACTGTAGTGAGACCATTTTTTTAAACTTGACCTCACTGTATAAAATGACCTGTGATGACCTCTAGGATAATCACAGCCTCATGAAACTTTACAGCCACAAACTAGAGAACTTTCCTAGCTAGATTGACAATAAGGGTGTTTCTGAGCAGTTTACACAACAGAAGTGCTCGCCATCCAATCGCCGAAAAATGCAATTCTTGCAGAAATCTCGAAAAGTTTTGATACCAAATCACAGCATGGCTTTTTCTATAGTGTTCCGCAAGGTCTTGGTGTCTTTTGGAGGGATTAATGATCATTTATATCAATTTTCCAGTGGTAAAAAATGGTTAAATTTAGCACAAAATCTGTGTAACAAATGGTATCAACCCCAAAATTTCTGCTACAACGTAGGAGACATAATAGAGCATGGCAATGACCATCATATACTTCTATCATAATGTTCTAAACCCTTACACACTTTTACAAATAATTTAAAATAGTTAATTAATTAATTCATGTTTATTCCTGATTTATGACTAGAAGAACTTGACACACAGTGCGGAGCAGCATCTCAAATTAATGGCACAATGAAACAGTAACTCTGCCGAGTGCAATGACACCTCCCACAAAGCTCTACGACAAACGGTTCATGAGTTATGAAAGGGGGCCAGGCTAATGTTTAGGGGTCGGGGATAACCTTCACCAATGAAACAGGAACTCCCTGCTGAGTGATATGACACCTCCCACAAGAGTCTACGACAAATGGTTCATGAGTTATGAAAGGGGCGTGGCTAATGTCTAGGGGGCGGGGATAACCATACCAATGAAAAAGGAACTCTCTGCTGAGTGATATGAACTGGAGCGTGGGGCTCAATTTTTCCAACTTTCGCGGAACTCAACTTTCTAGGGAGCGCCAGCGAGTCATTTTGCAACACCCGATATCAAATTTTTCACTGCGTCTGATAAATTTGCCAAGTCTAACAACTTTTCGAGCATGTTAAGGCCCTCAAAAGGCGATTCATTTGATAGAAGAAAAAAGAAAAAGAAGAAACACTACAGTTTCAATAGGGCCTTCGCTGGCCCGACGTTGTCGGTGCTCGGGCCCTAATAAACACTAAAGTTTCAATAGGGCCTTCGCTGGCCCAACGTTGTCGGTGCTCGGGCCCTAATAATAAACGAAGCAATAACAATAGGGCCTCGCCGACCTTTGGTCAGTGTTCGGGCCCTAATAATAATCATTAGAATTCCAATAGGTCCTCAGACCGACGTTGTCGGTGCTCGGGCCCTAATAAACCGGCACAAACTCAATAGAGTTCTGCCCCTTCGGGGCTTGAACCCTAATAATAAACACTACAGTTTCAATAGGGCCTTCGCTGGCCCGGCGTTATTGGTGCTCGGGCCCTAGTAATTCCTACAGTTTCAATAGGGCCTTCGCTGGCCCGACGTTGTCGGTGCTCGGGCCCTAATAATAATTCCTACAGTTTCAATAGGGTCCTTGCGGCCCGACGTTGTCGGTGCTCGGGCCCTAATAATAATTTCTACAGTTTCAATAGAGCCTTCGCTGGCCGGACGTTGTCTGTGCCCAGGCCCTAATAATAATCATTAGAAGAACAATAGGTCCTCGGACCGATGTTGTCGGTGCTCGGGCCCTAAGTATGTACTATTATACATGTTTATTAGTTGATCATATTACAGAAGCTTTTCAGTATAACATTCAGCAAACTTGTATACAAATTTAAATTCAGCAACATTTTATTCAATAAAACCAAACATAAAATCAATCAAAAATTTTTAGAAATGAAACTAGGGATATTTTGGGGAAGTGGGAGCACTGCATAAATTCATTTGGCATTAATTCTGGAGCAGTAAATAGATGATGTTTTTGTGATCTTAATCTTCTCTAAAATGAAGATTGCTCGGGCCCTAATAAACACTAAAGTTTCAATAGGGCCTTCGCTGGCCCAACGTTGTCGGTGCTCGGGCCCTAATAATAAACGAAGCAATAACAATAGGGCCTCGCCGACCTTTGGTCAGTGTTCGGGCCCTAATAATAATCATTAGAATTCCAATAGGTCCTCAGACCGACGTTGTCGGTGTTCGGGCCCTAATAAACCGGCACAAACTCAATAGAGTTCTGCCCCTTCGGGGCTTGAACCCTAAAAATAAACACTACAGTTTCAATAGGGCCTTCGCTGGCCCGACGTTATCGGTGCTCGGGCCCTGGTAATTCCTACAGTTTCAATAGGGTCCTTGCGGCCCGACGTTGTCGGTGCTCGGGCCCTAATAATAATTTCTACAGTTTCAATTGAGCCTTCGCTGGCCCGACGTTGTCTGTGCTCAGGCCCTAATAATAATCATTCGAAGAACAATAGGTCCACGGACCGATGTTGTCGGTGCTCGGGCCCTAAGTATGTACTATTATACATGTTTATTAGTTGATCATATTACAGAAGCTTTTCAGTATAACATTCAGCAAACTTCTATACAAATTTAAATTCAGCAACATTTTATTCAATAAAACAAAACATACAATCAATCAAAAAATTTTAGAAATGAAACTAGGGATATTTTGGGGAAGTGGGAGCACTGCATAAATTCATTTGGCATTAATTCTGGAGCAGTAAATAGATGATGTTTTTGTGATCTTAATCTTCTCTAAAATCAACTGCATGGTAACCAGAGACCTTGTGGCAGAAACCACTGGGTGTGATGTACTCTTGAATCACACCGGACTCAGGATGAACATATTTAAAAAATAAAAAAAGGTAAATGAAAACAAACAGTGATTTGGCTGGTCTTCAGTAGCTATACTCTGCCAACTCAAGTTTACAGTAAATGCAATGGTAAGTATTACAATTGAAATTAATTATTTTCTATAGGTCTACTGGGTTTACTAACTACTAAAATCATGCATTTTGAGCTAAATACAATGAATCCTGATCTGTATTTACAGTGTAGCTTGATTCTGCACATACGTACTGTTGCTATGGCAACAAGTGACAGCTGATATTAGCATATATTAGCTAGTTTAGCTTAATCGTTCTAACAACAAGAACCCATAGAATTACAATTCGGCACATTTAAACAAAATCAACATCAACTACCAATAGTCACTGTGGTTGGTGTGGCTGGCTCTGCCTGCAGCAGCAAGCAAGGCACACCGGTTCCCACTCTCACCTCATCAACCATCCCATAAAGCCCGGTGTGAACATCACTCCAGTGCCAGATAATTACATCTCGTCATGGTAGTGCATACATTCCTTAATTCGAGTTTGTTCCAGTCGTAATCTTCTCTAGTGTTCTCTCGTGATTTTTTTTCGACTTACCAGTTGATAAAGACATTTTTAGGCGAACAAAAGGTTACAATTAAAGCTGAAGTAGGCGAGATTGGAGCAACTATGATTAAAAAAAGTTATTTTTATAAAACGGTCGCTATATCCTGACAGTAGTACATGACACAGGTAACCTGAAAAAAATCATGTGCCTCTGTGTCCTCCGGTGTCCTCCGGTGCTCCTAACGGCATCTGCAAGATTTCACAGACCGGAGGAAAACAAGCAGTAAGAACTGATCTGAGGTCCGCTGTCCAGCTGCCGGGGGGCTAAATAGACAGCCTCCTCCCCAGGGCCTGGAGGCTGCTAAAGAAGTCATGCCCCAGCCCTTCACAGAAGGAAGGAAAAGAAACATTTTTGCCCAAATATCTCTTCTTTGCTCCCTCCCTCCCTCCCTCCCTCTCACACACACACACACGCACACACTCTTTCTCTTCTCGTGCACTGATTCGTTTAAGCTGAACAGACAATCAGAGTGATTTCTTTCACCGACGGGAGCCGAATGCTGAATACAATGTTAGCATAGCCTGGCACTGATCGATCCGAACTCCATTGAGAAAACAAGCACTTTAAAAGTTGTTTGCTTGTCGTCTTGCGGACAGAGCTGTCAAAGCATGAATTCAGACTCTTTACTAATCAGCATCATTATGTAGTTATTTCGGCACACTTTTGATCCGTTTACAACAATATCGCTGCCGAATTTATGCCTAGATGACGTTATGTTGAGTGTTGATAGAGTAGCTACAATGTTAGCATAGCCCTGCGTTGATCGATCTGAACTCCGTTCAGAAAACAAGCATTTTAAAAGTTGTTTGCTTGTTGTGGAGAGACTTGACAAAGCATGAATTCAGTCTTTTTACAAATCGACATCATAATGTCATTATTTCGGCATCATTTTGATCCGTTTATTGGCATGGTACAAAGGAGCAACAGTGGTTATTTCCTCCATGGCTGATGGAGGAAATGGAGGAAAGCAAGGCGAAAATTTGCATGGTGCTTGGTGTAAATGCACGTAACACAATATGGAAATACTAAGTAAAGTACAAGTACATCAAAATTGTACTTAAGTAAAGTACTTTAGGAAATGTAGGCCTACTTAGTTAAATTCCACCACTGAAAATCAGGGTTTATGCTGTTAAAAAAAGGTAAATGATAACTATTAACAACTGAGGGGCGGCAAACATTATTGAGGTTCCAGCAATTCCTGTAAGTCTGAGAAACATACAATGCAAAACATGTCCAAAACAAAGAAACATTCAGTTTACTTCAGTGGTATATATGCGTTTGTGAAGGAAGCGCCATCTCATGGTGACGACTTACAATTGAAAGAATGGGTGTGTTTACAGCGGAAGCTAGATACAACCTCTCAGGAAACAGGGGGGCGGGGATCCGCCTGGCATTCAACTGGAACTAAGGTGGGAGGGGAAATTTCAGGAGGCTCCATCTGTATCTGGTGATGTCATTCTTACCAGTTAATAAATAAATATTTAATACTGGTTTGTGTAAATATAGGCAAGACAACTGAGAAAAAAATGCTTTTTAATTAAAGGAGTTTCTTACTTTGCACGAAACAGACACATATCAAAAAGCTATATAACCACTAATATTCTGATCAAACATTAGTATCAAAATTGAATTCTAAGTTCAAGTTATTACTCACTCTCAACAACTTTAAACTTAAAGTGGCAGTAGGCAGTATATTTTTGGCATCACTGGGCAAAAATTCCATAATAATCTTATTGTAATCAAGTCATATTGTAATTCAAGTGTTCTGAGAGATAATTAGACTTCTGCACCTCATCATGGCTCTGTTTTCAGGCTTCAGAAAATCTAGCCTGTGATGGCAGACTTTGAGAGAGGTCATTTCAGAGAGAGAGAGAGAGAGAGAGCTTTCTTATTGGCTGTGCTCCGGTCATGTGAGCGGAACTTGGCGTTCCTTTACCAGATTTAACAATGGCGGCGGTGTCACAAACGTTCTCATTTTACAGCTAAACCGTACACTACAAGATGATTCTGAAAACATTTGAGGCGAGAAATAGGCATTACAGTAACAGAATATTGATTCATATTTGATCAGTGCGGCCTAGTTTGGTCGGAGTTCGCCAGTGATTGACAGCCGGCTCTCATAGACGGCAGCTGGACAGCGGACCTCAGATCAGCTCTGACTGGTTGTTTTCCTCTGGTAAGTGAAATCTTTCAGATGCCGTTAGGAGCACCGGAGGACACCGTAGGACACAGAGGAACATGATTTTTTTCAGGTTACCTGTTTCATGTACTACTGTCACGATATAGCGACGGTTTTATAAAAATAACTTTTTTAATCATATTTGCTCCAATCTCGCCTACTTCAGCTTTAAGGTATTACATCTATTGATCATCACTGATATAACATTAAAAACATATTACAATACCATTAAAGATTATACAACAAAGAAGTCAATACTTGGTCTGTTATTGTCAGTAACTTAGCTTGACATAATACACAGTATATCCTGTTACCATTTGATAAGGAGGTGAAAAGATGTTAGGTAATGCCATTGATAACAATACAACAAAGATTCGGTAATAAGCAATACCACTCTTAAAATAAGTAGCACCAATCTTGTAATAAAACTTTAAATGCAACAGGTCATGCTATTATCTCCCATTACCGCTAGGTGGCAATGTTGCGCCATCACTGATGTGTGTGTGTGTGTGTGTGTGTGTGTGTGTGTGGGGGGGGGGGGGGGGGGGGTTACCAAACAGATCACTTTGAAGTCAGAAAGAGTTAACAGTTAGTGTTGGTTTAAGCGGGAAGAGGATTCTTCCCACAGTTTTAAAGTGTCCTTATCTCCTTAAAGAAAATCCTTGTGGCCATTTAAGTGTCAGAACTGACAACTCGATGTCCGTAAAAAGAGTTTGCGTCCCTTTAGAGAAAACCCAGTTGCTTCTTTTGGTCACTCCATGTGTTAATGACCAAATCTTCCTGGACACAAGAATGTGTTTTTCTCGTCCCAGTAGATGCAAGACGAGATAAGATGCTTCTCGGAGTAGCACGCACCAATTCTCGCTACAGAAAACGCACAAAAAATACAATGTTGAAAATCCTGCTGAGCGTCACGATCTCACGTAAAGAAAATAAGGGAAATTCGTGTCTATATATACACGAATCAAATAGGTTACATTTTGTGACTATTTCACGAACTGCCGCGAGACTGAGTTGAATAGTCACGTCTTGGCGACACAAAACGTGCCACTGACACTGGACAGGCGGGTCTATAACACGCTTTGTCGTGAGACTGGGCTGGAACGAGGCCTGTCACTCACTGACACATCCCTATAATGACAGCTGTTTGACTGGCAGCCATGATTGTGTAAAGTTCTGTGTTTAGTTTGCTGCATAACTGTGCACCTGCACATGTGACTGCAGTAGACACACTTACTGTATGTCTTCAAATGTTTTCTGAGACTCTAAAAGACTTAAAACTCCTGTGGTACCGAATTGAGACAGACATGAGTAATGCATGTCAAGGGCCAGACTGCCCGGCTCACCCCCTGGGTGGCCCACCCCACCACTCAGCATGAACCAAACAGCAGCCACCTGTGTCATTCAGCTGACCTCAGATCAGCTTGGACCTGTCTGACTGAAAGTAATGATGCATTATTCATAGACTGCCACCATCTGGCACATCAGTGCACCCTGCCATCTCACCACTCACCCTGTCAAAGACATACAAGCAAGAAAAGGGCAGTATATCAGCAGAACAGTCTTTGTCTTGGTGCCTATAGTTTACAGGCCGCCTTCACCCAATGTCAGCGCTCCCGTGATAGGATAGAATAGGACAGATAATGGATGGATGGATTACGTCTATCTGATAGATAGGTTTCTGAGAAAATGTGAGGTTGTGATGGGATTATGTGCAACACACTCCAGTGTGAGGCAGTGTATATGCCTTCATAAATTAAGACACCACTTTCTCAAAAGCTGAAGAAGGTAACAGGCTATCTGTAGTTTGAATACACTGTGCAGCACTGCTTCCCAGTTTGAAGAGCAAAGAGTGAATATCAATAAAGTGCAGTTTAGTCATGCACCACATGAGGGTGCAAGTGTGAAGTCTACCTTTGATACACAACTACCAGACCCTCCAGCAATGCATGTGTTGTATACTGTACAATATGTGTGTGTGTGTACAGCATTGTAGTAATGCAGGTGTTCTCAGTGCAAAATTAAAAGGTGATATTCCACAGTGCCTGAAATCAGAGACTTCACAGCCACATTATTAATAACTTAACACCAAGCTAAAAATGTTTTGCTGCTGTCTTTGGTTGAAAGTTTCAAGCTTGTTTCACCTCTGACCAAAGACTGTATATAAGAGGTGGGCGTAGTCACCATGACATCATTTTCTCATAGCATTCTGTACAATCAGACTTCTATTGCAACCAGAGGAGTCGGCCCCTGCTGGCCATTAGAAAGAATGCAAGTTTAAGGCACTTCAGCATTGGCTTTAAGATTTCCAGGGGTTGTTAAATTAGTCTTTGGTAACCTCTGTGTCAGCTCCCATAGGATGGCGTCAAATGATCGGATTGTTATGAATAAAGAATTTGTATTTCTGCTGTGGATATCACTTAATCAGCATCACTGACTGCTACACATCTCTATGTGCTCAACCTCTCTCGAAGATAGAATGTAATAAATAAAGATAATCTAACTGTTTGAGTTTGATTACACTACCACTACTACTTTTGACATCACTGAAAACAAAACTTGAGAAAAAGTACAACAACAATTATTTTGTCAATTATTAAGCCCTGAAAAAGTCTTCTTTTCTTGAAACAAGTTTTAAAATTCTGAGATTATGTCATCTTGTTTATTTCAACAACCAGATTTTTTTTTTAATAATTTTCATAATCAAGGGCTCACTTTCTTGTGCTATGATCTGATTTATTTTGTCAAAATACTTTTCTTTCTAAACAAATCTTGAAACAGGTTGATTTGAAACATGTTGAAATAATCTTACCACACTAGTGGATTTTTACACATTTTAAGAAAATTAGAATTTTAGGGCTCAGAAATATACATAAATGACTTGATCAGAGACTGTAAATTGCCAATACAGTAGGTGTGAATGTGAATGGTTGTCTGTCTCTATGTGTCAGCTACCTGTCCAGGGTGTACACCGCCTTTGCCCAATGTCAGCTGGGATCAGCTCCAGCCCTGCCACGAGCGACCCTGAATAGGATAAGCGGTTACAGATAATGAATGGATGGATTTGCTCAGATGCACTCTATACAGTAGGCTGTGCCAAATACTGGATGGAACATACAAACTCTCCACTCACTTAGCACTTGGGAAACACCACACGGTGGCACTCAAAGCACACAAAGGAAAATGCAATTACAGCAATACTGTAAAGACAACAGCAGGAAATTAGAAAAACAGCACAATCAAGCAATAGTTTAGCAGACAATGTTTAAACTGGTTATACTCTCTTCACATGTATGATGTATTTATAAAGTTTGGTTTTATTCTCTTCTCCTATGACAGACAACACATTGGTACCAACATACACAGTCAATCACAGTTGTTTAGCCACATCAAGCTGGCTTCTCAAAAACATCTCTAAAAGGTTTGGTGGACTAACTACTAGCTTGTGTTATGTGGACAAAGCACCAACCTGAAAAACATCATGCATGAGTGATGACATGCGCCTGTCCTAAGAGGATCATCTTTGTATTTACCTGGAGGTTCACCAAGTAGCTGCAAATATATAAGAGTGCTTTACTATGTCACAAACCATATCTTCTCTCCAACTCTTTTAATCCAACATTATTGAAAGCCAACTCTGCCTCCAGAGCAGCTCTGCTCATGTAAAGTATTCAGAATAAAGCCCAAGACACACTAAACAGCTGTGCTCACATTAAACAGACTTCTCTCCAGTAGAGCCAAGGTTGAGCTGTGCACCTGAAGACACAAGAAAAGGGGTTCGGGCATGGTGGCTCTCATTAAATACAGAAACAAATATAAACCTGTTTGTTTCACGACTGTGCCGAAATAGAGCTCGAGGAGGAGAAGCAGCTCACACAAATTGTTTGTGCCCTCATTTGCACTGAAAATAGAAACAGTAGAGAGCACAGACACAGACAGCACCTGTGTCACCTGACTCTGGATCTGCAGGTACTACATTAGTTCCAGTCTCAGGGGTTCACCTGGGTGTGAAGCAAGTGGTATCACCTCCTGGCCCACGGCCCTTCAAGTCATATCCACCTGTATGCCAAGTGTCTCACACACACAACTGCTGTGTCTGGTGCATTAATCAGTTATCAACTCTTCCTCTGGGTGTACTCTGGTACTAATCGACATATCTATAACTTCATACAAACAACGTATTTGTATAATTTCCATCTGTATTTTCTAGAGGCATGTCAGTGGCGTGAAACTATTAAAAAAATGATTAAAATAATAAGCAACAATGTTGATAATTATTTGAGTCAATTATCCAGCAACAGTGACAAACATTCTTGGGTTCAAACTATTTCAGTGTTGCTATCGGTTTTATATTGTTGTTAATGGAATATATTTGGGTTTTGGACTGTTGTTCGGACAAAACAAGCAATTTCAAGACATCACATGGGCTGTGGGCAACAGGGATGCGTTTTTCACAATTTCCTGAGATTTTAAACCAAACAATTAATCATAAAAATAATTGAAATAAACTACAAATGATGAAATGTATAAACTGATACAGTTGCAGTTACAGATCATTACTGAATACTAAAAAGACACGTTCATTCATAGATTTCAAAGCTTGTGTTCAAAATAAATCAAAAGGCTACATGTATCAAATAAGACTGTAAAGACTACAGTATTCGACTTACGCATTACAACAAATTACTCATTATGCAACACAGTTTAATGAGAAAAAAGGATGGAAAGATTATCACAGGAGTATATGCTTTTATATGTGTTTTGTGTAAGGTCTGAGTTTAAATTGTGGACCCAAATGAAGAGAGGCGAAGAGGCAGCCGACAGAGTTCAAACATTTAATGAAGAAAAAAAAAAAAAAGAATTTCCATGAGATTGAAAGGTGGCTGATCCAGTCAGGCAGGAACAAAAAAAACAGCCACAAAGGAAAATGATCAGCAGCAAACCATGAACACAAAAACACCGGGAAAACACTTACAAAGAGGAAACACCAGGAGAACCACATCAGACCAGGAACTACGACGAACTGACAAAAACAGAGGAAAACACACAAGCTTAAATACACAGGGTGATTAGACACAGGTGGAACAAATCAGGGCGGGGCAGACAATCAAAAAAGGCGGGAAAACAAAAAAAGGTAGGAAGGAAAACCAGACAAGATACAGGAGGGGTGAATTTCAAAATAAAACAGGAAAACACTGGAATGAATAAATATAAAAGAACGCAAATCCAAAACAAACCAAAATCACAACAACAGAACCAATAAACCAAAAGGAGGAACATATGACAGTCTTAACTTATAACAAAATGAAAAAGTCCAAATGTCCTCTGGCACAGCTAGACCATGACAGTTTTGCATATGTATGGCAGATGGAAAGGCTGTAGACAAATCAAGTGCAGCTATCATAGTAATATGAAAACAAGGGGACGCCACCGAAATTATGAATTCCAGTATGTTATTTGCATGGCCTAGGAAATTTCAATCAATATTTGTGCAAATGAGCTACTCTCTCTTAAAGCCAGAAACCAGAGAAGTAAGTCTCAAATTTGTGATGTCAGGGTATAGTCTGGAGCAGCTCCATAAACAATGAATGGGAGACTTTGTGGACCCTCAGAATGTTTGTTTTCTTTTTATACCCAAATGAGCTTTATTCTATTGTAGTGTTCTTAGTTAGGAAACAGAACATGTACCCATATACTCAGAACATTCCCCTGGGTGCTCTCAGTGTCATCTGGAACATCTTTTCCAATTCATTGTCTATAGAGCACTTCCACACTTTATACTTGATGACATCACAAATTTCAGTTTTAGCCCTCTAGTTTTTGGATTTGGGAGAGAGTTGTTCATGTTTACTAATTTTTTTGGACTGTCTTAGACCATAGGAATAACATGTCTGAATTCGGAAAATGAGCGTAGTTCCCCTTTAAGTTGCAAATACTGAGCAAGAGATGTAGTACATGACATGTATAGTGATCACAGCTAAATACAGTCGTTTATATGACTTCAGCTGCTGGTAAGAGTATTCTAGTGGGAGGGGGAGGGCGTGTCCTGAAGAATCCGTGGATCACAGAGCTGACAGCGTTGTCTTGTAAATTCTTCCAACAGCACCAACACAATAAATCCTCAGCTTATTTCCTTTGTGAGGACTGTGTGTGTGTGTGTGTGTGTGTGTGTGTGTGTGTGTGTGTGTGTGTGTGTGTGTGTTTGTGTTTGTGTCTCAGAGAGAGACATTTGTAGACACTGAAACTTTTCCACAACTGGCTTTTAAAAGCAAGCTGTCATGTTAAGACATATTTGTACACAGGCCAACAAATTATGTTCATATCCAACTATTTGCAAATTTTATTTGGCGGGGGTATGCATAAAAGAACAAGGAAACACATTTATTAGGTTACAAATAATTGAAACAAACAATAAAGATTTATGCTGAAACATCAAGCATATGTCACAGTTTAAAAAAGACAAAATTTCACTACTTCAATTTACACTTTAACCAAATAATTAGCCCTTGTTTCCTGTTGACATTTGCTTGTCATTGTTTGGGGTCCCACGTGCGGTATAATAATAATAATAATAATTGCAAAATAAGCCAATTTTCTTTCCTTTGAATATTTTCCTTTCTTCTGACATTATCAAAACCCAGTGTTGAAAAGTAAACTTGCTTCTAACATTTACTGGCACATTTGATGAAGGAGACAAGATACGGAAATGACTATGAAGCATTGTAATTGCACAAAATAAGGAAATATTTCATATTGTATATGTTATACTGTATGTGCCACACATGAACTAATATTCATTTTGTTTGCCAAAAAGTCATTAACAGACAAGAAATACATATTACATAGTGATGTATGTTTGGGGTCAGTTAGACCCCAGAGAGGGCCGACTCCCTGTTGGACCTTTTATGAACAAACTGTTGTAAAGCTCCAGTAAGTGAAACCCTAAAGGACTTATATGGGCTTTAGGTGTAGTGCTGTGTAAAAGAAGTACTTGTCAACACCAATCACAGATGTACAGTTTGACAGCTGACCACTGAGACCTCAAACAGAAGTAATGCGTCATTTTCTGAAACAGACTTCTTGTTACGGCCGTGGGGCCGTTTGGTCTATATTTGAGGTGATCCTGCCCTCTGCCTCTATTCCCCTGCAGATGCCCTTCCCCCATCACCTGCAGCGGTGTTCCGGATTTGATAATCGGGGTGCAGTTAAAAGGCTGTGGAGGAGGAGCCAGCGGGTGCCCAGTGTGCCAGTTCGGCGGACCAGTGTCGTTTGTTTTGTGGACCGATTTGCGCGGTTCCTCGCTCCTTGTTAGAGGAGGTGTTTTTCTGCTTTTCTAGACTTATTATTTTGTTAGAAAGCTTGTGTTAGTTAAGTACTCTGAGTTATGTAGCTGTTAGTTTTTGGTTCTGTTTAGTTAAATAAACATTCTTTTGTTGTTGCACCAACCTCCGTTGCCCTCGTTTCCTCTTTTCCACCCGGTTTTACTTTTTATTGTTACTCCCCCCTCCCCTAGCCTTAAGTGGGGTCGTAACACTTCTGAAACATGTGAGTTCAAAATCTTGTTGATAAGCAATTCTACCAAAAACAATATCAAGGTTAAAGGGTTAAGTATGCTTTTTGAGCTCCTACAAAGGGCCCACAGTGTCTAGGAAACAGAACATTACGGTGAATTTAAGTGGCAGTAGGCAGCAGGCAAAAATTCCATAATAACCTTTCAGCATATTATAATTTAAGTGTTCTGAAAGAAAACTAGACTTCTGCACCTCCTCATGGCTCTGTTTTCAGGCTTTAGAAAATCTAGCTCATGACGGGAGACTTTGACCAATCACAGGTCATTTCAGACAGAGCGTTCCTATTGAGCATTCCTATTGAGCATTCCTATTGAGCATTCCTATTGAGCGTTCCTATTGAGTGCTTCGGCTGGTGGGCGGTGCTTGGTATTTCTTCAACTGATCTCAACATGGCTGCCGGGTCACAAACTTTCTAATTTTACAGCTAAACAGTACACTAAAAGATGATTCTGAAAACATTTGAGGAGAGAAATAGTCATTACAGTAACAGAATATTGATTCATATTTGATCAGCGCTGCCTAGTTTGGTCGGAGTTCACGAGTGATTGACAGCCAGCTCTCATAGACGGCAGCCGGATGGACACCAGAGGACACAGAGGAACACGATTTTTTTCAGATTACCTGTCTCGTGCACTACTGTCAGGATATAGTGACCGTTTTATAAAAATAACTTTTTTTAATCATGCTCCATTTCTACCCACTGCAGCTTTAATCTACAAATCTGACCACTGATCCAAAAGATCTGCCGTAGATACTGTTGGGATACACAACTGAAGAACGATGGCTTTAAAAAATGGCAGTAAATGTTTTGTCTGAAATACAAAAAAATATTCCAGGTGGCATTACATTTCCGGTTGCACACAAATACAGAGTGTGACGACCCCTCCACTCCACTAGGTGTCCCTGTGTGCTGTTTGCTGGCTCTTCTTTGTCTTTTAGGATCTGGATCATCATCAGCTTCATAAGCCACACCTGGGCCTAGTGTGATTCTACATATAAAAGCTCACCACGATCACACAGAGCGCCCCTCTCTTCTCTTGATGACATGTTTGTTTTGTTAAATAAATGTGCTTACCTATCACTTTTAAACCAAGGAGGAGTGAAAAGAGGAAACGTCACATGTCATCATCGTGTCATATCTTTGGGGCACAACACAAGCGCAGTAAAATCTGGTCTGCACTCGCTGAAATTGAGCCAATAGCAACGCATGACCGCAGCTCCAGTTACACAGCGCATGTGTCACTCGAGACCGTTTCCCAGCCTCTTTCAATATGACTTGTTTTAAACTCATCTGGTCCCCCATCTTTGTCGCAGCCTTCGACATACTTGCCAACCTTGAGACCTTAAAGAAGGGGAGGATTTCAAAACCAAAGCGGGGGGGTCTGGTGGTCCTCCCACAGAAATATTTGAGTTTCAGAAACTTTGTTTCCTGCATTCTGGTGACTTTAAAAGAGTGAAAATAACAAAATAAATAATAAGTACACTGCAAAATAATTTTAATGTTTTACCTTTAACTCCCGGGAAAGAAAACTGAATAATTTGCCGCTCTTGTGTGAATTTAGAGTGTGAATCTCTGGCATAAACTAATATTCAAACGTTTTTATTTACTTTTGCTCCCGCTTCAGTATTTCTTTCTCTTAGCTCTCTCCATTTCTCTCTGTGTGTCGCTCACTCACTGAAGGTCCTTTCAGACACACATGCGACAACGGCACCACTCGCTCTGAAACCCGTTATTTTCAATGGCTTATGCCGTGCCACAACGGCTTTTCGTGGCATCGAGCAAAACCCAACTTTGGACGCTGCATTAACATGCTTAAACATGAGCTCAAACTGCGTAAAGACTGCTCTCTTCCGCCGGGAAACGACAGTTGGTGTACCTCTGTTGTTGTCCGGGTGGAAACAGTAGGGATTGATACACACTGTTAAATTCCAGAAACAGGCTAAGATAACCAAAAGGAAAGAAAGTGTGAAAATTTGCCAGAAATCAGGGAGGATTGTGACCCCGGGAGGAAACCGGGAGAGGGCAATGAAAAACGGGAGGGTTTGCAAGTATGGTTTTTGAGCCGGGTTGTGACATAGGGCACCCAAAATGGTACAGCATGATACCAAAAACCACCTGTACATGTAGTCTCCCAGCCTTTAGAGCGCCAAATGTGTTAGAAAGCCTAAAGAACTGTCTTATGTGTGCAGAAAAACAACCCCCTGATGGAGAGGTCACTCACAGGTGAAGGACCTGTCACCTGTTTCTCTGAGCTATGCAGTGATCAAACTCCTCCACTGAATCAATAGTGTGACGTGTTCTTACCCAGTGAGGTTGTTAATTTCTTCAACAGGCCATGTTTTTATAAGCAACATGTTTCAGGTTTGGACAAGCTGACATCATGTTGCTCTCGTCTTTTACGAGAGGTGACATCTATGTTGAAACCCAGCTATGAAAACATGGAGGTGAACTGGAATCGCACATAAACATCGTGGTGAACATGAAGTCAGCAGAGAGTTTATGTGCACCTGGCATGCATGCGTCTGGTAGTTTGGCACACATACACTTTATGTTTGCAGATCTGATAGGCCTCCCTGTGCCCTTTCCCCCTGAAAAAGCTGCATTCTTAAAAGCACTTCTGAGCAGCCCACTCAAACAATGAAACAAACATGAATGAAGGTAGGAATCAAACCTTCTAATGGTACTGCAGGCCGTGTCCCTTTGCTTTAAAAAGACTGTGAGAGAGTCGGCTGTATGAGGTGGGTCTGATTCCAATACCCAGTCCCATTTTGTATTCAGGTCCAACTTGGTAAAATAATTCATCAAGGTCAGAGGGTTATGGATCTGATATAGAATCGTATTATGTACTTGTATTTTTTTAAGCCATGGTAGTGGCATGGCTCTAGGGACAACCCAGTCCCCAGAAAAAATGTTGGCATTGTACGTTTCTGCAAACCACGGATATGCTGAATGTTGCTGTTTCTCAAGCAAAAAAAGGTTCATAAATATGTTACATATCAGCCTCATATCACGCTTGCAGAAACGCATAATGACATGTGGATAACACTGTGAAATGATTGGTTAGGTTTATGCAACGCAACTGCTTGGTTATGGTTAGAAAAAAGATCATGGTTTGTGTTAAAATAATAACTAACCAACTTAATGTAACAACGTAACTACCATAAAAAAAACAAAAAACACCTTTAGCTGACTTTCTTACGTAACGTTATGTAACAAGTGTAACGTTATGTAGAACAACGTTACATAAAACATTACATAAAAAAGCGTAAAGTCAAAGTTTACTTTGGTTTCATTTTGTCTTCAGTACTAATTAGCAAATGTTAGAATACTGTTTTTTTGTTAGGAAAGAGCCTTGTGCAAAACTTCCAGATGGTTATTTATTTAAATTGCAATATGTAATCTATCTAGCAACCAACAAATACTCCAAACCTACAACCTACGCACGAACCTTCAGCATCAAGATACGAAGCAAAAGGCTGCCCTCGGCGTCATTATAGCTTCTGCCCAAGCGGCAAAATATGATAAGAAGGGATGAGATCATGTTGCCTGTTTTCAGCATTGACAGATCAGAAAAGGAGCCTTTTTTACACCCTCGCTCAACACATTAGCATATCTTGGATACCACACATCAGCCCCTTCTCTTGTCAGATGATAGCATGCCTTCCCATGTGGTTTTGTAACAACACATCTAGACAGAAACCATCAAGAGAATAGCTGTGGAATTTCTTTGGTGATTTTGTTCCCATCGAACCCTGTTTATACACAATAACGCAAAAAATAATGTCCAGTGCTTCCCAGAGGTCTACAGAAACCAAAGCCTGATCTAAAAAGGAATCCCTGTGGATTATCCTCGTCATTTATTCTTTTTTGAACTCTAATAAGACACAAGAATATAAAAGTAGAGCTTTGTTTGGTCAAATGAAGGGCAGATTTTAGAGATCTTAGAGGTTTTATCACCCCACCCCCCCACCCCCACCCCCTTGACTCTCACACCGATTTTTGACTTTGATGAAAGTTACTTTCACAAAGCCCTAAGCACACTAGATCCCCACCACCACCATTCCATGCCCTTGTGAGAGGATATATGTCAAAGCTGTAACATCATACTCCAAAGTATCACTTTGACTCTCCACGGGTCACATTCCTCTGTGACGGTGGAGGACGTGTGAATGGATTCACCCATGTGAGGGAAAGAAGAAAAGGGAGAATAGTTTAAGAAAGGAAGAAGAAGAAGAAGAAGAAGAAGAAGAAGAAGAAGAAGAAGAAGAAGAAGAAGAAGAAGAAAAGCAAAGAAAACTGCAAGACAAAAAGAAAAGAAAAGAAAGAGGAAAAACAGAGTTATGAAAGTAAAGTCCACCAACACAGAGCTGCATCTGGCACGGCTCATCCTTCCCATCATACACATTCCTGTCTGACACGCTCACAAAGCACCATTGTAATGAACTGGATCTGACTCATATCCTCACTGCTACCTACCCTATAAGCTACGACCACATACACACTACGACACACACACACACACACACACGTTTGGCCTTGAGCCACCTCCATTGTGCAGAGTTATGGGCTGACAGTTTTAATACCACCTGTAAATGATTCTCTACTGTAAAGAGAGGAGGTGTGAACTTCAAAAGATGAGGAGAGAAGAAAGAAGGAGGATGGATGAACCGTGATATGGTGTGGCTCTAATGTCACGTGACCTGTGGTCGAAGGGGACACGATGTGTGTGTGTGTGTGTGTGTGTGTGTGTGTGTGTTTGTGTGTGTGTGTGTGTGTGTGTGTGTGTGTGTGCATAGACGGTGTAGTCTTCATACCTGTTAGTCCTTTACCCTTACGAAAAACTAGTATACTTCACTGAAGTATATTTAAGTAAAGTTCAAGTATATTTCCCCAAAGTATAATACTTTATGTAGTAAGTATAGTAATATCAATGAACCAGTATTGTACTTGTAAGTGTACTAATTCAATACTTCTTGGGACTAAATTGGCCCACTTTTTAGTTTATGAAAGTATACTTTTTATAATTTAACTTATTGTACTTAGCCAATGATTTATGTATTACATAAAGAGACTTGCTCCTTTTGCTATTTGCCTAGATGTTTTTGTGATGATAAAAAAAAAAAAATACATTCTTACTTTTCTATAGTATACTTAGTCATACTTTTCTTAAGTATATCTCGATCAAAAGATTAAGTGCAAGTATAAGCCAAGTATACTTAGACTTTTCCGTATACTTGTCTGTATAAGCAAAGTATACTTAAGTATATCTCTGATGAGTACATAAAAAGTAAACTGAAAGTATACTCCCTTATTTTAAGTTTGAAATAAGTATACTAATAGCACACTTGAATAAACTTCTATTTGGAAAGGGCACACATCAGCCACTGCAGTCAGGAGCTTCTAGAAGATCAGATACTCAATGTCAGTGGTGGAAGATGTACTTTTAGGTTTACTTTTACATAAGAAGTAGTTGTGATACCACAAAGTGCATTCAGATCTTTTACTTAAGTAAAAGCAAACATGTCAAACAAGCCAAAAATGTACTCAGTAAAGGAATGTGTTGTACTCTCAGGTCATATGACCTCCTCATAAAGGGGTTTCCAACTTTGAGGAATGTATAGGAGGCTGCATGAGGCTATCAGGACCAACATTTTTGACTTGAGTTTACTTTAGCCTCTAATATCGACCGAAAGTGAAAAGGCAAATCTAGAAATGGAACTGGCGAAGAGATGGGCGAGCCACATAAGGTCAATAGAACTGTGCCAGTAGGGGTTCCTACTAGCAACAGAATGTTCAACTAAAACTAACTTCTGGTGGCAGAATAGAGAAATAAAACCTTGTAAAGGCCTTTTCACACCAACAAAAACACGGATATTCGTTGACAATGTTTCGCGTTCAAACCTTTCACACCAAGGCCAACACAAATATTTGCGTTGCGAAAATTTAAGTTTTGCACCGTCACCTAGTCATCGATTCATTGTTATTTTTACTGTAACCAACCCACACTCAACTCTACACACTGGAGACGGGATCGTTATTCCAAGTGGCTCCAAAGAAGCATGTTATTGTAACAAGAGTAAATGCTGAGCTTCATTCCACTGGTTATCATACTGTATATCTATATATATATATATAGATATACATCTATATATATATATATATATATATATATATATATATATGTATTGCCTTTAAAGAGGAGTTTTAGTGTGTTATATAGTTTTTTGTGCATGTAAAAGGTCTGCAAAGTTACAAAGCCCAAAGTCCACTCCAAAGGGAGTTACTCTCCCCCACAGAAACACTGTTCTGAACTACCTGAAACGCCTTCATTGAAGTCCCGCCTTTTCTCCTGTAATGTGGTGATGTCACCAAGTAAATCATCTGCATAATACCTGCCTAGCGGCTAGTTTGGCAAGTACTCAAACAAAGCTAGTTAGAGCGGAGCTGGAGCGGAGTCTGAAGAGTTTGGTTCGGTTGACCAATCACAACAGTGGGCCAGCAGAGGCTGAAAAGAGGCGCTATAGCACAGCCAGTATGAGAAAAGTAAAGTGTTTTTTTAACATTAAAGCATGTAACCATGCTCTAGTAGAAACCCAAAATACAAGACTGCATCTGAAAATGATCATGATAGTTCCTCTTTAAAACATGGCTTAATGGTCAGTTTATAATGGTCAGCTTATAATACCTCTGGAGCTCGGTGGATTTCTCAAGAACAGACCTGCCAGCTCATATGCTTCTGGTAATAATAATAATAATAATAATAATAATAATAATGAGGCATAATTGATGTAACACTATCACTGATCCTATATGGTCAGGTTTTATAATAAACCTTTCACAAAGACTAGGCTACATGTAATTTCTGACATCTATAATGTCCATAGCATGACGTCAGCTAATGCACTTGGAAATGAATGGTTCTCTTTACGTTACCTTGACAACGTAGTATGTTTCCCCTCTTTTGTCGGCTACTCACCATCCAGCCCAGTCTCACAGCAAAGCGTGTGATAGACCCACCTGTCCACTGGAAGAAAGCATGTCAGTGTCACGTTTTGTGTCGCCGAGTTGTGTATATTACAGGCCTGCAAGAAGGTGCAGTGTTTTATAGTGGCGGTTGACGTTTGTCACATGTTTCCATAAGTGTTTTACTTAATTTAAGTGCTTATTTTAAGCCCAACCATGACGTTTTCCCTTAACCTAAGTGGTTTTGTTGTCTAATCCTAAGTGAGTGGCTTTGTTGCCCCCTGCTGGTACTGCACGTTAATACAGGCGTGTAATATTCACATCTCTGCGAGGCAAAACGTGACACTGACACGCTATCCTCTGGTGGACAGGCGAGTCTGTTACACGCTTTGGCGTGATATCAGGCTGCACCATCACAAGCCACTTCATCTGCTATACTTCGCCAGATGTTGTCTTTATGCTCGTTGTCTTTATAAACTTTATTTTGTTTGTCAAAGATGACGCTATTTTGCGAGACCAAATGATCAATCGATCAATATCCATATTGTTGTGTGACGGTATGAACAGAATTATGAAACTGATGTCCGAGAAAACCTATTGATCACATAAGCAAAAGTCATTATTTTATTGGTTGGCTTGCTTTTATCGGCATCCAAAATTCGCAGAAACCGAAACAGCTGTGGAAAAAAAAAACACTGCACTGCGAAAAAATTGGAAAGTTCCGGATTCGGTGTGGATAGGCTCATAGAGATAGATGGGTTTGAATTTTTAAATTGACGTGTGATTTATTCACACAAATTATTGGAGTTTGGTCTGAAAAGACCCTAAATTTGAGTATATTCTATAAAAACTAAACTAAAACTCTTTAGTCTCTCTAAAAGTCTTTAATTAATTGTGTTGTAGAGGCTGAAACAAGATTGTTATCAGAGTCCCAGTAAATTTCTTTGTGGAAACAAGACAACAGCAACTGGATTACAATAAGTAATCCAAAAAACGAAATACCCAAGTAAAGTAACAGAACCTCAAAACTTTACAGCAGTTGAGTGCAAGTAACTTTCTACCTCTGGATAGTGTGTTTCTCTCATTCTCCAGCTGTGGTGATGAATGAAAGCAAATTCTGCTTGGTGTATACTTGTATATACAGTAGATACAGACTGAGGCTCCCTTTTAGTGAGTTGTTTTCCTCTAACAGGTATAGCACACTCATCTCCGTTTCGTGGATTTTCATCTAGATATATTTAGGTTACCACATGGGAAGGGAAACATCTACTTTGTGTTTTTACTGGGACTGTGTTTCTTCTGTGAAGAGTCAATATATGTCAACGCAACAGACTTAATGAGGCTGGTTGCTTATATTGTTTATACAGTGCAGTCAGAAAGCATCAGGACAGTGATATTTGTCCCATTGTTTTTTGTACTCTCTGTGTGTTTTTATCCTTGGGGGGTATGTATGAAATGGGCAACATGTCCCACAGTCTCCATCTGATAAGGTGAGAATATTTCATAACCAGCAGGGAAGTATTCACAGAACAATCCAATAAATTTACTGAAATAGAAATCAAACTCAAATCTTTTCTAAACTGATGTTAACATTAGGTCATCATACACTAAATGGACTGCTACTTCTTTAAAATGCACTAAAAACAAAACCAGCATTATTTTTGTTTCATGTTTGGGATGATTAACCTGAGCAACAGAATAAGTGAATGCGAATGAGACAGTAATGCGTGGAGTGATTACAAATACAAAAAAGTAACAAGAATAAATGCTAACTTTTTTACCAGACATCATTGAAATTCATTACGTTTTTGAGATATCCTGCAATCTAAACACTCAAACAAACAAAATGGATCATAACCTCCTTGGTGGATTGCATTGGATGAAATATTTAACTCTAAGATGCTGGCCACGTTTCTGCATTGTTACGTCAAATGGAAATACAGATAATGTCTTGAGCATCACTTTATACATATTTCATCAAAATTCAGCCAGATATATTTGGTACATTTGTGAACATTGTTATCTTATTACAATTTAAAGGTTTCTGGGTTGGATAAAGTTTTTCACACTGAAGTATTAACTAGTGGGTCAATTATTCGGTATTACTAATAAAAAAGTGACACGAATATAATATGATAAACTTTGGCATTGACGCAGAACAAATAACTCTAACAAGTCAAATGTGGAAAGTTAACTAGAGTTTATGTTCTCTTCATCCTATTAATACTTAAATAGATACAGTAAGTGTTTGCCCCACAGTCATCGTGAAAAGAACGGGCAGGTATTTTGGGAGCGCTGCATCTGCAGAGTCGAACGTCCCCCAGGCAGGTGAAGGTTTGAGTCCGCTAAATGGGACAAGAGAGAAAAATCCCCAAATTCCCCCTGTGAATGGCACAGAGTAATTAATCTCCAACAGGGGTTTGCCCTCCTCTCTGACATAGAGTATGAGTGACATGCCGGCTGTGTGTGTGTGTGTGTGTGTGTGTGTGTGTGTGTGTGTGTGTGTGGGTGTGTGTGTGTGTGCGTGTGTGTGTCTCTGTGTGTGTGTGTGTCTGTGTGCGTGTGTGTGCGCGCGCGCATGCGTGTGAGGGAGGTGTTTGATTGCTTCTCCCCCGGGCCTGCTCCATCATGTCTTCTTCTTCTTTTGATGTTTCCCCTTTCTTTTTTTCTTTTTCTTTCCCGTCTTCTTCCTCTTTTCTCTCTGCCGTCTATTATTAGGGCCCGAGCACCGACGAAGTCGGGTCCGAGGACCCTATTGAAACTGTAATGTTTATTATTATTAGGGCCCGAGCACCGACGAAGTCGGGTCCGAGGACCCTATTGAAACTGAAGGAATTATTATTATTCTTTTTATTTTTCACAAAAATGAATCGCCTTTTTGAGGCCTTTGCCATGCTCAAAAAGTTGTTAAACTTGGCAGACTTATCAGACGCGGTGAAAATTTTGATATTTTAAGGGTCTCGGATTCGGATTTTGCAAAATGGCTCTCTAGCGCCCCCTAGAAAATTGGAAAATCTGATATCCGTTCTCCAGTTTTTCCTACAAGTATAAAATTTGGCAGACAGATGTATCATGTGGAGACGCACAAAAAAGCCTCTTGGAGGTATGCCCAAAATTCAACAGGAAGTCAGCCATATTGGATTTAATATGCAATTTTGCCCATTTTTTGCGTTTTATAGGCCGTGTACTTTAACGAACTCCTCCTCCAGATTTCATCAGATTGACCTGAAATTTGGTCAGGACCATCTTAAGACCTTAAGGATGAAAAGTTATTCAATTGGTGAGTTTTCACTGAACGACCTGACCGTGGCGTGGCGGCGAAAAAGCGCCTTTCGCCAAAAAACAGGAAGTTGCTGTAACTTTGGCATACCTTTTCCAATCTGCTCTAAATGTCACATGTATGATAAGGGTCCTGGCCTGATGACATCCACATGCAAATTTTGACTCTCAGTCATAGCGCCACCTAGTGGTAACAGGAAATGTCATGTTGTACACGTTGATGTACATCTCCTCAGAAATTAATCACATCTTTACCAAATTAGGTGAGAAAAGCCTTAAGACCTTGATGATGCTTCCTTTCGAAAATTGTGAGTTTTCATCAAATGGCGGCACCGTGGTGATATGGCGAATTTCGATGAGTCGCCATGAAAAAACAAACCGCTGTAACTCAACTCCAGATGGTCAGATCTTATCCAAATTAATAACATTTGATGATCGTCCCGGCCTGAAGACATCTACAATCTAATTTTCAATCATACTCATAGCGCCACCTAGTGGCAACAGGAAGTTACTGTCGCCATATTTTGGTGTACTACTGTTAGCAGGTTAACCAGATCCACCTCAAATTTGGTCACAACAATGGTAAGTCCTTCATGATGCCAGACAGCGAAGGTTTTGTATTTTCGTGAAATGCCGTTGCCGTGGCGACGTATTCTTCGCCATGAAACAGGAAGTTGCTTTTGAGTTGCTAGGATTGCTTAAAAACTAACGAAACTTGGCACACTCATTAACAGCGCTAAAATATGTTAACAGATATGGTTTTGGTGCTTGTGTGTGGCAAGGGGGCTCAATAGCGCCCCCTACAAAATTTCAACAAAGCAGCCCTCGCGGTACGTTTCACTTAGATGTTCGAGATTTGGTAGGCACATGTATCAGCCGTAGACTTAACAAAAAGTCTCTTGGTGCCATGCTCTAAACCCAACAGGAAGTCGGCCATCTTGATTTTTGTGTGAATTTTTCGTATATTTTTGGCCATTTCCAGGCTTTGTACTTTAACGAACTGCTCCTAGAGACCTAACCCGATCAACTTCAGATTTGGTCAGTACAATCTGAAGACCTTTGTGATGAAAAGTTATTCAAATCGTGAGGTTTTTTGAAACGACGTTGACGTGGCGTGGCGGAGAATTTGCATGACTCGCCATTGAAAGACAAAATGTTGTAACTCGACTGTACTTTTTCCAATCTGCCCCAAACTTGAAATACCACATAGTAGTCCAGATCTGAGGACATCTACATGGCAATATTGACTCATAGTCATAGCGCCACCTACTGGCAACAGGAAGTCAGCGTTACGTGACAAACATCATCCGATTCACATGAAATTTACATTGTGTGATCTACGTCATTGTGCCCGTCAGAGTTCCGGTTTCATTGTGCCCGGCCACGTCGGTTGGCGTCCCGCGCGTACCCCAGACGCGCGTAGAGGTGCTCGGGCCCGTTCATCGCTGCTTGCAGCTTTAATTAGGGCCCGAGCACCGACGAAGTCGGGTCCGAGGACCCTATTGAAACTGTAAGGTTTATTATTAGGGCCCGAGCACCGACGAAGTCGGGTCCGAGGACCCTATTGAAACTGTAATGTTTATTATTATTAGGGCCCGAGCACCGACGAAGTCGGGTCCGAGGACCCTATTGAAACTGTAAGGATTATTCTTTTTCTTTTTCTCTCAAATGAATCGCCTTTTTGAGGACTTTGCCATGCTCAAAAAGTTGTTAAACTTGGCACACATATCAGAGGCGGTGAAAAATTTAATATTTTAAGAGACTTGGGCTCGGCTGTTGCAAAATGGCTCGCTAGCGCCCCCTAGAAAAATGAAAAAACTGATATCCGTTCTCCGATTTCACCTACAAGTATGAAATTTGGCAGACAGATGTATCATGTGGAGACGCACAAAAAAGCCTCTTGGAGGTATGCCCAAAATTCAACAGGAAGTCAGGCATATTGGATTTAATATGCGATTTTCGCCCATTTTTTGCGTTTTATAGGCCGTGTACTTTAACGAACTCCTCCTGCAGATTACATCAGATCGACTTGAAATTTGGTCAGGAACATCTTAAGACCTTAAGGATGAAAAGTTATTCAAATTGTGAGTTTTCACTGAACGATCTGACCGTGGCGTGGCGGCGAAAAAGCGCCTTTCGCCAAAAAACAGGAAGTTGTTGTAACTTTGGCATACATTTTCCAATCTGCTCTAAATTTCACATGTATGATAAGGGTCCTGGCTTGATGACCTCCACATGCAAATTTTGGCTCTCAGTCATAGCGCCCCCTAGTGGTAACAGGAAATGTCATGTTGTACACGTTGATGTACTCTGCCTCAGAAATTAATCACATCTATCTCAAATTAGGTGAGAAAAGCCTTAAGACCTTGATGATGCTTCCTTTCGAAAATTGTGAGTTTTCATCGAATGGCGGCGGCGTGGTGGTATGGCGAATTTCGATGAGTCGCCATGAACAAACAAACCGCTCTAACTCGACTCCAGATGGTCAGATCTTATCCAAATTAATAACATTTGATGAGCGTCCTGGCTTGAAGATATCTACAGTCTAATTTTCAATCATACTCATAGCGCCACCTGGTGGCAGCAGGACGTAACTGTCGCAATATTTTGGTGTACTACTCTTAGCAGGTTAACCAGATCAACCTCAAATTTGGTCACAATAATGGTAAGACCTTCATGATACCAGACAGCGAAGGTTTTGAATTTTCGTGAAATGCCGTTGCCGTGGCGACGTATTCTTCGCCATGAAACAGGAAGTTGTTTTTGAGGTGCTAGGATTTCTTAAAAACAAACGAAACTTGACACTCTCATTAACGGTGCTAAAATATGTCAACAGATAAGGTTTTTGTGCTTGTGAGTGGCAAGGGGGCTCAATAGTGCCCCCTACAAAATTTTAAAAAAGCAGCCCTCGTGGTACGTTTGACCTAGATGTTCGAGATTTGGTAAGCACATGTATCTTCTGTAGACTTAAAAAAAAGTCTCTTGGTGCCATGCTCTAAACCCAACAGGAAGTCGGCCATCTTGATTTTAGTGTGATTTTTTTCGTATATTTTTGGCCATTTCCAGGCTTTGTACTTTAACGAACTGTTCCTAGAGACTTAACCCGATCAACTTCAGATTCGGTCAGTACAATCTGAAGACCTTTGTGATGAAAAGTTATTCAAATCGTGAGGTTTTTTGAAACGACGTTGACTTGGCGTGGCGGAGAATTTGCATGACTCGCCATTGAAAGACAAAATATTGTAACTCGACTGTACTTTTTCCAATCTGCCCCAAACTTGAAATACCACATAGTAGTCCAGATCTGAGGACATCTACATGGCAATATTGACTCATAGTCATAGCGCCACCTACTGGCAACAGGAAGTCAGCGTTACGTGACAAACATCATCCGATTCACATGAAATTTACCATGTGTGATCTACGTCATTGTGCTCGTCAGAGTTCCGGTTTCATTGTGCCTGGCCTCGTCGGTTGGCGTCCCGCGCGTACCCCAGACGCGCGTAGAGGTGCTCGGGCCCGTTCATCGCTGCTTGCAGCTTTAATTAGGGCCCGAGCACCGACGAAGTCGGGTCCGAGGACCCTATTGAAACTGTAATGTTTATTATTATTATTATTATTTTTCTCTCAAATGAATCGCGTTTTTGAGGCCCTTGCCATGCTGGAAAAGTTGTTAAACTTGGCACACTTGTCAGAGGCGGTGAAAAATTTGATATTTTAAGGGTCTCGGATTCGGGTGTTGCAAAATGGCTCACTAGCGCCCCCTAGAAAATTGGAAAAACTGATATCCGTTCTCCGGTTTTACCTACAAGTATGAAATTTGGCAGACAGATGTATCATGTGGAGACGCACAAAAAAGTCTCTGGTAGGTATGCCCAAAATTCAACAGGAAGTCAGCCATTTTGAATATAATATACGATTTTCGCCCATTTTTAGCGTTATATAGGTCGCGTACTTTAACGAACTCCTCCTCCAGTTTTCATCAGATCGACTTGAAATTTGGTCAGGACCATCTTAAGACCTTAAGGATGAAAAGTTATTCAATTGGTGAGTTTTCATTGAACAATCTGACCGTGGCGTGGCGGCGAAAAAGCGCCTTTCGCCAAAAAACAGGAAGTTGCTGTAACTTTGGCATACCTTTTCCAATCTGCTCTAAATGTCACATGTATGATAAGGGTCCTGGCCTGATGACATCCACATGCACATTTTGACTCTCAGTCATAGCGCCACCTAGTGGTAACAGGAAATGTCATGTTGTACACGTTGATGTACCTCTCCTCAGAAATTAATCACATCTTTACCAAATTAGGTGAGAAAAGCCTTAAGACCTTGATGATGCTTCCTTTCGAAAATTGTGAGTTTTCATCAAATGGCGGCACCGTGGTGATATGGCGAATTTCGATGAGTCGCCATGAAAAAACAAACCGCTGTAACTCAACTCCAGATGGTCAGATCTTATCCAAATTAATAACATTTGATGATCGTCCCGGCCTGAAGACATCTACAGTCTAATTTTCAATCATACTCATAGCGCCACCTAGTGGCAACAGGAAGTTACTGTCGCCATATTTTGGTGTACTACTGTTAGCAGGTTAACCAGATCCACCTCAAATTTGGTCACAACAATGGTAAGACCTTCATGATGCCAGACAGCGAAGGTTTTGTATTTTCGTGAAATGCCGTTGCCGTGGCGACGTATTGTTCGCCATGAAACAGGAAGTTGCTTTTGAGGTGCTAGGATTGCTTAAAAACAAACAAAACTTGGCACACTCATTAACGGCGCTAAAATATGTTAACAAATATGGTTTTGGTGCTTGTGTGTGGCAAGGGGGCTCAATAGCGCCCCCTACAAAATTTCAACAAAGCAGCCCTCGTGGTACGTTTGACCTAGATGTTCGAGATTTGGTAGGCACATGTATCACCCGTAGACTTAAAAAAAAGTCTCTTGGTGCCATGCTCTAAACCCAACAGGAAGTCGGTCATCTTGATTTTTGTGTGAATTTTTTCGTATATTTTTGGCTATTTCCAGGCTTTGTACTTTAACGAACTGCTCCTAGAGACTTAACCCGATCAACTTCAAATTTGGTCAGTACAATCTGAAGACCTTTGTGATGAAAAGTTATTCAAATCGTGAGGTTTTTTGAAACGACGTTGACGTGGCGTGGCGGAGAATTTGCATGACTCGCCATTGAAAGACAAAATGTTGTAACTCGACTGTAATTGGTCCAATCTGCCCCAAACTTGACCTACCACATAGTAGTCCAGACCTGAGGACATCTACATGGCAATATTGACTCAGAGTCATAGCGCCACCTTTTGGCAAAAGGCAGTCAGCGTTACGTGAAAAACATCATCCGATTCACATGAAATTTACATTGTGTGATCTACGTCATTGCGCTCGTCAGAGTTCCGGTATCATTGTGCCCGGCCGCGTCGGTTGGCGTCCCGCAAGTACCCCCGACGCGCGGAGAGGTGCTCGGGCCCGTTCATCGCTGCTTGCAGCTTTAATTATTATTATTTTTCTCTCAAATGAATCGCGTTTTTGAGGCCTTTGACATGCTCGAAAAGTTGTTAAATTTGGCAGAATTGTCAGACTCGGTGAAAAATTTGATATTTTAAGGGTCTCGGATTCGGCTGTTGCAAAATGGCTCGCTAGCGCCCCCTAGAAAATTGGCAAACTTGAGCCCCTCGCTCCGGTTTCACCTACAAGTATGAAATTTGGCACACAGATGTAACATGTTGAGACGCACAAAAAAGCCTATTGGAGGTATGGCCAAAACTCAACAGGAAGTCAGCCATATTGGATTTTATATGCGATTTTGCCCATTTTTTGCGTTTTATAGGTCGTGTACTTTAACGAACTCCTCCTCCAGATTTCATCAGATCGACTTGAAATTTGGTCAGGACCATCTTAAGACCTTAAGGATGAAAAGTTATTCAATTGGTGAGTTTTCATTGAACAATCTGACCGTGGCGTGGCGGCGAAAAAGCGCCTTTCGCCAAAAAACAGGAAGTTGCTGTAACTTTGGCATACCTTTTCCAATCTGCTCTAAATGTCACATGTATGATAAGGGTCCTGGCCTGATGACATCCACATGCAAATTTTGACTCTCAGTCATAGCGCCACCTAGTGGTAACAGGAAATGTCATGTTGTACACGTTGATGTACATCTCCTCAGAAATTAATCACATCTTTACCAAATTAGGTGAGAAAAGCCTTAAGACCTTGATGATGCTTCCTTTCGAAAATTGTGAGTTTTCATCAAATGGCGGCACCGTGGTGATATGGCGAATTTCGATGAGTCGCCATGAAAAAACAAACCGCTGTAACTCAACTCCAGATGGTCAGATCTTATCCAAATTAATAACATTTGATGATCGTCCCGGCCTGAAGACATCTACAGTCTAATTTTCAATCATACTCATAGCGCCACCTAGTGGCAACAGGAAGTTACTGTCGCCATATTTTGGTGTACTACTGTTAGCAGGTTAACCAGATCCACCTCAAATTTGGTCACAACAATGGTAAGACCTTCATGATGCCAGACAGCGAAGGTTTTGTATTTTCGTGAAATGCCGTTGCCGTGGCGACGTATTGTTCGCCATGAAACAGGAAGTTGCTTTTGAGGTGCTAGGATTGCTTAAAAACAAACGAAACTTGGCACACTCATTAACGGCGCTAAAATATGTTAACAGATATGGTTTTGGTGCTTGTGTGTGGCAAGGGGCTCAATAGCGCCCCCTACAAAATTTCAACAAAGCAGCCCTCGCGGTACGTTTGACCTAGATGTTCGAGATTTGGTAGGCACATGTATCACCGTAGACTTAAAAAAAAGTCTCTTGGTGCCATGCTCTAAACCCAACAGGAAGTCGGCCATCTTGATTTTTGTGTGAATTTTTCGTATATTTTTGGCCATTTCCAGGCTTTGTACTTTAACGAACTGCTCCTAGAGACCTAACCCGATCAACTTCAGATTTGGTCAGTACAATCTGAAGACCTTTGTGATGAAAAGTTATTCAAATCGTGAGGTTTTTTGAAACGACGTTGACGTGGCGTGGCGGAGAATTTGCATGACTCGCCATTGAAAGACAAAATGTTGTAACTCGACTGTACTTTTTCCAATCTGCCCCAAACTTGAAATACCACATAGTAGTCCAGATCTGAGGACATCTACATGGCAATATTGACTCATAGTCATAGCGCCACCTACTGGCAACAGGAAGTCAGCGTTACGTGACAAACATCATCCGATTCACATGAAATTTACATTGTGTGATCTACGTCATTGTGCTCGTCAGAGTTCCGGTTTCATTGTGCCTGGCCGCGTCGGTTGGCGTCCCGCGCGTACCCCAGACGCGCGGAGAGGTGCTCGGGCCCGTTCATCGCTGCTTGCAGCTTTAATTAGGGCCCGAGCACCGACGAAGTCGGGTCCGAGGACCCTATTGAAACTGTAAGGATTATTATTATTATTATTATTAAAATGAATCGCGTTTTTGAGGCCTTTGCCATGCTCGAAAAGTTGTTAAACTTGGCACACATATCAGACGCGGTGAAAAATTTGATATTTTAAGGGTCTCGGATTCGGGTGTTGCAAAATGGCTCGCTAGCGCCCCTAGAAAATTGGCAAACTTGAGCCCTCGCTCCGGTTTCACCTACAAGTATGAAATTTGGCAGCACAGATGTATCATGTTGAGACGCACAAAAAAGCCTCTTGGAGGTATGCCCAAAATTCAACAGGAAGTCAGGCATATTGGATTTAATATGCGATTTTCGCCCATTTTTTGCGTTTTATAGGCCGTGTACTTTAACGAACTCCTCCTGCAGATTACATCAGATCGACTTGAAATTTGGTCAGGACCATCTTAAGACCTTAAGGATGAAAAGTTATTCAAATTGTGAGTTTTCACTGAACGATCTGACCGTGGCGTGGCGGCGAAAAAGCGCCTTTCGCCAAAAAACAGGAAGTTGTTGTAACTTTGGCATACATTTTCCAATCTGCTCTAAATTTCACATGTATGATAAGGGTCCTGGCTTGATGACCTCCACATGCAAATTTTGGCTCTCAGTCATAGCGCCCCCTAGTGGTAACAGGAAATGTCATGTTGTACACGTTGATGTACTCTGCCTCAGAAATTAATCACATCTATCTCAAATTAGGTGAGAAAAGCCTTAAGACCTTGATGATGCTTCCTTTCGAAAATTGTGAGTTTTCATCGAATGGCGGCGGCGTGGTGGTATGGCGAATTTCGATGAGTCGCCATGAACAAACAAACCGCTGTAACTCAACTCCAGATGGTCAGATCTTATCCAAATTAATAACATTTGATGAGCGTCCCGGCCTGAAGACATCTACAGTCTAATTTTCAATCATACTCATAGCGCCACCTAGTGGCAACAGGAAGTTACTGTCGCGATATTTTGGTGTACTACTCTTAGCAGGTTAACCAGATCCACCTCAAATTTGGTCACAACAATGGTAAGACCTTCATGATGCCAGACAGCGAAGGTTTTGTATTTTCGTGAAATGCCGTTGCCGTGGCGACGTATTGTTCGCCATGAAACAGGAAGTTGCTGTTGAGGTGCTAGGATTGCTTAAAAACAAACGAAACTTGGCACACTCATTAACGGTGCTAAAATATGTTAACAGATATGGTTTTTGTGCTTGTGTGTGGCAAGGGGGCTCAATAGCGCCCCCTACAAAATTTCAACAAAGCAGCCCTCGCGGTACGTTTGACCTAGATGTTCGAGATTTGGTAGGCACATGTATCTCCGTAGACTTAAAAAAAAGTCTCTTGGTGCCATGCTCTAAACCCAACAGGAAGTCGGCCATCTTGATTTTTGTGTGATTTTTTCGTATATTTTTGGCCATTTCCAGGCTTTGTACTTTAACGAACTGCTCCTAGAGACTTAACCCGATCAACTTCAGATTTGGTCAGTACAATCTGAAGACCTTTGTGATGAAAAGTTATTCAAATCGTGAGGTTTTTTGAAACGACGTTGACGTGGCGTGGCGGAGAATTTGCATGACTCGCCATTGAAAGACAAAATGTTGTAACTCGACTGTACTTTTTCCAATCTGCCCCAAACTTGAAATACCACATAGTAGTCCAGATCTGAGGACATCTACATGGCAATATTGACTCATAGTCATAGCGCCACCTACTGGCAACAGGAAGTCAGCGTTACGTGACAAACATCATCCGATTCACATGAAATTTACCATGTGTGATCTACGTCATTGTGCTCGTCAGAGTTCCGGTTTCATTGTGCCTGGCCTCGTCGGTTGGCGTCCCGCGCGTACCCCAGACGCGCGTAGAGGTGCTCGGGCCCGTTCATCGCTGCTTGCAGCTTTAATTAGGGCCCGAGCACCGACGAAGTCGGGTCCGAGGACCCTATTGAAACTGTAATGTTTATTATTATTATTATTATTTTTCTCTCAAATGAATCGCGTTTTTGAGGCCCTTGCCATGCTTGAAAAGTTGTTAAACTTGGCACACTTGTCAGACGCGGTGAAAAATTTGATATTTTAAGGGTCTCGGATTCGGGTGTTGCAAAATGGCTCACTAGCGCCCCCTAGAAAATTGGAAAAACTGATATCCGTTCTCCGGTTTACCTACAAGTATGAAATTTGGCAGACAGATGTATCATGTGGAGACGCACAAAAAAGCCTCTGGTAGGTATGCCAAAATTCAACAGGAAGTCAGCCATTTTGAATATAATATGCGATTTTCGCCCATTTTTAGCGTTTTATAGGCGCTGTACTTTAACGAACTCCTCCTCCAGATTTCATCAGATCGACTTGAAATTTGGTCAGGACCATCTTAAGACCTTAAGGATGAAAAGTTATTCAATTGGTGAGTTTTCATTGAACAATCTGACCGTGGCGTGGCGGCGAAAAAGCGCCTTTCGCCAAAAAACAGGAAGTTGCTGTAACTTTGGCATACCTTTTCCAATCTGCTCTAAATGTCACATGTATGATAAGGGTCCTGGCCTGATGACATCCACATGCACATTTTGACTCTCAGTCATAGCGCCACCTAGTGGTAACAGGAAATGTCATGTTGTACACGTTGATGTACCTCTCCTCAGAAATTAATCACATCTTTACCAAATTAGGTGAGAAAAGCCTTAAGACCTTGATGATGCTTCCTTTCGAAAATTGTGAGTTTTCATCAAATGGCGGCACCGTGGTGATATGGCGAATTTCGATGAGTCGCCATGAAAAAACAAACCGCTGTAACTCAACTCCAGATGGTCAGATCTTATCCAAATTAATAACATTTGATGATCGTCCCGGCCTGAAGACATCTACAGTCTAATTTTCAATCATACTCATAGCGCCACCTAGTGGCAACAGGAAGTTACTGTCGCCATATTTTGGTGTACTACTGTTAGCAGGTTAACCAGATCCACCTCAAATTTGGTCACAACAATGGTAAGACCTTCATGATGCCAGACAGCGAAGGTTTTGTATTTTCGTGAAATGCCGTTGCCGTGGCGACGTATTGTTCGCCATGAAACAGGAAGTTGCTTTTGAGGTGCTAGGATTGCTTAAAAACAAACAAAACTTGGCACACTCATTAACGGCGCTAAAATATGTTAACAAATATGGTTTTGGTGCTTGTGTGTGGCAAGGGGGCTCAATAGCGCCCCCTACAAAATTTCAACAAAGCAGCCCTCGTGGTACGTTTGACCTAGATGTTCGAGATTTGGTAGGCACATGTATCACCCGTAGACTTAAAAAAAAGTCTCTTGGTGCCATGCTCTAAACCCAACAGGAAGTCGGTCATCTTGATTTTTGTGTGAATTTTTTCGTATATTTTTGGCTATTTCCAGGCTTTGTACTTTAACGAACTGCTCCTAGAGACTTAACCCGATCAACTTCAAATTTGGTCAGTACAATCTGAAGACCTTTGTGATGAAAAGTTATTCAAATCGTGAGGTTTTTTGAAACGACGTTGACGTGGCGTGGCGGAGAATTTGCATGACTCGCCATTGAAAGACAAAATGTTGTAACTCGACTGTAATTGGTCCAATCTGCCCCAAACTTGACCTACCACATAGTAGTCCAGACCTGAGGACATCTACAGGGCAATATTGACTCAGAGTCATAGCGCCACCTTTTGGCAAAAGGCAGTCAGCGTTACGTGAAAAACATCATCCGATTCACATGAAATTTACATTGTGTGATCTACGTCATTGCGCTCGTCAGAGTTCCGGTATCATTGTGCCCGGCCGCGTCGGTTGGCGTCCCGCAAGTACCCCCGACGCGCGGAGAGGTGCTCGGGCCCGTTCATCGCTGCTTGCAGCTTTAATTATTATTATTTTTCTCTCAAATGAATCGCGTTTTTGAGGCCTTTGCCATGCTCGAAAAGTTGTTAAATTTGGCAGAATTGTCAGACTCGGTGAAAAATTTGATATTTTAAGGGTCTCGGATTCGGGTGTTGCAAAATGGCTCGCTAGCGCCCCCTAGAAAATTGGCAAACTTGAGCCCCTCGCTCCGGTTTCACCTACAAGTATGAAATTTGGCACACAGATGTATCATGTTGAGACGCACAAAAAAGCCTATTGGAGGTATGGCCAAAACTCAACAGGAAGTCAGCCATATTGGATTTTATATGCGATTTTGCCCATTTTTTGCGTTTTATAGGCCGTGTACTTTAACGAACTTCTCCTCCAGATTTCATCAGATCGACTTGAAATTTGGTCAGGACCATCTTAAGACCTTAAGGATGAAAAGTTATTCAATTGGTGAGTTTTCATTGAACAATCTGACCGTGGCGTGGCGGCGAAAAAGCGCCTTTCGCCAAAAAACAGGAAGTTGCTGTAACTTTGGCATACCTTTTCCAATCTGCTCTAAATGTCACATGTATGATAAGGGTCCTGGTCTGATGACATCCACATGCAAATTTTGACTCTCAGTCATAGCGCCACCTAGTGGTAACAGGAAATGTCATGTTGTACACGTTGATGTACATCTCATCAGAAATTAATCACATCTTTACCAAATTAGGTGAGAAAAGCCTTAAGACCTTGATGATGCTTCCTTTCGAAAATTGTGAGTTTTCATCAAATGGCGGCACCGTGGTGATATGGCGAATTTCGATGAGTCGCCATGAAAAAACAAACCGCTGTAACTCAACTCCAGATGGTCAGATCTTATCCAAATTAATAACATTTGATGATTGTCCCGGCTTGAAGACATCTACTGTCTAATTTTCAATATTACTCATAGCGCCACCTAGTGGCAACAGGAAGTTACTGTCGCCATATTTTGGTGTACTACTGTTAGCAGGTTAACCAGATCCACCTCAAATTTGGTCACAACAATGGTAAGACCTTCATGATGCCAGACAGCGAAGGCTTTGTATTTTCGTGAAATGCCGTTGCCGTGGCGACGTATTGTTCGCCATGAAACAGGAAGTTGCTTTTGAGGTGCTGGGATTGCTTAAAAACAAACGAAACTTGGCACACTCATTAACGGCGCTAAAATATGTTAACAGATATGGTTTTTGTGCTTGTGTGTGGCAAGAGAGCTCAATAGCGCCCCCTACAAAATTTCAACAAAGCAGCCCTCGCGGTACGTTTGGCCTAGATGTTCGAGATTTGGTAGGCACATGTATCTCTGGTAGACTTAAAAAAAAGACTCTTGGTGCCATGCTCTAAACCCAACAGGAAGTCGGCCATCTTGATTTTGTGTGAATATTTCGTATATTTTTGGCCATTTCCAGGCTTTGTACTTTAACGAACTCCTCCTACAGAGTTAACCCGATCAACTTCAGATTTGGTCAGTACAATCTGAAGACCTTTGTGATGAAAAGTTATTCAAATCGTGAGTTTTTTTGAAACGACGTTGACGTGGCGTGGCGGAGAATTTGCTTGACTCGCCATTGAAAGACAAAATGTTGTAACTCGACTGTACATAGTCTGATCTGCCCCAACTTTCTCAGCCATGATAAGGGTCCAGTTCTGATGTCATTCAAATGAAAATATATACTCATAGCCCCGCCCCAAGACGTTAGCCACGCCCCCTTTCATAACTCATGAACGGTTAGTCGTAGAGTCTCGTGTATGGTGTCATATCACTCAGCAGAGAGTTCATATTTCATTGGTGAAGGTTAACCCCGCCCCCTACACATAAGCCCCGCCCCCTTGACTGACTAATGAAGCGTTTGTCGTAGACTCTTTTGAGAGGTGTCATATCTCTCTGCAGAGAGTGCCTGATAAATTGGTGAAGGTTAACCCCGCCCCCTACACATAAGCCCCGCCCCCTTGACTAACTAATGAACCGTTTGTCGTAGACTCTTGTGGGAGGTGTCATATCACTCAGCAGAGAGTGCCTGTTAAGTTGGTGAAGGTTAACCCCGCCCCCTACACATTAGCCCCGCCCCCTTGACTAACTAATGAAGCGTTTGTCATAGACTCTTGTGAGAGGTGTCATATCACTCAGCAGAGAGTGCCTGTTAAGTTGGTGAAGGTTAACCCCGCCCCCTACACATTAGCCCCGCCCCCTTAACTAACTCATGAAGCGTTTGTCGTAGACTCTTGTGAGAGGTGTCATATCACTCAGCAGAGAGTTCATGTTTCATTGGTGAAGGTTCTCCCTGCCCCCAAAACATAAGCCCCGCCCCCTTTCATAACTCATTAACCATTTGTGCTAGACTCTTGTGGGAGGTGTCATTGAACTCAGCAGAGAGTGCCTGTTAAGTTGGTATTGTTATCATCGCCCTCCATACATTAGCCCCGCCCCCTTCATAACTCATGAACTATTTGCCAGACTCTTGTGGGAGGTGTCATATCACTCAGCAGAGACTTCTTGTTTCAATGGTATTGGTAACCCCGCCCCTACACATTAGCCCCGTCCCCTTTTACAACTCATGAACCATTTGTCGTACACTCTTGTGGGAGATGTCGTATCACTCAGCAAGGAGTTCCTGTTTCATTGGTATTGTTATCCCTGCTCCCTAAACATTAGACACGCCCCCTTACAGAACTCATGAACCGTTCGTTTTAGACTCTTGTGTGAGGTGTCATTGAACTCAGCAGATACTTCCTTTTTCACTAGTGATGTTATCCCCGCCCCCTACACCCAAGTCCCATCCCCCTTCATAACTCATAAACCGATGCTGTATAATAACAAAAAAAAAAAATTCATTTTGAGTGTTACATGTTTGTCAATACTTTAGGCTTTATAACAATGTTTCATTAGTAAGTCAAATTTATTCTCACTATCTCATTGTATGAACTAACTGCTACCCTATCCAGGTAAAACTTGCAGATATTGCTGAATGTAGCAAGCAAAAAACAATATTTTTGAACTTAGTGACAATTACTTGAGTAAAAACAATATGGCCTTTCATGTACATGCCAAAGCAATCAGCAGGACACTGCAGGGAATCGAACCCCATCCCAGTAAACCAGGAGTACCATTACCAGTGCCTTTTGCTTTTTGACGCTACATGGAAGGTAAAGCAAAACCTGCATTAGCAACAGCATATGAGTGGCAGCATTTTAGTGTGGCATAATCGTACTGTAGTTTCTTTGTCGAATGTGGATAGTTATGTAATTAATGCAGTTTTGAAACTGTTGGAGTATGGAGAAAGTGTTTGTCAAAAACTTATTTAGCTCGAAATGCTGTTGGAATGCAGGAAAAGAAACCTTTATTTATTTTTTTTGTATTAACTCAGCAGGTACTTCATTTTTCTTTGGTGATGTTATCCCTGCCCCCTTAACGCAAGTCCCGCCCTCTTTCATAACTATAGAAATGACACTGTATAAAAAATATTTTTCATTTTCAGTGTTACATGTTTGTCAATACTTTAAGCTTCATAAGAATGTTTCATTAGTGAGTCAAATGTATTCTTACTATCTCATTGTATGAATTAAATGGTAATCTGTCCAGGTAAAACTTAGATATTGCTGAATGTAGAAAGCACAAAACTATATTTTTCAACTTAGAGACAATTAATTGAGTCACAATAATATGGCCTTTCATGTAAATGCCAAAACAATCAGCAGGACACTGCAGGGAATCGAACCCCATCCCAGTAAACTAGGAGTACCATTACTAGTGCCTTTTGCTTTTTGACGCTACATGTAAGGTAAAGCAAAACCTGCATTAGCAACAGCATATGAGTGGCAGCATTTCACAGTGTGACATATCGTACCATTTTTTTCTGACCAAATGTGGATAGTTATGTAATTAATGTAGTTTTGAAATGTAATAAAAGAAGTTAAAGTTTGTCAAAACACATTTTAGTTCTAAATGCTGTTGGAATGCAGGAAAAGAAACCTTTATTTATTTCTTTTGTATATTTTGGGGTTTTTTTTGGAACACACATTAAAGAACAAACTAGAACTTGTAGAGAAAACATGAATATAATATAATAAAATATAAACATTCTCAATATATATGAATATGAACACTAAAACAACAAAGTGTAGATCATCTTGTGATGGATTACACTAGCTACGTGTCTCTTCCCCACTTCCTACCCCCTACTTCCAGTGCCCTTGCTCAGACCACGCACATCTTTGAACTCGCCTTTCATTTTAGTCTCAACTACACACCTGTAAAGTTTTGTGACTGATCTTGCACGGTTATTCATTTCATTTCAAATTTCATTTCAAACATGTAAAATAATATTAATAATTAAAAAAAAAAGAGAATCATCATACAACAAGTGGACTGCCAGAAAAAAGCAGTATCCACATACAATGAAAATCATAAGCAAAATAAATTGTCAAACACTTTTCTTGGTTTACATATTCGAAAAGAAGTGAGAAGAAGTACAAACTTATTTAATCCCACCCTTCTCCATAACTCATTCATTAATGAGTAACCAGCGTCCTTATTGAGCTAAACATATAATCCAAGTTATTTTTCCTAAACTTGTTTAACCATAATTATTACCTTTCATCTCTGTCATATAGAAATATAAATGAATTACTGATATAATTATCCTTATCAAAATATGAATTCATTATCAGTCAAGAATACCAAATCATTAATTAATATTGAACAAACCAGATAAATAAATAAACAGTAATATATAAAGAAACAGTAATAAATAAATAAACAGTAATAAATAAATAAACAGTAATAAATAAATAAATAAACAATGACCCCTGTAAACACCTGGTGATTGTCAAACCTCCACTTCATCCCTGTACCTTGAGAAAATCATGTCTTTATACCTTATTTTAAACTGCTCTAAGTTTGGACATTGATTTAGCTCCACATTAAAACTGTGTGAAATTATGATGCTATCGCGCTGACAAAGTCTGTCCAGAAATATAAACACCAGGCTAAGTTCTCAAAATTACTTCTATGGTACTTCCTGCTATAGTAGGTGTGTCCAGGACCACATTTTGCAAGGATGACACATACAGCAGCAACAACCCCACCTCGGTTGCCAAATAAAGCTGAACACAAGAATTACTCCTACAGCTGTCACAAGTCTGAAGTTATTCTGCTATGTCATTATGGGAAGTTCTACATTTAAAGGAACATACAATCCCCTCATGATCACTAAAATAGGTTGGCAACACTATTGATTCTACATCATATTGTGTTGTCTTCACATACACATGGTCAATTAGGGTCCCTTTCTCTGTTGTGGGTTGTGTGACTAGCTGAACATAACCTTTGTCAGTTATAAATTTGGAGATCGTGGATGATTTTAGGATGTCGTCATTGAAATCTCCCATGACCGCTATTGTGCTACTTTTTGGATCCAGCCAATCAAGTAATTTGGCTAGATATTCTTTAAACAAAGACATAGGATAAGATGGTGGTCTATAAATGACTGCTATGACTATGTTGTACGTCACACAGTCGTACACTAAACATTCCAAATTTGCATCCGGTACTTTAAGTATGTTGTAAGTCATACTATCTGCACTATACATGCCAACACCACCATGTTGTTGGTCTTGCAAAGCAACCAATGTGGGGTTTTTGCTGCTGTATGATGAACTTCGAGGACAACTATCAAAAGTATAACCACTGATGTGTACAGAGTCTAATGAGGAAGTTGCAGGTAGCCATGTTTCTGTAACAGCAATACAGTTAAGCTGCAAATGCTGCGTACACAATACCAAATCTGAAACATGTCGAGTCAAATTCTGCACATTCGTCAAAAAAACTGTAAAACTATTTGTACTCAATTTGTGCCTCGTTATATTTTCTATCAAGAATGGGGGCATACTCTGAAGTGCATCCTTAATGTCATCCCTACAATATATGGTTTTATCCTCAAACTCTTGAATAATCAACCCTGACAAACTTCTGACACGACTCAATGCCACATATGCTTGACCTGCAGAAAATATTCTTTTGAGACACACCACAGCGCTATCAACAGTAATGCCTTGTACTTTATGCACTGTACAAGCCCAAGCTAGTTTAAGTGGAAATTGCCGGCGCAATCCACCTTTATTAGTTACCCTTTCCTCCTCCGGTTCAATACCTGTAGAACCCATGACAACTGCTGCAGAATTAGCTGAGCGTTTCCTCCTCTGTGCACCCACTGCATTGTCATCAAATTTGACAAACACACTTTGAGGAAACTTATCACCATCATTTGCATAAACTATATGGGTTACAGTGCCACATACCCCGTTTACCAGACCATCCACCACATCTACATTTTTACACAACATTACACGGGCATCTATCCCCAAATGCAGCACTTCAGCCAAACATGTATCATAAGTTTTGGCATGATGTCCTCTCATCAACTCAAGCTTGCCTGTTTTCTTACTATTTACAAAATCTTGAGCGCCTATCACAACATAATCAGGACAAGTCTTAAACAACTGCTTAACATTATGCTCATTTACTTGTTTATTCGTAGGAAATATATGTAAAGCTGAGCTAACTTCACCGGTTTCACAATGTTTCAGTATCTCAACATCCCTGTCTAGCATCGGGGTCCCTCTTGAACGTGTTCTAACTCTGTTCAACAACTGCGCAAATACGTGATCTTTTTGCCGAACAATTGTTTTTAATTCCACAATCTTGAATAGCCTAGACCACAAATCAACCCCTACATCATCAACATACAGGGGTCTCCCTTTCACTGGAGGCAACTGGAAAAAATCTCCAACAGCAATAACACTAACTTTTCCAAACGGGGAGTCACCAGATTGTTTAATCTGCCGTAATCTTCCATGGATATAAGACAACAATTTATGATCAACCATGGAGATTTCGTCGATTATCAAAATCTGCAAACTACTATATTTAGCACGTAAAGAATTAAGCTTGTCTTCACCCAATGGCGTGTAAGGCAAGCGTACATCTTTCCCGATACTAAATGTGCTGTGAATAGTAGCTGCATGTAAATTATATGCAGCTATCCCTGTAGGAGCAGTTAACAAAACACAAATGTCGTCGGGATTACGACACGCTGTCGACAACAACCTCATAGACTCATACTGAATAGCCTTTATCAAATGACTTTTTCCGGTCCCTGCACCACCTGTAATGAAGACATGTAATGGGTCTGGCTTTTTCCCCATTACCTTATCCAAACACCACTGTCTAATCTGATAAAAAATACACATCTGTGTCTCATTCAGAGATCGAAGTAACGCCAAACCGTCACTTCTGCACATGATGTTATTTTTCTTTTCTAAATGTGCAACTTGCTCCCTACTCACTGCTAAATCAGGAATATTCTCTAACTGCTCATCCTCTACCTGTTTTTCATCCCCAAGTAGCTGTTTGCATTCTAAACGCTCTAATTCCTGCTCTGGGCACAGCTCGCACCAGGCATCTTCTACAACACCATCACTATCAATTCCATTCTGGATATTATCCAACTCATTTGCATCTTTTTCAAACTTGCTTCTATTTAAATCAACAACAGACTTGACCAAATGTAGCGACCCATCACCTAACCTTACACGACCACTACTGTAAAACTGCTCATATGTCTCAAAACCTGCTGGTTTGAGCTGCACATCCTTACGATACGGCATAAACAACTGCAGAATACTCTGATAAAACAGTTCCGGATTCTTTGTCTCAGAAAATCGCACATACCGAACAACTGCAGGCTGTGTACGTGTTCTTTTCATAACAAAACCTAGATCCTTGTTGAGTTTAATCCTATTATCAGACTTTTCGTTTTTTGACAGAACACGATACTGTGATGCAAACGTTGCCATACACATGTCATTAAAACTAGAATCTTTTGGCCTATTCTTAAATCTATCAACAGAACTAGTCATCCACATATCTTCTGTCGTAAGATCCTGTGATGACGCCTTTTGTTTTAACACACTTAAAGGCAAACTCATTTTAACAACATTATCCCCTACAGGCACAAAAACAACTTTCCTTGAGCATTCCTTCAGATGCATATTAGTTAACCTGTACACAGCCTCTTGAGCACACACATCTCTATTGTGTAAATACACACTCCCTAAATTTTTCAAAGCATCTTTTGCACTAGCATTTCCTTCCTTAGCTGCTTCCCTTTGTGCATTCCCTAACAATAGTCCCATCTCTTTTTCCGCCTTGGAAATATAAGAAATTATGTACACTACACATGCATATGCATCAACCACATACTGGATGTCCATATTTGCATTCCAGCATTTTAAAAGAGGTTTACTATACTGATTAATCCAAACCTCATTAGCCTGCCTTTTCAACACAACATGCGTCTTCCTACCAAAAGACTTATAAGCCGCTTCAAAAATTCTTTGATTAATGCCTAAATGTTCAAACAACTGTTCTACACTATCATAACTAGCATGCTCATCTGAAAGAGCCTCCTTAATTGATTTCAGAATTTTCGATGCTACCTCTTTGTCCATTTTTGCAGAGTTTTGCTGCCCCTGATTCTTGCACTCACAATGTGCCAACCCATTTGTTTCATCTACCTTACACTTGCATGTTTGCTTTCCATCGTCTTCATGATATATAAATGTGCGAGCTGATGCTGGCCTGGGAAAATTGAAACGACAGACCGTTTTATTCTTTTTACACGTTTTTGAATGCCGCTTTGAATGCTGTTGCACAGATGTCACAATGTCCTTTAACGGCTCATCTTGTGATGGTAATTGACAAGTCACATATTGATCAATAAATTCAATTACCTCAGCATCTGTGTTTTTATCAATTAAAGGAGCATTCTCAATCCAAAACAGGCAATGGACATGTGGTGAACCACGTTGCTGGAATTCCACCCTATAAAAGTAGTCCTTTATTTTGCCAATTGGATGCGCTGGAGACATCAATACCTCCCTCAAAAAACAATGCCAACGGAAATCAAACATTCTCGCCGCAGTGACAGGATTGCGACGCAAAAGCTCACATCTGTCTGCCCATTCTAAATCCTGAACTGTCTCTGTTCTACCTTCCTGTTTCAAAATACTATAAAGAAGATTTTTCCACCGCATATCAGCAGAAGAAAATGAACAAAACCACGTAGGGACACCAAGCTGACGAACACAAGCCAACAAGTCACGCTGAGCTCCCTGCCAAAAAGCCGGGGTACCTCTAATAGGTCTAAGAAAACGAAAACCATCATCAAATTCCAACAACTTCTTTAAAGATTCCTCATTCAACACAGCTTCACTAAGTTTTTGCGATTTAGCACCTCCTTTCCCTTTACGTAATGCTATGGATACATTTGACACAACTTGTTCTACCTCAGACATGTACTGAGCAAAGAAGATATACTCAACATTTTGTGCAAATCTACCATCAGCGTGTAAAATCCTGTTATTAAAATAACGCGACAATGTCAATCGATACGGTCTACTATCATGGTATGTAGAACATCCCTGGGGAAACAACACTGGAAAACATTTGGCTTCATTTGTATGATCAGAGAGCAATTTAACCGGATTATTCCCTTCCGCTGGTGCCAAATTCAATACATCATCAAAATATTGATCCAGCGCTTCCTGGCCAATATCAACAGGCATGAGACACGTGTCCTGAAACATACAATGCTGCTGTCTATCATGCAAAAGCTCATCTTCACCAACATCTGGAGATGCTTCACCACCTTCTGCATTTCTATCACTCTCCTTCCCTAAAACTTCATCATCTTGTTCCCTACAAAAGCTATTTAGCCACGCTTCATTAAATTCTACCTCTTTATAATACACATTGGTCTGTTTTAAATACTGCAAAGCTTTCCTAATGTGCATAGTGTCAACAAACTGATATTCATAATGCCCTTTATAAGTTAACTTACGCTTCAATTTTACAGGCAACAAAGATCCCTCCATGTTGGAACGGGGTAGCAAATGATTAGTCTGAACAATATTTGCTGGAACACATGTCACCGGTCCATGTACTCCATTCTGCCCACCTTTAGGTAATGCTAACATTTTCATGAATGGTATATTTAAAGCAATCAAATGTTGTTCTAAGCTATTTAAACATGCCAATTCTTCTGGAATGGGATGAACTGCTAAATTGTTTGATACACATTCAGGTGGCATTACACCTCTTTTAATCTTACTATTACACGTGCAACAAATCCACATTTGATTTCTAGCTGTACTCATCCACGGACAAGGCAATACACAGTCCTTATTACATTTATGTAAATAGTCTTCAGTTATACATTTATCTGCAATTGAAGCTATTTCTTTCCTCTGATCTATTTTACATTTTACAACCTGATGTCTAAACAACAATCTATGGCAGACACAACATACAAAATCTGGCCCATCTTTAACTTTATCCAAAAACTGCTCCATGACAACATCAAACTGCTCTGCCTTTTCTTTCATTTGTTGTCTACTCAATTTAATACCTGCTTTAACTCGCTTCTTATGCTCAGGATTTCCATGATACTTCCTAGTACTCATGGCTTTTACATTTTGCCTGTGCAATTCATTTTCACGGTATTTTATTTTACTAATGTCCTTAACCATCTGCCTATGTAACACATTTTTCTTATATTTCCGTAAGCTCATATCCTTAACTTTCTCCCTGTGCAATAAATCTTTCTGATATTTTATTATGCTCATATCCTTAACTTTCTCCCTGTGCAATACATCTTTCTGATATTTTATTATGCTCATATCCTTAACTTTCTCCCTGTGAAACAAATCTTTCTCATATTTACTTATGCTCATATTCTTAACTTTCTCCCTATGCAACACACTTTTGTGATATTTCCTTCTATTGAACTCCTGAACTTTCTGTCTATGCAACACATTGCCCATATATTCCATTTTCTTTTGGAATTTCTGTTTTATCTTCAAATGTTTAGAAAAACAATAATTACTCTTTGAACTACAGATATTTGCATTATTCTGAGTCTGTACTTTTGTATTCCTTCTACACATGTACTGGGTCTCAGATGAATTACTCAGATTACACAAATCAAAGCAAATCACCTTATCAACATGTTTGACACAAACCACCGGCTCAAAATGATTATTCTCATAATGTTTCAAGTATATTCCTTCATTTGTCAACATTGAACTAACGCTACTGAATTTGAACCATCTTTCACCACTGTATGTAAATATGTCCACTCCAAAAGCATTTGCCGTCGCTTGAATTTCTATCTTGGTTGCTCTACTGCCAACATACCTCATTCCTGACTTGTTAATATACTCTGCCACTGAAACATATTCTTTATCCAAAATCTTCATGCGTTCTGCACTATGATTCTCCATGAAGTTTACAACAGCACGTCTAATTTTTAGATGACTTTTATCTGAACCACAGATGACTTCTGATACTGATCTAAAAAAACTATTACCATCCTCTATGATTTTATTTGTTTTGCACACACCACCTAAAGACCCATATTCTACATGCACTTGTACATCCTGTCTCTCAAACTCCACATTGCATTTACTACATAATGTTTTTGCAACTTCAGTGCACATAGGACTAAATGTGAGTGTTATTTCACTAACATCATCGACAACATCACAATCTGGTCGCTGATCTGTTACATCATTGGCAATATACACTACTTCTTCAACAGCCTCGTTCCCAAGACTTGAAGTTACAAATGGAACAGTTGAACTTTGCCCTCTAACATTGTACCCTTTAGAATAGGAACTACTCACTTTGCAGAAACCATAACAACTCGGCAACTGAGGCTGATGAACACAAACAACTGTCTCATAATGGTTACCATTGCAGTTCTCTAAGTAGATCCCCTGGTTTGACAAACAACTATTCCTGCAACTATATTCTAGCCATCGGTCACCAAAATATGTGAAGATATTCACACCTAACATATCTGCTGTAGCTTGGATTTCCACTTCAGTTGCCCAACTGCCAACAAAACGCATTTTTGAAGTGCTAATGTACTCTGCCACTGAAGAATATTCACATCTTAAAATATTCTTATATTCCTTTGCATTCCTTTCTAATTGCCTAACAACAGCAAGCCTCACTTTTCTGTGGTTCTTTTGTGAGCCACTCACAGCTTGGGAGAGTGCTCTAAAGAAACAGTTACCATCAGCCACAATTTTCTCTTTCCTACACGGAGTCCCTAACATACCAAAAGCTGTAGACACTGGTACATCAGGCTTCTCAAACTCCACATTTAACTGCGAGCATAAAGCCAGAGCAGCGTCTTTACTAAGGGGATCAAACTGCATCTCTTTAATAGTCACATCACTGACAAACTCAACATCTAAATTAACAGCCATAAGATCATGAGTTTTCAATTTCTTCGAAGCACAACCTCCCACTGACATGCTACGCTTGGAACTTCTCACATTGTTGACTGCCGATGCAATACTACAGTCCAGCGATGCACCAAAACCTAACGCACTGGTTTCAACAGCCTTTACTGAATCTTCACATCTCATTGCAGGACTAATACAACTATGTATGTGTTCATCTGAAAGCGTATGCACAATACGAACACCAGCAATCTCAAAAAGCTCTTGCTTTTTAGAAAGCGATTCAGCCAATTTGCAGACGTGATCATGTAAGTCTATAAGACAACTAAAGTAAACAACGACGCTTTGACCATCTCCATCTGGCATTCCACTGCCACTACGGGCATGGGAATCGACCACTGCATATGCTCCATTTTGACTAATTATTGTACATGTACTGCTACTCACTGTCAGGAAACATGTGTCATATTTAGTACACATTTTTTTCAATCCGTTTAACATACTGATGCATACACCGCCCTTAATGAGGACTCCGTCAACCACACCTACAACACCAGTCACAAAGTCACCATATTCAAACTCAAACTGCTGTCCATCAATAATTGACCTTCCTGGCAAATCATTCACACATAAGAGTGCGGAAGAGCCAGTGATCTTGTTGTTGTCACGCAAAGATGTGTACAACCTGTCACCCAAAACTACAACATTGTCCAGATCTTCGGAACGCCATGAAAACACACTGCCAACTGTGTGCTTTGCCATGCCTACCAAACCTATAGCCATACACTGAAGGCCTGCATAGTTAAACCGATCATTCCCCTGATGAAATGATCCTCTTACACTTTTTTCAACCCTGATAGAAGTACAGTCTTCAGGCTCAGCTGCAACTTGAACGTTTTCCAAATGAACATGTTCACCTGCCACTTTGCCAGAAACAACTTCTACAACCTCACCTGTAGCATCATGACGCTCAAAATTATCACTTGGAAATGTTCCCCTCACAGAACTGCTAAGCTCAGCTGCAACATCACTGTCTGTAAACACTGTAGCTCCATCCTCCATGTCCAGATCAACTTGACCTGCCTTGACAGAAATGCTACTAATGCCAAACCACTGTGCCTCTAAAGACTTCTTTAGATTCCTAACATGAAGCATCAGGTCATCAAGGCATGTGTTGAAAACAGCCACAGGCATGCCAATATTGGTTGCCAACCCAGACGAATCACGTGTGCCACAATCAACTACCACAAAATAATCTCCATGATGAATAATGGCACTAACTGCACTGTGGAGGTTCAACAAACACATTCCATCTCTCATCAAGTGCTCCTGCAGCTTTTCATACAACACAGTCTCCTCTACCAACGATCCAAAATCTTTGCACACTGGAGGACCAATTACTACTTTCCAGTTCCTGCCAAACACACTGTGCTGTTCAATCAACTTCGCTTTAGTGTCATCACTTGTCTGGCTTGCCTTAGCTACATAGGTGTTCAACTTGTTCCCTTCTACACGTATGCCATCAACATCTGACCCTCGCCATCTACACACAGGTGCGATCACATGTTTGATCGCAGCCACAACACTACAGGCCATCGATGCATTCACATCAGAAAATGATGCAGCTCTGACTCCAGTCCCTGCAACAACAGACGTCTGCAATTTTTCTGAACACATGCAAACATTACTATCAGTATCACTCTTACCTTTGATGGATTTTTCACCATCGCACTTACCTTTGACGGATCTTGGTGTGCGCCGCATACGAAAACCCTTCTCCGGCATCTACAATAAATGGGAAAAGTTATATTCAGCAACCAACTTCCATCATCATCATCATATCTGGAAAACATTGGGAAGAATGTACATCTAGATTAAGAATTATTGCCCTTTATTTACACACAGCATTGAATGAAACCAAATTGACATATCATTTAAATGTATATACATATACTATGCAACCTTGACTATATAAAAGGCTACCAACTCAAACTATTTATTAATGAGCAAAAATAACATTGAAGTGTCGTTTTAAATTATAATTTATGGTACATTAACAATGACAAATTAAATAGCTTTGCATGGACCATTAAAAAAAAAAATTTGTGAAATTATATTATTAGTATTATTCATTATTCACACAAAGTGCATTCACCTCCTCCTGCACAGCCACTTCCACAGCATCGGTAGGGGATCGCCTTGCAGACACCTCCAGGCTGGGTGTTGCCTTCACCTTAAAAAAAAAAAAAAAGAAAAACAATTAAAGGAGCTGATTTTATACTAAATTAACAATGACAATGACTTAGCTTTTGAATGCACCATTCAAGAAAACATTTGTGACATATTTGACTCTACACCAACCTCCTCCTGCACATCCACTTTGACAACACTGGTAGGTGTTGGCCTAGAAGACACCTCCACAAAACTTGGTGCTGCCTCCGCCTAGGCAAAAAAATTTGAATGAACCTCAAAAACAAAAACAAAATATTACCATGTACCTAATCATTGTTTCACAATTTACTATATACTACAAACGTATGCAAAAATGTTGTTGCTGTCCAGCGACTCAAATTGTACAAGAAACAATTGCAAATAACACATACTGTATATTGCATGACAAAAAAAACACAAACCTGCCGCTTTGCCAGGATTCTCTTGGAGGCAGCAGCCCTCTGCTGATGTACCACATTTGGTTTCTAATGTAAGAAAAACAAAATTAACTTTATGAAGCCATATTTGGGGCTTAGTTCCCTTTACACAACATAAACAGTCTTGACTGTTATTAATTTAGAGTGTGTCAGGAACAAGGAAACACTTTATAATTAGACCTCAACCAACTGACAGAATTTGCATGCTAATTACCTTTTTGCCTTGTGGAACAGTTGCTGTGCAGTCATCAGGGCTAGGAAGATGCGATGGAACAATTTTATCCATCGCAGCCAACATGGCACTGCTAAACCTGACTGGTGTTAGCGGGATGGAACAGTCCTTCAGAGTTACCTGTGAAATAAAAATACAGAAAGACTACTGCTCACAATTCGTCTTGTCAAAAAGCAACAATCAAACATATCCTAATCATTTAAGTTAAAGCATAATACAAACGTAACAAACCTGCTGTTGGACCATCCTCTTTTTGGGTGCACCACATGATGGCTCAGGTTGCCCGGGTTGGCTCCTCTGTAATGACAAATAGCGTAGATTGTATTAAAACATCTACCCTTTCACCATTACTAAGGTAAACTCTTTAGGAAATATCACTCTTTTCAAAAAGTCTCAACCTACCTTCCTGCCCCGTCCAACAAGTGTCCACTCAAAAGGGTTCAGTCGACGTGGCACGTTGACCTCCCCCTTCACAACAACTATTGGAGAGAATCTTGGCTGTGATGTCCTGGGAGCAGCCTGTGGCTGTGGAGCTGGAGCTGGTGCTGGTGTGCAAAGTTGCTGATAATAACAAAAATAATAATTTTATTTATGTAGCAGGTTGTAAAAACATTTACAAATTGCTTCAAATATACAATAAAACACACACATACAAATAAAACTGTACATACATACACAAGAATTAAAGCACACTACCAAGATAAACAAAAGTAAAGACAAATAGAGAGCATTTAAAAAAAAAAAAAAAGGCTAACCTTATAAGCAGCACTCCACAGTAAATCCACAAGTATCTCCATTCCACCACGATCACTCAGGTGTACCTGCAAAAACAAGTGCTATTTAATTTACAACAGATATTTTGCTCTCAATATGTATCTGCCATGAACTGAACTTGTCATATCAACTACAAAGAAGTGTACATAAAACTTTTCCATTTGCCATGTCACAACAACATATTCTACTTACGCCATCTCTACTCCACAGGTCAAGGCGGTCAAATGGAAAGTACTCCGCAATGGAATAGTACTTGACACCTAAAAAAAGGAAAACATCAGGAATTATTGAAATATCCATACATATATTTTAACTCTGTTTTTTGTAAATTACAAAACCACAATGAATATTATGGAAATCATATGATGTATTCAATCACTTTGTCTAAGAAGATATAACCCCTTACACATGTAACTGTACCTAAACTAAAATCTTTTATTAACATACCCATTCGTGCTGCCACGCGATGAAACTCCTGCCGCATGAAGTCCTGCTGAGCCACCTCCACATTAAGACGTGGAGGGAAGTCCAGAACGAAAACCTGATAAAAAACAATAGTTGTTCATTACAAAATTACACCTTTTGACAAAATGTCATACCCATTAAAATAAAAAACATTATTCTAAAACAGCTTATACAACCGCATTAATCATAGTACCAGAGATACAAAAATAATAAACACAATGAAAAATAAGCCTACGTTAGGACAGCGACTGGAGACACTGGCCAGGAGCTGGCCAAAATCTGCCCCTGCCTCGGCAATACTTCGGGACTTGGTCAGATTGTTCGATGGAGCCATGAGACAGACTGCGTCGGGTGTCCGAGGCAGAGCAGCATGCTGTACCTCAGTCCTCAACGCAGTCGCACAGGCCCCGGGCGTTGACATGTAACCAAAGGAGAGCCCTCCTTCTGGCATCTTCACAAACCCATCTACGATGGCACGTAGATGGGATGCTCCAACAAGAAGTACAAACTGGAACAACAGAAGGTTTTTTTTTGAGAATGAAAATCACAAAATATTCCTCAGATCAAAGCATTTTATCATGAATTAAAAAAAAAAAAAAAACTACCTTCTTGTCTGGAGACCCGGCTGGAATGACCAATTTGTGGCTTCGTCCAGTGAAGGGTGAAATTGGCCATTTAAGCACGGCGTGACGGTAACCTGTACCGCAACCTATTATAAACAGACAAAGACACCAAGATCAAACTTAATGGACTTTTAAAAATCATAAACTATCATGCAACGACAATAGACACCTTACACATTTAATGACAAAATGTTTGGCTACATACGTGCATTACTGGCATTGCCAGGCTGCTGCGGTGGGAAAGCCACAGTACGTCGCTCCGCAGCCCGCATCTTGGCAGCCTCAGAACGCCGGTACGACTTGCCGCGCGGCATCTGAAAGTATGTAAGCACAACTGATTAATAAAGACATTACAAGAAACCTCTACCCTACAATAATATTTTATAATGCAACTATAACTAAACAATAAATCATTTTTGAACACAGGTATAAGCAAATTTCATGCATAATAAAAAAAAAAATAAATAAATAAAAAATAAAAAAAACTTACTGCAGGCTGTTTTAGCTTGAAAAACATTTGCTTTTGGGTCAGTTATAGCTAGGCTTCACATATTCCAAGCTACACAAATGTAAACATGTAAGTTTCATTACCTCAATAAGGACATTCATACAGTACTGAAATAATAATAATTAAATTTCTCCCCTTAGTTAACATCCCCACAGATCATAGGTTATAAACACAGCATGACATTTCATTTAGTAAAATGACACTCATTTTAACTAAACCATGCATTTTATGTTTGTGTCACAAAGAAAACAATTAACCCAATTAATAGCTGACAACTACTAACTAGTTTATATCACATTTTGAATGCACCAGCTTAAAAAAGCAAACATATTACAACCACGCCTGGTCTCCGGTTGTAACAGTGACACTTGTGGCCGCAATGTCAACGACAGTCAGCGTCCTGTTGCTCGCGCTCGCCCGTGTGCACGCGCTCCCTGAATGTGAGCGAGCGTCCGTCAAAACAGCTTGTCGACTCACGTCAGGTAAAACGAGAATATCACTCTATATTTCACCTGCTTGGCAGTAATTTTAGCTGACCAGACGAGGGTCTCTCCATGAATCAATGCTGATCCCAGTGTTGGCTGTTCCTGCTTCAGCCTCACGGCCGCGGAGGGAACACCGACACCCGGTTCTGCAGTGTGCGAGCGTGCACGTGGAGTTAAAAGCGAGCCGAGCGGGTGACAACAAGCGCGTTGGCATGGAAACCAAAGTTACGCTCTCCCCGGCGTCATCCGACCGCAACCGGACATGGGACACCGACCCGGTATGATTTCTACGTGTAAGAAGTTAGAAACAGTCCCTTTCACACTGCCGTCATATGTAACTAAACTCAAAGTAGTTTTAACTCCTAACTGTGAAAGAAGCACTTGAACCGTTTTAACTCTTCATGTTGACTGTAACACTTCATTACTCTGAAAAAAAATCTCTGACGCCAGCTGTGTGTGAAGCTCCGTTAGCTCCGTTTAGCAAAACACACTACAGCTAAATAACGTTAGCTCTTCTCTGGGCGCTGAGTAGCCTGCCAGTGATTTTAACTAACGTTACAGTAACAGCACTAGGAGCACTGCGAAGCAATAGCTTTACCCGTTAACTTGCATACATAACGTTACATGCACATTTAGTTGCAGAGTTACTGAAGTTGACATGCTAACAAGCTAGCTCCGGACTCCGAACTTACCGTGCCTGCAGACGTCCTGAAATTAGCCGGTGTGGTGGGTCGGTCGGTTGGTCTGTCCGTCAGTAGGTCGGTCTCTCTATCTCTCTCACTCACTCTCACTCGTTCACTCTCACTCGTTCACTCTCACTCGTTCACTCTCACTCGTTCACTCTCTCTATCTCACTTTTTCGCTCTTTCACTCTGTCTCTATTTCGCTCTCTCTGTGTGTCTCTGAAACACGTCTCTCTCGATGTATTTGCAATGCGCAAATGGGAAGAGGGCTGGGCTTCGACAGAATTTATACCACAGCGGGATTCAAAATATTCAGTTGAGCCAATCAGGTAAAGGCATTTCAGTTAAATCAATCAGGTAAAGGTATCTGTAAACAAGCGGAAGTTGTCAACATGAAATTTTCAATTCAACCAATCAGGTAAAGGTATCTGTAAACAAGCGGAAGTTGTCAACATGAAATCACGTCTGTAAAAAAGCGCACGTTGTCAAATAACCGACAAGAGATACACATTATGATGCTGGTTGCTGAGCATCAGTGGTTGCCAAGCAACAGTTGACCCGTCTGACTGATCCAGCGAATAAAAGTGTCTGCAGTTTCACTTCTTATCCGAAGTGGCAGGAGGTCTGTGTTAGCACCCTGCCCTTAGCAGCTGCCTCATTCTGTACTTCAGCTACGTTTATCTAAATGTAACTTGGCCGTGTGTTTTATGAATTTACAGCATATTGCGAGACGCATGTGTCCTTCATTTACTGCAGCAGCTTATAGTGGAGGATAACATGTTCAGAAAGAAATCTAATCTACTGTGCACAAAACTTTCCACTCACTTATTGTCAAGTGATTTTAAAGGGTAGGTTCACCCAAATTATAGATAGTTATAGATTTATTTGCCTTATTTGATACTTGTGTACTATGATTAATATGATGTGAAAGTTTTGGTGACACTAAACTGCAGACATAAGGCTGATATTATACTGATCCACACTGAGTATCTGAATGCTAAAGGACATTTTCTTATTCAGTGGTTTAGTTCATTGACTGTAGCAGAGCAATGTTGAGCTACACATTTAAAACCTTCATATATCACAACACCTGACTTCCATCATGCTAAAATAAATTATAAAAAAATACATAAATATGAAGAATAAATAATTAATCTCTATTTCAGCTATCCCGCCCCCTACACATAAGCCCCGCCCCCTTTCATCACTCCGTTTGTCGTAGAGTCTTGTGGCAGACGTCGTTGCGCTCGTCGGAGTTCCGGTTTCATTGTGCCCGGCCGCGTCAGTCGGCGTCCCGCCAGTACCCCCGAAGCGCGGAGAGGTGCTCGGGCCCGTTCATCGCTGCTTGCAGCTTTAATTAGGGCCCGAGCACCGACGAAGTCGGGTCCGAGGACCCTATTGAAACTGTAAGGTTTATTATTATTATTATTATTATTTTTCTCTCAAATGAATCGCGTTTTTGAGGCCTTTGCCATGCTCGAAAAGTTGTTAAATTTGGCAGACTTGTCAGACTCGGTGAAAAATTTGATATTTTAAGGGTCTCGGATTCGGGTGTTGCAAAATGGCTCGCTAGCGCCCCCTAGAAAATTGGCAAACTTGAGCCCCTCGCTCCGGTTTCACCTACAAGTATGAAATTTGGCACACAGATGTAACATGTTGAGACGCACAAAAAAGCCTCTTGGAGGTATGGCCAAAACTCAACAGGAAGTCAGCCATATTGGATTTTATATGCGATTTTGCCCATTTTTTGCGTTTTATAGGCCGTGTACTTTAACGAACTTCTCCTCCAGATTTCATCAGATCGACTTGAAATTTGGTCAGGACCATCTTAAGACCTTAAGGATGACAAGTTATTCAATTGGTGAGTTTTCATTGAACAATCTGACCGTGGCGTGGCGGCGAAAAAGCGCCTTTCGCCAAAAAACAGGAAGTTGCTGTAACTTTGGCATACCTTTTCCAATCTGCTCTAAATGTCACATGTATGATAAGGGTCCTGGCCTGATGACATCCACATGCAAATTTTGACTCTCAGTCATAGCGCCACCTAGTGGTAACAGGAAATGTCATGTTGTACACGTTGATGTACATCTCCTCAGAAATTAATCACATCTTTACCAAATTAGGTGAGAAAAGCCTTAAGACCTTGATGATGCTTCCTTTCGAAAATTGTGAGTTTTCATCAAATGGCGGCGTCGTGGTGGTATGGCGAATTTCGATGAGTCGCCATGAAAAAACAAACCGCTGTAACTCAACTCCAGATGGTCAGATCTTATCCAAATTAATAACATTTGATGATCGTCCCGGCCTGAAGACATCTACAGTCTAATTTTCAATCATACTCATAGCGCCACCTAGTGGCAACAGGAAGTTACTGTCGCCATATTTTGGTGTACTACTGTTAGCAGGTTAACCAGATCCACCTCAAATTTGGTCACAACAATGGTAAGACCTTCATGATGCCAGACAGCGAAGGTTTTGTATTTTCGTGAAATGCCGTTGCCGTGGCGACGTATTGTTCGCCATGAAACAGGAAGTTGCTTTTGAGGTGCTAGGATTGCTTAAAAACAAACACAACTTGGCACACTTATTAACGGCGCTAAAATATGTTAACAGATATGGTTTTGGTGCTTGTGTGTGGTAAGGGGGCTCAATAGCGCCCCCTACAAAATTTCAACAAAGCAGCCCTCGCGGTACGTTTGACCTAGATGTTCGAGATTTGGTAGGCACATGTATCACCCGTAGACTTAAAAAAAAGTCTCTTGGTGCCATGCTCTAAACCCAACAGGAAGTCGGTCATCTTGATTTTTGTGTGAATTTTTCGTATATTTTTGGCTATTTCCAGGCTTTGTACTTTAACGAACTGCTCCTAGAGACTTAACCCGATCAACTTCAGATTTGGTCAGTACAATCTGAAGACCTTTGTGATGAAAAGTTATTCAAATCGTGAGGTTTTTTGAAACGACGTTGACGTGGCGTGGCGGAGAATTTGCATGACTCGCCATTGAAAGACAAAATATTGTAACTCGACTGTACTTTTTCCAATCTGCCCCAAACTTGAAATACCACATAGTAGTCCAGATCTGAGGACATCTACATGGCAATATTGACTCATAGTCATAGCGCCACCTACTGGCAACAGGAAGTCAGCGTTACGTGACAAACATCATCCGATTCACATGAAATTTACCATGTGTGATCTACGTCATTGTGCTCGTCAGAGTTCCGGTTTCATTGTGCCTGGCCTCGTCGGTTGGCGTCCCGCGCGTACCCCAGACGCGCGTAGAGGTGCTCGGGCCCGTTCATCGCTGCTTGCAGCTTTAATTATTATTATTTTTCTCTCAAATGAATCGCGTTTTTGAGGCCCTTGCCATGCTGGAAAAGTTGTTAAACTTGGCACACTTGTCAGAGGCGGTGAAAAATTTGATATTTTAAGGGTCTCGGATTCGGGTGTTGCAAAATGGCTCACTAGCGCCCCCTAGAAAATTGGAAAAATTGAGCCCCTCCCTCCGGTTTCACCTACATGTATGAAATTTTGCAGACAGATGTAACATGTTGAGACGCACAAAAAAGCCTCTCGGAGGTATGGCCAAAACTCAACAGGAAGTCAGCCATATTGGATTTTATATGCTATTTTGCCCATTTTTTGCGTTTTATAGGCCGTGTACTTTAACGAACTCCTCCTGCATATTTCATCAGATCGACTTGAAATTTGGTCAAGACCATCTTAAGACCTTAAGGATGAAAAGTTATTCAATTGGTGAGTTTTCACTGAACAATCTGACCGTGGCGTGGCGGCGAAAAAGAGCCTTTCGCCAAAAAACAGGAAGTTGCTGTAACTTTGGCATACATTTTCCAATCTGCTCTAAATTTCACATGTATGATAAGGGTCCTGGCTTGATGACATCCACATGCAAATTGTGACTCTCAGTCATAGCGCCACCTAGTGGTAACAGGAAATGTCATGTTGTACACGTTGATGTACATCTCCTCAGAAATTAATCACATCTTTACCAAATTAGGTGAGAAAAGCCTTAAGACCTTGATGATGCTTCCTTTCGAAAATTGTGAGTTTTCATCAAATGGCGGCACCGTGGTGATATGGCGAATTTCGATGAGTCGCCATGAAAAAACAAACCGCTGTAACTCAACTCCAGATGGTCAGATCTTATCCAAATTAATAACATTTGATGATCGTCCCGGCCTGAAGACATCTACAGTCTAATTTTCAATCATACTCATAGCGCCACCTAGTGGCAACAGGAAGTTACTGTCGCCATATTTTGGTGTACTACTGTTAGCAGGTTAACCAGATCCACCTCAAATTTGGTCACAACAATGGTAAGACCTTCATGATGCCAGACAGCAAAGGTTTTGTATTTTCGTGAAATGCCGTTGCCGTGGCGACGTATTGTTCGCCATGAAACAGGAAGTTGCTTTTGAGGTGCTAGGATTGCTTAAAAACAAACGAAACTTGGCACACTCATTAACGGCGCTAAAATATGTTAACAGATATGGTTTTGGTGCTTGTGTGTGGCAAGGGGGCTCAATAGCGCCCCCTACAAAATTTCAACAAAGCAGCCCTCGCGATACGTTTGACCTAGATGTTCGAGATTTGGTAGGCACATGTATCACCCATAGACTTAAAAAAAAGTCTGTTGGTGCCATGCTCTAAACCCAACAGGAAGTCGGTCATCTTGATTTTTGTGTGAATTTTTCGTATATTTTTGGCTATTTCCAGGCTTTGTACTTTAACGAACTGCTCCTAGAGACTTAACCCGATCAACTTCAGATTTGGTCAGTACAATCTGAAGACCTTTGTGATGAAAAGTTATTCAAATCGTGAGGTTTTTTGAAACGACGTTGACGTGGCGTGGCGGAGAATTTGCATGACTCGCCATTGAAAGACAAAATGTTGTAACTCGACTGTACTTTTTCCAATCTGCCCCAAACTTGAAATACCACATAGTAGTCCAGATCTGAGGACATCTACATGGCAATATTGACTCATAGTCATAGCGCCACCTACTGGCAACAGGAAGTCAGCGTTACGTGACAAACATCATCCGATTCACATGAAATTTACATTGTGTGATCTACGTCATTGTGCTCGTCAGAGTTCCGGTTTCATTGTGCCTGGCCGCGTCGGTTGGCGTCCCACGCGTACCCCAGACGCGCGTAGAGGTGCTCGGGCCCGTTCATCGCTGCTTGCAGCTTTAATTAGGGCCCGAGCACCGACGAAGTCGGGTCCGAGGACCCTATTGAAACTGAAGGGATTATTAGGGCCCGAGCACCGACAACGTCGGGCCAGCGAAGGCCCTATTGAAACTGAAGGAATTCTTATTATTATTCTTTTTCTCTCAAATGAATCGCCTTTTTGAGGCCTTTGCCATGCTGGAAAAGTTGTGAAACTTGGCACACTTATCAGAAGCGGTGAAAAATTTGATATTTTAAGGGTCTCAGATTCGGGTTTTGCAAAATGGCTCTCTAGCGCCCCATAGAAAATTGGAAAAACTGATATCCGTTCTCCGGTTTTACCTACAAGTATGAAATTTGGCAGACAGATGTATCATGTGGAGACGCACAAAAAAGTCTCTGGTAGGTATGCCCAAAATTCAACAGGAAGTCAGCCATTTTGAATATAATATACGATTTTCGCCCATTTTTAGCGTTTTATAGGTCGCGTACTTTAACGAACTCCTCCTCCAGTTTTCATCAGATCGACTTGAAATTTGGTTAGGACCATCTTAAGACCTTAAGGATGAAAAGTTATTCAATTGGTGAGTTTTCATTGAACAATCTGACCGTGGCGTGGCGGCGAAAAAGCGCCTTTCGCCAAAAAACAGGAAGTTGCTGTAACTTTGGCATACCTTTTCCAATCTGCTCTAAATGTCACATGTATGATAAGGGTCCTGGTCTGATGACATCCACATGCAAATTTTGACTCTCAGTCATAGCGCCACCTAGTGGTAACAGGAAATGTCATGTTGTACACGTTGATGTACATCTCCTCAGAAATTAATCACATCTTTACCAAATTAGGTGAGAAAAGCCTTAAGACCTTGATGATGCTTCCTTTCGAAAATTGTGAGTTTTCATCAAATGGCGGCACCGTGGTGATATGGCGAATTTCGATGAGTCGCCATGAAAAAACAAACCGCTGTAACTCAACTCCAGATGGTCAGATCTTATCCAAATTAATAACATTTGATGATCGTCCCGGCCTGAAGACATCTACAATCTAATTTTCAATCATACTCATAGCGCCACCTAGTGGCAACAGGAAGTTACTGTCGCCATATTTTGGTGTACTACTGTTAGCAGGTTAACCAGATCCACCTCAAATTTGGTCACAACAATGGTAAGACCTTCATGATGCCAGACAGCGAAGGTTTTGTATTTTCGTGAAATGCCGTTGCCGTGGCGACGTATTGTTCGCCATGAAACAGGAAGTTGCTTTTGAGGTGCTAGGATTGCTTAAAAACAAACAAAACTTGGCACACTCATTAACAGCGCTAAAATATGTTAACAGATATGGTTTTGGTGCTTGTGTGTGGCAAGGGGGCTCAATAGCGCCCCCTACAAAATTTCAACAAAGCAGCCCTCGCGGTACGTTTGACCTAGATGTTCGAGATTTGGTAGGCACATGTATCACCCGTAGACTTAAAAAAAAGTCTCTTGGTGCCATGCTCTAAACCCAACAGGAAGTCGGTCATCTTGATTTTTGTGTGAATTTTTCGTATATTTTTGGCTATTTCCAGGCTTTGTACTTTAACGAACTGCTCCTAGAGACTTAACCCGATCAACTTCAGATTTGGTCAGTACAATCTGAAGACCTTTGTGATGAAAAGTTATTCAAATCGTGAGGTTTTTTGAAACGACGTTGACGTGGCGTGGCGGAGAATTTGCATGACTCGCCATTGAAAGACAAAATGTTGTAACTCGACTGTACTTTTTCCAATCTGCCCCAAACTTGAAATACCACATAGTAGTCCAGATCTGAGGACATCTACATGGCAATATTGACTCATAGTCATAGCGCCACCTACTGGCAACAGGAAGTCAGCGTTACGTGACAAACATCATCCGATTCAGATGAAATTTACATTGTGTGATCTACGTCATTGTGCTCGTCAGAGTTCCGGTTTCATTGTGCCTGGCCGCGTCGGTTGGCGTCCCGCGCGTACCCCAGACGCGCGGAGAGGTGCTCGGGCCCGTTCATCGCTGCTTGCAGCTTTAATTATTATTATTAGGGCCCGAGCACCGACGAAGTCGGGTCCGAGGACCCTATTGAAACTGAAAGGATTCTTATTATTCTTTTTATCCTCCCAAATGAATCGCGTTTTTGAGGCCTTTGCCATGTTGGAAAAGTTGTTAAACTTGGCATACTTATCAGACGCGGTGAAAAATTTGATATTTTAAGGGTCTCGGGTTCGGGTGTTGCAAAATGACTCGCTAGCGCCCCCTATAAAATTGGCAAAGTTGAGCCCCTCGCTCCCGTTTCACCTACAAGTATAAAATTTGGTAGACAGATGTAACAAGTGGAGACACACAAAAAAGCCTCTCGGAGGTATGGCCAAAACTCAACAGGAAGTCAGCCATATTGGATTTTATATGCGATTTTCGCCCATTTTTTGCGTTTTATAGGCCGTGTACTTTAACGAACTCCTCCTGCATATTTCATCAGATCGACTTGAAATTTGGTCAGGACCATCTTAAGACCTTAAGGATGAAAAGTTATTCAATTGGTGAGTTTTCATTGAACAATCTGACCGTGGCGTGGCGGCGAAAAAGCGCCTTTCGCCAAAAAACAGGAAGTTGCTGTAACTTTGGCATACATTTTCCAATCTGCTCTAAATTTCACATGTATGATAAGGGTCCTGGTCTGATGACATCCACATGCAAATTTTGACTCTCAGTCATAGCGCCACCTAGTGGTAACAGGAAATGTCATGTTGTACACGTTGATGTACATCTCCTCAGAAATTAATCAAATCTTTACCAAATTAGGTGAGAAAAGCCTTAAGACCTTGATGATGCTTCCTTTCGAAAACTGTGAGTTTTCATCGAATGGCGGCGCCGTGGTGGTATGGCGAATTTCGATGAGACGCCATGAACAAACAAACCGCTGTAACTCAACTCCAGATGGTCAGATCTTATCAAAATTAATAACATTTGATGAGTGTCCTGGCCTGAAGACATCTACAGTCTAATTTTCAATCAAACTCATAGCGCCACCTGTTGGCAACAGGACATAACTGTCGTGATATTTTGGTGTACTACTCTTAGCAGGTTAACCAGATCCACCTCAAATTTGTTCACAACAATGGTAAGACCTTCATGATGCCAGCCAGCGAAGGTTTTGAATTTTCGTGAAATGCCGTTGCCGTGGCAACGTATTGTTCGCCATCAAAAAGGAAGTTGTTTTTGAGGTGCTAGGATTGCTTTAAAAACAAACGAAACTTGGCACACTCATTAACGGTGCTAAAATATGTTAATAGATATGGTTTTTGTGCTTGTGTGTGGCAAGGGGGCTCAATAGCGCCCCCTACAAAACTTCAACAAAGCAGCCCTCGCGGTACGTTTGACCTAGATGTTCGAGATTTGGTAGGCACATGTATCATCCATAGACTTAAAAAAAAGTCTCTTGGTGCCATGCTCTAAACCCAACAGGAAGTCGGTCATCTTGATTTTTGTTTGAATTTTTCGTATATTTTTGGCCATTTACAGGCTTTGTACTTTAACGAACTAGTCCTACAGACTTAACCCGATCAACTTCAGATTTGGTCAGTACAATCTAAGATCTTTGTGATGAAAAGTTGTTCAAATCGTGAGGTTTTTTGAAACGGCGTTGACGTGGCGTGGCGGAGAATTTACATGATTCGCCATTGAAAGACAAACTGTTGTAACTCGACTGTACTTGGTCAAATCTGCCCCAAACTTGATCTACTTCATAAGAGTTCAGGCCTGAAAACATCTACATGTTAATATTGACTCCTATTCATAGCGCCACCTATTGGAAACAGGAAGTCAGCGTTATGTGACAAACATAATCCGATTCACATGACATTTACAATGTGTGGTCTACACTTGATAATGAGCAACATAATGCATGTTTAGCGTGTGTTCTCTAGCGCCACATGTCATTGTGCTCGTCAGAGTTCCGGTTTCATTGTGCCTGGCCGCGTCGGTTGGCGTCCCGCGCGTACCCCAGACGCGCGGAGAGGTGCTCGGGCCCGTTCATCGCTGCTTGCAGCTTTAATTATTATTATTATTATTATTTTTATTTTTCACAAAAATGAATCGCCTTTTTGAGGCCTTTGCCATGCTCAAAAAGTTGTTAAACTTGGCGAACTTATCAGAAGCGGTGAAAAATTTGATATTTTAAGGATCTCAGATTCGGGTTTTGCAAAATGGCTCGCTAGCGCCCCCTAGAAAAATGAAAAAATGGATATCCGTTCTACGGTTTCACCAACAAGCATGAAATTTGGTAGACAGATGTATCATGTGGAGACGCACAAAAAAGCCTCTTGGAGGTATGGCCAAAACTCAACAGGAAGTCAGCCATATTGGATTTAATATGCAATTTTGCCCATTTTTTGCGTTTTATAGGCCGTGTACTTTAACGAACTCCTCCTCCAGATTTCATCAGATTGACCTGAAATTTGGTCAGGACCATCTTAAGACCTTAAGGATGAAAAGTTATTCAATTGGTGAGTTTTCATTGAACAATCTGACCGTGGCGTGGCGGCGAAAAAGCGCCTTTCGCTAAAAAACAGGAAGTTGCTGTAACTTTGGCATACCTTTTCCAATCTGCTCTAAATGTCACATGTATGATAAGGGTCCTGGCCTGATGACATCCACATGCAAATTTTGACTCTCAGTCATAGCGCCACCTAGTGGTAACAGGAAATGTCATGTTGTACACGTTGATGTACATCTCCTCAGAAATTAATCACATCTTTACCAAATTAGGTGAGAAAAGCCTTAAGACATTGATGATGCTTCCTTTCGAAAATTGTGAGTTTTCATCAAATGGCGGCACCGTGGTGATATGGCGAATTTCGATGAGTCGCCATGAAAAAACAAACCGCTGTAACTCAACTCCAGATGGTCAGATCTTATCCAAATTAATAACATTTGATGATCGTCCCGGCCTGAAGACATCTACAGTCTAATTTTCAATCATACTCATAGCGCCACCTAGTGGCAACAGGAAGTTACTGTCGCCATATTTTGGTGTACTACTGTTAGCAGGTTAACCAGATCCACCTCAAATTTGGTCACAACAATGGTAAGACCTTCATGATGCCAGACAGCGAAGGTTTTGTATTTTCGTGAAATGCCGTTGCCGTGGCGACGTATTGTTCGCCATGAAACAGGAAGTTGCTTTTGAGGTGCTAGGATTGCTTAAAAACAAACGAAACTTGGCACACTCATTAACGGCGCTAAAATATGTTAACAGATATGGTTTTGGTGCTTGTGTGTGGCAAGGGGGCTCAATAGCGCCCCCTACAAAATTTCAACAAAGCAGCCCTCGCGGTACGTTTCACCTAGATGTTCGAGATTTGGTAGGCACATGTATCACCCGTAGACTTAAAAAAAAGTCTCTTGGTGCCATGCTCTAAACCCAACAGGAAGTCGGTCATCTTGATTTTTGTGTGAATTTTTCGTATATTTTTGGCTATTTCCAGGCTTTGTACTTTAACGAACTGCTCCTAGAGACCTAACCCGATCAACTTCAGATTTGGTCAGTACAATCTGAAGACCTTTGTGATGAAAAGTTATTCAAATCGTGAGGTTTTTTGAAACGACGTTGACGTGGCGTGGCGGAGAATTTGCATGACTCGCCATTGAAAGACAAAATGTTGTAACTCGACTGTACTTTTTCCAATCTGCCCCAAACTTGAAATACCACATAGTAGTCCAGATCTGAGGACATCTACATGGCAATATTGACTCATAGTCATAGCGCCACCTACTGGCAACAGGAAGTCAGCGTTACGTGACAAACATCATCCGATTCACATGAAATTTACATTGTGTGATCTACGTCATTGTGCTCGTCAGAGTTCCGGTTTCATTGTGCCTGGCCGCGTCGGTTGGCGTCCCGCGCGTACCCCAGACGCGCGTAGAGGTGCTCGGGCCCGTTCATCGCTGCTTGCAGCTTTAATTATTATTATTATTATTTTTCTCTCAAATGAATCGCGTTTTTGAGGCCTTTGCCATGCTCGAAAAGTTGTTAAATTTGGCAGACTTGTCAGACTCGGTGAAAAATTTGATATTTTAAGGGTCTCGGATTCGGGTGTTGCAAAATGGCTCGCTAGCGCCCCCTAGAAATATGGCAAACTTGAGCCCCTCGCTCCGGTTTCACCTACAAGTATGAAATTTGGCACACAGATGTAACATGTTGAGACGCACAAAAAAGCCTCTTGGAGGTATGGCAAAAACTTAACAGGAAGTCAGACATATTGGATTTTATATGCGATTTTGCCCATTTTTTGCGTTTTATAGGCCGTATACTTTAACGAACTCCTCCTGCATATTTCATCAGATCGACTTGAAATTTGGTCAGGACCATCTTAAGACCTTAAGGATGAAAAGTTATTCAAATGGTGAGTTTTCACTGAACAATCTGACCGTGGCGTGGCGGCGAAAAAGCGCCTTTCGCCAAAAAACAGGAAGTTGCTGTAACTTTGGCATACATTTTCCAATCTGCTCTAAAGTTAGCATGTATGATAAGGGTCCTGGCTTGATGACATCCACATGCAAATTGTGACTCACAGTCATAGCGCCACCTAGTGGTAACAGGAAATGTCATGTTGTACACGTTGATGTACCTCTCCTCAGAAATTAATCACATCTTTACCAAATTAGGTGAGAAAAGCCTTAAGACCTTGATGATGCTTCCTTTCGAAAATTGTGAGATTTCATCAAATGGCGGCGCCGTGGTGATATGGCGAATTTCGATGAGTCGCCATGAAAAAACAAACCGCTGTAACTCAACTCCAGATGGTCAGATCTTATCCATATTAATAACAATTGATGAGAGTCCCGGCTTGAAGACACCTACAGTCTAATTTTTAATGATACTCATAGCGCCACCTAGTGGCAACAGGAAGTTACTGTCGCCATATTTTGGTATACTACTACTAGCAGGTTAACCAGATATACCTCAAATTTGGTCACAACAATGGTAAGACCTTCATGATGCCAGACAGCGAAGGTTTTGTATTTTCGTGAAATGCCGTTGCCGTGGCGACGTATTGTTCGCCATGAAACAGGAAGTTGCTTTTGAGGTGCTAGGATTGCTTAAAAACAAACGAAACTTGGCACACTCATTAACGGTGCTAAAATATGTTAACAAATATGGTTTTTGTGCTTGTGTGTGGCAAGAGAGCTCAATAGCGCCCCCTACAAAATTTCAACAAAGCAGCCCTCGCGGTACGTTTGGCCTAGATGTTCGAGATTTGGTAGGCACATGTATCTCTCGTAGACTTAAAAAAAAGTCTCTTGGTGCCATGCTCTAAACCCAACAGGAAGTCGGCCATCTTGATTTTTTGTGAATATTTCATATATTTTTGGCCATTTCCAGGCTTTGTACTTTAACGAACTCCTCCTACAGAGTTAACCCGATCAACTTCAGATTTGGTCAGTACAATCTGAAGACCTTTGTGATGAAAAGTTATTCAAATCGTGAGGTTTTTTGAAACGACGTTGACGTGGCGTGGCGGAGAATTTGCATGACTCGCCATTGAAAGACAACATATTGTAACTCGACTGTACTTTTTCCAATCTGCCCCAAACTTGAAATACCACATAGTAGTCCAGATCTGAGGACATCTACATGGCAATATTGACTCATAGTCATAGCGCCACCTACTGGTAACAGGAAGTCAGCGTTACGTGACAAACATCATCCGATTCACATGAAATTTACCATGTGTGATCTAGGTCATTGTGCTCGTCAGAGTTCCGGTTTCATTGTGCCTGGCCTCGTCGGTTGGCGTCCCGCGCGTACCCCAGACGCGCGTAGAGGTGCTCGGGCCCGTTCATCGCTGCTTGCAGCTTTAATTATTCTTATTAGGGCCCGAGCACCGACGAAGTCGGGTCCGAGGACCCTATTGAAACTGTAAGGATTATTAGGGTTTATGCCCCGAAGGGGCTAAACCCTATTGAGTTTGTGTGAATTTATTATTATTAGGGTTTATGCCCCGAAGGGGCTAAACCCTATTGAAATTGTGTCGGTTTATTATTATTATTAGGGTTTATGCCCCGAAGGGGCTAAACCCTATTGTTTTTGTGTGAATTTATTATTATTATTATTATTTGACTTATGCCGCGGCTCAATTTGCCGTGAGCTGGAATGAGCTAAAAACATGAAACTTGGCACAATAACTGGAAATGATGTGCAAATGCTTCTCAAGGAATATGACATCAGTCGGCCACATGGTGGCGCTGTAATTAACGCTCAAACACGCGATTTTGGAAAGGCCACGCCCCTCGCACCGTAAGTCCGATTGACTTGAAATTTGACACACATGTCCAGCTCCGTGTGATCTACAAATAAGCCTCTGGGACCACTAAAGTCCGCCTAACTAGATTTTCCGCCATCTTGAATTTTTTGAAAAACACATTTTTGACATCTCCTCCTAAACCGTAGGTCCGATTGGTACCAAATTTGCTGCATATCATTATTGGATTAAGCCCATCAAAAGTTATCAAAAGCTTTCTGATATCTCATTGCGTTATGAAGATAATGATCAACAAACTTTTCACTGGGCGGAGCTTATCAGGAAATTAGCCATAATTCATTGACCATTAGTCTAATCATCATAAATCTTGGTAGATATCTTCAATACGTGTTTGGGAATAGGTGTACCAAAGCATTTACCGCTCGACCCATAGGGGGCGCCAAAAACATAAAAAACTTGTACCTCAAGATCCGGTGGACAGAATTTAATCAAATTTGGTACACATGATCTGGGGGCCAGTATTAACTAAGATCTGAAGTATCATATTGATCGGTGCAAGTGGGCGTGGCCTATTTAGCATTTTATGCTAAATTATGCCTTTGCTCAATTTGCTGTTAGCTGGAACGAGCTAGAGACATGAAACTTGGTACCATAACTGTACATGATGTCATAATGCTTCACATAAAATAGGATCCCAATTGGCCTGATGGTGGCGCTACAGCATTTTCTAAATTTTTAAAGGCCGGCCCCCCTCACACCATAATTCTTATTGACATAAAATTTAACACACATGTTCAACTCCATGTGCTCTACAAAAAAGCCTCTTGGACCTCTAAAGTCTGCCTCCTAGATTTTCCTCCATGTTGAATAGTTTGAAAAACACATTTTTGACATCTCCTCCTAAACTCTAAGTCCGATTGCTACCAAACTTTCTGTGGACCATTATTGGAACAAGATCATCTAAAGTTATCAAAAACTTGTTGATATCTCATGTCGTTTTTAAGATATTGACCAATGAACTTTAAAGGGGCGTGGCTTAGCACATCAATACAGCTAATTTTACAACTGTTAGGCCCATCTTCTCGAAACTGGCAGAATATGTTCATAGGAGTACCTGAAACATTCCCTGAAAGTTTCGTTCAAATCGACCACTAGGAGGCGCCACCAGCTCCAAAGATTTGCATGGGCCTATTATGAATTTCGCCAAAAATCAATGGGAGTTCGTCCCAGCTTCACCAAACTTGATGGATATTTTAATTGACCTTTTGAAATGTCACCAAAATGCCAAGAAATATGACTGGCGGGACTTTGAGTGTGCAACTACAGAAAGGCTGCATACACTGTAATAATGAAACAAGGGTGTGATTGGTCTCACTCCTTGTTTATACAGAATTAAAACAGGTGAAATGACTATGTTTTGCTTTGTGAAGCCCAAAATTCGATCACTGCTGCTCGTGGCTTTGATTTCAGGTGCTTCCGCTGTTGAGCGAAAAAAGGGCATAAACCCGCGAACTGCCGCTTGCGGCTGTAATTATTATTATTATTATTTGTTGTCTGCCGAAACGGCGGAAATTCCCGTGAGCTGGAATGAGCTAGAAACATGAAACTTGGCACAATAACTGGAAATGATGTGCAGCTGCTTCCCAACAAAAATGACCCTAATCGGCCACATGGTGGCGCTGTAATTAACGCCCAAACAAGCGATTTTGGAAAGGCCACGCCCCTCACACCGTAAGTCCAATTGACTTGAAATTTGACACACATGTCCAGCTCCGTGTGATCTACAAAAAAGCCTCTTGGACTACTAAAGTCCGCCTAACTAGATTTTCCGCCATTTTGAATTTTTTGAAAAACACATTTTTGACATCTCCTCCTAAACCGTAGGTCCGATTGGTACCAAATTTGCTGCAAATCATTATTGGATTAAGCTCATCAAAAGTTATCAAAAGCTTTCTGATATCTCATTGCGTTTTGAAGATAATGATCAACAAACTTTTCACTGGGCGGAGCTTATCAGGAAATTAGCCATAATTCATTGACCATTAGTCTAATCATCATAAATCTTGGTAGATACTTTCAGTGCGTGTTTGGGAATAGGTGTACCAAAGCATTTTCTGCTTGACCCATAGGGGGCGCCAAAACTATCAAAAACTTGTACCTCAAGATCTGGTGGACAGAATTTCATCAAATTTGGTACACATGCTCTGGGGGCAAGTATTAACCAAGATCTGAAGTGTCATATTGATCGGTGCATGTGGGCGTGGCCTATTTAGCATTTTATGCTAAATTATGCCTTTGTTCAATTTGCTGTGAGCTGGAACGAGCTAGAGTCATGAAACTTGGTACCATAGTTGGAAATGATGTCATAATGCTTCACAGAAAATATGATCCCAATTGGCCTGATGGTGGCGCTACAACATTTTCAAGGCCGGCCCCCTCACACAATAAGTCCGATTGACTTGAAACTTAACACACCTGTGCTGCTGAATGTGTTCTACAAAAAAGCCTCTTGGACCTCTAAAGTCTGCCTCCTAGATTTTCCTCCATGTTGAATAGTTTGAAAAACACATTTTTGACATCTCCTCCTAAACTCTACGTCCGATTGCCACCAAACATTCTGTGGATCATTACTGGAACAAGATCCTCTAAAGTTATCAAAAGCTTGTTGATATCTCATGTCGTTTTTAAGATATTGACCAATGAACTTTAAAGGGGCGTGGCTTGGCACATCAATAGAGCTAACTCCATAACTGTTGGGCCCATCTTCTCGAAACTGGCAAAATTGGTTCATAGGAGTACCTGAAACATTCCCTGAAAGTTTCATTCAAATCGACCACTAGGGGCCGCCACCAGGTCCAAAGATTTGCATGGGCCTATCACGAATTTCGCCACAAATCAATGGGTGTTCGTCCCAGCTTCACCAACCTTGATGGATATTTTAATTGACCTGCTGAAATGTCACCAAAATGCCAAGAAATATGACTGGCGGGACTTTGAGTGTGCAACTACAGAAAGGCTGCATACAGTGTAATAATGAAACAAGGGTTTGACTGGTCTCACTCCTTCTTTATACAGAATTAAACCAGGTGAAATGACTTTGCTTTGTGAAGCCCAAAACCCGATCACTGCTGCTCGTGGCTTTGATTTCAGGTGCATCCGCTGTTGAGCGAAAAAGGGCATAAACCCGCGAACTGCCGCTTGCGGCTGTAATTATTATTATTATTATTTGTCTTATGCCGCGGCTCAATTTGCCGTGAGCTGGAATGAGCTAAAAACATGAAACTTGGCACAATAACTGGAAATGATGTGCAAATGCTTCTCAAGGAATATGACATCAATCGGCCACATGGTGGCGCTGTAATTAACGCTCAAACATGCGATTTTGGAAAGGCCACGCCCCTCGCACCGTAAGTCCGATTGACTTGAAATTTGACACACATGTCCAGCTCCGTGTGATCTACAAAAAAGCCTCTTGGACCACTAAAGTCCGCCTAACTAGATTTTCCGCCATTTTGAATTTTTTGAAAAACACATTTTTGACATCTCCTCCTAAACCGTAGGTCCGATTGGTACCAAATTTGCTGCAAATCATTATTGGATTAAGCCCATCAAAAGTTATCAAAAGCTTTCTGATATCTCATTGCGTTTTGAAGATAATGATCAACAAACTTTTCACTGGGCGGAGCTTATCAGGAAATTAGCCATAATTCATTGACCATTAGTCTAATCATCATAAATCTTGGTAGATATCTTCAGTGCGTGTTTGGGAATAAGTGTACCTAAGCATATTTTGCTCGACCCATAGGGGGCGCCAAAACTATCAAAAACTTGTACCTCAAGATCTGGTGGACAGAATTTCATCAAATTTAGTGAACATGCTCTGGGGACAAGTATTAACCAAGATCTGAAGTGTCATATTGATCGGTGCATGTGGGCGTGGCCTATTTAGCATTTTATGCTAAAATATGCCTTTGTTCAATTTGCTGTGAGCTGGAACCAGCTACAGACATGAAACTTGGTACCATAGTTGGAAATTATGTCATAATGCTTCACAGAAAATATGATCCCAATTGGCCTGATGGTGGCGCTACAACATTTTCAAGGCCGGCCCCCTCACACAATAAGTCCGATTGACTTGAAACTTAACACACCTGTGCTGCTGAATGTGTTCTACAAAAAAGCCTCTTGGACCTGTAAAGTCTGCCTCCTAGATTTTCCACCATGTTGAATAGTTTGAAAAACACATTTTTGACATCTCCTCCTAAACTCTACGTCCGATCGCTACCAAACATTCTGTGGATCATTACTGGAACAAGTTCATCTAAAGTTATCAAAAGCTTGTTGATATCTCATGTCGTTTTTAAGATATTGACCAATGAACTTTAAAGGGGCGTGGCTTGGCACATCAATAGAGCTAACTCCACAACTGTTGGGCCCATCTTCTCGAAACTGGCAGAATATGTTCATAGGATTACCTGAAACATTCCCTGAAAGTTTCGTTCAAATCGACCACTAGGAGGCGCCACCAGCTCCAAAGATTTGCATGGGCCTATTATGAATTTCGCCAAAAATCAATGGGAGTTCGTCCCAGCTTCACCAAACTTGATGGATATTTTAATTGACCTGTTGAAATGTCACCAAAATGCCAAGAAATATGACTGGCGGGACTTTGAGTGTGCAACTACAGAAAGGCTGCATACACTGTAATAATGAAACAAGGGTGTGATTGGTCTCACTCCTTCTTTATACAGAATTAAAACAGGTGAAATGACTATGTTTTGCTTTGTGAAGCCCAAAATTCGATCACTGCTGCTCGTGGCTTTGATTTCAGGTACTTCCGCTGTTGAGCGAAAAAGGGCATAAACCCGCGAACTGCCGCTTGTTATTATTATTATTATTATTATTATTATTTGTTGTCTGCCTTAGCGGCTCAAATTCCCGTGAGCTGGAATGAGCTAGAAACATGAAACTTGGCACAATAACTGGAAATGATGGTCATGTGCTTCCCAAGAAAAATGACCCCAATCGGCCACATGGTGGCGCTGTAATTAACGGTCAAAAACGCGATTTTGGAAAGGCCACGCCCCTCACACCATAAGTCTGATTGACTTGAAATTTGACACACATGTCCAGCTCCGTGTGATCTACAAAAAAGCCTCTGGGACCACTAAAGTCCGCCTAACTTGATTTTCCGCCATTTTGGATTTTTTGAAAAACACATTTTTGACATCTCCTCCTAAACCGTAGGTCCGATTGGTACCAAATTTGCTGCAAATCATTATTGGATTAAGCCCATCAAAAATTATCAAAAGCTTTCTGATATCTCATTGCGTTTTGAAGATAATGATCAACAAACTTTTCACTGGGCGGAGTTTATCAGGAAATTAGCCATAATTCATTGACCATTAGTCTAATCATCATAAATCTTGGTAGATACTTTCAGTGCGTGTTTGGGAATAGGTGTACCAAAGCATTTTCTGCTTGACCCATAGGGGGCGCCAAAACTATCAAAAACTTGTACCTCAAGATCTGCTGGACAGAATTTCATCAAATTTGGTACACATGCTCTGGGGGCAAGTATTAACCAAGATCTGAAGTGTCATATTGATCGGTGCATGTGGGCGTGGCCTATTTAGCATTTTATGCTAAATTATGCCTTTGTTCAATTTGCTGTGAGCTGGAACGAGCTAGAGACATGAAACTTGGTACCATAGTTGGAAATTATGTCATAATGCTTCACAGAAAATATGATCCCAATTGGCCTGATGGTGGCGCTACAACATTTTCAAGGCCGACCCCCTCACACAATAAGTCCGATTGACTTGAAACTTAACACACCTGTGCTGCTGAATGTGTTCTATAAAAAAGCCTCTTGGACCTCTAAAGTCTGCCTCCTAGATTTTCCTCACTGTTGAATAGTTTGAAAAACACATTTTTGACATCTCCTCCTAAACTCTACGTCCGATTGCTACCAAACATTCAGTGGATCATTATTGGAACAAGATCATCTAAAGTTATCAAAAACTTGTTGATATCTCATGTCGTTTTTAAGATATTGACCAATGAACTTTTAAGGGGCGTGGCTTAGCACATCAATAGAGCTAACTCCACAACTGTTGGGTCCATCTTCTCGAAACTTGCAGAATATGTTCATAGGAGTACCTGAAACATTCCCTGAAAGTTTCATTCAAATCGACCACTAGGGGCCGCCACCAGGTCCAAAGATTTGCATGTGCCTATCACGAATTTCGCCACAAATCAATGGGAGTTCTTCCATCTTCACCAAACTTGATGGATATTTTAATTGACCTGTTGAAACGTCCACAAAATGCAAAGAAATATGAGTGGGAAGACTTTGAGTGTGCAACTACAGAAAGGCTGCATACACTGTAATAATGAAACAAGGGTATGATTGGTCTCACTCCTTCTTTATACAGAATTAAACCCGGTGAAATGACTATGTTTTGCTTTGTGAAGCCCAAAATTCGATCACTGCTGCTCCTGGCTTTCATTTCAGGTGCTTCCCTCTGTTGAGCGAAAAAAGGGCATAAACCCGCGAACTGCCGCTTGCGGCTGTAATTCTTTTTCTTTTTCTCTCAAATGAATCGCCTTTTTGAGGACTTTGCCATGCTCAAAAAGTTGTTAAACTTGGCACACATATCAGAGGCGGTGAAAAATTTAATATTTTAAGAGACTTGGGCTCGGCTGTTGCAAAATGGCTCGCTAGCGCCCCCTAGAAAAATGAAAAAACTGATATCCGTTCTCCGATTTCACCTACAAGTATGAAATTTGGCAGACAGATGTATCATGTGGAGACGCACAAAAAAGCCTCTTGGAGGTATGCCCAAAATTCAACAGGAAGTCAGGCATATTGGATTTAATATGCGATTTTCGCCCATTTTTTGCGTTTTATAGGCCGTGTACTTTAACGAACTCCTCCTGCAGATTACATCAGATCGACTTGAAATTTGGTCAGGAACATCTTAAGACCTTAAGGATGAAAAGTTATTCAAATTGTGAGTTTTCACTGAACGATCTGACCGTGGCGTGGCGGCGAAAAAGCGCCTTTCGCCAAAAAACAGGAAGTTGTTGTAACTTTGGCATACATTTTCCAATCTGCTCTAAATTTCACATGTATGATAAGGGTCCTGGCTTGATGACCTCCACATGCAAATTTTGGCTCTCAGTCATAGCGCCCCCTAGTGGTAACAGGAAATGTCATGTTGTACACGTTGATGTACTCTGCCTCAGAAATTAATCACATCTATCTCAAATTAGGTGAGAAAAGCCTTAAGACCTTGATGATGCTTCCTTTCGAAAATTGTGAGTTTTCATCGAATGGCGGCGGCGTGGTGGTATGGCGAATTTCGATGAGTCGCCATGAACAAACAAACCGCTCTAACTCGACTCCAGATGGTCAGATCTTATCCAAATTAATAACATTTGATGAGCGTCCTGGCTTGAAGATATCTACAGTCTAATTTTCAATCATACTCATAGCGCCACCTGGTGGCAGCAGGACGTAACTGTCGCAATATTTTGGTGTACTACTCTTAGCAGGTTAACCAGATCAACCTCAAATTTGGTCACAATAATGGTAAGACCTTCATGATACCAGACAGCGAAGGTTTTGAATTTTCGTGAAATGCCGTTGCCGTGGCGACGTATTCTTCGCCATGAAACAGGAAGTTGTTTTTGAGGTGCTAGGATTTCTTAAAAACAAACGAAACTTGACACTCTCATTAACGGTGCTAAAATATGTCAACAGATAAGGTTTTTGTGCTTGTGAGTGGCAAGGGGGCTCAATAGTGCCCCCTACAAAATTTTAAAAAAGCAGCCCTCGTGGTACGTTTGACCTAGATGTTCGAGATTTGGTAAGCACATGTATCTTCCGTAGACTTAAAAAAAAGTCTCTTGGTGCCATGCTCTAAACCCAACAGGAAGTCGGCCATCTTGATTTTAGTGTGATTTTTTTCGTATATTTTTGGCCATTTCCAGGCTTTGTACTTTAACGAACTGTTCCTAGAGACTTAACCCGATCAACTTCAGATTCGGTCAGTACAATCTGAAGACCTTTGTGATGAAAAGTTATTCAAATCGTGAGGTTTTTTGAAACGACGTTGACTTGGCGTGGCGGAGAATTTGCATGACTCGCCATTGAAAGACAAAATATTGTAACTCGACTGTACTTTTTCCAATCTGCCCCAAACTTGAAATACCACATAGTAGTCCAGATCTGAGGACATCTACATGGCAATATTGACTCATAGTCATAGCGCCACCTACTGGCAACAGGAAGTCAGCGTTACGTGACAAACATCATCCGATTCACATGAAATTTACCATGTGTGATCTACGTCATTGTGCTCGTCAGAGTTCCGGTTTCATTGTGCCTGGCCTCGTCGGTTGGCGTCCCGCGCGTACCCCAGACGCGCGTAGAGGTGCTCGGGCCCGTTCATCGCTGCTTGTTAGGGTTTATGCCCCGAAGGGGCTAAACCCTATTGAGTTTGTGTGAATTTATTATTATTATTATTATTATTATTATTATTATTTGACTTATGCCGTGGCTCAATTTGCCGTGAGCTGGAATGAGCTAAAAACATGAAACTTGGCACAATAACTGGAAATGATGTGCAAATGCTTCTCAAGGAATATGACATCAATCGGCCACATGGTGGCGCTGTAATTAACGCTCAAACACGCGATTTTGGAAAGGCCACGCCCCTCGCACCGTAAGTCCGATTGACTTGAAATTTGACACACATGTCCAGCTCCGTGTGATCTACAAAAAAGCCTCTTGGACCACTAAAGTCCGCCTAACTAGATTTTCCGCCATTTTGAATTTTTTGAAAAACACATTTTTGACATCTCCTCCTAAACCGTAGGTCCGATTGGTACCAAATTTGCTGCAAATCATTATTGGATTAAGCCCATCAAAAGTTATCAAAAGCTTTCTGATATCTCATTGCGTTTTGAAGATAATGATCAACAAACTTTTCACTGGGCGGAGCTTATCAGGAAATTAGCCATAATTCATTGACCATTAATACAATCATCATAAATCTTGGTAGATATCTTCAGTGCGTGTTTGGGAATAGGTGTACCAAAGCATTTTCTGCTCGACCCATAGGGGGCGCCAAAACTATCAAACACTTGTACCTCAAGATCTGGTGGACAGAATTTCATCAAATTTAGTGCACATGCTCTGGGGACAAGTATTAACCAAGATCTGAAGTGTCATATTTATCGGTGCATGTGGGCGTGGCCTATTTAGCATTTTATGCTAAATTATGCCTTTGTTCAATTTGCTGTGAGCTGGAACGAGCTAGAGACATGAAACTTGGTACCATAGTTGGAAATTATGTCATAATGCTTCACAGAAAATATGATCCCAATTGGCCTGATGGTGGCGCTACAACATTTTCAAGGCCGGCCCCCTCACACAATAAGTCCGATTGACTTGAAACTTAACACACCTGTGCTGCTGAATGTGTTCTACAAAAAAGCCTCTTGGACCTCTAAAGTCTGCCTCCTAGATTTTCCTCCATGTTGAATAGTTTGAAAAACACATTTTTGACATCTCCTCCTAAACTCTACGTCCGATTGCTACCAAACATTCTGTGGATCATTACTGGAACAAGATCATCTAAAGTTATCAAAAGCTTGTTGATATCTCATGTCGTATTTAAGATATTGACCAATGAACTTTAAAGGGGCGTGGCTTGGCACATCAATAGAGCTAACTCCACAACTGTTGAGCCCATCTTCTCGAAACTGGCAAAATTGTTTCATAGGAGTACCTGAAACATTCCCTGAAAGTTTCATTCAAATCGACCACTAGGGGCCGCCACCAGGTCCAAAGATTTGCATGCGCCTATCACGAATTTCACCACAAATCAATGGGAGTTCTTCCATCTTCACCAAACTTGATGGATCTTTTAATTCACCTGTTGAAACGTCCACAAAAAGCCAAGAAATATGAGTGGCAAGACTTTGAGTGTGCAACTACAGAAAGGCTGCATACACTGTAATAATGAAACAAAGGTGTGATTGGTCCTCTCCTTCTTTATACAGAATTAAACCAGGTGAAATGACTATGTTTTGCTTTGTGAAGCCCAAAATTCGATCACTGCTGCTCCTGGCTTTCATTTCAGGTGCTTCCCTCTGTTGAGCGAAAAAGGGCATAAACCCGCGAACTGCCGCTTGCGGCTGTAATTATTATTATTTTTATTTTTAGGACAAAGTAATCGCAGTTTTGAGGGGCTAAAGGTGCTCGGAAAATGAAAAAATTTTGCACATGTATCAGGACTGGTGAAAAATTTGATATTTTCTGGGTCTCTTGCTGGGATGTGACAAAATGGCTCGATAGCGCCCCCTACAAAATTGCTAACATTGAGCCCCTCGTTGTGGTTTCACCTAGAAACATGAAATTTGACAGGTATATGCAACATGTTGAGACGTACAAAAAAGCCTCTTGGAGGTATACCATAAACCCAACAGGAAGTCAGCCATATTGAATTGAATGTGTTATTTTAGGGTATTTTTTGCCATTTCCAGGCACTATACTTTAACGAACTAGTCCTAGAGTTGTAACCCGATCGACTTCAAATTTGGTCAGTACAGTCTTAAGACCTTTGTGATGAAAAATTGTTCGAATCTTTCATTTTCATCGAACTATGTTGCCGTGGCGTGGCGGCAAAAAAGCGCCTTTCGCCAAAAAACAGGAAGTTGCTGTAACTTTGTCGTACATTAACCAATCTGCTCCAAATCTCTCATGCCTGATAAAGGTCCATCCCTGATGACATCTACGTGCAAATGTTGGCTCGCAGTCATAGCGCCACCTACTGGCAACAGGAAATGTCATGTTTTGCATGCTGATGTACTCTGCCTCACAAACTAATCAGATCCACCTCAAATTAGGTCAGGAAAGCCTTAAGACCTTGATGATGCTTCCTTGTGAAAATTGTGAGGTTTCGTTGAATGGCGGCGCCGTGGCGGCATGGCGAATTTCGATGACTCGCCATTAAAAAACAAACCTCTGTAACTCGACTCCTGATGGTCAGATCTTTTCCAAATTTCTGACGTTTGATGAGCGTCCCGACCTGAAGACATCTACAGGCACATTTTGAATCATACTCATAGCGCCACCTATTGGCAACAGGAAGTTACAGTCGCTCTATTTTGGCGTGCTACTCTTAGCAGGTTAACCAGATCAACTTCAAATTTGGTCAGCGTGGTGTTAAGAAGTTCCTGATGCCAGCCTGCAAAGCTTTTTAGCTTTCGTTGAGCGTACTTGCCGTGGCGACGCATCATTCGCCATGAAAGAGGAAGTTGTTTTTCAAGGGCTAGATATGCTTGTAAATGAACTAAACTCGGCACACTCATTAACGGTGCTAAAATGTGTTAACGGATGTTTTTTGTGCTTTGGTGTGGCAAGGGAGCTCGATAGCGCCCCCTACAAAATTTCAACGAAGCAGCCCTCGCAGTACGTTTCACCTAGATGTTCGAGATTTGGTAGGCACATGTATCACCCGTAGACTTAACAAAAAGTCTCTTTGTGACATGCTCTAAACCCAACAGGAAGTCGGCCATCTGGATTTTTGTGTGAATTTTTCGGATATTTTTGGCCATTTCCAGGCTTTGTACTTTAACGAACTAGTCCTAGAGACTTAACCCGATCAACTTCAGATTTGGTCAGTACAATCTAAAGATCTTTGTGATGAAAAGTTGTTCAAATCGTGAGGGTTTTTGAAACGGCGTTGACGTGGCGTGGCGGAGAATTTGCATGACTCGCCATTGAAAAACAACATTTTGTAACTCAACTGTACTTGGCCCAATCTGCCCCAAACTTGACCTACCACATAGTATTCCAGACCTGAGGACATCTACATGGCATAATTAAATTATGTACCCATGCCCCTTCCATTGTTTTTCTTTTTTTACAGAAATAAAAATGCGCCATATTATCAGGAGATAGTTGGATGACGGATTTTAGAGGTGACAGTAAACGCATCAGTTTTCATTCGTCACATTCAGACGGTGTCAGATTTCACACTTTGGCTTAAGACAGGGGTCGGCGGCTCTGGAACCGCATGCGGCTCTTTAGCCCATCTGCAGTGGCTCCCTGTAACTTTGACAAAAAAAAAAATGGAAATAAATAACGTTTTTTGTTGTTTTTTTTGCACAGTGGACAATCTTTCACAGCCAAAAGACCCTCGTTAACAGCCAGTTGGAGGGTGTGAGCGACACACGGCAGGCTGGGGAGTCCCGCATAAGAGGCGGTGCGCCGAGACCGGCTCTCGGTCGGCTTGGAGAGGGTCGGGCGAAGGTGGTTCGCGGGCACATTTTTACATCACTCCCCGCCCGGACCTGGCCCGTTGTCCCGAAAACAAACACGCATTGTTCCGAAATACCGTTTTACCGACAATACACACTCTCCATGCACCGCTGTCTTAATGCACGGGCTAACCGGGGCTCAAGCCCCCTGACCCGACCACGGAAAAGGGCCCACGATGCTCCGGGGGAAGAAAAATAAAAATATAATTCACAGGCCAACTGGATGCTCCATGGTGTATTTTACTCTGCTCCATGTGTAAAGACGCAACTGCGCTGGTGTTTTTTACTCCGACACAACATGCTGAGAGAGGGAGTTTTTCCGCAGATTTCGTTACGTGGGAAAGTGATGACATCATTCTGCATAATAAAGTAGCCATGTGCTTATAAAGTAGCCATGTGCTTTTGTTTGTCTGAGAAATGGAAGATTCAGTGTGAACAATGACGTAGCTTCTGTGAGTGTCTCTGGCTAATGCTTATGTTGTGTTATAATTCAAGAGTCCTGTTAATAAGCAGTTTACCTTTAGCTTATGTTAGGGTGATCATATTTTCAAAATCCCCAAACCAGGACCCTTAAGTGTACGGCACGTGTGCGCACCTTCAGGCACGCGCAGGTTCCCGCGCGCCCACGTTCAGGCAGAACTAAACTATCTCAAAACTAGATTAAAGGGAAAAATTAAAGGGGAAGTGAGCTCAATTTACCGTATTGACGATTGCTACCAAATTTTCTGTGGATCATTATTGAACCAGGTTCATCAAAAGTTGCTTAAAGCTTGTTGATATCTTATTTCGTTTTCAAGATATTGACTTTTTAGCTCGACTGTACTTGGTCAACTCTGCCCCAAACTTGATCTACTTCATAAGAGTTCAGGCCTGACAACATCTACATGTTAGTATTGTCTCCTATTCATAGCGCCACCTACTGGCAACAGGAAGTCAGCGTTATGTGACAAACATAATCCGATTCACATGAAATTTACAATGTGTGGTCTACACTTGATAATGAGCAACATAATGCATGTTTAGCGCGTGTTCTCTAGCGACACAGAGCGGACACAGGAAGTGGTGAAAATATTGAAATACGTCATTTCCTGTGCCACTCAATCTACGCAGGAAATAAAGTCTAACGTGTGCGTGCAGTGTCTGATGGTCACTGAAATGTACGGGTGTGTCGATTGGCGTCCCGCCAGTAGCCCCGACATGCGGGAAGGTGCGAGGGCCCGTTCATCGCTGCTTGCAGCTTTAATTATTAGGGCCCGAGCACCGACGAAGTCGGGTCCGAGGACCCTATTGAAACTGTAATGTTTATTATTATTAGGGCCCGAGCACCGACAACGTCGGGCCAGCGAAGGCCCTATTGAAACTGAAGGAATTATTATTATTATTATTCTTTTTATTTTTCACAAAAATGAATCGCCTTTTTGAGGCCTTTGCCATGCTCGAAAAGTTGTTAAACTTGGCACATTTATCAGACGTGGTGAAAAATTTGATATTTTAAGGGTCTCGGTTTTGAGTGTTGCAAAATGACTCGCTAGCGCCCCCTAGAAAATTGGAAAAATTGATATCCGTTCTCCGGTTTTACCTACAAGTATGAAATTTGGCAGACAGATGTATCATGTGGAGACGCACAAAAAAGCCTCTGGGAGGTATGCCCAAAAATCAACAGGAAGTCAGCCATTTTGAATTTGATGTGCGAATTTCGCCCATTTTTGCCCGTTTTTGGCGTTTTCTAGGTCGCGTACTTTAACGAACTCCTCCTACAGACTTCATCGGATCGACTTGTAATTTGGTCAGGACCATCTTAAGACCTTAAGGATGAAAAGTTATCAAAATGGTGAGTTTTCACTGAACAACCTGACCGTGGCGTGGCGGCCATTTTGGGCCATTCGCCATGAAACAGGAAGTTGTTGGAACTACACTGTACATAATCCGATCTGCCCCAAATTTCTCAGACATGATGAGGGTCCAGTCCTGAAGACATATACATGTCCATATTGACTCATGGCCCCGCCCCAATACGTTAGCCCCGCCCACTTTCATAAGTCATGAACCGATTGTCGGAGAGTCTTGTGGGAGGTGTCATATCACTCAGCAGAGAGTGCCTGATAAGTTGGTGACGGTTAACCCCGCCCCCTACACATAAGCCCCGCCCCCTTGACTAACTAATGAAGCGTTTGTCCTAGACTCTTGTGAGAGGTGTCATATCACTCAGCAGAAAGTTCCTGATAAGTTGGTGAAGGTTAATCCCGCCCCCTACACATAAGCTCCGCCCCCTTTACTAACTAATGAAGCGTTTGTCGTAGGCTCTTGTGAGAGGTGTCATATCACTCAGCAGAAAGTTCCTGATAAGTTGGTGAAGGTTAATCCCGCCCCCTACACATAAGCTCCGCCCCCTTGACTAACTAATGAAGCGTTTGTCGTAGGCTCTTGTGAGAGGTGTCATATCACTCAACAGAGAGTGCCTGATTAGTTGGTGAAGGTTAACCCCGCCCCCTACACACAAGCCCCGCCCCCTTGACTAACTAATTAACCATTTGTAGTAGACCCTTGTGAGAGGTGTCATATCACTCAGAAGAAAGTTCCTGATAAGTTGGTGAAGGTTAATCCCGCCCCCTACACACAAGCTCCGCCCCCTTGACTAACTAATGAAGCGTTTGTCGTAGGCTCTTGTGAGAGGTGTCATATCACTCAGCAGAGAGTGCCTGATAAGTTGGTGAAGGTTAACCCCGCCCACTACACATTAGCCCCGCCCCTTTTCATGACACCGTTTGTCGTAGAGTCTTGTGGCTGAAGTCGTTGCGCTCGTCAGATTTCCGGTTTCATTGTGCCCGGCCACGTCAATCGGCGTCCCGCCAGTACCCCCGACGCGCGGAGAGGTGCTCGGGCCCGTTCATCGCTGCTTGCAGCTTTAATTAGGGCCCGAGCACCGACAACGTCGGGCCAGCGAAGGCCCTATTGAAACTGTAGTGTTTATTATTCTTTTTCTTCTCTCAAATGAATCGCCTTTTTGAGGCCCTTGCCATGCTGGAAAAGTTGTGAAACTTGGCACACTTATCAGAAGCGGTGAAAAATTTGATATTTTAAGGGTCTCAGATTCGGATTTTGCAAAATGGCTCTCTAGCGCCCCCTAGAAAATTGGAAAACTTGATATCCGTTCTCCGGTTTTACCTACAAGTATGAAATTTGGCAGACAGATGTATCATGTGGAGACGCACAAAAAAGCCTCTGGTAGGTATGCCCAAAACTCAACAGGAAGTCAGCCATCTTGAATTTAATGTGCGAATTTCGCCCATTTTTGCCCGTTTTTGGCGTTTTCTAGGTCGCGTACTTTAACGAACTCCTCCTACAGACTTCATCGGATCGACTTGTAATTTGGTCAGGACCATCTTAAGACCTTAAGGATGAAAAGTTATCAAAATGGTGAGTTTTCACTGAACGACCTGACCGTGGCGTGGCGGCCATTTTAGGCCATTCGCCATGAAACAGGAAGTTCTTGTAACTACACTGTACATAATCCGATCTGCCCCAAATTTCTCAGACATGATGAGGGTCCAGTCCTGAAGACATATACATGTCCATATTGACTCATGGCCCCGCCCCAATACGTTAGCTCCGCCCACTTTCATAAGTCATGAACCGATTGTCGTAGAGTCTTGTGGGAGGTGTCATATCACTCAGCAGAGAGTGCCTGATAAGTTGGTGAAGGTTAACCCCGCCCCCTACACATAAGCCCCGCCCCCTTGACTAACTAATGAAGCGTTTGTCGTAGACTCTTGTGAGAGGTGTCATATCACTCAGCAGAAAGTTCCTGATAAGTTGGTGAAGGTTAATCCCGCCCCCTACACATAAGCTCCGCCCCCTTGACTAACTAATGAAGCGTTTGTCGTAGGCTCTTGTGAGAGGTGTCATATCACTCAGCAGAGAGTGCCTGATTAGTTGGTGAAGGTTAACCCCGCCCCCAACACATAAGCCCCGCCCCCTTGACTAACTAATTAAGCGATGTCGTAGGCTCTTGTGAGAGGTGTCATATCACACAGCAGAGAGTGCCTGATTAGTTGGTGAAGGTTAACCCCGCCCCCTACACATAAGCCCCGCCCCCTTGACTAACTAATGAAGCGTTTGTCGTAGGCTCTTGTGAGAGGTGTCATATCACTCAGCAGAGAGTGCCTGATTAGTTGGTGAAGGTTAACCCCGCCCCCTACACATAAGCCCCGCCCCCTTGACTAACTAATGAAGCGATGTCGTAGGCTCTTGTGAGAGATGTCATATCACACAGCAGAGAGTGCCTGATTAGTTGGTGAAGGTTAACCCCGCCCCCTACACATAAGCCCCGCCCCCTTGACTAACTAATGAAGCGTTTGTCGTAGGTTCTTGTGAGAGGTGTCATATCACTCAGCAGAGAGTGCCTGATTAGTTGGTGAAGGTTAACCCCGCCCCCTACACATAAGCCCCGCCCCCTTGACTAACTAATGAAGAGTTTGTCGTAGGCTCTTGTGAGAGGTGTCATATTACTCAGCAGAAAGTTCCTGATAAGTTGGTGAAAGTTAATCCCGCCCCCTACACGTAAGCTCCGCCCCCTTGACTAACTAATGAAGCGTTTGTCGTAGGCTCTTGTGAGAGGTGTCATATCACTCAGCAGAGAGTGCCTGTTAAGTTGGTGTAGGTGATCCCCGCCCCCTACACATTAGCCCCGCCCCCTTTCATAACTCCGTTTGTCGTAGAGTCTTGTGGCAGACGTCATTGCGCTCGTCAGAGTTCCGGTTTCATTGTGCCCGGCCGCGTCGGTCGGCGTCCCGCCAGTACCCCCGACGCGCGGAGAGGTGCTCGGGCCCGTTCATCGCTGCTTGCAGCTTTAATTATTATTATTTTTCTCTCAAATGAATCGCGTTTTTGAGGCCCTTGCCATGCTGGAAAAGTTGTTAAACTTGGCACACTTGTCAGAGGCGGTGAAAAATTTGATATTTTAAGGGTCTCGGATTCGGGTGTTGCAAAATGGCTCACTAGCGCCCCCTAGAAAATTGGAAAAATTGAGCCCCTCCCTCCGGTTTCACCTACATGTATGAAATTTTGCAGACAGATGTAACATGTTGAGACGCACAAAAAAGCCTCTCGGAGGTATGGCCAAAACTCAACAGGAAGTCAGCCATATTGGATTTTATATGCTATTTTGCCCATTTTTTGCGTTTTATAGGCCGTGTACTTTAACGAACTCCTCCTGCATATTTCATCAGATCGACTTGAAATTTGGTCAAGACCATCTTAAGACCTTAAGGATGAAAAGTTATTCAATTGGTGAGTTTTCACTGAACAATCTGACCGTGGCGTGGCGGCGAAAAAGAGCCTTTCGCCAAAAAACAGGAAGTTGCTGTAACTTTGGCATACATTTTCCAATCTGCTCTAAATTTCACATGTATGATAAGGGTCCTGGCTTGATGACATCCACATGCAAATTGTGACTCTCAGTCATAGCGCCACCTAGTGGTAACAGGAAATGTCATGTTGTACACGTTGATGTACATCTCCTCAGAAATTAATCACATCTTTACCAAATTAGGTGAGAAAAGCCTTAAGACCTTGATGATGCTTCCTTTCGAAAATTGTGAGTTTTCATCAAATGGCGGCACCGTGGTGATATGGCGAATTTCGATGAGTCGCCATGAAAAAACAAACCGCTGTAACTCAACTCCAGATGGTCAGATCTTATCCAAATTAATAACATTTGATGATCGTCCCGGCCTGAAGACATCTACAGTCTAATTTTCAATCATACTCATAGCGCCACCTAGTGGCAACAGGAAGTTACTGTCGCCATATTTTGGTGTACTACTGTTAGCAGGTTAACCAGATCCACCTCAAATTTGGTCACAACAATGGTAAGACCTTCATGATGCCAGACAGCAAAGGTTTTGTATTTTCGTGAAATGCCGTTGCCGTGGCGACGTATTGTTCGCCATGAAACAGGAAGTTGCTTTTGAGGTGCTAGGATTGCTTAAAAACAAACGAAACTTGGCACACTCATTAACGGCGCTAAAATATGTTAACAGATATGGTTTTGGTGCTTGTGTGTGGCAAGGGGGCTCAATAGCGCCCCCTACAAAATTTCAACAAAGCAGCCCTCGCGATACGTTTGACCTAGATGTTCGAGATTTGGTAGGCACATGTATCACCCATAGACTTAAAAAAAAGTCTGTTGGTGCCATGCTCTAAACCCAACAGGAAGTCGGTCATCTTGATTTTTGTGTGAATTTTTCGTATATTTTTGGCTATTTCCAGGCTTTGTACTTTAACGAACTGCTCCTAGAGACTTAACCCGATCAACTTCAGATTTGGTCAGTACAATCTGAAGACCTTTGTGATGAAAAGTTATTCAAATCGTGAGGTTTTTTGAAACGACGTTGACGTGGCGTGGCGGAGAATTTGCATGACTCGCCATTGAAAGACAAAATGTTGTAACTCGACTGTACTTTTTCCAATCTGCCCCAAAGTTGAAATACCACATAGCAGTCCAGATCTGAGGACATCTACATGGCAATATTGACTCATAGTCATAGCGCCACCTACTGGCAACAGGAAGTCAGCGTTACGTGACAAACATCATCCGATTCACATGAAATTTACATTGTGTGATCTACGTCATTGTGCTCTTCAGAGTTCCGGTTTCATTGTGCCTGGCCGCGTCGGTTGGCGTCCCATGCGTACCCCAGACGCGCGTAGAGGTGCTCGGGCCCGTTCATCGCTGCTTGCAGCTTTAATTCTTATTATTTTTAGGACAAAGTAATCGCAGTTTTGAGGGGCTAAACGTGCTCGGAAAATGAAAAAATTTTGCACATGTATCAGAACTGGTGAAAAATTTGATATTTTCTGGGTCTCTTGCTGGGATGTGACAAAATGGCTCGATAGCGCCCCCTACAAAATTGCTAACATTGAGCCCCTCGTTGTGGTTTCACCTAGAAGTATGAAATTTCACAGGTATATGCAACATGTTGAGACGTACAAAAAAGCCTCTTGGAGGTATACCATAAACCCAACAGGAAGTCAGCCATATTGAATTGAATGTGTTATTTTAGGGTATTTTTTGCCATTTCCAGGCACTATACTTTAACGAACTAGTCCTAGAGTTGTAACCCGATCGACTTCAAATTTGGTCAGTACAATCTTAAGACCTTTGTGATGAAAAGTTGTTCAAATCTTTCATTTTCATCGAACTATGTTGCCGTGGCGTGGCGGCAAAAAAGCGCCTTTCGCCAAAAAACAGGAAGTTGCTGTAACTTTGTCGTACATTAACCAATTTGCTCCAAATCTCTCATGCCTGATAAAGGTCCGTCCCTGATGACATCCACGTGCAAATTTTCGCTCGCAGTCATAGCGCCACCTACTGGCAACAGGAAATGTCATGTTTTGCATGCTGATGTACTCTGCCTCACAAACTAATCAGATCCACCTCAAATTAGGTCAGGAAAGCCTTAAGACCTTGATGATGCTTCCTTGTGAAAATTGTGAGGTTTCGTTGAATGGCGGCGCCGTGGCGGCATGGCGAATTTCGATGACTCGCCATTACAAAACAAACCTCTGTAACTCGACTCCTGATGGTCAGATCTTTTCCAAATTTCTGACGTTTGATGAGCGTCCCGACCTGAAGACATCTACAGGCACATTTTGAATCATACTCATAGCGCCACCTATTGGCAACAGGAAGTTACAGTCGCTCTATTTTGGCGTGCTACTCTTAGCAGGTTAACCAGATCCACTTCAAATTTGGTCAGCGTGGTGTTAAGAAGTTCCTGATGCCAGCCTGCAAAGCTTTTTAGCTTTCGTTGAGCGTACTTGCCGTGGCGACGCATCATTCGCCATGAAACAGGAAGTTGTTTTTCAAGGGCTAGATATGCTTGTAAATGAACTAAACTCGGCACACTCATTAACGGTGCTAAAATGTGTTAACGGATATGCTTTTTGTGCTTTGGTGTGGCAAGGGAGCTCGATAGCGCCCCCTACAAAATTTCAACGAAGCAGCCCTCGCAGTACGTTTCACCTAGATGTTCGAGATTTGGTAGGCACATGTATCACCCGTAGACTTAACAAAAAGTCTCTTGGTGCCATGCTCTAAACCCAACAGGAAGTCGGCCATCTGGATTTTTGTGTGAATTTTTTGGATATTTTTGGCCATTTCCAGGCTTTGTACTTTAACGAACTAGTCCTAGAGACTTAACCCGATCAACTTCAGATTTGGTCAGTACAATCTAAAGATCTTTGTGATGAAAAGTTGTTCAAATCGTGAGCTTTTTTGAAACGGCGTTGACGTGGCGTGGCGGAGAATTTGCATGACTCGCCATTGAAAAACAAAATGTTCTAACTCAACTGTACTTGGTCCAATCTGCCCCAAACTTGACCTACCACATAGTAGTCCAGACCTGAGGACATCTACATGGCAATATTGACTCATAGTCATAGCGCCACCTACTGGCAACAGGAAGTTAGCGTTACGTGACAAACATCATCCGATTCACATGAAATTTACATTGTGTGATCTACACTTGATAAAAAGCAACATAATGCATTTTTAGCCCATGTTCTCTAGCGCCACATAGTGGACACAGGAAGTGGTGAAAAAATTGCAATATGACATTTCCTGTGCCGCTCAATCCACACAGGAAATGACGTCTCACTTGTGCGTGCAGTGTCCGATGGTCACTGAAATCTACGGGTGTGTCGACCGGCGTCCCGCCAGTACCCCCGGCGTGCGGGAAGGTGCGAGGGCCCGTTCATCGCTGCTTGCAGCTTTAATTATTATTATTTTTCTCTCAAATGAATCGCGTTTTTGAGGCCCTTGCCATGCTGGAAAAGTTGTTAAACTTGGCACACTTGTCAGAGGCGGTGAAAAATTTGATATTTTTAGGGTCTCGGATTCGGGTGTTGCAAAATGGCTCACTAGCGCCCCCTAGAAAATTGGAAAAATTGAGCCCCTCGCTCCGGTTTCACCTACATGTATGAAATTTGGCAGACAGATGTAACATGTTGTGACGCACAAAAAAGCCTCTCGGAGGTATGGCCAAAACTCAACAGGAAGTCAGCCATATTGGATTTTATATGCGATTTTGCCCATTTTTTGCGTTTTATAGGCCGTGTACTTTAACGAACTCCTCCTGCATATTTCATCAGATCGACTTGAAATTTGGTCAAGACCATCTTAAGACCTTAAGGATGAAAAGTTATTCAATTGGTGAGTTTTCACTGAACAATCTGACCGTGGCGTGGCGGCGAAAAAGCGCCTTTCGCCAAAAAACAGGAAGTTGCTGTAACTTTGGCATACCTTTTCCAATCTGCTCTAAATTTCACATGTATGATAAGGGTCCTGGCTTGATGACATCCACATGCAAATTGTGACTCTCAGTCATAGCGCCACCTAGTGATAACAGGAAATGTCATGTTGTACACGTTGATGTACATCTCCTCAGAAATTAATCACATCTTTACCAAATTAGGTGAGAAAAGCCTTAAGACCTTGATGATGCTTCCTTTCGAAAATTGTGAGATTTCATCAAATGGCGGCGCCGTGGTGGTATGGCGAATTTCGATGAGTCGCCATGAAAAAACAAACCGCTGTAACTCAACTCCAGATGGTCAGATCTTATCCATATTAATAACATTTGATGAGAGTCCCGGTTTGAAGACACCTACAGTCTAATTTTTAATGATACTCATAGCGCCACCTAGTGGCAACAGGAAGTTACTGACGCCATATTTTGGTATACTACTGCTAGCAGGTTAACCAGATCCATCTCAAATTTGGTCACAACAATGGTAAGACCTTCATGATGCCAGACAGCGAAGGTTTTGTATTTTCGTGAAATGCCGTTGCCATGGCGACGTATTGTTCGCCATGAAACAGGAAGTTGCTTTTGAGGTGCTAGGATTGCTTAAAAACAAACGAAACTTGGCACATTCATTAACAGCGCTAAAATATGTTAACAGATATGGTTTTTGTGCTTGTGTGTGGCAAGGGGGCTCAATAGCGCCCCCTACAAAATTTCAACAAAGCAGCCCTCGCGGTACGTTTCACCTAGATGTTCGAGATTTGGTAGGCACATGTATCACCCGTAGACTTAACAAAAAGTCTCTTGGTGCCATGCTCTAAACCCAACAGGAAGTCGGTCATCTTGATTTTTGTGTGAATTTTTCGTATATTTTTGGCTATTTCCAGGCTTTGTACTTTAACGAACTCCTCCTAGAGACTTAACCCGATCAACTTCAGATTTGGTCAGTACAATCTGAAGACCTTTGTGATGAAAAGTTATTCAAATCGTGAGGTTTTTTGAAACGACGTTGACGTGGCGTGGCGGAGAATTTGCATGACTCGCCATTGAGAGACAAAATGTTGTAACTCGACTGTACTTTTTCCAATCTGCCCCAAACTTGAAATACCACATAGTAGTCCAGATCTGAGGACATCTACATGGCAATATTGACTCATAGTCATAGCGCCACCTACTGGCAACAGGAAGTCAGCGTTACGTGACAAACATCATCCGATTCACATGAAATTTACCATGTGTGATCTACGTCATTGTGCTCGTCAGAGTTCCGGTTTCATTGTGCCTGGCCGCGTCGGTTGGCGTTCCGCGCGTACCCCAGACGCGCGTAGAGGTGCTCGGGCCCGTTCATCGCTGCTTGCAGCTTTAATTCTTCTTTACGTTTTGTCTTTTACACTGTAAAATGGATCATACAGTGAACGTGTGAATGCCGAGTCAAAGCTGACAGTAAGGTGTTGGAGGTACAGTACAGGTGTCTCATGTTATTTTTAGGTGAATAGTTCCTTTAATAGTAGTTATTGAACTTAAAGCTGCAGTGGGTAGAAATGGAGCAAGTTATTTTTAAAAAATGGTCACTATTCTGACAGTAGTGCATGAGACAGGTAATCTGAAAAAATCATGTTCTTCTGTGTCCTCCGGTACTCCTAATCGCATCTGCAGCATTTCACATACCGGAGGAAAACAACCAGTCAGAGCTGATCTGGAGTCTGCCGTCTATGAGCAGCTGTCAATCACTCACGAACTCCGACCAAACGGTCAAACTAGGCAGCGCTGATCAAATATGAATCAATATTCTGTTACTGTAATGCCTATTTCTCTCCTCAAATGTTTTTTTGAAACATCTTGTAGTGTACGGTTTAGCTGTAAAATTAGAAAGTTTGTGACCCGGCAGCCATGTTGGGATCAGTTGAGGAAATGCCAAGAATTACAATATGCTGAAAGGTTAATATAGAATTTTTGTCCAATGATGCCAAAAATATACTGCCTACTACCACTTTAAAACTGCTCTATGTATAATGTGAAAGAGGTTGCTTATGGTGACAAACCTACAGAGAATTATCGCCGTTTTCAGCACAAAAGCTCTAATAAACACATTGTACGCTACCTGTCCAGCAGCAAATGGCAGACAGAACTGGTGAATGAAGAGGAGTATTCAGCTGCTAAAGAGACAGATTTTCTTCTTAGGAGTCAGTAGAGATCAAACCAGAGCTAAAAGGAGTGTGAGTATTACTTACATTCAGCAGGTGGTCAGACACTAGACTTCAAATGAATGATGCTCCATGTCTGCTGGATGTGTACATAAGCAGCTGTTTGCTTATGTGTTTGCATATATATCAATGTTGTATTTACAGCCCACACATGGCCACAAAATTCAATTCATGGACATTTAATAAGTTAGATTTGTTTTTTTTTCTGTTTAAGGAGGTAAATACCAGCCCAGTCGCAATGAAAAAAATTATGAATGTAATGCAAACCAGGGATATGTCGAATGTCAACGTTCTTGCATTCGGTCAGAGCTAGTGGTGTAGTAAAGCGAGCGACGTTTATTGAAAGTTACAAGTCCATTAAAGGTGGGTGGGTGAGGGGTGGTGGATGGGTTAAACATACACAGCAGACTGCTGTTTGTGTCCCGTGTGAAGCCAAAAGTAAACGTTGACTTTACGCGTGTCACGTAACGTTACATAAGAAAGTCCACTAAGTTGTTATTTATTCAAGTTGTTATTTACTTACGTTAGTTACAGTAGTTACCCCTAACTCTGTATGTTGTTATGGCTGTTACGTTGCATTGTTACATTATTATTTGAACACAAACCATGATCTTTTTTCTAACCTAAACCAGTTTTGTTGCCTAAACCTAAACAATCGTTTCACAACGTTAACCACGTGTTATTGTGCGTTTCGGCAAGCGTGATATGAGGCTGATATGAAACGTTTTTATGAAACATAGTTTTGGTTCAGAAACATCGACATTCAATGTATCCATGAATTTCAGAAACGTACAATGCCAGCATTTATTTCTGGCGACTGGGTTGTAAATACAGTATTTATGACTGAGCTTTGTCAGCTTTGCTTTTCCAGTGCTAAAAGTACAGTGCAGATCTGGAGTGCTATCCAATGCTCTTAATTCTGGAGGCTTTAGCACAGATACACCAGACCTTCCTTTGCACACAAACTCCAATACAAGCAAGTCACTACAGAGCAGTTACAGTATTAGCAGAGTCCTGTGAGAGGCCGTTTTTTTTATTATTATTATTATTTTCAGTTTTCAATGGCAGATTGGGATTAGGCAACAAAACTACATGGTTAGGTTTAGGAAAAAATATACATACAGTGCATATACACATACAGTATCTAATGTGTGCCCGGGTCGGTTGCAAATAGCATTCTTGGCTACTGGCACCTGGGTGCTAATAGCATCTGCTTTCTTCTTTGCTCACCTATTTTCCTTTCACTTGTTTCGTCAGAGATCTAATCCAGACCAGTTCCAGCTCTGATGCATTATCTGCAGTTACACTGAATGTGTCTGCAAAACCAGTGGATTTTGAAAAATGTTACGCTTTAAATGTAACCACTCAAACGCAGTCACGCTTGTCTGCATTTGTAAACTCTGGAACATTTTATTTCCCATAATTGTGCTTCTTTAAATAAAATTTCACTGGTGAGCAACAGCGAGGGCCTATGGGCCGTAACTTGAGAAGCAGCTATTTGCGAGGAACACTGAGTGTGTGTGTGTGTGTGTTGGTGCTACAGGGGAGGAAGGGAGGAAGGCCTGCCACATTAATGACAACCACACTTATGTAAAGCTCCACACAGTATTTATAAAGTCAGCTGGGCTTCAGAGGGCCACAGTCGGAAAGTCTGCAGACCACAAGTCATGAAACATATACACACACACACACTCACACACACACTCACACACACACACACACACACACACACACACACACACACATACACACATACACACGTCCACTCACTCACTACATGATTTGATTCGTCATGTGCGGTATACAACATATTCTTCTCTCAGTTGTATCTGCGAAGATCATGGTATGTCAACCTGAGTGTCCAAAGCAAAAAAAAAGACTGCAACATTGTTAAGGTAGCCAGCAAGATCATCAGCAAGCAGCAGACCTCCTTGTCAGACATCTTTCATCACCAGGAGGCAGGATTGGTTTTATGGAGCCCAGACCATCCTCTCTTTGAAGCATTTACTCTTCTCCCTTCAGGCCAGAGGTACAGGTTCCCATGGCAAAGTGCAATAGATTTGAATTTTCCTTTGGCAGTGCAATAAACATGCTTCGTTTGCAAAAAAGGTAATTGTTACCTTGCAGCTATGCACTTTTTGCTCACGCTTAGCACCGTTCTATTTTTCAACATTCACAAGTTTTTTTTACATCTTTTTATAGTCTTTATTGTTGTACCGTTATGTGTGAATATACATGATGTGTCAACACATTCTCACTCCCAACTCGTCAAATACCGCCACTTGGTCAGTGCCCCTCGGCATTGGAGGCCAACACGCGGAGTACCCCTCTTGCGTTACTTTTGGACGGACCAGGGACGGCGTGTCAATATACGCTCATTACAAGCATTGTGTCCTTTCAAAATAAACTTCCGTTTTCACAGGAAATGAAGCTTAGCGTTAGTTCATATAGGACACGGAAGTCATATGCCCAGCTGTATTCAGTTCTACATCCATAGTCTGAGATCAGCTGACAGCCAGCTGATTGAATCAATGTCAGTCACACACCAATCACAGCCCATTCTCACAACAAGGCGGTCCATTTAAATATAACTCCCTCCTCACTAATCACTGCTACACCAATGCGGCTACACACCGCTTCTGCTGGCAAAGCTTTGCCCCCACTACCCCAGCCTCCACCTTCTACTTCAGAGTCCTAACATGCAATGCTCAAAGGTTAAAATGGTATTCAATATTTCGCCTTGGGCCCACTCTTGTATACTCAGGGGGGGTTTTCTGCATTGCGCTCCCTGTCTTGGTTTAGCATGCAGCTTGGCTAATCTAGGGAGCATCTTGAGAGTGGAGCCAAGCATAACTATAATGTCCACTCATGCAATAAATGGTTAAATCTATGACGAGAGTGTTCCTGTCTGAAGTTAGATTTAGGCAACACAACCACTTAGTCAGGGTAGTCAAACGATTGTGGTTGTCGTTAACTTCACTGACTAGCTACCCATGTGACTCACGGGACTGACGATACCAACGAGTCACGTGACTAACGACTGACGTGACAAAATAAGTCAATGTTTCTTTTAATTTCATACGGGACACGAACAGCGGTCTCCTGGTTGAAAATCTTGTGTTTGTTTGACCCATCCACCACCCCTCCCGCTCGCCCTGAGTGGATGCTATTATTACTACATCACTTGCTCCGACCGTCAAATAACGGTGGATTTACATTGGAGTTAGTTGAAAGCCCGATTCGTCACTTACCGTTGTTAAAGGGTGCCTCGGTGAGTCGGCCTCTGATGCCGAGGGGCACTTACCAAACGGCCGTATTTGATGAGTTGGGAGTGACAACGAGTTGGATGTGTCTGTAATGTAATAAGAAATCTTTAAATATTTTTGGTTGCTATTCCTTTTGAAAATGACAGCAGCTCTCCAACGTAACAGTTTTCCATACTTTTTCTTGTATAGTTCACATTAAGTTTCAATTTCACTTGACAAACGTAGTAATTTTAAGCCAAACCATGATGTTTTTTTTCCTAAATCTAAGTGGTTTTGTTGCCTAAAGTGTTTTTGAATACACATAGTTTGACGCGCTGGGCTACCCAGTGTGTTAGAAAGTGACGCCAAGGGGTCCTGGCCAAGCGTCAGTATGTGACAAGTTGGGATGAGAATGAGTTGGCATGTTAGTATACAGTATTAGACACAGTGTGTGTTGCTGTGAGTCTCTGTAGACCAGTGCTGGACAACAGAATCAGCCCCAACAGGGTGTCTTTGACCTGACAATGAGCTTCCTATGACTTCAAACTTTGTCTGCCATATTTACCAGAGCTACATCTGTGTTTACAACGCTGCCAGGGCAACTATACACACAAATATACACAACATTAGCGCTGACACATCTGTATCTGTATACAGAGAACATGGAAATAAATGTGTACAACTCTGCCGTAAAGGAGGGAAAGTGTAAGACATTTTAAAACAGCCTCCACCCCTCCCTGTTCTCCCATCATGCATTCTGCTATTTTCTTGTGCTATTCTTTCTTTTACTGTACAGTTCTGATCCCTGATTGACTGACACCAATGTCAAATATGTATATTTTGTAATAGCAGAAGATCAGATGCTTACTAAATTAACAGAACTAAACTTTCACTTTAATTCTTTCATTCTCTGTAAAACACATACTATACAGTATACTGTATGTCAGGGGTGACAGGAAGCTGTGCTGTAAGTTGTAGCAGTCCTCAGCGCCAAACTGTCATCACCAGTGTTAAACCACAGGTGTTTGACAGCTGACATTTAAGTTTAACATTTTGACCTTTCTTAATAGGGTCCTCATAAGGCCAATTATTGTTAACAGGGTTCCTGGATGTGTGCTGCAGGATTAATGTCAACACACTGTCAGCTTTTCCAAAAAGAGCAATGGATTAATCCACCTAGGCATATCTTAACTTAAGCCAGATACTGAAAAAGAGCTCCCCAAACAGGGTGTGCATAACATTATAGCACATTTTCACAGTTAATGAAATAGTTTGAATGAAAATCCTAAAAGAGATCAACCCATCATCCTAATGGAAGATAGATAATTATTATCAGGAAATAGATTTTATATCTTCAATTGCAACAAATGCTTCTTTAGTTTAACTTCAGTAAAATGTTAGATGAAGATAGATGATGATTTTGCTTTATGCAAGTGAATAATTGTAGATACCACAAGGGTACTTTTCCACATTTGCCTGGCATCCCAGCATCAATTACTAAGGAAAAAATCAGATAATTAATGAATTAATGAAGTTCCTGAATAACTCTGAATCAAGGACTATATAGTTGACAATGATGTTACTGGAGAAAAAACTGTGAGATATTATAATAATGAATCATTAGGTAATGATTAGTTCATAAGTATCTGTCAATCGACCATTTTCTTCATACAGTAAGTCGCTCCTGATTAACTCTGAATCAGCCGCTGAGAAGCACAAACTAACAAATCTTTTGTTACCAATTACTTCAGTTTAATTTAGTTAAGCTTCTTGTGTACCCCAAAGTAAAGTGATACATCAGGCTGAGTAGTTGCTAAGTAATTCCTCATTATTTCATGATTACCTGACCATTACTTTTTTTTTAAAGATTATTTTTTGGGGCATTTTCAAGCCTTTCTTGATAGGACAGTGGACAGTTTAGAAAGGGGGAAAGAGAGAGGGGGCGACATGCGGAAATGGCTGCCGGTCGGATTCGAACCCGGGCCGCCGCGGTTAGGACTCAGCCCTGTTATATGGGTGCCCGCTCTAGTAACTGAGCTATCTAGGCGCCCCCTTAGTAACTATTCAAATGTTTGTGTACTGTATTGAAAAGTGTGACAGAAATATCCCGTGTTTTTTTTTTATTTTCTTATATTTTGTCATTTATTTGGTGCTCCAGTTTTCAAAAGTTTCCCAAGTGGAAAGTTAAACAAACATAAAAAATCTCACATATCCATAGTCCTGATCAGACGAGGACGATTACATTTTTGTCAGTCCTGACACTCCTCAGAGGGATAAAAGATGCTGCCGCTGTGGGGGGTCCCCGTAATTGGCCCGACCCGACGGATGGCGGATGGAAGAGGATTATGGATGGGTGGTGTGCATGTGTGTGTGTGTGTGTTTGTCAGAGGGTACTTGCTTGGCTATTCTGCTGTGGAACAGAATTTACCAGAAAAACAGTAAAATGTTTAAACCTGCACTCAATGCTGCTGCACACACAATCTAGAGACATCACGTTGTATCACAGCCTCTCATTTGTTTTTGAATGTGTGTTTGCATGTTTATGCATTAGACTGTGTGTCCTTGTGTATGTGTGATTAGTTCTGTGTGTGTGTGTGTGTGTGTGTGTGTGTGTGTGTGTGTGTGTAAGTGCGTTTGTGCCTCGTTGCGTTCTCTAGTACCATAAATTCCCAAAGAAGTCTGATGATGAAAAGTGCACTCTACTAAACAGATTGCTTCATAAGATCTCTAGAAAGGGTTTCACAACTCACAATCTGTTGTTTAAAAAGATCTTTTTCTGTCAGTTTTATCTCTTTAGATCTTTCATGTGTCTCACTCACACCTGTGTTTATTACAGTAAAATGTTGTTGGATTTGCAGAAAAATTGATCTGCTCAAATTCAACCTTGTTAAACTTTGACACAAATTCACACTGTTAACAGATACATTTTAATGTCACAAATTAGAAGACACACATTATTTTAGTCGTGTTCCACCATTCAATTCTGTATAAAGGGGATTTATAGTTGTGTGTTAAGGTGTTACTCACACTTTCTTCTCCAAATTTCTGATAGCGGTAGAGATTGTTGAGAGTGAAGACAGCCTCTTATTTTAAAAACAGATATATATTTTCAAATGTTTTAAAATAGATTTTACATATTTTTATTGTAGATTTTTTCTATTTTCTATTTATGGTTCTTGACTTTGCAGTACTTGTTTTTTTCTTTTTTTTCTTTTTCCTTTCTGTACAATGTTTATTGTTATGCACCAAATACCAATACTGAAGTGCCTTAAACTCGCATTCTTTCTAATAGCCAGCAGGGGGTGACTACTCTGGTTGCAAAAAGAAGACAGATTTTATAGAAGTCTATGAGAAAATGAGCCTACTTTTCACTTAATTTATTACATAAACATGATTTTATGGTCTCAATCACTAGTTTCAAGTCTTCTTCAATACAGCATGATGTTCATTCAGTAAATTATGGTTCCATTTAGAGTCAAATAGACCATAAAGCAAGGTATGCTTTAGAACTTTTAGAACTTTAACCCTTTCACAGTATTTTTTCAGTTCATCATAGTTAAATTTATTGTTTTTGGTTGTCTAAAAATGTCTTATTTAGAGTTCAGTTGTACTGAGCTCCACCCTCTTGCGTCACTTTGGTTACAAAAAACCAAGATGGCGACAGCCAAAATGCCGAACTCGAGGCTTCAAAACGGCAGTTCACAAACCAATGGGTGATGTCACGCTGACTACGTCCACTTCTTATATACAGTCTATGCTTACAAATCATGTGTGCAGCATTTGAGTCCAAGACAAATTTCACTATGGGGACAAAAAATATATTGTATCGTATCGTATCCATCTTGCAAATTGAAAAATAGTGCGGTGAGTTAGAGATTATTATTTTATAAACGAGTTCATCCAGGTTGAATCACTTAACTCTGAAAGTTGACTTTCTCTGCTGTACTAAAAACTGTTGCCCATAACTCTCCATCTGTGATTCCATTCCAAATGTATTCCTCTACTTCCTTTCTTTTTCTGATCAAATTATTATTAAATGAATGGATGTACTTTCACATGCAACACATGCTGTGTTGCTCTCTGTATTTTGTGAGTCATACAATATGTGTGTGTCATGGAGACTATTTTCTCCACACCCAATATATAATGTCCTTTAGTGGTGTGTATGCAATAAGAAGGTGCGCATTCCTCTCGCTCATCTGTTCGAAATTTATATGAGTCGTGAACTTGTGATGTTAGAGACACGCTTGTTCCCTTGTGTTTCTGCTCACACAGATTTTCTCTAGGGGGACTTTAATTCCCTGACCTGTCTGACCCTTTAAGAAGAAGGAGTGAACTTCCCCTTTAAAATGTCTTTGTGGGTAGTTTTTCTTGCGGTAATGTTAGTCAGTTCCAAAGAAGAGAATGTTTACTTGTTTCTCTACCTCACAAACAATATTTATGTTTTCCTAATGTCTCTTGAGAGGGTACATTTATTAATATCTTTTGTCAAAGTGCATTTGACTACCTATTGGATCCAAATGAGTGGAGCTTGATGCCACCAGGGCTAAAGTGGCATTAATTCAGAGCTCCTCCCTGATTGACCACAGACAGCAAAAGGTCATGGAAGACAACAATCTGGTTGGTGTGTGTTTTTCACTCTCCAGGAAAATAGAGGAAGGCCAGTCTTTTGTGTACCGGAAGGTTTTCGCTCATATTGTCTGTATAGTTAAGTCTGATTCACTCACCCAACTCCTGTTGGAAATATGTGGTATTATCTCATTTTCAGGTTCATACTTGAATTTTGGGTTTCTACCAAGCCCCCAGGAAGAGCGTCGGGCTTTGAAGCAAATTTGACATAGTGGCCAAACGGTGGAATTACAACTTCCGTGTCCGTCACGTGATGCCATTGGGCCCAAAAATACTTTTTCCACGTAGACTTACATTAGGAAAAAGATGTCTGTAAATCAGCAGATTTTTTTTAATTTATTTTTTTTAGGTAAATCAACCTCCCAGTACGAACACTTGAATAGCCCTTATTTAAATCAGCCTCCCAGCCCCCGAGGGCTGGGAGGCGGGGTTAAAGGAAACGCTACTACGCCTGCTCTATGGGCCCAATGGATGCGCAAGATCGTCGGATGATCCGGGTACTTTATCACTCGGCATTCGAGCCATTTTGGCTTCATGCGCCACTAAGCAACTTTCATGGGAATAAACGGGGCCCCGGTTCCGACACTGTATCTCGTTCTCTTTATACATCTATGGTTTCTAGAACTTGTTTAGATGCTTTAATGTTAAAAAAAAAAAAAAAAAAGTCCAGTCTGCTCTCATGGGCTTGCAAAAAAAAATATGTTGCACCTTTGCAAAGGTAGTTCTCAAGCTAATGAGCCTGCATGTGAAATAGGAAGGGGAGCCAAATCTGAATGGCTAGCCCACAAAAAAATTTTAACATATCTTTTGGCTGGTATTGTGAATCCCGTTGGTGTGTAAATGGATGGATTTGGATTTCTCCCTGTAGATGGCTGTTGTCAAGATGAATAAATACAAAAACAGATAAACAGTCACTAAACAAAGACAACCTTGACAACATGCGACACAGAGTATGGAAGACAACATGCTCAGCCACTGAGGCAGCGCTGCATAAACTGTAATGCTACACCGGGGTAAATGGGTTTCACAGTTCACTGCTGACAACTTAGACTCCTCCAAATCCCTAACAACATATTTCTTGGCTGTTTTTTTAAGGTTCTCAGGCGACCAGCAGCAGGATGTGCACACTGTAACACGACGGGGAAAGCTGTCCACTCGAGCCTCATTTCTTTCCTCCAGAGAATGAATAACCCTCGCTTCAGCCATCCATCCATCCATAATCGTGTTTAGTAGAGTCCGAGACGTGTCCACAAACCTTTTCCAAACTATAAATCTGCTTTTACAGCTGGGATATCCATTCATACATGGTTTCTCTGCATGGTTTCAACAATTTCCAGTTTGTTGCATGAGCAAAGAGAATCCATCAGCAGTATCTAGGTGTGTGTGTACACAAAACTCAGGGGTCTTTGGTACAGCTCAAGGTCTTTTGAAGTTTTTCAACTTGCTGTGTTCACGCGGTTCCACAGTGAAAACTGATCAGGAATGTAAGCAAGGGATGACTGACATCAGAAATGCGTGGAAGCACTGCGAAATGTACGACACCTTGAAGAGGACTTTGAATAAAGCCACAGTGTTGGACATTGAAAGGTTTAGTCCCAAGGACACTCTGAGCCAAAGCGCAGCATGTTTTCTTTAAAACAAGCACACACACGCTCACAAGCACAATGGCAACATGAAATGAAAGCAGCTGCCCCATGTGAACCACAAGGACAAACCAACAAAGGAAAAGAAAAATCACTAAAAGTGTTTCGGCAGCCACCCCCTTTTCTGTTTCTGACTTACTTTTCTTCTCCGTTTTGTGAGTGTTTTCTCTTGTGTCTCTCAGCTCAGCGGGTGCTGTGCTGTGCTGCAGCGGCTGCAGGATGAAGATGGGTAGTTTTGTTGCTGCGGAATGACACCTGGGAGGCAGATTCAAGCTGCTGGACGTTCAAACACACAGACAGACACGACGCCCCCCCCCCGAGTCACCAACACAAACACAAAGACTCTACAAAGACAAAGTCTACCTCTCTGAGTTTCAAGGCCAGAGGTGTCTCTGTGGTCCAACCGCTTCTATTATCATTCCTCTGCTCATCTTCCTCTTTTATTTCAGCCTCCACTTTCATTGAAGACACACTCCCTGAATGTGTTGTTGCACCCAAAAGCACCCCTAAATCCACAATAATCCACCCAACTGACTTCACACGAATTATAGATAAAAACAATAGATTATATAATTGTCTCACCCAATGGCGGATGAATGACAAGGCAATTTGTAAGTCATTTCGCGAACACCGTTCTTAGGTCAGGCTACTCACTGCAATGTAAACGCATCCATGTGAATCAGAATCAGAATCAGAATCTTGTTTATTGCCAGGTGTATGAGGTATACACTAGGAATTTGCTTAGGTTTGTTGGTGCAAATAAGCAGTAAAATAACAATAGAATAGTTAAAAACGTTAGAATAAAATAGGAATAAAAAAATGTAATGAATATACTTACGCTCAGAGCTAGTGATGTAGAATAAAGAGTGAGAAAGACCGCTTATGGTGGGTGGGAGGGGAGTTGTATGGAACCAACAAACACAGGACTTTCCACCAGGTGATCGTAGTTCGTGTCCCAAAGTGTTGTTGAGTTATTTTGAAGTTAGCGAAGTTTGTAAAGTGTTTTACGTACTTATGTTTTGTTGTTTACGTACGTATTTTACTTGGTTCACATACTTATTTCATGCCAAACCATGATGCGTTTCCTAAACCTAAGGGGTTACCGTAGTTTTGTTGCCTAAACGGAACCGAGATCATTTAACGGCAATGACGTGGCCTTACATGACACGCGAAAGGCCGCTTCACAACGTTAACCCCCTGGCATGAAATGACACGCAAAAAGCTTAAAATGCGCCCTCATGACACGCGGAATGTCCTAAAAAGTATATTGTATTTATACGTCTTCCCATGAGATCAGGTTGCTACAGCTGAGGCCTGTACTACTAAGCAGGAAACCCTGGGTTTTCCGTCCTACAAAGGTGGTTCACTTCTTACCGAGGTAGATCGCCATGGTAACTTATGCTGAACAGCTAACCTGCTCCGGAGCAGGTTATGTTCCAGATAAGAGATCAACTTGTATAAAAGCACTGCATACTGACCAATCAGAGCTCAGTGCGCGGATCGTATAATATTTCACACGTATGAAGAAGTTTAAGTCATATCCAGGCTAAAAACGACACAGTTTAAACTGACAAATGCAGGAAAAACAGCTGGATTTATGCTGTGGGTTGTTACCGCTTTGAATTATGTTTTTATATTTATTTTTCTTTACTTGCTCTTGAGTCTGTTTCACACAGCCGGAGTTGGGGACGCTGCTGTAAGAAGGCTGAAATAGTCATACACGCCGCATCTTTGTTAAAGGGCATAATGAAGTGTAATCCATTCATCCATCACACTTCCTATAGCTATGTATCTAGACGACTATATCTGACTTTTGAGTGTTCTGTTAAATTAATAAGTCTGTTAATTTACGCACTCATACATCGGGAGTTTTTTCTTTTGCCAGCTGTCCTTCCTGCATTTGGCAGCTTCAACTGGGTTAATTTTAGTTAATTTTAGTGTTTAACTTCGTATTTGTCTAATATAGTTATCTCTTCCTTTGTAAAATATGTCGCTCTGTCTGTCTGAAAGTCTGTGGACTTGTCCATGTTTGTGATTGGTCACATGCTGCAAACACCGCCCCGTTCATGTGAACGCGTTCACAGCGAGATGGAGAAACCCTGGGTTGATTTACCGAGATGATAACCACCTTCGTAGGACCGCTTAGTGGGATCTCGTTTGTTAGGGTTAGTTAAGCCAGATAACGAGAAGATACCCTGGGTATGTTGAACTCTGTTGAGCTTCGTAGTATAGGCCTCTGATCTCAACCCAACTGAACCAGCCCGTTCTCATTCCCAGGGCATTAAATACCGAGGCTTTGTCACATCCAACAAACACAAGGCTTTAATCCAGGAGACCACTGTACAAACATCGTAGTTTTAAGACCAACCATGTAGTTCTTTCCTAAACCTAACTGTGGTTTTATTGCCTAATCCTAAAGTGACGCCAAGGGTAACTATAGTGGTTTTGATACCGAAAATAGCGTGACGCCAAGGGGTGGTATGTGACAAATTGGGATGAGAACGTGTTGACTGAACACCTTTGGCGTGGCGTGCTAGAAAGCGCTCTCCACCACCATGATCAATTTTTTTTGGAAGAATGATCTGAACATCCTTCCAGTGGTGTTCAGATCCGAAGAATCTATGGAAATGTTGGGACAACACCTATCTGTATCTATTCATATGGTCTACAGATAATAATGCATAATATGAACATGCACATCTACTCTTGCTGTTGCTTATCATATAGAAAAAACACATAAAGAACATGTTTTTTTCTAGCTTCTTAGTATTTACTGGATGTGTGTGTGTGTGTGTGTGTGTGTGTGTGTGTGTGTGTTTGTTTTTCAAGGATCCCTTATCACTAACAATCGGCAGCTTTGGAGGGCATCCATCTATCATTGTCAATGAGCTGCTAGCCTCCTCACTGTCACACACACACGCACACACACACACACACACACACACACACACACACAGCTCACAGGTAAAAAAGTGCAAACACCTCAGATGTGTTGATTCACAGACTCACACTTTGTTTCAGCAGACTGTCCTCAGGAGACCCTGCTGGAAGGGACAAATTCTGTTTTGTTTTTCCTTCATTTTGTCAATCATTCCTAAATGGTACGACATCAGTTTATCAACATACAGTAATTTCTGAGGTCTGAGGAAGCAGCAACATTACAGATTGTTAACAAATCTACAGTTGAAACAAGTTCTCCAAACCACTTCATTTGGAAGTGAAGATGAAATTCAAAGGTATTACCCAAACTGTACGCTCCAAGCAACAGTAACCCACCATACTTAGTTCTGCAGTCGTTTTTACAATACAAACACAATTTTCACTTGTTTTTCCTTGCAAATAATTTTGTTTAGCTCTTGTGATTAAACTTTGGATTGCTTAACAAGCTGTTTGTTTGACTGCATGCTGTTTACTCTAGACTCCCTTCTAGAAATGCAGTGCAACCCCAGATTTCAGCCAGGTTGGTGAGTAAATGTCATTATAGCCGATGAGTTGCCAAATATTCCTTTAAGCCAAATGAGAGTAAGAAGCTTCAATAATGTGGTTTGGGTTGTTTTGTATTACTTCGAATAAATAAAGTTTTTACCAACGTAATAAGGCTTCTTTGTACGGAGCTGGAATTATTAAGAATGTCCTGGCTAGTCTGTGTTGGAAAAGTAAAAAAAAAAGTAATGTATTCTGGACAAGGATCTACACAAGTTGCCCGAGCAGCAGTCCATTTGCCCTCTTTGGCTGAGCTGCCCCCCGCCGGAACTGGAAGACCTGCCTGACGGTCCCTGCAGCTACAACAGTAATGGAGAGAGAGTTGTGTTTATAAGACGATGATGGTATGTCAGTGTTACTCCACCATTGTAGTGGATGTGAGTGGAAACACATCCAACATGCTAATTCACATTTGAATCGACGGTATCACCCAGATGACGAGGAAAAAAACAAACCAGAGCCCAACTCCTCATCCTCGCTGCTTTCAAGCAGCCTTTAGATGCAAAAGCAGAATGGGATAAAACAATTACAGAAGTAATTGCCATTTACATTGGCATATACTGTAGCTAAGTTGGAACTAATGCAAACATACCCAGGGTATTTTCTCGTTGTCTGGTCCAACAAACCCTAACTACCGCAATCCCGCTGAATGGTCCTACGATGGTCATTATCAACTCGGCAAATCAACCAAGGATTTCTCTATCTGGCTATGAGCGTGTTCACATGAAAGGGGCGGGGTTTGCAGCATGTGACCAACCACAGACATGGACAAGTCTACTGTCAGCAGAGTGGCACATTTTACAAAGGAAGTGCAAACTATAATATTAGACAAATACGAAGAAGTTAAACACATAATCCAGGCTAAAAGTAACACAGTTGAATCTGCCAAATGCAGGAAGGTACCGTTTAGTACCGTCGTAGGACTGAAATCCCAGGGTTAAACCTGAAGTTATCTTGCTAACCCCAAATCCTGCTTCATAGTACAGGCCTCTGTTGCATTTTGGGAAAGTGTTTGTTCCGTGTTTGTACAGTGTCATACTGAAATGTTTGAAATGTTCCTTATTTATATATTAAATATATATATATAGTTGGATTAAAGCTTTTTGTTCAGTGGAGAGAAATAGGACCCATACTTTTTGAAGGTAAAATGTAATTTATACTTTTCATGCATCAATTGGTGCCTTTGTTGCTGGGGATAAAAATCTTAGCCAGAATGCACCAAATTGCACCATTTTAAATTAAAATTGCCTGGTCCGATGCCCCCAGACCCCCCTAGGTGACTTTGCGCCTTCGTCGCTTCGCCGCCCTTTTTCAGGTTCGAGCAACAGCCCCTCAAAATGTCTGTGCACGTCCCTGATTCTCCCTGATGGACCCCCAGGTTCCAGTGGACATTTTGGATCTACATATAGGATGTGAGCGTGAATGGTTGTCTGTCTCTATGTGTCAGCCCTGTGATAGTCTGGCGACCTGTCCAGGGTGTACCCCGCCTTCGCCCAATGTCAGCTGGGATTGGCTCCAGCCCACCCGCGACCCTGAATAGGATAATCGGTTACAGATAATGGATGGACGGATGAATGGTTCTGACCGGCTGTATATTCACATTGTGTGCAAGACTGTTCCCCAGCGTCTGAGTAATTCATCAACAGCCACAATAACAGATTACTGATTAGATTACACTCTGTGTGTGTGTGTGTGTGTGTGTGTATCATGACTCATCTCAATGTAGAGCGTGGAACAGGCAGACTCTGCCAACCAGAGCTTATTTTTCTGTGCAACCACAATCCTCCAAAGTCACAGGCATTGACAGGGTGTTAGTCAGGTAGAAATGAAGGGGCCGGTCCAAATCGTTAATTCTACAGTTGTTGCATCGTTGCTCGGAAACGTGGTGTTGTGAAAACTGTACACGCTATACAGCGTTTTCTTTTGTAAATCCATTATCAAAACACAAGTATTTTTTCTTTGTCGGTAGGTAATGCTGTTTTTTTCTCTTCTGGGAAAAGCAGAAATTATTGATATAAGCAGATGAGCAAGTCTGAGTCACGTGGACTACACACTAACTAAAGCAAATCTCCAAGAGGTGTGATTACTATACATACTTAAATTAATTTTAGTAGTTAGATATCTTAATATGCTTCTGGATTTGGACCTGCATAAATTCAACTACAAGTGAGTGCAGTAATTCATTGGAAAAATGTGAAAATATTTTTGCAGGAAGTAATCAAAATTCCTGAATTTTAACCCATAGGTGGTCATAGGATCATGGTCCAACAAATTATTGGTCTCATCAAATTATTAACAAATAAATAAAACACAGACTCACTGGCAGACATAAAATTACTTCTTAAACATGATAGGAACAAAGAGGAAAGAGGTTTCCTCTCTTACTGATATGCTGGAAAAAAATTCAGTTTGCTTAAATGAAATTCTGGTGTTGATAAATACTGAATCCTAATCTTCCAACGCATTCTCATCCCAACTCGTCATATACTGACGCTATGTCTGAAATAAAGCATATCAATTAACTTACTTATTCTTTTCCTGGAAATGTATTAAATAAATTACCAGCTATTTATTACTGCTTATTGGGACATAGCGGAATATAATTATTAAATAATGTTTATAATAGATATAAAATAATAATAAAAGTCCAGAGTCAAGTCCCAAGTCAAGACAGCCAAACAAAGTAATTTTTGATAAATTTGTAGGTAAATATTGGGGTAATTTGGCAGTAATTCCTAAGAAATTTCAAATGGGTTACTTTTTATCAACTTATTACCATGAAATTTGCAGACCTGTAAAATGAAGTGTTACCCTAAAAGCATTAACTACGCTTTTACATTGTAGTTAATGGAAAGCCTGGTGCATTTCATACAGACGCTAAGGGGTGCCTTGTGCGTCGGTATCTAACGCCAACGACCGTGACAAAACATCGGTATTTGACGCCCTGGGAATGAGAGCGGGCTGAATCTTCACACCAAAACAAAACAAAGAGTGAACTAATAATCAAACAATAACTGAACTGAACCAGATGCATCAATATTATATCTTTTTGCTTTAATACTTAAAAGTGCGTCAGTCCATCTTAAAGGATTTCTGAGTTTGAAAATCTCAGAATTTGCACTTTTCAAGAGAATGTTGGAGTCAATAAATGCAGACATGTATTTACTTTTGTGTATTGTAGTACAATTGCCTATGTTAATTGTGTATTGTTTGTTAAATACAAAGCTTAAAGTGTCAAACCTACAGTATAGTAGCTGAAATCACCTTGTCTCCCAGATAAGAGATGAATAAGACACGGATGTGTTCAATAACGTTTTTTAAGTTTCATATTTTGAAAGATGAGACTGTGGGTGTGAGATGATTGACCGGAATCAGAGCATGACATAAAAAAGGCTCAACATGAAAAAATTAAACAAAAAATTTATTGCAGTTCTGTGATGGATTTTCTTCACTTTCGTAACACGTTCTGAGACAGATGACTTCTGAAAACTTTGATATCTGGATCATTCTTGATAACGTGCACATACATGTTTGTGTGTGCATGTGTATCCTTGTGATTGGGCTCTCACCGTTGCGTGCTAGACGGTGCTAATGGCATTCTTCACCATGTATAAGCGAAGGTGGCCCCCCAAGCACAATTTGTCCCTAATAGCTTATTCCCCCCTCGCCGTCATTCCCATGATGCTCGTCTCCTTTAGTCCCTGTCGCGCTCCTCTGTCTGTGGCTGCCCAGCTCCTCATTGTGATGTTCTCACAGCAGATGGACGTCCCTTTCAGAGACATCAGCTGGAGCTTCTGTCCACCAAGACATTAGTCATGCCTCCGGGCTACCAGGGACACAAGAGGGCTAATTGGAAACAGATCACACACACTACTCACACTTGTGATCACATTTTCACGTGCAACCACGCACACAGACCAGTGAACCCACATGCACACACACACAGAATATCACACACTTAATTACTCAGACCCGCACACTAATACATTCTCACACAATGTGTCACACACACTTGCACTGTGTCTTTCAGAGGCCCCTCCGTCCCCCCCAAAGGAAGCACCTCAGGGTGAGAGGAAGGGGGTCAGTTTATTGTTTCTTATGGAGAGCATGTGAAACAAACGAGGGACTCCACAGACGGGTAATGAGAGAGGGATGGAGGGGTGGAGGGACGGAGAGAATGAGAATCCTCCACCTCCATTAATGTGGCTTTTCCTCTCTCTGTATAAAGGACAGCTCCGTCCCTGTCCACATTGTGTGAAGTCAGTCCAGCGTAAACCCTTAATGGCTAATAGCAGCACACACACAAAACCCCGATCTGGCTCCACATCAACTCCGCGGCTCCCACAATCAGCTAACTGCCTCTTAATTAGCTCATCAAGGCTTGACAGGTGGTTACACTTGAGCTGTACAAAATTACATGTTATGTCCAGGCAGGTCTGTGAATGACAAAGGCTGAATCACTGTAGCTGTGGACCAGGTGCTGATTTCAAGTGGTTAACAGTTCACCTTCATTCATTATTTTATCTATTTTTCTTTGAACTGATCTTCCCAATGACAGAGGTTCATAAAGACAGTTGGCATCATCTGTAGTCCTCCCACATTGCAGAGCTCATTTAAAAAGATTGGTGGCACCTATACCGATGTTTTCTGACAAAGACACAAAGCTACACTGAGTACAAATTAGCCAGAACAGCTGACAGCTGTGAGATAACCCAGACATAAATCTGATATATGACAATATATGTAAACTACATATATACAATCCAGACATAAATAAATCTGTATATTTTTTTATATATACAACCTGTGGAAACTGATTTGCATAAACATATAACGCATCCAAATATTGATATGTTAACTACATATTTTTGAATTAAATAATTGACTATATATTGCACATCTTATTTCAAACATATACCTAAAATACATGTATGTTTACATAAATTACATTATGTATGTGTTTGCCACATATTCATACTTAAAGTTATCCATATATGTGGAAAATAAATAATGGAATCTAGTATATGCACATACAATATATGTCACCTTATATGAGAGACTTCAAATATGCTTGCTGCATGTTTGCAAATAAAACTTTAAAGCTGAAGTAGGCAAATATGATTTAAAAAAGTTATTTTTATAAAACGGTTGCTATATCATGACAGTAGTACATGAAACAGGTAACCTGAAAAAAATCATGTGCCCCTGTTTCCTACTGTGTCCTCCGGTTCTTCTAACGGCATCTGCAAGATTTTACAGACCGGAAGAAAAAAAGCAGTCAGAGCTGATCTGAGGTCTGCTGTCCATTTGCTGTCTATGAGAGCCGGCTGTCAATCACTTGCGAACTCCGACCAAACGGTCAAACTAGGCAGCGCTGATCAAATATGAATCAATATTCTGCTACGTTAATGCCTATTTCTCGCCTCAAATGTTTTCAGAATCATCTTGTAGTGTACGGTTTAGTTGTAAAATGAGAAAGTTTGTGAAGCGGCAGCCATTGTGAAATCTGTTGAAGGAAGCCAAGTTCTGGTCACATGACCGGAGCACAGCCAACAGGAACGCTCTCTCTCTCTGAAATGACCTGTGATTGGTCAAAGTCTGCCGTCACGGGCTAGATTTTCTAAAGTCTGAAAACAGAGCCATGATGAGGTGCAGAAGTCTAGTTATCTCTCAGAACACTTGAATTACAATATGCTGAAAGATTATTATGGAGTTTTTGCCAAATGATGCCAAAAATACACTGCCTACTGCCACTTTAATTGTATGTGTAAGACAAATATCTGAATCTCTGAACATTTCCTTATATGTAAAGATATATGTACCAGTATTTAATATGTATGTTCATATATGGCCATATATCAGTTTTTAGGTAGCAAGCTGAGCTAGCGAGGGAATAGTTAACTACCATGCTGGCTGATTTAAGCTACTAAGTGCAAGACACTTTCATCAGGTATGTGTGGCACACATCATCTGTAAACTGGCTGGCCTACGCCTAGTGGTGATATGTATATTTATTGTATATTTACTGTTCCTGTGCATTGTCTGGATAACCCAATTTGGGATCAATAAAGTATCTAATTATCTATCTATCTATCTATCTATCTATCTATCTATCTATCTATCTATCAGGTAACAGTTGGGTCACAGTCAATAAGCGTCTTTCCGGGGACATTGGAGGATAGAAAGAGCTTGGACGACTGAAATTTAAAAACATGGTGTCAAACTACCTTTATGAATCTCTGCAGTTCCTCTTTGTACTGCAATCCTAGACCCCTTTTACACCTTATTTTTAAACTGCGTCTTGTAGCCAGTTTGTGTCACCTTCGGAGGTGGTTTGGCCGATCGGATCACAATTTGTCCTCAATGTGTTTTGGATACATTTACACTTTCAAGAACTATCCAATTGCAATCAGATCACCTAAAACACATTTTAATACAAGGTGTAAAGGCGGGCCTTGTCTCTGCAAACGCAATCTCTGACATCAGTGTGACAACGGATAAACCTGGGGGGGGGGGGGCAAGGGGCTATATTTCTGGGGTTCCGGTGCAGCAGCGGATAGGCGGGCCAAGACTCCCTCTTCCATGCGCTGCTCACTATTTACAGTCCAATTAGCAACTTGAGATGTGAGAATGGAGTTGGAGTTGAGAGACGACGTGTACGACTGGATTGTTTCACAAGTAGCCAGTTTACAAGCTAGTTTTAAACCAATACAAAGCTAAATCGTCGTCAGACGATAGCTGGTGGGTTCCCAGTTTGCATTTCAGCCAATGTGTTCCTCCTCTTTTGCTCTCCACACGGATTGTTTAACCTGCATTCAATTAACCAAAGCCTTGTACTTGGCATACAAGTAAAAACTAGAACGCTTCCGGAGCCAAAATCTTGTGTTGTTTCCTACAGATCCTTCATGTGAATTCAGAATCTGTTTATAGAGATTAATGCAAACGCTAAACTGAAAAGAAAATGGCAAAACAAATTAGTAGCATATAAACGTGAAGACAGGGTTGCAATGTCACATTCAAGACTTGTATATTTTACGTACAATAAACACATACACCTGTCATGTATCAGCCCAGTCGCACAGCAGTTAGTGAAATAGTCACGAAATTGTAATGTATTCTTTCATGTACATAGACACAAAAATTTCAAATTTTTTTCGTGATGGTCAGTACTAAATCAATTCATATGTTATCCACGTAATTGTGAACCGGGAAGTATAAAGAGCGGCGAACGCCGCGTACGGAGGAGGTCGGGGTGGATGTGTGGGTCAAAAAACACAGGACTTTAGACCAAGACCCCGGTGTTTGTGTCCCGTGTAAATCAACAAGTCAAAGTTGATTTATTTGGCACGTAACTTCTGTACTTTAGTTACAGCACTTGTTTTAACCCAAACCACAATCCTTTCCTAAACCTAACTAAGTAGTTTTGTTGCCTAAGCCTGACCAAGTTGATCTATTCCTAAACCTAACTAAGTAGTTTTATTTTGGAAAGACTGGAGCAGAAATTGACAGGCGTTGTTGAAAGTCATGCTGAGCATCACGAAAAAAAAAGGAAATTCGGGTCTATGTACATGAATCAATCAAATAAATTAAATTTTATGTCTATTTCACAAACTGCTGTGAGACTGTGTTGCATGAATACAGCAGAATCATACTGAGCAAAATCAAGCAAAAAGTCAAAGGTCCGTATGTGTGCCACTACATTCACAAACATGATGTGCTACATTCTTGTGTTACACAACAGTCATAAGAAGGTTGGGGGGTGGGTAGTGAGCATACAAAGCACAAGACTTTGACACCAGAGACCGGGATTCACATCCCGTGTGGTTAATTTTAGGGCAACAAAAGGACTTTGGTTAATTTTAAAGTGGCAGTAGGCAGTATATTTTTGGCATCATTGGGCAAAAATTTCATAATAATCTTTCAGCATATTGTAATTCAAGTGTTCTGAGAGATAACTAGACTTCTGCACCTCATCATGGCTCTGTTTTCAGGCTTTAGAAAATCTAGCCCGGGACGGCAAACTTTGACCAATCACAGGTCATTTGAGAGAGAGAGAGCGTTCCTATTGGCTGTGCTCATGTGAGCGGAACTTGGCGTTCCTTTACCAGATTTTACAAAGGCGGCGGCGTCACAAACTTTCTCATTTTACAGCTGAACAGTACACTACAAGATGATTCTGAAAACATTTGAGGCGAGAAATAGGCATTACAGTAACATAATATTGATTCATATTTGATCAGTGCGGCCTAGTTTGACCGTTTGGTCGGAGTTCGCCAGTGATTGACAGCCGGCTCTCATAGACGGCAGCTGGACAGCGGATCTCAGATCAGCTCTGACTGGTTGTTTTACTACGGTAAGTGAAATCTTTCAGATGCCGTTAGGAGCACCGGAGGACACAGTAGGACACAGAGGAACATGATTTTTTTCAGGTTACCTGTTTCATGTAATACTGTGACGATATAGCGACCGTTTTAAAAAAATAACTTTTTTTTAAATCATATTTGCTCCAATCTCGCCTACTTCAGGTTTAATTAAGTAGACACGATGTGTTTCATGCTTGAAGTCACTGTTGACTTTTTCAATATTTTACCAAGACCTTAAGGTGCCTAAACATAACCATAAAAAATGGTAAGCATGCTGTTGTTTCTACAAGCAGAAGCTGTATTACAAGAGCTGAAAATTGTCAACGAACGCTTAGCAGATACATTAAGTATGAACATTTTGTGACATGGCAGATACGTTCAATAAAACCACATCCTCATTATTATATATATATATATATATATATATATATATATATATATATATATATTTACTATTGTTATTTGTGTACTCTGTACACACCACATCTATTTCATGTCTGTCTGCCTGGAAGAGGGTTTCCTCTGCTGCACTTATTTATGTTGCATCCTCTCTTTTATAGGTCTTTTGGGGCATACATATACATACAAAGAAAGAAAGAAAATTTAGATATTATTAATGTGTTACCCAATGTATTATTGATCACAGAGGGGGAAAGTATCCGCAGCCTCAGAACAGATTCCAGACGTCTTGTGATGACATGACACCTGTCCAATTTGATAGTCAGTTCCTGCATGGTTCAGAGCTCTGTGTTCGTATGTGTGTGTCTGTGCCCCTTCTTCTTCTTCCTTCTCTACCGTCCCTAATGTCATTCATTGTCTAATTTTCAGCGTGAGAGGTAAGCCCAGTGGACCGTAGAGCAGTCCGTCACCGAATCAGCTTTAAACAACAATATCCAGTTCATCACAGCTCTGTGCAGCCCCCAGCTGTCAACACATCATCCAGAGAGAATGAATAAATAAGTAATGGGGGGCGTGTTTGCACCGTGGGCTGAGATGTTTGCTGCCTTGACAAAGCCTTGGGGCATCGGAGCAAACCCAACCTGCTCTGGACTTCCCCTAATCAGCCGCTGTCCATCACGGCTTCCCCCGCTCTGCTGCTGCTGAGTCGGCCGATCCGTAAGAATCCGCCTCCACCAACGCCGCCGCCGCCAAACTGCTATCTCTAAATATACACAAATTAGCTGCGTTAGCGAGGCATGCTCCAGGGCATCATTTAATTGGCAGATACTGAATGACATCCTCCGCTCTGTTTCTTCATCATCTGGCAGAGGGAGAGAGAAATGAACAGACCCACGCAGAGGCAGAGATTTAGGAAGTCACCTTGGCTAAAACCAGCAGGCTTTAACCTCCCTGTCTCCCTTTCAACGCCATATATTGCTGCATGTTATTTTCATATATTTTGCATTCATGCACCGCACTTCATTCACATGCTCTGTTCAGCATTTCTATTTACTGCAACTACCCATAAGAAATATACTGTATAGCCTACTGCACTCTCACTAATGCATTTCAAGGTTCAGTGTTGGAGCCTCCTGCTGGCTGTCACGCTGCTTTCCCTGATTGACTTCTGGAATGCATTTGTTGTATCGTAATATGTAGCATCACAATGTCAATAAGAAATCCTCAAAACAGTGCCTTAAGCTTGCAGTTTTTCCAATGGCAACTAGATGCTGGCGCCGAGAAAACTCAGAATGTATAGAGAGGCGAAGTCCCACCCCTTCCATTGGACCACCATTGGACCTTATTTGGGAAATAATATGAACGATAGTCAACAGCGAGAGACAAATATTTTTTGATCCCGTTTGAATTATACCATGAATCACACACATGATGTTTGTCAATTTAAAACATAATTTTATAAGTCAAGTGAGTCTCAGTTTGATGTAGATTTGTCTTAGTATCATTTAGGTGTGTATGAAACCGCTCAGTGAACTACATCTCTTGTCTCGCACAGTATACATCACCAACACTAGCTAGCTAGCTAACTTAGCTATGACCACACAAAAATGAAACGTTATCTTACCTGATGTGTTTTATCCAGCGACTCCTCTTCTTTTTATCAGCCAGGAAGAGAAAGAACGATCAGACCCGTTGCTGGTGTGAGTACATCCCAGTAAAAAACACACAGGCATCGTAGCTTCAGAGAGAGAGACGTCACTTACACGACTTTTGGTTGTGTAGTCTTTCTAATTACGTATTTCCAAAGTCTTATACTTAAACAGTTTTACAACAAACTGAGACTTTCTTGACTTGCAAAATTATGTTGTAAATTGACAAACATCATATGTGTGATTCATGGCGACAAAAAAAAAATATTTGTCTCTCACCATTGACTACCGTTCATAATTTCTCTAAAATAAGGTCTTATGGTGGTCCACCGGAACGGGCGGGACTTCGCCTCTCTATTGAGGTCAGTTGAAATGTATTCGCAAAATACAATGCAATTTTTTACACAACAAGTTGGGTCTCAATAATTTCATGTTCACAGTTGTGCTTATCTTGCTTTATTAAGGAGATATTACAGCTTAAAGAAGAATGTTTTTTTGCATGTTTGCTTGACTGACTGGTATCCAAGCCTATAATAGTCAGCCATGATACATACTGCTCGCTCTTCGCACCTCAGGCTTTCATAACTCGCAAAAATGGCAGCAGTGGGTGGAAAACCCAGAAAACAGCGAATGACATCACAGACACACACAGATTCATAGTTTTCATACAATGTATGGGTTTTGTAAGTTATTTTTCAGTGCCCGTGAGGCACCAGAAAAACTTTTCCAGTACTTTCACTGTAGTGACACATATCAATTTCAATATATTCAGTCATGTTTGTGTACAGTAAAGCAGGCTGAAATGCTACTGTGACATTACTTGTTTGGCCTTCCAGAGCTAAAGTTTGTAGTTTCTTGGTTACTTCAATCAACATAACACACCAAGAAGACAAACAAGTCAAGGTGAGTCACTGTCATCTGTGACTGTTGTGATCACTTGCATAATACAGTTTACTCATGACATCACAGTTCTGCTTCATGCTGCCACTTGTCCCATCTGCACATGTTGCTTCTCTATGGCCCTGTTCAGACCTGGTATTAACATTCATCCTCAGTGATCGGATCACAAGTGGACAGCTCTAAGTACAGGCGTGAACGCACTCAAGACGCATTGAGGACAATTGTCTGATCACTCAGACCACATTCAGAGGTGGTCTGGGCCACATATGACCACATTCTTTTAACAGTGTGTATGCAAATGTGTCCTGGGCCACATTAAGGACCGCCTACTCAACTGACGTCCCGCTGCGATCAGCGGGTCTCTGCGCTCCTCATGTGAAACAGGCAGGCGCTCGTCGCCCGTTGTCTGTAGGCAGCGGTGTCGGTTGCACGGAGTTCCCCGGGGACCACCGGTACAATGACCTTTTGTCTTGATAAATAAAATGTACCCGAATTCACGAATATGTAGGATATTACTACTGACATTCATGTAATGTTACGTCGTGACGCATGCTGTATTAGCCATGTGTTTACTGAGTGTTTGCATATAGAGAGGGGAAGTGAGATCGGATCACAAGTGGTCGCTCAAGATGCATATGGAGACGTATTCTGATGCCAGGTGTGAACAGACGTATTTAAAGCTGTCCACTTGTGATCCAAATACTCAGGAAGCATGTTCATGCCAGGTCTCAACATGGCCTAAGAAGTGAATGTCTTTGGTGCACGGGTGGGCAGTACCTCTGGCTTTGTTGTGCATGTGGGTGGGAAGCCTGCTGGGGATTATGTCCTTGTTGATGCACTAGCCACTCCTACTGGTAAGTCAGGGCACCTGTATGGGGGGGGGGGGGGGGCGGGGTGGAACTGGGTTGCATTAACTTCTGGTGAAGGTCCTCGCTTGTAGGTGAAAAGAAGCAGCTGTATGTCCATCCTGGAAGGGGGATCCCTCCTCTGTCGCTCTTCCTGAGGTTTCTTCCATTTTTTCTCCCTGTTAAAAGGGTTTTTTTTGTGGTTAAGTTTTTCCTTAGCCGATGTGAGGGTTGCACTGTCAAGGACAGAGGGTGTTGTATCCTGTACAGCCCCCCGAGGCAAATTTGTGATTTGTGATTTTGGGCTATACAAATAAAATTGTTTGATTTGATTTGATTTGATATGTGTCAGGGAGTTTGCACATGTCTGTCTGGACAAGAGTACACACACACACACACACACACACAAACACACACAAAAAGTGAGATACATGTGACTTGAAGAGAATGAAATGAAGAAACAAATGTGCTGTATACAAAAACCAGAGACCAAATACAAATCTACACTATACAGAAGCACCAGCAGGATTCAGTTGGAAAATATGACCCCTGAACCGATGGAGGGCTATTAATGTGAAACAGATGCAGGAAGTGTTGAGTTAGCACTAACAGCAAACAGCAGCAACTGCAAAGTATCCCGATTAATGTTGGCAGACCATGAAAGAAGACAAAAATATGAAAAAAATATATTTACAAATAGAAAAGTAGACATAAAGACTTTTCTGTAAATAAGGTTAATAATAAGATAAATAGAAACCATCTTAAAATGTGCTGCATCCCCACTGTTGAGACAGTTAACATATCAAAATCGCAAAATTTAAGTTTTTGAGGCTCTTCACCTAAAATAGCATTCTGTATAGTGATAGATAGATAGATAGATAGATAGATAGATAGATAGATAGATAGATAGATAGAAGTTGGCATTGTACATTTCAGCAAACCAGGGATACGTTGAATGGCAACGTTTTTGCATTCAGTCAGAGCAAGTGACGTAGTTTAAATAGCGAAAAGAGACACACTGAGTGGGAGGGGAGGTGGATGGGTCCAACAAACACAAGGCTTTCATCCAGGAGACTGTTGTTCGTGTCCCGTGCGTTACGTTACAATCAGCTGTTTGTTCGTGTCCCGTGTTCACAACGTTCAGTGACATTTTCACTGTACAGAAAAGAGAAGAAAGAAGAAAGGCACTTTATTGATCCCCAAGGGGAAATTCAATTTTTTCACTCTGTTATTTTACATAGTGCATAGTACACACAGGCCAGAAATACACACACATGCACAAACAGGACCTATATACATGCATTAATGGAGAGGGGCTGCCCTTGACAGGCGCCTCTCTCCAGCTACCAGTTCACTGTCAGTACTTGGTCCATGCGGGGACTTGAATCGGCGACCCTCCGGCTCCCAAGCCGAGTCCCTATGGACTGTGCTACTGCCGCCCCCAAACGTCATAGTTTTAAGCCCAACCATTCAGTTTTTTCCTAAACCTAGCTATAGTGGTTTTGTTGCGTTGTTACAGTACGTTGATATGTTATTACATTATTATTTGAACACAAACCATGATCTTTTTTCTAACCTTAACCAAGTAGTTTTGTTGCCTAAACCTAACCAATCGTTTCACAACGTTAACTACGTGGCATTTTGCATTTCTGCAAACATGATACGGGGTTGATATGAAACATATTTATGAAGTGTATTTTTGGTTCAGAAACGTCACCATTCAACGTATCCGTGGTTTGCAGAAACGTCCAATGCCAACATTATTTCTGGCGAATGTGTTTTAAATAACACACGTGTAAACGGATGAGCATATGTATAAACAAATCAGGATATCATCATGTTATGAAAACGTTTGTTGAAAGCAGGAACACTCCAGCTGTGGAATAGAAATGAGATAGTGAGACAGGTTAAGAATCACTCTTTGAAATCCTGAAATGTCATCATCTTGGAAATACAAACACAATATTGAAGCTTCATGTTCCTGTTGGCTCTCCTGACGTATTTCATATTGATTTCCTAACCTCTTCCTCAGGTTACATCCCTGGAAATACCCACAAATCAGTGTCAACTCAACTCCAGCTTGACGCTGGCTGTTATTAAAACAACAATCCTTATATAATATATCCACATGGAACTTTCATCTAACTGTTTTGTTTTCAGATCATATTCATTGTAATACTACACAATTGGGGCACTGCAGACTGTGCTGCATTTACTGTCTGTTTGGACATTTAAACATCACACAGCCAGTATTCCTGTTCCTCAGAGATTTCACGAGTTACTACATTTGCTTAACGAACCCTAAGATGTTAATTTTTACAGCTATTACCTTTGTTTACTTCATGGCTCTGAATTAATAATGTGGGAGTTGCACGCAGGGAACGGAAATATCATGGGACTAATCTAACTGTAATTTATGACAGCAGGGTCTTTGAGTGCAGCTTCTGAGGGGCGACATATGCATTCAATCAATAAACACATTATGCAAGAGCGCATGAAATTGGGAATATTAAGACCGAGAGCTTTCTTTAGCTGTGCAAGTAAATACATAAATTGAATTATTCTATTAATCAAAGTGAGAACAGGAATTGCATTGGGCCTATGTTCTGCATGAAAGCAGAGTCACTTATTCTATTAGTCCACCGCATGGGACCAATGCAGATTATTTCAACACCCACTCAATGCTCATATCCTCCATTTGTCCCTTAATTGGCTCCTTTTGTAAAGTGACAAAAGCTGAATTTCTGTAGAAGTGTTTGTGGGTTACACATTCATTATTGTTCAGATCACCTTATGGTCACTAGGTTTTTAAGGCTGCTCTGGGGGTGAAAAGTTGTATATAGTGAAATGAAAGATGGTGTGACAAAAGAAACACTCCAGGGAGAAATATGGAAACAATGAAAGCAATCATGAAACATGAAATAAGGAGAAGTGGATAAAGGTGACAGTCAGGAGTTGTATTGCTGTGTGGTCATCAATATTTATGCAAACATAACCTCTTGATCCGATTTTGAAAGCCACTTTAATCCCTTCATTTCAACATTACACATTCGTATATAACTTATGAGACTCTTAGTGCATGAAATTGATTTAAAGACTGGGGACATTTTCTACAAATGACAAACACAACGGTGACAGTCAAGGTTGTCGCCTAATTATTTTTGACATTTTATCCTACATCTTCTATTAGTCTTATCCATTATTTTAATTATGATAGTGAGAGTGAGCAAAGCACAGACCAAGTATAGTGTGATGAAAAGATTATAATGTAGCATTTGTTTTAAATGAATATTTCTAATCATAGTGTATGTATAAATTTTGACTTAATATCTACAGTTTCTCCATAAAAACATATGCTTCATAAGGTAGTGGATGCACATTCCAACATGATATCATGTGTGTTGGCAAAAAATATTATTGATATATTAATATTGTTCATAAGATATATAAAATAAGAATCAAACCCACACTCATTAGCACACATCACCACCACACTACCTGTCTTGATAGCTGCTTATTAATACCAAACGTGTAATGGTCCTGGGATTTTGTTAAAGTGTGTTTCCTGTTTTAGTTTGAAAGTCCTCTCCTCTTGTGTCTTGTCTGGTTTTACTTCCTGCCTTTGTTTGTTTCCCGCCTTTTTGATTCTCCGTCCTGCCCTGATCAGTTTCACCTGTCCCTCATTAGTCCTCCACTCGCCTCATCTCCTTCTCACCTGTTCCCACTTCCCCAATTAGTCAGTCACTATTTATACCATCTCAGTTCCTTTGTTCTTTGTCAGTTCGTCTTTCGTTGTATGGAGTTTTCATTTGCACGTGTCTGCCAGCTGTACCTGCCTGCCTTTTGTACCTGAAGGCTCTTGTTCTATATAAATATCTGCATTGAATCTGCCCGTCTCTGCATTTTGGTCCTTCCTGCCTGTTCTGCTCCCAGTACTGTAACAGAAAGGCAGTCATTGCTTGTTAACCCCCATGCTATTGTTACTTCTTCAGTCATGTGACCCTCTTTCTATTTGTCTTTGGCAATGTGATTTCATCCCTACTCGTCATATTTTGCCGCTTGGGCAGAAGCCGCCCTCAGCAGTGTTATAATGCCTTTTGCGTAGTATCACAAAAAAGTGACACTGAATGTTAGCGCGTTGTTAACGTAACAAGTGGTTAACGTTTTAACACGTAGTTATTGTGAAATGGTCCCAGGTAACGTTGTAACTTGAGGTTAACGTTGTGAAACAGTGGAGGTTGGGTTTAGGCAACAAAACCACTTAGTTAGGGTTAGAAAAAACATTAGGGTTTGGCTTAAAATAAGTACGCTTGTAACGTAATTTAAGCTGCATATGTGACGCCACTTGACTTGGCATATGACATAACGTCATCAGTAAAAAACACTCAACTTTTGTTTTCAAACGGGACACGAACGCCGGTCCGCTGAGTAAAAGTCCTGTGTTTGTTTCTCGCTCTTAATAATGTATCTCATTCTCTGCGTCTAATAATGACATGAATGGGTTTACATTGGAGTTAGTTGAAAGCCTGGTGCCTCTCATACGGACACTACAGGGTGCCTGTGCGTTGGTATCCAGACGCCAAGGGTCACTGCCAAAGCGTCGGTGTTTGACGCCCTGGGAGTGAGACCGACCTGTCTCCCTTCACAAAGAGAAACAGAAATATATAAAGAATACTTTGCCTCCATGTCATCAATTACAATCATACCATTCATCCATCCATTATTTGTAACCGCTTATCGTATTCAGGGTCACAGGGGCTGGAGCCGATCCAGCTGACATTGGGCGAAGGCGGGGTACACCCTGGACAGGTCGCCAGACTATCACAGGGCTAACACACTCATATTCACACCAACAATTAACCTAACCTGCATGTCTTTGGACTGTGGGAGGAAACCGGAGAACCCGAAGGAAGCCCACGCTAACACGGGAGAACATGCAAACTCCACACAGAAGGGCCCCAAGCCAGATTTGAACCTGTAACCCTATTGCTGTGAGGTAGCAGTGCTAACCACTGCACCACCGTGCTGCCCCATTACAAACATATGTTTTTATAATTTGCTTTTTCATTCAATTTGCAACCTGATGCCAAATCCCGATCAACTTCACATGGTGAGGTAGAAGGCTGTTGCACAAAAATGTTCATTGTGATCAAGCAGCCATCAAGTTGTTGCAACCAAGAAAACAAAATTATTTGGCTAAACAGTAGGCCTAAAAATGTCATTCCTTGAACCCATGCCAAACCCTGATCAACTATGTGTCAGAATAGGCTAAAGTGGCCCAATTTTGGAATCTGACACCAGCTCAAAGATGCCCTAAGTTCTACTAACATGAGGTCTTTCTCCACCCAATTCGGCCACACCTTTAAAAGCTTTCCAAATCTGGCAGCCACGTATGGGTCAGAGCTTCAGGGTCACACATGATCTACTCCAGGCCAGCACACAACTGATTTTGCAGACAGTCAGCCGACACTGACTGGCTGTAACGATTATGCAATGCTGATCCAGAGCCAGCAGTGGATGTGGATTCAAATGAAGTAAAGCACTGTTTTTGTTCTCTCCTTACCCTCACTATTTCCTCACCTCAACTGATAGAAACACTAATTTGAGTTTTATATTTCCCTGCATGGAAGCAGCAGTGCTTAACCAGAGAACAACCCATGTGTTCATTAGTGGTTATCTGTCTGCAGCCCCCAGAAATGGCTAAAAAATGCTTTGTTTTCTTGCTCGGGGTTGGAGAAGTTTGACTCTCCTCTCGCTCATCTGTCTCTGAAGCAGATAAACTCCAATTTCCTCTCATTACCGAATCAGATTGTAAAAAACACCGCAGGGGCAGACGTTTCCTGTAGGGCCGGGAAGAAAAAAAAAAAAAAAAGACAATTGAGGAGGTCAGAAAGACTCCTCAGGCACATTGGAGAGGAAATTTGAGAGAGGAATAAAAGAGTGATGGGCGGCTGGATGATCAGCATCCACATCACCACTCAGTCTGAATTAAAAGCTCCAGAAATGTACATAGGACATTTACTGAGTGAGAAATAAACACCAGCATAACAGGCTGTAAATAGAGTCCCTTGTATTCAGCAGAGCGATCGACTAGTGGCACTCAGTGCAGTGAACTGGACATGAATGAGTGGCAATCAAATAGAGAAGATGAAGTCAAAAGTAAAAAAGAGAAGGATCGAAAGAGAAGGGACAGGGGAGGTGAGTCCAAACTTCAGCCAGAGACCCTCCAGTGTGATGACAGGAGGGGAGGAGAGCAAGATGACCGACATCAGAGGGATTATTCCTCTCTGCCAAACCACTGTCTCCTCACACTCTCACTGGAGACGGCAGACGGTTTATGGTGGAGACGGAAACAGAGAGGGAGAAAAGAAACGTGGTGGTCAGCTGGCAGGATCCTCGACAGAAGGAAGGAAGCTTCTTATCTGGGACAGATGGACTCACTAACAGACTTAACGTTAAAGTCAAAGTTATGATTAGGTTTAGTTTCAAAGGGCATTTCATTTATAGATCAGACGAGTGGACGCTCAATTTCAGATGACGCAATAAAGAAAGTCTAAATATCTGGGTTAGGATTAGGGTGACATGGTCTGTAGACAAACAGAAAACAACTTGTCCAGCAACACCGAGTTGATCATCAGCACTTTGTCACATGATACACAATGTTACAATCCTTTAACCTGGGTTTTCTTTTCCAGGTTTTTTCTCTACTGTTCACATAAGCCTAAAATGCCTCCAATGTAAGGAGCAGAAAGAGACAGTGAAACCTGATAGATAGCAGGTTTGTGACTCTCTTTTTATCTGTAGAATTTATCAAAATACTGCATCTGATGCCTCTGTGAGCTTCTACAATAGTTTTCCAAAAGTTGATTTTTTTCGGGTGTTTGAAGGCTTAAAGGTTTTATGCAGAAATTTCCTTAAATACAATGTATAGACTGATATGAAAATAATCCCTCTCAATCATCACTTATGCGTCACTAGAAGTGTGTGGTGGTGTCTGTATCTGCAGAGACCCTGCCCTCCCTCAGAGTTCGGGTCTCTTTTGGGCATCTGCAAAGTGGCTTTGTGCCTTACATTGGGGTGTAACCCCCAGCCATTAACAGCACGCAAAGTGTGCAAACCCATTCAGGTCTTCAAATATCGACACTTTGTCACGCCCCTCAGCATCTGATACCGAGGCACAAGTCCCCCTTTACTCTATCAGATACAAAGCGGCCGTATTTGAGAGATGAGAATGGGGTTGTTACATCGCTGAGTTTTTATGTGCTTCGTTTTCCCCTGTTTGCTATCAATGTGTCAGTTTGGCCGAGGCACACACACCGAGCAGAGAGGACAGGATGAAGCCGGCCCTTCGGCTGCATTCATTCTAAAATCTGGCAACGCGGCAGCTTCCCGCAGCGTTGTGCATGGTGCACGTGTGTTTATTTGTGCTTTAGAATGTAACTGCCTCAAACCATCAAAAAATTACGTTTTATTTCTCTGATTCACTGCTTTGTTCTCACTAAAACCGCCCCCTCTCTTCATTCACTCTATAGCTCATTCCACCACCTCCCTAGCTCGCTCATTGGGCTAAGGAGGAGTGGTCAATTTTTTGTGTTTACAAACAGCAAACGACAACGGTTACATATTATACCTTTAAACTATTTCCCCAACTGACTTTGTTTATGCCCAGTCAGAAGCAGAATCACAATGATTTCTCAATACTTTGAAAAGTAAAACGATCAGTGAGGTTACGCTACAATTCATATCAAGGCTGTTGTTAGCTTTCTACACACATTTACACATTTACATTCACTTTTTAATCTTATCTTCTCTGTTTTATTTTTATTTCAAACAAATGCTTGAATCTTGTTTTGCTACAAAGTTTATTTTCTCAAATTAAATAATCCAGTGTAGAATGCTTGGTATTTTATTTGAATGTCAGGAAGGCTGTTGCTCAGGACGCTGGTATGGTGTTTTGACATATAGATGATCCAGATCTGTAGTAGGACTGTCAGAGCCGGCGGATATTCTGACGTGATTGTTACAAAGACACAAACAGGCACACAAACGCATGCATACACACACAAACGCACGCATACACACACACACACACACACACACACACACACACAGCTAGGAGAAATAAACTCCACCACCGTTGCCATTGTTACTGTCTGTTGCAGTTACCACAGCAACTAATACACAAACATACACGTCTAGGCTTGTGTTTGCTCTTGCACACATGTCCGTACCCCCTGCCCTCACCCCCCCACTCCCCCACATCACACACATACACACACACAGTGGTGTTGAATGACAGTGCTCTACTGACCTTGGCGGCACTTGGAGCTCGTCCAAGCGAGAGACTGCTGGAGGTGTTGAAGCCTGAGCGAGCAGCGAGGTGAAGGACAGGCAGCGCTGTCAACGCTGTAGCTACTCCGCTCTTCATTCTTCACCTCACATTCCTCCTCCAGTAGAGGCACTCATCAAATTATTTTGACTCTACATCCACCGACACACACACACCCCCGCTTGTTACCGCTGCTTCTCCGTGACTTGCCGTGACACCGCTGTTCTGTTGACGCTGCCATTCTGACTCCTGAAACAAACGTTCACAGTTTGCGAGAGAAAGTGCAAACCGCAGCTATTTCACTAAATAACACACTTTCCTTCCTGAATAGGCTACCAATTAAAATGCCTGTCATACGCTGCGCCCTCTTTTGTGATAATGGTGTCAGGATAGGAAGAGGGTCTCATTATTTGCCCAATAATAAAGAGAGCTATGACATAGCAGCATTCATTTATAAAGATGATGTTATCAGCCTGGTAATCAGGGACAATTTGTTCTCTTAGAATACATCCACACTACGTGGGTGTCTGCAAAATCGTTTTGTAAAAGTCTCCATTTCCGCCCGTCCAGACTGAAACGCAACCCTGGAGTTTTCAAACTAAAACGGGGTCAGCAGCATTTTCTCCATTTATTAAGAGATTTCAAACACTGTCGAACAGTCTTGCTCAAGGATAGCAGGAGCTGGGAATGAACCGTCAACGCCACATTTAATGGGTCTACCAAATGAGCTACAGTCACCTGAGTCATTGCTACATCAAAGTCTGATGGGGCAAGAAACACGAAAAATTAGGCAGGTTGTAATATAGCCTACAGTTTAACCAGATTATTTAAAACTTAGATTTGGGGTCAAACTCAAAGTGAGCACACCGTAAATGTTGGTAAAATCCCTCAATGCACAGGAAACGTGTGTGTGCACAACATAGACTGTATATAAGAAGTGGACGTAGTCACCGTGACGTTACCCATTGGTTTATGGACTGCCGTTTTAGGAAGAGGGTCTCATTATTGACACTGACACCTCGGTGGAGCTAAGTTCAACCGAACGCTGAATAAGACATTTTTAGGTGACCAAAAAGGTTATAATTAACTTTGATGAACTGAAGCACATTGTGAAAGGGTTACAGTTCTAAGACAAAAACACGGACAACTCCCAGACCGGACAACGCCGTGGTAGCGACCTGTCAATCACAAGGTAGCCACGCCCTAAAGCATACCCTGCTTTATGGTCTATTTTACTCTAAATGGGGCCATAATTTACAAAATGAACATAATGCTATATTGAAGGAGACTTTAAGGGGAAACCATAAACTCATGTTTACTGGTGCACAACTATGTGTAGTTGGTCAAAGTTGAACCAGGAAGTAGCCTGTAAACACTGATGGATGTTCAGTTACAGGTTACTTTATTTATTTACCCGTAGGTAGATTTGGTTTGCAATAGAAAGATGAGGTATCCATTGTGGCACACATTTTAGAAACAACACAGACAATAGACAACATGATAAAAATACTCTAGACTCCAATAATCACTAAACCAATAAAATTAAATGAATAAATAAATAAATAAGCGTTACTTCTATAGCAGCCATGCAATGTTGCTACTACTTGGTCATCTGAGTGATGGCTGCTAAAACAAAGTTCTATACTTTGGGACAATAAACCTCCAGTCCAGAGGGAAGAAGCTGAAATTCACTGTGGGAATCGTTATTCAAAATGGAGCCGGTTATCAGCTGTAACTGTCTGGTGTACAGGGACCCTGGGCTGTGACTCCCTAATCAGCCCACTAGATTATTTCACAATTTGACTCACAGAATTTCTGTTCTTTAAAGATAGGTTTCTGAACCATGTCACCGAGAAGAAAAGAAAAAGATAAGAACGATTTAATAAAAGCATTATAGAATAAGGTCAACATGGTTTTGTCAATGTGGAAATAGGACAGTTTCCTCAAACAAACGTTGGTGCCCCTTTTTGCACACAGCTTCACAATTACTTCAAAGTTCAGTTTTGAGTCAATGATTGGCCTAAGACATTTGTGAGTTTGCACACATTCCACTGTCTGACTCTTAATGGATATGACTTCATGTGTGTTTACAACAGCTTGGGTAATAATTTTATGGTTCACCTTCATTTTCTCTTCCAAATAAGTTTGACTAACCTGGAGGTTTGCTTTAAATGTAACTGATTGTGTGCCTGCTTGTGTCTCTTACCCAAGCCCCCAGGAAGAGCGCCAAGCTTTGAAGCAAACTTGACACAATGGCCAAACAGTGGAATTACAACTTCCGTGTCCGTCACATGATGCCATTGGGAACAAAGAGACTTTCCCACTTAGACCTACATTGGGAATTTTATTTTTGAGGTAAATAAATTCCCAGTACGAACACTTGAATAGCCCTTATTTAAACCATTAGATCCTAAAAATTAAAAAATGCACTAATAGCCGAAATCCAGAGCATTTCCCTTCCTCCGTTCCTGTAAATGAGCCCCAGACCGAGGCTGGACTAAGGGCTGGGAGGCGGAGTTAAAGGAAACACTAGTGTGCCTGCTCTATAGGCCCCTTGATGCGGAAGATTGCCAAAATATCTGGGTAATTTTATACTCGGAAGTCAAGCTTTTTGTGCTTCATGCGCCACTGAATAACTTTCATAGGAATGAACGGAACCCCACCTCCGATGCTGGATCCAGTTATCTTTATGCATCCATGCTCTTACCCTATCGTACATCTTTTTAGCGATGTTGCTATATTTCCAGATCTCAGCCATAAAGTTGGTGTGTATGAATTTATCACTTCCCATGGGAATGATGGACAAAACTACAAAAATGAGATCCAATGTGTAAAAAACTGGAATTATCCATCCATTATCCATTAATTAACCAAAAGGAAATAACCAAATTCACACTTCATTTTTAGAACGCCCATGTTTGCTTATTGTGTCTTCCTCGTTTTCCATCGAATGTCCAGCAACACTTGTCAATTTCTGCTCATAACATGCACAAACTTGGTTAGGTTTGGGCAACAAAACTACTTAGTTAGGTTTAGGAATGGATCGTGGTTTGGGTTTAAATAACTACTTATTTAAGTACGGAAGTTACATGACAAATAAGTTTGGGTTAAAATAACTACGGAAATGGTGTAACTTAAGTAGTTACGTTACAGATAAATCAACATTGACTTCTGGATACACACGGGATACGAATATTGGTCTCCAGGGCAAAAGTCCAGTGTTTGTTAACCCAACCATCCAGCCGGACCTCCTTACTATGCAGCATTTGTCGCTCTATATTTCCTGGTTGACGGTTATGTGGATTACATACAAATTGATTTTGTGGGATATATACGAACTACAGTGCATTACAGTTCATAGGTATAGCTACGAATGGTGTATGAAAACAGCCTGAAATACACTACAACACTATGATGACATAACTAAACATTCACTGTAATGGATTACCAACCTCACAAGTAAGTCTGCATGTTGGTTTTCATGACATACAAAGATGAACTGAAATCAATGGCTGCCCGAGTGTTGACCTTAGAATGCATTTCCTTTACTGCATGAATCTTTTTAGACATAATGCACTTTTGTGATTTATAGCAGATATGTGGTACTGTAAATAACACTGTCACGGTTTCTTTTCAGTCTTCTTTATTTTGATTTTAAAGACAGGAAGCTGTATTTCCCAAATTCTCACTGCTTATTAGGGGGAGCCCAGAGGAAAGGAAATAGTTAATCTTAACGTTCGTTTTGGAAAACAGTACGCAGCAATGTCAAACATTCACAATTGGTACATAATGGGCTGAAACATGAAAACCTCCACTTAATCTTACAGCGATTACAACAGAATACAAGGAATCAAGTTAGATGTTTGTTGTTTTCCCAGCATCATGAAGTTTGGAGTGAACTTTTGCCAGAGACTGACTTTGCTCTCTCCTCCTTGTTCTTTGCCTTGTTGCTCTTTGTCAGCATGTCAGAATAATGAGGGCAAGAGCAATGCTGCGTTTGGGCCGGAGCAGGGACAGCCAGCTCAGTGCCCGCATGAATATTCAGTCCTGCATATGGCGCTGTGCATAAGGAGCTGCATTCACTTAAAGGCACTAATTAGGACACTTGATTTGAAAAGAAGTGGCTGTGGTTGCTGTCAAAGAGCCTCTTGGGCTTAGTTAGTAGTTTTTCTTTGCTCAAAAAGGAACAGGAAGGGCGAGAGAGGGAGAAGGTGGATCTCCTCTGGAAGTGGATTATCGAAGTGTGGACTGACCTGTAAAAAAACACACTGAGGAGCTTTTATTTGGGAGGGAGAGAGAATGTCATGTCACATCATGCCATGGATCACTGAGCTTAAAGCACTGACTCTTTTTAAAGGGTAATACTGCCTTTTTTTTAAGTTAGTGTCAACGGTTCAGGTTCACCTCTCCAGAGTCGGCATGGTTACAGATATCTCTCTCAGAGAAAGCTATTTTTACTCTTGATCAGGATGAAAAACAACATCCACAGAGCGAAACAAGCAATCACAGTAAACATGGCAAATCTCTCTGTTGTATCCTTCTTTCATCAGTGTTTTCATTTCAATCCAATTACAGAGTGGGGACAAAATGATTCAGAACATATTACAATGTAATGTAATTCAAAAACAACAATACACCAAATTACACGCTGAGAACAGACTTAGATAATAAAAATAGAATCACAAGGGCAGAGTTTATTTCTGAGAATTTTTTGTATTACCAGGCATTCATGCTATTTTGTCCACCACTCAGCTTCTGACAGTCACATGGAAGAAATGGAAGCCTAATCCAGGTAACAATCCATAAAGAAAGTGTTGCCTTGCAGTTTTTATTGTCAGTTGTATCGGTTATCTTTGTTAGAAGATAGTCGACAATTACAGCTAACACTAACATTCTAAATATTATTGTGAATTCTATCTCCCAAAAGACTTACAAAAATGTCATGTGCCTCCTTTAGAAAAAATAAAATGTTTTGAGCCCAATTTGGTTCTTTGTCAGATCCATAGGAATCAGGAACAGACTCAGATCAGATGTGTGTCACTCAAAGGGGACATATCATGAAAAACTCACTTTTGCAGTGCTTGTGCACATACATTTGGGTATCTGGAGTGCCTACCAACCCACAAACTGTGAAATAAGACAACCAAGCTTTTTTGTGGGCTGCCTAGATCAGAAATCATGTGATTCAACAAGCCATTCAGATTTGGCTCCCCTTCCTATGTAGGCTCATTATAATATACCGCACCCCATCTGAGTATCTCCACCCACGGCATGGGAACTACGGTCTCACAGGAAGGCGTATAAATACTACGACATTAAACAGACATTACGCGTCATGAGTACACATTTTAGCCTTTTCGCAGGTCATTAGTACGCCACTCTTCATATGTCATTAGTTCGTCCGCAAACATCCACAGTTAGGTTCAGGCAAGAAAACCACTGAGGGTAAGGAAAAACGTCAAGGTTGAGCTTAAAATAAGTAAACTATGTAGAACACGTACGGAAACAACGTAAAACAACTAAGAAAAACATGTAAAACAAGTGACAATCATAACTAACGTAACTTACAAAACAAAACACTGGTCAGCATCGGTCTCGAACACAGGTCTCCTGGTTAAAAGTCCAGTGTTTGTTGGACCCATCCACCCCCCCCACCTGCCTGCCAGTGTTTGTTGGACCCATCAACCCCCCCACCTGCCTGCCATAAGTGGTCTTTCCCGCTTTTTATACTAGGTCACTAACTCTTACCATAGCATTTATACGCGGATGCGTTTACATTGCAGTAGGTACAGGATACATGCCGTACAAATGATCAAGAACGGCATACTTGCATTGCATTATCGTGGCATTTATACGCCTTTTCATGCAAGCGAACTGACCTTTGCAAAGGTCTACTATATTTTTCTTTCAAGCCAATCAGAGCAGACTGGGCTTTTTCAGGAGGGCGTCTTAAAGAGACAGGTGCTAAAATGGAGAGTACCAGGCAGAGGGTGAATACAGGTATATTCAGACAGACAGTATGAGGAAAATAATGTGTTTTTTAACATTTAAGTATGTAAACATGTTCTAGTAGAAGTTGAACCAGGAGATGAGCATGATATGTGTCGTTGTAGATGACATGTAGGTTTCGGTATGTTACAAAGTATTCAAATCAATTGTGTGAAAGCTGGGTATTATCAAAATAAAGTGTCGATGTGTGCGCAAGTCTGTGATGACGATAAAAGTGAATGACCTTGTAATAATTTGATAATTGAACAGCACATGATTGATCTGTAATCTAGCTCCTCCGGGGGCAGGGGGGGTCTCAACAGTCTTACTTCCACCTATACTGTAATGGTGGCTTCAACTAAGTAAATAAAAGCACACATCCAAGCCTGACTCAAGATAATATGGCACATCACAAATCAATATTGTATATATAGTCAAAAACCATTCAAAGATATGGTAAAGAATAATGTCAAATAAATATGATGGAATCAAGACATCAGCAATGAAAAGAGGAAGGAAAAACAAAAAAATGCAAGTGTATATGTTGATTGGTGTTTGTACGCCCTGTCTGCATGCAGATTGCAAATGATGGCAGCGTCATCTTTCAAAAATGGCTGTCGCTTGCAAAGAGGAGATACATTTGCGAGTACTACAGGGTTCTAGCATGCTCATGCATGGGTCGCAAGCGTGGCATTTGTTGTTATTGGTGAAAATGTATCAAAATGAGTGAGAGGAAATTATCTCACGTTGAAAATCACAGCTTGTTAACAGTTTATAATACAATGAAACGGGAAGGTTGTCATTTATCTCAACGATCGTGAGGGAAATAGTAAAATTACAGCATTAACGTTACAAAGCAATATACCAGGTACTATGCCCGTTTGTATTTTTGATTGGCCATTGCAGTGCCATGCTGAATTACGTTGCAGCAAAAGTTGAGCTTGCTTAAACTGTGGACTCGTCTGCATTGGCAACCTGATATCAATGCAGGGGCTTCATTGAAATTAATAAGGGGGCTGTGTTTTTTCACAAAGTAATTATGACAATCTAAACAGCCTTACTCGTCTCAAAAAGGGTTTTGAATGAGAGTTACAGATTTTGTACTGGGGGGACCTACTTTGCAAACAGAGGGAATTAAAAACCATTACAATATTAACAAATACATAAAAAATTATCAAATATATGTCAAACAATCATGTCAACAAACATTACCACTAAGGAAACAATCTAATACGGAAAATGAATCAAATGTAGACACTATTGCACATGCATCCCAGTGCACTGGGGAAAACGTAAACTAGATACAGACGGAGATAAATGTTTTATGTTTCTAAACAACATTGGTAGCCCCCTTTGGTGATGCATTCACTTGTTTTACACAATTGTTTGACTGTGTGCAGAGCTCAGTCTGTCCCACAAGTGCAATAAGTGCTCAGATTGTGGATTGTAAATTCTTGACCACATCCTGACTCTGAGGTCGCCTCTTCTGCAGGAGCCAACCTGTCACGTCCAGCACTCAGGATGACTTAAAGTTGCGTCCTGCCGTAAACCCACCGGCAACCCACTAAATAGCTATTTGGTGGTTTGAGGCCATCTCTTCCCTTGCGGCCGTATCTCTTTCCTGCTGATATAGTCTCTCTGTGTCATCATTCATCTCAGTCACCGCTGGTGAGGACAGCAAAGACAACCGTGAAGCTGTTTGAGTTGTGCAAGAAGCACTCTTGAGTCCAAGACTACAGTTAGTAGTGGGCCAATTTCTTCCCTCTCCAGTTTTCCATTTTAAAGCTTGGCAAAGAAGTTATGGCCACTTTAATGCCTGTTTTCAATCTGTGTAATTAGTGAATAATATGGAATTAATTCTTACTCTGCTATACTGCTACATTACACATAGATTAACCTCTCTGCAATGTAGATAAATGGAAACAGTCGTGTGTGTGTTTCTGAACTGTTGCTAAAGACGTGCTGGAAAGTGTCTGCAGTGACATTATTAACAGACGGTCTGTTAATGTGTAAATCTACAGCCTTTACATGATGATTTTTAGCTCCCACCCTCAATATCACCAGATGGCAATTTAGACTGAGTCACATATTGTAAAAGAAAACAGATCATATAATTTATATGGCATTTCCTTTGGGGGCTCTCTTCAATAACCATTTTTTTAGAGAGCACATCAGTTTAAGCAGCTTTTTACCCAGATGTTATGTCCCTATACATAAGTTACTGTAAGTACACAAGGAGGATTCCTGTAATTAAGGGTAGGCCTACTTAAGTATTTGCGTATTGTAATTGCACAAGAAATATTTATTCTTTTCTCTCAGCTCTTAGTCTGTATTCTCAGTATGTTCCAAAGACTGACCAACAAATAAGGCATAATAACACAGCTTCTGTTTGTCGCCAGTTAACTATCTGTTGCCAGTTGGCTGTTTGGCTTTGTTCAGCCCATTCGCAGGAAAAAGCGTATAAATGCCAAGATAATTAGGAAAGTATTTAGCGTGCAATAAGAACGCCTTTCTTGCTTTTGGCGTGTCATGTGTACGCCATGTAGTCTGTACTGACTGCAATGTAAACGCATCTGCGCAAACTTAAACTTTATTGGATTTGTGATATACAAACAGGTACGAACATGAAAATTGACCTCTGCATTTCACCCATCCTAAGCATTGTAGGAGCAGTGGGCTGCTATGAAGCACCCGGGGAGCATCTTGGGGTTCAGTGTCTCGCTCAAGTTTCAACCAGGAGACCGGTGTTTGAGACCTGTGTTTTGTTTTGTAAGTTACATTAGTGACGTTTGTCACGTGTTTTTAGTGACGTTTGCGACGTGTTTTCCATACTTATGTTACGTTGTTACCGTACGTTATTTTTATAAAATGGTCACTATATCCTGACAGTAGTGCATGAGAAAGGTAATCTTAAAAAAAATCATGTGCCTCTGTGTCCTCCGGTGACCTAATGGCATCTGCAAGTAAAACAACCAGTCAGAGCTTATCTGGAGTCTGCTATCCAGCTGCCGTCTATGAGCAGCTGTCAATCACTCACAAACTCTATAATGAATAATATTTATAATCTATAATAAATATTCTGTTACTGTAATGACTATTTCTCGCCTCAAATGTTCTCAGAAAAATCTTGTAGATGAAAATGAGAACGTTTTTGACCCGGCAGTCATGTTTAGATCAGTTGAAGAATTACCAAGCACTGCCCACCAGCACAGCCGGCACAGCCAATAAGAACGCTCTCTCTGAAATGACCTGTGATTGGCCAAAAAACAGCCAGGAGGTGCAGAAGTCTAGTTTTCTCTCAGAACACTTGAATTACAATATGCTGAAAAGTTATTATGGAATTATTTCCCAATGATGCCAAAAACATTCTGCCTACTGAAGCTTTAAGTCCAACCATGACATTTTTCCTAAACCTAATTAAGTGGTTTTGTTGCCTAAACCTAACTAACGGACATTACCGTAGTTTTGATGTGTGGCGTACAAACGATGTGCAAAAAAACAGCGTACAAACACGTGAAAAGCATAAAATGCGTCCCCATGACACGCGGGAAGTCCTTGTAATGATACGCCTTCCCGTGACCGAGTTGCTTGATTGCATGCGGCAGTGAGCAGAATAAACTTTGAAAGCTAAACACACTAGCAGAAGCTCTGTACAACCCACGTTTTTTTCATGAAATATTGTTGATGTGTGCAATATATTGATCATACAGAGAGACAGACAGAAACAGTTTGTTGTCAGTTGTTCTGCTGTGAATCGAAGCTGCTGTCCTCAACAAGGAGCAATAAGCTATAAACTCTTCAGAGCCACCTCTGGGCAGCTTTGGGCAAAGCTAATCCTAATGTCAGTATAACAGAAATTTGTTGGTTTATCACTGAGCTTTTGTAGGCTACATCTTGTAAATCACTGTATAAACACAACCAGTGATGGGACAGCTGTGCTCCAACAGCGGATGTCCTACTCCAAAAGTAGTGTTTAAACAATGCTGAGAATCCAAATACCTGTACAAACTTAATAATCCAGGTAAACAAAGGTATGACTGTCCTGCTTACAGGAACGAGGGCCCCACTGAGAAACACTAAACCATTTAATTGAGGCATTTGATTTAGGCTGATGATCAACACGTCCATACAGGGGCTTAATGGATTCACTTCTAATCAAGCGAGCTTACCACTCAAAACAAAGAGGCTCTCAGTTGGAAAGGCTTCACTGTGCTGGTGTAATGGGAGTGCTGTTGATACAGAAACCTTCTCTGTGACTGGATACTAATGATATCTGATCCTTGGGCTTAATCCAGTATGACTAGTCCTGCATGTAGAGCCTGGAGTATGATGAAGTGACTGCTCAGACACACACACACACACACACACACACACACACACACACACACACACACACACACACACATACACACATGCACACACACACATACACACATGCACACAGGCCTGTCTTAGCACTGGAACATAGATCTGCTTTCAGGCTAATTACACTGATCTCGGACTTACTATCTAAATCCATTTCACCTATTACTAAACTGTCTTTTAGACTAGTAAATTTAATTGTAATGTCCTTTTTAGTCCCAAAAAGAATCTGCAATTGTGAAAAGAAATAATGGAAAGCATTAACATGAATTCAACCAATCCCTTTTCCATTACTTCGACACCTTGCGGTTTTGTCAGATCCCTACATTAGTTCCCCAAAAGTGGTCAGATTGGAAATATGGTTGCAGATTTTGGGGCCCTGCATTAAATAATCGACTTCAGAATCAGTGTTAGCCTCAAATCAAAGAAAATCAAACCTCAATTTCAATAGGGCTTAAACTAACAGTTATTTTAATTATCAGTTAATCTGCCAATTATTTTGTAGGAGTATTGTTATTTTGGAGATATTTTATATTCTTACTGTAACTAAATGCTTAATATAAATGTTTCATATTACATATATTTCCATACAGTATTATACATTATTGTTATATGTGTTCACGTTCCTTTAATTTTCTGACTATTTTTTGTTGTTGTTGTTATGGTATATGATCTAAAATTTATTTTCCTCGTAATATTATTTGTCTCTACAAAAATAATACATTTATTGGTTTATTCTTATCATCATAAGTTTGCAATTGTTTTTTTGTTTTTTTTCACAATAAAAGTCCGGGATAATGTACAGTGAGTCGGTCATTGTTGTGAAATAAACCCCGACAGGGCGATGCACAAAGCGAAGGGATCTCTCATCGCCCTGAAGGGGTTTATATCGCAACAATGACCGGCTCGCTGTACAGTACATTATCCCGCTTATTACACGGGTGTTACGAAATCAATAATTTCAAACAAAAATGGTCCGCCAGAGTCCGGGATCAGAACTGGGTCCATAGCAACGGCCTGCTATAAGGAAATAACAGAATCAGGTATTCAACAAAGCCGTGTAATAATGATAGATAGCACCCTCAGCCTCTATCTTTCACTCAAAAAAATCTCAAATTTCTTTATGCTTTAGAATTTTGGGGGAGATTTTCTTCTTCCTCCCTGCCTGGCTTCTCTCGCTGATTTTTGAGCATGTAAAGCTCATTTAGACACTGTGATATTGAGCTATACAAAATAAACTTAACTCGACACCCACACGGAAAGATACTTGTGAATGCTTATTTTACCAGGTGGATTTATGTATTTCATGAAATCCTTTCCCTACTCAGAGCTGCAAAAGCACCAGCTGCACTTGAACTGTAACTCTCATCCACTCTCAGACAAGACTTTATAAGGCAGTGTTATCCTAAAAGCGAAATGTTTGGACCTAAAAGAGCCTCACAGAAATCTGTTTATCAGTGGAGTGCCGCACTGACACTGTTTACTGAAAACCACAGCAGCACTGAGCAGCTTATGGAGAAAAAAAACACTGAAGGTTAATAACGAACAGTGTGTTTAGCTGCAGAGGGAACCAGGATAGAAGATGTTGTGAATATTTCCAGCCCCGCTTTGGCTTTTCTTCTCTCTACTCTACACACTCTCAATCTAATTTAGTTTCTTTTATTCTTTTGCCAAATCTCTGTATCAGTTTATCTTCCTCCTCCTCCTCTGTCTTTGGATACCCTTCTCTCCTCCAGCGTGCTTCATCTCCTCTCGGAGGCGGAGCCGAGCCTCCGGTGAAGCTGGCGTTGTTGACAGAATCAGGATTTCTCCTCCCAGAGGGATGCAAGGCTTTTCAAGCTGGGACAGAGACTAAGGAGAGCTGAAGGTCCTGCATAAACAACCCTATACATGCACACACATCCATGCACACATATTTGTCCCATATGCTCATCACTATTCATCACTAGTCATCTGCATGTCCTCATAAACTGACAGGGGGTGGAGAGACACAGGAAGAGGGAGAGAGAAAGAAAAATGAGGTGAACAGAGAGAACAAGGGATAAAAAAAAAATGTCTATCCTTCAACTTTTAAAGTCACAGGGATTTTGATGGTTTCTTGCCTCTGTGATTAATATATTTGTGATTGAACCAGCATGTTAAGGCGGAACATAACACAGTTCATAACTGCAAAAATGCTTCCTTTATATTCTTCAGCTGTCACGAAAAGGAACGTTTGTTAGGCACACTTCTGGGATAGCACAAAAGATGTTATTCTTGGTCTTTTGGTTGGTCCATCACTTTGGTCCAGAGTGAAATATCTCCAAAACTATTGAATGATTTGCCATGAAAGTTTATAGAGACATTCGTGGTCCCCAGAAGATGAATCCCAATGAGGTTGGTGATCCCCGGATTTTTCCTCTTGCACCACGAACGGGTCAAGGTTTTTACTTAGCTTGTGAAATATCTCGAGATCTACAAGATGGATTGGTACAAAATTGGGAACAGATATCCATGGTGATTCACTTTTCATGATGTCAAACATTACTTACTAAACATTAGCGTATTAATGTTGTCATTGTGAGCATGTTAACTTGACAACCACTACCATTTTTACATTTATTTCACCACCAGCCATTAGACCTGAACTTTAGTCCATCTTACAAATTGTTTTTCTCTATGAGCATTACAGCCTCACACTAGCATGGCTGTTAATTCTTAGTTTTGTTGTAAAACACACTCAGTTCGTAACTATTCATTTTTTATGGGACGAGAGAAAGTCTCTCCCCAAGGCCCACTATGTTCTATGTTAAATCCTACACACCTGCAGCATGTTTACTCTCCAGAAAAACAGCAATTTCATCACATTTGCTCCCTGGCTCTACACATACACATCTCAGCTACTCAATGCGGTCAGTGGACTTTTACTTGGTTGCTGTACTGTAGCTGTAGTATGTGATGATGTTGAGTTGTATTGTACTGAGAGGTGTTTCTCATTGAGATAAATGGGGTGGACAAAATATTAGTGTACATAAACTGGTTACTGAGTGTAGGTGTGTGCTGTGATCTGGAGAATCAGCAAAAATAGACAGAAATATAGTAGATTACAAGGAATACCCATCTCTTTTTGACTGTAATTAAAATGTAATTAATAAAGATTACATTCACAACATGCACACATGTCAAGTCAGCGTAGTCAATTTTATTTTTACAGCGCCAAATCACAACAGAAGCAGGCTGGTCTCATTCACCATTCGTAGCTATACCTAGGAAAAGTAATGCACTGTAATTTATATCCCACGAAATTAATTTGTGTGTAATTCACGTAGGACTTTCACCAAGGAGACCGGCGTTTGTGTCCGTGTGAAACCAAAAGTCAAGGTTGATTTATTTGTCACATAACTTACGTACTTAAGTAACTTCCGGAGTTCTTTTAAGCCAAACCACGATCTTTTCCTAAACCTAACGAAGTAGTTTTGTTGCCAATCCTAACCAAGTCGATTTTTCCCTAAACCTAACTAAGTAGTTTTCTTACCTAATCATAACCAAGTCTATTTTTTCTTAAACCTAACTAAGTAGTTTTCTTGCCTAAACCTAAAGAAGTTGTTTCCTGTGAAGACAGAAGTTTATTTTGAAAAGGCTGTATGCATGCAACGAGCGTACACTGACACGTGTTGCTGGACATTTGTAGGAAAACGAACGAAAAAGAAGGAATAACTTCTTTGTAAGATATCAAACGAACTGTTGCATGAGAATATGTTGACAGAAGTTATGTAATGACATTTTTATGAAGAGCAGCTCTAGACCCAGCCCGGTCACACGAAAAGGTGTATGAATGCCATGATATTACGCAAGCTGTTCTTGCTTTTGGCGTGTCATTTATACGCAATGTAGTTTGGACCGACCGCAATGTCAATGCACCTGCGTGAATATGCTACGCTCAGAGCTAGTGGCGTAGAATGTAGGTGAGGTGAATGGGTCCATCAAACACAGGACTTTCAACTAGGAGACCAGTGTTTTGTAAGTTGCGTTTTTTAATGACGTTTGTGACGTGTTTTCTGTACTTATGTTAGGTTGTTTCCGTATGTGTTTTACTTAGTTTACGTACTTATTTCAAGCCCAACCATGACGTTTTTCCTAAACCTAACTAAGTGGTTTTGCTGCCCCCTGCTGGTAGGCTACTGTACCTTAATACAGAGATCCAACATTTTACCCATGAGCAAGCACTTGGCGATGGCGGCAAGGAAACTCCCCCCTAACGGGAAGAAACATCAAACTGAACCAGACTCTAGGTGGGCGGCTATCTGCCTTGAACACATCACAGTAAATATTGTCAAACTGATATACGCGTTAAAGGTGCTATTGATAACATTGATAACATTCAGCCACTAGATGTCGCATTTTCCCTCCCCCATTACTTCACAAAAAGTCATTGCCAGGCACTAACCGTCAATCTCAGACATTTATCCGTTTTTTTCAAACTAACTGACGATCTAGAGATACCATGTGATACCAACGTTGTTACACTATTGGCTCACAAGGCTTGTTAGATGTGGGAACCAAACGTCAGATATTGTCCAGATATAAACAAAACATTCATTTTGGACTCGCCACAATTTTTTTAAATGATTAATTACTTACCTGTTACTTTTGTTCTGGATTTTTCTAAAGGCTCTGCGGAAGTATTCTTTTTTTTTAATATTCGTCTACATAAAAATGTTATCAATAACACCTTTAATTGCTTTTCTGTTTCTGTTCAGCTACGACTTCGGAAACCATATAATGGTAGCATCATGAATGCTAGACTACTGGTTATATATCAATCTATCGCAGTGTTCCCACATAAAAAAATGAAGATCCTCCAATAAAAACCAGCAGCCAGTCAATCCTCTGATCCTCAGCATCATCGGGAGACACTTTCTGGCGCTTCTCCATCGACAGAGAATAATAAACTGGACTTACAGACACTGTGCCATTATGGTTTCTGTCAATATGAACACACCTTCTGGCTCTACGAAGAAATCAGCTCAAACAAGCTTCCCACGCATCCTTGAAGTCAGTGTTTTATTGATTATCAATGCTCCAGAAAAGTCTCCTTCAGTAGAGGCCCGGTTGTTTGGCTCCTAGTTTTGGAAGACGATCGTTCATGGTCAAAAATATTGATCTAATTACTCTGATTCACTTTAATGGAGAGAGGAGAGCCAGAGCAAAGACTAAAACCCAGCCTCTGCAAACCCAGAGGAAATGTAGCTCATGTGTTTATCTCGGCTCCAATCTGTGGCTGAGCTAAGACCTGCACTCTGTTCTCCTGCCCTCAGTACTTTTAAGCATTTGAGCTTCAAAATAAGCAACTTCCAAGAACCACATGGTGCAGGCAGAAAATGGAAACAGCCCTCCTTGTTGGTTCAGCGGCACGATTTAGTGTGTTTGAGTTGAACCAGGGACAACTGTTGATTCCTTTATGCAAAGATAAATGTGTTTTCGTAGCAAAAACGAGCCTGGACAGAAAGTACCGGCACATAATAAGTGGGTTTGTGATATACTTTAGCGACATACATGACATAATGACACATTGTCCTGAGATAACCTACCTCTCCCTCTAATGCCCTTCAGCATGCCTTCGATCCGTCACACTCATCCCTCTGCTCTGCTCACTTTCATCCCACCTTCATATGATTTCATTTAATGTTGCGGCCTGCATCAGTGTGTCTTTGTGTGTGTGTGCACACATACAGTACACATGAACATGTGCGGGCCAAACTGCATGTAATATTAGACTTATAGATCCAATCAGGACACATCTGTAAGACATTAAAGATTAATAATCCAACCACACGGCAGTAAAACCGCCACCGCGAAGGAAATCAAGCAAAACAAAAAGGGGGTATTACATCCTTGCCTGGGATTAGTTAAATATAGACCGCACACTAGTGTTTTTTGCTCGGTGTAATTGTCGCCACACAGGAGGAAATATATTTCACACATTGTCATTTTTTTCCCTTCATCGCTGCCTGGGATGATGGAAGCTAATGAAGTGTTGCGGTGCAACGCTGCTGGAGACGCAGCCGAGAAGCTGTGGGAGTTATGGGGAGGAATAAAAAAAAAGAACAGGTGAACAAGAAGAAAAAAGTAAGAGGAAACGTGGGAGGTGGAAAGTTTGACAGAGATAGAGGCTCTTCTGTGCCCCATTGCTGCAGACGAGCCACCAAAACTTGAGTGGGAGACAAGTCCGCAGCGCTCAACTCCAAGTTGAGTCTTAAGTTCAGAGTCTCTCAGTGTGCTTGCATTGCACCCATACAACTGTCAGTTATTCAACACAGCGAGCAGGAGAAGGCACACTGACACAAATTACTAATTGCAAAAGTCAATAAAAATGCAAAAGTCAATAAAAAAGCATGATATCACTTATTTGAATGAATGAGTCTTTGACATACTTACAGCTTCTGAAACACATTAAAACTATTACATTTAAAGCTACACTACTTTTTTAGATACATGCAATAAGCTCAATACACTTATATATATTATCGCCTTAAACTGTGTTATAGCTAGTCAATATCCACACTTTCACACACAACTAAACACACTTGCGTACTACAATAAGAAAATATAATCCTTGCTTAACTGTACATGGATCCTTTTGCAACCATTCAACTACCTTTATTGATTTCCTTTCACAATTAAACATGTTTACACACAGCCCAGTCGCACAGCAGTTCGTGAATTGTAATGTATTGATTCGTGTACATAGACACAAATTTCACATATTTTTCACGATGGTCAACATGAAATCAATTCGTATATAATCCACGTAACTGTGAACTGGGAAGTACAAAGACCGGCGAACGCCTCATAGGGAGGAGGTCGAACACAGGACTTTTGCCCAGGAGACCGGTGTTCATGTCCTGTGTCAAACCACAAGTCAAAGTTCAATTATTTGCCACGTAACTTAAGTACTTAAGTTACAGCACTTCTAGAGTTATTTTAACCCAAACCATGATCTTTTTGTAAACCTAACTAAGCAGTTTTTGTCACGGAACTTCCATACTGAAGTTATGGCACTTCCGGTGTTATTTTTGTTATTTTTTGTTTTTCTCAGTGATTATTTGTGGCCCTTTAATTGTATTTTGGGTGTGTGATCATGTTTCAGTGCCACGTCCATCTCTTTTTTGCTTGTTTGTTTGTTTTCTCTTGTTACTATTGCTGCCCCTGTTGTTGCTTACTCTTTTGTTTTGGTTAGTTTGAGTCTAGTTATTCGGCTTTTCTTGTGCTGTCATATGTTCTATAAAAAATATACAATGAAAAAAAGTATCCACACTTTCTGCTCTGTCTTTGGTCTCAAACAAACGTTACAGTAAACTCTGTTAGCTAGACAGTTGACTTAACCTGGGTTGTATCTGTTGGTTAGCCATGAACAACATGTTTTTCACTTCTAGCTAGCGGGCTAATGGCAGTATAGCTAACGCTACGATTAGTGCCGATTAAAATACATTTCTAGCCACACGAGAGAAAATAATTTAGATCAGAAATGGATCACCAGAAAAAAAAATAATTCTCGCTTGCCTTTCAGGGCTTCCGTAAATTACAGACAGTAGCTGTTTGAATATCTTGCTCTGTACCAAAGAGTTGGACTGACAGGCTGACCCTGTTGTTTCCAGTGTGGCAAAAGTTACAATAATTAAAACATTGAGATGCAGACTGAATGTAAACCTGTTTTGCTTAGGTTGATTGTTTGAGTATCCTGTGAGTCCTGTGTAAGAGTTTCAGAGGTGTCTTAACTCTGGTTTCAGTTAGTGGTTAGGGTTAATCTCTGGTTACACCACAGATGTGATGAATTGCTCCCCAGTAGCTGTGTTGCTGGCGGTGAACTGGAGGCTGACTGTGTGTGGTGTTCAGGTTGGTTGAGTGGATATTTTCAGGTGTTTTCAGGAGTACATCTCAGTACTGTTATTACACTGAGATGCCGCTCAGTTGAAAGTTTCATGCTTCAATGACCTTCTGCCAGTCAAACAAAAATCCATTTCTCACTCACTCTGAGCTCTGGACTTCTGTTGGAAAGAAACCGTTGTTACAGTGAAACGAAAAAAAAATATGGTCTCAACGTGGCTTACCTTATTGTAACATACATCAATTTATAAGTAAAAATGATTTTGGGACAGAATGAAGTAGGTATAAATAGAAAATATAGACTACAATAGTTTGGCGTGTTAGCATCCTTATGTTCTCTAAGTTAGCACTAAACACAAGGTACAGCTGCCACTCCAATAAACACAGGACTTTCAAGCCGACCAGTGTTTTATTTTGCAAGTAGTGCCGGTTGTACACTTTTGTCACGTGTTTTCCGTACTGACGTTACATTGTTTCTGTACGTGTTTTACTTAGTTTATGTACTTAATTTAAGTCCAACAACAAGTTTTCCCTTAACCTAACTAAGTGGTTTCCTTGCCACCAACACAAGACTTTCAAGCGGGAGACCCATGTTCGAAACAGGTATTATATTTTGCAAGTTACGTTAGTGATGTTTGTCACGTGTTTTCCGTACCTATGTTACATTGTTTCCCTCCATGTCTTACTTACTTTATGTACTTATTTTAAGCCCAACATGACATTTTCCCTTAACCTAACTAAGTGTTTTTCTTGCCTAAACCTAAGTCAGTGGCTTTGTTGCCCCCTGCTGGTACTGCACATTCATATAGGCGTGTAATATTCAAGTCCCTGCGAGGCAAAACTTGACACTGACACACTATCCTCTGGTGGACAGGCGGGTCTATTACCCGCTTTGGCGTGATATTGGGTTGGAATATACCTGTATTCACCCTCTGTCTGGAACGCTTCGTTTTAGCGTCTGTCTCTTTAAGCGCCCCTCCCGAAACAGCCCAGTCTGCTCTGATTGGCTTGCGAGAAAAATATGCTGCACCTTTGCAAAGGTATGTTCTCAAGCCGTGGGTGGAGATACTCAGATGGGGGGCGGTATATTCTAATGAGCCTGAATGTGACATAGGAAGGGGAGCCTTCCTCTTCCTATGTCAGAAGGAAGAGGAAGGCTCCCCCTTCCAAGCCAGCCTGATGGATGGCTTGTTGAATCACGTTTTCTGATCTAGACAGCCCAAAAAAAACTGACTGGGTTGTCTTATTTCACAGTTTGTGGTTTGATAGGAACTCCAGATACCCAAATATATGTGCATTTAAAAATTGAGTTTTTTCATGATCATATATCTCTCATTTTCATATATCCCACTTAAAGTTCACAAATATTTACCAAACTGTGACCAAGAAATGATACCACCAAACAGCTAAAAAGACTGGATTTAATTTTTGGATAATAGTTACTCAATTCTAAACTGGATGCTCAGCAGATATTATAAATCCTAAAACAAGAAAGATAAAACAAACACACACCAAAATAACTTTGCAGTGCTAAGTGCTGTGGTTTCTGATTCGGTTCCTTTTGATTACTGAGAGTGATTAGCGTGAGCAATTTCCAGTCCAATCAGTCTTCGATCAATTCACTGCAATTGTGGGAGGCTGTGGGTGGCCTTACTGGAAATCAGCAGCACTGGTATGTAACTAGCGAATATATCAATCCCACCTCTTTCCCCTGTAGTTATTATGACAAATTGTCGCATTTATGGGATTCATACACATCAACACATTTCAGTAAACATGTCCCTCGTGCACTGTTCCTCTGCTGCACTCCCTCATTCCCCACGTCAATCAAACCGCTCTGTTTCTTTACTCCACCCGCCATCATCATCATCATCATCATCATCACCATCAGCAATCTCGCCCCCATTTCTTCCCTCCATCCCTCCTTCTGCACACAGGAGCCTTTCTAAGCTACAATCAATATGATATGGAGTGTGGCCACTTGCCTCTCAGCTGCTGTCAATCGAAGTGATTGTCGCGCACACAGAAATGAAGACAGCCTCTATTATGTTTGATTTAGCCTCATAAGCCTGCACATGATTTCTCCTCTTTCTTTCAAACAGGCAGTGTATCTGCACACTTACTCTGAGTAAAAATAGGACATTTATGGGGTTTAAACACATTAAATAAAATAAAGAAATCCAAATAATACACTTACATTGCAAAAACAAATAAGCTATTATACAGAATTTATTAGATGCTATAAACACCTTATATGGAGTCATATCATCAAAACTGGAATGAAGTTCTGAATAAATATGAGGTGAGAAAAAGCCTCTCTCTTTCGATCATACTTTATTGTGTATCTGGTTTAATGGCACAATCTGTGCTACAAATGGAAAAAAGAATGTTATTTTGCCCCCACGTAAACAGGTCAGTGTTCTGATGAACAGATTTTTATAAAAATAACTTGGGGAGCATGTTGTGGATGAGGATGGAGATGATTTGATATTCAGTGTTGGTTGCTGTGTACTGATGATGTTAATGCAATTTTCCTACTTATACTTCTGCATAAAACATCCCAATCACGAGGTCTGTGGGCAAGCAGCAACATGTTTACTATCACCCCACTATGTAATTACTATAAACAGAGCGCAACATTTTCCTTTTTTTTTTTGTTGTTGTTCAGAAAAAAAAAAAAACGTTACAATGAGTTGTCCTAAAAGCTGCAGTAACGCAAGTACGTTTTTGGCCACTTGGGGGCAGCAGAACATCCTGAAATCACAACATCTGACATATTATCACCTCATGAAGCAAACAGTTGCTTATTTACTCATTCAGCAGACATGGAGCAGCATTAGCATTCATTTTGTGTCCACCTGATCAACCCGATCACATGGAAGGCATTATGGGACATTTTAAGGACATTGAACGTGTCATAATAACGCATTTTAGGCTCTTTGTGTGTCATTTATACACCACAGGCTTGACGTTATGAAAAAAGGCTTTTCGCATGTCACTTGACACCACGTTGTTACCGTGGAACGGTCGCGGTTATGTTTAGGCAACAACACCACTTAGTTAGGTTTCAACACAGTCTCACGGTAGTTCGTGAAATAGTCACAAAATGTAATATATTTAATTTTCCCTTTTTTTCATGATGCTCAGCACGACTTTCAACAACGTAGCATGTTCCTACGCATGTCCAGCAACACGTGACGAACGTGTCAATTTCCGCTCCAGTCTTTTTGAAATAAAACTACTTAGTTAGGTTTTGAATAGATCGACTTGGTTAGGCTTAGGCATACAACTACTTAGTTAGGTTTAGGAATAGGTCACGGTTTGGGTTAAAATAACACCGGAAGTGACGTAACTTAAGTATGGAAGTTACGTGAAAAAAACGACTTAGTTAGCTTTAGGTAAAGATCGCGGTTTGGGTTAAAATAACTCCGGAAGTGCTGTAACTTAAGTACGGAAGTTACGTGACAAATAAATCAACTTTGACTTGTGGTTTCACAGGGGACACAAACGCCGGTCTCCTGGGCGAAAGTCCTGTGTTTTTTGACCCACCCATCCATCCTGACCTACTCCCTACGCGCCATTCGCCACTCTCTATACTTCTCGGCTCACAATTACGTGGATTCCATACGAATTGATTTTGTGCTCAACATCACGAAAAATTTTTTAAATTTGTGTCTATGTACACGAATCAATACATTAAATGTCATGACTATTTCACGAACTGTTGTGTGACTGGCTATAGGTTCAGGGAAAAACACCATGGTTGGGCTTAAAAAAACGCGTAAACTAAGTCAAATATGTACATAAACAGCGTAACATAAGTACCGAGAACACATCACAAACGTCACTAACGACACAAACACTGGACTTGAACACCAGTCTCCTGGTTGAAAGTCTTGTGTTTGGTGGACCCATCCATCTCCCCTCCCACCATCATTAGCTCTCAGCGTACCATATTCACGTGGATGCGTTTGCATCGCCTTCAGTACATACTACATGGCGTACACATGACACGCCAAAAGCAACTAAGGCGTTGTTATTACACGCATAATGACTCACAAATTACCGTGTCATTCATACTCCTTTTGGTGAGACTGGTCCAATAACAAAAAATAAGTCCAATAACACTCTACTTTTAGCTCTGATTTTATCTCCATCAACTCTTGAGAAAAATATCTGGTTGTTTAGCGAGATTTTTTTCACGTGGCTGGAAATTCAAAACAATGAGCTAAAGGAGGCTTAAACGCTCTGCTTGAAGCTCAGTGGAAATACAAAGATGGGTGATAAATCTCTGTTGGTTCGCCACTACAAGTAACCCCTTATTACAAATAGTCATTTGATCCATTGTTGACATAGAAATAGTGAATGGTGCAGCTTTCAGAAAAACAACCGCCAATGTCCGAGCTTCAAGTGAATTGTACCTTTGTAGAAACACCTTCATCTTTACTTGCATATGTTCCCTTGAGTAGACTTGTGAGTTCAGTTTGGTGAGAACACTTTCAAAGAACTTTTCACTCTGGTGTATAATGAACTACAAACAGCATGATATTAACAACCTGCTGTGTATCTTCTGTTTGCTTTGATTTGGTTTTGACAAAAGCCAAGGCTCATTTCTGAGACTCACATGTAATTGTAGATGTTTAAGTGTCACATAATGGCTGTAATGTTGATGCTCCACGTTTGCTGTTGTGGAAACATCTTTTCATGTTCTCTTTCTGAAAGCAGTGATAGTTGCCATTATAAGCCGGCCTGCTATCTGTGCCTCTGAACTAAAACTGAAGAGCTCAAACACACATTTATTACAAACTCTTGGATGTATAATCAAGTATTCATGCTATCGCTGCCATCATGACAAGCTAACAAAAACACAGAGATGTTTGACCTTACAGACGAGCTGAAAGGGTCTTCACTAATGCGTGTCTGATTGCAGTCTTTCTACATCATTATGATGCCCATGCTTAAAGTGAACGTTTGCATGTGATGCTGCTGTTTACCAATACATTGTACTGTTTTCAGTGTTTGAGTTATAATTATTATATTATTATAAAACAACTTTTTTTTTTTTTTTTTTTACTGTTAATGCTCTTATCTTCCCACAAGAGGAAAAAAACAATCCAGTGGTCTACAATGAACAATGGTCAAACAACGAGGGACTCTCACCCAGGACACTGCTGTTAGTGGCGAAACCAACAATGTATTATTTGTCTTTGTGTTCACAACGTTAAGTTTCACTTTTACTCTACAAACATAGGATTTTTAAGCCAAACTTTTAAAACCTTTGACTTGGTTGGGAAAATCAAAGCACAAAAAAACGGTTACTTTCTGTGCATCTTTGGCAACAGCATGCCTCGCAGGTAAATCATAATAATGAATCCATAATGAATCACTACATATTTATCTGCTCTTCTCTTTCCCTCTGCGTGTCTTCTGTTTCTCAGTCGGCTTCCCACATCACATTGACCAGACCCGCTGTGTGTGTGTGTGTGTGTGTGTGTGTGTGTGTGTGTGTGCCTGTGCGTGTGTGTGTATTATGTGTGTGTGTGTGTGTGTGTTATGAGTGGATCATAAAAACTGGTGAGTGTTTTCATTGCCATCCCAGCCTCTTTTTTCCTTTTATTTTACAGGCTGCAGGGTCTGATTCAGCAATGGCGCTGCTTCTTGCCAAAACCAGCGAAGGTGAAATTTCTCTCTGAGTGGAATGTAGAGTTTCCGAATAAAATCCAAACAACACACGAGGCTGTTTATGGGGTAGAGGGGTGGCAAATGAAGGCAGCAGGCCCACACAGAGTTCACACCCAGCAGGTTCTGGGCAGCTTATTGGATCTTTGAAGTGTTTTGGCCCTTACTTCAGTTTCGCTGGCCAGGTTGTGATAACAGCTTAGAGAGAACAAGGTATACGCACACTGGAGTCAGAGCTCATTTAAGTTTTATCCGTGACATTTTGACCCAACTCACATCTTTCAAAGGCAAATACCCGCGTACATGTTATCTTTATATTGTACTCTTGTTATCTGGCACATATCAATTCAAATGGCTTTATTGGCATGATGTAACACTGTACATGTTGCCAATCTTGGGACATGGTTATATTGCTAGATCACCTGTTGTAACATACTGGAATCCCAGCCAGTTCTCATTCCCAGGGCTTAAGATACAGACGTTTTGTCACATCCATCGGCATGTGATACCAACGCAATTTAGCGGCTGTATGAGACAAAGTAACTACAATGTAAATCCGCAGCAATATTAAACGCTCAGAGAAAGTCCTCCATGAGTGTGGTGACGTAGTTTAAAGACCAAAAAAGAGACACACATAGGGCGGGTGGGAAGGGAGGTGAATGGGTCCAACAAACACAAGGCTTTCATCCAGGAGACCGCTGTTCGTGTCCCGTGCGTTACGTTTCACTTTACAATCAGCAGTTCGTTCATGTCCCGTGCTCACAACGTTAAGTTTCATTTTCACTTTACAAACGTAGTAGTTTTAAGCCCAACCATGATGTTTTTCCTAAACCTAACTAAGTGGGTTTGTTGCCTAAACCTAAGCAAGTGTATTTGTTTGAATTCGCAATGTTAAGTGTGTTTACTGCAACCGTATAGTGACAACGAGGGGTCTGACAAAGCGTCAGTATGTGACGAGTTGGGATGAGAACGTGCTGGGAATCCTCAAAATATGTCTAGGTTAGAACAAATTTTGCTTGAAATTAAAGTGTTTTCAGACATGGAGATTACCTATAACCATGATATCAACCAACACATTCTCACTCCCAACTCGTCAAATACCGCCGTTTGGTCAGTGTCCCTCGACACCGGAGATCGGCGTGCAGTGTACACCTCTTGCGTTACTTTTGGACGGACCAGGGCCGGCGTGTCAATATACCCTCGTTACATTCATAGTGTCCTTTCAAAATAAACTTCTGTTTTCACAGGAAGTTAGGTTTAGGCAACACAACCACTAGGGTTGTGTTGCTTGGTAGTGTTAAGAAAATTGTTGTGGTTGACGTTAACTTCACGTGACTAGCGACTCATGTGGCTAACGACTCACGTGACTAGCGACTCACGTGACTGACGATACCAACGCGTCACTTGACTAATGACTGACGTGACAAAATAAGTCAACGTTACTTTTAGTTTCACACAGGACACGAATATCGCTCTCCTGGTTGAAAGTCTTGTGTTTGTTTGACCCATCCACCCCCCCTCCTGCCCACTCTCACGCTATTAATACTACGTCACTTGCTCTACGTCACCGACAAATAACGCCGCGGGTGGGTTTACATTGGGGTTAGTTGAAAGCCCGGTTCGTCACATACAGTTGCTAAAGCGTGCCTCCGTGCCTCGATTTCCGATGCCGAGATGCGCTGCCCAATCGGCAGTATTTGACGAGCTGGGAGTGAGAACGGGTTGTATCTATAGCAATATTTCAACACTTAGTGAAGACCTGATTTCAAAGAGTCATTTAATACTGTTGAAACAATATTACTATCTAACCTAGACCTCTACAAAACTTTAACTTTTAAACCAAATTTTGCCTAGTTTTAACCCAGACATCGGAATGTCTTTTGAGTTGCAAGTCATAAAATCAGTGCTTATTGGGCTTCCAGTGATCTAGTCCCAGCATCCACAGATCTCAGTAGTTGGATAGTTTGTACAATTTTCTCATAAGATCGATGTTGAAAATTAAGCTGATCAAAATTAAGTCAAGAGTCCCTTCCCTGTTGGCAGAATCAGTAAGCTCACAAGATAAAAGATCATCAAAAATTCTATCCAATAAATAGGCAACATGTTAGTCCATGTGACTGCTGTTTATAAGTCCTGGCTGGCTTGTAATTGCAGTGTGTGAAATCAAACAAAGCAACGACAAAATTCAATAAACTTTTCCAGTTTGGACCAGAGAAAAGCCAACTTTCTTCTTTTTCTCAACTGTCCTTTTGTTAGTTTTCCTCCAGTTATCCAAATTCTCTTTTATCCAACTGCTCTGCAACTAATCTTTGTCGCTCTCCTATGTCTCCGTCCTTCTGTCCTCACAAACACCCTCCATCCCCTCGACCCGAGGAGCTGTAGCTGTAATGATGGTTGATGGAATTACAGTAAAAAAATATTGATCTGCGGCTGGCTGAAACACTGAGCAGGTCCCCAGCTTGGCTGCCAGCTTTCCTCGGGTTCCAAGGTCTGTTTTTGTTCCTGGAGAGCTCTTGAGGAGGCGACGCACCACCAAGAATGAAATCACAATAACATGATTACAAAACATGGAAATTGGGATGATTGTCTGTTTGTTAGCAGAATATCTCCAAAATTATTGCAATTGGTGGAAAGCCAGACCATAAGCCAAGGAACAAGTGATTAGTTTCTGATTTGGATAGCCCTACTTGTCATGTATATTTTTTAAAAACCTTACCATTTATACTTGGCCATGTGTTCATTTATTTGATTTTATTGGTGGCATTGCATGTCAACATGAAGCACCTGACAGCAGAGAGATGACATGAAGCGAGGGGTGAAAGAGATGGGGAATAACATGCAACAAAGGCCAACAGGGCACCCCACTTGAGGCCATTATTAAAGCACAACATGTTTGAAAGTCAATCTAGTTATTTGGTTTATTGTCTTGGTGGCGGACATTTTCCCATCGTCTTGCACTACAGTATGGGTCATCTTCTTTCTCTGGTCTGTCCTTTGTTAACGCCCAAATTCTAGTACGTATTTGGTTAATGCTCACATCTTATAGCCAAGAGGGTCCGCCCATGTTTGCAAGCCCAATATTTATGACCACACAGACTGTATGTGCTAACTGCTACTAACACACATACTCTGGCCCTATTCAGACCTGGCATTAGAATGCGTCTCCACACGGGTATTGAGTGACTACTTGTGATGGTCGGATCTCACTTCTTTGCAAAGATCAAATGCGTTGTTGTTTTTAACCAGTTTGGGTTTTGAATGATTTAATTTGCGTGCTTGTACCGATCAAATGAAGCATTTGGCTCGCTACAGACTGAGAAAAAAAAATGATTTCATTTACTGTGGCTACCAGCAGCTACTGGGAACTTTTAAGGTGCAACATTTTCTTGCATGTTACTAAATGCATGAGTTGACGTCGTGAATCAATCAACACACCTTAAATGTCAATATGACAACTATGACCATTCCATTTGTTTTTATTGGTTCTTTTGCATGACATACGCTTTAGTGATGAATGGATCTTCAAGCGTTTAAAAATATGTATATGAATTTCAACCGGATTATGTGAACTGCGAATACTCTATTTCCTCACTCAATTGTTTGGGTGCACTCCGGTAACACTAGACCGACACACACACACACACACACACACTCACACATCAGAGGCCTGTTTCACCAAACCAAGATAAGGGATTAAGCCGGGGTTTTCCGGTTATCCTGGCTCAGTTTAGCCTTGACTCGGTTTCACGAAAGCAGTGGCACATAAGTTACCATGGAGATTTATTCTGTGCAGCACCAGAATTCGTTCATAACATGCTCACAAATCATGGTAATTTTCATTTACTAGTTTTAAGCCCAACCATGATGTTTTTCCTAAACCTAACTAAGTGGGTTTGTTGCCTAAACCTAAGCAAGTGTATTTGTTTGAATTCGCAATGTTAAGTGTGTTTACTGCAACCGTATAGTGACAACGAGGGGTCTGACAAAGCGTCAGTATGTGACGAGTTGGGATGAGAACTTGCTGGGAATCCTCAAAATATTTCTAGGTTAGAACAAATTTTGCTTGAAATTAAAGTGTTTTTAGACATGGAGATTACCTATAACCATGATATCAACCAACACATTCTCACTCCCAACTCGTCAAATACCGCCATTTGGTCAGTGTCCCTCGACACCGGAGATCGGCGTGCAGTGTACACCTCTTGCGTTACTTTTGGACGGACCAGGGCCGGCGTGTCAATATACCCTCGTTACATTCATAGTGTCCTTTCAAAATAAACTTCTGTTTTCACAGGAAGTTAGGTTTAGGCAACACAACCACTAGGTTTGTGTTGCTTGGTAGTGTTAAGAAAATTGTTGTGGTTGACGTTAACTTCACGTGACTAGCGACTCATGTGGCTAACGACTCACGTGACTAGCGACTCACGTGACTGACGATACCAACGCGTCACTTGACTAATGACTGACGTGACAAAATAAGTCAACGTTACTTTTAGTTTCACACAGGACACGAATATCGCTCTCCTGGTTGAAAGTCTTGTGTTTGTTTGACCCATCCACCCCCCCTCCTGCCCACTCTCACGCTATTAATACTACGTCACTTGCTCTACGTCACCGACAAATAACGCCGCGGGTGGGTTTACATTGGGGTTAGTTGAAAGCCCGGTTCGTCACATACAGTTGCTAAAGCGTGCCTCCGTGCCTCGATTTCCGATGCCGAGATGCGCTGCCCAATCGGCAGTATTTGACGAGCTGGGAGTGAGAACGGGTTGTATCTATAGCAATATTTCAACACTTAGTGAAGACCTGATTTCAAAGAGTCATTTAATACTGTTGAAACAATATTACTATCTAACCTAGACCTCTACAAAACTTTAACTTTTAAACCAAATTTTGCCTAGTTTTAACCCAGACATCGGAATGTCTTTTGAGTTGCAAGTCATAAAATCAGTGCTTATTGGGCTTCCAGTGATCTAGTCCCAGCATCCACAGATCTCAGTAGTTGGATAGTTTGTACAATTTTCTCATAAGATCGATGTTGAAAATTAAGCTGATCAAAATTAAGTCAAGAGTCCCTTCCCTGTTGGCAGAATCAGTAAGCTCACAAGATAAAAGATCATCAAAAATTCTATCCAATAAATAGGCAACATGTTAGTCCATGTGACTGCTGTTTATAAGTCCTGGCTGGCTTGTAATTGCAGTGTGTGAGATCAAACAAAGCAACGACAAAATTCAATAAACTTTTCCAGTTTGGACCAGAGAAAAGCCAACTTTCTTCTTTTTCTCAACTGTCCTTTTGTTAGTTTTCCTCCAGTTATCCAAATTCTCTTTTATCCAACTGCTCTGCAACTAATCTTTGTCGCTCTCCTATGTCTCCGTCCTTCTGTCCTCACAAACACCCTCCACCCCCTCGACCCGAGGAGCTGTAGCTGTAATGATGGTTGATGGAATTACAGTAAAAAAATATTGATCTGCGGCTGGCTGAAACACTGAGCAGGTCCCCAGCTTGGCTGCCAGCTTTCCTCGGGTTCCAAGGTTTGTTTTTGTTCCTGGAGAGCTCTTGAGGAGGCGACGCAGCACCAAGAATGAAATCACAATAACATGATTACAAAACATGGAAATTGGGATGATTGTCTGTTTGTTAGCAGAATATCTCCAAAATTATTGCAATTGGTGGAAAGCCAGACCATAAGCCAAGGAACAAGTGATTAGTTTCTGATTTGGATAGCCCTACTTGTCATGTATATTTTTTAAAAACCTTACCATTTATACTTGGCCATGTGTTCATTTATTTGATTTTATTGGTGGCATTGCATGTCAACATGAAGCACCTGACAGCAGAGAGATGACATGAAGCGAGGGGTGAAAGAGATGGGGAATAACATGCAACAAAGGCCAACAGGGCACCCCACTTGAGGCCATTATTAAAGCACAACATGTTTGAAAGTCGATCTAGTTATTTGGTTTATTGTCTTGGTGGCGGACATTTTCCCATCGTCTTGCACTACAGTATGCGTCATCTTCTTTCTCTGGTCTGTCCTTTGTTAACGCCCAAATTCTAGTACGTATTTGGTTAATGCTCACATCTTATAGCCAAGAGGGTCCGCCCATGTTTGCAAGCCCAATATTTATGACCACACAGACTGTATGTGCTAACTGCTACTAACACACATACTCTGGCCCTATTCAGACCTGGCATTAGAATGCGTCTCCACACGGGTATGGAGTGACTACTTGTGATGGTCGGATCTCACTTCTTTGCAAAGATCAAATGCGTTGTTGTTTTTAACCAGTTTGGGTTTTGAATGATTTAATTTGCGTGCTTGTACCGATCAAATGAAGCATTTGGCTCGCTACAGACTGAGAAAAAAAAATGATTTCATTTACTGTGGCTACCAGCAGCTACTGGGAACTTTTAAGGTGCAACATTTTCTTGCATGTTACTCAATGCATGAGTTGACGTCGTGAATCAATCAACACACCTTAAATGTCAATATGACAACTATGACCATTCCATTTGTTTTTATTGGTTCTTTTGCATGACATACGCTTTAGTGATGAATGGATCTTCAAGCGTTTAAAAATATGTATATGAATTTCAACCGGATTATGTGAACTGCGAATACTCTATTTCCTCACTCAATTGTTTGGGTGCACTCCGGTAACACTAGACCGACACACACACACACACACACACACTCACACATCAGTTGAGTAGGCGGTCCTTCAATGTGGCCCAGAACACGTTTACGTACACACTGCTAAAAGAATGTGGCCATATGCGGCCCAGACCACCTGCGTATGTGGTCTGAGCGATCGGATCTCAATGCGTCTTGAGTACATTCACATCTTTACTTAGAACCAGGATGCATGTTAATGCCAGGTCTGAACAGTTCCTCTGACACCCGATGTAGTATCAATAGAACCGTGTCAGTTTTGGAGTATGTCAGAGCTTTAAAGGTGGCATTACATTTCTCTTATTGTCAACAAACCAACAATGTGTTCTCTCAATACTCCAACTGCCCCAGCTTGTTTGTGGCACTCACCCCCAAGCTCATTAATTCATTAATATGTGATTGGTAATGTCACACAGTACAACACACTTGAAGTGTTTTTAATATTTTTCAAACAACAGTGGAGTGGATTAAATCATTGTTGGTTTTGGTCTTTTCGTGGGATTTGCTGACAACTTTGCTATTTCTTTAAGTTTTCTCAGGTGAGCTATTTGTGACCAACAGAGAAAATCAATAAAAGATTCAAGTGCAGTTAATGGTATCAAAACATGTTTCAGGTCTCCAGAATACACTCACAGGTCAATTTAGTGCTGATGGTGCAAGAATTCAACAAAACTGTCCACGGATGAGTTACCTGTCAGTCCATGAGAAGTAATGTTTACAACCCGCTGGCTGTTAGTAATAAGTCAAACAAACAATTTGTTGTCCCAAAATGGACTAAAACTAAAAGCCAACAATTGATTTTTAATCTCGAACCAACAGAGCAGAAATACAGCGGAGAACACATCCATAGTTCCTGTCAGTCCCAGTTGTGCCGTTATAATGATAAGTGAATACCAGGGAGTCGAGGTGTGTGTGTGTGTGTGTGTGTGTTTGTGTGTGCGTGTGTGTGTGCGTGTGCGCGGTGATTCATTGAAACCGGCTGGCCCAAGAAGAGAGGAGGATGATTGAGTCATGGCTGCAGAGTGTTTACGGCTTTTCGGCACAGCCCTACTTATTGTACCTATAAAACCCTTTTTATCATTTTATAACGTCTAGAAAAAGAACACACACACACACACACACACGCTATTTTCACTACAGTTTCTTAATGTAATTATTCTCTGCATCTCAAGCCAAGATTGCACAAAAACAACCTTTATAGCCTAATGATGATTATCTCCTGTAACCGCTCCAAGTGTTTGTTTACACCAGAGCCCTGTGTCTTTGGGTTGAGCCTTTGGCTTTGGCCCAAACTGAGAACTTCTTCAGAGTTGTATGCAGCCGACTGGATGCCCACTTTCCCCTTCTGTCAAACTGGGATGATAGAATTAATTGAGGGATACAGAAGGAGCTTGTTCAGTTTACTGGAGTTATCTAATCTTCCAGCCATCTCTGAGATGATGAGTCTGGGGACAACAAAGCTACTTTCCCCATCCAACTGAACAAATCTATTTGAGCTCTTATCCTGCCACTTCCTGTCTCTTTAACTCTGTTTACAGTCCGTCTTTCAGAGATGGACACTGTAGTTTCCAAGTTGCACTTGAAAAAAATAGATTTAGTTTTTTTATTTTTTTGTTTGTTTGGTTGTTTTTTTTACAACCTGAGTAAATTTTCGTAGTTTTGATCAGTTATGTTTGCATCTGTTCCCCTTTTCTCCCACACGTACATACAGTTGATTGGTCGGTTCTATATGTGTACTGCGGTTATTGTTGCTGCTGTTAAATGTTTATATATTTTTTTAATTTGCTTTGCCACATATGTTTTGGAGGAAACTTAATTGCTGTCTGGAATACAGTCACTGGCGACGTGTTTTTCCTATCCAGGAAGTGTGAAGTTTCTCAAACAGTACAGAAGTCATAGTGAAGAGGTCAGGAGTGGATGGCTGGTTGTACAAACCGCATGACTTTGACACCAGAAGCAAACCCGGTCTCACTCCCAACTCGTCAAATACTGCCGTTTGGTAAGGGCTCCTCGGCATCTGAAACCGACGTACGGAGGAACCCTTTAGCAACAGTATGAGACAAACCGTGCTTTCAACTAACTCCAATGTAAACCAACCCGCAGCGCTATTCGACGGTCGGAGCAAGTGACATAGTATTAATAGCCTGAGAGTCTGCTAAGGCTGGGCGTGAGGGGTAGTGGATGGGTAAAACACAAGACTCTCAACCAGGAGACCACTGTTCATGTCCCGTGTGAAACTAAAAGTAATGTTGACTTATTTTGTCACGTCAGTCGTTAGTCATGTGACTCATTGGTATCGTCAGTCCCGTTAATCACGAGTCGCTAGTCAGGGAAGTTCACAACAACCATGACCGTTTCCTAAACTAAAAGTTAACGTTTATTTACTTATATACTAAGTTAGTTGTTCGTCATGTGACTCATTAGTCATTTGTCAGCCCCGTGAGTCGCTAGTCAGTCAGGTTAACATCAACCACGATCTTTTCCTAACCCTACCTAAGTAGTTGTGTTGCCTAAACCTAACTTCCTGTGAAAACGGAAATTTATTTTGAAAGGACACTATGCGTTACATGCATGTAAAGAGCGTATATTGACACGCCGTCCCCGGTCAGTCCAAAATCAACGCAAGAGGGGTACCCCGTGTGTCGTGTCCGATGCCGAGGGGCACTGACCAAGCGGCGGTATTTGACGAGTTGGGAGTGAGAATGTGTTGCAACCCTGAGACATACTTCTTGCATCTCACTGGTTTTGACTACTAAAACACTTGGTTGGGATGAGGGAAAGATTGTGGATTTGTTTCTATATTTAGAAGTCAAATTGTCTTGTCTCATTCTTAAAGTCAGCGTTGAGTTCTTCCAAATTTATCCAAGGCCTCAATCTTTCCGTAACATTTATCAAACATCAATCATATTTTAAATTCCGGGATCAGTTATTGTAGGGAAATCAAATAAAATATGTTTACAGTGTATGTTTCCATATGTGTTGATGTGAACATTTGACATTATTTTTTTTTTTTAAAAACGTATCACTTAAACTTAAGTATACGACTGCAGATTTTAGGTGAAATAGTAAGCTGTCACTAGTCACTTTCTTTCATTCTATAGTCACGCTGACTCCCCATCAGATCAAACCCCACTCCATCCAGGCATCCATGACAACCAGAAGAAGTCACCAATGCAGCGACAAAGACACAATCCCTCACCAGCTTCCCACCACCGCACAGCCAAGCTAGATCACTGAATACCACCTGAACACTGTTCTCTGAGGAGATGAGTAAAGTTTTTTGTGTCTGCAAACGACTTGTTTCACCGTCGTCCATCTAGAAGAACAGATAAAGGCAAAAACTTTTAAGAAGTTATTGAAAACTGGAGCGAGACATTAAATGACATAATCATATGTTAACATTTCCAGAAAGCTCATTGTGCACATGTCCACGCTGCTACACAAACCCTGTATTTTCAAATGTATCTCCCTTGTAGTGGGGTTTCAAAAACACTTGTTTATTGATGAACACACTGGGGGCCAAGGACCACTGAACACATTATGTCCAAACCTGTTGACAAGATCAAACTGTTGAAAGTAACAAAGAGAAAGATGCAGATGTGATCATAAAAAGTATCTTTTGAGATCACAGCCATATGATACAGATCCATTCCTTCTGTGAGAGTGTGTCATGTACATGTTTTGGTTGTTGATGTGTCATTGATCTGTACCAGAAGTTTCTTTCATCACATTATCAGTAGTCTGTTGCGATCAGAGTAACGACAGCTGTCTCTCATTGGCCCTCACCTAACCTCTCAGCTCCCAGATGGTGATGATATGAAGGGTTCCCCTAACCCGTCTGATCAGAACCACCCAGCACGCCCGAGAGCAACCTGATCTTCTGCTGCGGGACCAAGGAAGAAATGCAAGAGCTGGAGACACAAGTCTGCTGAGAGACATCACACAGAGAAAGCTTTATTGAATCTATAAACACAGTGGGAGTTATTACACCTCGTAATAACAGTGAGAAATCAGAGTAACACTCCTTTAGGCACAAACAAGCCAGTAACCAATGAGGTCATTCTACAGATGAACTGTGTCCACAAAACAGAGGCCTGTTAGACTCGTGTTAACGCATGTATGTCATAAATTCCTTTCCACAACTACACTGATTTGGCCCAAGGCTTTGTTGTTAACTTTTTTGCTTCCATATCACACTTCCTGGTCAGAATGAGCTGCTTGCACTGGAGTTACTGGCATGCATGCAGGAACGTATCTTAGCTGGAGGGCTGGGGCTGCCCTGGATTAAGTAAAAACCAGTTTAAGCTTTGCATGAATGCGCCTGGGATGTACAGATAACATGCAGCCTCACTGTCGCTACTGGACGCTGTGTTCCTTTTTCAATAAAGCCTATTTTTAGTTGTTTTCGGACTATTTAAAGTGAAGAAATATGATATTTTAGCTTGTTATTTAGCTTATTTTCTGTGCCCTTATTTGGCCAACACATTATCATCCCAACTCGTCACATACCACCACTTTGTCACCCCCCTTGGCGTCACTTTATTTTCGGCATCAAAACCACTGGGGGGCGGCTGTAGCTCAGTGGGTAGAGTGGGTCTTCCTTTAACTACAAGGTTGGCGTTTCGATCCCACTACAGACTGCATGTCGAAGTGTCCTTGAGCGAGACACTAAACCCCAAGATGCTCCCCGGGCCTAAAATACTTAGGATGGGTTAAATGCAGAGGTCAAATTTAATGTATGTACTATGAAAAATAAAGGTTTCTTCTTTCTTCTTCTTCTATAGTTACCCATCGCGTCACTTTAGGATTAGGCCACAAAACCACTATAGTTATGTTTTGGAAAAAATACATGGTTGGGCTTGAAACTATGTTTGTACAGCGAAAATGACACTGAACGTGGGGCCACAGGACACGAACAACAGCTGATTGTAACGTGATGCACGGTACACGAGCAGCAGCTTCCTGGATGAAAGCCTTGTGTTTGTTGGACTCATTCACCTCCCCTCCTGCCCGCCCGGTGTGTCTCTTTCGCTCTTTAAAGTACATCACCACAGTCCCGGCGCACTTTCTCGGAGCGTTCACTGTTGCCGCAGATGGGTTTACATTATAGTTAATGGAACGCCTGATGCGTTTCATACCGGCGCTAAAGGGTGCCTTGTGCGGTAGTACCAAACGCCGACGCCCGTGACAAAGCCTCGGTATTTAACGCCCTGGGAATGAGAATGGGCTGAGTTGGCTATGGCCAATTATGTTTAGCAGTGCTTCTAAACGTTTAGCTTAGGGTAAAGGAACACAATCATGTCAGGATACTTCGCTAGGACATCTTATATTTGGCTGTCCTTCAAATTTACCATATTTTTCAAACTTAAACAGCAGCAGAATAATGCACCCACATGTACTTCAACGGAAATTGTTTTTAAATTCTTGTTTCATTCTGGCCAGCAGGGGGAGCTGCATCCCCTTTCCCACGCTAATGGTTACTGGCGGTCCTTAAAACACCTCTCTGTACTGTAAAGATGGAAAGATCTTGGCAGGATTTCATACGGGGAGCCTCGTCTCGCTACTATTTGACCATGACTCATCGGATTGGGGAAAGCCAGCTTTAAATCACAGCTGACAGGGAGGTAATCATCTTTACTGGAGCCTGTTGTTCTTCAAAGGCCCTCGTCCATTTTTAGCTACATGTCGTTTTCAGAGTTCATGATGTCATTCCTGCAATGGCTTTCAGGCTGATGTTTTGAATCCCTAGTTTCGTTTTTAAAACCTGCCATTAGCCAACCTGGGAGCAAAGTAAACCAGTGGTTCACCCCACCATGTTCATTTACGTTCCGCTGCTCGGAGCAAGATGATACTTCCTGGAGTTCAAATGTGTGTGTGTGAGTGAGAGAGTGCAGACACCAACCAAAGGCAAACTGAGCATCAGCAGAGAGAGGGGACGGAGAAAAACAAACGGAGATGTTTTGTTTGAAGATTGGGGACATGGAAATGGCTGAGCTCATTCTGAATATATGTATGTAGTAGGGAGTAACAGGGGTTTAAGATTTCTCTCCTGCTCTCCAGAAAGACTTGTTTTGGCCCTAAAATGTTTGAACAAAAGAGATACTATTTAAATTTGATTTGATATGAGGAATAGAAAAATGTTTAAACACCTCTCAGGTGGAGATAGAAGTTTGGATTTATTACAGAACTGTTTTAGCTAGGTGTACAGAATAAACTGGCAACTGAGTGTAAATCAAATGAAGAAGCACCTGATGCTTTGAATATATCCAGCCTGTTCTCATTCCAAGGGCGTAAGTTACCGATGCTTTATCACGCCCATTGGCATGTATGAAACGCAATTGACTACAATGTAAACCCATCCGTGGCAACAGTAAATGCTCAGAGAAAGTGACTGACTGTGGTCACGTAGAGAGCCAAAAAGACACACACAGGGCAGGTGGGTGGTGGATGGGTCCAACAACGCAGGGCTTTCATTCAGGAGACTGCTATGTCCAACCCGTTGTTATTCGGCTTTGTCATGGCCATCAGCGTTCGATACCGACGCACAAGATACCCCTTAGCGCTGATATGAAAAGCACTGGGCCTTCCATTAACTACAGTGTTAACCTATCCGCGGCAACAGTAAATGCAGAGGGAAAGTGCGCCGGGACTGTGATGATGTAGTTTAAAGTGCGAAAAGACACACCGGGCGGGAAGGAGGGGAGGTGGATGGGTCCAACAAACACAAGGCTTTCATCCAGGAGACCGCTGTTCATGTCCTGTGCGTCACATTACAATCAGCTGTTGGTTTGTGTTGTGTTCACAACGTTCAGTGTCATTTTCGCTGTACAAACGTAGTAGTTTTAAGCCCAACCATGTCATTTTTTCCTAAACCTAACTGGTTTTGTTGCCTAATCCTAAAGTGACACAAAGGGTAACTATAGTGGTTTTGATGAAAACGCCAAGGGGCGTGTCAAAGCGGCGGTATGTGACGATTAGACTGTTAGTCAGACTATTAAATAGGCGTTATCAGTCACTTTAAGCCCCATAGATGTGGGTCAATAGGGACCTAATACACCCACTAGTAGGTTTTATCATCTATTCACATGGTATATCAGCAGAAGCGGGCGTCAGTTGTTGTAGTTTTATTCCCTAAATCTAACTGATTTCCTTTTTTTGCCTAAACCTAAAGAAGTTGTAGTGTTGTTGCCTAAACCTAAAGAAGCCTTTTTTTGTGAAAAAAATTATATCTCCTCCTTGATGTTTCATTTGTGTGAGTACTGTACTTTCGTCCTTTTAATTGGGTTATTTAAACGATACTGATTTTCATAAATATAATTTTCCTTTGTGTTTTACTGTATCATTCCCTATACCTCCTGTGTTCTGGTTTTTAGAATGAGCCAAAGCATGTATCCTCATGTATCTGAAATTAACAAAGAAGCAATAATACTTAAAGTATATATGATAAAACAAAAAAACAACAGCAACAACAACAACATAACATTATGACTTCCATTTGTGCTACCACGCACCATGGGTGGCTGTTGTCAGTCTTCCATGACCCTATCATCGCATGGATCTTGGGGTCAATAAATAAGACCCAGAGCTGCCCTCTGTTACTCACAGCTCTATATGAATTTTAAATATGGTTGAGAAAAAAACAACCTGCGATTCTATAGTGGGGAAGAGTAGCAGAAGCATTGCCATCAACTCAAAACAAATAAAGAACCACAATTATTAACTTGCGTTAAGCTATAAGGAAAGAATAAAAGAGAGAGAAAAAAAAAGCATTTTAGGCTTAACCCCCAGATATTCAATTTGTCGCCTTTCGTAAATATTCGATTTTAATTGAAAAAAATAAAAAATACATGTGGGCCTATATGTAATAAAGTATACTTTGACCATTCTGTCATTTCCATAACCAAATCAAAACATGGACCCTTTTTAAAGTCCTCTCATTAATTAACAAAACAGGTTACGTGCTTTAAATAATTGATAAACTTCAATCTGTTTAAAATCCAAACTAATGTATATATAAGCAGTAGGCCCTTCTTTGGCTGAGTTCAGAAACGACTTACTGTAGTTTGTATTTTAGCTTGCAGTCCCAATATTGTCTCTCTATCTCTCCACACACAGTCCTTACTTGACAGAAAGGGTTGCAGTATCCTTGATGATCTGGCGATTCAGCTCAGGTGCAAACCTTGTGTCCCATAGGGCAGATCGTCGTAATGACCCACATCTATGGTGCTTATAGCGACTGCTAACTGCTATTTAATGGCCTGATAACAGTGGAATTGGCTGGACGAGTTGGGATGAGAATGTGTAGCTGTGTCACGTGCATTAAGTTTCACTTTCACATTACAATCAGATGTTCTTTCATGTCCGGTGTTCACAATGTTAAGTCTCATTTTCACTTTACAAACGTAGTAGTTTTAAGCCCAGCCATGTCGTTTTTTACTAAATCCAAATAAGCGGTTTTGTTGCCTAATCCTAAGCAAGTGTTTGTTTAATTAACAACGTTAATGTTTACTGTGACCGAAAAGTGACGGAGGGGTCTGAGCGTGCGTCACAAGTTCATTGTTTTGTGGAGGTGGCAGAAATCTCAGACAGATAACTCAAAACCAGGCGAGATGAAAACCAAACTATCTGCATGGACAGATACCACTAGAGGTTAAATGAGAACATGTGGCTTTTTTTTGTCATTTTGGTGAACTGAACCTTCCATGTACCTGTGTTTATACACCTATAACTCTCTCCCTTCACTGACTCAGAGGCTGCTGCTGCTGCCGGATTTCCATCTGCGTCTGCTCACATCTCCAACAAACGCCACACGTTGATTGGTTAATGGTGACTGATGGTTGCTGTGCGGGAGTCTCGAGAAGATTTGGGGTCAGAGTTGCTGTGGAGATCCAGTATAAAGTATAATCCATCACTTTACTCTGGTCAGGCTTCAGATGCTTAAATTGCGTGTTTGCCAAGCTCCGGCCACAAGTTATAGAAAGACAATAAATCTCATTGTGTTCTTGAACATTCTTTCCTCGGGGCTGAAAGCAGAAGTGGAAACTTCTCTGGTGTGGTCTGAGCACACAATCAGGTGAAAGAAAAAGAAGAACACTTGTTTTGTTTTGGGTTTTTTTCCACATTAAATTTCTCGTCCATCACTAAGCAGCAGAGAAATACTGTAACTGAACATCTGTTAAAAGTTTGACACCAGTTGGAACAGAAGTTAGATACTGGAAGATTTTAGAGACACAAAGAGATGAAACAGGTGATCCAATTTACTTTCTGTGGTCTGAAGAAATGGTTTCTGGCTGTCTAGCAGAGAGGTTATTTGGCACATACGGATTAATAAAAAACATGCCAGCTAAAGCTGCTCATGTCTGACTTCAACTCTGTCTCATTACGTTTATACTTCCAATTTGCAACAGCAAATGCTACTTTTTCCAAGGCTGAGAATGAACCTTTCAACCTCAACTTAAAGGGACTCTGTAAGAATCAGCAATTGCTTGTTAACAGTGACACCCTAGGACGTTAAGTCAACGACAGTCAGCGTCGTTTTGCTCGCGCTGAACGTGATTGACAGGCATCATCGCTCGTTTTCTCACACACTCGCTTTCTCTCTCTTGCTTCACCACTCACTTCCCACGTGCACACGCCAAGCCCCCAGGAAGAGCGCCGGTCGTTGATGCCAATTTTCGTAGTGGCCAAACGGTGGTACTACAACTTCCGTGTCCGTCATGTGATGCCATTGGGCCCAAAAAGACTTTTTCCCATAGACTTACATTGAAAAAGAGACATCTGTAACTCAGTGGATAATTGTTTTTGAGGTGAATCAACTTCCCAGTATGAACATTTTATTAGCCCTCATTTAAATCATTAGGTCCTAAAAGTTGTAAAGTGCACTAATAGCTGAATCCAGAGTTATTTCCCTTCCTGCGTTCATGTGAATGAGACCGAGGCTGGAGTGAGGGCTGGGAGGCGGAGTTAGCAAGCCGTGACGACAGCGTGACGGATGTGACCCCGTGACCAAGCCATGTGACCGAGCGGACGCTACTGCGCCTGTTCCATGGGCCGAATGGATGCAGAAGATCGACAGAAGATCTGGGTACTTTTCCACTCGGAAGTTGAGCCATTTTGGCATCATGCACCACAGAGCAACTTTCATAGGAATGAACGGGGTCCCACCTCCAACGCTGTATCCAGTTCTCTTTACACATCCATGGAACACACACTCTTCGCACTGGCTCTGCTATACTCCCACAACACTAGTTTTCGCCCGACATCGGTCACTTTCCTGTTTTGCAGGACGGGCTTCACTAGATATCACTTTGTTTTTTTTTTGTGCTTACGTGGAGTTTGTGTTGGAGTTTGAGTTGTGGTGGGGGGTGGTCGTTTGTTGCCATTAGCGGACTCCATTTCTAGGCGAACGTTAGGGCGGCTAAGGCACTCATGAGCGTGCATGACGTGGATTTTCTGGGTTCTTCACATTAAAAGCAATCTACAGGCTGATAGAGGAAACCCAGAAAGTTGCTTAAGGTCTCATTTTTTAGGTTAGGTTACAACGTGCTCACACATTGGCAAAAACAATATTTATGCATGTAAAAAGTTACACACTGCGGCTTTCAAATCAAATGTGATATCTGATGCATTTGTATCGGCTGTGTCATCATTTTATTTCATTCTGATTATGTAATCAAAACTTCCTCTTATCATCTCAATACTGCAGGTGGAGACTTTTTTTAATTATTAATGTAGTTTTCTCTGCTCTACTAAAAGCAGACAATACACAAGAGCACAGCTTGTGCTGAATGCTCCTACCAGAGTGCTGACTATAGGAAAAAAGACAATGAACACATCACACCTGTCTTGGCCACCTCACACTGGCTTCCTTTCTCTTTCAGCATTGATGTTAACATGGTGGAACTTGTTTTTTAAAGGCCTTACATACCAAACAACATATCAGATTGCCTAAAGGACCACAGACCTGTTCACAGCTTGAGATCAACAAACAAGGGTCCTCTTTGTTTTCCATAATTTTCAAGTTAAAATAAGTAGAGAAGCTTCCTGATCTGACCAACACGATTCATATGTTGCTGTTTAGATATACACTTTGATTGCATAGCTTTTGATTCAATGATGCTATTTCTTTGCATTTAAATTTTCTGTTTATTTTTATTTCCTTCTATTTTCTGAAAGCTCTTACACTCCCGCCTTGTTCTCATTATTTATAGCTTCCTGGTATGTGACTGATTTATTGTGAAGCATGTTCAGCTGCAGGAAATGAAGACTGGAAGATGCTATAAATTTAATTGATTGAAAACACAAAATGGGAGCACATGAAGGGCTAAACACAGAGAACCGACTGGAAAGTCATTCATCAGTTTCAGAAATCTTGGATTGAAATTGAACCTGGTGAGCCTTTGCAGATACAGTACTAAGATCATTTTGTGTAAAAAAAAGCGGAAATTTCAACTAATGCAACTAATTTCAACAAAGTATTAACTTGAGGAAGGCCAGATGAATAAATCATCTTGGCCCTGACGCTTGTTGGCTTCAACTGAAAAATTCTATGAGCCTAATGTTGCACCATCACAGCATTTTTGTTTTATTGCATGTATCCCAAAATCCTGTATTTATCTCTTCTTTCTTTTTTTCTTTTGTATAATCTCATAGGGGACAGTCAGCCATTGTTTTCCTGTGGTCCAGCACACACATACTCCCCTCTTGCAACATGTTTTAAAGAGGATATTTCAAGCTCATTTCCAGGTTCATTCTTTTATTTTGGACTTCTACTAGAACATATTTACATGCTTTAATGTTCAAAAAACACTTTATTTTTCTCATACTGTCTGTCTGAATATACCTGTATTCACCCTCTTTCTGAAACGCTCCATTTTAGCGCCTGTCTCTTTAAACCCCGCTCCTGAAAAAGTCCAGTGTGCTCTGATTGGCTTGTTGAATCACATGTTTTCTGATCTAGGCAGCCCACAACAAACTGACTGGGTTGTCTTATTTCACAGTCTGTGGGTTGGTAGGAACTCCAGATACCCAAATATATGTGCATAAGCACTGAAAAAGTGAGGTTTTCTTTTTGCATAAGGTGCAGAGTTGCAACACTCATCAATGTCCTAGCACAGTCCCAGGCATTTGGGCATTTGGCCTTTTCGAAGACTATATCTAGCAGAAATAAGGAGCCATTATGTTTGCCACAACAATTTTATAGAAGCTTGGTCACACCAGCATTTGAAATGGCAAAATCAATTTATTTCAATGGAATTTCCACAATTAGTGGGTTCGCTCGCAGACATGAGGTCGTCTAAATTTGCACTAATCTTTCATGTCGAGTTCAACTTTCTTGACGCGTTGCTCAAAAATGTGTGGCTTTCACCAACTGTGTTGACAGTGCTGACCCAGGGAACGGAGTGCTGGAGAGTCTGCAGTGGCGAAAGCTGTCGTAGCTTATTAGATGTGTTGCACCATCCACTATTATTCAGCCATGCTCTTCCAGAGTATAAACCGCTCCACTAAGGGGGCATGGTTTGCAGACAATTATGAGTCAGGAGTAGATAATAGTTGAATAAACAGAACTTATTGTCCTCTTTGCGACCAAACAAACAAGCTTGTTGAATGAGATAATGTACAATCTGGAGAACTAAATGCCAGGGGGGCAGTACAAAATGAAAGACTGAAAATGGAGAGCTATTGTGACTGAGTAGCATTAACATATTTCTGGCTTTCTAGCCTGTTACTGTTACAGTAGTTCACCAACAAGCCCTGCGAGTAGTCACTTTTGCCTCATTTCCACTGTATAGTTTGGCTCGACGCTACTCGACTCACTTTTGGTACTAGGTGCTTTTCTCAATTTCGTTTTCCACTGCAGATAGTACCCCGCCAATGTAGGCGGGATTCTTAGCTGATTGCCATAGACATCATCTTCAACGCGACACAGGGCGCATTGCTCCATCCAGCTCTCGCTGCATCCTTTCATCGGCAACTGAACAGAAGAATGTCTGCACTTCATCAACTGACTATGCCGTGGTTTTGCGCAACACATTCTCACTCCCAACTCGTCAACTACTGCCGCTTGGTCAGTGCCCCTCGGCATCAGATACCGACACACTAGATACCCCCCTAGCGTCTGTTTTGGACGTGTCAGGGATGGTGTCTAGCCCATTCGCACAAAATGGTGTATAACTGCCATGATAATGCGCAAGGCGTTTACAGTAGTCTTTTATGCTGTACTGACTGCAATGTAAACGCATCCACGTATAAATGCTACAGTAAGAGTTAGTGATCATTTTAATAAAACATAGCTTGACATTCACTGCTGTCACGGCTAACAAAACCTGCAAATTTTAACAATTGAAACACGACAAAAACAAATGTTTAATTTGCGTGCACAAACTGACATGAAGAGTGGAAACGGGCCACTGAAACTAACAGAAAAAGCGAAACACCAGTATTCTTTAGACTGAAGCATAAAAGACGCCTCTGGGAAATAAGCACCTGAGCAGGCGGAGTAAGATGATGATGAGGGGAAGCAGGCGGGTCAAACCTCAGTGGAAACCTGCTGCCTTTGGGATCACTGGATTGGACTCTGCTGCTCACCCTGTCAATCAAGATACTTAGCCTCAGGCTAAACAGTAGGCTACACACATGCAGCACACACTACACATACTCACCCTGTTGAAACAGCTTAAAAGAAACAGCCAGCAGTGTCAAGACATTGTTAGTTATGGCACACGTAAAAACTCCAAAAGACTAATTTCCAATTCAAGAGGCAGAATTCCAGCTGGACATCAAAGACGCCGACAGCCAAACCAGAGTGCAGAGGTGACTGTATGGAAATGAATACGCTCATATAAAATTCATAAAGCACTCAATTTAAACTGTGGAAAAACATGGCCGTGGTGTCTGTGACGATGACCCAGTGGTTCCATGGAGTGTCAGTAAATAAAAGCAAATTTTATTGACTTTAGTGATAACAAAAATGACTGAGAATCTAGCTCTACAAGATAATCCTGCTCAACAGCATGTCCTGCAGTTCACTCCATTTGTCAAGATAGAGAAGCTACATTAGCTAATACAAATACTTATTTTTGAGCCAGAAATCACATTAGAAAAACTCAACAGCAATCTCTCAGTTTCACTTCTAACCAAAGTACATCTGGCAACAGCCAAGTAGTTGTGAATGTATGTGAAAAGAGTGAAACAGCATAATAAGATTCATCATGATTTTACAGAAACTTTCCTCTTCAAACCATTCGTGACTCTCTCCACCACTGATGTCACAACACAGTCTCACAGCATTTCGTGAAATAGTCACGAAATTTAATCTATTTGATTCATGTACATAAACATGAATTTAACTTTTTTTTCATGACGCTCAGCACGACTTTCAACAAAACATGATGCACGTGTCAATTTCCGCTCCAGTCTTTTCAAAATAAAACTACTTAGTTAGGTTTAGGAAAAGATTGACTTGGTTAGGCTTAGGCAACAAAACTACATAGTTAGCTTTACAAAAAGATCATAGTTTGGGTTAAAATAACTCTGGAAGTGCCGTAACTTAACTAGTACAGAAGTTACGTGGCAAATAAATCAACCTTGACTAGTGGTTTCACACGGGACACAAACACCGGTCTCCTGGGCGAAATTCCTGTGTTTTTTGACCCACCCATCGACCCCGACCTTCTCCCTACATGGCATTTGCCACTCTTTATACCTCCCGGTTCACAATTACATGGATGACACACAAATTGATTTCATGCTGACCATCACGAAAAAAAATTTAAATTTATGTCTATGTACAAGAATCAATACAATACAATTATATATAATTTTGTGACTAATTCATAAACTGCTGTGCAACTGGGCTTGATGTCAAGGGCATATGTTTAGTTTCAGAAATGGGGGGGCTTCAATGAATTGAGAGATTCTTCACTGAAGAAATCAAGCATATGAATTTAATTTTCTTTATTCATATAAATTTAATGACGACATTGGTTATCATGCTTTCCATAATAATGGTATATCAAAAAAAAGGTAATTTGCTGTCCTTGAAATTCAAGCTACTATTTCCAATGACAACAATGTCTCCTACAAAATTACGTTCCAATACAACTAAACTGCATTGTCAAATAAATTTCGAGGGAAAGTTACTTTCTCTCGGATTATGTTCGCAGTTTTAGTCCAACAAACACAAGTCTTTCCGGGAGACTGCTATTCGTGTCCCGTGCGTTAAAGCAGCAGTGGGTAGAAATAGAGCAAATATGATTAGAAAAAGTTATTTTAATAAAACGGTCACTATATCCTGACAGTAGTGCATGAGACAGGTAATCTGAAAAAAATGATGTGCCTCTGTGTCCTCCAGTGCTCCTAATGGCATCTGCAAGATTTCACAGACCGGAGGAAAACAACCAGTCAGAGCCGAGCTGGAGCCTGCCGTCTCTGAGCAGCTGTCAATCACTCAGGAACTCCGATCAAACTAGGTGATCAAATATGAATAAATATTCTGTTACTGTAATGCCTATTTCTCACCTCAAATGCCCTCAGAAACATCTTGTATTGTACTGTTTAGCTGTAAAATGAGAAAGTTTGTTACCCGGCACACATGTTGGGATCAGTTGAGGAAATACCAAGCACCGCCCACCAGCCGGAGCACAGCCAATAGGAACGCTCAAAAGGAACGCGCTGTCTCTGAAATGACCTGTAATTGGCCAAAGGCTTCCTTCACGGGCTAGATTTTTTAAAGCCTGAAAACAGAGCCATGAGGAGGTGCATAAGTCTAGTTTTCAAACAAACGTAACGACAAAACACGTTTCCCTCGAAATGTAATTCACAATGCAGTTTTGTTGTATGGGAACGTATTTTTTAGGATACCAGGCTGCTTTGAACTCACTAAATAATGTCTTATTTCTATCTTTACTACATAAAGCATCGTCTTCAGTTGCATTATCTTTGAATTAAGGTCATTTCTAGAATACTTTTAGGAGAATTTGCTGTAAAAAAAAAAAAACACAGCAAAATTATTTTTCAACCAGAAAATACAGTCGGGACTTTTTTCTGCAATGAATAGTGTAGTCTTCCTCACAAGCTGCGTACTGTTTACAGCCCAAACAACATGGGGCTAAAAACTCAGCATTGTTAACCTGAAACAGTAAAAGTTAAGGGGACAAAAATAAAGATTTTAAAAAGAGAAATTACACCCATGCTTGATGTACCTTGTAATTAAGGTACAATGTTTTCACTTGACAGAGGTGAAATTGTCTTTATAGTAGGCTAATAGTTATGAAGTTATGTTTCATGATCATACTACTGTATATAACACTCATGAATCCATGTAATACAGCCTATTAAGGCCATCCACTCTGTGAATGGCTCTATACAACCAACCACAGCTGGCTGCTGGGCGGTATGAGGGCGATCAGAAGCAGAGGGGTGAGAAGTGACAGGCAGAAAAGGTGACAAGGGTGACGAGGGTGTGTAACCACAGGAGGAAACCCAGTCTGTTTACCCAAGTGATATTTTAATTTGCGCTGCGGGCTTCAACCTCGTTTTTTCTCCGGATCCTTTCAGCGTGGACTGGCTTTTTTCACCTCCTGAAATTGGGCCCGGGACGTTAACACAACATTGACTTTGGCACGAGGGCAGCAACTGGGGAAGTGACGGGACTCTTAAAGAAGTTTCCTCCCGCCTGCTCTCGCTGCCTGGTTGCACTCTGATCAACGTCACATAACACTCGACATTCACAACAACCAGACACGCCGGCTCGTGTCCCCTGACGTCTCTCCGTGCCGCACTGATGAGGTCACAGTCTCCTGCAGAGGTCAGATCTAATGCAGGAGTCAACACCTCACATACCTGAAAGGCTTCTGTTATCACTGTATCACTTTATGTAATGATCATTTTTTTATGTAATGAATTTTCCAGCTGTGAAAATTATAATTGTTTTTAAATGCATTAAGACACATTTAAAAGGTTATGGTCTTCTTCTTTCGTGTAACATCAGAGGTCCAACTCAGTGTCTTGTAGCCATGCCCTTGTCTCTGGTCCCACGTCAAAGAGGCTGGCTTCCGAGGGTGGTCTGTATAGGGGGCAGGTGGTCATAATATGCTCGACAGTCTGTTCAGGGCCACCACACTCGCATGCAGCGCTGTCTGCCAGGCCCCACTTGTCACGATCAGTGTAGGGGGAGACCCAAATGCAGAGAGAGGAGGAGATGGCAACATGTATGATCCAAGGATTTAATTAAATACGCAGCGAAACAAAAAGGCAGCTGGTCAGGCATGCGAAAACTACAAAATCTCCAAAAGAACAAAACTCGAGAAATACAAAAACACACTGGAATTACTTACTGGCTGACAAACTGGTGACACGCAACACAGGGAAGTAACGACGACGAACCGACAAAGACAGAGGGGAACACACAGGCTTAAATACACAAGGGGATTACACACAGGTGGAACGAATCAGGGTGGGGCAAACAATCAGAAAAAGGCGGGAAAACAAACAAAGACAGGAAGCAAAACTAGACAAGACACAGGAGGACCGAATTACAAAATAAGACAGGAAACACTCATGCAGACCATGACACCACTTCTTCATTGAAGATTTGAAGCGACCGACCCCAGTTCGTAGACGGTTCAGCAGAGTCCACTGCTGGCGTGGAAGATCGTCTCCTGTGGCGCCATCTCCTGGATCCAAGATGTAGTGATGGATGCGGGTTGGCCCAGCCCTCTCCCACTCCTGCTTCCAAGCTGCCGCCAGCCATCCATTTTTGGACAGGCCCTCAGTGGTGGAATGGAGCATCTCTTGTGCCGCCTTGTTGTAGGGGTGGCGGGACTTGAGTCTGTTCAGAGGAGCTGCTGTCTTTGTGGTGTTATGGAGGATGTGCCAGTCATGCTTCCATGCTTTCCTTGCTAGGGCGAGAGTGGCAGCCTCTCGTCGTAGGCCAGCCGGTGCGATTCCTGCAAGGACTGGCAACAGGACGACAGGGGTGGGCTTCAGGCATCCAGTGATGATCCGGAGGGCGTTGTTGATAGCCACATCCACCTTTTTTGCATGTGGACTTCTGCTCCAGACTGGGGCACAGTACTCCGCTGCTGAGAAGACCAGGGCTTGGGTGGATAAGGTTATGGTGGATTGGTTTGATTACATGAGAAAAAAAAATGGATTACATTGAAGGTCTTGAATTGTACCAGATTTTGCCCCGTCAATGTACTTGTGACCAAAATGTTGATATAAACATTCAAATGTGATTTGATTGTTAACTTTAAAGGTTTTTTTATTTTGAAGTTTTTTACAGGTCTAACTGTAGGAAATATGTCGCGCCTGAACCTGACCTTTGTTGGCTCTTCTCAATAAAGAAGTACCAAAATCCATTCAGTCGGATCAGTTTTGCACAACCTCCGGGGTCTGAAAAGTGAAGCCAATGCGGAATTGCCTTAAACTTGCATTCTCTCTAATATCCAGCAGGGGGTGACTCCTCTGGTTGCAAAAAGAAGTCTGATTGTATAGAAGTCTATGAGAAAATGATCCTACTTCTCACTTGATTTATTACCTCAGTAAACATTGTAAACATAAGTTTATGGTCTCAATGCTAGTTGCAAGTCTTCTTCAATACAGCATGATGTTCATTTAGTAAATTATGGTCCCATTTAGAGTCAAATAGACTATAAAGCGGGGAATGCTTTAGGGCGTGGCTACATTATGATGGACATGTCACTACCACGGCGTTGTGCGGTCTGGGTGATGTCAGTGTTTTTGCCTTACATCTTTAACCCTTTCACTGTGTTTTCAGTCCATGCAAGTTAATTGTAACATTTGTACTTAGCTCCACCTTCTCGTGTCACTTCTGGTTCCAAAAAACCAAGATGGCGACGACCAAAAACCAAGATGGCGACAGCCAAAATACCAAACTTGAGGCTTCAAAACCGTAGTCCACAAACCAATGTGTGACGTCACGGTGACTACGTCCATTTCTTATAGTCTAGGATTTTGCAGCACTGGAGCTGGAGAACTTCCACTGAGCAAATGTAATTATTTGAATGAAAGGAGCTGCTGTCAGCAAATCAGGACCCCGGGGTGAACTCCAGGTTGTATCAGTACACCGTGACATTACTGTTGGTGGAGGTTACAGGTGCAACAGAGCAAACTTCTGGCCAACTTTGCATAGAGACAAGGACTACTTCATATCATGTGACTGAATTTCCATTCTTAGGTCATATGATGACACCTGAACCAGTTCCATTTGCTGAAGAAGACCACAAGGTCAAAGAAAACTCTGTAAAGAGGACTCTTGACCTTAGATTATTTTATTACTAAACTTAAAGCTCATTTCATTTAGTAAAAGTGACACAGTGTCATGTGACTTAATCAAACAATATTTTGTACTAATACTTCAGCAAAAGCACATGTTGTTGCAACCAGAGGCCAATTGTCAGATATTTTGGGGGAAAGAATTCTTATATTTAACTTTTGAGAGGAGACAGGAAGTTTAAGGGGAAGAGGCTGGCACATCCCCTTAAGAGAACAAAGGAGATCCAAGTATTCTCCAAGAGAATCCAAGAGTATTCTCAGTTGTCAGGCAGATGAGGGAAACTGACAAAGAAATTGATTTCCATTATCTCAGGATGTCTGACAATCTGCTCCATCACAGTACAGTACGTGAACGCTTCGGATCGATTTGACATCATTTTTATTTGGTTAGATGATATCTTGTTGACATTTAGTCCTGAGAGTTCCTCGAGAGGAAAACATAGTGTCCACAATCAATGGGATTCATCCTTTGGGGAACATGAATGTGCTCAGGAATTTTTATTCCCATTAGATGCTGATATTTCATCTGAATAAGTGGCAACTTTATACTGAGGGTGGCACTAGAAAAAAAATGAGGGGGGTCACCAAAATGGCTTGGATTCATCCAGTGGATACCAAGAATATTCTTGTTTGATGGCAGTAGTTGTTGAGACATCTTACTTACTCACTTACTCAAAGCTGCATTAATTGATTTTTTGGGCCACATTGGGGTAAAAATATTTTTTGGGGAAAACATATCTAAGGTATTGTCATTTTATAGTGATTTTATGGCGAATGTGTTGGCAAATAATTGCCTTTTTTCACATCCAGCAGGCACGGAGACATTAACACTCATTTGGAATTGTGTTTGTGTCCATCTTGAGCAGTTAATATTAACCATTTTTACCACTCCAGAATTTATAAAAAATGATCAATAATCCCTCCAAAATACCACATTAAGTCACGAAGACCTTGAGGAACACCATAGAAAAAGCCATGTTGTGATTTGGTATCAAAAACCTTTGGAGGTTTCTACAAAAGAATTGTATTTTTCGGCGATTGGCTGGTGAGCACTTCTGTTCTGGAAACTGCTGAGAAACCCCCTTATTGTCAGTATACCTAGGAAAGCCATCCATCCTCTGAATGCTTTAGGTCTCTAGTTTGTGGCTATAAAGTTTTATCAGGCTGTGATTATCTTAGAGCAGTGGTTCCCAAACTTTTTAAGTCAAGGACCCCTAAACTGACACAAATTAGACCACGGAATCCCATTTGATCAGATTTTGTCCCAGGTTTTCCATTTGATATGTTTTTGCTTTTAGATGTTTTATTAGAGAAAGTGTATGAAACCCATGGGCAAAATAGTCATACATTCTGCATTGTGTTACTTATGGATGGAACTATAGTGAAAATAAATTCTTCCCCTTTTTGCTGGGGACCCTCTGGAACCCCTTCAAAGACCCCTGGGGGTCCCCGGACACCAGTTTGAAAACCACTGTCCCAGAGGTCACAACAGGCCATTTTGGGGACTAATATCATCACACATGAACATAATTGGGCTCATTGAATCCAGTAGTAGTAGTAGTAGTCCAGAGTATCAGCTTTACAGTCATACCCAATTTATGCAATTCCAAGACTGTGCATATTTGTTGCCCCTAACTGCATGTGATTATCATAAAGTGGGCATGTATATAAAGGGGGAGACTCGTGGGTACCCATAGAAACCATTTTCATTCACATATCTTGAGGTCAGAGGTCAAGGGACCCCTTTGATGATGGCCATGCCAGTTTTTCCCTTGCGCCCTCCTTCCCTTGAGCGTTATTTAGCCTCCTTCCGAGCTAGCATGACATGGTTGGTACCAATGATGATTCCTTACGTTATTTAGTTTCATATGATACCAATATCTTCCCTGTAGCTTTAAGACTGAGCCTGCTACAACCTCTTAAAGACAATAATGTTAGTCTATTCACTTTTACCCCTGGATTGGTCTCCACCAACTCTGCTGTTTGGAAGATTTGCAAGCCGCAAAGCCGGAACAATAACCTAAGAGAGGTTATAAAAGCTCCGTACTCCTGCAGGGTCGGGCGATAACTGTAGGTTTGTCATGAGTGGCACCTATAAAAAAAAAAATTCAGATAAATGCAGCTTTGTATCTCTAAATTATATCAATTTAACTGGGTGGATTTAATTGATTTTGCTATAGAACATAATGAAGAAAATTGTCATCCTCGGGTTTTATGTGAAAACACAGTGATGAGAAGTTAACAACATAGGGAAATGAAACATTCCCTCAATATTACCAGAGCAGTTCTAACAGGCGTTTGTTGTTTGTTTGTAGTTTATTTTTTGTACCTTTGAAAGCAAAGGCAGACCTGTGGTCAGTGTGACGCTGTCATCCAGGCCAAACTACAGAGGACAGTCTGATGAGTATCCGTCTGGCTCTTCCCCCGCTGAGAGCAGAGATGGAAGCTAAACTGTGCCCTGAACACAGACTAATCGTCCTCTCTCTGTTTACAGCACCCAAGGGTGAGCTTTAATGAGGCTAACGGTGATATGACTAAACATCCTGCAGCCTTCATTCGTCAGGAGGAGAGCAGCAGGCCCCGGGCTTTTGATGCCTGTCTGAGCAGCAGAAGAAGCTGAATCCCTCCTCCTGTCCTTTCAGATGACTTTACCGTGTCCTTGTCGAAGTGGAAATATGAAATGTCACGGAGTGTTGTGTGCATGCTTGAAAATGTCAGAGATACAGCAGCTTGTCGCACACGGATCTTCAAGAAGCCGGTGGGAGATTAAAGGAGATTCAAAAACAATTTTGTTAACAAAAAAAATAACCAAAACAATTGTGCAGAGGGTTTTTAGGTGGTGCTGACATTTCTGGCTTTCAAAAGGCCCTTGCAGGCACGAAAGCCATTTTTGAATAAAAACCCTCCAACTGGCGCAACAGATTTGGTTCTCAAGTCAAAATGCAAATGCCAAAGCAGTTTTGTTATTTTACTGTCCAGCATGCTAATGTTTTAGTCTTTGTTCTGTTTCTGTTGGATCTCTGCTCTGATTAGCCAGTCAAGTCCTCTATGTTGTGAAATGTAACATTTTTCTCATTAACAGGCCACCATGAAGTGTGCTTGTCCATGTTACTGCACTTATCCGCTGTAAAAGTTGCAAAAGTTATTATTTAAAGTGTCAACATTAAACATTAGACTCATTAGTGGTGAAACAAATATTCAAATCTTTTATTTAAAGATGGGGTCTGCGATTTATCCAGTATACACTTTTTGTTATATTGGTTGAAATGGTGCTTACACCCCGACAGCAATCCGTTTCTTATGAGCACTGAAAAAAGACCGGAAAAGATCCGTCATCTGTAGCTGCTGTAATCCTGTAAAAACGTCTACCAGTCAGTAAAAATGGTCCCGGTTGTAAGGAACCAATCAGATGCCTCCCTGCCTCAGCGTGCACCAGCGTGAACTCAAAGCGCGTGTCCGCCGCACGTTCACTGGAGAGTGGAAGCGAAAACTCAGCTCTTAAAACACCGGACAACGAGAACGAACTCGTACCACTATTACCATATTATCGAAAAATACAACTTTGATTTAGTTGTTTATGTTCTGTTAGTTTACTTTATAAGATACTGCAGATTTAAACTATTTATTCTAACAGCTCAAAGTGAAGTCAGACAAACAGGATTATCAACGAGGGGAGGCGGCGGATATAAAACACGTTACTCAAACTGCTTTTTCAGTTACAGAAACAAACGAGTGGACTGATCTCCCTCCAGATATTAGAGTAATGTTAAAAAGGGTCGTGTTGTCTCAGCAGGTATCTCTCTCTTTCCCTCGCCACTCTGCTGCTCTGTGGCCGGCTCTCCAGCGAGCTGCTACCCCCCCCCCCCGTCAACAAGGAAATAAAAGCCCCTCGTCTACGAGACCGGTCTCTTGAGAGAGCTCCAGCTCATAGCGGGGTCTGTGTGAGTGAATGCCCGGGTCGAGAGGTGGCGATCCCGGCAGGAGCTAGCTGGCTGTGCCGGCAGTTTGTGGAGCTTCTAAACTCTGACAGCGGTCGAGCAAATGTTTGATTCAACATCTAACATCGTAAAACTGTCAATATTCTAAATCTACACCGTTGATTTCTCGCCTCAACATTTTTCAGAAGTGAATTTAGTGATGAAATAGCTACGAAAAATGTGAAGTAGTGACGATGCGGCGGTGCTCGTGCATGTGTGTGGGGGGCGTTGCCTTATAAGGAGTTTCGAGGGGAGGGGGGGGTTTAGACGGAGCTCCTGAGGCGATGCGACTTTCAAATTATGCTAGTTTTCCAAGATCGCAGACTCCAGCTTTAAGTAAGCAACAATACAACAATTAAATAACATTAAAAGTAAAAGCAGCAATCTCAACTTTATTTCAATTAAAATAACATCATTTCAGCAGTAAAATGCACTTAATCAAAGTAAATTCCAAGACGAGACTACAATTGTATTAAAGCTAAGTGGCCCACAGAGAGAGTGGCAAGGGGACAAAGACAAATTAGATGAAGGTGATATCTTAATGCCATTAACTGAAGGGAATATATTAATGTAATTTGCAGAAGAAAATAACACATTTTAAGGGATTACTAAAATGTTTCCCCCAGACAGAAACATCCTGCCGTTGTAAACTGTTCTGTACTATTTATTTCCTGTGTGAACTGTGATGCAGGTTAGGCTAATGTACCTGGCTGATATTGGTATTTTATTAACCGATGGATGTTATTGCCTGACCTACAGTAAAATGCCTGCAGTAAAATGTAATTCTGTTCTGTAAATTGAAGGTTTCCCTGACATGGAGAGGGGGTCCGCATGCTGCTAACCCAAAAATAATTTCACCAGTCTGGTTGTTGGTCAGCGTTTTACTGTCCCATGAATATCTAAATGCAATTTCCTTTTTTTGTGAGATTATTGACCTGAAATTGGTTAAAGAAATAATCAAACAGAAAGTAATGCTGTTAGTATCAGCTTTCAATTTCCCATACTGAAACCTTAAAAACATACACAAACTACATGTATATTTCCTTTTGAAGTCAGTTTGGTGTCCTTGCCGTCTCCTGCTGTTCCACAGTCCCTGACTCAATGCTAATGCATGCGTTGTTTGGGGAGGCGGAGCATCGAGGTGTGGTGGCCCCCTCCAAGGTGAGTCCACCTCAGTGAGGAGGACGAAGAGAAAAGAGAGTGGACACATCAGAACAGTGATGAATATGGATGCTCTGCAGAAGCTGCTGTCCTGCTGCTATAAAACATCATGTTACTGAAACTGATGGACATGATGCAGTTTGTATTGGAAGCTTGTGTTAACATAATCAGGTGCCTTAAGTTATATCAGGTTCATTGGCTATTGGTTTAAATAGGAGCATCATAAAAGAAAATACATTTAGCATTGAACCAAAGAGGCTAAACTGAAACTGAATGAAACTAAGAGACACAATACAGCTGTTCCCACAACGTTTATTTGATAGACATGGCCAGGTAACACCAGTTTTATATATTTACACATCGACTGTTTTCATGTGCAGGTCTAGAAGGCATGGGAGAACAAAAAAACAGCTGAGGTACAAATTTCTTAAAAGCTGTTAGCTTTGATGTACCAGCCTGTCATTAAGTATATTGTTCACTGAGTCCATCTAAATTAGCCTCATAAACCTCTCGGCCACAGATGCTCCATCTTTACAAACTCATTATCCAGTGGAGGTTGGGCTTAGCTCTTAGCTGCAATGTTTTGAATTGTTGCTTTTACACTCCCAGATATCAACAAGTCCAAAAGAAATCTACAAAAGTTCAGGCACAAGACTAATGATTTCCAAGTGACTCTCTTGAAATGCGCTTAGATAGGGGAGAGCGGGTCCGTTTGTACACTTTTGTATCAACACCAAATAACCTTCCATTACTCAAAGACTTCAAGTTTTTTAGAACTCAACACAAATGTGAAAGGCACAATTTTATTAGGAGTGCATTTTCACAAAATTCTGTCTTCCCAGGTCAGTTGGGACAGTGGGTGGGGTCAGTTGGGACACCTTGTTCTGGGCTAAAAATATATCATTTAAATTGAAAAAAATTGCAGTCTAAATTTGAACACCTGTTAGCGTGGGTTTACTCCAGGCGCTCTGGTTTCCTCCCACAGTCCAAAGACATGCAGGTTAATTGTAGACTTTAAATTGCCCGTAGGTGTGAATGTGAGCGTGAATGGTTGTCTGTCTATGTTTCGCCCGGTGATAGTCTGGCGACCTGTCCAGGGTGTACCCCTCCTTCGCCCAGTGTCAGCTGGGATTGGTGATAATGGATGGATGGATGGATTGATATTTGCAATGTCACTCATTCAGACATTTCTTTGAGAAAAAGAAAAAGAATTTGTAAAAAATATTATATTTTAATAAATTACTGATATGGAATTTGACAAAAAAGGGGTTCTGACTGGCTGCCACTTGAGTAAACATTCACTCAGTGACTTCACAGTGGGTCTTAATCAATAAGGAAAAGCCTTTGCCTTTTTTTTTTGTCGATTTGATAACAAGGTAGGAGCTATAAACAAAACGGTCCCAACTGCCCCAGGGAGAGCAGACACACTTTCGACTCTCCAAACTCTAAGCTTCCCAACAATATGTTTTTTTATATGTGGCATAACTAAAAACACTATGGTAGAAGGGAAATAAAAAAAGTAGCTATTACTATTATTTCTCATTGTATTGTTTTTGTTTTGTTGTTGAATTAAATAAATTAAAATAAATGAATTAGTTAGTGTTCATGAGAAAACCTTTCTATGTTATGATTTTGACTTATTTATTATCAAAAAAATATATATTTATTATTTATCATGTGAAAATGTGATTGACGTCTTGTCATCATTCACTGATTACTCTCAAATGAAGAAAAAGTGTTTACACATATTCAGAAGATAGTCTCACTAAGGAATGTTTTTATAAAGTGCTTTTCTTGGGGAAATGGGGAAACACCATGAAATCATTTTTAATAAAAGTCATCTTTGCGTCCCTCCGTTATTGTCAGACTTAATTTATAAATACGTATATGGGCTTCCATAAACCCATTGAACCCTAGTTATCCTCGGCCTACAGCTTTATTATCTGTGTCAGGTTTATCACCAGGTTCAGGTGGTTGACACTGAGGTGTGTATCTATATTACTGTTATTGGATAATGGGGGTTGTGGTATATTGCAGGATTTCTTTCCTCCCGTCCACTCAGTCGGAGCAGGTCATAATGGCTTCATGGCTAAGCCACAGAGGCCCAGCGAAGGTAGAGGAAGTCTGTCTGAGCTGAAGTCTTCATCAAATTGAAGTTTCCATTTTCCTTCCCTGTGAAATCCCTAAAGCAGTGCCGAGGTGGATCCATTTCACACCTGGAAATAGTTTCCTCCGCGTGTGGGTTCACGACGGGCTTACAGGCAGGCAGAGGCGGCACGGGACGTTTAAGCCTCCATCAAATAATGGCTTTTGTAATTTCACAGCAAACGGCTGCGTCGAGCCAATCTCAGCCGCCGCCTCCCTCTAATTTTATCTCCCTCTCTCTCCTTGTCTTCCTGTCTGTTTCCCCCCACAGACGTCGCCCCCTATCTCGCTCTGTTTCTCCAGCCTTCTCTATCTCTGACAGCTACAGACTCTATTAGCTGTGATTGGTTACAGTTCACAGCCATGAAATGATCCTCCGAGGAAAAAACACACACAAAATGGGAACAACTCACATTAGCTGCAATGTGAAACCTGCTGTATCTGTAATGTGACAGGTATCGGATGGTGTAACTTCAAAGGCTTAAATAAACATCTGTGCTATCTCAAACCTGGCTGTCCAACTTTGTGCTGCTCTTTGTTCAGTTGGGCTGTGGGAGGAAGAGGAGGGAAATCCCACTTTCATTGTGGGACTTTCTCGAAGGTGTTGTTTACGAAAAAGTACACTCGTCTTGTGTGGTTTGTTTTAGCTGTTGTCAGGTTGTTTAGGATTCGATGCTTTCTCAAAAGACATTTGACAGTGGAGATTATATTCTTTCAGGTGGCATCAGGCCGGTTCTAGACTACTTTGAATGGGCGGGCAGTAAGAGATGTTGGTTGGTCACCAACAACTGTAGTAATATGAGTGTTCTTTAGGACTGTAAGCTATAACGTGCAGTGTTTTGTTTTTATCTAAAGCTATCTCCCGACCATACTTGCCAACCCTCCCGATTTTCCCGGGAGCCTCCTGTTTTTCATCGCCCTCTCCCGGTTTCCACCCGGGGTCACAATTTTTCCGTATTCCGCCCGATTTATGACAAATGTTCTCACTTTTTTTTTTCCTTTTTCTTATCTCAACCTGTTTATAGCGCTGTATAGCGTGTATAAGCCCCACTGTTTCCGCCTACTGTCGTTTCCTGGGGGAAGAGAGCTGCTCGCGGTTTGAGCTGCGCTCGCCGCTGGGTTCAGCGCACATTATCACATTGTGTGCTGCACCCAAAGTTGGGCTTTCCTCGATGCAGCAAAAAGCCGTCGTGGCATGGCACAAGCCATTGGAAATAATGAGTTTCAGAGCGCAGTGGTGCCGCTTTCACGTCTGAAAGGTGAATGAGAGAGGGGGAGATAAATGGAGAGTAGGCCTACTAAGAGAAGAAACAGGCCTCCTCAAGCAGAGGCAGAAAGTGAATGAATGCGTGACTGAATGAAAACTGATGATGCCAGAGATTCACACCAAAGGGGCCAATTGATCTGTATTTGTTCCTGAGAATTAAAAGTCAAATCAAAAGTATTTAACATAAAACTGTTGTTGCACTGTATTTTCTATAATTATATTATTTTGCAATTTTAATTCTTTAAAAGTCACCAGAATGCAGGAAACAAAGTCTCTAAAACTCAATTTTTTTCTGGTTTCGCTTTGGTTTCAAAATCCTCCCTATTTTTGAGGTCTCAAGGTTGGCAAATATGCTCCCAACGAGTACAGACAGGCTGTGTACAGTAAAAAGGGTCCACAAAGATATGGAATAGCCAGCCAGTGGGGAAAAGTAGCCAGCTAGGGCAGTCCGGGGCATGCACCCCTAGAGAAAAGTTTTGACCGTAAAAGCCCAAATTTAGTTCCTCTGGCACATTCTGATGCTGCTATTCCATCATAAACGCTGATCTTAATTATTGCATATTTTAATGAGTTTGCCTGCCCAATTGTAAACCTGTAGTGAATTATTGTAAAGGAGAATTAGACTTCTTGTGCGTTTCAGTCTGTAAATAGCTATTAATATTTAAATCCACACCTATTTCTGACTAATCAGAACTTTTGTTATTAAGAATCATTGGACATTTATTATTTTATTTATTTATTTATTGACACCTTCACTCCCTTATCTTCTCTATTGATATACTCCACACCTATGGGCAGTAAGTAGGTATGATTTAAGAATGAACATTCACTTTGTTGAATGACAGAATAACCAAAAATGTAAACCATGGATAAAATGACATAAACTTGATCATATATATTACTACAAGAAGTTCCATTACATCATATTTAATTTTTTAAAACATATTTTGGGGCATCTAACAATAGTTTGCATAATTGGTCAATGGCAAAGAAAAATACAGTGTGAGGCTGAGGCATACATTTTCCTCATATGACATAGGCCTGTTACTTTGACAACATTGCCTGTTTTAGTGTAGAGTGTGTCTTGCAATGGACATGGCTCTGCTGTAAAAAGCAAAATGTAAATAAAGATAATTCATTCTTCGTTCATTCATTAAACCCTTAAACATCTGTGTGGAGTATATTGAAAATGCAGCATATTGCTTTGATGTGACATTTTTTATGATTGGTTGAATCAACCCGGAGAAAATAAAATACTAAGTATTTTTTAAATATTGGAGTAAAGGGAGGATACTTGACATTTGGTGGGGGCATATTGGCTGCTTCTGGCAAATAAAAACAGACTGCAAAAACACTCTTTTGCCTGTTTCCTTCCAGATCTAGAATGCCCACTTCACCCTTCCAATAGCAGTCACTAATCCAGTAACAAGGGCATGATCCCTCACCAGCTTCCCACCATGAGCGGCCACACTGGGTGTATTGCATTCTGGGTCTCTGCTGTAAAACCTGAAATTTATCTTTGTCCATTTTTAATGCTGCATGATGTAACACAGAGATGCATCACCATAGCAGCTTTTCAACAGTGTTGAAGTGTTTTAGGGCGGATTTTCCCTTTGAGCCCTCATTCTGTTATGACAAAAATTGTGAGAGATTTGAAAACATTATTACTATAATTAAACACTTCATAGAGATTAAGTGTTGGAGCAGAGAGGTATTCTAGTTTTTTACAGGCTGGTGTGTGTTCGTGTGTGTAACTCTGAGAGAGCATGTAATTCACGGAGTATGAGGGCGGAGCACGTGGGAGATTTAGTGATGATTTAGTGCGAGCAGTCATAGCTGTGGAGAAGTGGAAATGTTTTCCTAAGGCTCATAGCACTTAACAGCCGTGGGTTACATTCACAAACACACACTCTCTCGCTCACACACACACATAACTCACATTAACACACCTGATTTCCCCACCCGCTGGAGTGCAGCAATAATGAAGTGCAGATTGAAAAGCATTTGATGTAAGAACCTGGCAATTATATGCATTCACACAAAGACAAACCTACTGTACGTTTACTGTTGCACATACTGTACTGTATGCAGCATTTTTAGCTGTGGGATATCATAAACTGATCACAGCATGCCTGGACTAAACATGACAGCACTAACAGTGATGACACATATACTGGAGAGAAAGAGATGCTTAACTTTTCCACTGTCGACTATCTTTTCGTGCCTTCTTCTCTTCGTCCACCTCCCTCTGGAACTCAGCTCCTGGGCACTTCCACCTGTAATCATCTTTCATCGCTCCAACACACTGCTAAAGGCCTTAACAGCCTCGTGAAGGGAAAATCCACCGTAAAACACTGACGGCAGGAGCTACAATTGAGTTTGATAACAAATGTTCAGTGTTTTGAATGTTTGGGTTAAATGTCAGGTTGAAATTCAACAGTGGCAAGTTTCATTTTTCATACAAACAGCAGAAAAGCCGATAACGAAAACTGTGACAGAAGAGGTCAATAAGCAGTGTAGGCTACTATACACGGAGGACCTTCCCCCAATTTTTTTTTTAAACAACCTAACAATATAGATTGGTAAAATCAGGGATGTCTGTGAACATATCACTTTCTCCTTTCTCTACTTTTAGAGGCGAGTAGCAAGATTTTGATTGATTTTGTCGTGTTCTTTGTTGACGTTTGTGAAGTGTTTTCCGTAGTTGTTTCCATAAGTGTTTTAATTAGTTTACTTACTTATCTTAAGCCCAACCATGATGTTTTCACTCACCCTAACTAAGTGGTTTTTCATGCCTGAACCTAAGTTAGTTGTTTTCTTGTCCGTTTAATGTCGTGGCACTTATACGCCTTCCCATGAGACCAGGTTGGGTAAGGACATTCACTTTTTTCTGTTGGCTGATTATTTTATATGGTTTTGACTTTTAACATCATTAGCTCTGTAGGTTAAGTCTTTTTAGCTAAGAGCAGCTTCTTTTATGCTAGATTTCAACTTGTAAAATAAACTCAACCGATTGCATTCAGCCTGAGGGTGTTTTTTAAGGATATGACATTGTTTAACATTGTATTGAACTACATGTACAACTCCCCAACACTGCAGTTACTGTATGTTACTTTTCTAATTCTGAAAATAAAAAAACGAAGACAGACTGAAAAACAGAAGTTCCTATTTACTTAAGCATATAGGACACGTCTTCATCACGTGGTTATATGATATCACGCTGTCTCATTTTTTTTTTACTTCGGGTAGCTCTCTCGTCTTTCACCATGTTTGCATCCCTGTAAAATATAAATACACGTAAATACAAACTAAATAAAGGAAAATAAGAGACAATGAATCAAATTATGTCATTTGTTTTCCTCTGAATTCTCTGAGACGCTTACAGTGCACTCTCAAACTCTTAAAGGACCAGTGTGTAACAATTAGGGGGATCAATTGGCAGAAATGGAATAAAATATTAATAAGTATGTTTTCTTTAGTGTATAATCACCTGATAGTAGTAGTTGTCCAGAACGGACAAACCAAACTCTGTTAACTTTTCCTGCTTGGGCCGGAGTCGATAATGTTACTCGCTACCATTGTTACTCTCTCTCTTGTTTCACCACTCACTTCCCACATACACACACACACACACACTCTACGCACTGGCTCTGCTCCAGATGGCTCTAGAGAGGGTCATTCGCGCTCACCGCTAGATAAGCCAGATCCTACTCACCATATTTGCCAACCTTGAGACCTTAAAAAAAAGGGAGGATTTCAAAACCAAAGCGGGGGGTCTGGGTGTCCTCCCCCAGAAAAATGTTCAGAAACTTTGTTTCCTGCATTCTGGTGACTTTAAAAGAGTGAAAATAAATACTAATAAATAATAAGTACACTGCAACAAAAAACTTTTGATTTTTCCTTTATCTCCCAGGAAAGAAAATTGTATAATTCACCCCATCTGGTGTGAACTTGGCATGTAAATCTCTAGCTTAAACTAATATTCACCCGTTTTTATTTATTTTCACTCCTGCTTGAATATTTCCTTCTCTTAGCTCTCTCCATTTCTCTCTTCTTCTCTCACTCACTGAAGCTCCTTTCAGACACAACGCAACAACGGCACCACTGCGCTCTGAAACCTATTATTTCCAATGGCTTGCGCCGTGCCATGACAGGGAGTTCTGCTGGGAAACAACAGTTGGTGTAGCTCTATTGTCGTCTGGGTAGAAACAGTAGGGATTATACACACTGTTCAGGGCCAGAAACAGGCTAAGATAACAAAAAGGAAAATAAGTGTGACAATTTGTCATAAATCGGGAGAAATACGGGAGAATTGTGACCCCGGGAGGAAACCGGGAGAGTGCAATGAAAAACGGGAGTCTCCCGGGAAAATCGGGAGGGTTGGCAAGTATGCTATACACTGGACCTTTAACAGCGGCATGTATACAAGTATTTCCTGTAGAGACACAAATAAACAGGTCTGCATTGGTTAAAGTGGCAGTAGGCAGTATATTTTTGGCATCATTGGGCAAAAAATTCCATAATAATCTTTCAGCATATTGTAATTCAAGCTTTCTGAGAGATAACTAGACTTCTGCTCCTCCTCATGGCTCTGTTTTCAGGGTTTAGAAAATCTAGCCCGTGACGGCAGACTTTGACCAATCACAGGTCATTTCAGAGAGAGAGAGCGTTCCTATTGGCTGTGCTCCGGTCATGTGACCAGAACTTGGCTTCCCTCAACAGATTTTACAATGGCGGCCGCGTCACAAACTATCTCATTTTACAGCTAAACAGTACACTACAAGATGATTCTGAAAACATTTGAGGCGAGAAATAGGCATTACATTAACAGAATATTGATTCATATTTGATCATCGCTTGATGGGTCGGAGTTCGCGAGTGATTGACAGCCGGCTCTCATAGACGGCAGCTGGACAGCGGACCTTGTTTTCCTCCGGTAAGTGAAATCTTTCAGATGCCGTTAGGAGCATCGGAGGACACAGTAGGACACAGAGGAACATGATTTTTTTCAGGTTACCTGTTTCATGTACTACTGTCACGAAATAGCGGCCGTTTTCGAAAAATAACTTTTTTAAATCATATTTGCGCCAATCTCGCCTACTTCAGCTTTAAGCACAAGACAGTTGTGGAAATAAAGACATGGCTGCGTTTTATTGAAAGGCCAAAATTATCGATACAAACTGGAACTTGTCCACTGTTAAATATTGTCATGGTACGAGTTGGCTAGCAAGCTGAGTGGTTAGTGAAGGAGCTACTGAGCCAACTAGCTAGCTAGAGGTTTATAGCCACTCAATCACTTCACACACAAATCTTTTAGTGGTCCATGAAATCTGCAAACTGTAGCAGGCTAATCTATGAAACTGACTGATTAGTTACATTTCAATAAAATCTAGATCTAAATTAAGTCTATTCATCTATTAAGGAGTTTATGTCTGGTTTCACTTGTTGTAAAAAACAAAAAAAGTACGATGAAAAAAGCAGCATTTAGGTTATTTCTCTGGTGTGACTACATGTTGGTAATTATGGTAAACCATCTTGTAATGATGCATGACCACAAGTCGTAATAACAGGATGCTTAATTCCTGTTCTTCCCATTCTACCAACATTGTGTGAAAGCAGCATAGTCAACAGTCAACTTTTTGTGTTGATGGTGGCCGTGTCCTCAGTGCACTCTGAGACAGGCACGGAGGACTGAAAATAACAAGATGACATCATGTCTTCATGAATGGTAGCCATTGCTGCATCCCAATGTAAGAGTTTCCTCTTTTGACGTCCACATTTCAAGACAGAAAATAATTTGACAAGGCCTACTCCTTTTCAAAGGATCTCCAATGTGGTTTAGAAATGCAGCTTTCTTCCACTGAATTTACAGCTGGGAGTATCCCACAATCCATTCTGGGTCAGTCCTGTGCTTAATGATGCATTTAAGTGACCACTGTCTAATTGCAAAGCCAGGAAACATCACGCAACCACATCATATTTACCAGGTATTTGCCTTCAAGCATTCATCAGTCATTTGTAAATATGGTACATGAAGTGGACCAATGAAAAGTCACTATGGATGTCAATAATGGCCGTTTCTTCAGCCTGATCATGTTGTTAGTCATATTCAGTTGCAGATGAATGGAAGTTACAGTGGATGGATATACTGTATTTACCATCACCTGTGTTGTAGTGATGGGTCGTTCACGAACGATTCGTTCAAAAGAACAAATCTTTTGGGTGAACGAACTGAACTGAATAACTTCCTGAAACGATTCACTTGCTAGCGAACGTCCAGCCAGGGACCCACTGAGTGAGTGATTCAAGTCATTTGGTTGCAGGAGAAATGGCGTGTGTTGTGTTCAAGACAGCAAATACACCGCTGATTCGGGTAGGGTTGCTAACATACTAAGAAACGATTTACATATGACAGTTTTGATAAAAAAAAAAATGTAAATGATTTTCTGTGTTATAAAGACTTTATGAATTGAGATTTTATTTTTTTTGTATTTCACATGTGGCCTTGGGCTACAAATGTGAAAATAATATTTGCACATAGAAACCAATATGGACCGTTGTGATCAAATTTTTATTTTCTTCTGAAACTATTATTTCTTGTTTTCATTTCAGTATAATAAAACATATTGAAGAACCCGACATTTAGTTGCACACAACTTTTATTTGCAAATGGTATCTTTATCCAATTAAATTCTCCGTTCTCAGTTCATTAGTTAGCGAGCTGAACTGAACGTTCGGTCATATTTCAGTTCAGTAAGTGGGACTATGTTTTTACTGAACTGATTCTAGTGATTCAGTACACTGAAAAGAACTGCTTTGCCCATCACTACTGTGTTGAAGTAAAACGTCACAAGTTGTACTGTGAATTCAGGGTACATCATCAAACTTTCCCCAGTTTACCATTATGTCAGCCGTGCAAGGGCAACTTCCTAAAACCCCTTATATTTTATACCATTTGACAAATAGCACCCAAACACATTGTTAGTTTGGTCTCTGTGAGGATGACCTATCTTATTTGGAAAGAAGGCACAGATTCAGCCATCAGCAGGTCTTCCTCCATGTATATACTGAATGTACCGCTGAGCATATGTTTACAACCCTTAGTTGGCATTGTCAAAAGACAAGCAATCACTAACTTGAGTAGAAGTAGCATGTTGAGGAAAAGCAGGTTCACCAAAAATGTTAATTTCCACACTTAATCTGAAAGAAAATAACTCTTGGAATGCATTGAACATCACAGTCTGATCAAATTCAACCGTATAATAATGATCTGAGGGTGAAATTGGTTTCCTCAATGTGGATACCTATTTCCAAAGCCCTCATCGCTTTATACACCACTGGTTTGCCCGCTGTTGTGTAAAATGAACCTGAAAATGTTTTCCCGTCATGAAATTAGTTTCCATGTGTTATTTCTCAATCAAAATGCGCAATGAGCGCAGCACCTCAGCGGCCGGAGGCAATTCCTGAATAATTTAGACTTAAAACAGCCTGATGGAGCTCTATCACCTCATCACAGATTCAGTCACGGAAGCAGGTCACCAACCCTCATCTATAATCCACAAAGAGGGTTTCCCCATCCATTAACACCCTCACTGCTGAACGCATGCAGGACTAGAGAACCAACACAATTTACATGAGGAGGGGGAGTATATACGAATGTTTATGTGGGAGGAGGTTGTTGTTGGGGAATGTGATTATGTTGGGATACATTCAAATGGGATTTCTTTCCTATTTTGAAGCAGAACTGCAGCCACTTTTCGTATGGACCCAACTTTAAAACCTTTCCCAACATCCTGATCATTTTTGGACAAATTTTCATCAACTGCTTGACTATAAATCTACTTCTTTCTTCCTAGACTGGGTGCGTTTCAACAAAACAAACCACTTCATACTCAGAAGTCAACCACCAAAACATGAGGCCCAGCCCACAAGCACATGGCACTCACCAAAGAAAACATTTTTATTATGACTTATGAATAATTACTTCCATATCCTGTAATTATGACCTCTGGTATGTGACATCTGGCAATTATGAGAAAGTGTTTTTGTTTTTTTTTCCTTTGGTGAATGCAATGCACTTCTGGACAGGTGGAACTGGGAAAACGACTTCAAAACTACAATAACGTCCCTTGGCCAAACTCTGTGTGTAGCAGTAGGATAGGTGCTATCAGCTCAGTGGTTAATTAGCCAACAGACTCTACAAATGACCAATGATGTATGGCACAATTATAATGTAATATTCAGACAAAACATTTCTGGGACTTTGGAATTTGCCGTGGCGCGGTTTTGGTTCCGTCCTCCGCACAACCACAATTTTCTAATTTGTTGTGTTGTAGAGACAAAATGAATACTGTTAAAAGTCCAGTTACAAACAACATGGCTGTAGTGATGTGATACGATCGGGAGTCTGCAAAGGGGGTTTACTTTGAAAATTGACCAGATGTCCTTGCCGTTCCACTTCCTGCTCGGCTCGATCTGCTCTGTGCAATGCGCCGCGGCTCCGTCAAAACTAGACTAGGTGCATATTTTTAGTGGAGCAGAGCGGAGGGCCGCTTCTGGGCCGCTTCTGGGCCGCTTCTGAAATGAGCTACGTTGTGTCTGGTGGAATCACAAGCATTGGCTAAACTGGCCAACTGCTCCGGTGGACACAGCGCAGTCCGAACGCATGCCCGGTGGAATCCAGGCGTAATCTCCACTGTGTGCGTTATTCTTCTTATACCATTATTTCGTCAAACTTGAAATAAACCTTATTTTACTACTCCGTCAAATGGGTGAAGATGTAGTGTAATAACAGCAGAGGCAATGAGTCAATTGGCAGTTTAGGAACGTGATGCAGCCACTTCACGTGTTCGAGTAATGTGCATTTGAGATGAAGCACACCCAGTCTGGTTCCAGACCTCTACATCGCCACCCACGTCTCAGATTTGTTCAAAAATGCATATGGGTGTGGTTTTATACCTATTGATGGCTGTCCCTGCTGGTTGGAAAAACAGTTGACCAATCAGAGTTGTGTAGGTGGTTATATAAGTTGTTGTAAGTCGACATACAGAAATATTAACAACTCTGAAATCAACATATTTCACTGAGAAAGAGTAAGTTAACTGCTCCCAGCAACTGCTACAGCAGCTTTCATGTTAACAAAAACATGTTTGTCACTCGCTACTGGTTGGTTGGGGGAAAAACAGAACAAACCACTCCCCCGCATAACAAGAAATTGGCTAGCCCGAACACAATGTCAGACTGAATCAACTGAAAAGAAATGGCAATCCATTGTGATTACCAGGCTTAATGCACGCCCTCCATACCAAGAATTATTCATTTATCTGTTCTCTGTGTTACTTTATACATTGGTGCGTGTAATCGGAGAGAAGAACTCCAGTTGAATGGTGCATGCCTGCAGGTTCAGATCCTCTAATGGTGCCTACAGTAGATCCAGGTGGTATTGAAGTGCATGGGAAACACCCCACAACACGTCCATAGAAAACTTCTGTATTTTCCCCATGAAATAGGATCTATGAAGGTAATTTCTCTCACATCAATGTGTGTCATGTTGACAATTGTGAACATTATTGTCCAATTAAAAGGAAATTATAAATTCTTAAATAACATCAGGATGTGTGGCCCATTCAGATAGTTTAATACAAGTCAAATAAGGACAAATAAAACAACAACATAGCGTCACTGATGTGAAACATCACTCTAACATAGAAGCCCTTGTGGTGTATGTGTGGTGTGTATGTAGGATTGGGTGGAATATTCAGTTGGTTGAACTGAATATTTCTAGATGAAGTAATGAAAGGCTGTCCCTGTTCAAACATGGAAGCTGTTCTGTTTTTAGCAGCAGTGTTGTACTGGACGTGGTCACTGCTTCGTTGCAAGGCTATATTAAGAATAAAGAAATGTGTTAAATATTTCTGTTTACATAATCATTGCCTTTCTCCTACTTGTGATATCAGGTGCCAACACTTTGATCTCGCTTTCACACACACACACACACACAAACACACACACACACACACACACACACACACACACACACACACACACTCACAGGCTTCCCAGAGAAAAGAAAGATGTTGTTGCCATACAGCGTGTAACGGCGTGTCCAGACCGCCCGCGTGAGCAGCGCCTGACGGCTGCCTCGCTGAACTGCTGTGTGATTCACGTGTCGGGTGTTCACACCAGCTGCCTTTCTGCTGCTGCCAGCCCCTTCTTTCCACATAGAGTTTGCCTTTCATAGTGGCCATTTCATTTCATTATAAATGTCATTTATATTTATTCTAGACAGAAAAAGGTTAAGAAGTGTGTGCTCATTTGTAAATAATAGTAATAATCCACAATTAAAACCCCATGCTTTATTCATTCATGGAGCCGGGCAAGTCAATGCATACAGTATTTCAGAATAAAAGCCCTGTGTTAACAAATGAAGGAATTCTCTCCACAGAAAAAACGCTTGAGGGCTTTTATTTTGAAATGAAAGCAGGAAGTGTTGATCTAAAAATATATCTTTACTTTTTTCATGTCCGTGACATATTCTACAGATGTCTAGACATTGAGACTGCAGTAATGTTGCTGGTATGACGTCAATATACTATCAAATGATCACTTTCACGTTCTGTTGTTGCTGTGAACCGCGTCTCATGCGCGTCTCATGCGGGCAGTGTGGCTGCTCTAACCTGTTAACATGGACGCCGAAATAAAAACAACAGGTAACGCAGCCGCCATGCGCTGCTCACGAGGGCGGTGTCGACAAGCCGTAAGTGTAGGATTTGTACATTCTGGTGACTCCTGGTGATACGATCAAAACAACACTAGTCCTGCTGGAGCTTTATAGCTTTATATGAAAAGTCAGGGGATCACCAAAATCCTTAAAACACATCCTCTGGGGACCACGAACATCTGTACAACATTTTGTAGCAATCCATCCAATAGTTGCCAAGATGTTTCGCTTTGCACCACAGTGATCGACAGACTGACTGAGCCACTCCTCTAACGTGGCTAAAATGCACTGCAGCAGACCTTGCACAAAAAAAATTAACATAGAATTCATCAAGATCTGACAATAATTGGTTTAAGGTGGTAAATTCAGCATCATAGATTACACATTAGTACAATGTAGTCATGCAATTCCTATCACTCGGTTGCTCTTAAAGTGGCAGTAGGCAGTATATTTTTGGCATCATTAGGCAAAAATTCCATTATAACCTTTCAGCATATTGTAATTCAAGTTTTCTGAGAGAAAAGTAAACTTCTGCACTTCCTCAGGCTCTGCTTTCAGGCTTTAAAAAATCTAGCCCGTGATGGGAGACTTTGGCCAATCACAGGTCATTTCAGAGAGACATGGCAGCTGGACGGCAGACTCCAGATCAGCTCTGACTGGTTGTTTTCCTCCGGGCTGTGTAATGCTGCAGATGCCGTTAGGAGCACCGGAGGACACAGAGGCACATCATTTCTTTCAGATTACCTGTCTCATGCACTACTGTCAAGATATAGTGACCGTTTTATAAAAATATATTTTTGTATTCATATTTGCTCCATTTCTACCCACTGCAGCTTTAAGTTTTGCTGTTTAACAGAAATAATGTAAATTAATGGGACTAAAGGCCTTTACACACTGGGGGAGTTTTCATGAGATTAATTCGCAAATCAATATGTTTTTTCAAACTGTGGTTTTTGTCATGAGTACTTTCGCACAGGTCGTGAATATTACGTGCTGAAAAAGCGACATAATTGTGCGTTGATTTTTCTGAGCTTTCGCACCAAGAATAAAGGCATCAACCAATCACGTTATGCAGAACGGACATATTAAATATGTACACTACGGTGTACAACAACAAGGAGGCTCCGTAGTCCGAACCAAGGTGACAAACTTTATTACTCCTTTCAACCAGATCCACTCCTTCTGTTTTTACCTTTCACAATAAAAGCCTGAGACATATACACTGCATAACTGTTTACCAGAGGCAAATTCACTCAGATCATGTTTAGGCTACACAACAATTTACCTCAGACAGACTGCCAGACGCTGCTCTGGGCCAACAGGATCCCATTTTTGGCCTCTGCTATTCAAACCTTTTACTGAAAAAGTGTTGCAACTGTCGCAAATTCGCATCGCTGCTGGTATGAATTTTTATGCGAAATAATCACAATATATATTCGTCACACACCCGGCGTGTAGGCCTAAAGTGCCTACACACCTTAATTCAGTACATTCTACTAATTATCCTCATTAATTCGTTTGCAGTATTAAACTGCTTCACACTTGACCATAAGCAGCAGCTTTGCAGTAATATCCTTCCGCAGAAGTGATCATGCACACTGAGCCACAGAAAAACTTTTCCAATGACACAGCAGGAGAAGAGGTTTGCATTTTTCAGCAGGCAAAACAAACATGGACGTTAGAGATAAGTTTAATTTGACAAATCATCTGATTCCAGACCTATTTCAATCACTGTCCACATCTCCAATTTGCTTAGCGATTCAGACAGGTATGGAACTAAGTCAGGCTGTTCTCACACACCGTTCGTAGCTAATGTACTGTAATTTGTATATATGCCACAAATTTTAATCCACGTAATAGTGAACCAGGAAGTATAAAGAGAGACAAATGCTGTGTAGGGAGGAGGTCGGGGTGGATGGGTGGGTCAAAAAACACCAGACTGTTGCCCAGGAGACCGGTGTTTTACCCCGTGTGAAACCAGAAGTCAACGTTGATTTATTTGTCAGGTAACTTCCGTACTTAAGTGACGCCACTTATGTATTATTTAAATCCAAACCACGATCTTTAACTAAACCTAACTAAGTAGTTCTGTCATCTAAACCAGTTGTTTCCTGTGAAGATGGAAGTTTATTTTGAAAAGACTTGATCATGTAATGAATGGAAATTGACACGTGTTGCGGGACATTCATAGGAAAACACATGAAAAATGAGGAATACATTTTCGTAAGATATCATACGAACCGTAACCGAGGATACGTTGACCAGGTCTGGTGTTGCCCATTGACGGCTGTTTCAGCTAGTTGGAGAAACAGTCGACCAATGAGAGGTTTGTAGGCAGGTTATCTTCCTTCCATCTTCCTACATATATTATTTAGAAAAATAGTGAGAAAGTGGTAATTCAGTCTAGTTATCAGGGTAGAAATACACAGACAATTAGATCAAAATAGTTTGGTTGGAGTATAATGGTTGGGATACAGAATCTTAAAAATGGTCAGATATCAGCTCGAACATCAGTTTTAAATTCTAAACATAATAAAACCTCCATTATTGCATTTGTAACATTCATTATTTTATGAAGAAGCACAAAGCAGCCTGCAGAGTTGCTCACTGAGAGACTTTGCCATTGTCGTTATTATAACCAATGTCATATAAAATCACATCCAGCGGGCTGACATCCAGTAAAATGTTCTGTCAAAGATAATAGCTGTGAATGAGATCAAAGTCAATTTGATGTAGTTTATTAACCTTTAAAGTGCATAAAAAGTGCATAATTGAACAGATCAAGGGATGATTGCTTCTTGTTTCTTTGATGTGCCTCGCAGCTCATCTCACAATGTGGATTTATGAGTCCTGAATACGGGGAGGGAGAGCTTTATATCTCTTTCTGCCTGTTCCTCTTTCACAACAGATCGCTCCGTTGAGGCAGGTTCAGACTCGGGCCTTGTGCAGCTTCTAGCAGAGCTATCCCCTGTGTGTAGGACAATCACCGACTATTAAGGGACTGCTGGCAAGAGACAGTGTGTGATGATTTGTGCGTGTGTGTATGTGTGTGTGGGTTGGTGTGTGCCGTGGTAAAAGTTGCAACGTGAAATCTATCAGCAGTGGGAGAAAACCAGCCTGCAGGGCTTTTGAGGCTTTTGTGAGTTTCCACCTTCAGAAAAAAAATTGGCAGCAGCAAACTTAATCTTACTCCTATAGGGCAGGAGGAGGCCCGACCAACAAGAAAGAGAGACCGAAAGAGAGAGAGAAGAACAGAGCGAGGGAGGAAAGTGAGAATTTCTAATGTCAGGGCTTCTGTTTTCAGGAATACAGAGCTTAACAAATCACACATGATCAAAGTGCAAAAGATGCCTTTTTTTTTCTTTTCTTTTTTGCCTTCACAGTCTTGCTTTGTGTTTGAAATGAACAAAGCAAACAAAGCAAAAAAAAAAAACATTTTGTAGATGGAAAAGGACAAAAGTCACTGACTGCCTGGCTTTGTCTGCTCTTAATTTTTAGCCATGCTAAAAGCTGAAAGGATGGCAATGTCAGATGGTCTGCCGGTCTGTCTGGCCAACCTGGTCTCATGGGAAGGCGTATAAATAGGACAATAAGGACATTCCACGTCACGATAACGCATTTTAGGCTTTTTGCGTGTCATTTCTATGCCATGTCGTTACCGTGAAATGGTCACAGTTAGGTTTAGGCAACAAAACCACTTAGTTAGGTTGAGGAAAAACATGGTTGCGCTTGAAATAATTACGAAAACTACTAAAATACGTACGTAAATCACGTAACATAAGTACAGAAAATATGTCACAAACGTCACTAATTTTACTTCTAAATAACCTATACCCAAAAGGTTTGTATGATATCTTACAAAAAAGTTATTCCTCCTTTTTTGTTAATTTTCCAACGAATGTCCTGCAACACGTGCCGATTTCCACTCGTTACATGCACACAATCTTTTCAAAATAAACTTCTGTCTTCACAGGAAACAACTTCCTTAGGATTAGGCAACAAAACTACTTGGTTAGGTTTAGGAAAAGATCGTGGTTCGGCTTAAAATAAATCCGGAAATGACGTTACTAAAGTAACTAAATAAAATAAATCAACGTTGACTTTTGGTTTCACACAAGACACAAATGCCGGTCTCCTGGGCGAAAGTCCGGGATTTTTTGACCCACCCATCCACCCTGACCTCCTCCCTACACGGTGTTCGCCACTCTTTATATTTCCAGGTCCACGATTACCTTAATTACACACGCATTGATTTCATGGGATATATACAAATTACAGTGCATTACTTTTCGTAGGTATAGCTTCGAACAGTGTATGAGACAAGCCTGAAATAACTCAACAACACTTTGGAACATGAACACCGGTCTCTGGAAATTTTGATATTCATGGTCCCCAGAGGATGGCTCCTAATGATTTTGGCAATCCCCTGACTTTCCCTCTACTGCCACCATGAGGTGGTAAAAAGTATATTCAACTATTGAATGGTTTGCCTTGAAATTTGGTACACACATTCCATAGTTTTATGACCAAATACCTGCAATACCAACTTTGTGTTTTGTGCTAATTAGCAAATATTAGCATGCTAACATGCTACAATAATATGGTGAGCATGGTCAGCATCAACATGTTAGCTCAGTCATTGTGAGCATATTAGAATGCTGATGTCAGCATTTAGCTCAAAGCATCACTGTGCCTAAATACGACCTAATAGAGCTGCTAGCATGGCTGTAGACGCTAAGTCTTTGTTATTCTACATTTCAGGGTGAGGCTTCCCTGCAGGCAGGCTCTCAGATTTCCTGTATGACGTTGATATGACAGGGATACGTATGAAATGCACATGAAATTCACCGGTTTTGCCAAAAGAGATGAGTGTTTGAACACATGTTTATGGTGATAGTGATCTGTAATCTTTTTATCTTCGGTCTAATTTTGAAAAGCTTAAAATGATACAGTAGTGTGTTAGGTGAGCACTGACGAGCAGTCGGATGGTTTCTTCCATGTCATCCACTCTTCTTCACTTTCTTCATGCATGACAACTGTATGACAAAATGAGTTATTAACTTTTATTCATTTATTCAGGAAGTCTTTTTTTTATTTCGGGAGAGTGTACAATAATCAGCAATCACTAATGGGTGAACATACAAACATAACTGAGTCTGAGCCTCGTATCCCTCGTCCATTCCCTCCATCCCCATACTCCCAAGTAAACAAAAAGAAAAAAAAACACAGGATAAAACAAAAACAAACAAAACAAACCAACAAAAAAAGTATACTTCAATATATTTTCTGAAACCACACTATACCTTAATAATATTCAGGAAGTCTGATAGGACGACTGATAATGATAAACCTCTGCAGACCTTGAGTAATTATTTACATCAACATCAACAGGTGAATGCAACACATGAGCAGTATAATAGTATTTTTTTTAAAAAAGCATGAACGTGTCCAAATCTCAGTTCTAGATCACCAAGATCTAATCAACAGACAGGAGAGGTAGGAGAGAAGTTTGAGGGCAGCCAAAGTTCTTCAAGTCCTTTTCCTTTCTTACTGTTGAAAATGTGAGGTGACTGACTGTTCAAGCATTTCCAACATCCGGAAATACGTCAAACTCTCCTGTTTAAATCATCAGTATAAAATAATGACCAACTGCATTTAAAAAATTCCAGGTGCATTAGAGAAAATACCAAAGTTGCAAAATGGTATAAAGTTCCCAGAGAGCATTGCAGTGAGAAATATCCAATCAAAAAGTTTAGAAATTATGTTTTGCCAATACTGAATTTTGCAATGTTGAGCTAATTCCATAGTGTTTCAATCCTTTAATCCATGTTTAATGTTTATTAAACATCTATTTTACCAGAGCAGTGTCCTGACATCAAGATATCTCTTTTTCAAGCAAGTCATAGCCAAACTGGCAGCATTTACAGAAAATACAATATAAGACACAATACCATATAACTAGACAGTGTTGATTAACACTACGTGGCCAAAAGCATGTGGACACTTAACTTGAACAACAGCAAGGCTCATAAGGCTCATAGATGTTTTAGCATTTAGTGTCATTTGACAAACAAAGAAACTACTTTTATGTTGGAAACAAAGTTGAAACTTTTACAATTAATTGTCATGGGTTGTGGGAAGCTTGTTTGAGATGATTTCTTTGTAAAGTCAGAAGGTGTGTTTATATTGATTGAAACCATAATGTCACAGTGTCTGTAAATCCAGTTTATAATTCTCTGTCGATGGAGAAGCACCAGAAAATGTCTCCCGATGATGCTGAGGATCAGAGGATTGACTGGCTGCTTGTTTTTATTGGAGGATCTTAATTTTTTTTATGTGGGACACTGGGATAGATCAATACATAACCAGTAGTCCAGCCAATTAGATTGTTGTCTAGTCAATAGGGGCCTGTTACACCCACCAGTAGGTTTTATCATCTATTTACATGATAGATCACCGAAAGAAGGTATAAAAGAACCTCTAGTGACCGTAGTAATTATGACAGGAGCAGAAGAGGAAGGGGGCTGTAGTATAGACGGTGTGAAACTTCATGAGGGTGGAGGACGATGGATGGGACACAAAACACAAGGTTTTCACCCAGGAGACAAGAGTTCACATCCCATGTGAAACCAATAACGTATAGTTGTAATTTTGTTCGTAGTTATTTTAACCCAAAACACAATGTTTTTCCCTAAACTTAACTGTTTTTTTTGTTGCCTAAACCTAAAGAAGTTGTAGTTTTGTTGCCTAAACCTAAAGAAGTTGTAGTTTTATTGCCTAAACCTAAAGGAGCTGTAGTTTTATTGCCTACACCTAAAGAAGTTCTAGTTAGTTTGCCAAGCCTGCGTACCAAAAATGTGTAGTTTTTTTGTCTAAACCTAAAGAAGTTAGTAGTTGTTTAAACTTAAAGAAGTTGTAGTTTTGTTGCCTAAACCTAAAGGATCCTTTTTGTTTGTGTTCAAAACGCGACATTTCGTTAAGTTTTACATGTTAGAACGTGTTGCTTTTAAGTTTCACTTCCACTTTTACAACGTAGTAGGTGTAGTAGGCCCCTGATGACCCACATCTATGGTGCTTATAGTGACTGATAACACCTATTTAATGGCCTGATAACAAATCAGTGCATAGTCTAGCAGTCATGATGCTACCATTATATGGTTTACGAAGTCGTAGCTGTCAAACAGAAAAGCAATTAACGTGTATATCAGTTTGACAATATTTACTGTGATGTGTTCAAGGCAGATGGCCGCCCACCTAGAATCTGATTCAGTTCGAGGTTTCTTACCGTTAAAGTGGAGTTTTTCCTTAATGCCATCGCAAAGTGCTTGCTCATGAGGGGATGTTGGGTCTCTGTAAATTAAAGAGCATGGTGTACCCGGTATCACGCCAAAGTGTGTAATAGACCCCTCTATCCACCAGAGGATGGCATGTCAGTGTCATGTTTTGCTTCGCCGAGGCGTGAATATTACACACGTGTATGAAGGTGCAGTACCAGCAGGTAGCAACAAAACCACTCACTTGGTGGTTGGGCTTAAAATAAGTACGTAAACTAAGTAAAATACTGAAAACTGAAATGGAGACTTCTCTGTTTCTGCGATGACTGGAATTGGGGTTATTGTAAATCAAATATTGTAAAAATTGTGCAAATTGAGTTTATCTCACTTTCCCAGTCTTCTGTTCTTTAAATGGAGGGCTCTCTGTCCAACAAATTCAACAGGAGAAAAAAGATGCTGCTGTGAAAAGAGCACTCATGTAGGGACAATAAATAATGCAAATGTTCCCAGAACTCAGAATAAACAACATTATGATCAGAATGCGTGTTTATCATTTACAAAATGGTACAAACACTTCAGAGTGCATTAAAACACTTCTGCTTCGAACCTTACTAAACATAATTCACATAAGAAGGCACAGTATGAAGCACATACACAGGCTGAGGCTGCTTAAGACATAAACTAGTCCACATTGCAGCCTTTCACGTGGTACTCTATGATTATTAACCACTAATAGGCACTCTTATATGGTCCAATATAAACACAAAGCCCAAAAACAGCTATACGTCCAAACAGGCTGCTTTCTGATGCTAATTCAATACAGGAGACAGAGACAGAGGAGCTGGGCGAGAGACCACAAACTAGCTGGTTTGAAAGCAGAGCCGACGTGGTCTTGGAGTCGCCCTCGCCTCGCCACTGAGGCCAATTTGCAGACGTTCATTTCCTCCAATCTGTCAGGGCGGGCGGTGGGAGCAGGGGGAGCAGGAGTGGATGGGACGGGGGGAGTAGTGAGGAGAAATAAGGCTAAGTGAGACTCCGGGGGATTGGAGACCACAGAGCAGCTAGCTGTGTGTCTCTCGCTTCCAATGCTGGGATCTATGAAGTTCTACTCCTCTTCCTCTGGCTCCAGTCTCCAGAACAAAATAACCTCTTCACACTCTCACCATGCTCACGATTAGCATTCAAGCACTGCTAGCAATGCCCTTAAGATCTGCAGGGTAAACTACCGCTCAGCAAAACTGAGCTTGTGCTCTTCCTCCTCGCTTCAGAGGCCACACACTCGCCGAAGAGATGCTGTTAGGAGTATTTACCAATTGGTACAAACACAGAGGGAGTTACTGTACAAGCCATTGGCTTTGTTTCAAATTACTGTCTGCCCTACGGCAGAAAAGAATGAACTGCTGAAATGTCTTTTGGAGCTGAAATCCACAACAGTTAGTTGGAGTCCTTCTACCTACTCTGCTACTGGAAATGTTGATTGGTTTTGTTGACAATGCTAATGCTGTCTAACTACATGACCTCAGTAACTTTATTTGCATTCTCACAACCTGGTAGGTTGATGACCTATGACCTTTCAGTGCAAACCAGCAACCTCACCTCGAGCAAAGCAACACTAGACACTGTCTTTTTTGCTGTAATTTTAAGAATCGATTAATGGTTTTAAAGGTGTAGTGTGTAGGATTTGGTGGCATCTTGCAGTGAGGTTGCAGATTGCAACCAACTGAAACTTCTCCCGTGTGCCAAGCGTGTAGGAGAACTACTGTGGCCGACGCCAAAACGTGAATGGCCCTCTCTAGAGCCAGTGTTTGGTTTGTCCATTCTGGGCTACTGTAGGAACTCGGCAGCCAGCTCTGTGTAGAGGACCCGCTCCGTATGTAGATATAAACGGCTCATACTAAGGTAACAGTAACACAACAATTATTATTATCAGGTGATTATACAATAAAGAAAACATACTTTATTAATATTATATTCCATTTTTGCCAGTAGATCCCCCTAAATGCTACACACTGGTCCTTTAAGTAAATCATCACATAAAAATGCCAAACAATTGGTTCCAGCCTCTTAAATGTGAGGATTCCCAATGTTTCTTCTCAGTTATCTCAAATTTAATTTCTGAAATCCTTATTTTGTGACATTTCTACAGACAAACATCATCAATTAAACATGTTGATGTCTGAGTGAGGGTCAGCCATCGATTGTACAGCCTTGAAAAGACGTCTGTCCCAAGCAAATGGCTATTGAGCCTCAAGACTACAACAAGCAAAGCAAAATTTGACAAGAATCCTCTTAAAAAAATCTGAGCGAGTTGCCACGGAGGTCTGGTTAAATGAATAGTTTGACATTTTGGGAAATAGCTTGTTCACTTTCTTGCCAAGAGTAAGATGAGAAAATCAATACTACTCTCATATCTCTCTGATAGATTGTTGTGCTTACATTTAGTTTTTTTTGTATCTAAACAAAGAAAATATATGTGTTAAACAGTGAGCTTTTAACCGGGTTCAGACTACAGGGGTTGTTTATAGTCTAACGTTAGCTTTTTACTTCTGGTGTTCATTTAAGAAGATTATCTTTCTGAACAAAACGTGTAAGTATCATAACCGTGTGTTTGCCACAGAGCTTATTGTCTGCAATAATCCAAAACCCAATGGAAAAATCCCATTGGCTTTTTGTTGAGGGAACCAGGGCGATGCTGACTTCCTAGTTGGCCCACAAAAATACTTCATCCCTGGAGCACTCTATGCTTCAGCGAGAACTGGAGGTGAGATTTTAACTGTCTGTTTTAATATCTCTCAACAGTAGTATACTAGCTAATGTTAGCCTCAAGGGCTAGAATGTTTACCGTTCCTGGCAAAACCGACAGCTGCTCCGGCTTGTCTCTTTCATTGGCTATTGTGGTCCCGCTCAGAAAGGACTGACGTAATCATCCAGATTTTAACTCCTAAATATCAAACCTGTTTGAAATAATCAGGGGGGCCCCGATGAGTCAGCGAAGAGTTCGGGAGGTTTAAGACTGAATCCGTAAACCCCTCACGTTAGCAGATAATCTGGGCCGAACATCGGTACCGACCAAGGTCCCAGACAACATTACTCCTCCGATTGTCAAGAGGGGTGAATCGGGGATAAACCGACCCAAAACTCCTGTAGTCTGAACCCGGTATGGTATGCAGATTTTGTTACCTTTGGACAGTGCTATAGCAGATTTTGCTATATTCATATTAATGCCTAGAAATTGAAGCTGCTGCCAGAGAAATATTCATAGCAGACATATCAAGTAATCATTCCAAAACCTCATCCTAATACCTCATACTGTAGATTGACAGACTGCAATCTACAGACATGATAAGTGCCATGGTTTATTTGTGGCATGTTTCATAAAGCTTCTGTTGACATATTTTTCATGTTTTAATATAGTGGCAGCACTGATATGTAGTTCAGAGGTTGTGTAGTGCGGACCTTGTGGTTACAGTAATGACATGTTTAGTAGGACGATGGCGCCAGACAGCTCAGTAGACCCCTACCACACTTATAATTCGAGAACAGAATTGTTTCAGTCAGAAGTGTTCAACGGGCTGAATAATACCATATGAAAGCAAACAGTCCAAACAAATGCTGTGGGCCAGAGTGCATGTTTATGAATTTTTCAGGAATTTAGAGCACCCAGTCGCAATATTAGACAGCGCAGACAGTGTGTAATTACTTTGAATATTCCTCTGAGGGATTTCACAGAGAAGCAGCAGTAGCAACGCTGAAGCCGGCAGACTTCATGTCTCATTAAGCTGATGCTCTTCACCCCTGCGACCCAGACAGTGAGCACTTTGGGTTTCGTGTCTTGCTTAAGGACACATTGACAGGGAGATTTCCATGGATCAAACCTGGGTGACCTGAGATGACCTCTCTAACATTCCCTGCCCCAGTGTACTCCCTCAGATAAAACCCCAAAGACATTCTGCAAAGAGGCTGAGAGGCTGAGAGGCTGACGGCCAAACAAATGTTTGTGGTTCTGTGTCTGTTCACCCGCTTCAAATGTTATCAGCCGACTGAATGGGCGTTATTAGTGGTTATCAGTCTCATAGACATGGGTTAGAAGGGGCCTGCTACACCTACTATTAGGTTCAAAAGGCCAATATCATCTATTCACATGGTTGATTACCGAGACAAATTCAAGAATCCAACCTCTTGTGGCCGTAATAATTATGACAGGAGCAAAGGAGGAAGTCAGGTGACGTAGTACAAAGAGCGACACAAACCCAGGACTTAAACCTGGGAGACCACTGTTCGTGTCCTGTGTGAAACCAAAAAAACAAAAGTGAATGTATCACACTTTTGTTACACAACTTACGTACTTATTTTAACCCAAACCTAAAGTTGTTTAAATTCACAACGTTAAGGTTCACTTTCACAAGGAGGTGCGGGTTGGCTTGTCTGAAGCATTAGAATGGGAGTGATAACTGCTGATAATGGCCATTCAATCAGCTGATAACATTCAAAATGGGAGATCTGGTTGTATTGGTTTAATCTGCTGCAACATCCCATAAACCTGAATATGAGATAATCTAAAATGCATTATGTGAAGATTATGTTCTTATTTCATGCATAGAACTATATGATAATGACATTAAAGCTTCAGTAGGCGTCATGTTTTTGGCATTATTGGGCAACAATTCCATAATAACCTTTCAGCATATTGTAATTCAAGTGTTCTGAGAGAAAACTAGACTTCTGTACCTCCTCATGGCTCTGTTTTCAGGCTTTAAACAATCTAGCCAGTGACGGGAGACTTTGGCACACAGGTCATTTCAGAGAGAGAGCATTCTTATTGAACGTTTCTGTTGGCTGTGCTCCGGCTTGTGGGCGGTGCTTGGTATTTCCTCAACTGATGTCAACATGGCGGCTAGAGGACACCGGAAGACACAGAGGCACATGATTTTTTTCAGATTACCTGTCTCATGCACTACTGTCAGGACATAATGACCGTTTTATTAAAAAAAACATTTTTTAATCATATTTGCTCCAATTCTACCCACTTCAGCTGTAAGTGGAAAAGTTTAACCTGTTTGGTTAGCAAACAGTTTTACAAAGAAAGTCGTTACACCTGCAATAACTGTTTCTCTTTGGCCACTTGGGGCACAACACAACACAAGTTGTGAACACAACATTGGCATACCATCACCTTTATGGTGAATTTGTTGGCAAACAATTCAAAATATTCTCATACAATGGTCCATATGAAATCTTGCGAAAAGTTATTCCTCATTTTTCATGCATTCTCCTATGAATGTCCTGCCACACGTGTCAATTTCCACACGTAAAATGCAATCCGGTCTTTTCAAAATAAACTTCTGTCTTCACAGGAAACAACTTGGTTAGGTTTAGGAAAAGATCGTGGTTTGGATTAAAATATCTCCGGAAGTGGAGCTACTTAAGTGCGGAAATTCCGTGACAAATAAATCAACGTTAACTTCTGGTTTCACACGGGACACGAACACCTGGGCAAAAGTCTGGTGTTTTTTTCACCCATCCATCCACCCTGACCTCTTCTCTACACAGTGTTTGTCACTCTTTATACTTACCGATTCACAATTACGTGGATACGCATTGATTTCGTGGGATATATATGAATTACAGTGCATTACTTTTCGTTGGTGTAGCTACGAATGGTGTATGAGAACAGCTAGAACAGTTGCTTATTTACACCTCCAGAAGTTATGGAGCAACATCATCATTCATTTTGTGTTGTGTTTCTGTCCACCTGATCAATGTAAATTCAATATTCTCTCTCTTTTAGCTCTGTTTTTGGTCTCTACCAACTCCTTGGGTAATATGTGTCTTTAGCTGCTAAATTCTCCACTATGTTCACCAGCTAGTCACTAACTGTGTCCGTCTGTTCGTTTTAAAACTTTCAATGGCAAACTTGCAGGAATTTATTAAACAAAGAATAAGCTACTCAAAGACTTTGTCCTGTTCATGCCAATGAAGGGTGATTTCCTAACTCGTATGCCAAAACACCTCTATTTGCTCCTGGTGCCAATAACACTTGGGCATTCTTCCACACCGAATCCATAACTGTTGGGGTGTTAACAATTTTTCATGTGGAAATTTTCATGGACATGTGCAGTTATTTTTTAAAATTTCAAACCAATGGAAGTTATTTACCTTTGTCATCTTTTCTTTTATTCTATATTGTGAACTTGACTCAGCTGAACTTGCCTTGGTTCAATGTTGATACAATATCTTGATAGTGTTCTTATTGATAGATGCTATAAGGAAGTTTAATTCTTAGTTTTACAAGTAAGACGTGGTAATGAATGTGTAAGAAGTAAAGTCTTTCTGGGCCTAAGAGCTTCACATTGCCAGCCAAAATCGCTGCTCAGCGATTTTGGCTGGCAATGTGAAGCTCTTAGGAAGCTCTCAATGTGAAGCTCTTCATCAGGGTTTGGTTTCTTGTTGGTTCACCTCCAACAAGTGTTTCCTGGAGGAAAAATGGGTTCCTCTGGCATTTTGTGTACTAGACACATTATTTACAAAAACTCGTAAGACATCAGGCTATTTGAAAAGAGTGAGTTCATCCAAAAGACAAAATATATACAATCCAAATGATCTTCTTTGCCAGACAACTCTAGGGATTAGTTTGGATCCCCATTAGCCGCTGCATCAAAGCAGCTATAAGTGCAAGCATAGGGTGAGTTTATGTGTGTGTATCCATGGGATCCACAGTTTTATTAATCCTTATCATCCATGCAGTGTGTATCTTGTAAAAGTTTGTGGCAGTTATAGCTCAGGAGGATGAGTTAATATGAACCATAGGGTTGGTGGTTATATTGCCCTGTCATGTCCAAGCATCCTTGCGCAAGACTCTGAACCCCCTCAATAGCTCCCAGTGTGTGTGTTTGTTGCTCTGGGTAAATGAATGTAATGAGAAGAACACTCTCATTACATTTCACTGTTGATTAAAGGTCTCTGATGTGATGTAGATGTGTCAGCATGTTCATCCGTCTCCCCCTCCAGCCCCCTCCTTGTAAAAAAATATGTTTTGTTCACGGCAGATTCAGCGGCACAATTATCACTGCGACGTTTTCAGTCTCGGCTCTTTAGGCCAAGAGATGGAGCATGAAATGAATTCTGTGGCCAGCGGCCGGGCCAGCTGGATTTGGACTGTGCCAACACAATGGCTGGGGCCGGTGCCAGGGCACTTATTTGCTTTTGCTATGAAGTTGTTTCTCTTGATATTTAATGAGTACTGTCAGCGTAAACTTCAGGTTACTGTGTCCTCAGGCCTTAACCCTCGATATGTCTGTATTTCAATATTCTATATTCTTGGTATTCTCAGTAATAGTTATAGCCAAGCTAAGCACAAATAATAGTAGTGTTTCTACTTGCTTTTCAAAAAAAACAAGACAAATAAGTACAGTATGGGAGGAATCTAGTTCAAAGAGCATTCAAATGTTTTATCACATGCTTGATGATGTTGAACTTTAAAAAGATGAATTTTAATGATGTCTAGGTTGAAGAGTCCATATTTGTAACTAAAGACAATCAGTAAAATAACATCCCTGTCACTTGTAAATTCAAGCATGGACAAAACATATTTGTTACATCTTTAAAAGCTGCTTCGCTTATTCATTGCTGTAATTTAGTAAAAAAAGAGAAAAGAAAAACGAAATCAGTTTAAAAATAGAGTTATTTAAAGTGTAGAAATTTTATGAAATGAACTAAAATTTTGATTTAGCTTTTTGCATAAATTCTGTAGACACAAACCACCACTTACAAGCAATTTCAAGTTTCCAATCCACCTGACCTGCATGTGTCTGGACTGTGGGAGGAAAGACATACAGATATTCTCCATCCATCCATTAACTATACCCGCTCATCCTTTAGAGGGTTATGGGGGAGCTGGAGCCGATCCCAGCTGACATTGGTGAGAGGCGGGTACTACCTGGACAGGTTGCCAGTCAATCACAGGGCTGACACATAGAGACAGAAAACCAATCACACTCACGTTCACACATTCACACATTTGGACTGTGGGAGGAAACCTACACCACTGTGAGAACATTAAAACTCCTTCATAAAATTTAAAAGGTCAGTTCAAATCACAAAAACTGAATTCCTCACTTACCTCTAGTGGTATGTATCCATGGATAGAGTTTTAGTTTTATTTGCCCAGTTTTTCAGATATCCTCTTACCCAATACAATGGAAGTGAATATTTCATCACTTACCGCCTTGTAAAATTCCATTTAAAAAAACTCAACATCAACATCTCTTTCCAGAAACAGTGTTGCAGTTATTCTTCATAACGGTAGACTAAACGATCGACAGTCTTCATTGGGACTATTTCTCCAGTTTAAAGTAGTTCCAGTGAAAACTATCCAACGTTAATATTGATGATTTTTGTTTTGTTTTTATCAGTGAAAAGTGTCAAAATGAGCGAGGAAATGAATCCATTTAGCAAATCACAGCTTGCATGTGACAAATTTGGTGAAACCGACCCTTGGGACACTGGTATAAATACAAGGCCACCAGGAGGCCCCATGGCTGTTTATTTTTATTTTTTTTTATCAATTATTGGAATCAAATTCTTCTCAATGCCTCGAAAAATACCAACCAAAGCTATCTGCAGGGTTAAGTGTGAAAATATAGATTGTTTTGTAATTCACGTGAGCAAACTTTTAAAAGGCCAGTGTGTAGCATTTAGGTGGATCTATTGGCAAAAATGAAATATGATATAATAAGTATGTTTTCTTTAGTGTATAATCACCTGAAAATAAGAATTGTTTTTTTTTTGTTAGCTTAGAATGAGCCCTTCATATCTACATAGGGAGCGGGTCCTCTTCACGGAGTCCACCATGTTGTTCTGCCATGTTTCTGCAGTAGCCCGGAACGGACAAACCAAACACTGGCTCTAGATAGGGCGCCTTTTTCACGTTTTCGCGTTAGCCTCGGTAGTTCTCCTACATGCTTGGCACACGGGAGATGTTTCACTTGGTTGCAATCTGCAACCTCACCGTAAGATGCTAGATGTATCCTACACACTGCACCTTTAAGTGAAAAATGCAAACTTAACAGTACAAATGTTATTAAATATAATGTAGAACATCATGCAGTAGTTAAAAAGCTGTGGATATAGCTTTCGGAAATAAATCTTTGTTCATCATACAATGAGACAAACATGATCAAGTGGAAGATACCAGTTAAGTTTTCTTCTCTTCGCAACTCTTCTTCTCTACTCTTAACAGTTTACTAAATGTGCCAAAGATGAGACTTGTCCAAGTTCACGGGGTCCATTTACGCAACAGGTGCTGTTCATCATTCAACAGGTACGGGCACACACCTTCACACCCAGTTGTACACGCCCCCCCATCCCCCCTCCCCTCCCCCAAACACAGGTGTAAGACTCTTTACAAAGAGCAAAGTGTAAACAGGCCTGTCTTTTAGCCAGGAGGCCAACATAAAAGGCAGTTTGCAGGGTTTTGAGGCTGCTTTAGGATCGCTTGGTAGCCTATTGACACAGCTGCAGGCCCCACCTTCTGCCCATATCGCCTAAAGAAAAGAGGCTCGCATGGAAGCCTGCATGCACCGCAATCTGTTATTTTGAAGGTTAAAAGAAAATCCAAGCGGGTAGAAGACATTCTGAAGAAGCCAGACAAAAACCCAACAAGCCTTTATAATCCCCAGAGGATCCAGAGCTTTTGTAAGCAGAAAATTAGGATTCTCTGTGTACACATGCATGCCCAGACACATATATGCATACATACTGGTGTATACTGTATATGTGTGCTTTTTATTTTGTGTGCGGGATCTTTGTGTGCACGGTCACTCTCCAGCTGTTGCAGGGAAAGTGCTGTTGCCTCGAAAAAGAAGCGGCACACAATTACAAGTTCCATTCTGAGGAGCACAAAGGGCCGATAGAAAAGACGCGTATTTATAGAGAACTCCTGGGCCTTTACAGCGCACGGCCAGCTTTGTGTTTGTGATGGAACATGTGGATGATGGAAATTGTCACGTAATTACACCCTGTTAGGCATCTGACCTGTCATTTTGTTGAAATGCGAAAGGGGCGATTCCGCGAGAGCTTGTTATCAACGATGGCAGAGAATTTCAAACAGAAGGAAAAAGGGTTTGAATCAAGTGCACATCAATCAGTGTGTGATTTGAAGGACACGAACACACACATACACTGGAGTACATCTCTGCAAATACGGCATTGATTTTTCAATGCAAAGAAAATCTGTGGGGGTTCAGTGACCTTGACTCCACTTTCACCAGCAGTGACAAACAGGCCATGTCCACACTTATGTCGATACATTTGAAAACATGTCTTTTTTTCTCTGTCTTGGGCTTTAATCCACATTTAGTGGGTGTTTTTGCACCACATAAAATAGAGCTTTTGGAGACAGTTCTACTACATCAGTACATTTAAACATAGCAGTCTGACACTATGGAAAAAAATATATTTTTTGAAGATTTTTGAAAACATTGTTGCACTCCATTATTTCATTTTAATTACGGTTTACAGCAGCCCACTGCTCCTAAATGCTTAGGATGGGTTAAATGCAGAGGTAAAATTCTGTGTATGTACCTTTATGTGTATGACAAATGTAATACAGTTTAAAGTTGAAGTTTAAAGGTTTCAACAGCCCATTCTCATTCCCAGGGCGTCAAATACAGAGGCTTTGTCACGGCCATCGGCGTTCGGTACCGCCGCACACGGCACCCTTTAGCATTGGTATGAAACACACAGGGCGTTCCATTAACAACAATGTAAACTCATCCGCTGCAACAGTAAATGCTCCGAGAAAGTGCGCCGGGAGTGTGGTTATGTAGTTTAAAGAGCGAAAAGACACACACCAGGCGGCGGGAGGGGAGGTGGATGGCTCCAACAAACACAAGGCTTTCCTCCAGGAGACCGATGTTTGTGTCCCTTGCATTCCCGTGTGTTAAGTTTCACTTTCACGTTACAATCAGCTGTTCGTTCGTGTCCTGTTGAAGCCCAACCATGTCGTTCTTTCCTAAACCTAACTATATTTTGTTTCCTAATCGCCAAGAAGGGGCGTGACACTAGAAGGTGTGACACCAAGGGGCGTGATGCCAAGGGGTGTGACAAATTGGCGGTATATGACGAGTTGGGATGAGAACGTGTTGGTTTCAACAGTAAAGTTACATTCAGAATAAAAATGACACTGTGTTAAAGTGTCATTGATGTACTGTAGGTGTATAGCTACAGGTTCAAGTGAGAAATGAAATAAGATGCAGGATGTCCAGTTGAGTAATAGATCCATGAGTTTAAAGGTTCTCTATACAACATTCAGAGCGTTAATATAGCAACAATCAACTATTCGCTATGTAAAGATATAGAGGAGTAATGTCTACCTGAGCAGAGAATGAAGTCTCTCTCTCTGTGTGTGTTGTAATCAGAGCTTCTCTGTGCTTTGTTGACATAGCCAGGCTGGCCGCGCCTGCTTTTAGTGCATGTGAGTGTGCCCCACTGGCTAGCTCCTGGCCGCTGCTCTGCACTGCACTCATACGGCGATTGCAGCTGATAACGCCATCCCGAGCGTAGCACCCACCGTCCAGTTCCCTCCCAGGTAAACACTGTTAGCTCTGTCAGCACTGTTGTCGTTGTTATCACCGTTAGCTGCGAGCCGCCGGCTCAGATGTCGTCATGTTGAGAGCCGTGTGGAAGCAATAGATATGCTCTGAATTTTCGTATTGAGTACCTTTAAAGGTTTATCAGATGCTAAAGAACAGTTTATAACACTACAAGAGAGGATCTTATTACTCCAAAGTTATCACGGCAACAATCGTTTTATCCTCCGTCATAAAGTTTTCCACGTGAACAGCAAAAATGCATTATTCATGTTACAAAGTAATCTACCAACAATGTGCACTATTATGTGTTTGATTGGCCAACACAGTACGTTACTCCATGACGTAAAAAAACCCCAAATTGAGCCAGGTTGAACATTTTTACTGGATGACTAAGTCCTCATTGAAATGAATGAGATGGCTGCATTTTTAATGCAGTGCTAACAGAAAAAAAGCCAACCTGTTCATTGATTGAATGGGTCTCAATGTCGTAATGATTGGTTAACCCTCTATCATATATTTGATATTTGCAGTCTTCAGATATGTCAGTATCATAACCGGTATTGTGTCCTTAGCAACACAGAAACACAAAATACTGTAAATGATCACAGAGTCAGAAGAGACAGAACGCAGGTTTACACAGCAGAGATTAAGCAGAGAGTAACAGCCCATCCATTCAGCCCCATTCCTTACCAGATAATGACAGCGATGCCACCCAAAAGAGAAGAGCATAAAGATTTAAAGGGGCCCTGAAGATTGTTCTTGTAAACAAACAAATGTTCTGTTTACGTTGAGTGTTACTCATCAAAACACATTGTGTGTATCCTTGAGGTCTAAAAAACATGCTGAGTAAATTTCCTTCCTCATGAAACATTTGCAAAGCAGATTTTTTTAACATTCATACAGTCTGGGGGTCACAGTCCAGTGCACGTAATAATAATAATAATAATACATTTTATTTGTATAGTGCTTTTCTGGGAACTCAAAGACACTTTACACAGATAAAAGATCATAAAAACAAGGACATCACGCAGTATTAATCACACATTAAAAGCAGTTCTAAAAAGGTGAGTTTTGATTAGTGATTTGAAGGTGGACAGGTTGGTGCAGTCTCTGATGGGTTTGGGGAGTGAGTTCCAGAGGGAGGGGGCGGCAATGGCAAATGCTCTGTCGCCCCAGGTCCGGAACCAAAGTTCACAAGCACGAGTTCCGCCTGGAAACTTTTAACTGTTTAGCTGCTAACGCACATTCAACGGCATCACCCAGATGTTCCGATCACTGGGACGAGGAAAAAGCAACCCGTATCTTGTGTTTTCTATTTCATAGCATAAGAGATGCTTTTTAGTTTTATAGCCTTTTGTGACCTGTTGCCTTTTGGGAAAGTGTTTGTTCATTGTTAGTACAGTGTAATACAGAAGTATTTGAAATGTTCCTTATCTTTATAATGTAAATTGTTTACAAAAGTTGCCATTGGGCAAAATGCTGCCTCAGTCACCAAGGATCACCATGATTTTGTCTGTCTTTGGCGCTACTGTCTGTTCAAAATAAATGAAAAGAAATGTATGCATTTGGGTTTTTTCCTCTGCACCGAAACTCCTAAACCGGGGTATGAACCGAAGCGGTGTACCATTACACCCCTACTATTGGCTCTCTTTAGTCAACATCCTTGTTGTGAAGTGGATTATTGACAGGTTTGATGTAAAGCTGCAGTGATGAGGCAACATGATCTCATGGGAGAGCGTATAAATAGCACGCCATTTCAAGCACATTCCGTACGTCATGATAATGCATTTTAAACATTTTTCATGTCATTATTCGCCACAGGGTTAACGTTGTGAAATAGCTTTTCGCGTGTCATTTTACGTCACGTTGTTACTGTGGAATGGTCACAGGTATGTATAGGCAACAAAACTACTTAGGGTAACACTTCATTTTACAGGTCCGCAAATTTCATGGTAATTAGATAATATTATATGCTAAAATAGCATATATTCTTTAAAATAGGGCCCTTAGGCTTGAGAAGCGGCTGTGCGCTGCTCTTCACCGGAGGTGGAAAACCAAAACTAATAGAGGACACTTCTGATCAGGCACAAATCTCACCATTGTGTGACTTATTGTTTTGGAGTTTTTTAAGAAATTTCAAATGTGTTATTTGCTAAGTATTATCAATTTATCAGCAGACATGGAAATAAAGCATATCAATTAACTTTGTACTCTTTTCCTGGAAATGTATTAAATAAATTACCAGCTATTTGGAAATAGCGGAATATAATTATTAAATAATGTTTATAGTAAAGTAATTTTTGATCAATTTTGAGGTAAATATTGGGGTAATTTGGCAGTAATTCCAAAGAAATTTCAAATAGGTAACTTGCTAATTATCACCTAATTACCATGACATTTGCAGACCTGTAAAATGAAGTGTTGCCCTACTTAGTTAGGTTGAGGAAAAACACCATGGTTGAGTGTAAAATAAGTACATAAAATAAGTAAAATACGTATGGAAACAATGTAACATAAGTAGGGAAAACATGTCACAAACGTCACTAACAAATCTTCAAAATAACTCATCAACACTTTAGGACACAAACACCTGTCTCCTGGTTGAAACTCCTGTGTTTGTTTGACCCATCCACCATAAGCAGTCTCTCTCACTTTTTATTCTACATCACTAGCTCTGAGCGTAGCATATTCACGCGGATACGTTTACATTGCAGTCAGTACAGACTACATGGCATGAAATGCCAAGCCAAAAGCAAGAACGGCACACGAAATGACTTACAAATTGTAGATGGGCTGGATGTGGGGATGAAGTGAGGCTGAAAATGTAGCTGAGCCTGCTGGGTAGGCAGGGCGAGCGGCTCCCCTGGGCGGAGTCCAGTGGATGCAGGAACACTAAATCACCAGCGGTCCCACAGTAAACATGTGAGCTTTATAGCAGCTCTGGCTTTCAGAGCTGGATGTCAATATTTGGTCCCATTCCTTGTGGTTGGGGCTGTGACGCATTCAGCCAGAGTTGGATTTGAGCTGCAGCCCTCCACAGGCCGTCCAGCCAGCAGCGAACAAACAAGCTGCTCTACATTAGCCAAATACCCATTCCAATAGCAAATACAATGCCTTATTATCTTATTGCCCCAAACCACAAGCCGTTATGAAAAACACTGTGGTAGCAGAGACGACTCTTTGTGATCTGAACAGAGCCGATGCAAAATAAAAGTTGTTTCAATACAACAGTTAAAGGGAAATTCCGTCTTCAAATTCTCTTCCATTGTTAAATATCACAAAGACCCAGAAGTCAAAAATGTCTCAATAGTCTGTGTGATGGGTCAAAACTATAACAAACAGTACAAACAGTGAATAAGCTGAATGAGTTAAATACTGATTGCAAACATTTCTTTTTTTTTAAAAAAGCTTCATTTTTTTCATTTTAAATATATACAGATGAAAGGAATTGTACATAAATGTATTTAACCCTCTGAGACCCGCAACAGACCCGTTTTTGTCTCTTTTAGGGGGGTACGGGGGTCTTTAGGGGGAGATAGCAGGTCAACAGTAGATGTCACATAGAAGTGGTGTACATCATCTGAAAACTGGGAGCCTGAAGATTAATTTGAGATGCTGCTCAGCACTGTGTGTCAAGTTGTTCTAGTCATAAATCAGAAATAAACATGAATAAATAAATACATTAATTAATTAAAATAAATTGTGAAAGTGTATAAGGGCTAAGAACATCATGATATAAGTATATGAAGGCCATTTCCATGCTCTATCATGTCTCATAAGTTGTTGCAGCAATTTTTAGGTTCATACCATTTGTTATACAGATTTGGTGCTAAATTTAACCATTTTTTACCATTCGAGAATTGATAAAAAATTATCAATAACCCCTCCAAAATACCACATTAAGACACCAAGATCTTGAGGAACACCATAGTAAAAGCCATGCTGTGATTTGGTTTCAAAAACTTTTGACATTTTGAGATTTCTGCAAGAATTGCATTTTCCTGCGATTAGATGGTGAGCACTTCTGTTCTGGAAACTGCTCAGAAACCCCCTTATTGTCAATCTACTAGGAAAGCCATCCATCCTCTGAATCCTGTAGGTCTCTAGTTTGTGGCTGTAAAGTTTCATGAGGCTGTGATTATCCTAGAGGTCACCACAGGTAATATTATGCAGTGAGGTCAAATTTAAAACAAGACTCGGTCAAAACCGAGTATATGGCTGGACCGTATGGTCAAGTCTTTGAATTTGTAGCTAAATTCTTACACAAATAGTCAGTGGTCATATCTATAATGTTTTGTGAACAGTTTTTTTCACTTATATCTTAATGTTTGATTGAAAGCCAACTTATAATGAAGCAAATGGCATTCAGTAATGTAAATGGTAACATTTACTAGTCAGTATATTATACATTTTATACAAGGTGAAAAGGTATTAGCATGACATACATTATGCAAGGTTAAAAATATTTCAGATTTTTATGAAAGCATTTGTATCAAAAGCATTCATCATATAAGTGATGTGTAACAATATATACAAACGTTGCAAAAGTTTATCAGCGTTGAGATATTCCAGCTGTCATCACTGACGTTGTTGTTGCTGTATTTATTCCTAGATGGAGTGTTAATGGAGCAGCTTGTTAACGCAGCCTGCCACTGATCGATCCGAACTCCGTTCAGAAAACAAGCATTTTAAAAGTTGTTTGCCTGTCGTCATGGTAACAGACCCGACAAAGCATGAATTCAGACTTTTTACTAATCAGCATCATTATGTAGTTATTTCGGCACACTTTGATCCGTTTACAACAACGTCGCTGTCGTATTTATGCCTAGATGACGTTATGTTGAGTGTTGACGGAGCAGCTGGTGTCAGCAGAGCCTGGCATTGATCGATCCGACCTCCGCTCAGAAAACAAGCATTTTAAAAGTTGTTTGCTTGTTGTGTTGCGGACAGACTTGACAAAGAATGAATTATGTCTTTTTACAAATCGATATATTTATGTTGTTATTTCGGCATTATTTTGACCCGTTTATTGCAATTAAATCACAGCACAGTCTGTTTATTTTGGGTTCATACCGCAGTAGTGACGTGTGGCTGCTAGATAGTCAGTTCATGGCGGAAATGGAGGAAAGCGAGGCGAAAATTTGCGAACATAACGTAACTTAAACGAGCATAAACAATAACACATGCATAACAACAGCGCTATGTAATGTTACATTGAACCGCTGACACGTAAAACATAAAAACAGAACTGTTCTCCGCCTTTTCATTTTGAAAGAGCAACGACCAATGAGGAAGCTCTAGCAACTCCAGCCGACCAATCCTGCAACTCTATCACTCACTCACTCACTCACTCACTCACTCAGTCACTCACTCAGTGACAGACTTTTGCGTCTGTAGGGCTGGCCCTCTGCGGTCCAGCCAAAAATGGTCTCACTACAATGAAATGGCTACTATGGGGACTAACATCATTACACATGAAAACAGTTGGGCTCATCGGATCCACATGAGTCTCAGCCTTACAGTGATATCCAATTTATGTATTTCAAGACTGTTTAGGGACCCCAGTATGTAGAAATATTCAATCACATCATTTTAGAATAGGTGGAAATAACACATTTTACTACATGCATAAAACTGCATGGTTTTTGCCCCAAAATGCATGTGATTATCATAATGTGGGCATGTCTGTAAAGGGGAGACTCGTGGGTACCCATAGAACCCATTTTCATTCACATATCTTGAGGTCAGAGGTCAAGGGGAACCCTTTGAAAATGACCATAACAGTTTTTCCTTGCCAAAATTTAGCCTAATTTGGGAGCGTTATTTAGCCTCCTTCCCGATAAGCTAGCAAGACATGGTTACAGTTACGGCTACAGCCTCTGAAACACCCCGCGGGTCTCAGAGTAACCTATATAAGTAAATATAAAGAACTTATTAAATGTATTGTTTTCTTTTCCTGTGTACATTTTACTGGTTGTTTTTCTTCTCCATTCTACTCTCTCAGTTCTTTGAACATGCTTAAACATTTATCTATGTCCCACTTTCACTTTTCAACAAGTTTAGTCCAGTTTTAACTTCGACATCTTTTGATGCTTGCTGTGTACTTATGGAGATCACAGATAATACAAATTATAAACCCCCCTCTGGTACATTTGAACTTAATTTCTGATCAGTATCCAGTTTGCCCACAGGACCCCTGAGGATTCATCATTTCAGATACAGCGCTGTGTGTGTGTGTGTGTGCATGAGATACATGTATGCGTGCAGTATGACACTTTGTGAAAGCACAGGATGATTAGCAGCAATTTATCCTTCTTCAAAATCTTAATCTCGCCCTCAGAGATAATTTTGCCCACAAAGCCGTATCAAAGCTCTTGGCCTCTGTTTCCATTTCAGCGGCTTTATCAGAAAGCCTGGCCCTGCCCCATGCAGAGCCTCCAGAGCTGCCCCAGCTTCACCTCTCCTCAACCCAGGCCTCGGTGCGCTCCCTCTGGGTACGGAGCCTCAGAGCTGGGGCCTCTTTGGTAGCAGCGGCGCCCCTGGCGCTGTGAGTCATGGAAGATCTGATGGCTTTCTAATGAGGTTTTAAGACCCGATGCCAACAGGCCAGGTGCATGAGTCTGTATAGGTGGGTTTTGCAGTGTGTGTACTTTGTGTTGGGGAGGAATGTGCGTGTGTGTTTACCTGCGTGTGAACGCGCAGATTCATTCAAATTATGTACACCTGCAGGAACAAGTGTGTGTTTGCTTATGTGTAGGTGCTGATTATGTACATTCAGGTCTAAATCTCTCTTGCGCCTGCTGCAGATGTTAACAGTGGATCACTCATGTTGAAAGATGTCAAAAATCGGATTCCTGTAAAACGTATTTGGGGTTTGAATAAAACTCAATTAAAAGCCAGCGAAGCTCAAGTAACAGAGACTGAGTGTTTTAACAGGTGAAAGTGATGCTTTGTCTAGTTATTGTCAGTAATCCAGGTTTAACTTGCTTGTATACAGTATGCTTGTGTCTGCCCACAGTAAGAGTTGGAGATAACAGACATCAGCCGTTTATTGTCCTTCTTTGACAGTAAACAAGCAAGTCCTCACATCTATCAACAAAATCATTTGTCAGTGTTTTCCAAAATGACCTATACAACTGTTTCAAAAATGACTGATATGAGTGTTCTCTGAGCTTCATTTTAGATTAAGTGTGGAAACTAAAACTACTTGACTGTAAGCAGGGAAGAAGACATAATTTGGGGTCTACCATGTCACCCAAATCACCCAACCATCCACCAGACCTCCTCCCTAAGCAGCCCTGTCTCCTAAAAATTATGTTCCCATACAACTGCAGTCACTAGTGCACTAATCTGCATTCTCAATTACATTTGAAAGGAAACGTAATTTGTCACAGATTATGTTTGCCTCCACTGGGCAATGGGCAGGTGTGAGGTGTGGTGGATGGATCAAACAAACACAGGGCTTTCCCCCAGGAGACCACTGATCTTGTCCCGTGTGAGGCTAAAAGTTAACATTCACTTTTTTTTATATAACGTAACAAACAAAGTCATTTTAAGCCAAACCATGATGTTTTTTATAACCAAGTAGTTTAGTTAACGCAATAATAATAATGCAAATTTTTTTTAACACCACTAATTTCTTTAATGCATTAATGAAATCGATCATTCGGAGGTTGTAGTGGGCTCAGTTTTAAAGCTAGAGTGAAGATACTGGTATCATATGAAACTAAAACACCTAAAGAATCCATTGGTACCATGTCATACTAGCTTGTCATGAAGGAGGGTAAATGACGCTCCAAACTTGTGCTAAATTTTGGCGAGGAAAGGGGTTTCAAAGGGTCCCTTGACCTCTGACCTCAAAATATGTGAATGAAAATGGGTTCTATGGGTACCCACGAGTCTCTCCTTTACAGACATGCCCACTTTATGATAATCACATGCAGTTTTGGGCAAGTCATAGTCAAGTCAGCACACTGATACACTGACAGCTGTTGTTGCCTGTTGGGCTTGTGTTTGCCATGTTATGATTTGAGCATATTTTTTTCTGCTAAATGCAGTACCTGTGAGGGTTTCTGGACAATATCTGTCATTGTTTTGTTTTCCTATAATAAATATATACATACATTTTCATTAAGCAATCATATTTGCCCACTGTTGATAAGAGTATTAAATACTTGACAAGGGTCCCTTTAAGGTACATTTTGAACAGAAAAAAAATGTGCGATTGATTTGCAATTAATCACGATTAATCATGGACAGTCAAGTAATTAATCGTGACTAAATATTTTAATCGATAGACAGCCTAATTTTTTGTTTCTTTTTGTTTCAATTTAACATTAAACATGTGTTTAAAACTGCAATCGTAATCTGGTAGAAAACATGTTTCCCTCGAAACGTAATTGAGAATGCAGGTTAGTTGTATGGGAACATAATTTTGTAGGAGACAGGGTTGCCCTAAGGGCTTGGACACACCAGCATTTATAGACCTTTTCACACTTGACAACATAAACATTCTAAATGGGTCCCTTTGTATTTCCTGTTGCAATGTTAGTTAATGGAGTAGCTGACAGGAAGTAAACTTGGCCTAGCAACAGAACTTGCCTTAGCAACAGAATGGCAATGAAAAGGTCTATAATCGCGGAATTTCAGACTGAAATCCGCTCATTGCAATGTAACCACCACAATCAGTGGTTTCGCTTGTGGAGGCGAGGTCAGTTTGCACGTAGCGACTTTGGTGAACTTGGACATGCACGTGTTCCACTGACATCTGGTCATTTAGGAAACAGAGAAAGCCATAGAGTTGAAAAAAAACAACCTGAAAGCATTGCATCCATAAGTTCTTCTTTAGGGCATCTTTGTTGACCAGGACAGCTGTGCAGTCCAAAATACCATAGGTTTGACATGGAAAGAAATAACTAAACATCACAAGATGTGATTGCACGTGAAACATAAAACAGAAGTCAGTGGACTATAAGCTCTAAATAACACCAGTATTCTCCTTTAAGACACACAAAGGACGAGTTATGATTGGATCTAAAATAACACCAGCTTGTAAGAATAAAGGCCCTTCTCATTGCAACCGAGGACAAGCCATGTGGTCAAAACCCGACTCTCTGTGCTTCGAAAGGCCAACAACGAAGCGAGGCGAAGGCCTGCGTCCATGTCAGCGTGTGTGTTTGATTTTGGCCACATGTAAACGAGCCCATTGTGCGAGGAGAACATGGAGAGAGCGGAGCATCCACGAAAATAAACCTCACACAGAAAAGCCCTGTAGTTAGACGGGCCACAGAACAGGCTGCTGGGCTCTGACCCACACCACAGCAGGAGTGTGTGTGTGTGTGTGTGTGTGTGTGTGTGTGTGTGTGTGTGTGTGTGTGTGTGTGTGTGTGTGTGTGTGTGACTGCCGCACTGCAGCCAGTCCATGTGTACTGTGGTGTGGTCGGGTTCCCCTGCTAAATTTAATAAGGGTGTCTCTGGTTACATCATGGCCAGGAGAAACAGAGAGAGAGACAGGAAGTAGAAAATCTGCCATCAGCGTTATAATGTCCAAAGCATGTTTAATTTATCCAATTAGCTTACCATAAGTTAAAGCTGCACGCCACCATATACGACATACAGTATTATCACCTTAGAAAACCGGTCGTGTCTAGATGGTTGCCCAATAGAGTGGTGTAGGAATGAGTCCTAAAACCCGGAAATGAGTTAGCATTTTAGCACTTTCGGTTCCCTCGTCTCGAAGTCAATGGGTTTTTTGAATGGGTTTTTAGTTAGATGCCTGACATGAGGTCTGTGGTTAACACGAGCTGAAGAGATTCAAGTTTTGTTCTACGATATAAAATACATCAATAAATACCCCACACGTGAATTTTGAAGCTTTTATGTGTCTTTAAAAAAGGCGGTTGCATTGGCTTAATGCTGTCGCTGCCCGACGACCTATCCTAACCTTAACTATTCGATGACGATGCCTAACCTTAACCATCTTGCGAGAGGTTCGCAGATTGTGAGGCACCATCTAGACACGACCTATAAATTTGTCTAACAGCAATATGCTATTTGCACATCCAGCCACACAGAGCAACATTAGCATTCATTTAGAGTCGTGTTTCTGTTCAACTGATGAACACAAGTCCAATATTCACTCTCCTTTTAGCACCATTTTGGTCTCCAACTCCTGGAAGAAATATCTGGTTGCGTACTGTGGGTATATCAGAGCTTGCCTGCTGAAACTAGCTGCCTAACGAAATAAGGCTGAGAGTGCTGAGACTGAACCATACAGTAAAGGTTCCGTCAAACCAAACACAATGAGCTAAAGAGGGCAAAAACCTCCTCAGAGCTGCAGAGCTGGTGATAATTCCCTGTGAGTTATTCACTGTGAGTGGCTCCTTTCACATTATACATGATCATTTGACATATGTTAATTAAAATAGAAACATAATTAATTAATGATCCTCAATTAAATTATCAATTACTAATTGAAGGTTTAGTTATTAATATAATGAAAATATGAATTAGTATCTCTGTTCTTGTCTGTAATTGCTGTCTGGCACATTGTCTTTGTGATGCTGCCACTGAGGAGCACCAAAGTTCTACATTTAGGGGCATTTATGGAAGCCCTGAGAGGCAAGTGAGAAAAAACAATTCTGATTAATCATTTTCTAAGTCTGATCTAAATAGTTTTCGCTCCTGTGTTTGTGGGGAAAAAAAGATTTTGCCAGGAAAATCTTTCTTAGTTATTTATTTATTTGTTTATTTTCGTATTTGAAACAAGTGGGGGGAAAAGTTTTGGCAGGTAATTCTTTTTTCTTTTGGTCAGTATAAGTGTTTGTTGTTGTAATAATCATTTCGTCCACAAGAGGCTGAAGTTCACCACTACACCATGCTCTAAATAGGACTAAAAGCATTCATGTTTTCTTCCAGGTGAGTTTTAATTTAGCCATACACTCTGTTTCACAGACGCACACACACATATCCATATCCTGGCAAAACAATTTTTTCATCTGTTCTTAAGTCATAAACACAGAAGAGAAAGCAATTTAGATCAGAGTGTTTTCTCACTTACCTCTACAGGGCTTCCGTAAATTTTAGAATTGTTGAGTAAATAGATTTTAAAATGACTTAGTAAGGATTACGATTTGAAAAAACGATTTAATCATGGATTTAGATTTGATAAAATACTATCAAACTCAAACTATAACTGCACACAAAGGTTTTTGAGATCATTTTAAATCGTCTCTATTTTGGTGTGTTTTTACAAATATCCCACATTAGTGTCAAGAATCAGCTGCTAAATTGCATATAGCCTACCTTTTAATGAAACACGAAAATTGACATGATCTTTTTCCTGATTTTTGCTAATTTTTTTTTAATTTTCTATGTTCAATCTCCTGACAACAGGCAGCAGCTTGAGAATGCAATGCGTTTTACCAAGTGACTTGAATATCTGAGTGTCCTGGAATGCACCAACAATGAGAATTCTTAAGAGTACTTTTTATCAATTGGGTTATTACTACACAATGATAAAAGTACAAATTGTAGATGTATTTATCTCAAACAAGTTTCAAGTCTCTGCAAGTTGATTTTCATAATGCACTGAAATAAATGGAAACAAATGGCTGTCTGGTATGTAGGCAGTCAGTCTGAGAACTTGGCCCGCAACATGGGGTACACCCTGGGCCGGTCGCCAGGCAATCACAGGGCTAACACGAGAGACAGACAACCGTTCACGCTTCCATTCACACCTACGGCAACTGTCTTTGGACTTTGGGAGAAAGCCGGAGAACCTGGAGAAAACCTACAAATACAGGGAGAACATGCAAACTCCACCTAGAAGGGGCCAAGCCGGCCAGTGGGTTTGAACCATAGACTGTATATAAAGATGGACGACGCGACTCCACTTCCTCCCACTGCACAGATGTGAAGCCAAAATATCCCGGATACGGGAGCTGCCATCTTGAGTTTTTGACGTCATTTGGAGCCAGAGCCTGCGCAGTATTGATCGGCCGCCCGAGTCAATCGTGAGCCGAGCACGGCCGCAGCTTATCAGCGAGAGAGACTCACAGTTGCCAATCACGTCTGACCACCTTTTTATAGCATCAAATAACTAATTAAAACCAAACTGATCAGAAAAATGAACACTTGAACAAACATCAGCGTGATAAGAAATACCTAAAATGACAGAAACCATCTTTGGGAAAAATGTATTAGACGTGTACTTTGACATTTTAGTTTCCCATCCACTAACATGGACGGGGGTGGGCTTTATGACCTATACTGCAGCCAGCCACCAGAGGGCAATCCAGATCTTTTGGCTTCACTTTTGGGGCGCTGTCATGTCATCCATCTTTATATACAGTCTATGGTTTGAACCCAGAACCCTCTTGCTATAAGGCAACACTGCACCAACATGTCAACCTGGCTGGCAACAATGTAAAGTAAAAAAAATATTAGTTGATGAGCTAAACCTCATGAGCTATGAGCTGAGCTGAGCTAAACCATGCAAACCCACCATGTAAGGTCTCACAAAACTGGCGGGGTCACTGTGGCATAACTTTCATGCAAATATGTGACTCTTGTTCAAGTTACTACAGCGCTATAAATATCCATTCACTTGTATGTATGTGTGAGAGTGTGAGACAGAAAGATGCTCAGGAAATTAATCACGTCCTGTGTTAATCTCAGAGAAGAATGTTCATATAAGCAAGTGGTGGAGAGGGAAGGTCATATCTGTGTTTTACAAACACACACATACGCAAACACATATCAAATAGAAATAAACTTCCAACACCTGCCTGATCTTCTGTGGCGGCCTCCTCCTCTCCCAGCACGCTTCTTTATTTATCAGCGGAAGCTAAAGTGATAAGCCCACAGCTGTTCTCCCAGCACCTACGAACACACACACACACACACAAACACACACACACACACACACACACACACACACACACACAGTTTTCCTGACAGCCATATGTTGCACTGGCCAAAAGGTGTCAGCTACCAGTGGTGTCTTAGAAAGAGGCCGAGGATACAAAAGTCAGAGTAGCAGCGGTGTGACTTTTTATTACTTTAAGTGATAAGGTTCTTCAATAAGATTGCTGAAACAATAAGTAGTAGAGTATGCAAAGTCATTCTCAGTGTGTGTGTGTGTATGTGTGTGTGTGTGTGTGTGTATGTGTGTGTCGGACGAAGTCTGGGACCTGAACGAAAGCCCTCGGTGCTGCACAGACAGGCTCCTGGCCCGCTGTGGACACATTAATCACAGGTTATAATTAAATGTCTCCATCTCTTCACCCAGAGACAAGATGGGAGCTGAAAGGGGCCACCGCTGCCATCCACTCACACTGCAGCCAGGCCGGCCGCCCAGAGTTCAGCCCGTCCAGGTTCTGATGCTGGATCAGCTCACCGCTCACCACAAACTGGCTGCGCATCGCACAGAGGGGAAATGTGTAAAACTCATCCTGTCTTTATTTTTCATTTTCTCCTAAAGCCTCAAATTTGGACTCTGTTGGCTTTAATGAGTATTTATTTCAGTATATCACATTTAATATTGTCATAGGAGGGTACTTAGTTAACTGTTATGGTACCAGTATAATATTCCTAAAGAGAGTTATGTTAAGACTGTGGAGCGATGCACCTTTTCGAAGAGTCTCTCCTCACATGCATTCATGGTGTTGTATTCAGTTATACACGCAAAAAGTGGAGGAAGTAGTTGCGTAAAGAAAAGGAGAGTTCGAGAGAGTAGTTCAAACCTTACTGCACACCTGGCCAATCACTGCATAAAAAGCGCATCATTGTGGGATTATCTGTTTCGAGAAGTCACAAAAAGTTTTGGAAGTGGCCCCCCAACATGTGAAAGGTGCTATTAGATGATAAACAATGCACTTTGTTTACATACTCAGGCCTAACGGATTTAAAGAAAAAATCCCTAAGCTTTTCATTATTTAACTTCTTTACACTATTTATGACAATTTTTTTTTAGCAATAGTCGTTTGATGTTTAATTTACCATACACTGTATATAAGAAGTTACTGTGACGTCACCCATTGGTTTGTGGACTACGGTTCTGAAGCCTCGAGTTTGTTATTTTGGCCGTCACCATCTTGGTTTTTTGGTCGTCGCCATCTTGGTTCCTTGCAACCAGAAGTGACACAAGACGGTGGAGCTAAGTTCAACCGAACACAGAATAAGACATTTTTAGGTGACCAAAATGTTACGATTAACTTTAATGAACTGAAAACACACTGTGAAAGGGTTAAAGTTCTAAGAAGAAAACACAGACAACTCCCAGACAGAACAACGCCGTGGTAGCGACCCGTCAATCACAAGGTAGCCACGCCCTCAAGCCCCCTGTTGTATGGTCTCTTTGACTCTAAATGGGACCATAATTTACTAAATGAACATCAAGCTGTATTGAAGAAGACTTGCAACTAGCGATTGAGACCATAAACTCATTTTACAATGTTTACTGAGGTAATAAATAAAGTGAGAAGTAGGCTCATTTTCTCATAGACTTCTATACGATCCGACTCCTTTTTGCAACCAGAGGAGTCGCCCCCTGCTGGCTATTAGAAAGAATACAAATTTAAGGCACTTAAGCATTGGCTTCACTTTTCAGACCTGGAGGTATTTTATACTCTGTAATTGCGTAGACAACATTATTGACGGTCTTCTCTAGGGCCAATGGTTTGTTTGGCAGTGCTGTAAACAGAGTGGCTGCTCAAGGTGTTTTTTCTGCCCCCAGTGATTGTTACAGGTGTGATTTAGAATTTAAATCTGGGACCTGTATTGTTAAACTGCATTTGCTGTTACCATCAGTAAATGCTGTTGCCAAATCAACCAAGACTTAAAGGTTAAATACTGTATCTTTAAGATACTTTTCCTTGTATTTCCTAACGGGGACTTAAGGGCTTAGATGGTGTTTAAGGCACTTAATCATGCCCTTGTCGATAATATCCTTACAGTTTTCCTAAAAGAAGGTTATAATGTTTTATTGTACTGTACTTAATAGTATTTGTGCCTCTTATTCCTCTTATGGGATCGTACATGCAGCAGGAATCTAATGCTATAATGAATAAAAACATAGCTAATAAAAGCTGAAAATTGCTGTGTCTCTATGATCTTTCACAAGACTACTACAGTTCTTTGTCCAAAGCGTTGTTTATTAAAATGCTCTGTATCAAATCATGAACAAGTGACAGCGCAGACCACTTTTATTGGGATGAAATGTAATACTCTGATGGATGCTCCACAGGAGAGTGCAGGGGAGGCGTGCGCTGAATGATGATGTCCTGTTTAGAGACGATGGAGCTCACATCCGAACTGAGGCTGCCTCATAATTAGGAAGCGGGGTCTAAAGCCTCCATTCCAGAGAAAGAGGAGAGACATAAATATGTAGACTGTGGAGCAGTGCACGTGCTAGTGATTCAGTCACCTTATAAGGACAGAAACCTATTTAATAATTAAAATTTAACAGTATTGTATACCAGAAAGGCCATTACAAACTCATTATTACAATTAATAGTTGCCAATTAGCAGCACAGCCAACAGCAAATATTTACAGATTATATTTATAGATCATTATACAATGGTAACATTCATTCATAGGCTGTAATGCTCAACTGTGATTTGTGAAATCACAGCCGTCACAGCTATTGTCCTTTTCTTGCTACCTCCGTCAACACTCTCTACACTCAAGTGCAGAAACATAATGAATGTCAGGTTGAACTGACACAAAAGTCATACAAATTTTACTAGAGAACTGCTGAGTCAGATTTGCTGACAAATGGGTAATGTATCAAATCTGGAGCCACTTAAATAACACTGGCTCGAATTAGACTTGAAAATGTCAGATTTTTTTTTTCCTGTATGTACTATTTCTTGTGTGTTTTTCTTCTTGACAAAATGATAATATACAAAACAATTCAGGTAAATAACAGCAGCACATACAGAGCAGATATAAGTGATACAATAAAAAAACACACAAGGAGCATAAAATAAGATTAAAGGACAATTATATCAAATAAATAAATAAATACAGGAGTACATACAGATAAAAACAAATTCAATCAGAGGTTTCAAGGAAAGAGGTTTCATAATTTTTCAATAGCGTTATTTTTTGTTGTTGTTTAGTAAACTGTGTGAGTTGATTAGTTCAATTCTAAGAAAAAAGGTAAAAATTTAGGAAGTGATTTAGAAAAGTTCTGTTTGTGAATGAAACATTTGGCATATAGAATATTTCTATACTATACTGTATAGGATATTATGCTGCTGGTATGAGTATGAGTATTTAGTTCACATTCATTGTTTATTATTTATAACTTTATTATTGGCTAATGGCTGAAACTGATCAAAAATGCTTTGATGAGCCCTGGAAAGCCTTGAAGTGTGACTTTATTGGACCTAATGTACTTCTGTGTCTCTCATACCCTCAGCATTATTATGGGATGTTTTGGTGTATGGAACAACTTAATTTCTTGCTTTATACTTAAAATATATTGTATCTGTTGTTGTGCTGTAATACTACAGGAACTGGTGACTTGTCTAACAGTGAGATTATGGTGATTTTCTATGATATAACTCATTTTTAAGCTCCTCGTGTCAACATAATGTTCCTATGGGAGCTTGTAGTGCGTCTCCAGTCCTAATTAGTGAATGTAAAGTAACTTCATTGTACTTAATAGCTGTTTTTCGTCTGATGGAGTCATTCCTAAAGGATTTTACAATGTGTGTGTCATAATGAATAATGACTTTATAGTGACTGTTTGGACTAAACTTCATGTATAAACTTGCGGTGTAACTATATCATCCCTATTGGAACATCTTGTAGCCTAATCCTAGGGTAAAAAAAACACGAGTCCACAGTGACCTTTTTGGACTTAATTGCATTTTAATATAAACCATAATATCCCTCCTGTAACTTTTTGTAAATCTGTGGTACTGAATAATGGCAGTGTAATGACCTCATCTCATGGCCATTACACCCCACTGTAGAAACCACTGCTCTGTCATTTGCCTCCATTGACTTAAGTGACAACAGAGATGTTTTCCCCTCTTCTTCTTCTTCTGCTTCTTCTTCTCTTCTTAAACCCACATTGTGTAGGAAAGAAAAAGCAGAATGAGAGGGGCGAAATACATTTTTCCGCGCTGTGGGGAGAAGCACAAACAATTTACTCATGCCTCCAGATGCTCTCTGGATTTATCCTTTGATTTGCTGACCACCAGCCTCTTTTTTCAAAGACATTGTAATTTAAGAAATGACACAACGAGAGCAGAGATTTTGGACGAGCCAACTTCTTGCGGGATGGGGAAGTAGAGAGAGGGATGAGGAAAAAATACAACGTCAAAAAACTACAAATTGGGGAGAACCAATGTTTGTTTTGTATTTCATGACACGTCACGGGAAAATTATTTGTCACTGTCGCTCGTTTACGCTCAAATTAGCTTAAGTATACCGCGGTGGACACAGTTAGCTCCCCCCTCACCTTGCGTTTGGTACAGCCCACAGCTCCTTTTGGTAGCTACAGCGTCAGGAACTAGAGCACAACATGTTGGAGACCGTAGCCGAGCTGTCCCCTCTCAGAGTTAACTTTTTAATCCCGGTTTTGTCGCGTTATCACACACAAGAGGAGGAGGAGGAGGCGGAGGAGGAGGAGGTCGGTGAGAGAAAAGGGGCTAAAAAGTCAGTCATGGTATGAGTTTAGCGTGAAAGCCGGAGCGTCTATTTTGCAACAGAAGCCCGTTGATATTTAACTGTGAGGAGAAGAAGAAGAGAAGAAGAAGAAAAAGAAGAAGGAGAGAAGAAGGAGAGGGAAAAGGGAAGCCCGGAGAAGCGAGAGAAACGCGGGGTACAAGATGCAGCTGTCCGCGGTGCTGTGGGGCTCCCTGATAACTTTGCTGCTCAGCCAGAGTCCAGGTAAGAAAAAATGTCCGTTTTTAAGAGTTGAAACTGCATGTGAGCGTGTTTTTGGAAGAGGTGAACGGAGCTATTTTTTTTTTTTTTTTTTGCACCGACTGTGTTTGTTAACAGTATTTTGTTTTATTCCGTTCTCTGTGAACTGCTTTGACTCTTACATTCAGACGTAGAAACCCCTGCAGCCAAGTTTCCCCCCTTATTAGAGAGCGCAATTTAGGTGGTTTAAAATAGAAACTGTAGTGGAAAAATGGGTCTGAGCTTTTTAAATCGCATTTGACATGCTTGTGTAGCGATGCCGTTCAGATCTGTCTATTTATTTGACTTGAGAAAATGTTGCTTTTTCATTTTTATAATTTCACTTTTGATACTTGTGATGTTTTTATAGTCTTACATCTTCTTTTTGCACTCTATACCCTACTTATGGTGCATGCCGGGTAGCCGTATACATGCTGTTGGAAGTATATGGATATTAGATGTTGCAGCTCTGTGAACTGTGACTAACGTTTTATGGGTTTTTGGAAGGTTTTGTAACTGTTTTTTTTGGTGTTGCATGCAGGTTAGGTTGTATGTTCTACAGTGTGAGGGTTGTATATGCATATGCCTGATGTCCTGTCAGATCTCCACCTTCAGGCAGATTGCCTTCAGCTCTGGCTGATGAGGGAATAAAACCCCAAATCAGTTAGAATGCTGTTTTAAGTTGTGGCTTGTTGTAAATGCCTAGATAGAAGCTGCGAAGAAGACTTACAATGTACCGAAGACAATATGTGATGGCTTTTGTGCTTTAAACTGGTAGAAAGTTCTGTACAGTTACTTAAAAAAATGCACTTTTCACTTGTCTCTGTTATGCAAAACTGTGTCCTTGGGATATGACAGCAATATTGATGGATGCAGCCTTCATTTTTCCATTCAGATTTTAAAAAAGAACCAAACACACTGCTTAGTCTAGAGTCGCCTGTGATTGCAGGTGAACTGTGTTGTTTATCTATGATAACCTACATCCTGCCCCCCTCCCCACCCCCAGCAGCACTTGTAATAGGTCTGAGTGATTTCCACCACCCCCTTCCTATGTTTTCTCTAACACCTTGTATTTACAACATGTTAGGACAGCCGCTGGAATGCAAAGACCCTACGTAAGCTATTTCTAAACACACACACACACACACACACAGCGGCGTTATGCACACACAGTCACACACACACACACGGGTGCTGTGCCCTCTGACATGACATGAAAAGATTTACCCGACAGGATAGCAAACATTATATCTGTAATTGGCTGGTTGGACCTCAAAAGGAGGTTGCCGTAATTGCGACAACTCCTAAATGTCACCAGGAGACTGTCTCCAAAATGTCAGCCAGATAAGATTCAATATCCAATTGAAAACAAAAGCTCCCCCTGTATGATCCACATCCTATTTATAGTTGGGTCTTTCATCCTTTCAGATATAGTTATCAACGTTTTCGCCCGCCTCCCCTCTTTATCTGGGGCGGGGGGGGGAGGGCCGTGGGCCGTGCTCCTTTGATAATGGACTTGTTCTGTCATAAAGCAATTAAGTCTGCCGGGCCTGTATCATGTCTTAAACACATCGCGTTCTGTCGCGCGTGAGTGTGTGCTGCAGCTGGTGGCATTTTCCATTGTGGCAGACAACATACAGCTCAACTGATACTGGTTTTTGTAAGGCCAGTGCGTGATAAAGGGTGTTTAATTCCAATTTTCAATTCCAGATATTCAAATGTGATGCCAGGAATTCCAAATAGAACATTTTCCTCTCGGAGTTTTATTTTTGTCCGGGCGGAAAATCCTCAGAAATAGCATTTAAACCCTCATGACAGTGACAGTCAGACTCGCACTAATGACATTATTTTAGTGGCGCTTAAAGACGGGATCTCATACCACAGCTATCCAGTGGTTGGGAAACTCCAGGACGCATGAAAAACCAACATAGATACATATATCTTATATCTGAACAATGAATCGACTAAATCAAATGTTCAAAGCAAAAATGAAATTCCAGTGGGGCTTAAGAATTAAAATTGGCCACGAATATTAGCAAAGTGATGTATCGTTTTAATAAAGCTGTTTATTCTCTTGACTCTGTATTACAACATATGGGCTCATGGAAAGATGAATTAATTGGTAAAGGCTATCATTTCTAAGCTGTGTACTGTGAATGGCATTATAAAGACCAGCCGCCGGTCCCAGCTGACAGTAGATGACCCGGGGCTACGATTTATTACTCTGCCTGTCTGTGTGTGTGTGTGTGTGTGTGTGAGAGAGAGCGTCTCTAACATGTGTGTGAGGTCAAGATGCCTCCTCAGCTCAGTCTAGTGGCCTCACAGTAATAGGCTGAGTTGGTTTTAATAGCGTGTTGGGGAGTGTCTCTTACGGTTTAATGATGCCGTCTGGGACAGGACGACCCCTCACCCGCTCCCCACTGAACCCTCCTCCTTTACTCATCAACTATTGATTGGACTCACAGGTTGAGTCAGAACCTTTGTTGTTGTTCCACTGAAGGCATCACTACACATTAGATCACATTTTGTACTCGCAGTAAAGCATCATTGACATATAGATCCATAATCCAATGAGGATCGGGGATGAAATATTCAACTTGCATCATGATCCTTCTCCTGCTGCAGAACTGAGCAGGACTACACTGAAACAGTGCTGCTGTATGAATCTGACAGCCGGGCATCTGTCCAAAAAACTCCTTCGTTGAGTGCATGGGGTTGGTTGGTTTTAGCTTCTGACTGCAGCCAAACAAAGAAGCAGAAGAAAAGAAAGGGGGGTGACAGGGAAATACAAGGAAAACTGGTGGGCTGCAGTTAGTTACATCATTAAAAAATATCCATTGCAGTTTCCCAGAATTCAAGGCTACATTTTCAAATAGCTTTTGTCCAGCTAAGAAGTCCAAAAACCCAAAAGGTATTTAATTTAAAATGCTATAAACCCAACAAAAGCAGCACCACCTCACTTTGAGATGCTGAAAGCGGCGAATGTTTGGCATTTTTGCTTGATAAAAGGCTTCAGTGAGTTTCCAGCAGTGTGTTGTAGCGGAGGTGGGTCACCTCACCAGAAATAAAGACAGCCTTTTCTAAAATATTTTTTAAAATAATTAGCAACCTTTTTATATAAAACAATAACCTTCAGGGAAAAATAGCAGAGCAAATGCCACACTTTAATTAGTATAGCTGTTGTCTAGGTTGCAATGTAGTAATAACATTAAATTGATCACAAATCAGACAAGTAAGGAATATTGAAAACTTCTTTTGTTTAATGGAAGAAAGGATTTTGTAGAAGATGTTTGTATTAATTAAGGTAAGGTGTTGAATAGGCATCATTGTGGTATAGAGAGGCAAAGTCCCGCCCCTTCCGGTGGACCCCATGGGACCTTATTTCGGAAAAAAATATGTTTGGTAGTCAACGGAGAGAGACAAACATTTTTTGGTCATCAATCACACATATGATGTTTGTTGAAAGTCTCAGTTTGTCGTAGTATGATTTAGTTTTGTGTGAAACCGCTCAGTGAACTACATCTCTCGTCTCGCACAACATACGTCACCAACGCTAGCTAGCTAGCTAACTTAGCTATGACCACGCACAAATGAAACATTATCTTACCTGATTTGTTTTATCAAGCGACTCCTGGTCTTTTTATCAGCCGGGAAGAGAATGAAAGAGCCAGACCCGTTGCTGGTGTGAGCACATCCCGGTTATAATGACACAGGCATCGTAGCTTCAGAGAGAGAGACGTCACTACGTGACTTTTGAGTGTGTAGTCTTTCTAATTACGTATTTTCACAGTCTGATACTTCAACAGTTTTACAACAAACTACAGCCTTCATGACTTGCAAACTTATCTTTTAAATTGACAAACATCATATGTGTGATTCATGGCGCAATTCAAACGGGATCAAAAAAATATTTGTCTCTCGTCGTTAACTACTACAAGTACATATTTTTTCTGAAATAAGGTCCCATGGTGGTCCACCGGAAGGGGCGGGACTGAGCCTCTCTATTGGTTTTCCGCACCAAAACTCAGGAATCGTAGCCTCACTATTACATAATAAAGTACTTCTTTAGTATAGTTTAAACCATACGAAGCCCCAGAAATGAAGTGTGTCAGGATCTGTCGCATCTCCGCTTTGCCATCGCTGCAAAATTCTATCATGGTTATTGAAGACGTTGTTGATAATCTTTGTTTCGATCGACTCATCATTTCAGCACTGTTGGTAATTGAAAGGAGAACAGAAGAAGTCTAAAGAAGAAAATCGCAGATGTAAGACTAGTATACAGTAGGAGTAAGGCTGCATTCACACTACACCAGGCGTTGCGGCGATTCGCCGTAGGAGAGCCAAATTAATGGCCCATTGACTGCGGCGATTAACGTCTTTTTTTCCCTCATGGCTGGGCTGTAAAGTTCGGTTATGTGATTGGCCACTGCGGCATGACATCTGGTTGCGTTCCTCCAAAAGTAGATTCTTTTTCTACTTTTCCGCCGCAGACCATTGCGGTTTATTTCGGTACCCCCTGCTGCAGCCACAGCCCAAACGCACAACCCCGATTCAAAATGAATGGGATAACCTGCGTTTTCGCCGCAACGCCTGATCTAGTGTGAATGCAACCTTAGAGGAACGGAGAGAGGCGAGGAGAAAGCGGGTTGAGGTAGAGAGTTTGGCCTTGTGCTTGCTCTGCTGCCCTGCTCTGCTCTGCTCTGCTCTGCGGGGCAAGTTGCTGCCGGCCGTTGTGCCCTTCCCTGCCGCCTGTGTCCCCTCATCAGATTGATTAGTCCCCTGACACTGCCCTCCTCTTCCTGAACACACACACACACACTTTCACTTGTGGCCTTTTCACAGAACCCGCAGGCGTGGTTTTGCGTACCCATCGAGCATTAGAACGTCAATTTATGACTTTGTCTTGCGAAATAGCTCCAACACCACATTTGATTAAGTGTCCTCGGAGTAATTGTGTTGGTATTAATGGCGTTGCAATGTTGATATTACAGAATAACTCAGCCTACAGACAGATTTATTGCTCGCCACGAGTTGTTTTTGGTACAGATTCCACTCTGCAGGCGACGATACTTTGCTCCGACAGAGAGAGGTTGTTTTTGAGGATGTGGCCGTGGCTCAAGGTCTATGAAACGGGACTCCTTTGTCTGTTCTCCCGGCAGGGTTTGATTGTTTTGGCATATATGCACGTTCACCTTCCACTCTGGTGACTTTCTTCAGGGGCTTCAGGGGGGAAGGACGAGGGTGAAAGTTTCATTAATGGACGTGAGACTGGAGCCGCCGCGTTGGATGAGTGTATGTGATTTTTGTATCCTGAGTGAATGTGTGTGTGTGTGTGCCCTCCTCTGGTCTAGCTGGTTAGGTTGGTGTCAGCCAGGCTTTTGCTTTCTCCAGGGGAAGGCAGACTGGGCCACCTGATACCCCCACTGTGCTTTGTGTGTCTCTGCTGAGGGGATGGAATTGCACCTCCAAGGTAGCAGTGGAGGTAACCTATGATTACTTGATTCGAAGCCCCCCCCCCCTTCAACATTCCCATGTGGATAAATGTCAGACCCCCCCCCCCCCCCCACTCCGCTCCTCATGTTCCTCCACCTTCCTATAAATCACCTGGCTCCCTCCCTGCGAGGCCGGCCTCCCTCTGCGAGAGACCCCCGGGCGGGCTTTCGTCTTTGGGGTCGTTTCTGATTTCAGAATATGATGCCACGGCCCCGGGGCCCATTTCAATTATGTTCACAGCACTAATATATGTCACAGATGTCCTCTTTGAGAGCGAGCAAGCAAGCAAACAAACAAAGTCAACCGCTGGCAGCCCTCCGTGCAGAGCAGTAACGAAACAACAGAAATGGTCCACTGGTGACAATCTGTGTTGTCAATTCTGTTATACCGTTTTTTTGCTGCTGCTTTCACACACTACAAGGGTGATGAGAGATTGCCACCACATTACCTGATGTTTGAGAGAATTCTAAGGGCAGTTCAGCTCCTTGGTCTTTGACCAAAGGAAAGCTAAAAGGCTTAAAGGCCCTGACACACCAAGCCGACGGTCGGCCGTTGGACAGTTTGGGGCCATTGGCGAGCGTCTGTTGGCCTAGTTTTTGCGTTGTGTCCGGCATCGTCGGATCTAGTCTGCCCGTGTCTGAGTTTTTTCGGCTGATTCAGCGTGTTGAATCGGCGGCGGCGGTGCACGAGAAGAGAAACAGAAGTGAGGAAAGCAGGCACACAAGTAAAGTCAAGAGGGCACACACAGAAGGCTCTTCTCATTTTTCATCTTCATCTCATCTGATCATTCCAACACACGGATATTTTCACAGCAACATGGCCATCTGGAATGAGGCTAAGTGGTGAGTGAGAGTGGTTGGAAAATGGTCGGCAAACACCGCTTTGTTTCATGTACGTATCACAACAACGGCTTGTATATCCACCGTCCTCAGTCTTCTGGTTTCACGTGGTAGTTGGCCGTCGGCTGTAGTCTTTGCGGTGTGTTCGAGTGCAATTTTTTGGCCAATACAAAGGCGTTCGTGGGGTGACTCAACGATCGGCCTTCGTAGCCGCTAGTTCTTTGATGTCGGGTTGGTGTATCTGGGCCTTAAGAGTTTGACATCCAGCACAGGGACAACAGATGAAAATGAATCTTCCAAACTAACTCTGGCCAATTTACAGTTTTTCTGTTGAGCATTTAGTAAAAAGCTACAGGTCTGTCGGCAGCTGTGGGTCACAATTAATCGTAGGCTTGGTGTTTGATCCCTACCTCTTCCTGTCCACATGGCAAAGTGTCCTTGAGCGAGACACTAAACCCCAAATTGCTCCCAATGGCGGAGCAATTGGCCATCGGTGTGTGAGTGTGAATGAGAGACGACGTGCTACATAAATGCAGTCCATTATCGTCTGGAGCTGGTACACCAGCTACCCGATTATTCTTAAAACGCATATTACAAAACAAAAATAATGTTGGTGTCAGTTTAATGAACATTTCATGTTTGAGTTCTGAGAGCAAAATAAGTCCCAAAGAAAGATTCCCATCACCTTTTGATGATAGATTTTCTCTCTGAAACCTCAGGTAACACGAGAGATATGCCCACAGGGTACAAGTTAGTTCAACAAGACGTCTGTGATACTGTTACTATCTACTGTCTTTAAAACATGTTGTTACATGAAATTGAGGCCATGTTACCGTGGAGGTTTGGTATCAGAAGGGACGTTCGTCGTTTTTTAGGCCATGTATGAATCTGAGTTCCTCGGGGGTTGCAGATTATTGGAGAGACTGTAATAAACTCTGGTTCTCTGTCTCAGCGGGGGTCTGCTGTGGAGGACAGAAAGATAAGCAGGGCTGGAGACTCGCTGTCTGAGCACAACCAGGGGAGGGGGGGCAGGGACACAAAGACATTTTGAAGGACACACACTTGTGCAGATCCATAGTAACTTAATTCTTAAGGGAAAAAGCATCTGCAGGGATGCTGATGAAATTCTGGCAAATTTGGTTGTAGACATCAGTGTGAATTGATGGAATTTTTTTTCTTTTTTTCTTGTGATGAAAGGCCTCTTTTCGTCCCCAAATGTGGTTTCAGCCATGCATTAAAAATAAGCCACTTATTCTCGTGTATTGTCTCGTAACCAAGACATCATGGGATCCTCTTTGCAGACAAAAAGGAGACATTTATCTGATGCCAGTGTCTGTATGGGTTCAGTCTACTGAGTGGCGACTGGGGATTTGTGCAGCCATATTTCAGCGTGTCTAATGGCTTAAACCGCCTGGAGGGCCACACACAAACATATGGTTTGGGGATGACTTTTGTCTCCGGCCAGTAGAAACATCTGAACAATTTTTCAGTGGAGGACAGTTGTCCTCTTGTCATTTTTTTGGGGAGGAGGTGTCCAATAAATCTTGGAAATGAATAGCCAGTTGGAAGTTTAATTTCTGAAAGACATCAGAGAATCATTAACATCCCTCTGTTGGATGATCATTTCTTAACAACTGATGAAACTCCTTAGATGGAAGATTTGTTGTTTGTTGCAGCAGATGAATTCCATTATCCAAATTTCTCCAGGATGTTTTTGATTCGTCAAGATTGAGAGTAAACACACAGGGGAAAGCTTTTAGAAAAAATTTGAAATATGGTGTTATCCTACTAGGGGTGTAAGAAAATATTGATACACTTGAGTATCGATTCTCAAAAACATTGACCGGTTTTTAATTAATAGTTTACATGCAAGGATTTGTGGCAAACAGTGGCTCAGATTGCACAAAGAGTAGTGCTATGATGTCGGATGTTACAGGGACTGTGATAAATGCAAATGCAGATCCCACTGTTCTGATTGCATAAAAAAGTAAACTCAAGGTTTTATGCATATGGCGGTGTTCTTTATACTATGACAATTTTCCTAAAATTCGATGAAATAAATCTCAACAAATCCCCTTGCTTACAGTATCGCAATATATTGAATCATAACCCCTGTATCATCATTTGTATCGTATCACCAGATTCTTGCCAATACACAGCCCTATATCCTACTGTGTCTTTTTCTTATTGTCAACAAATCCCATGATCCTTTACCTTTGTAGCCAAAGATTATATAACATATTCCTCCGTGCCATAGATCCATCGTTGCCAGAAAACCCTACTAAAAACCATCAACGAGCCACACACTTGCACTGGATGATATGTTCCTTAATTACTATGAACATGGCCACTCAATCCCTTACACACCATCATCGTCACTAGATATAATAAACCTTATTTATATAGATACTCACTAGAGCACCAAATGTTTCTTCTGCTGAAAATAGTCCCCAACAAGTGCTCAATGTTTCCCTGTTTGAGTATTGTTTGTTAAAAATTGAAGCACCCAGCTGCCTATTGGATATAAATAACTCCAGAGACGGAGACAGACAGGCTTCTTTACTAACTGGACGTGGCCTCATTCACTGCGCTGAGGTCGTGGACGTGTGTGTGTGTGCGTGCGTGCATACTTTCTACTACAGTTCACCGCTATGCAGCCTCATAGAACGGGAGGCTTTCTCTGTTAATTGATGTCAGAGCTGTGACTCCAGTTTTTGTTTCTCTGCACAATATTCATCACACACACACACACACACACACACACAAAAACACGCATGCACACACACACACACACACACACACACACACACACACACAAACACACACACACACACACACACACACACACACACACACACACACACACACACACACACACTTGCTTCCTCACCATTAGTATTTGGCATGCCTTTCTCAATGAAAATCTGTTTTGAGTATTAAACACACTGCCTGCAGGCTTCAAAACATTTGTAGCTTGCTCCTTCCTCCTCCAGTTTCGATTCACAACAGTCTCACAGAAATCCGACCACTCCTGCAGAATAATTCATTAACTCCCTCCTCTGTTGATCTGTAAGTTCCAAACAATTTTTTACCACACAGCCGCCTTTGTTCTCAGTTTTCCTTCTTTTTCTGTTTTCCTGATCATATCTCTGCTCCTCTCGTGCTCAGCACCTTAAACTCTTCAAGTTTGCTTTGGTCACCATCTTTAACTGTCCTGCCCACCCTTTTCTGTTCACCAGTGGTGGTCCTGCAGATGGGGGCCTGCAGCTGTCTCATAAGGTGCCTGAATGAAGGCCCCTCGCCTCTCTCAACACGCCTGTATGCACAAACAGCCTTATAGCCAAATGCTCAGGAACACACACAAACACCCAGAGCTTCCATCTCAAGCTTCAGATAAGATCAGAGTGTGATATGATTCGACCCCCCACACACTTAACTCGGCATGCTTTCTCCCCAAACACACACCCGTGAGTGTCAAATCCTGTAACACGTCAACAAATCCTGCGCATTTACACTGTTGGTAACTTAATGAGAGAGCTTAAAGGCCCCGATGTATCTGAACAATAGGTGAATTCTGTAGTCTTCCTGTAGTTGCTTCGTTTCCAAATCTCATGTTTAGCTGTTATCCATGTATCATCTGATGTCGGTGTGTGGCTCAGCTCTGTAGAGAAAACAGCTGAACGGACTTGGGTGACGTTCCGATCACACCGCGTACAGTATGAGCACATGGTGTATCAGTGTTGCCTTTCCCTTCCCGAGACTCTACAACTGTAGGGAAGCACCTGCCACGTATCTGATGTCCCTCTAGCTGTTAAAACCAGGAGGAGGCACGCTGCAGCACCTATGGAATTAGAAGCATGTCCAAAGAAATGTCAGACACACTCTCAAAAACCTGATTTAATGTGACACCAACTTCCAAAGGCTACAGTGTCTGTCGAATGTTTGGCAAAGATAAAAGTGTAAGAGTGGATAGCTGACAGCTTTTGGATTTGTTTTATGTCTCATGAAATAATATATATATATATATAACATAGTTGCAGAAATCTACACAATTCAAAAGTCTAGTGCTGTGACACTTATTTTCTTCATCGATTAATGTATTGATTTCTCTATTGATTATTGCAATTACTTGTTTATTCTATGTAAGGGATAATGTATAGCGGGCCTGTTATTATTAGGAAGTGAACCATGACAGGGTGAGTAGGTCTTGAATCACCCTGAAGGGGTTCATTTCACAATAGTGACCGGCTCGCTGTACATTATCCCGCTTCTTATACGGCTACTTACTAAAGAGATCAATAATTTGAAAAATGTAAAAATTATTTTATTGCTTCCACTTAGAAAAATAGTCCTCTCGCTGTTTACGGAGATCAGAACTGCATTCATAGCAACGGTCTGTTATTCATGGCAGTGGTCTGTAATAATTAAATACTGCATGCTGTAATTGACCAATCAGAATCGAGTATTCAACAAAGCCTTGTAATACAAAAAGTTATAAAATAGTGAAAAATGCTCATCACAGTTTGCCAGTGCCCAAGGTGACGTCATCTAATGTCTTGTTATGTCCGATCAACACTCCAAACACAAAGATACTCTATTTATGATATAAAACAGCAAATACATTTGAACTGAAACCAGATAATATTTGGAATTTTTGATTTAATAAATACTTAAAATATTCATGGGTTTAGCCTATCAAAACATTTCTGTCGATAGACCTATTTCATTTCAGCACTACAAAAATACAGATACCCACAACAAACGTTGATCAATGTGTGTGTCCACAAAGACAAAAATATATAACACATCATACTATATATTTTTCTTTGTGGACACATCATGCTATATATTTTTTTCTTTGTGGATTCAAATATATAGCATGATGTGCTGATTGATGATCATATTGTTGTGCTTTTGTAATCCACTATTAATGTTCCATATGTGTTTAACATTTAAACTAAAATATGATATAAAACTGCGTAAACCCTGCTCCCTCCAGAGTATTTTCCGTATGTCGTTATCTTTAGATATTTGACAAAGGACTCCCTAAAAACACCAGCTGTGTCTGGTTACTACTCTTACGTACTGCTGTGAAGTCACATTTTTGGGCTAGCATGAAACACAATTAAGATCCTATGCATAACATTACCTATTTTAATAGTAGTCCCAAGTTCATGATAACAACCAAGACTGCTGTGCCTTTGGTACAGTATAGACTTTAATGGAAATTAGAACATACCATACCATAATGAACTGCTAGCTAGCAGAAACAGAGGTGTACAATCACCCCACTTTTACTCTCTCACTATAATTATCTCGTGTGTAGTGTAGTGTGCATATACACACACACACACACACACACACACACACACACACTCACGGAGGCAGCTGACACTTCCTCGGGGCGCGTATGATCTCAGAGTGCCTTTGCCCTTCTAGAGTGACATCTCTCACTTTTGTCCCCTCGATACTGACGCACAGTGATGTCACCTGAAAGTGTGAGAGCTGAAACCTGACTCTCGAAACAAACACACACACAATGCTAGTCGTTGATGCAGGTGAAGCGCCGTACCTGTGTAATTCATACTTCATAGAGGGGAAAATGTTTGTCCCGCATCTTCCTTCCTGCGCCGTATGTCTTCATGCTTGTGCTTCTTCTTTACATTCATCCCTCCCACTCTTTCTTCTTCTTCTTCCCCATTTTCTTTCAGTGCACCCTTACCCTACAGGCCTGAACTCAGCCAGGCCTGTGATGGAAGGAAATGGAGGTGGTAGTTGTGAAGGTGGTGAGGGTCTTTATTATACAAACAGTGAAGGGCTTTGGAGGCCCCCTTTGAGGCCTGGAGCTGGAATGGGGACGCGTCTGAAAGCGCTGCACTCCCTAATGAACTCGAGTGGCCCATAGAAGCGGGGCCTTTTCACAGAAGCCAAGGAGGACAAAGTGTCAAAACAAGCCCAGCCCCTCTTCGTTCACAGGGGCTAAACGCCGCCTTTTGACTCCGTGGAGTGTGGGCATCTGAAGGGGAGGCCATGAGGAGAAAGGAGGGGGAGGCAGAATGTACTTGTTAAAACAATGGCCTCTTAAATCAAGCACCCCTCCTTGCCTCTCTTCTTCTCCTTAGCTCCTCCGCTCCCGCCTCCCTAACCCCCTCCTTGTATCGCCTCGACTTCCAATTAGACCTACTCTTGCACAAGCAGTTGAAAGCCCCATATATCGCAGGGGCCTCAAAGGAGAGGCTTTGGAGTTGCGTCTCTGTAGCACTGTTGCCTCTATGAAAGGCCTTAGTATTCAGAGGAGAGCCCTGTTTGGGCTCTTAAAAGCACTCAATCTGCCACTGGGGACTTGTGTACCATCATGTCCCCTCCGTTCGCCGCCTCTACACTCCCTTCTCCCCTCTTTTTCGGAGCCACTCCACCCCCTCCATTCCTCGTCTCTCCTTCTCCGTCCCACCCTCAGCCAAAACTCTTTCTTCTGTTTGTGACCCCTCCGTCGCTCCTCCATGCTTGGCTGCTCGCGGGGGCCGGGGCGGGAGCCGTGCGCGGCCGGGGCCCGAGCGCTCGCTGCCTCCCTCCCCTTGGTTGTTTAGCCATGGATGAAAAGCGGAGACAAATATGTCTGTGGTTCAAAGTCCATCCCGGCAATTACAGTGACTGATTAAAGAGTTGGCCTACACAGGCAGCTATGTATAATACTACAACTCCCACTCAGTGTTTCATAACAGCACCTTCAGAATAGAACTGCGCTCAGCAGCGCCTGATAAGGGCCCATGGCTGGCTGAGTCCACTGTTTACGGTGCAGCGATCGAGAGTTGGTGCCATAAAAGGGGCCACTATTGTTTTATGGCCAGAGTTTATAATAAGTAGAGCAGACGGTGTTGTCAAATTATTCCTGTGCATTGAATAGAACTAAAAACGGCGACGGTGAAAGAACAGTTTAGGGATCGATGGCTAGACTAGTGCTGCAGCAATCAATCGCTCACTAGCAACTGATAACGTAACATTGTCTTTCTTGTCTTTTCAAAAATAAAGTATAATAAAGTAAAGCAAACCATACCCCCCACCCCCTTGATTATCAAGAATAGGTATAATTAGGCCTGTCAATAGATTGAAATATTTAATTGCGATTAATCGCACGATTGTCCATAGTTAATCGCGATTAATCGCAAATTAATCTCACATTTTTAATCTGTTCAAAATGTATTTTAAGGGAGATTTGTCAAGTAATTAATACTATTGTCAACAATGGAGTGGGCAAATATGCTGCTTTATGCAAATGTATTTATATATTTATTATTTGAAATCAATTGACAACACAAAACAATGACAAATATTGTCCAGAAACCCTCACAGGTACTGCATTTAGCATAAAAAATAAGCTCAAATCATAACATGGCAGACTGTAGCCCAACAGGCAACAACAACAGTTGTCAGTGTGCTGACTTGACTATGACTTGCCCCAAACTGCATTTGATTATCATAAAGTGGGCATGTCTGTAAAGGAGAGACTCGTGGGTACCCATAGAACCCATTTTCATTCACAAATCTTGAGGTCAGAGGTCAAGGGACCCCTTTGAAAACGGCCATGCCAGTTTTTCAGTTTCAAGTTTGGAGCGCTATTTAACCTCCTTCGGGACAAGACATGGTTGGTACCAATGGATTCCTTGGGTTTTTCTAGTTTCATATGATACCAGTATCTTCACTCTATCTTTAAAACTGAGCCCACTACAACCTAAAAATCCCAATTTGCGTTAATGAGTTAAAGAAATTAGTGGCGTTAAAACAAATATGCTTTAACACATTATTATCGTGTTAATGTTGACAGCCCTAAAATAAATACAACTAAAGGTGTAGCTAACTGCATACTTTTTTTGTACAGGTTTGACACACAGCTAAATTACAAAACATGGGATGGGAATTTGGCATCATATGTGACATTTTATCTGCTAAATGAATAATCGTTTAAATAATGTAGATTAATTAATAACAAGGTAATCATCATTTGTTGCCCTACACTGAACTGGCCAGGATGTTGTAGGCATCCTCGTTTCATCATGCTTGTGTTTGCTGTGAAATGTACATATGTCCCACATCAGTCTCGCAGCACTGGAGCTCTACGTGACAAACAAAAGCCTTATTGTTAGATGTTTATCTGCGAGGTTGTACTCAGATGTTTGATTTACTTTGGACTTCTCTGTCATCAACACAAATTACCTTAAATGCAGGACTGTGATTACAAGGGGCAATTGCAAATGTCCATGTAAACGTAAGCAGCGCTTGCAAGATTGAGACTCTTTTGAACTTGTGATCTGAACTTACGGTGTAGCTGCAACTTCAAAAAGTATGTTTGGCTGATGTGTGTTGCAGAGATAACCCTGGCTTACAGAATTGATTCACTAGATATTGTTTTGATCCCAGTCATGGATTTTTGCCATCGTGATTACCTTTTTGTGCCATGACGCTGTGTTCAGGGCTTAAGGAAATGTTCAGTAAACAGGGATTTCACGTCAGCTGCTAAACAATATTGCATTAATGTCCTATGTTGTTGGAAAGTAAAACCCAGAAACCGATCAATAAACAAACAATGGAGGCTAACATTTTGCAAAACAATGAATTAATAATTTTCTGGTGCTTTCTACTTTTGAATGTATTTGGAAAGGTCCAATAGTTGGATGTCAGCATATAAGTGGGCTTTTTTTAAAGTCTTTAATAAATGATCAAGAAGCAGTAGATATGCTGGAAGGAAGAAAGGAGAAAGGAAAGGAAAAGAGGATGAATAATGAGTGGTACAGTGACTTTGCCTGAGGATTGTGGTAGCCACTCCCAGGGGCCAGAGTTAGTCTTTATGCCTTGAGGCAAAACTAGAGGAAGATAATAATAACAACAACAACAACTCTCCACCAGAACCAGGGGAACCATCTGCCTGGACTGAAGTGAACTCAAGCGGGCTGCAACAATACTCTGCTGAGAGTCGGCACTAATTGGGTCAGCATGATTTTCCACTTTTGTTGCTAGGTGGTTGATCTATGGGGCTTCTATTCTGAGAAGCGCCTACTTAAGTTATTGCATCGGCCATCAAGAGACAAATCCATCTATGTTGGGCGAAGTCCATCGTCTCACATCGTCCTCATTTTCACTTAGCCCACATTTATTTTAGAGAGCTTGCTCCAAATCACAGTCGTGGCCCAAAATGGGTTCTCTCAAAGGCTTGATCCACTTCTTTTGTGATTTTTGTGTATACGTGGCATTTAACTCGGAGACCTTGGCCTTGAGTGTCTGCTTGAGATGGCAGGGACACCACAAGCTCATATGGGGAGAACTGAGGATTGGCCCTCAGGATTGTGGGGTAGGAGTGTATGTTGAAGTACATGTGATTTATTGTTTTACTTTTGTTTTTTACCGTGGTATCAAATTGGTATCGAGAATCGTGGAATTTCACTGGTATTGGTATCGACTACTGAATATCTGGTATCGTGACATCCCTAGTCGGTAACAGGCAGGGGACTCGGTGGTTTTCCTAAATCTAATTCATACAGTATGTCTGCATTTTTATCTGTGATTAAAGGAGAGAAGACCTAGTTTAGTAGTAAAGGGTTTGACCCGAGTAGTAGTCATATGGAACACGTCAAACGCTTCACTTTGGCAGCAACAACAATTTTCCTGCATGTCTTGTCACAGAAAATGTTCCTTTATGCTGTTTTCCCTCTTACTCGGATTGGACAAAGGCATAAATCTTGCGCATCAGGCAGCACAGAGGCTCTCGCATAGCTTTGCATTGGTGGCAGATGCCAAGTGTGTTCCTTGCTCCTAAGTTATGAGGTGACTGGGGATAGAGCAGCAGCCAGGGATGTTTTTGTCCAGACCTGGAGGACTGGTGCTACTTACAGATCCTGTCCAGGTGTTAGCCTGGGAGGGAGAGGAAATCTGGGGCACCGGTAAATCAGAGCCAGGCCTGGACCCAGCCCCTTAGGCTGGAGCAGCATGCTGGGGTTGGACTGGGCTATTGAAAAGCTCTGGTCAGTGTCCAAACTGGCCTGTTCATTTTCACAGTTTCACTGTCCTTGGTAGTTTGATGGCTTCAGTTCCATAAGAGCCAAAGTTTTTGCTGCAGCTCACTTTCCAGTTGCAGACTCATTTGTTATTGTTTTAAAATGTTGGTTAAAATCCATTGAACCTCTGATAATCCCAAAAGATATGCAGAAACCATATAAAGGAATACATAAAGGACACTGAGAATATGAAACAGAGTGATGTGTGTTATGTTATGGTGAGAGAGTCAGATTTCAGGGTGCATATTGAAAAGGTATTTCAATGGTTGCTGCTAATACAACCAGCAACTTGAGATGTAGATAGAATTTGTAAACATGATAGGGGTGGGAAAAAAATCTATACAGCATAGTATTGCGATATTTTGCGTGGCAATATTGTATCAATAGATGGACGTCGAGTATCGATCTTTTATTATATAAACTATAATAATAGCTGCTATTCTGTCTTTCAGAGGCTGTAGTGGGCTCAGTCTTAAAGCTAGGGTGAAGATCATTTCATATGAAACCAGAAAACCTAAGGAATAGATCAATCGATTCAAATATTTAATCGCATGATTGTCCATAGTTAATCGCGATTAATTGCACATTTTTTATCTGTTCAAAATGTACCTTAAAGGGAGATTTGTCAAGTATTTAATACTCTTATCAATATGGGAGTGGGCAAATATGCTTGCTTTATGCAAATGTATGTATATATTTATTATTAGAAATCAATTAACAACTCAAGACAATGACCTATTTGTCCAGAAACCCTACCAGGTACTGCATTTAGCATAAAAAAATATGCTCAAATCATAACATGGCAAACTCAAGCCCAACAGGCAACAACAGCTGTCTGGCCCCAAACTGCATGTGATTATCATAAAGTGATGATGTCTGTTAAGGGGAGACTCGTGGGTACCCATAGAACCCATTTTCACTCACATATCTTGAGGTCAGAGGTTAAGGGACCCCTTTGAAAACGGCCATGCCAGTTTTTCCTCGCCAAAATTTAGCGTAACTTCGTAGTGTTATTTCTCCTCTGCGACTTGCTAGTATGACATGGTTGGTGCAAATGGACTCCTTAGGTTTTCTAGTTTCATATGACACCAGTATCTTCACTCTAGCTTTAAAACTGAGCCCACTACAACCTACACATTTAAAAGTTGCGGTAATGCGTTAAAGAAATTAGTGGCGTTAAAAAGAATTACAATTATATTAGTAACACATTATTGTCCCGTTAACTTTGACAGCCCTAATCTTATCGCAATACTCAGTGTATCGCAAAATGTTTAAAAATCGCAATAAGATCGTATCGTGACTTAAGTAACGTGATAATATTGCATCATGGGGCCTCTGGTGATTCCCAACCCTAATCCATGATATTGTCAGATGTAAATTAGGTCGAAGCCTAATGAGATATGTTGCAATCTGATCTCTCTTACCAGCCTGTTTTCTGTCAGATATGTAATTGTCTGTTAGGATGGCCTGGGGTCTTTGGCCTTCTGTAAAGTTCATCCTACAGTTCTAAGGACAATATACACTGACAGCCCTATAGCCACCCTCCTGTGTGTACTATATAGACAGCAGTTAGGGCACACTTACAAATCCCTCACGACAATGTCAGTCCTCTCTGACTACCTCTCCTCCTGCAGGCTACTTTAGATGCTCGATTGATTGCCGTAACCTTGGCAGCCAGTAGGGAGGCAGGGACACACTTTAGAGCAGCGTTCATAAAACACAGTCGCTTCTGAAATTGCTCATTTAATATGGACGCTGTGTGGGCACTTGCTCGCTTAAGAGAGCCGTGCATGAGGCTCTAAAAGCATATTTCAAGGTTTTTGCGCTACCTCTTGCCTCCTCCCACTCTGCAGCGAAGCATTAATTTTATGTCCACGTTTAGGGTCATGGTTAGGCTCAGACGTGGCCGGCTTTTTTTTTGAGCTAGGTTGTCAGGAGCTGTACTGTGCTTCACGACTGCTGTCCCAAGTAGAGAGATGAGCCTTAGAGCAGGGAAGGAAAGGTCACGACTTGTGGCTTCAGGATATCAGAGCTATCTCCTTCCTATACTTTCACACAGTCATTTCATGGTAAATCCCTGACAGGTGCCGCGGCTTAATGTAAGTCTCTTCCACGCTACATGCATTTGGCTCTGTTGTGTGCGTTTTCATGTTGTGGGTGTGTGTATGTATATATGCGAGACAGGTGCCAGGGTGCAGTCAAGTTGCCCAGCAGTTGCAGCAGCGGGCTGAAATAAAAAGGTTCAGCTGGCGCCTGGCGCCCATAGTGCTCTACTCAGATATGTGCCTCTGGCAGTGTGCCATAACGCCACACACACACTGACCAGGAACCACTCAACTAACCCTGTTGATTGTAACAAATACACACTCCCCAACAATCACACGCACACATTCTTCCTCTTGATTTTCTTCCTCTCTGCTGCCACAGCTGAGGCTGGCACCCCCGGCTCTGCTGTCAGCCCCGGGGGGGGTTCAGGTAGACACCGTCATCAGGCTGAGTGGTGCCAGCTCGCTTTATAATTGGATTTAGTGTTGGCACTCTTCCGTTCCCCCCTTCAGCCGGATAGCATTGATTTATGAGGGAGGCCTGGGAGACTGTATGTGACCGAGTCCAACAAGCATCGCGCCGCACTGAAGGCTTTGTTCCCGCTGTTAGCTTCTCCTCTGTCACTGAGCCGAGCGGTGCCGAATATCTGGTTACACACTTACTACTAATTTAGATCGGTGTGTGTGATATCACTTTAGTACTTCTCCTTATCTGATAAGCTGATTAAAAGTCAGTTGCATTTGGTGTGCTGGTATTGTTTTTTTGGCCGGAGAACTGGGATGGGAATTGCGGGATGACTCTGTTTTCATAGCTTCATCAGTGCACCTAATGCCGTTTGATAGAATCTTAATCCAGTATCAAACCTGCTTATCAAATCAGAATCTTTTCGAATCCCACATGAACTCTATTTCAACAACGTTCAACAACTTTAAAGGAACAGTGTGTAACATTTCGGGGGATCTATTGGCAGAAATGGAATATAATATTCATAACTATGTTTTCATTAGTGTATAATCACCTGAAACTAAGAATTGTGTTTTCGTTACCTTAGAATGAGCCGTTCTACATAGGGAGCGGGTCCTCTTCACAGAGGTCGCCATGTTGCACCCCCATGTTTCTACAGTAGCTCAGAACGGACAAACCAAAGAGCGAGAGCCTTTCACATTTTTACGTTATTTGAAGGCCACCGTAGTTCTCCGACACGCTTGTGAAACTGCGGTAACGTGAGCCGTCGAATGCAAAACCGTGGTACCGCCAGCCACCGTCTGACTTCCGTTGCTCCTAAAGTAATGTTATTATGGTATGGATCGCCGCTGAGAATCGAATGGCGTTACCACGGTTTTGCACTCTTGGAAAAGGAAGAGTGAGTGGAGGGGTACTCAGTTGGTTGCAATCTGCAACCACACTGCTAGATGCCGCCAAATCCTACACCCTGTACCTTTTTCAAAGAAACAAAAGTTTAAGAATCAAAACCAAAAACTTTATTGACATACAAATTCTCATTGCATTCTAATAAGTTACATATATGCTCTTTAGCTAAATTGCTACCTGAATGTTTTGTACCTTACTCTCTGCTAGTAAATAAAGAGGGAGAACCTTATATAATTGATAAAAGATTTCTTAGACTTTGAGCTCAACACCTCCAACCAACTTGGAACCAAATCCTAAATGGAACCAGCTATCAGAACTCAACCGTCGTCACCATCCCAGTGTGAAGTTGAAGACTGGATGCCACAGAGGCTCTCGCTTGCCCTCCAGTGACTGTTAACCCCACCACCCCCCACCCAGCCTCCACTCAGTCTTTCTCAAGTGTAGGGTGTCAGCGCCCCGCTCTCTCCTCCCCCCCACCTTTGAGGGGGGTTTTGGGTGACGGCTATTCTCGGCGGAGGAGTGTGCTCGTTCGCTACCGCACGGCCTCGCCCCTTCCCCATAACCCTTTCCCCCCCCGCATCAGATGACCTGTTGCCCTTCAGAGGAGGACACAGAGGTTATGTGCCTCCAGGACTCTCAAACACTGACTGTCTGACCACTTAAGCAACATCGAAGCAGCCCCGGAATGCAAACAAACACTCCCATTACCCTTGAACTGCCTCTGACCTCGGTTTGTGTTCGGGAAGGGAGCGACGGTCAGGATAATGGGCTGGTGCTGTACCTGTCATCCACCTTCTGGAGCAGTTTCTCTGTAGAGCAACTGGAGTGTGAAATGCCCTTCATCTTAATATCAGTTTGCTTCACTGCTGTTAGTCCAACACAAAAACACAGTATAAAGGTGTTGTCAGAGGGGACCAGCTGGAATTAGAGCTTGAAGATGATAAGCTGTTTCTTTTGGGTGACTCACACTTGATATGCAAGTTAAATATCTTGGACTGGCCTAATGATATTTTGGTATGTCATAACTATACTCCAACTGATATTCCATCCAAAATCCTATCTTTTCTTTATCACAAATGCTCATAGATTGAGAGTTGACTGTAGTAGGTTCTAGGGCTGCCTCCTCTTAGTCGATTTATTGGTAGTTTTGGTCTCAGTGGACTAATATTTCTTTAGTTGATTGTCATCTTCTTATGCCTTTTTTTTCAGCTGAATGACTTATTTCTAAGAAACTTATGAGCACATCTCTGGTAAACACAAGATTTAAAGTGGTGCTTTTGTGTGATTCTTTGTAGAGAAACTCCGTTTTAAAGATCTGTCGAGTGTTAGTCGACTAAGAATTTCTTTGGCCGAGAACAGCCCTAATAAGCTCTTAGTTTTGTTCTTCACAGAGAATGAAGGCTGTGGACAATGGAGGAGGAACGGCTTGTCACTAAAATGAGAATAGGTGGTCCACCTTAAAGGCCAAGCCAGGTTAAACGAGCGAGCCAGAGACGTTGTTGTCACCAACTAGGGCTAACCCCCTTCAGTTTAATCTGAAGGTCACAAGCAAGACACCGTGACAGGAACTTGGCCTGGGAGTTGTATCATTTAATAACCGACAGCCTAAACTGTACACACACACCGCACTGCTACGTTCACAGCTATAACGATAATGCTGACTTCATACTCACCGCCTGACACACACACACAGACACACACGCGCTCTCTCTCCCTCTGTCTCTCTCTCTTTCTCAACCGCACACACAGACACTCGCTAACGTTAAGCACACAACTTACGCACTGAGTTATTCCTTAAAGGAGTTTGCTACCTGTATAACACATTTTAGTTAAAAGAAAAACATCTTAAAAAAAAACATAATTCTCCAATGATTGGGCCCAGCAGGGAGTCAACTTAGGCACCGGCGGAAACCCTGCTGACATGTACATAGACTGCATTTTTTCATTCACATAATTAGTTTTCATGTCTGTGGCCCATAAGGATGCGAGTCCCTAAAAAAACCCAGGGATATTCCCAGTAGCAGGTCAAATGATGGTGTGCACATAAACTGTAGTTCTCCCATTTGCATAATTACTTTTTACACTGGTGATCCCTCAAAGATGTCAGATCTGAAAGGAATACTGAGCCGCCGAGTCACATGATGGGAGGAAGATTGGAGATAACACAGAGACAATGTCCAGGGAACATCAAGTGCTGACCTCGTGTTCCTGATCAGTCAGACGGCTCAGGGCTCGCCGTTCTGCAACAGAGCCACCATTCACTGCAGCGACAGACCGGCTAAACCAGTCACTCCCAGACACAGCCGCCGCTGACACAGCTCTAAGACAAACACATGAGTACTTGAACTAAAAATGCTAACTTAATTCTTTTGTCTTTCCAAGTTTTGAATTGTATACTTGATCATGTAGTGCAGTTACAACTGTATTAACTGCAGCGTTGGCAAATAAATGAAGAGACGAGGTTCACTGTGGCAGATTAACTAACTGTAGCATGTTTCAAGTCTGCAGTTTTATTTTTCATGCTGTAGTTAACCCTCTAAGACCCACAATAGACCCGTTTTTGTCTTTTTTAGGGGGGTACAGGGTTTTTTTTTTAAGGGGGAGATAACAGGTCAACAGTAGATGCCACATAGAAGTGGTGTACATCATCTGAAAGCTGGGAAACTGAACTCATAAATTAGAAATAAACATGAATGAATGAATGAATTTATTAATTATAATACACTACAATGAAATGGCTACTATGGGGACTTCCATCATCACACATCAATACAATTGGGCTCATTCGATCCACAATAGTCTCAGCTTTACAGTTATAACTAATTTATGCATTTCCAAGACTGTTTAGGCACCCCAGTATGCAGAAATATTCAAACACATCATTTTAGAATAGGCGAAAATATCACATTTACTGCATTCAAAAAAACTGCATGGTTTTAGCCAAAAACTGCATGTGATTATCATAAAGTTGGCATGTCTATAAAGGGGAGACTCGTAGGTACCCATAGAACCGATTTACATTCACATATCTTGAGGTCAGAGGTCAAGGGACCCTTTGAAAAGGGCCATGTCAGTTTTTCCTTGCCAAAATTTAGCCCAACTTTGGAGCGTTATTTAGCCTCCTTCCTGACAAGCTAACATGACATGGTTACTGGTTACATTGTTACCAATGTATCCTTAGGTTTTGTAGTTTCATATGATATCTGTACATCCACTCTACCTCTAAAACTGAACCTGCTACACCCTCTGAAAGACAGTGAAGTTGGTCGGGTTCACCCGCGATCCTGCGGGTCTCAGGGGGTTAAATGAATGAACGAGAAAGTTAGAAAAACACAAAACATTACTATGGTAATGTAAAGAATACCTAATCTGTAGTAAAGGGACTAAAACTTAAAAAAAAAAGAAAGAAAGAGAAGCATTTCTTAATTTTTGTTTCCTCGTTGGTTCTTGGGTAGAGTTAAAAAGAAACCCTCTGACTCACTGCCGCTGCTGCCGCTGCGATCACATAACCTTATGTTCAACTGCTTGATCTTTGACAACGTGTTGTAATTTATGGCTTTCTCTACCCATTTTTTTTCTTCAGTCTGCCTCATCTACTACTTAAGTACATGGCTTTCTCGATTAGCTGGAAGCGCTTTCGAAAACTTCCAGAGAAGGGGCCTGAACATGTTACATTCGGCAATGCTTTTAATGTCTTCTCGGAGAGAACAACACTTGCAGTGATTGCAATGATGGCATAGCAATGGCAAGACATTGACTTTTTCCACTCATGAAAACAAACCCTCATAATCCCATCCCAATCATAATATTCAAAATGTCTTCGTGTGCTGCTGTCTGGTCTATTTAAAGCTGGTGAACACTGTTTGAAAGCAACGAAATAGAGTCAGAAGGTCACATTGACTCATTATTGTCAAAAGTGCTTAAATGTGTTAGAGTGGATTTTTACTTGAAGGCCGAGAATAAAGCCAAATTGACAGAGAAAAGCTTTTCGGCGCATCACACACACCCACACTTATTTACTTCTCTGAATGCTTTAGTGTTTTGAGTGCCCTAGTTTGACCTTTTAAGTCATTTATCCTTCAGAAAACGGGCTGAAAATAACACTGCAGAAAGGCGGCATTGATCATCAAGAACAACGAAGAGCAGTGACGAGTGTTAGAATTGTTCACCGCTGCTAAGGTTGAGTGGGCTTATTTTCACATGAAGGCTACTACATCATTGAATATGCTTCAAATTCTGTTTTGAAATTGCTTTTCTTTTTCTAAAGACAAATATACTGCTGCCGTTAAAAGCAGCAGTTCAGGATCTCTGTGCCAGCGCTGAGTCATGGACGACTTAATGGTGTTGTGCCCTGTTTACTGTGTTTACAATGTCCTTGCAGATATTTCCATTCCTCTGGGAGAGAGAAGCACTTCTAATCTGTTAAGCAATGGCACTAGAAAGGGAGAGAGAGAGAGATGCAGGCTGAGGGAGGAGAGGGGGGGAGAACATCAAAAGGAAAAGATGCTAAATATACTCATCCCATTTTTGGCTCTACATGTGCATCTATATCTCACTGTGTGGGCTTCACAAGAGGAAGCTGAACCTTCAACATTTAACCGATTCACTCTGCCGAGAGGTTCTCGACAGACGTTCCCATCGTAAGATGCCTTTGGCAAAGGAATCGATTTATAATCCAGTGTCGGATTCAACCCGCTGATAACACCACTGTGACACAATCAGTGTTAATTTTGGCAGCTATTTTAGATTTAGTCTTAAGATGAAAATGCTTTTAGTTTTAGTCACATTTTAGTCGTTTTTATCCTTCATAGTTTGTCTAGTACTAGTGCTAGTCGACGACAACTTAAAATGTTTAAGTCCAGTTTTAGTCCAAATGTTTTCTCTCAATTTTGTCAGCTATTTTTTCAATTTACTCTTAGTCCTGTGTCAAATGTCTTTTTTAGTCATCAGATTATATTAAACATTTCAGTCAATCCTATCTAGCAAACCAATAATTTTAATCAAATTTATTTCACATAAGATTTTATCTTATCATTGTCTGATGAAAAACACAGTGTGAATGATTAAGAATGCAGCTTTTCTACTCTGAGACCTCCTGACTGTGCTCGTTAGTGATGTGCGGTTCAGTCGCACCAACCGCTCCGTTATGAGAGCCAATCTGCCCACCCAACATGCAAAATATGCGTTAATCAACCACCCGAACCCGACCCGCAAACCACCAACTTTATGTATTATGGTAGCACAATTGTCAGGAATGAGGTCTGAGACGAGAAGGACAGAGATGGACTGAGATTTTGGTGAAGTTTTTTTTATTTTTAAACTACATTTTAGTCTCGTCTTTTTTCGTCAACGATACTGCATGTTTGATATCGTCACCGTTGGTGTTCAATGACATCGGTGCCGTCTCGTCTTAGTCATGGAAAAAAAGGTCGTTGACGAACATATTTCGTCATAGTTTTCATTAACAAAATTAACACTGGACACAAGCTGGTTATGTTGTATTATCAGGCCATGTTGTGCTTTAGATACAAACCCAAAAGTTATCAAGCTTACATTCCTTCCTTCACTTTGTTTTTTGTACCAACTTAAGTGTGTCTGTATCATACTGTTAAGTACCGGAAGTACAGAAACTCTTTTTTTATTTAGTTCCTTTTTGATTTAGAAGTATGTTTTAAATGAATAAATGGTTTTGTAGAAAAGCATGTTTATATTCCTTAAAGTATCAAAACTTATTGTCGTAAAATCACAAAATTCAAACAATACCCAGCCCTAACAATATGCCTATTATTACCAAAAAGGTACAATATTACTGAGGCTTTCTTCAACTTCCTCTGTTGTCTTCACTGTCTACAATCTTAGAAACCGAGACATCAGAAATGCAAGCAGTCAAGCTGACCAATCACAGATCTCACAGTTTTCACGTGGTGTCTGCCGTAGCCCGGCATGCAGTTTTTTTTGTCAGGGGCATATCTGCAGCTCTGGTGTACCCCACAGCGTAGGTTCGTCATCCTCTAACTTGCGAGTCTAAATCCAGCTTTACAGCTGCATCTCAGTGATGGCGAGACTGTTGAGTAGTGGTCGCGAAGTGACGATGGACGATGATCAGACCCCAAAATAGATGAGTGAAATGAAAGGTGAAGGAAGGGGAAGAGTAATAAATACACCACCCAAAAACACTAAACACTTATTCGCTCACTCTGTCTCTCTCCACTTTGCCTGTCTCCCATCCAGCCACTTCATTACTTCCTTATCCATCACACACACCCATCTCTGTATCACACTGTTGACTTTGCCAAAGGCTTATCTGAACTATTGCCAAACACCAGTCCTTTGTGTATAACCCTTGCAGGGACACTGGGGCAGCGCCATTGATAGAGTAGCATGAATGTTATCTGCCATGCCCGGACTTTGGATTGAACACGGCTCAGATTTTAGGAGCAGTTTGCAGAAGACTGGAGGTTTGCCAGACTCTTTCTTCCTCAGTCGACTAGTCGAGCTGTCTGGTCCTTGATGCGGCCTTGACTGCACCGGAGATCGTTGCTCAAACTGACGTCAAGTTCCAGATCTGCTCCAAACCGGGACCAGCGCGCCAAACTGCCAATGCCCAGACAAGAGCCTCTGTCTCCAGTCTGGCCTTAGCTCATGGCCTTTGAGGCTGGATGCTGAGCCGTGGAGCTGCGAAGACTGATAGCTGAGGCGCAGCGACTGGAGGGCAGAGGGTGGGGAAACACTCTGCTAATTGTAGCTGAGGATCAAGACCTTGATATGCATCCAACATGTTTTTCGTATTTGTTCAGATTTTGGACATTTGATACACCAGAATTATCATACACACTTCTCACAGCAGCGCCTTGTCCAATTTGGCTCTGGTTTTTACTTGTTGGAAAACTAAAAGAGTGCCCCTGGCAGTTTCTTCCTTTGTTGTTTGTGAGAGCGGCCAGCTGTTTATAGACTTTCTTTGCCTCCGCCTGTAGTCCGGTCAGAGGCCTGTTTTCCCCCTCAGCTGTGAAGGCTCAGTGTGCTGCTTGCTGTGGGGCTCTTAGATCTTTAGATGTTGACCTCTCCAAAACGCTGGGCTGGACTCGGACACAGTTGTGGTCATTGTGCTGGTAGTTAATGATTCTGCCCCTCCATTTTCACCCTCAGTCTCCTTCAGTTCCGCTGCCTCCTTTATAGAGTCAGGAAATGGCCGCCCCGAATGGACGTAACTTCCAGGTCAGTGGACTTGGGGTGAAGGGTCACGGTTGGGTTGAGGCAGCCATAAACTGGATGACTGGGCAACTTTCTGTGTTGCTCGATGAATTCGGAAACCTTTCATGGTCAGCTCACACAAAAGCGAGCGCAGATGTGCGCGGCACGTGCATGAGAATATATGAACGTGGGTTTTTTTGCATGCAGAGATGGGAGAACACGTGCACCCAGCTGATCTCTTTCACGGTTTTCTCTCCTGTACTATCCTCTGCTCTCTTCCTAATCTGTTCTAGCTTTTCTCCTGCTCCCTTCTTTCTTCACTCTTTCTCCTTCTATTCGCCTCATTGCTAAGCAACAATGACAGCCGTGACAGATCTGTGCTTTGGCTCACAGTGTCACATCTGACTTTAGCCAACCCCCTCCCACATAAACACACATACACACAACCAAGTGCCCTGCTGGTTTGCGGTTTATGATACTGAACCCCCCCCCTCCCCGAAAATGACTCCCTGGTCAGCACCCCCTCACTGAGGTGACAGGAGGGAAGCATCCAGCTGGATGGAACTGTTGTGTTCCTCTCCTGAGGGCTTTGATCCTTTGCCCTTCATCCCCCAAATCAGCCCTGCCTTGCCAGCCTGGAGAGGGGGCCGGATCGCGCCTTGATTTAGCACCGTTACCCCTGCCCGTGGGGGAGGCCCGAGTGTTTGAGAGGTACGGTGCATACTTGTGTGGGGCTGTGCGACAGCTGCGACAAGGTGGAGGCCCTTTCTCCAGATCGGCCGCCCCCTTCCGCCTGCCTTAACTTCCCCCTAGCCTGCGCTCGCTCTTGGCTCCTCTTAGCTCCACAGCGCAGACTCATTGTCCCTAAGCCCCCCGCTCGTCTCTGGGGAGCCCAGGGAGAAGGCTGAGGCTCCCTCACTCTCCCCTCCCTCGGTAGCCCCTGATCCCGGCCCCATTTTTTAAGGCTTTAAGACTGACCTGTCAGCCGCTCTCTCTTCCCCAGAGTCAATGCGACCCAGCCCCCTCAAAGACCCATCCGCATCGGCCTTCTGTTTGAACAGGCCCCACCAAAAGGCCCCTTGTGCTGCCCTTTGTGTGCTCATAAATAAGATCAGAGTTAAAGTCCCTGTGCTCTTGTGTCCAGAGACGGGCCCTGTGGGCCAGGAGGACTAATGCCGCTTGGCAGGCCTATCGATCACAAAGCTCCTCCCAGAACGTTGACCAGCTCTGCAAATGCCCCGATGCCTAGCCGTCTACATGGAGCTTACACATGCACCCAATTGTAGCAGGTTGCTCAAACACACATTCACTAAAGTCGGGCGATAAAAGTATATACTGAAACAATAGAAAACTGTGAATGTCTTTTTTTTTTTCCTACACCATTTATACCAAGGTATCTCTGGATGGCAATCTTAGATTTTGACATTGATGTGATGATGTTTTTCTAATGAGATTTTTTATTTTTATTTTGGTATTTATTTAATTGGATTAGATACATGACTCAACATTCCCATCAAGATAGTTTATCTATAAACATGTTTTCATAAAAATTCTAGAAGATTTGCCATATCAAGGATTTAGATGTTGAAATACAAAATTGCATATGACATATACCCAGATACACAGTTTTGACCACATAACCCACCCTAACATTATAAAACAGGTTGCATGGACTGCAACAGTGATGCCCTTCTGACTCTGACTCACTCGCTTCTTTCTTTCTTATCTGACACCACTTTCCGCAAAACCCTGGCCTGACCATCGAGCCCATCAAATCTCAGTGTATCCCCGCAGCCTCGGCCCTGTTCAGGAAGCTGTCTTTGCAGTCTAAATCACCCCAGATTTATAGCAGGGCTTGGCTGGAGCAGAGCTCTGCTTAAACAATCGTCTGTCTTGTAACTTAAGAGGCAAATAAAAAAAGAGGTAGTCCTTCATCCCCGGCGTCTGGATGAGACGTCCCAGAGCTGGGGGCCACCACATGTACGATGAGAAAAAACACGACCAGTGCTGTAAAACTCTGGTCTCTTGACGACAGACTGAGGAACAAGGGAGGAATACAGTATGTGAGTAAGGGCCAGAGAAGAGAAACTTGAAGACTGAATAGAATAGCAAATAGACTGAGGGTTAAAGGTCCAGTGGATGCAGAGAGCAGGAGAAGGCAGGACAAGCCAACCGAAAAGAGTGGAAAGGCCAGGGTGCTGCAAAGAGAGGAAGGAAACAGGTTATCAAGGCAAGCCATTATGAGTAGATTAGGTGAGGGGAAGCTGAGCTTTAGCCACAAACCGGATTACACAATATCACTGGCAGCTCAGTTAACTGTGCTTAAAGATGCCCTGAGCCCTCAGAAGCTTATAGTTATTTAAAGAACATGATGAGTCAATGGATATTTCCCCTGGCGTTGGATGATAAAGTCAAGAAAGAAGTAATGATACAGTGTTGTTAGATATGTTTGTAGCTGTTTATTTCCTCAACTTTGAGGCTCAGCACTCCTCAGAGGTTAAAAAGTCAAACCATCCATAGGTTTGCAGTGAGGAATCACGCACATAAAACCAGACATTTCTGTACGTATACATTCACATGTTGTACACAGAGAGGACAATTGTCCGGCGTGATTTCAGGAAATATCGTATGTCCTGGGGTTAGAGGATGTTTGCCCCGGGTCCAAATCCCTCTGTCATGACGATTACATGCGTGTCCATGCGTCTGGAGCCACTGGCCCACCTGTTGTCATTCCTTCATCATCAAAAGCAGACAGGGAGCCTGGCCAGGGGTAGATGGGGAGGTCACCACTGTTTTGGGGGGGTTTACAGTATTGCACCCTTATGAACTTGCACAGTAGCAAATTTGGGGTTCAGCAGCAGTCCCGATGGATGTCAGAATGTTAGAACGTGTTACAAAGTTGGCAAAATTATGGCCAGATGTAATCAAATCACTATGATAATACATTTATTTATACAACACATTTATGTAGCACATAACACAGCAATAAGAAGAGAAGTTCTTTTGCAATATAGTTACAATATCAGAGAGGTTAAGGCAGTAGTTGAAATGAGAAAAAGTACAAGATGCAATCATAGAAAGGCTTTAAGGCGGGGATTTCCACAGCCAAGGAGCCCTGACTGCAAAAGATAGGATACCGTTGGAGCTGAGCTGAGGGTGAAGGACCTACCAGTAGGCTTCTTTTAAGAAAAACAAAGGCATCACACTGACGTCATTCTATTCTAATTGCAACCAGTGCAGTAGTGATGCGTGGATCGACCCAGAACCCACGGGTTGGGTGAGCTTTCTAGAAAATATCACGGGTTCGGGTAGGCGGGTGACCAAGTGACAAAGCAGCGTTCCAAGTAAGTTATTAATAACTTACAGAAACATTGCTGAATAGTCCACCTTCTTTATCCCTCTCTCTTTCTCTCTCAAACACGCACACATTAGCGGCATGTCATTTTAACACATTCTGTGCCACCACCACATAATGCGCTGTCAAGAGGTTGTGGTCATTTCACGTAGGCCTATGTCTGCGATGACGCGGTTCACACACACACACACACACACGCACACACACACACTGCAAGCTGCGGTGCCCAAATCCGCTTGTCTCTGTCCTTGTCTCAGACCTCAGACAATTGTGCAACTATAATAAATATACTATAATTTATATATAAGGTGGTCGATTGATGCATATTTTTGCGGGTCGGGCGGCTTGGCTTGGCTTTCATAATGGGTCCGGTGAGTGCAGGTCGTTAAAAACCCTGACCCGTGCTGTAGTGAGGCAAGGTTAGGAGAGATCTTTGAGATGGGAGATCGTTTTATGGTTAAGGCCAATTTCCAGGGAGTTGCATTAATTAATTCTAGAGGAGACAACGCTTTCAAGCTAGCTTGGCTCAAAAACTGTGATGTCCAATCACATCTAAAGGCAAAATTGTTAATACCTGTTCTTAATGGCCACACTTGAGGGTGGGGGGGAAAAAGCGATGAGAAACAATGAATCGCTGCATCCTTTTGGCCAGCCTCTCCTCATTCATGGTGTTGCACACATGGTTGTACACATGAAAAATAACAGATGTAGTTGGATGAGAAATGAAAAAAAATCTCGAGAGAGAAGTTAAAATTCAGCGTACTTTCTCACTTCTGCACATCTGGCTAATTGCTGCCTAAAGTGTGCATGTGTGTTGGATTGTCGGTTTCAGAAAGTTGCTAAAATTGCTTCTCGCTGCTCCTGTGTCGGAGTGGAGTTTCAGATGCTGTTTGACAATCTGACAGGCACTTCATTTGAAGCATGCCGATGCTTCAAGGGACTCTAGGTTTCTCTTGATAGCACGTCAGGTCTGCGGGGCCAAGTAAAACCGTCTGTTTTTTATCGGGACATCCTGGGACATGTGTCATTGTGTTGTTGTTGTGCTATAGTGGAAGTATTTGATACCGAGTTCAGCAAACAGAGTCAACATCTATATTTAGAGTTTGCCTGCAAGTGGAAAGCCGGCTGCTTTCAGCCTCGGTTTTTTTGCTGGGCTCAGAGAGACGTTTGGATCCGGGAGTCTTTATGGAGGAAAACTGCTTTCACCCTGACAGAGTGCCTTTAAGAGCAGAGGAGTCAGTCGTTTTCTGTATGTGTGTGTGTGTGGGGAGGAAGCCTTTGGAAAATGCTCTTTAACAAGTGTGAATAGAGTCATCTCTAGCTGCTTCTGTGTTTCATGTAAGACTCCACCGTTTCTTCGTCTTTGCCTCTAATCAATCACAGAGACCCTCTCCCTGCCTGCCCTCACTGTTTTTCTTCCTCCTCTCTTTTCTGTGGGATAAGAGTCTCTTTCCCCCCCCCCCCTCTGTCCCTCTTATGAAGTGAGAGGAGGAAGGTGCCGGTGGTGGTGGTGGTGTTGTGGTGGTGATGGGGGGGTGAGTCAGAGAAAGAAAGGGAGAGAGAGAGAGAGAGAGAGTGAAATACAGAGAGAAAGGAGTGCATAAAGACGAGAAAGAGTTCCTCCAGTGTTTCTTTAACATGTTTAACTGTGGTTCAGGCTGCCCGGGGGCTTTTGTTTGGGACCCACAGATCCCCACCGGGCATTGTGGAAGCTGCTCGGGACAGCATGGGATTGTGGGAAAATCCATTGAACCAGTTACATGGATCAACAAATGAAATGGAATATGGAACTGAGCTCTACCATCATCATCACCATCATCACCATCATCATCATCATCATCATCATCATCATCATCATCATCATCCATTGCTCTTAGTAAAAACCTTTTAACTCCAATATTGGAGTTTTTACGAGTTGATGCTCTCTATGTGCAGAAAACCAGCCTTTGCTCTGAAGCTCATTCCAGAGGAAAACAGTCACCGCCACCACATTAACTAGCGACAGTTGACGTATTAAGTTGGAGGCGAATGTGGCGCTCGCAGCGACATAAGCTCTGCTTGTCCTACTGCGTGTTGCATTTACAAAACTACACTGCACCACTGGATTAGAAAACCATTGAACGCAACATATATCTAAATGATGTCTGTTGAAAAGATACAGTGGAGCATTGGAGATGAGCTGTTTTCTTCTGTGTGTAAGATAGTGTGTAGACTCACGCCTCGTTTCCACAGGGTTTTGTTATGTATCCGTAAATCCGTACGATTTATCCGTACCAAGTTCGACGGCATATTTAGCCAACATTGGTAGCATGCTAGCTGTGTAACATAGAGTGAATGCATAGTGGTTCATACGTCTTTTATCGAAATAGTTCACAAAACTGCTAAATATGCTGTCAAACTTTTCACTTTTTATAAATAGAGCTGTATTACATTCATCTATCAGTTTATTAATTTGCTAATTCCACAGGAAGTTAGCATGTATGCATGTATGCTAACTTCCTGTGGCAAACAGTGCATATGGTTTGTGTGTTATCTGCCGCAAAAGTTACATTTTTTCGACGTACTTGAGGAAAATTAGGGGCCGACAAAAAGCGGAAGGAGGAGTTTTGCAAACACATCAGAGATCACAGAGGTTCCCTCAGGAATGAATGAACTTCCGGTTGATTCGCGTACATACACAGAGCTATGTGGAAACGAGGCGTCGGGCTAATCTCTATAAATAGATTCTGCATATGAATGTAGAATCTGTAGACAAGGGGACCAGATTTTGGTATTGGAAGCGTTCTGGTTTTTGTTTGTGGTCCTTGAGGTAATTGGCCAATCACGTTCAAGCAGGCTTTGGTTGAGTGCAGGTCCTGTGGAGAGCAAAAGAGACGGAACTCATTGGCCGAAATACAATCTCTAACTCACCGGGTATTGTCTGACAATGATTTAACTTTTTATTGTTGTTTGAAATAAGCTTGTTAAATGAAACAATCCGGTCGTACCCAACGCCTCTCAACTCCAACTCCAGTCTTGCATCTCTAGTTGCTAATTGGACTGTAAACAATGAGCCGAAGCACGTCTTTGCTCGGAACCCCAGAAATATTTGTGCCCCTTAGAGGCTTATCCGTCGTCGGACCGATAGGCGATGAGTTCCGATATTGGGCTCAGGTTATTGGTGGATAAAGCACCTGTACTCCCGGTTCCTTCGTAACTATTGATGGTGCATGAATTTTGCTTTTAGAAGTCCGTCATTTGCAACATTTTTGGCCAACACAAGCCAGTAATGGATGATGCTGCATTGCGTTGCAGCAAAGGTTCAACCGTTTTATTAACACCCTTGCTGGAGCTTTCTGTTTCGCGCCCCCCCACTGTGTGAAGAAGCTACATGTCTTGGACACATATGTCAGTCCAAATGCACCGACTTCTTATCACTCTTAACACAGGTGTATGCAGGTGACGTGTCGGTGGGATGAGATGAGATGCTGTTGGTTTAGTCCCAGTTCACTGCTCCGTGTTGGCCTCCTGTGAGGTTGGAATGCCTCGACAGGAGGAGGAGGAAGGGAGTATTTTGGGGGATGGGAGTTTGGCTAGTGATCTCTTTCTTCCTCCCTTTCTGCCTATATCTCTCACACACACACACACTCACACACACACACACGCACACACACACACACACACACACACACACACACACACACATGCACTCACACACACATGCACTCACACACCCCGAGAGTGGCCGTGCGGTTAACTCTAGCTCAAGTTCATTGTGGCTGAGTTCCGGGAGGCGGTGGTGTTGGAGGTGGGGGGCGAGGAGGAGCAGTAATTAAAGAGCTTTGAGAGAGGGGCCCCATGCGCTCTGTTAGATGCATTTCACCCCCCCCCCCCCTTCCCCTCACCATAATCCCCACAGGAATAAACAAATTGGGCTTTTCAGCCTGCAAGCTGGGCCTGGGGGCTCCTGTAATGGGATAGACATGAGGTGTGTGCTTGTGTGAATACGAGATATGAGAGAGAGAACATGTGTTTCTTGGTCAGTTGTGTGTGTGTGCGTGTGTGCGTGTGTGCGTGTGTGTGTGTGTGTGTGTGTGTGTGTGTCCCACCACAAGTGCAGTAAGTAGCTAATTGCTCCCAGCTCAGTGGTGAAGTGTGCAGACGGACAAAGAGGCCTCGGCTTCATTTACTTAATCCACGGGTTTGATATCTGAACGAGATTATACTGGGATGCCTCTTAAACACCTGAGCACCCTGTGTGTGTGTGTTAGAAATCCCTGGCCGGATTCTGCACGTTTACAGGTCTTATTTTTGTAGTTTTGGCCATCCAGCCCATTCGCACGAAAAGGCGTATGAATGCCACGACAATGCGCAAGGCATTTAGCGTGCAATAAGAACACCTTTCTTGCGTTTGGTGTGTCATTTGTAGGCCATGTAGTCTGTAATGACTGCAATGTATGCTCAGCGTAAATATGCTAGGATCAGAGCTAGTGACGTAGAATAAAAAACGGGAAAGAACGCTTATGGTTGGCGGGAGAGACACGCAAAATGTCCATGTAATGACGTGCTATTTATATGCCTTCCCGTGAGACCGGGTTGGGCCATCAGTCCTATCCTTTATAATGAGGTTTTACTCACCACTTTAATTGCTTAGATGTGGGGAGTACTACAGGGTAGATATTTTCCTTCATTTTCCCAAAAGTTTGGTAGAACTTCTGGTCTGTTAACAACCGTGTAAACCTGATGTTTTGACGCCTCATGAGTCCTGTTCCTGCTACCTTTTTGATGTCATTGCAGAGATGTCATTGCATCCCCGGTTCTCAACACTCAAAGAGTGCCGAGTCCTGTTTTCTATCGGCAAACACCTGCTACCCTCGGCAAAACTAAACTACTATTACCCAATTTTTTCACACCCTCAGTTTGATGTGTATTTACCCACCTGAGTACTCAGCTGGTACTAATCCTAAATCTCATTGCGGCGACGCCGTGCACCTCCAAACGTCCTAATCGGATCAGAAGCGCGGGGGCATGATGTCAGGCAGGCAAATGAAACGAAGGAGGGAGAGTGTATCTAAATCCTCATCTTAAAGCCGAAATGTGCGGCACATCACACGGCCGTCTGTCTTCCCCTTAACGAGAACAACCGACGCTACCGTTTTGTCAAGCTAATGAGAGCCTTGTGAGTGTGTGTGTGATGGACTGTGTGTGTTTTGACGTCCAAGATGGCCACAGCTGATCAGTTCTGAAGCGTGTGTTTTTTGGCGGGTAGGGGGGGAGGTTAAATGAATTCAGCCCCTCTTCTCTTAATGAGCCTCAAGCACATCTCATTTCACTGGCTGTTGCACTCAAAAAAGAAAAATAGTCCCCCCCTCCTTTCTCCTCTTCAGTTCCTCCACCTCCACTTCCAGTCTTTCAGGCGACTTCAGAGGCTTCTGCCATGCAAAGCAGCCAATGATTTACTAAAAGGTCCTTTAATCATTGCAGGTTTTATTCCCCCCGGCCTGTCTGGAGGTCAGTAATCGTCTTTTTTTCCCACACAAAAGGAGCTCTGTTTGTCGCCGGGGCTGTTGACAGCAGAGGAGGAGGAGGAGGAGACGTTTCAGCTCGTCGTCCTGCAGGTCTGATGAGGATCAGCAGGTTGTTCATTAAACATCACTCCAAGTCTCAGCTGCTTTGTTGTCCTGCAGAATGCAGAGACACAGATGTTGCTCTGTCACTGAGGAAAGGAAAGAGATGCCAAAAAGAAAACTCTGTTACAAAAACAGCGTTGGAAGCTGGCATCCTGCTGAAGCCCGTTCCCTCTCCGCCTCAAAGCCGCCTTGACTAAAATATCTCGTCAGAGAGGAAACGGCGTCGGCTTTGAAAGAAAGCAAGTTTGTTTATGTCCCCGTCCTCCTCTCCTCCCCTTCATCGCCATCCTCCTCCTCCTCTGTTCTGCTCCCCCACATGCTGTTACAGTGAATGCACGACGCCTGCTCTCGCCACACACATCTGAACTCCCAGCTCGTCGTGGAGTCATGAAACGCTTCCTTTCGCGTCTCATACAGGCCTGCCACCCTCCCACCACAATGCTCCGCTTCATTCACCTCTTCTACTTTACACAAAAGTAGAAAAAGAACTAGGCTGTGGGATGAGGAAGGCCGGGTGGCTGCTAGAACAGAAGCCAGAACAAGAAGAGGAAGACGTTAGTTGTGCTCTGATCCGTCTTTAATCAAAGTCTAGAATATTCCATCAGTGGCGTTGTGTTCCTCTGTTGCTGCCAACGTTCCTCCTTCACACTCCTCTCTCTTCCAAAGCACCGCGGTTTGTAACTCTTTCTGCACTTATCCTCTAGTTTTTTCTCTTCCCTTTCTTTTATCTCTAAAGTGGGTTGCATCTGTTCTGTGTGAAGGTAAAGATCTTCAGATGCTGCAGAATGAGGGAGAAACACCACAGAAGGCCGCGACAGCCAGTCAGGAGGATGGGGGGGGGGGAGGGTGCTGAAGGAGAGTGTAGTTTGAAATAGAGAAAACTGAGAATAGTAAATTATCTCTCTCTGCGCCAACTCTGATTTCTCTGCATGAGCGAGGCTGGCGTTCCTCCTTCGTGCCTTCCCGATCTTCTCTGGCCTGTGCGATTTAATCAGATATCTTGTGTTGGCATCATCAATAATTTCTTACTTCAGAGATGCTGCAATGATTGTTATATAACAGTTTTTCTGTGAGGACAAATTCATATTTCTCTTTTTTTTTTTTGGTGTATATTTGTAAATACCAAACCAAACCTGATTTTCCATCAAATCTTGTTAAATAGTAAAACAAACGGGAAAAATAAAACAGATTGTTAATTGTTGGCTGTCTCACCACAAAGTCCATTCAGTTGCTGTTCTGGAGGATTCAATCACATCACATGATCTTCATCAGCAGATGGAGCTTGCACAGATGTTAATATTTCAGTTTTTCTGAGTATTATAAGGGCAGTGATGATCTGATGAAAAGATGACGATTATGTGATATAATGAAAAGCTTCAGAACTGCTACCAAATGGAAGTTGCAGTTTGTATTCTGAACTGCTGTTCTCATGATCAAGAATGAACTTTGAACCTCAGTTGAATGTTGGCCGTCATCCACTTGTTTTTACTTGCGCTGGATGCATGAACTGACTGTAGGGTATTAAGACTGATGAGAGCATCCTTAAGTCATTTATTGGAAAAATAAGAAGATAAGATATCTTACATCTTATCTTATCTTATATCTATCTAAATCATTGGAAATACTTCAGACTTATTCCTTCAAGGGCTGTCAATCGATTGTCCATGGTTAATCGTGATTAATCGCAAATTAATAGCAAATTATGTATCTATTCAAATGTACCTTAAAGAGAGATTAGTCAAGTATTTAATACTCTAATCAACATGGGAGGGGACAAATATGCTTGCTTTATGCAAATATATGTATATAATTATTATTGGAAATCAATTAACAACACAAAACAATGACAAATATTGTCCAGAAACCTTAACAGGTACTGCATTTAGTCTAAAAAATATGCTCAAATCATAACATCTCAAACTCAAGCACAACAGGCAACAACGTTAACTTTGACAGCCCTAATTCCTTCACATCGACTTATTTTCACACAGTTGTTCTAGCGCTGAATGAAAGCGGTGAAAAATATGTGACACAAGTTCATTAAGTCTAACTCCAGAAACTGACACAATCATAATTTATCACCCAGGTGACAGTATTTAGCAACATAATCCGTGCAATTATCATTGTTTCCTTAAACCTTTCACCTCTACAAACTGCGTCATCCGATAATAACAGACAATTATTACAGTTTTATTTATCAAATGAATCCTATGCCATGTTCACTTGACTGTTAGCAACAAGGAAGCAGTGTGTGTGTGAGTGTGTGCGTTCTCAGTTGTAGGCCAGCAGCCTGCAGGGATCTGAGCCGGCAGGCAGGCCCAAGCAGGCCCAACGCTAAGATCAGACCTCAGGCAGCACCTCTTCTGTCTTCTCCCAGTCTGGGCCACATCACTCTGCCCGGATGGTGTGTGTGTGTGTGTGTGTGTGTGTGTGTGTTGTGTGTCAAAGTGGCCCAGACAGGTCCATTCTTTGAATCAAGGCTGGCTGAAAACAGACAGGAGCTGTCAGTCAGCTTCAGGAGAGGACAGCCAAGGGAGCAAGAAGACGGAGGGAGGAAGGAAAAGGAGGAAGGGAAGGATGGATCTGATGCATAAATGAAGAAAAGGTTGAGATTTAGGACAGCAAGATGGAGGTGAGGAGAGGACAGAGCGGGACAGATAATTGAGGCGTGTGTGTGTCAGGAGAGCGATTTACTCCTCCCTAACAGTAAAATATGACACCGTCGTTCCATTTGTCCGAAGGCAGACGGTCTCCGAGGCACCGTTTGTTATAGCTGAACCCCGAAAGAGATTTATCTGAATGAAAGATGCGATGACTGCAAGACGGTCACGTCATGCTCACTATGTTGATGCATTGTCAACAATAGTATGCTGAAGAATGATCTTCATCTTCCCAGAATAGGATTTTGCACCTGGAACCTATGGGACACTTGGGACTTATTTGTACAAACATATTTTGTTTTGTATGTGAACATATCAGAGCTTATTTTTTGCAGTTAGTATTGTGAAGTCATTAGAGCTCCCCCGGCCAGATTTTCAATCACCTCAGAAATCCTTTGACGAAAATAAAAAATAATTGTAACATTATGGCCTTGGATCCCAAATTAGACAAGAGTTGCACTTTATTATATCCTGGGTCCTGTTTTTCTATTTCTATTAGTTATGATAACGGCGTACTTACCAAAGTCTCTGGGGACATGGAGACATGTCTGCAAGAAACATGAGCAGCCAGATGATCAGACAGCATGTAATCAAGCCAACAGTTTAATCTGATTATCCAAATTAATTTGGAGGTACAACTGAAAGTGAATGTTCCTGAAATGTCAGTAATAAGCCTTCATTTCACACAGGCGTCAATCTCCTGTTCTGAAAAGTGAAGCCAATGCTGAAGTGCCTTAAACTTGCATTCTCTCTTATAGCCAGCAGGGGGCGACTCCTCTGGTTGCAAAAAGAAGTCTGATTGTATAGAAGTCGATGAGGAAATGAGCCTACTTCTCACTTGATTTATTACCTCAGTAAACATTGTAAACATGAGTTTATGGTCTCAATCGCTAGTTTCAAGTCTTCTTCAATACAGCATGATGTTCATTTAGTAAATTATGGTCCCATTTAGAGTCAAATAGGCCATAAAGCAGGGGATGCTTTAGGGCGTGGCTAACTTGGGATTGACAGGTCGCTACCACGGCGTTTTCCAGTCAGGGAGTTGTCTGTGTTTTCGTCTTAGAACTTTAACCCTTTCACAGTGTGTTTTCAGTTTATGTAAGTTAATTGTAAGATTTTGATCACCTAAAAATGTCTTTTTCAGCGTTCGGTTGTACTTAGCTCCACCCTCTCGTGTCACTCCTGGTTGCAAAAAACAAATGACGTCACAGTGACTACGTCCACTTCTCACATACAGTCTATGATTTCACAGGAGAATTGAATGGGTGCACAGCTTCTGTAGCTCAAAGTTGGAAGTCAGTCTGGAAACTGGCAATGATATTGCAGTTCGTCTTCATTTTCTCTTCCGAATTAATTTGTCTAATTTGTCTGGGGGTTTGTTTAAAATCTTGATGATTGCCTGACTGCTCATGTTTCTTACCCCATTGGACCTATTTTTAGCGATATTGCTGCGTTGCCAAATCTCATTACCTTGGTGAGAACAATGTTATTATTACCGATAGAAATGATAGCCAAATCAATCAAAACAAGGCTGAAGTTGTAATAAACTGGAATTACCCTTGAAATGTCTTCTTCTCTATCATCCTCTCTGCTTTCTGCTCTCTCCTCCCTCTCCTTCATTACACTAGAGCTGTTTTGGGTGATTACTTGATCTGCTGAAGCTGCTGTCACAAGCTGACGGGGGGGCAGCATGAAGATTGATGTCTTCATATCCCAAAATGCCTTGGGCCAAATTAACGGTTATTGAGTTACATCCAGATTTTCCTTTTATGAGGGTCTAAAACTGGAAACCACTCGCGTCATCCTGGGCAGATATTAAAAAATACACGACGTCTCGGGACTGAAAGACACACAAACGCACACACACTTGATTGTTTTGGCCCCTTATTGTTGATCAAGGTGGGGATCTTAACTCGAAGAATGGGATTATGTTGTGATTTTGGTGATTGCAGCGTCTGCAAATTAAACTTTGATGAGAGTCGTGCCTCCGCCTCCTTATGGCTCTTGATGATCCATTAACAGTTGTCCTAACACTGGAGCGTAATCATTCTCTAGCCAGAGGGGATACATAACTGCAATCTCCAGTCCAACGTGATCTGGAGGCGGCGGCGCATTAAGCACCTCATACTGACAGAGCAAATATTTGCGCCGTCTATTTAAACAGGGGGGTTTATTAGGGCAGCGGAGTGGGCTGCTGTCATTTCTAGTTGCAGACGTGTGAAAAGCTTTCTGTCATGTTTAACTTCTCCCCCGGAGTCAGCCGGAGCTGCTCAAGTGACTGCCTTGTTTCAGAGCTACATTACCCAAAAACCTGCTTACATTTTTAGTCCGTTTTTTATTTGCATTAACAGATAATGCTTTTTTTTTGCAGAATTTCTATTATACAGAGCAAATGTACTCTCAGACAGTTTTATATTTCGACATCCATGGTACGCAGATAATGGAATATGTGCACCATAGCAACACAACCAGTTAGAGACGGCCTATAATTAGCCCAAGTTGAAGCTGTACCTCTCCATCCTACACACACAGCGGAAAATTGAAAAAGTATGTTCAGTGGGAGTTTTTTGCTTCGCCTCTTAAAATGAGTTAGAGAGCTGCGAATTGTCTCTAATTCAAACAGGAGGGAGATAAAAGCCTGTCATTGAAAAAGGTACTGGGTTGCACCTTTGGTGACCTTATTGTCAATTACCACTTATAAAGGCCTTTACAAACCAAGTCCGTATTTTTCGAATGCTTTTTTTAAAATTCCGCCATCCGATAAAAACTGTTACGCACAGCAACCTTGCACACTGAGTCCGATACGTTTTATTATTCTATTCGTTGCGAAAATTCACAATACAAGATAAAACTGATTTAATTACATGGATGCAATGGAACACAGTGAATCATCTTATCTGATCCCATTTTGGATGATGACGTACGTTGGTTTAAGTGGTCAAACAACTCTGACGGATGCGGAAAAAGGCAGAAAGTCAAACCGAGAAGTTGTGTAAATGTGATTGACTCAACTTGAGGTCGTATTTTAAACATGCCACAATTTTGGACAAAAAATACGGACTTGGTGTGCAAAGGCCTTAAGACGTTACAAAACTGTACCTTCTTTTCTCAGAGTTTAAGTACTAAAGATGTAGTGTGTGTCTATATGACCATATGCATTGAGGAGCTGAAAAATGCTTTAATATTAATTAGATCTTATACAGCAGCATAACAGTTTTTAGAACATGTCGAACTGCGAGCTTACTGCATCGTTACACCCCTAGTCTGCAGAGCTATGTTCCAGAATGAAGACTTGAGTAAATGATGACCCGAGGAGCTGCTGTTACTCTCTCCATCAGACCTCCGTGAAGCTATGCAAGACCCTGACATCTTTCTAGTTTACTCAAATGCTCAATCAGCCGGACAGGGTCCCGACTCTGCAGACGCCACTAATTTCCTACAACACAACGGATCTCCGGCGCTGCCCTTTCTTTCCTTTTTGCTGTTGTCTCCTTCCTCAAACAGACAATTGGTTTGTATTGATTTCCTGAGCATCATTCCCAGATGACTCATCCTCTCTCTCTCTCTGGGAGTCTGGCTCTGCGAGGAAACGCTTTCTTCGGGTTTCCTGCTCTACTTTTAGGCGTTGCTTGTCGAGGTGGAAGGTCCTGTCTGGGCCTTGAGGCTCAGAATAGTCGCTTGTGATAGTAGGTGGGAAAGTGTATATAAAAGTGTATTCTTCCTTTAAGAGGAATAACAGCGTCTTTAGTGGGGCCGAGGCTGGCAAGAGGTGTGCTGTGGCGCCCCTGAGGAGCATTTGGCCTTCCTCGACTGTTTTGTAAGCGTTTGACAGGTGAAATAGTGTGGGAACTGCGGGGAGTGTTGCTTTAAAATGCTTTTTGTTGCGCTTGTCGGGGATGTGGAGGTGCCTGGTGAATGCTCAATAGCTCTGTAGGAGCCACTGGTGAATGGTTGAGTGCTGGGGGGAAAATGGCTTCCCGCAAGAGCTGTGCAGATTGTTGCTGAGGCTCCTTCTGTGGGGGAAACTGTCCACATTTCTTTCCCCCAACTGCTGACTCCCACAGAGGAGCCAAGAAACAGGGTTTTTTTTTTTAGGTTATTGATTGATCCGACTGCCATGTACTTTGCCTGTTTCTCAGCCTGAACCAGTTGGAGTGCCGCCATGCGAACTGATGAACCACATGTTCCGCCGAAGCCCGGCTCGCTCTCTAACATCCTCCGCCCGGGGAAAGAGACATGTTATGGAGTTTATTGTAATGGCACAAAGCTGTCTCGCTGTCCACACTCATTTTCATTGTTTTCACTCTTGTGTTCCATGTGTTGCGGGGGAAATCTCACATGGGGTACGGTAAATCAAAGTCAGTTGTTATTTCGTCCCTGACAAACATGCTGTTAATCAGACCAATAATCGCTTTGTTCACCCTTTCTCTGAGTTTGGTCCAAGCGCCTTCAGGCAGTTAAGATCAAGCAGCGCTTTTTCAATGATTGAAAGATGGTTGGGGTGAGACATGGTGATGGAGGATGAGTCACCCATGTTTTGATTATTGGGGCAATGGGAGGGTCAAACGGGGTCCTGAGAACCCAAGAAAATGTGGGGCGCTGCGTGCTCCCCTTCGCCTTGATTCAGAGTGTTTGCCTCCGTGTTACCAGGAAAGGAAGACCAGAAGAGTTGAGGCGAAGAGAAATGGACGTGGAAACCGAGCGAAGATTTGGGGGTAAAGGAGAAGCAAAGAGGAACGCATGAGAGAAAACAGTTTACGGTGAAGGAAATGGCTTCTGACGGACGATATTGGATGGATGGAGGAATGTGGGTTTTGCGGGAATAGCTTGCGGTTGCTTTTAGAGCCGGAGAAAGTAAGGCAGAGAGCGAAGCAGAGAGAGGGATTGTTCAGAGCCAGCGCCTGGCGAGGGCCATTGTTCATCCTTCCCTTTTGAGCTGAAGGAGACAGGAGAGTTTCACACGCCACTCGCAGGCATCCTGCTGGGCAGCCCCGGAAGGGGGCTATTGCAGCCGGTAAAGAAGGCCTGGCCATAGGGATAAATTACTCTGAATGGAGGGGTCTGTGTTTGCAGTTTTCTCCTCTTTTTCTAAAAGGAGCCGGAGAGGGAAAGAATTCAACCCCAACCACAGGTTGTCCGCTTCGCTTCTGGAAAGGCTCTGCCTTCCAAGTCACCAATTTAACGTCCCTCCACCCCCACCGTCCTCCAACCTCTTCACTCCCACCTCCTCTGGAATGCTCCGGGGTGTTGTTGTCCTGCGGGGACCAGGGTGTGTGTGTGTCTTATGAGGTTTCATAACTTCAAGATGTGCTTGTAATTTTATTAGGGTACGGGATACAAAATTAAGCCAACTTTGAATTACTTTCAGAGAAATTAATTCACAAACTTTCTTGCTCAATATCAACAAATGTATGAGCTAGGGTATACCTCTTTAAAAGCACAATTAAAGTATCGCTCTTTACGTCTAGTTTACATTCCCATACTTATTGTTTCATGTGTAAATAGACATTTCTAAGATGAACTTCACAATGTCAAAGTCAGCCTTAAAATAATTGATGTTCCAACTAATAAAGATGCCCCAAATAAGAATTTGACAGTGATGTTTGTCAGATAACTTGTTTGAAGGGATTATTTCCTGGTGAAGACTTTGATTCCTCTTGTGGGTGTATGTCAGGTGATTGACAGGGATGTCATTCAGCACTGATATAGAAAGGCACTGGAGCTGTTTTCACACTACAAAAAGTAAAATAGTTTTTTTTGTAATAAGAATAAGAAGCCTGGATAACTACAAGTCAGTAGCCTCACCATTATGGCTGGATATTGGTACTCAATACCTTTTAAAGTACTGACCGAAAAACCCAGTAACAACTAGTATCGAAACTTCTCCAGTCAAACGATACATGCAATCGATCCTTTTTATGCCCAGATCTATAAAAAAAATGACTATTTGTATGGTTTTGATCGCAGCCAGTCACCGCAGCAGCTACAATCCACACAGCCAGGATTGCCTGAACGAACTGCCAAACTGATCGAATGAAGTACTCTGTGGTATCGTTATTACTTTAAGGGTACTGGTGTTGGTACTGGCATTGTGATTAAACAATACCCAGCCCTACACACCATCCGTCATGATACCCTACATGGTTGGCAAAGGATTGAGATGGACAGCTTTGTGACTGAATGAAAATATGAACTTGGATGACAAGTATGGCCTAGTTTCCAGTTAGAGCTTGACTGATTTACCTCCCTGAGATGATATTGCTCAATATTGACCACAGAAATATTAGTTTATATGATGTTGGCAAAACAAAACTGCACACAGATGTTTTTTTAGATCATATTTGTATGCATACATTTTACTTGATTTGTCGTGTTTGTGTTTTCATTTATATAAAAGAAATGTTTGTGAGGCTTGCTGATAAAAATTTACTCTCAAAGTCAAAAGTAATTTGGAATTAAACAATATATACAGTTGCTGGTGTCTTTGACAAAGTTTTACTGACGTCTATGAATTTTCTCTGAAAATCTATTGCAGTTTCTTGAGGGATCAGTTCATATTCTGTGTCAAACAAACATTTAAAACAAAAATTTTAAATATCAGTAACTCAATCCAGTATCGGTCTGGATCTATTCAGATGTTTCTTGACCAGTTTGGCTGATAAATAGAAAGACTTAAAGCCTTTGACAGTGTGCACAGTTTTACAGACATGAGTGTGTGTGCGCTTGTGTGAGCCCTCCTCGCAGTTAGCAGCTCATTTTAACGGCTGGCTGTTGGACTGATGTAGAAAACAGAGAGGTCAATATACCGAAACTGGCAAACTCTCACTCGGAGATCTGGAATTTACAAGCCCAGTTTTTGCCCCAAATCCCAAATGTTAACATCATGGAGCGTCTGGTGCCAACATGGAGGAGGTTAGAGCTGCGGAGCGGAGCCCTTCATGCTGCGTCAGTTTATAACTGGATATTACTGAGCTGGACCTCAGCGCCTGCTCTCCTCATCCAGTCAGAGCCCATAAAGTGAGTTACAGCTCGCCCGCATGGAATAATCTCCTCTTATTACACTTATCCCTTTGCTGCGAGTTCACATTCACAGACATGCTGCTAATACTGATCTGGCATCCGGTGCTGCCATGAGGCCTGTTCAGGAACGCTCTACTTGCTCTTGTTCTGGTTTTGGTACTTTACAAAGCTCGGGTTATTCATTTTATGCACTGGATGGATTTGTGATTGATTCAGGTGTTCAGATGGCACAATTAAATGCAGATAAGCGTACGATGTGATTTGCATGTGCAATTTTGCAATAAAGGAGTTGATAAATAGATACATTTTTGGACAAGGTGCTAAACAAAAACAATATGGTTTCATGACTAGAGGATGAAATTTACACCACAATTTGGTCACGCGTCTACATTCTACTCAGCTGACGACTTCAGTCATTTAGTTTAGATTCATAGTTAGGGATGCACCGATATGTTGGATCAGTATCCGTGCCGATACTGATCTTATTAAGTGGATCGGGTATCGACCAATTGTGACCCATAATTCTGTCAAGGTGGACGGCTTTCTGTAAGCTTTTGAGCTGGAATTGAACATTTTGTATTAGCTGTTTAGACAGTTACACTGCTGAGCAAGTGTACTCACTTCATCCTGTTGTAAAGATTTGTTCAATTGTACTGTAACTAATAATTGCAATTTTTAGGATCATCATTCTTACCAGAATCATGCAGCCCAAACTGACTGGAAGTGTTGTAAAACCAGCTCCTCCAAAGATATAAGATTGTATTTTGAGAGAAAGGTTTAAAGCTGGGGTAGGCAACTTTGGAGTAACCAACAGGAGTAAGGTAGACTTTGAAAGTATCGAACCGTAAAAATCCCAGCCCCTCTCTTCAGGCCTCCCCCCAAAGCAACAACACATCGTTGTCACTGCTAACTGTATCCAACTACCTCATTCACATGTAAGAAACATCTAACATTGTCATTATGAACGTAAACAATTCAACTAGCTCTCTAGCTTTCGCAATATTTGTGCCTCGCCCATAGATGTATAATAAGACCTGGATCCGGCGCCACCGTTCAGCCTTGTTTCCAAGTGGTCTCTTGCGGTATTGCAGCGAAAAATCCCCCTGTGGCCCAAGAAGCATTTTCCCCATAGACCACCATTGTCAAAGAGACGTCTGTAAAACTGTTGACAGGATGCCACGAACTGCAAACAAGGTTGATTATGATTATTTCAATTGTGAACTGTTGATCCATGGAGGTTTTATATTTGTAAACTTTCCTCGAGCCAAGAAATGCGATTTAAAAATCAGTTACGTCATCACACTGTAAAATCTGGGCTGATCGGGAACTCGTCGGCGGGGCCAGTGTAGCAGCTGAGTGCACAAGCAGTGTTCGTATCGGTAGGTAGGTAGGCAGGTAGGTAGCCCATCCAATCATTTCATGCGGGCCAAATGAAATGATTGGATGAGTTTATTACAGGTCTGCGAGAGCCACAGATACCAGTTATTTCTCTTTTTTTTCCAGAGCATTTGATTTATTGATTGCTGTCGGGATGTAAAGAGAATTTCAACAAATACAACAACAAATGCTTCTAAAATAAATTGCCTACCCTGGCTTTTAGGGCTGCTTTTGTGAAAGTTATTCAGCCATCTATCCTGGTTTGCTGTACTTTCTCCTGAAGGCTGCCACGGTCTGACTTTGATTTGTACGTCAGATGGATTTCAGTCTGTCAGCGTGCAGCCCTAGAGCAGGTGATCGATAAATCCCAGGGAGAGGTACTGATCTCTGGGGGGGGTTCTATTACAGGAATGGTCCAGGCTGAAGTTTTGGCCCAGACATGCGGCTCGTGTAGAACTTATAGACTGACTCCACTGGACTGGACCTGATCCAGAAACTAGTTAGACACACAAAAATATAAAACTTCACCTGCAGTCCTCGTGTGCTGCAGAGACGTCATGCTGGAAATAGTAAAATTGTCCCACACACAGAGATATTAGACTCCGGTAGACAGCCAATTCACTTTCACTTTTCTCTCTGTTTCAGCTATTCTGCAGTTTTATTCTACTTGGACTCTGGTTCAAGCACAGCGATGTTAACATTCCTGTTGGTTCAGCTACTTCAATTTGAGCTGAGTGAGGTCCACTGCTTTTACAAACCAGAAACATGGTTTTGATTTGCCTCCACAGAACAATAGATGTTTGCAGTGGAGACGGGTCACTTAGTTTCGGTTTTGTGGGGGACATTTTTGAGGTTTGCATCCCATGAACACTCCACTCATGTTGGCGCTGATTTCCAGATTCTGTTTCAGTTTTTAAATTCACCATGCTCTGATTTTATTTGGTTTCATGCTTGAAGATTCATTTCGAGTTATAGCAGTTAAATAGATCACTGTTTGATACATGTGCCTTAAACTGTGTTGACGTCTGGTTGAGGACTGGCATCGTTTATATAATTTCATTTTCTGTAGAAGCAAGTCAAACTACTGTTTTTCATTTGTAAAATGTCAGGAAATTGTGAAAAATACAGTTGGAAGGCGCCGACTCTTGACTCAAAACCTCTACTTTATCTTATCATGTGTGGGCAGAGCAGGGGAGTTGGAAACTAAGCAGGACTGTGGGTAGCCATGCTCTAGATTGGGAACCACTGACTTAAACAATTAATCGATTATCAAAATACTTGTCAATTAGTTTTGAGCCATTAAACGTTTAATCGACTAAAAGTTTCAGTACAATGTCCTCTAGGGGGAACCTCTACATAGAACGATTAGTGTTCATTTAAAAAAGGCACAGACAGAAAGATGGATCTTGGGATTTTAAGAATTGATAGAGCATAATCCAATTGGAAATTGGACTCCAAACTGGAAAATCAGCTCTTCCCAGGCGGGAGCACTGAGCTCTGGGCTCAGCTGAAGCTCTGACCCGTGTATCCCTTATAGAGGCCCCTGTTGGGGGATTTTGGGGGTTAAAGTGGGGATGGTAGGGAGTTGTGTGTGTGTGTGTGTGTGTGTGTGTGTGTGTGTGTGTGTGTGTGTGTGTCAGGCCTGGCAGCAGTGTAAACACAGAGGAGCTCTGAGCTCTGCCTCTGGCTGTGAACACTAGACTCGCTGGGTAATGTGCTGAGTGAGCACTTGGTGTCCAAGCTCGCTCTAATCCACAGATTGTCTCTTTGGCCAGCTGACCCCCCTCACACACACACACACACACACACACACACACACACACACACACACACACACACACACACACTATCCTATTCATACCAACGCCAATACATATTTGCACTGAAATGCTCAAAGTCTCACATTTACTGTAAATCTGCAGTGATGCTCTTTGAACTGTAGACGCTAGAGATTTCCCGATACCATTTTTTTCCTTCCCCTATACCGATTCCGATACCTGACCTTGTGGCCGATACCAAGTACGATCCGTCTGGCTCTCTCTCTCTCTTGTCTCTCTCTTGACCGCAAACACCGACATTCGCTAACTTTAAGCACACAGCCTACGCACTGAGTTATTCCTTAAAGGAGTTTGCTACTTGTATAACACATTTTAGTTTTAAAAACATCTTAGAAATACATAATTGCCTGATTGCTTTGGCCTGGCAGGGAGTCATCTCAGGGCTCAGCGGGCCACCAAACTTGCAATACACTGGCAGAAACCCTGGTATCGGATCGATGCATAGACTGCCGTACTCGCCGATACCCGACCCTGAACTTTGGGCAGTATTGGACGCATTTTCGATACTGGAATCGGTATCGAAACAACTCCAGTAGATGCAGAAAAAAACAACACTAAACTTTTTATTCATACTTTTGTACTTTTGTATTTAACAAAATAAGCCAAAGTTCTCAAATGTTAAATGTTGTTGAAAGACAAGAAGCCGTACCGTAGAACCTTGCCTAAATGAATTACAGCATAAAATTGGCAAAATGAAATTCGGAACTTCGTATTTATCAGCGAATAAGTGACGCTATGAACATACAATATCAACTTTTGATACTTGATAGTTTTCGATAATCTGTGCTGTGGAAACATGTCGTTTAGTACTAAAAAGTTATTGAGGTCCGATATCATGCAGGCCCTAGTCAGAGCTGTCTTTCCCTCCCAACAGCATCCCTTTCATCTCAGTGGTGTGGCGTTCACGCTGCTGCTTCAACAGCCGCTGAACAAATAGACCCAACTTTCACGCTCTCCGTCTCTCTTTGCCATCCCCACCCCTCCTCTCTGACTCACTTTCTTTCTCACCCGCACTTCATAAAAACACCACAGGAGTCCACCCACACTGGCGTATGACAGTCAGACCCGCAGGTCTTCATCGGCCCATATGCAGCTTGCATCCTGCACAACAGCCTCATCATCATCATCATGTGTCGTCTTTGTGGAAAAGTAGTTGTCCAGTTTCCCATTAGGTCATTAAACCCTTAAAGCCTGTGTCCCACCCAGAGTAAGTAGTGGTGATGGATCTTTTATGTGTTTTCTCTTTGATCATAGTAGAGTCCTTCCCTCATTCACATACCGTATACAGTACACACACACATGTTCACACACACACACACACATATTGAGTCCCAAACCCACATAAGTACAGTGTGCAGAGGCCCGAGTCATGACAAAGGGCTGACAGTAGTGGAAAATGAAACGTAGTACGACGCGCTCGTCCCTCTCCCTCCTTAACCCCTTCATGGCCCTGTGACCAGACAGACTGCACCGCATAACACACATAACAAGAACACTGACGTCATCTGCTATAAAAGTTTTCTTTAAACAAGTAAAAAGTCTGTCAAGCAGGAACATTTTACTTTCCCCAACCATAGACTGTATATATCATCTCCACTTCCTCCCACAATACAAAGTGAAGCCAAATATCCCGGATACAGGAGCTGCCATCTTGATATTTTGATGTCATTACGAGCCAGAGTCTGTGCAGTAGTGATCGGGCAGTGGAGCCGCGGTATCGAGGTCCCGCCCCCACACACCCGTCCGAGCCAATCATGAGCTGAGCACGTCCGCATGCTTGTTAGCGTGACCCACCTAGCTGCTACGTTAGCACCACGGTAGCTAACAATAATATCTCTATAACTACATTCATGATCAAACTTGTGACGGTTATGGAAAGTTAAAGTTACGTCTCCTCTCTCGTATAATTCCCGAACCTCCAGCTGGGCAACTACTTCACTCAGAGCAGCTGTCAATCACAGCTGTCAATCATGACGTCCCAGCCCCTTTTTATATCATCAAATAGCTAATTGAAACCAAACTTATCAGAAAAATGAACACTTGAACATACATCAGTGTGATGAGAGCTACCTAAAATGACAGAAACCATATTCCAAATGTACATACATGTTGCATTCACATAGTGTTTGGCATAAAATCTAACATGAAAGGTAAATGATAAACAAATGTAAAGATTTCTGGAGGCTGCAGCTACTATAGGGCTGTTCAGTGTCGGTGTAATTATGTTTTATTTTGAGATCTTGACACTTTGCCCAGAGAAAATGAGATTTGGGGGGATTATGTTGGATTATCTCAAAATGTTGGCAGATTTTTTTCACTTGGTTTCAGTAAAATAACAAATGAAAAGATACACTAAAACATTTGTTTTTTCCACTTTGTGGATATTTCTTCCCTCTTTCTATCTTGCATGTAGCCACCACTCCCACCCCCTCCACCCCCCAGTGCCAGCCCACATGCCCGTCCAGCAGCCATCCACTCATCCCCAGCCAAGTCAGTGTTATCTTTGAACTGACATCAGAGAGACTGCTGGCCGGCCGCGGATGATGGCACTGTGCATGTGTTTGTGTGTGTGTGTGTGTGTACTGTATACAGCTCCATAGCAGCACTATCCTTTCATTTCCCCCCCTCGTTTGATCTCGGAGGCCTTTATTTTTAACCCTCAGCAGCAGGACGATGATACATCACTAAGCGTGTAATTATGTTGTTTTCGCTCATTTCAAGGGAATAAAGGACAGTATCCTCCCACAAGCTTCTGGGTTGCACTTAGTTAATAGGCAAATGACTTGGCGGAGTGTGTCTTTGAGTGTGTGTGTACATGTCTGGTGTTTGGTGAGCATGCAGAAATGAGGGTCTGTAATGAAGCCTCCGGCAGGCATCAGGTTAGGGAGCCAGCAACACACACACACATGCGCGTACACACCCTCCTGCTGAGTTACGTCACAAGAAAGTGATTGAGCGCTGCAGTGTGATAAGACTGGAGTTTTAATGAAAGTCTGAGATGAGCAGGCGTGAAAAGAACCCCGCTGCCGACCAACTGCTGCACATTTCAAACACTCCTGTGTGTGTTTCGTGTGCAAACCAGAGGGATGAGCTCGTGATGACGGGCCTGTCCGGGGAAGATTTTTAGCAATGCTTTAGAAGAGTTGGCACCAATCTGAACTTGTTTGTCTGCTACTCTGTTTACACAGATGAGTGCGCCAACCTGATATTTTAAGCGATTTTGAGAATTTCCCTCCGGTCGAAAAGTGGTACATGTGTACATCTGCTCATGCATGTTGTTCCTCCACGCTTTTTGTTCCCAGCAAAGCTCAACATGTGCTGCTGTGGTTACCAGCTTGCCGCATCGGGGCGGCCTGACCTACGGTGGGCAAATTAGTAGGTGGAGATGAGCCGACAGAGGGGGGGGGAGGGCAGGGAGGATGAGCCGTTTGGCACCGTGAAGCCAAGTCAGCGTCACCCAGAGCCATCAGAACCACAGGGAATTCAGCGAATGAGTGTTGGAGCAGCTTTAAAGCTCCCATATGTTGTAACGGAGAGAAGTATGGAGATAAAAATGGAGCGGGAGCCTGGGAAATGGTACTTACAATCATTTAAGCTCCGCCAATCAATACTTAAGGCAACAATGAACGTGTATGTCAACCCATTGAGAATTATCACCATCTCTTTATGGAGCTGTATAGCCTCTTTAAGCTCATTGTTTTAATTTATGGAACCTCGTGTCCAGCAACAGCAGGCAGCTGTTTTCAGTTACAGACTAGTCAGTGAAGAAACTGGAGCATCTAAAGCAGGGCTACCCAAAGTGGGGCCTGTGGGTCAAAGTTGGCCCGTCATAAGGTTCGATTTGGCCTGCCAGATGTTTCTAGCAATTTTTTCAATTTTATTTTTTTTATTTAAAAGACCGGTCGGTCAGGATTGCAGGGGATCCCGGCCGACTTTACTCTCTTTCAGAGGCTGTAGCTGGCTGTTGTATCATATGGAAATAGAAAACCTAAGGAATCCATTGGTACCAACCATGTCATGCTAGTTTGTGGGGAAGGAGGCTAAATAACGCTCCAAATTTAGGCTACCTTTTGGCGAGGAAAAACTGGCAAAATGGGTCATCTCTAGACGGGAGCCCACAAATTGTGAAATCTGATCTGCGATCTGCAAAAACTCTCGCGTGACTCGCTGCCCGATGACCTATCCTAACCTTAACTATTCAAGGTCAATGCCTAATCTTAACAATCTCGCGAGAGTTTACCCAGTTTGCTGGTTCTCTTCTAGCCACTACCATGAGAATGGGTTCTATGGGTACCCACGAGTGTCCCCTTTAAAGACATGCCCACTTAATGTTGAATCCCATGCAGTTTTTTTTTAATGCATTATAAATGTGTTACTTTCCCCTATTCTAAAAATTTAATATTTCTGCATACTGGGATCCCTAAACAGTCTTGGAATTATATAAGTTGGTTATGACTGGAAATGAGCCCATTGTATACAGCAGGTGGGTTTTAAGGGGTTACCTATGTAAAAGCTAAAATAATATTCAATTAAGGGAACTTGGGATCCTAGTGCCATTTTGCATCTTGACTATAGTACAACAGGTGTATGCTTTTGGCCCGTTGCTAACCATTAAGTTCCAGTTTTGGCCCTCGTAGGGATGCACCCCTGATCTAAAGGAAAGTGTAGATTTCTGGATCTGGACAGAAACACAACTCCAAATGACTGTTGCTTAGTGTCTGCTTGACTGTTTTCTAACATGTTTAAGATGTGTTAGCACGTTAAGACAGCAACCTGCCACCGCCGTGCATGTCAGAGCAGGAAGAAACTGAATTAAAATGTTTATTACAGCTTTCCACACCTCACAACAGACAAAGCTCGTCTTTCTCATAAAAGTCTGGTAGATAAACACTTTGCTTTCTGATATTGGCTTTCACCTCTGATGCAGATTCACAATTATTCAAATGAATGAAGCGTCGATGTTGACTCAATCTTAATGTGATAGACGAGATAGAAGATGGAAGTGACACAATCTGCTGTGTGAGTTGAGGTCACATTACAATTAGACAGGTTTGTTTTTGCTGATAAGCTAAAAGATTGCTTACTTTGATTGTATAAAACACATATTTTTTGTATTTAGCCTCACCCATTCCAGTTTGCGTTAATTTCTTCTTGATAATATACTCTGTTTACCCATTATCTTGAATGTTGTGTCACATACACATATCCAGATTAGAACTGCAATGATTAAGCGATTAGTAATTTTTTAAGAAAAAAAGTCAAAATTCTCTGATTCCAGCTTCTTAAATGTGAATATGTTTTCTGGTTTCTTTACTCCTCTATGACAGTAAACTGAATATCTTTGAGTTGTGGACAAAACAAGTCATTTGAGAACAACATCTTGGGCTTTGGGAAACATTTTTCACCATTTTCTGACATTTTATAGACCAAACAACTAATCGATTAATCAAGAAAATAATCAACAGATTAATCGACAATGAAAATAATCGTTAGTTGCCACCATTATCCAGATATATCCAGATATCAAAACCTGTCTTTACCTAAAAACAGGTGTTGCAAAACAATATTTTCATTATCTTAATACCAAGAAAACCTGAACACAGAGTCGGTCTTCTCTGTTCGGTGTGAACGGTGAGTGACAGTTCGTACAGGTGAACAGCCGTCCTGTGTGCGGCGATCAGTCAGGCGTCTCGTTTCTGTCAGCGGTCTCACGAGGCGAGACGTGACGAAGGATGAACACTGTTGCCTGACAGCGAGGTGGGGCGCCAGTTGTGTCCATTCTCATTGTGCAGAGCGGCGCGACGCCGTGCGGCGCAGCTGAATGCAGCTGGTTTGGGACGGTTCGGGCTGAACAGTTGCCGACACGCTGAGACGCAGCTGTCTCTCTCCGAGGCGACGCCTTTACAGCTCGACACCAGCGGCGGACGGGTGGCAGGAAGACAGAGGACGGACAAAAGGCTTGACTCATTCCCTCCGTGCTCCTGTCTTACCCCTTTCGCATTGTCAGACGGCTCATTTTCCCCCCCCCAATTTCCCGCTTATCACTTTTTATAGCAGCACACTCGCACGCTGAAAGAAGGACGCAGCTCCGACCCTCCAGGTAGTCTCCGGGGAGGTCCGCGCCTAATTAACTGGCAGCCTTTTGACATCGTTCAAAGCGTGTGGCCACCCGCTCTCAGGGCTGAGTTACCATTGTGTGTTTTGGCCCCACTGCTCTCCCCTCAACTCTTCACACTCGTCATTTAACTATTTAACAACAGCAAATTGTGAAATGGTGAAACAGAGGTTGAATGCCACCTGGTTAGATCTGAGACTCCTACAACGCGGCGGCTTCCGGCTCGGGTTTGGTTGGTGAACGCAGGCTTCTTCTGCTGCTGTACTGTAGGTGTAGGTCAGGTTGAGGCGTGGTGTCCGGGTGGGTTTGCGGGACCATCTCTGTTTACCTTTTTGGAGGACCACCTGTCTTGTTCCACACCAGGCCTGTTTAGACAGTTTCAGGCGGTAGTAACCAGCAGCAGAGGATCTTTGGTGGTCTCTGTTTTCTTTTTCTCTACTGGAGGTTCTTTCTGACTCACACACCGGCCTCTGGCAGCAGCAAGTGAAGTGATAATTTAGTTGTCTGTCTGTCTGTCTCACTGTTGGCCTGAAGAGCGGGTTCAACGCGTCAGCCTGCATCACCTGTTATTGGATTGAAATAGGAGCTTTTCTCTTTTCTCACTTGGTTGTTTGTGGGTTTGGTGTGCTGACATGTATTCATTTATGTGCAAAAATCACGTTTCAACCCCTCAAATCTACAATCAAAGTAAGAAGCGTATTTTCACTGTTCAGTAGCAAGTGAGAGGACTTACTGTCCCCCAAGAGGTTTTATCTCAACTTGGGGTTCTGGCACCTACTGACAAGGCGTAAGGAGAAAGGGAGGCAACCCTTTAGATGAAAGCTCTCGCAACACTTATTGTTTATAGAATAACTTTATTGGCTTTGAATTTCACATATATTTTTAACAGGGTTTCACTACATTACAATTACTGTACATCTTCGTCAATCACCTGTTTTCTAATGAACTGAGTCAAGATCTAAAAGTTGGACTTGATTAAATATATTTTGTTATTGTTTCAATTATGCTCCCTGTTGTGATTTTTCTTATTCCTCTTTTTTTTTTTTTTTTCATACAACACATTTGATTTTCAGAATAAAAGGCGGCTGTCTGGAGTGTTACCTTCTTGTGAATATTTGTACGAAGTCCCTGACTGACACATCCTTTTCTTATATTCCTTGCAACATTACAGGTATTAAAAGCAGAGGCACAGGTAGAAAAGGCATTGTTTACCTTAATTGTAATAATTAAAGAGGACTTATTGTATTTATTTTCAGGTGCCTATTTGGATTTTGGGTTTCTACTTGAACATGTTTACATGCTTGAATGTTCAAAGAACACTTTCTTTTTCTCATACCGGCTGTGTTGCAGCACCTCTTTTCACCCTCTGTCTGAAACGCTCTGTTTGAGCTCCTGGCCCCTCCCAAAAGAACCCAGTCAGCTCTGATTGGTCAGCTGGCCCAATCTGTCAACCGAATCAAACTCTTCAGGCTCCGCTCCATCTTTAGCTTTGTTTGAGGGCGTAACAAACTAGCTGTTAGGCAGGTATTATGCAAATGTTACTTGGTTACATCACCACGTTTTGGAAGAAAAGGCGGGACTTCAATTAAGGCGTTTCAGGCAGTTCTGGAGCAGTGTTTCTGTGGGGGAGAGTAACTCCCTTTGGAGTGGACTTTGGGCTTTGTAACTTTGCAGACCTTTTACATGCACAAACAACTATATAACACACTAAAGGAAAGGGAAAAGCACAAACACATAATAGTTCCTCTTTAAATATTCACCCAAGTTGCAGCACGCACCTGCAGCTCTTCGCCGTGTCACTGTGTCAAACTGATCCACTGATCCACTGATAAAAATGTGGCTTAAAAATGTCCACTTGTAGATTTGGACCACTTGATTAATGCTAACCTATGCCACTGAGGGTTCCTGTGGCACTTTAACAATGCATTCTCTTGGCTGGAAGGCTTTTATTGTGAAAGTCAGCTAGAAGAAGCATGATAACTTCAGAAAAGTTTTACTGTTCTACTTCGGCAGCACTTCGCCCCTCTGCTGCTGCTGCTTGCGTTCAGTTTCTTCTAAACTCAGCTTTTCAGGCAGTTAAAAGAAATCTTGTTTAAGATCAATTAACTGCTCAGGTTGTACCTGCTCCACTTTAACATCCTCTAATAGACTGAATGATGTGTTGTCGCCTAACTTGCACTTACAGCTCAAAGTGATCCACTGTCTCGACAACACAGCCCGGCATGTGATCTGTGATGCATCAGAGGCTTGTCATGCTGGCGCTCTTGAAAGCACAGACAGGGCTGCCATGCCTGGCTGCTACTGCATGGTGTGTGTGTGTGTGTCTGTGTGTGTTTGTGTGCGTGTGTGTGTGTGTGTGTGTGTGTGTGTGTGTGTGTGTTTGTATGGAGCCTTACATAACAATCTAGTGAGTGGTGATGATTCTCTCTTAACTTCTTCAGTAGCTCTCTGTATAAATCCTTGATCTGCCGGTTGTGACACATCCATACTTGATTCTTAAACTAATAATGTGTGTGTGTTGATCTTTCACTCGTCATTATCAGTCTCATCAGGATCTTTTTTCCTCCTTGATCCAAGGAGCTCGAAGTTGTGTTTATTTTCGGTGGCAGGGTTACAAGACTATGTTTGTATGAGACTAATGTTTGCATTACTTATTGGGACTTAGTACAACTCATAACTCTCCCAGAACATCCTGAAAGAGTTAGCATATCTTATGGATACAATCTTCTGTTGTCACATCAATGTAATTTTCATATTGTATTAGCAACATATTTTGTGGAAAGTAGTTTGAGAAAGCATTTAATAGACAAAATAACAGTCCTGCCTCTTCATTTGCAACACTGCCCACAGTGGTCTAATACAACCAGAACTATTAAAGAGATCGATACAACCAGAAATAGTACACCAAAATTATAACAAATGAAAAATACTTCATCTGCGGGCTGGGTAATATGGAGAAAATCAAATATCACAATATTTTTTTTACCAAATACCTCGATATTGATATTGTGCAGATGTTGTAGGGTTGACTATCGGTGCTGTAAAAAAAATATTTACACAATGAGATTTTTCATCAGTAATGTGGATATAATGACTAAGTGGGTAAAGCCAAATAATATAACAGCTAGAACAGTCTGCTAAGTTCAGAAAATTACATTACCTTATTATTAAAACCTGGGAAAGACAACACTTACGCCATATTACGATATCCAAAATCTAAGACAATATCTAGTCTCATATCACAATATCGATTAATCGGGATATATTGTCCAGGCCTACTTCATCTTGCAATATATATTGTCACATTGCCTATTCCTATTCTCAGTTATGGTACGTTCACATGCACGTGCAGCACAGTGTGTATGGTGGTTTCTTTGGCTCTTGTCGGAGCCAGCGGCCTCTGCTTTTTAAAGCATGTTTGACAAATGCACGGCCTGTGATGTGGCTTCGTGTTGACACAACTTCTTCTCCAGCTCACGGACTCTAATTTAGCTCGTTGCAAACCCGCGCACACACACACACACATGCGCGCACACTCACATACACACATCTGAATAAAACACACATATGCTTAAAGTTACAAATCCAGCACAGCTCACAACACTGCAGTGTTAATCTATGTTGTAGTATCAGGAATTAGTCATAGCTGGGGATTTTCAGGCCTTAGTCTGTACCTGTCTGTTCTTCTGAGGGTAAACGGCGTGCCCTCGGGGCCTGAGGGCCGTAGGAGCTATGGACCGCTCAACGAAATTCGAAAGACAACTTTACAGACAGGAAGATTTGGATGACGCCATCCCCGTTTCCCCCCCGTTGTAGCGGCGAGTTCTCGAAGCGAGGGGAGGAGGGGGAGAGGAAAAGAGGAGAAAAGAAGGGAGGCAGCTGAAGGGGAAGTGTGACGAGGGGATGGTGGGAAGACAAGAATGAGGAGAAGGAGAGGGAAATGAAAAGAAAGAGGCCATTAATTTAGTGCTGTGGGAGGGATCTGAAGGTTACTGAGCTCTCTCTGCCAGGCCCTCCTGGGTTGACTGATGCCTTTGTGAGGAGGCCAGGAACCACACACACACACACACACACACTGATACACACATGCGCGTTCCAAGAAACTCTGAGTTTGTTGCAGCAGGCCAGTTTCAGCAAAACAGACTCACATACACACACACAGATGGTCATTAATGTGCTTCAAAGTGGGAGCAAAATGGGAAACCTTCATTTATTTCCTCTCCTGCTCGTGATTTGCTGTGATGCGTCTGAGAATGTGGTGACTCTGTGTTTTATCTCTGCTGTGGAGGGAAATCGGAGCAGAGTGTACAGAACGCATGGATCCTGTGCGTGTGTGTGTTTGACGATGTATTTTGGGATGCCTTGTTTGTCTGTGTACATATGCATACTGTCAGCGAAACGGGCCATATTAAAGGGCCACTAAGCAATGTGTCGGGATATAGAACAGAATTAATATATATTTCATGTTGATGTAATGTAAGGTGCAGTTGCAGGTGTGAGTTGCAGTAGAGAAAGATTGAACATTTTTGCATAGATACATAATTTCCTTTTCGGCTAAAGCTCCCGCTGTTTACAGAAGTCCCTGTGCTACCTGGGAGTCCAAGGTCAGGGCAGTAAACGCCCTCTCTCCATTTTGTGGATGGCTGTAACAGAACAGGAAAGCAGAAAAACATTTTTTTTTTTACCCCAGACTTAACTTTAATCTTTGCTCTTTTCTTATGATTTACCGGATTTACTTCTTAGGGCCTCTAAGAGGAGAAGTAAAAATGAGAGTCTTTGGCTAACTGCTCACATCTCATCGACAAATGTAACAAATAGACATTGCTTTGTTTGTCCAGTGAGTGATTACACATCAGGGCAGTAATGAAGAATATGTGTTGACAATAAATGAGAATAACCATATCCCAACAGTTTACATACAAGTAAACTTATGCTGCATTCACACGGAATCAGGCAGACTGTAGACGGCAAACCAGATATCATTTTAATGGACGAGAGCAGGACGGTAAAATGAGGTGATTGCTAGGGATGGGAGTGAAAATCGATACAGCATAGTATCGTAACATTTTGCATGGCAACATTGTATCGATACACGGACGTCAAGTATCAATGTTTTGTTATATAAAGTATAAACCTCTTAACATTCTGACGGCCGCTATTCTGTCTTTCAGAGGTTATAGCGGGCTCAGTCTTAAAGCTAGTGTGATCCTGGTATCATATGCAACTAGAAAACCTAAGGAATGGATTGTTAGTAATACCAACCATGTTATTCTAGATTGTTGAGAAGAAAGCTAAATAACGCTCCAAAATTACGCAAAATTTTGCCAGCGAAAAAACTGTCATGGCCATTTTCAAAGGGGTCCCTTGACCTCTGACGTCAAGATATGTGAATGAAAACTCTGAGTGAACAGAGAAAACTGTATCTTATTAGATAGAGCAGATGCATATTGCATTTTGCATATCGCAAAATGTTTAAAATCGCAATAAGATCGTACCGTGACTTAAGTATCGTGATAATATCGTATCATGGGGCCTCTGGTGATTCCCACCCCTAGTAATGGTAGACGGCATTGCTGTCCAAAGTTAAAATATTTTAACTTTTTGCCGCCTCTGCGATGGAATTTACAACAGGATGTTACGTTGCTCTGGAGAAAGTTGTTTAAGTTTGCAACAGAATATTAAGAGAAAGGTACTTTTAATGCTACATGCATTACTAGAAGAAGAAGAAGGCACTTTGTTGAGTGAAATTCAATTTTTTCACTCTATTATTTTTTTACACAGTACACACAGGCCCGGATTGCACACTTGCACAAACAGGACCTATATACTGTACATGCATTAATGGAGAGATGTCAGAGCTGCCCCTGACAGGCACCCCGAGCAGTTGGGGGCCTTGCTCAAGGGCACCTCGGCAGTGCCCAAGGGGCAAACTGGCATCTCTCCAGCTACCAGTTCACACTCACTTCCACACTCACTTGAACCGGCGACCCTCTGGTTCCTAAGCCAAGTCCCTACAGACTGAGCTACTGCCGCTCCAATAATTACATGAGATAGTAGACACAAAATAATTGTATTTAATATATTTTATACCCTCACCAATAGCAACGTATCATCATGCGTGTTTTTCGTTTTGCCGTCCAGTAGGTGTTGTCCGTCTGTCTGATTCCATGTGAATGCAGCATTAAACTGAAAAATACCTGATGATGTTACACCTTGGAAATTAATAGAATTATTGTGTTATTGTGCTTGTATCCGTGTTTTGAGTGACACCTTTGTTTTCTGTCAGACAGGTAAATTGACTAAATTATCATTTTATATACCAACTCCCAAACCAAATCAATCACTTCATTAATCATTATACTGATAGGTGTCAGTCCACCGAAACTGTCATATCGGTTATTTTTTTGAGGATGATAAAGAACCTTTAGCGGAAAATCCACTAAATTAATTTATAAATTCATGCTTTTAAAAAACGCTCTTCCTTCTCATCACAAATTGTCTCAGCTGGAAACATCACGGTACGTGTTCACACATGCAAATTTACACCGATTTATAAAATCTCCTGACCCTGAGAGGCTAAAACTGCCCGAGGCTACACACGCAGCTGTACTCACGGTCGTAATACCGTCTCTCTCCGTGACACATTCAACACACATGTTTATGTTCTGACAGAAGAGATTCACTTAATGAAAGCCATTCATATAAAGATGGGGCATGTTTATTGCCCTCAGAAGGTTTGTGAAGTCTCATTTCTACACGGTGACATAGTGTGTGGCTGTATGGAGCGTATTAGGCTGCAGAACACAGCTCGCTGGAGCGCTGACAGAGAAGCTGCATGGCAGAAGGCAGCCCAGCAAATGCAGATAAATGCTAAAAGAAAGAAAGCAGCACATGAATGTAGCTGAGTGAAGCAGCACGTGAGCAAAGGCCCTGATAGCCTCCTGTTGTTGTTTCTCCAACCGGAGAACACCACCTTTGAGACGACTGACAAACTTTCTGACGTGAGCATTGATTCAGAGAACTGGAACCACGTTCATTTTAATCTGCACAGAGTCCCAGACAGGTGGATTTTACTGCTGCAGCATAAATCAAATAGACAATCACATTAAAGTACTCTAAACAGATGTTCGCACACATGGCTGTGGTTTTCTGAAACATTTGTCACACATACAGATGGGTGAGTAGGGAGTAGTTACAGGTTCATACTTGTATTTTGGGTTTCTACTAGAACATGTTTACATGCTTTAATATTCAAAAATCACATTGTTTTCCTCATCCTGTCTGTCTGAATATACCTGTATTCACCCTCTGTCTGAAATGCTCTGTTTTAGCGCCTGTCTCTTTAAGACCCCCCTCCTGAAAGAGCCCAGTCTGCTCTGATTGGCTTACGAGGAAAATATGGTGCACCTTTGCAAAGGCAGTTATGAAGCTGTGGGCGATATATTCTAATGAGCCTGCATGTGACATAGGAAGGGGACCCAAATCTGAATGGCTTGTTGAATCACGTTTTCTGATCTAGGCAGCCCACAAAAAACTGACTGGGAGGTCTTAGTTCACAGTTTGTGGGTTGGTAGGCACTCCAGATACCCAAATGGATGTGCACAAGCACTAAAAATTAGATTTTTTCATGATACAGTATGTCCCTTTTAAGGAGGACGAAGATATCATAGTAAAAAAAAAAGGAAAAAATAGCAAGAAATCACATGGGTTTTAATATTCCACTGGATTTCGAGCTTTCGACCGTTGCCATGGTAATCAACCTCCAAATCAGTATTCGAATGCTTCGTTTTTTTTTTTTTTTTATATATATATATATATATATATATATATATGTAATAATAATATATAAATCCCCAAATAGCCCATGAAATAAGGAATAATCCCACAACATTGTTCATTATTCATATTCATCATTTATTATTATTAGTTATGCTCAGACGGATATCACTGTTTGTTGTGTGTAGAGGTGCGTGTGTGCACAGTAGTGTGGCAGCGGCACTGTTCTGAAGCTTGGAATACCTTCGAATATTTCAAGCTTCGAAGCCCAAAAAATGGTATTCTGGACAGCCTTAGATTCTGGGTTTGGCCCGGGAACACACAGAACCACCAGTGACGAGTAAATGACGGGAAAAATGAGCCGGTTATGTATAACTTGCACAATCACTGTTTGCTTCTATGAATTCCACGAACAAAACACAGTCAGTTAACTTGTGTGATTGTCTGTAACCCTTCTCTTCCTCTCTGTGTGCAGGAGTCCAGGGCAGCGCTGAGTGCTCGTGTGGGAGGAACCACTTCACGTGTGCGGTCAGCGCGTTCGGGGAGTGTACCTGCATCCCGGCCCAGTGGCAGTGTGATGGAGACAACGACTGCGGGGACCACAGCGATGAGGACGGATGCAGTGAGTTTCGCAATCCTCGTCTTTTCACGTTGTCCTCCTCTCTCTTTCCTTCTCTCTTTGCTTCATTATTACTCTGATTTACCTTACTTAAGATTTATTGACTCTGAAATTCGGAGTCTGAATTGGTTCAATTTGAAACTTGGTCAAACTGAATCGTACAAGCCTGTTAACTGGCTTTGATGTGATCCATGTGTCTGCTCTTAGTTTACTTTGTCTCTGTGATCAAGTAGAAATCGATGAATGCCCAGTTGGTGACCGATGAAGTTGGACAGACAGTCCTGTTTTTCTAAAAGATTGCAATACAAACTTTTGTCTCTGATTTCAAAACATTTGTCATAACTGATTAGAGAACCCGATGTAAGATTTGTCGGCTTTTTATTGAAGGCAACTAAAATACTTTTTTTAATTTTAACTTTCCTTGATTAATGTAAACATATTTTTTTTCATTTTTTTCTTTTCAAATATAAGTAGACAAACCCCTACACAAGCATCTGTATAAGATTTTTTTGTCCAAAGATATTCAGTTTACTGTTATAGAGGAGTAAAGAAACCAGAAAATATTCACATTTAAGAAGCTGGAATCAGAGAAATTTGACCTTTTCCCTTAAAAATTTGATTAAGCAATTATCAAAATAGTTGCGATTAATTTAATAGTTGACAACTAATCGATCGATCATTGCAGCTCTAAAGACAATCTCCCCTTGAGCAATGCCTTAAAGTCCCACCACTCAACCAAGACTCTGGTTTGGCAGCTCTCTGCTGCAAATTTGAGTAAAAGCAGGACTTCTGAATTTCGCCAGAAAGGTACAAGTGTGCTCAGGCAGAGTTTTCCTGCAACTAGTCCAGAATAGTAAGAAAAAATATAAGTGGGTCCATATGGATCCCATCATCACCCAGTGAAACAGTGAATGGGTCACTGGTCCAGGCGGGGTAGTATTTCTGATGCAGCGGCAGAGCGAGGCGCTCTGCGTGGTGTATGCCCCGTGCGCAAAAATGCTTGAGTGACTTCTGGCACCAGACGGCGTTTGGCTGGAGGGAAGTCTTGGCAGCGTAGCCAGACAGGAGTATTTTCCTGCAGAGCATGTCAGTTTGTCAAGTGGAGGAGATCTTCACTGCTCCTCTTTTACACTTTCATGTGAAATGTCAGTGTGAGGGTCTTCTTTCTTCTTCTCCCTGCTCACTCGTAGAGCAGAAAAGCAGATGCCGTCCCTTTTGTTTGACACTTCTCGAGTCTCTTTGAGAGGTGTGCGGTTGCGTTTGTGTGTGTGTGTTGATGCTCTGTCTCCAACCCATCAGTCTTCCTCTGTCACATTAAGCTAGTTAGGGGTTGGGAGAGGGGATGCTAAGTGTTATTGATCTCTGGCCAGTTTGAATGTTCAGCGAGTCTGATCGCTACGCATCGATCTGCGCTACGTTACTTATTTAAGGAGACACATGGAAGCAGCTGACAGATACCAGAGCATCGAGCTGAACCTTGCTAATCCATTAGTACGGTCTGATCGATCCTCTGCTCCACCGCTCTGCAGCCGGACGCTCGCCCTCTTGGACTCACTCCAGTTAAACTCGTAACCACGAAGCTCATTTCAGACCTTCAGACGTTACAGTACTTAATATTTACTGTTTTCTTGTGAAATGATGGATACTTTAGATCTTTAGGCCTCTGAAAATCTTTCAAATTGAACCATCAATGAAGGAAAAAATCACTCTTTACACTTTTGAACTTCTCCAAGCTCAAATCTAAACTACACGCTGTGATGAGGGATTGCAAATAGAAGTTGATTTGTTTTAAAGGGATAGGGATCAGGTTGTCATACAACCCCACTTCAAAACACCCAAACTATCCCTTTAAAGGGGCACAAGCCAAAAAGGTTGGGAACTGGGTTGGGTGAGTGCTACAGGAATGAGTCCTAAAACCCGGAAATGAGTTAGCATTTTAGCCCTTCCGGTTCCCTCGTCTGGAAGTCAATGTTTTTTTTTGAATGGGTTTTTAGTTAGATGCCTGAAATAAGGTCTGTGGTTAACACAAGTTTTAGAGATTTTAACGTTTTGTTCTACGACATAAAATACATCAATAAATATCCCAACTGGGAATTTTGAAGCCTTTATATTTCTTTTAAGACGATTGATAACAAGTGGCTAAATGAAACTACTAAACGTCATCACGCCAACTCGTCCGCCTTTACGGCCTCGTTGTTTATAGTCGTGCTCATGCGACCGTGGTGTAGTTCGTTTATAGACTAACGTTAGCTTTTTACTTCTGGCGATTGCATTCACACTTCAAAAATCATAAAAGCGAAGTTCACCTGTGGAGATTATCTTGTTGAACAAAACGTGTAAGTATCATAAACGTTTGTTTGCCACAGAGCTTATTTCTTGCAATAATCCAAAACCCAATGGAAAAATCCCATCGGCTATTTGTCGAGGGAACCAGGGCGATGCTAACTTCCTGGTTGGCCAACAAAAATACGTCATCCCTTGAGCACTCTATTAATCACCTATTGATTCGGTGTGTACACACCTTTTTAACTCCAAAGATCAGGCAAGAGTTAATCCAGTAGAGAACGGTCAGATTTAATATTTCCCGGCTAACTGAAAGATTGATTTCCTCAGGTTACGGACTTTGTTAGTGTCATGATTGTTTGCTTTTTGAAATAGAATGACATTCTGTGTGTGTTTGTGTGTCACCGAGGAAAGACGAGGCCCACGTGACTCATTACACTGATTGAATTAAGCAATTCGGATCGTAAAACGGTGGAGTGAAATTTTATGGTTTTTAACGACGTCTTTCAAACACAGCAGTGAATTGAATTTATGGATGTACAGATTCAGTGTACGGTGGAGAGAGAGTCAAACGTTTGTGACCGTGAGAAAGCAGAATCACAATGAACACACACACAGATAAACACAGAGGAATATCTAATTTTCAGCAGAATTGAAGCAGTGTAGCTTGCGGCATCCAGACTTTGTTTCAACTTTAACGTATTTATCATTTATACCAATTTAACAATTTCTAGAGAAAGCGCAATTGTCCTGAATCACAATGGATGAATGTGTGTGTGCTTGTGAAACTCAGGAGTGGAGGCAAAGTGGCCCACTGTGTCTATGAAGCTATCCGTGTAAACTTCTGATCTAATTACGATGTGGGAATCATGTGGAAATTGTGTTGTGCAGATGTGGCTGTTCTTTGTGCGGTGTGTGTGTGTGTGTGTGTGTGTGTGTCGTGAGCTTGCGTTCCCCCGTATAAAGTTTCATAGCTGCACAGAGACCAAAGAGGGAGTGGAGAAGAGTTGATGAGGGACTGAGAAGAACATGCATGAATTCTCTTTGTACAGCCGTATGTGTGTGTTTGAGTGAAGGATAGAGTACAGTATGTGGTGTTGTGAATGTCAGTGTAGGAACTTTATCTACCTCAGAAGGAGTTGTTGGTGTGTGACGGTGAGGAGGAAATGGTCTTTACAGCCGGCCGCTCTCCTCCTCACCTCGCATGTAACATATGTCTGTTTGTAGTGGACCACACTGGGTAGCAGGTGTCCATAAATGTACTCGTTTAAAATCACTCATTAACTTAAAGGCAGAAGGAATTCCTGAAAAAACAATGCATAGGCTCGTACAAAAAGAATCCCTCTCAATCATCACTTCTGATCCACTAGAAGTGTGTGGCGGTGTCTGTTTCTGCAGAGCCCCTGTCCTCTGCCTGTATTTTCTGGGCATCAACCTCTATAAAAACGTAGCGACCAGGTGCCAGATCGTAAGCACGCATCCAAGAGGAAGCTATAAAAATGGCCGACATAGTGCCAAAAAAATACAAATACAGCGAGTAGGGATGACACAAGAACAAGTACCAAGTCAATGCCAAAATTCTAAAAACGTGATGGTGCTCGTTTTTCTACAGTACCTCAGGTACCATAGGTACCGTCAGAGCTCGAGACTAACGTCCCATCGTCCCAGGGACAATAGAAAATGTGTTTGGGACACGATAAACTCACTATCAACGTGTCCAGGGGACGCACCCTATTTTTTCCCAGATAATGCTTCATTGTGAACAACAAATTTGTGTTGAAATCGGCAGGACGAGAGCTAGTTAACGTTAGGTGCCACTAATTTACATTATGATGCTTCAGGCTCTATTCAGTAAAATTGAACGTTATCATGATGTGTTCACCCGTAATCTTGTAAAATGTAGTATTTGGTGAGAAACTTGAACAAATCCAGTTGTTTGAAGGAGATGTTTTCACAGCGATATAAAATAGACAATAGAGAGGGAATTATGACCTGTTTTACTTCCTAACAAAAAAAAGTAACGGAAATAAAGGAGTGTATGTTGAAGTACATGGGATTTATTGTTTTACTTTTGTTTCGTTTTTTTCTCGTGGTATCAAATTGGTATCGAGAATCATGGAATTTCACTGGTAGTGGTATCAACTACTAAGTTCCTGGTATTGTGACATCCCTAATAGTGAGGCGAAACGCCAAACAGACAAAGCTCATTCGAGAACAAGAGTGAATCTGGGGTTGGCTTTCACCTGTTGGCGAGCATCCTAACCCTAACTGCGGTAAGGGGGCGTGAGCTTCTGGTGTCGTTGAGCCGGGGGGGCCAACTTTGAATGTTGTGTGTACAAACCACAACTGACAAATCCTACTCATTGTGCCTTCGAAGGACCATGCCAGTGTGTTTTGCAAGTCTAATCTCCCTTTATGCCCTAATATATGAATCCTGCATTCATTACATTTGTTTAAATGACAGTACAGTTTTACATGTCTGGATGAATTATTCCTACTGTTCCAGGCAGCCATCGGTTTCAATTCATTTCCATAGTATGAAGTATGCAAATCAATTACACTCTTGAACCTTGCTTTTGTTGTGAAGTCCTTCAATATCTGAACTATTTTTGTCAATGTGACGTTATCGTTTTGATGGAAATACAGTTCAAGAGCAGATCAATTGAGAAGTGCATTGCTTTGGGGTGATTTTGAATGAATATAGCCAAATAAACATGGCTTGAATAGCAGATGTCCTTCCCACCCCACCAAAAGTTGAGCCAGGTTAAATCTTTTTGGTGAAAGACCCTTTGCCCTCTGTGTTGGCCCCCCAGCTGGGTCGACAGACTGCCCTCATTCAAATGAATGAGGAGTTAAATCTCAGACGAAGATGTGGCATCACTGGATGCACAGATGAATTTTGTGAGCCACGTTGCACAAAAGCGGTAGAAAAAAAGATTAGATCACTTTAGATAACTTTACATCTTTGAATTTCCCAACTGAAGATGATAGCGGTATCTATGCCTCGCTAGTCGAAGAGCAGGAAGAGCACGTTACAGGGTCACACATCTCAAGGACAGGACTCTAATTAGCCCTGATGCAATTTAATGAAGACATAACTCACGGACGTTTCATCAAATTAATAACACCCTCTTTTCTCATTGATCCAGCTGTCTGAGCTCAGGAAGGGTACACAGCTCCGGGTGGCACATGGACACAATAACACACTTTACTATGTTTGATTGCAGGCTAAATGTGTGAGCTGCGAGAGACTCATGACATGAAGCACTGCTCCATACGGTATGTTTATGTTCTTGGCAGTCAGCTCCACGTTCATAAACCCTCATAAGGAGAAGGAAGGTTACATGCTGCCTTTGTGAATCTGGTTCCTATGGAAATAGCAGCAACGTGTTCATTGTATTGAAGGCTACCCAGTCAGAGGAGGAAAATTGGAGTGGAGAGTGACTGGAAATGGAGAAGGACAGAGAGAGTGATGAAAAGGAAGATGCTTTATGTTGTGGTCACTCAGTGCTTTCAGCTAAACCTCTTACTGCTCTCTTCACAATCCACTCTCTACCTCACTGAAGCTCTTCTACCTAAGAATCATGGTTTTATTGTAAAGAAAACAAACAGCAAAACGAGTGTAATGTTATTATTATGACTTTTTTAAAGGTGACTTTTTTTTTGCCATTTTTGGCTTAATTTGACAGTTGACAGATGCCCTGTAGTTTAATTTGATGGTATGAATAACTGTGGGCGATGAGGCTGAGACAATACGCTTGCTAAAACCAAATTGTTGTGGTCGCACAATATTTTGGAACCAGAATGTACAGTAATTCATCATGTTATGACCATAGACTGTATATATAGTTGGACGAAGCATCTCCACTTCCTCCCACTGTACAAAAGTGAAGCCAAAATATCACGTAAACGGGAGCTGCCATCTTGAGATTTGACGTCATTTGGAGCCAGAGTTTGTGCAGTAGTCATCGGGGGGCTGGAGCCACGGTATCGAGGAGCACGGCCGCAGATTGCTAGCGGGAGCCACCTAGCTGCTCAACCTATTCTCATACAACGGTTCGTATGATATCTTCCGAAAAAGTTATTCCTCCTTTTTCATTCTATTTCCCACCAATGTCCAGCAACGCGTGTCAATTTCCGCTTGTTACATGCATACAGTCTTTTCAAAATAAAGTTCCGTGTTCACAGGACACAACGTTCTTAGGTTTAGGCAGTAAAACGACATAGTTTTGTTTAGGAAAAGATCAACTTGGTTAGGATTAATCAACACAACTACTTGGGTTTAGGAAAAGAGCGTGGTTTGGCTTAAAATAACTCCAGAAGTGGCGTAAATTAAGTACGGAAGTTACGAGGCAAATAATCAACGCTGGCTTCTGGTTTCACACGGGACACGAACGGTGGTCTCCTGGGTGATTTTGAAGTACAGGGTTTTTTGAACCACCCATCCACCCAGACCTCCTCCAATGCGGTGTTTGCTGCTCCCTTATATTTCCTGGTTCACGATTACATGAATTACACAGCAATTAAAACGTTAGCACCACGGTAGCCGTTTGGCTAGAAAGACCCAGCAACTTACCATAATATCTCTATAACTACATTTATGATCAAATTGACACATGTTCTATTACACAGACTCGTGACGGTTACGGAAAGTTAAAGTAACATGTCCTCTCTCGTACATTTCCCGAGCCTCCGGCTGCAACTACTTCACTCAGAGCAGCTGTCAATCACAGCTGCCAATCAAGACATCCCACCCCCTTTTTATAGCATCAAATAACTAATTAAAACCGAACTTATCCGAAAAATTAACACTTGAACAAACATCAGCGTGATAATAACTACCTAAAATGACAGAAAACATCTTTGGGAAAAATGTATTTGACGTGTACTTTGACTTTTTAGTTTGGCCCATGTCCCATCCGCTAACATGGACGGAGCGGGATTTATGATCTATACTGCAGTCAGCCACCAGGGGGGCGATAGAGATAATTTGGCTTCACTTTTGGGGAGCTTTCATGTCGTCCATCTTTATACACGGTCTATGGTTATAACCTGTTGATCTCATTCATTCTCTGATTTATAGTCTGTCTTATGACTTGCGATTTATTACTCTTTGACATGCTTTTGTTTTGATATTTCTTGAATTCAGTTCCAAGTGTCATGTTAAAGAAGTCTCAAAGGACATGCTTTTTTTCCCCGTTAATAATCTGGATGTTATTTTTGTAGTTTTGGCCGTCAGTCCTACATTTCCATTTTTGGTACGTGCAGTTGATCCACGATGCACCCAGAACAGTATTTTCCCTCTGAACTCTGCAGATACACTAAAAGGCCAACAGTCTAATTGAGTCTGACTTATGTTTTTTTTCTTCTCTCATATCTTATCTGCTTCTCAGTTTTCCTGATCCCTCCTCCCGGTTCAAGACGATAAGATTTATTAACACACTGATATAAGATGTTCATAACAACAGTAACCAGAGCAGATAAGACTCGATAACCATGGAAGACTTATACATCTTCTGTTATTTCACCAAGCGTCTCCTCCCACCTCCTCTTCCTCCTCTTCCTCCTCCTCCCCCGTTGTTTTAGATCATCCTTCAAGTTATTCCTCTCTCTGCGTTCCACTTACATTGAGGGAAGCAGGACGTGAGCACACACACACATGCATGGGCACACTGTTGGAGTCCTGCTGAGTTGAAAGCAGCTGAGGTTGTGAAAGAGTAAATGCTTTGGGCCAGAGTGAGGAGACAGAGCTGCAGAGGAGATAGGTGTGTTTCTGTGTGTGTGTGTGTGTGTGTGTGTGTGTGTGTGTGTGTGTGTGTGTGTGTGTGTGTGTGTGTGTGTGTGTGTGTGTTATTGGGGTGGATGTGAGATGAAATGGAAGAGGAAAATCTGTGTTGTGCGTGATTGAAAGCGCTGCGTGAGGTTTGTCTTCCTCTGCTGTCGGCTCACACAAGCCTGTGAGGTTTGGGAAGTGGGTGTATAAACTCAAATACACACACTCACAGGTATATACATGCGCACTAATAAGAACCCTGCATTGGATGTATTTCAGGATATCTGTGAGGTATAACGGGGCCTCCCGGTGGCGTTATATTTATCATATTTATGAGAAGAATCCATTTGAACGATGCTGAATTTTTGAGAAAATGTCAAAGCCTGTGATTGGCAGTTACTTTTCACCTAACTATATATATGTATATATATTTTATTGTTCCGTCCGTAACATGATGTTGAAATGCAAGAAACACAGAATCGTTCACCAGTTCTGAAAAGGGAACTATAGGCAAAGTCTGCTTTTGTTGTCAGTTGCCTAGCAACAGTGTTCTCACAATTTAAAACGATTGAACGCCAAGCATAGTATGTACTTGACTTCCCATTTGGAAATCACAACCTCTCGAGTTATTTTAGAAGCGAGCCTCAGTCTTAAAATAAATGTTTTGAATTCAAGTCTTTCAAAGGTATTAAAGGACAAGTGTGTAACATTTAGGGGGATCTATTGGCAGAAGTTGAATATGATATTAATAAGTATGTTTTCTTTAGTGTATAATCCCCTGAAAATAAGAATTGTTATATTTTTGTTACCTTAGAATGAGCCGTTTATATCTACATAGGGAGCGGGTCCTCTTCACATAGTTGCACCGCGATGTTTCTACTATAGCCCAGAATGGACAAACCAAACTCTGTTAACTTTTCCTGCTTGGGCCGGAGACGATAACATTACTCGCTCCCGTTGCCTCTGCTCTCTCTCTCTTGCTTCACCACTCACTTCCCACAAACACACGCACTCTACTCTTACAACAACTGGCTCTAGGGAGGGTCATTCGCGTTTTCACGTTGGCCACCGTAGCAATCCATCACGTTAGGAACACAGAAGAAGTTGTAATCTCAACCTCACTGCTAGATCCTACACACTGTTCCTTTAAGGCACGGTCACACATGCACAAAATTAACATTCGCCTCCGGTTCACTTCCTTTCTATGCGAGCGAAGGGCGGAAAAAAAAAACATTTGCTCCCTGTGGCGTAGCAAATTTGCATCTTTGCGTGGAGTTAAACTGGTGAACCTTCCGGCGAATCGCCTCGGTAGACGATCACCCGCCTGCATTCGCGCATGTGTGACCGTGCCTTTAAATTGTGTTGATTGCTGTTTTCTTCAGACATGAATGTGTACGTTTAGAAGAATTCAGCATGGAGTTGCTTGCACAATCTGCTATGTATTTGCTGTTGAAACACAGTTGTACTTAACATAATAACTTTCTGGTGTGTTCAATCATAAACATCTTTTAAAACCTTGATTAAGTCATAATGACAGAATTTCATGATTGTTAACTAGGCTGCAAACGTGGGGCACATCCTGATTCTCATGATTATCAGACACGTTAGATTTTTCTGACAGGAATCTAAACTCTAAATGAAGACGACTATAATCTCTAAATGTCACTTTTTGAGTCTGTGTCTGTTGCAAAATATTGTGAGTGAGTGAGTTAGGCTTTTGAAAGGCTTAAATGTGTTTCTGGCTTAATAGACTAAGTCTAATCTTGACCTTTAACGCTAGATCAAACTTGAAACTATAGCCCCCTGAACAAAACAAGTGAGGAATGACCGCAGCATCCTTGCTCCAAAACTCTTAAACTCTAACTGGTTCTCACAAGGGCATTGATACAAACTAACACACACACACATAAACCACCAAAAAAATAGAAATACCCCCTCCGTCCTTTAATCTACCGCTCTCTGCAGTCTGAGCCAATCAGGGAGAAGCTGTGACCGCGGGAGCTCAGCTGATCCGAAAGCAGGAGCGGAGAAGATTAGGACCCCATTCCCTCCTTCTCTATGTGTCAATTTCTCTTTCCGTCCCTTCATCTTTTTCTCCCTCCTTACCTCCCTCTGTCTCTGCATCCTTCTCCTCTCTGCCCTCTGACCACAGGAAACCTGCTACCCAGCTCACTTCTCTTTTTACCCAAGGCCTTCTCATTTATTTCCTCACTATGTGGTTGAGTTTGTTCCCTTGCTTAGTTTGTCTGTCTTCCTGTCTCTTTCTTCTTGTCTTTCTGTCTCAGGATATGACCGTAGTTGTTTGGACACATTAGCATAATCCTCCTCCTCCTCTTTCTTCATCCCCCTTCCCCTTCCAAAATGCTCGCTCTGTCCTCTCCTCCGCCTCCTGCCTAAATATTTACTCCCTGCTCAGTAAAAGAGGGTTTAAGCTTGTTTGAGTAGGTTTTAAATGTGTTCTGTGTGTAATTAAACACAACCAGAGGTGATGGGTTAAGGTTTAAAAGTGCTATGTGGAACATTATTATTATGTCCTACATATATGTAGGCCTGTCATGATTACGTTATCAACTCACCTGGCAATGTATGGACATGACCTTGATCATTTTTTACGTTATCAACTTATCGTGCAATATATGGACAAAAATGTCATTTTGTAAAAACAGCCAAAGTGGGGAACATTGGTTGGCATGCTACATGTTGGAAGTGATTATTATTATTTTTATAGTAGAGTAGAGTTTGCTGAATAGGTTCACAATATGAGATGTTCTTTCTGGAATGTGTTTCATCTGGCAAAACGTTGCATTTCCAAGACAACCCTGTGTTGTTCTGCTGGAGACTGATACTGTTCTGTGTGCTCGTATAATGTGCACGTGCCTCGTTTTTATGTGCACAGGTTTTGAGATTAATTAAATGCTAAACATACAGTATGTACGTAGTGGTGCACAGCACATGATACGTGTGTAAGTATACATAGCGGCGTAGAACTTTACGAAACCATCCATTTAGCTGTTACCTTGTTCCAAAAATGAAGCAGCCTATAGCTGATTATTTTAAATAGCTACATGAGGAGAGAGCGGAGGCGACTGTTTGGGAGGGAGAGACAACGAGAGGTTCTGACTTACTCCTCTTCCTAACTGGGAACTGCGAACTGCGAACAAGCAAACATCAGATTGTTTCAGTTTTTCCCAATGGAGATGTCCTAACCTGCTCCGTGCTTTAGCGAACAGGAAAAGCGACTTGTCACTCTATTTATGCAAAGTTTTGCGCACCGCCAACCTATTTTCATTGGTAAAAATCAACTTTGATAGTAACTGACAGTTAATCAATAACACATCGCTCGTAGTATATCCGGACCTGGGATGTTAATAATTAATCAAATTAATTTTAACCGATTAATGCTATCGGTTAAACGGTTGAAATACATACTGAAGATTAAATAAAAAGCTGAGAGCAAAACTCAGAGGAGCGGCTTATCACTTAAAGGAGAATAGCTGGTCCACCTTAACAGCCCACCTTAAGAGAGTCTGAGCCAGTGTTGTTGCTAACGCCAGGGCTAACCGCTTTCACTTTTATCAGCGTGCGGCTGGCGAGACAAAGCAGCTTGGCTTGGGTCTTGAGGAGTTGTAGCATTTATTCACTGACAAATAAACTGTACACAAACTGCACTGCTACGTTCACAGCTATAACGCCACCGACAACCCCGCACTCACCGCCGCCACACACACACGCTCTGTCTCTTGACCGGACACTCGCTAAAGTTACGCCTTGTTCACTGAGTACGCCAGGCAGACAAACAGCTGACAACCTCGCAGCTAAACTAACGTTAAATGGTGCGGTGGAGACTTCCTGGGACAATACACACAGCGTCATGGCTGCTACAGTAACTCGATCTGGTGAACTGGGGACTCAGTTGTCTGTTTTGCGCATACACTGCAGCTGGCGATAAATGGGTGCAACCTGTTTGTGCATCAGCTTATCATTGCGGCTTGTAAGCACTAAAAATAGCACCGCTGCATGCGACGCACTAATCTTGTCGGTTAACAGTTAATAATCAGTTAACAAGGGTTGGCTATTGGTTAAAAAAAAAATTCAAAATTAGCATCCCTAATCTGGACAATGTTGTGCGCTCCATTTGCAACAGTCCGCTCCGTGTGTTATGAAGAGGTGTGATGCCACTGATGATGAGTTCAGGCAGGGAGAGACCCACTGAGCCAGTGTCACTGATTAATACCATGCTGTACCAAAACCTGAGAAAGTTGGAAAAGTTAGTCTGGAACCCTGGAAATCAATAAGGATCTTAAACATAGAACAGGACTGAGGTGGATATGTGCATTTAGCAACTGTATCATTTTCGTTACCATCATGTGACCTCTCCTCCACAGATCAGACAGGTAAAGTAAAACGTACAGCTGCTGCAGTTTGGCTGCATTTTTGGGAGAGAGAGGCAACTAAAGTGGATAAAGCTGTGATTTAAAAAGAAAGTGGCAGCTTTGCCTGTAAGAATTAATCACCCAGTAACGGCTAGTGTGTCAAGCACTTTTGCTTTTAGCGTCGCTTTCCTTCATCTCTTCATCACTGTAATTTATAATGATGCAACTACAATACTTCATTTGGAATTTCTTGACAGCCAGACAAAATAAACAGTTTTCAGACATCACCCCGGGCTCTGAGGACTTGTGCAAGGCACTCGTCATTGTGTTTGACATTTTATAGGCTAAATAACTAATGGGCTAATTAAAAATAATGATTGATAGATGTATTAGTCGCAGCCCTAACTTTGGCTTTGACTTGTTGATCATATCACTCACAATGAGAACACAGGTTAACTGTTGATGTTGCTGATGTCTGAAGTAGACAAATGCATTCATGTAATGTCACATAACCAGACAAACAACCGCAGCTGTGTTTGCTTTGGATGAATCAGTTTTGTGTGCCAGAGTGCACGTGTGTGTTTATTACCTGCCTGAAGTCTCCTCAAACTGCCCTATTATCTAAAATCAAAGCTGCACCGGCACACAGAGTCAACATTTTTGTCCTGCTGGTGACTCAACGATGGAGGCTTTGATCCAGAGAGAGAGATCTTGACAACTGCTAAACAGATTATCTGAAAATTTGATATGAATATCCATAATCACCCGAGAGAATGCTGATGTTGGTGATTCTGATATTTAATCTAGCAACCCAATGAAACCACAATTTCCACTTGTACACAATAAATATAGAAATGTCAAGGAATGGAATGCCATGAAATTTATTTATTTTATTTTATACCTCAGACCGGCAGTACGTCATCCAGAGTAGGCTCGCGTGACCACGCCCCCTTTTTGGGGAAACCAATCCCGTGTCCATAATAGACGGTAACAGCGTAAAGAGAAGAAGTTGAAACATGTCTCCAAACTTCTACTTTAAACAAATCACTAATAATAATAACGCTATACCCAAGAGTTGCTGTGTAGTTGGTTGCACAAACAATAAATCCAAAAACGCTGATCTCTGATTTGTTCCCCTGTCATGTCCTAAAAAATATCTAATAGAGGGTCTTTTTTGCTCCAAGTTATAGACCAGACCAGCATGGCGTCATCACCGAGGCTGCGCTCCCGTTTAGGGGAAAGAAACCCACTGTCACAGGAGAGAAAATGATGAAAAGCTGCTCTGTAGCAGGTTAACCGAGGATTTCACACTGAAATTTGAGGCACATACAATACATGGATATTCACTGTCAGTGTGATAAATCGCTAAATAATGCTGATGAAAGTGACTAGCATGGCTAGCTAATGTTAGCTTGAGTGGGAGGCTGCTGCAGTAACACAGTCTAGAGCTGGGACAATACACCTATCTCCCGATTCAATACTATCATGATACTTGGGTTCCAATATGTATTGCGATTTTTAAGCATTGCGATTCGATATTATGATTTATTGTGATTTTTGTTAACTTTTTTAACACTAGACCATGGGAAAAAGTTAATCATACACCTCCAGGGACTTTTACTTTGGAAAATATCTAAATTGATACAGTAAAAATGTTTCATTTTCAGCATGTATGTAGTCAGAGACGTCCTGAAGTCATCAGTGTCAGTCATTGTCAGGAATTAATAATAATATTATATAATTTCCCTCACAAATTAGTGGTATTTTCTTTTTAATTTGTAAGGAACATGTAATGTTTTATACTTATGGTGAATATAATCCAACCAATCTTATTTCCATATTCTGTATGTATTTTGTAGATACAGTTCCCTTTGTTAACACCTTATTTTGAAAACCGGACGTAGTCACATGCGTATACTTCCTCTAACTTCCCCAAGGTGGTCTCTAGCTCTCCCGTCAGCTCTGTTCTCTTTATACATCCATGGTCAGCTCCATCGGGGCCGTTTGAATGCATTTAACATAAATGTCAGTATATGGGTGCTCTACAGTTGTAGCGTCGGCCCATTTGACCACAGAGATGAGAGTGACGGCTGGCTTGACCGCACGTTACCGCAATAAGATAACGTTTCCTGTCCATGACAGAGTTAGCATGCAGCTTTAGCCATGATGTCTAGCTCTGCTTTTCCGGCAATGTGTGAATCCCAAAGTGTTTCCATACTTTACTGTATGTGTAGTGTTTACCACTTTGGATTATCCACTTTGGAGTATCCACGCAGACCCTCCTCCGTTTTCTGCTTCATCGTTTCGGCTTGCTACGGTTTGTTTTGGTTTGACGGACACGGAGCAGATACCATGTTACTGAGACTACAACCATAAAAGCGGTAACTTCCTTCTGAAGCAAATATATTGATTCTGGAATTAAAAAATCGATTTCAAAATCGTAATAAAAACATCGCGATACATAGGTGAATCAATTTTTTTTTTCCCACCCCTAATACAGTCATACATTAACGTTATAGCAGCATCAGACTGTCGTCTCCAACTAAATCTCAGCCTATAGATCAAACAGTTGGCTATTAACAGGTTGATTATATACAGACAACACTAAGACTAATCTGATTCAATCAAATATGTAGAGATGTCTGGATAACAATATCCGGCCACTGTGTTGGACGGGGGAAGACTGAAGGGACATGACGGTGATCAACCTTAATTTATTAAGGTATCGTGAACGCTCAGGTTCAGGCAAGATCGCAAAATAATTATTAGACATGTGTATAAAACAAACGTTTGGTGAACAAGAGATGAATGCATACGAACTTGTCAAAATTACAATCCAAACATACATCAAATTGCATTGAAGTCTTCGGGATCTTCGGTTTTCTTTCCTCCAAAAGGGGGCACGTCCTTGACTTTTTGCGAAGTACCCGTATGTGCCGATCTGATGTATATTCGTTTAGTGAGTTTTCCTACAGTATATCACATGCATTTTCTTCCCTCTTTGTCACATTCTGTCTCAAGGTTGCCTCTTTCACCTCTTTTGAAACAGTTTCCTTTGCTGTTGATCTGTTTTCAAGCCCTCTATTTGACTATTATCCTCTTGCTTTATATGTGGACAACTAATTATCCTGGCCAGTAAACGGTCAAGTCGCCCAAGTATAATCTGTGTAAAGAGATGATTTAGCTGCTGCACGTGGGTGTCCAAAGGATAAGCAAGGTAACATTCAAGAAATTATAACTTCATTCAGCCAGTGACAGATAATCATAATAGTCTTATAATGTCATCATTAGACCCCGGCAGAGTATCTCCTGTCATTCAGCCTCTTAAGAACTAAATGTGTGGGTTGAATGGATGACAGAGTGTTCCTCATTCGTGTCAAGCACTCAGCGGAGATTTGTCATGGCAACAAGCAAATGTTTCTGCATTAATCTGCCTTGATGGACAGAAAAATGTCTTGTAACGATGTCTGCAGTTCATTCAGTACGAGCACTGTATACTTAAGTACAGTTTTGATCTATTTGTAGTTAAACCCCTCTACATTTCAGAGGGAAATATTATCCACTTACTACTTAACTAAAGACAGAGATAAAAAAAGTTAAAGATGGATAAACAGTGTGTGGTCACAGGTGTTGAGTTTGATACACCAGACTATGATTAACACTTATTAATGAGGTGATAAAGATCGACGCCAGACTCAGAAAGCTAGTAAACATGATTCTGCAGTGATTTTTCAATGGGTTTCTGAATGCAGAGTGGCGTTGCGGCGGCTGTGCACGGTGAGGCAGGAGGTCTGTTTACTGTAGAGGTGGAGGAGGGTGGAGACAGCCCATCACACAGGCCACCGCCGGACGCATTGCCAAGAAAAACTCTGCTGGCAGCAGCGCCACTCCACTCTGACGGACTGAAATATGCGCTGGCTACCGACCAGAGCTGCCTAGAATCAGATAAGCCGCCTCTGTCGGGACCGGTTATGAGAGGCAAATAAAGAGCGAGCAGAGCAGGAGGGACCGAGGCGGATGAGAGGAACAGAGGGGATTAGTTTGAGTTGGAGAATGGTGTTGTGGCGGGACAAGGGAGATGCTTTTAAAATCTGAAAAAAATAACTATCGAATTGTCCTGCACAGAGTGCACCTGCTTTGGTATTCAAATTGGGAAAGAAATGAAGAAGACAGGAGAAAATCGAGGAAACCTGAGAGAAGCGAAGAGAGAAAAGTGGAAACCAGAGAACGAAGGCAGACAAATGTTTGGAGCCTCAGAGGAAAAATCTCTTTACATGCAAGAACATGAATAATTTGGGTGCAGAGTGTCAAAGGTATAACAGAGTTATCCCATACCGATACCAGTATCGGAATTGCCTCCGATACAGCCTAAAAAGCTGGATCAGGTATCCGTGAGTATACGTGAATCTATGCACTGATCCAAAATCACGTTACAGCTCAGTCTCATGGCAAAACATGTAATAGACCCGCCTGTTCACTGGAAGAAAGTGTGTCAGTGTCATGTTTTGTGTCGCAGAGACGTGAATATTACGCGCCCGCACAAAGGTGCGGTGTTTTGTAGTGACGTTTGTCGGGCGACGTTTGTCACATGTTGTATAGTGACGGAAGTCTAATTTCAGAGCCAGTTACGTAGTATATAAAGTGAGAAAGACTTGTACTTATGGTGGGCGGGTCCAACAAACACAGGACTTTCAAATGGGAGACCTGTGTTAGAGAGCGATGTTTTGTTTTGCAAGTTACATTAGTGACGTGTTTTGTAGTGACGGTTGTTACGTGACGTTTGTCGCGTGTTTCCCATAACGACATTACATTGTTTCCGTATGTGTTTTACTTAGTTTACGTACTTATTTTAAGCCCAACCATGACGTTTTACCTTAACATCACTACGTGGTTTTGTTGCCTGATCCTAAGTGAGTGGCTTTGTTGCCCCCTGCTGGTACTGCACGTATATACAGGCGTGTAATATTTACATTTCTGCGCTGCAAAACATGACACTGACAGGCTGTCCTCTGGTGGACAGGTGGGTCTGTTACATGCTTTGGCGTGATACGGGTTGCACATTATCATATAATTTATCAGCTTATTTACGCTACACGGGAACAACAACACATGATGTGCTAGCGGAGAGTGTCACGTTAGCCAGAGCTAGCAAAATGTCAGCAATTTGGCAATATTTTACACTGGAAATTCTGTCAATCTAGATGATAACAGAAAGTTCTATGGCATTCATTCTCTGCACGTACTGGTATCTGATTGGTACTCGGTATCGGCCGATATGCAATTTCAGGTATCAGGAAGGAAAAAATGGTATCGGAACATCTCTAGTATACAATAAGAGAAGGAATGAGAGACAGTTGTGGGATTATTCTGCCTTTGGCCCATTTAAACACTGAGAAATTTGTTTAAGTCAAAGTAAGAATTTGTATTGTAACCACCTAGATTGTATAGTTGTAAGCAAGTCTCCAGACTTGTTAAATCTGTCTGAAGTCTGCCTTGGTCAGTGATGTTTAGGGCATGTTTAGGGCATGACTTCTCATGCTGAATACCTGCTGCACCTGTCTATGCAATGGCAGAAGAAAAAGTTGAAGGAACATTTTCAACCTTATCTGTGTATTCTTCATGTTGCGAAACACCTGCGTATACCCTTACACTTCTGTCTGTATCTCATAAAAAGTCTGTGTTTATCCCACATCCTGCTCCCAGTGATGCAGTCATGATCCAAAAGGCAGCACGAAAAGCTCAAGGTGACCTTCAGCCACTTCTCACAGTTTTATCTAAGTTTGAAACAAGGAAAAAAACGGTATTCTGATGTGACAGCGCAGCAAGGGGCTTCCTCCAGGTTAGGAGTGTTTAGCAAGAAAACTTAAATATAAAAAAACATATAAAGGAAAAAAGAGAAATGTAGCAACTCCCAAGAATGATTTGCAACAACTGATGTTCAAAAATAAATAATGCCGTTTTAGTAAGAGTATTTTTAGTATTTTTTGCACATAAATTGTTCTTCTTGGAGTTGCTGCTTTTCCCTCTCATGGGATGTTTTTTTATGTATTGTTTATGAAACATGTTTTTCCATCTCTTGCAGCACCACCAAGGTGCTTTTTGCCAACACAGTTTACCCTCAACTGCTGCAGTGGAGCTCAGTTATGCAGGTGTGTGTTGGTCTGTGTGTAATGGCTGCTTGATGTCCAACATGGAGTCAGTATAATGAAAACAGACACAGACCACCAGTGTGAATAAATGTTTCCAGTGGAGACGACAGTAATCTGGAGGTGAACCGACCTGTCCTGGACTGAAAGAGAAAACCTTTATTAAAGCTCCTCGGATGAAATATTCTCGTTAGACTTGCAGACTCTCTGGAGTCCACATCTGTTTTTCAGTGAGACACAGCGTCCTCTCTCTCTCTCTCTCTCTCTATCTCATCTGTCCATCCTCCCATCCGTTGAGCCGGTGTGATAAGCGCTGTTTAGGCAGATATATTGGTCCCATTAGAGCCACTTGATTCAGCTGCTCTACAGCAAAGGGGAGGCCATTAACTCCACTGCTCAAGGCCACTTAAAGACGCACACATACATCTCCTTAAAGACCTGACACACACACACACACACACACACACACACACACTAGACACAGCAGCAATAAGCATGCAAAATCCATAGGGCTCATTATTATCATATTGTTATTAAAAATGATGATTACAAAAGAAAACTTGGATATACCAATGTTCATTTTGAAACAGATAAAAAAAACACTTACACACAAATATTAACTAGCTTTTTTCTTAAACTTAGTTAAAGGGCTTCTGGCAACTAATCAACAGCTCATGTTTTACAGGGTTGTTGTTTATTGAGGACTGTGATGATAAGCGGTTTGTTACACCAGAAAACACATCAGCTCTTGAGTATATGGGAACAAAAAATGTTGAAAATCTATTTAAACCAATCTGTTCCTGTCAAAAGAAATCCATGTATTCATATATGACGGATCTTAAAAGGGCTTATTCACCTAAAAATACATGTTTTCTCACATACCTCTAGTCGATATCCAGCCACGCAGATCACTTTGCACCCCATTACAATGAAGGTGAATGTACTGAAGTCTGCGGCGCTCACACAGCATGAAAGCTACATTAAAGGGATAGTTCAGATTTTTTGAAGTGGGGTTGTATGAGGTACATATCCAAAGTCAGTGTATTGCCTACAGTAGATGGCGGTTGGCACACCCCCAGTCTGGAGAAACAGACAGGAGTAACAGCACGGGAGCAAAGCAATGTACTGCTGTGGATGGGGGGCAGCAGCAAAATGTATTTTAGACACCTAAAAGAAAGGCCCACCTAAAAAAATCAATATCAGTGTAAGTGTACGATATATATTTAGAGTATTTTCACTACTTTACCTTGCCTTTGCCTTTAACTTGGTGAATCCAAACTAACCAAAGTCTCACAATAACGCAAACAATCTAACCGATCGAGGCAGCGGTAGACCAGCAACTCCCATGTTTTGCTAGGTAAAATTGCTGTTTTTGTCAATGGAGTATGGTGGCTTTGAAGAGAACATAGATAAGTTTCACTTTCAGTTCAGTTCCCCGTCGGAAGGGGCTGTCTGACCGCAAGGTAAAGCGATGAAAATATTGCAACTATAGTGTACACTTAAACTGATATTATTATATTATTGTAAACTATATATTTTTTTAGGTGTCTAAAATACGTTTTGCTGCTGCCCCCGTCCACAGCAGTACATTGCTTTGCTCCCGTGCTCCCGTTCTCCTGTCTGTTTCTCCAAATTGGGGGCGTGCCGACCGTCATCTACTATAGGTGATACACTGACTATAGATAAGTAACTCATACAACCCTACCTGAAGTTCACACTATCCAAACAATCCCTTTAAAAAAACTCAACAGCAACATCTCTTTCCAGAAACAGCATCCGTGTAACTCTGGATAATTCAGACTCACTACACATATTCCATCAGCCCATTATATTGGGGTCGAGGCAGAAATCTCACAGCAGGAAAGAGGAGTCTGCAGGTCTAACAAGAATATTTCATCCAAGGGGCTTTAATAAAGGTTTTCTCTTTCAGTCCAAAGCAGGTCGGTTCACCCCAAGGTTACCCTCATGGACTGGAAACATTTATGGCGATCTGGGTCCATGTTTGACATTAGTAGACGGCTACACACAACACACATACTTTTGTTTGACAGTCTTAAAGCAACTTAAACCACAAGAGATTAAATAAAACAAATGAATAAAAGAAGGCAAAATATTTTTTTTTCATAATTTGGGCAGTCAACTCTTTAACCCTTAAAAAACAGACACCGCAGGAGAACGTTGTTTGCATGATCAGATTTTTGTATTTTTTTTATTTATGACACAATTTCAATACTTTTGTCAATTATTATGGTTTATTGACTTGTATAACATTTTAAGTTAGGTTGTACATATTTTAGGAATATGCAGTATTTGAATATACTCCAAGAAATGACAATAAGCAATAAGCAAAGATACCAATGTAGGCACTGGCGGACCATCTCCATTGCAGAGTTCAAAGGGTTAAAAATGGACACACAAAATTAACTTACCGCTCACTGAAGACTGAGTGAGCAGTGCTATGGTCCATACAGACAGGCTTTCACTGTGTGTGTGTGTGTGTGTGTGTGTGTGTGTGTTTGGGAATGACCTGTGGAAGGCAAGTGGGAATTCTGTAGGTTGGATGAGAAAAGCCCGTTGGTGAATGTCAGGGTGTGTTTGTGTGAATGAACTAGTCAAACAGGTAGTTATGCAAACTTGGAAGCAAATTTCCAAAAGTTGGATGCATGAGTATCACCTACTACGGTTATGTGAATATGCTCAAGAGGATGTGACAGTATTACATAATTAATGGAGCACCGACGGGGCAGGAAACGGACCAGAATGCAATGTGTTGTGCATCTCTCGTCAGTAGCCTGTGAAATGTAGCGTCTTTGATGCGGTTTTGCTGTGGCACAATTCTGTCAGCGCTCTTACCGCCTTTTTCTCAACTGGGAAAATATCTACATCATCAATGTTGTCGTCAACTTAAGTGAGCGCACAGACCCCCCCTTTTCCTTTTGAGGTGGAAAAGCATTCTGAGAAATAGAGTGCTGCAGGAATGAGTCCTAAAACCCATGCATTTTAGCACTTCCGGTTCCCTCGTGTGGAAGTCAATGGGTCTTTTTAATGGGTTTTTAAGTTAGATGCCTGAAATAAGGTCTGTGGCTGAAGAAGCTAAAGATATTTAATCGTTTTGTTCTACGATATAAAATACGTCAGTAAATATTGTGAATTTTGAAGCCTTTATGTGTCATAAAAAGGCGGTTGCTAACAAGTGACTAAATGAGACTATTAAACGTCATCACGTCGACTCGTCCACCTTTACAGCCTCGTGTGTGTGTACTCGTTGTCATGCGACTGTGGTGCGGTTCGTTTATAGCCTAACGTTAGCTTTTTTTATGCCTCAAAAATTATAAAACTGGTGTTCATTTGTAGAGATTATGTTGCTGAAGTATCATAAACCTGTGTTTGCCACAGAGCTTATTTTCTAGAGATGTTCCGATACCATTTTTTTTCTGGGCTAATAAATTATGGTAAACCGATAAAATTCGATACCCGATCCCGAAGTTTGGGCAGTATCGGACGCATTTCCAATTCTGGTATCCTTATCAGAACAACTCTATGATTTTCTGCAATAATCCAAAACTCAATGTATAAATCCCATTGGCTTTTTGTCGAGGGAACCAGGGCGATGCTAACTTCCTCGTTGGCCAACAAAACTACATCATCCCTGGAGAACTCTATGTAGGAATGAGGCAGGTGGAGGGAAAGTAGAAAACATCATATAATGATTCCTAGGGGTGTGAGAAAATATCGAGTATTGCGATATTATGTTTAGTGATACTGTATCGATTCTCAAAAACACTCTATTTTAATATTAATATATTTAATAATTTTTAATAATAATAATATTTAATAATATATTTCAATTATACATGCAAAGATTAACTCAGTCAATACCTTCTTGCAAAGATATGCATCCTCTCAAAGAGGTGCTATGATGTTGGATGTTACCGGGACTGTGATTTGACTTTGACTTTTTTACTCAGATTTTATGCATATGGTGGTGTGTTCTTTATAGGCAAATCTAATTTTAGTTTTCCTAAAATTATATAAAACAAATTGATATATATCGCCATGCAATATATAGCAATATATTGAATCGTAACCCCTGTATCATGATACGTATTTTATCGCCAGATTCTTGCCCATACACAGCCCTAATGATTCCTGGAATGCAACAAACAACACAAAGTGGACAAAGTTAATGTTTGGAAGGCTCTTGTGAGCGTGTTAATTAATGTGTGTTTGTGTGTGTGTGTGTGTGTGTGTGTCAGCCTCAGAGGAATGCAGCGGTAGCAACAAGAGCAGTGCTGAGCTGAGCAGAATTTGTGTGATAAGAGAGATCAAAGCGCCCAGAGACCTCATCAACTTTCCCAGCATGCTCCCTGCTGATCCACCTGATACCAGTATACAGGCCCTACCTACGGCGTGTCCTTGCTAGTATGTGTATGAGTAAGAGAGAGAGAGTGGAGAGTATTTATTTGCATACAATTTGCCTCTCTCCCAATTTGTGTGCCTAACAATTCTGCACCGAGTGTGTTTATTTAGCCCGAGCAGCGGCGGTTTGCTTATGTCTGCATGTGTGTGTTTGCACGTGTGTGTGTCAACGCCGCGCTCTCGTCCTCTTCTGATAAGCTGAATTATTTATTGAAATGTTGAGAAGCAGCATTTTTTCCACTCTTGTTGGTTGAGGCCATGAATCTGCTGACGTCCAGTCGGAAAAGCATCCAAAAATGCTTCAAACTGCTTCAGTTTGACAAAGAGCGGTTTTGTAGACGGTGTGCAGGCGTCAGGACTCCACTGACAGACTCTCCGGATGTTTCACTAATGGACCGGCATGAAATTTACTTCCAGCTCAGTTCCAGCTTATTGCAGCAGTTCTGGCTAATATTGGACTCAAACCTTATTTTGTTTAAGCTGAGCTTTGTCCTTTGAAAGTGAATCATGTCAGCTGAGAGGGAACTTTAACTGTTGAACTTATAGGAACACACAAGTAGCTTTGGATGTTTTATTGGAACGGGACTCTTTAACAATTTTGCAATTTGACTTTGACTCTTGGAGCCAAAATTTAATCAAAGTTGTATTCTAAACTCAAGGGCTGCAACTAATGATTATTTTCATGGTTTGTTAGTCTGTTGATTGTTTTCTTGCCAATTGAAATTTCCCAGGGCCCAAGTTGGCACATTTTTTGTTTGACCCGTAGTTTAACACCCAAATATATTCAGTTTACTATCAAAGACTAAAAAACCACAGATACTTAGGTTTTAGAAGTATAAGGACATCTTCACATGTACATACTGTACATAATAATCCAGTCCATGTATATCCATCCAGTTTATGTCTTTGCACAATTTGTATTGTTTACAACTTCCAGAACACTTGACTTGTATATAGACATTTTATTTTTATTATTGTATTCTTATTTTATTGTTGGTCATTATTGTTCCTAGCTGTTATTTCTATTCTGTGTAAGTACATTGAGAGAGCTGCATAAAACCATCACCATCAAATTCCATGTATGTATGTACTTGGCAAAATAAGCCTGATTCTACTCTGATTCTGATTCTAAAATCAGATGTTTGTTTTAAATGAATCAATTATCAAAAATGATACGTATTCATTTTATGTCGACCAACTCATCGATCAATAAACTAATCATTTCATCTGAAAACTGATGTTTCATGTTTTTATAAAAACATTTTTAACTGCACCCTCCGAACCACTTTTCTCTGCTTTATATGTCAATGTTTTAGTCAGACGTTGACTTTGATCGTGAAGAGATCCATGATTTGGGAGCAGCGGCCATTTTCACAAATCTGCTCCGACATCCAAAAATGTATTTTTGGCGTCAGAGGGAAAAAAATATATTAATAAGCTACTGTATGTTATGGGAACATCTAATCTAGAAGGCACATTTGAGCATTATGAAAAAGATGCTGAAATGTTGTTTTTTTGCTTTAAAAAGGTGGATTTTTGAAAGTTTGGCAGCAGACTTTCAAACCTCAGATGTTTCGAGCATCTTTGAATGCACCACATGGGAAAGTTATTAAAAGTGCTAAATGCGAAATTGGGAGTGTTTCTATTGCCTCTACACGGCTCTCAACATGGCGACGGCTGAGCTGGCAGCTCGTAGCTAACAGTGAAAATAACGGCCACACTGCTGACAGAGCAAACAGTGTTAACCTTGGGGGGGGGTGGGGAACTAGAGGGTGGATGCTACGCTACGTTGGTCAGGATGGTGTTATCAGCTGTAACCGTCACATAAGAGCAGTGCGGCGGCTGTGAGCTAGCCAGTGGGGCACGCTTCACATGCACGAACATTAAATAAAAGGCACCACTATGTCAACAAAGCACAGAGAAGCTCGGATTACAACACACACAGAGGGAGAGAGACTTCAATCCCTCCCCAGGTAGACATTACTCCTCTATATCTTTACATAGACATTAGTTGTTTGTTGCTATATTAATGCCCTGGATATCATAGAGAGCAGTGGTTCTCAACCAGGGTCCGGAGACCCTCAGAGAATAGTGACTATTTTGATCATAGGTTTCACTTCCTGCAAACTATAGAATTATGGTTTTAATCATATCTAATCTAACAACCAAAATCTTTTCAGATGGCTGTCCTCGAAGCAAAATCTTATGAAATGGGGGTCCGCGACCTAATGTGTCTCAATTTAGGGGTCCATGACACGAAAAGGGTTGAGAACCCCTGGTGTAGAGCACCTTTAAACAGTGGCAAAAATGCAAGGTGGTCATTTTCCTTCTGTAATGGAGAATCACCCGTCTCAAGCACATTTCATCTCTCTAAGTTGATTTTCACATAATATTGAGCTGAAACCACTGGCTGCCCGTAAGAAAGGAAATAAAGAAACTGAAGGTATGATTTAAATAATTGTTTGCATAGATGTATATGCAAATTTAGCCCAACTACCAGTATGGTTGTTTAATTTAGACAGAAAGAGAGGTCATCAGAAGGTGAAGAGAATAAGGGGTAAGCAGCAGAGTTGTGTTTGCTTATGTCTGTCTCTCTCTCTGAATAATGTAATCTCCATGCAGGGGTATGTGGGTCAGTGGGGCTTTACTTCCCCTGGAGACCAGAGCCACACCCTGACACACACACACACACACACACACACACACTCACACACGCTTACTTAATTCACTCACTGAGCCCCGACTCGTCCGCCTGTCTGCCTCGCTGGTTAACTCGCCGCGTGACGTCATACATTTTTCATAAAGTCTGCGTTGCTCGGTCAATATTTCATATCTGGTATCGACAGGCGGGTGAGAGTCGGCCGTGAGTAGTCGCTGCTCCTCCCCTCCCTCCCTTCCCTTCCCTTCCCTCCTCTTTCTCCTCCCTCCATCCTTCTCTGGCCTGTAATTAAATTAGCTCTGTCTGCGGATGACAAAGGGCCAGTCATTCGGGCTCTGCTTAGATAGCGAGTAGCTGCACTTAGAGCGGATATGAAGTTAAGGAGGAATGCGCTGAGCTGAGCTGAGCAGAGCTCAGTGCTGCTCTCTGGGTCTCAGGGTGAGAAGGTGGGAGAGAGGAGGACGTCCATCTAAGGCTCAGTTCTCTGGATGAGTTGAGACCAGACAGCATTTAAACTGTGTCTGTCAAAACTCTGACCTTTCCTGACCTTTCCTGCAGCCTGCTGCCATAGAGGAGTGATGACTGTGAGCTGTCAGGTCAAAGCTTCATCCCTGGATTGGATTGACGTCGCATCTGATTGAGTTTACTTACTTTTAGTATACTTTATTTTAGGGCTGCAACTAATTATTTTTACTGTGGAAGAATGTGCCAATTATTATTATTTTTTTGATTAATCGATTTATGGTTTGGTAGATATATTTTAAATTGCTTGTTTTGTCCAAACAACAGTCCAAAAAAAAGATATTAATCGCAGGCGATAATGGAAATGGGCAAATATTCACATTTCAGAAGATCAAACCAGATTCAACCAAATGGCTAATTTCCGTCTGGAACTAAAGGGCACCTTAATGTTAACAGTAGGGCTGGGTATTATATTGGATCTCAAAGCTTTTACCATACTGACCGAAAAGTGCCGTAAAAACAAGTATTGAAAACTGTAAAGCAGTAAAAGTTTGGTGTTTAACATCAGGTCAGATCCATAATCTTACAGGATTCTTTGATAATTTTGCCATTTTTAGACTGTATTGCGGCTTCTTTTATTTAAATAACATTTTGCATTAAGAGATTTTGCTTCTTTTGTTGAATGGCGACAAGGTTTTGTAGAAAAACATGTTTATATTTCTCATTGTAAGGTATCAAAAAAAGTATTGTTTTGACATTGGAACCAAATCTCAAGTATTTTTGTAAAGCTAGCGCATAAAAGCTCATTGGACAATCGTAAATTTATAAATTACGACAACCGTAACTTTACGAGTGTGAACATTCAGAGGACAACAGCATATTGGGTTTAAAGCAGATACAAGAAGTCACACATAAAGAATCTGTAAAATATATATCATATATCATATAAAGCTCTTTTATTTTGACTCATCTCATGCATAAATAAATAATAACTTCCAGTGACTAAACTTTGGAAACTCTGATGAAATCCAGCCGTTTTCCAGGGCAAATGTTATCTCACATCACCATGTACAGCGAGCCGGTTGTTATTGCGAAATGAACCCCGACAGGGTGATGCAGTCTCGCATCGCAAGACCCCTTATTACACCACTTATTACACGGCTACGTACTAAAGAAATTAGTAATTTGACACAAAATATTGATTTGAATATTGATAAAGAACATGATTTTATTGCTTCCGCTAATAAAAAATAGTCCGTTCGACATGGTTTGAGCTGCGTAGCAACGGTTGGAAATGAGTCCATAGCAACGTAACTCATGTTAAGATTACTTAACTAGATTATTCACATTAAACTGAAGATTTCCATTGAAAGTCAAGTGATCCATTGATCGCTTTTTCTGCGCTGTTTTCTTGTTTTCTCTTTCTTTTCTTCACTGGGGACTCTTCTGCCTTCAAGCCATGAATCTACGTCTATTTGTCTTGCCACAGCTGACATTGTTAAATATACCGTACTTCTTTCTGCGCATTGATATGATCGGACGTGGTCCTCCAGGGTCTATGATCCGAGCGTCCGTAGCAACGATCTGCTATAATGAAATAACAGACCGTAGAAATGCGGTGATTGACTAATCAGAATCAAGTATTCGAAAGCCGTGTAATAATAACATATATTAATGATAAAACGTCACTCAGGCCAACAATATGGTAAAATACATGATAGGCAAATCATGTATCATAACATACAAATATGAAACCAGCAAAGAAATACAGATTCAGAGAATAAAGCTAAAGGACAAAAACTAATATACTGACAGAAAAGCACCGATAGTCATATTGTGGTATACCTCTTAAAACAACTGCAAACCCTCCTCTCCTCTCCTTTCAGCCTCACAGTTTGTTTGTTTGTCTGTTTGTTTGTTTGCTCCTGCTGACAGACTTATTGTCTGGCCTTGTTTGTTCGCAGTGCTTCCCACCTGCTCGCCGCTGGACTTCCACTGCGACAACGGCAAATGTATCCGACGCTCCTGGGTGTGCGACGGAGACAACGACTGCGAGGACGACTCCGACGAACTGGACTGTCGTAAGTACACCTCCTCTCTCTTGTCAACACAAAACATACAAACAAACATTGGCAGTCGCGCTGATATGTGTCGTCACAAACGCAGTCTGGACGTGCTCTGACAGGCTCAGAGGGGATGAGTTATTAAAGTGGACAGATGTTGGAGGCAGCCATGTGCGATGAGGTGTTTGTTTGGAGTCTGAAGGAGTCGCCTGGCTGACACACACACACACACACACACACACACACACACACACACACACAGGGTCAGTACTCCCACGGTCACCACACAGGACACTCTCTGACCTTTGCCCTCAGTTTATCCTGTTCTTTATTTGATTTGTGGACTTTGTGTGTGTGTGTGTGTGTGTGTGTGTGTGTGTGTGTGTGTGTGTGTGTGTGTGTGTGCGCATGAGTGTGTGTTCAACCCAAAATACCCCTCAGCTGCTTGCCAGGCAGAATGTGGCCTGCAGTGGGTGAAGTAAGGAGAGTGTCTATTTCTGCAGGCGTATTTATGCATGTATGCATCGCTGCCTGGTGGGTAGGTGTGTGTGCGCGTGTGTGTGTGTGTTTGTGCTACTGTATTTCTATCTTTATGAGGACCATTTTAAGTTTGATAGTGACAACAGTTTTGGAACGGGAAAGCCTTTTGTCAGTTCCTCTCTTCTTCAAAGGGCTGTTTAAGGAGTTAAAGCCGGGTTTATGCTCGCCGTAGTGTCCCCGGCGCCAGAGTGTGTGAACCAAGAATGACATCATCATGTATTGTGCGTTAAGCACGAATGCTCTGCAAGCTGTCGCAGCGCTTGGTCGGGCACATCTGATTTTTTTGTAACGCGCGCAGGGCCTTTCAGACATGACTGCCACAATAAAATAAAAGCAAAAATATAATGAATTAGAAAGACGACCAATTCATTTTTAAATGCTTTGAGAGCAGGAGATCTTAGAAATCTACATTTGAGTAAATATTTTGCCAACCGAATCAAATTGTTTACATGCTATTAAACCTTTCAACCTTTGTTTCATTATAATTCATTACAATACAAGACTCCTTTCTTTACAGGGATTGTATAAAGGTGATAAAGTCCATGAATATGAGATATGAGTCTACAGTTAATTACAATTCCTCACCCGGCATTGAGGAGTTTGGTTTGTGGTGTTGTGTGCTGGTAAAACTCGTTGACTTATTGCTTCTTCACAGAATAATATTTTGTTTGTACGCCCTCTGGCGTTTCGGAGAATACTGCAACGAACAACGCGTTGCGCGTAAACGCCTTTCTGTAAAGACTCGCTGCCGTCGACATGCTCAACTCAGTCCGCAGAGCCCTAAAGCCCCGACCCTGCTGCTGCACAGAGCGCCGCTCGCTTCTTTATTCAGAGTTTATCAATAACGAACGTGTCAGAAGGCCACATTGCACCAACTTCGACACTGCACGTCCTTGGGTAATCAGTAGAATATCCAAGTAGATCGGATGGACAGTTCTTGAGCTATGCGAAGGACACACATTCATAGAGACGCACAGAGATTCCTTGCTTTCTAGTTTGAGCTCAGACTTGGAATTACAACCAGGGTGCTGACTTGAAAGGTGGTTAACTGTAGGTGTTGAGTTTGAAAAACATGGGCATTTACCAGCCAGAGACGGTCTAAAGAAAATATACTGTTGCATTATGGGAAATGTAGGATCCAAAACTAGTATCAACTAGTATCAAAAACTGAGAAGTACTGAATGACGGCATCTACTGTCTGGTCAAATTTGTTATTCATTCTTTCAGTGCCCCAGCTTTATAGAAGGTCAATGCTAAATCACCATAGTAACCCTTTAAGGCTCAAATTAGGTTTAGGTTAAGTTTAGGTTGGAGTTGTGAGGTTATAGGGGAATGTGTGTGTTGTTTCATTAGTCTCGGTGGAGTCGGCGGTCAGATTCTGTGAACACATCGTCCTCTTTTAGTCTGTGTGTTTACCCATAATGACTCCATGTGAGCCACCTGATCTGTGTGAATGTACACCGCACGCCAGTCGTTCCATCACACTGCCGGTGTCAGTTTGGTGACTCAGTTTAATCTCACTTAACACTCTGTGCGGGGACAGGAATAGTTACAGGGCGTGACGTGATCCTGATGGAGGCAACACATGGCAGACAGAGAGAGTCAGACAGTGTCCTTTTAGTGACTAACTTTAATCTCAAGATCAATACAGGCTCTTTTTTTCCCCTCTACATCTCCCTGTAACTGAAGAAAAACTTGAGAGTAAAGGATTGATAACTCATTGCAACATTTTAACATCAATAATTATCTGTTTCGTTGATTAAATAACGGGTTTCCATTTATCTAGCTCATGAAAGGTTTATTTGTTTCAAATTATTTCGGAGTTTTGAGGCTGCTCACAAGTGCAGAAGAGAAAGCTAGTGTGGGAACAAATGAATTTTGGTCAGAGACACTGAAAGGAATAGTCAGGGTTTTTCCTGCATAGAGAATTACGAGGCGGCCGCCTCCGTCAAATTTTGCCCCGCCTCCAACTCTCGACAAAACTTTGACGGATGTCTTCATGGAAAACACTATTTTCTAATATGCATTGCACTTAATGGATTTCTGTCATGTGTAACTGCAATTGCGACATTACGCCGATGTGGTGGTGGTGCTGTAACATAATCAGTACTGTGAAACAAGAACGGTGCTGCAAAAACTGCCAAAGAAGAAGAAACAAGCGTTCTGTTTTGGTTTTCGGGCTGGAACCCGGCCGGAACGCTGCAATCGGCTGCAAAGCGTGAGCGACAGTGTTTCCGCTGGTAACGCTTTCGCCACCACAGCAAAAACATCACTACAGTAAACAAAACTCCTTTTCCCTGCTGTCCAATGTTTTAATATAGTTTTATATCGCCAGCTGGCATTAATAAATGCCGTTGCAAGCGGCAGTCTGCGTTTGTGAAAGCCGCTCCATCCGCTTCTACACGTGTGCCTTACAGTTTCATAAAGAACCGAAAATACTTTTACACTTCTCAGCCGGTGGGCTGGCTGTCCCTCACCGGGCGCATTTTCCTCTGCGACGGTCCGCACACTGCTCTAGTGCAGCTCAGAAAGGCCCGGGGGTGAAAGTGGCTCGCGGCTCCCGCGGGGCCGTTGAGTGAGGGCTCGCTGTGCGTTCTCCCTCTCAGTGTATGTTCCCTCTCAAAGTAGTGCTATAATGTTGGATGTTACAGAGACTGTGATGAAGGAAAATGCAGATCCCACTGTTCTGATTGCATGAAAAAGTAAACTTCTTTATACTCAGATTGTATGCATACGGTAGTGTTCTTTTTACAATGACAGTTTTCCTAAAATTAGGTTAAAAGAATTGCAATATATCGCCTTGCTTACAGTATCGCAATATATTGAATCGTAACTCCTGTATCGTGATGCGTATCGTATCGCCAGATTCTTGCCAATACACATTCCTATTACCAAATGATATACATGCCCCCCTATACAGATCCATTATAAGATCGCTTCCTGAAAATATTTCACGATTAGCAGATGGATTTATTAGTAGTTTATTAGTTTTTGTTTTTTTTCAAATTACTTAATTTATCCTGATTGTAGTACTATATAAATAAGCTATATTGTTAGGCTATATTGTTGCTTTTTAAATGACAAAGATGACATTTTTAAAACAAATTAAATACTTATTGTTAAATGCAGAACACAGAAGGGAAATGAGGCACAGCGTTTGGTTGCTATGATAGGGAATATCAAAATATCGGCACAAGATACAGTACATGCTCTGGATGAAGGGAGGGCTGAAACACGTAGGGAGAGAGGACGGACCCACCGGTCTATGTGTATTAATTTCTCCTCCATTGTTATTTTTGTCCAGCACTTGTAGCTACATCTAGGGTGTGATGGTTGGTCATTGTGGAGTTTTTACCCAAAATAGAAGATTTTCCAACTCTCAATGATCAGGAGAAAACACTATACGTGCAGCCCTCAGGGCAGAAGAAGTGTAAAAATGTTGCGCTCCCATTGCAAAGAGTTCAACAAAGAAAAATGTGAACATAGCGGTTGTGGCGGTTACTTGCCATCCCCCACGGTTGGCTTGTCAGTATTGCAGTATCTGCTATCATAAAATCCTGTAGTTGGTTCATTTTCTTTTGCACCACAAACAAACTGCACCAGAGTCGGCTTGAGTGAACCAAAACCATCCTTTTCAAGTGGTCTCGGTTCAGTTGTTTGGTCCGCACCAGGGTTCAATTGACAGCATTCACACCAGCTCAAACGAACCGTTCTAACCGGCAAAACGGACCCGAGTTTGTTTTAACCGAACCAAACAGGTTAGTTGTTGAAAGCACCCTAAATTATCTAGATGGTTTAGTATTTATAGTTGCATCGGTATTAAAGGGAAGGGGGTAATTTCCTTACAAAAAAAAGTTGGTGAAGTTGGTCGCAATTAGAGGCAGCTTCATATTTTAACAGCACTTCAGATCTCTAACGGAAAATATGCCTCACTCTTGACTAGGGCTGTGTATTGGCAAGAATCTGGCGATATGATACGTATCATGATACAGGAGTTACGATTCAATATATCGCGATATATTGCAATTTTAAAAATCTAATGAATAAAGCACACTGCCATATGCATAAAATCTGAGTAAAACATTTTTACTTTTTTATGCAATCTGGACAATGGGATCTGCATTTGCATTTATCACAGTTCCCTGTAACATCCAACATCACAGCACTACTCTGAGAGGGCACATACACTGAGATGGCGCATAGCTTTGCAAATGAAATAAAGCATTGACTGAGTTAATCTTTACATGTAAACTATTAATTAAAAATTGATTCAGTGTTGTTGAGAATTGATACAGTATCACAAAACGTGATATTGCGATACTCGATATTTTCTATATATTTTTTAAGGCCCCTACTCTTGACAGTGATTGTTTTCCATAGTAACTCTTGTAGTATATACCTCATGCAGTTTGTGTGTACAGCAGGTACAGGTTAGCTCTTTCTCTTCTGAATGATTTTTCATATCAGTCTGTCATCTAGTGATTTCTCCTCCTCCTCTGTTGACCCACATACTGTATCAGCAGCCAGACACTGAATCACTTCCTGATGGGGGGTCTGTCTGCTGCGAGCCAGCTATGAATTTTTCATCCTCATGCCCAGTAAATTTCCCTCCCTCCCCAAACTACTTATTATTTCATGCTTCTTTCTTTCTCCTCACTTTTTTTTCCACCCTGGTCTGTCTTTCACCTCCCAATATATTTTTTGTCTCCCCGCGATGCAGTGGTTTTATTTCATTATTTAGAGACGGGGAGACAATCCTCCACGCTCGGCTGGAACTGAAGTACTTGTCAAGATTTTCAGACAAACACGCAGACTGAGGTGTGTCTCGGTGTGGATGTGTGTGTTTGAACATGAGATATTCTGAATTCTTTAAGTTTAAAAGACATTTCACAGAAGAAAAAACATGACACCATTTCACCACACGCACATACAGGGAGTCTGGTAATGACTCCCGGCGCCCTTTGCCCTTTGACGTTTGGCTTCTGTGTGAATGATGAGCGTCTTCGGGGCTTGTTGACCTCCGACCTCCCTCTGTTTACCTCGCTGATGGGGGGGTAGAGAGAGCATGGGAGAGGGAGAAAATCAATTATTTTCTTACAAGTTGAATAATAGATTAAATGAGTGTATTTGTCGATAGTGCAGTGCACGTAAAATTAAAATTTCATTTGGACCCACCGGTGGGCTTTTGTGGTTTTAAATCCTTTTCTTTTTTGGGGGGGTTGGGGGGGGGGGGGGTTCTGGCTGAGGGAAGGGCGATGTGGGTGAGGTCAGCTGAGGTTTAGCTGTCGAAAGTAGAGCGATAAATAGTCCGGGCTGATAAATTGGACGATATTTGCTCATCACAGATGAATTGTATTGGTATATACTGTATGTTGGCTGAGTAGTAACAAGACATTGCAATACAGAAACGCTAAAGATATATTTGAGGTAATTTATGAACACTATTTAGTTAGGCTTAGGAAAAGATCGACTTGGTTAGGATCAGGCATCAAAACTACTTAGTTAGGTTTAGGCAAGAAAACAACTTGGTTAGGTTTAGGAAAAGATCGTGGTTTGCTTAAAATAACTCCCGAATTGGTGTTCCATAACTTAAGTGACAAATAAACCAACGTTGACTTCTGGTTTCACGCGGGACACGAACGCCGGTCTCCTGGGCAAAAGTCTGGTATTTTTTGTCCCGGTTCTTTATATTTCCTGGTTCACGATTACGTTAATTACACATGGATATACACAGAATATAGGGATGTACCGATACCGGATCCGATATCTGGCCGATACTGACTCAAATTGCTGGATCGTGTATCGTGACAATGGGGCCGATCTATGATCTATAATTCAATTCTATGTTTATATACTATATACGTTATATACTGGAAGTTTAATTCCTGTTTAAGTTTTGACCAATTTGTTGCTGCAATAAAAAGGTTTACAATTTAATTGTAATTCCTGTTCATTTTGAAGATTTTTTTACCAAGTTGCTGGAGTACCATTAATTATTCTAATAATAATTATCAATTCAATAATTTTTTTAATCTATGTATTTCTTTTTTTACCTTGTTATATTTTTTGTTTTACAAAGTTAGGAAAGCAATGTTTAAGTCCAGCCTGATGTTGCCTTACACATAAAAGACTGATCCCAGTCACTTCCTCACAGTGAGGCATACAGCTTATTAATTAAACACTGGTATCGGATATGTACTCGGTATCGGCAGATTCCCAAAGCCCAGGTATCGCTTTCGGTATCGGTACTGAAAAAAGTCAGATCGGTGCATCCCTAATGAATTACATTGCATTACTTTTCGTAGGTATAGCTACGAACGGTGTATGAGAACAGCCTGCACACACACACACACACACACACACACACACACACATAAACAGACAGGCTCTGGGGCCTCATGTCATGTCATGTCTCAGAAGTGGAGTGCGTCTCCAGCAGCCTTGACTCGTGCTGTGATGCAACACACCTGAGAAAAGATGAAAAATCTCACTGAAATAAAGAAAAGCTTCATCCTCTTCTCCTCCTGCCCGTCTATTCTGTGGGCCTCCTTCTGTTTCTGTCTCTCCTTATCTCTCTCTGTTTGTCTCAGCTGTCTTACACTCACACACACGGCACCGATGAATTATAGATTACCTCCCGCCAGGGGACATCCATCATTGGTTCTCCTTGACGAGCCTGTTTACTCGGCCCCAGGCGTGCATGGCTGGGTTTTGCCATCGATTGCGGCGGTAACAGCAGAAGGCGGCGTTTTGAAAATCCATTCGGTCTTTTATCAATGGACGTGTGATTAAAGAGGCAACGTGGAGGAGTTGTTTGGATAAATGAAAGGGTTTGAAACTGAAACACTGTCAATGTCACAGTGCTGAAAGTTCACTGGAGGGAGTGACTCCTGTCTAACTACGTTGTCACTGCTGTTGGCGTGAATGACAAGTGTGTCTTTTATCTTCAGTCTCAAGGTTAACTGTCTAGTGAGACAACATTTACTAACATACAGCAGCCAGTATATTTGATTAAGACATACAACAAGCTACTGGAGCTCAGCTTTGGTAGATTAAACGGGTTCTGAATACAGCTGGTTTAAAATGTAAAGGATTTGTTATGCTTTTTTATGCAACTTATCGATTCTAGGGCTGTGTATTGGCAAGAATCTGGCGATACCAGACGTATCACGATACAGGGGTTACGATTCAATATATCGCGATATATTGCGATACTCTAAGCAAGGTGATATATTGCAATTTTTTTCACCTAATTTTAAGAAAACTCATAGTAAAAAAGAACACACCATATAGTGTGATCTGCCTTTGCCTTCATCACAGTCTCAAACATCACAGCACTACTTTGAGAGGGCACAAACACTGAGAGGGCACATCTCTTTACAAATGAAATAAAGTATTGACTTAGTCAATCTTTGCATGTAAACTGTTATTAATAAAAAATCAATACTGCATTTTTGAGAATCGATACAGTATAGTAAAACATGATATCGCGATATTCAATATTTGTGATATTTTCTTACACCCCTAATCGATTCCTGAAAATGACAGAAGAGTTTGGACCTGTCTATGTTGCACGTTATACACATAAATGCTCATTACTGTATATTGTTACAATATGGTGGACTGAAACATGCAGAGAAGAATGGTGTTCCTCCTTTGCATGTTTCTTTCACCAGATTTTAATGTCCGCAGTCGTAGTCATGGTCATAATGCAGGAGAATCAAATAACGGTTGGACATCCACCTCAACAAACGACATTTAACTTGTGCATGGCAAGATAGAGAATATATTTCCGATATGTTCGAGACGGCCACATCTTTGACAAATTACAGCACATTACAACGTTTTTTGGTCTAGATCTCTCAAAGTTGTTCTTAAAGAGTTGAGACTGCACACTCTTCTGAATGAAGATATTTTAAGATGTCATTATGCTCAAAATGAAGTAGTTTGTACAACTTGTTGTCTGGCCACATCTGAAGACAGAAGTTTTCATAGCTGTTTTAAACAACCACACTTGAAGACGGGGTGAAAAGTAGGGACGCACCGATACCGATACTGGATCGGATATCAGGCAGATACTGACTCAAATAGCTGGATCGGGTATCGGTGACAATAGGGCTGATCTATTAAATTCAACTCTATGTTTATATACTATGTACATTATATACTGTAAATTCAATTCCTGTTTAAGTTTTGACCAATTAGTTGCTGCATTAAAAAGTTTACACTTGAATTAAAGTAATTCCCGTTAATTCTGAAGATTTTTTACCAAGTTGCTGGTGCATGATTTATTATTTTAGTAATAAAGAACAATTAAATAAATTGATATCTTTGTATTCATTGGTCGCATTTCGTTTTACAAAGTTAGGAAAGCAATATTCAAGTTGAGCCTGATGTTGTTTTACATGTAAAAGAATGATTCCAGTCACTTCAACACTGTGAGGCATTCAGCTTATTAATTAAACACTGGTATCGGATCAGTACTCGGTATCGGCTGATACCCAAAGCCCAGACATCACTATCGGTATCGGGACTGAAAAAGTTGGATGGGTGCATCCCTAGTGAAAAGTAGGGCTGCAACTAACGATCAATTTCATTATCGATTCATCTCTTTTTCTAGATTAATCGATTAATATTTTGGTTTATAAAATGTTCAAAACCCAAAGATATCCAATATTTGAGAGGCTGAAAAACAGCATTTTCTGCAATTTTTTTGCATGAAAAATTGCTTTAACAGTTAATCGATTATCAAATTAGTTGGCAATTATTTTTCTTTTGATCGACTAATTGATTAGTCGACTAATCGTTGCAGCTGTAGTGAAAAGTCGGTTGTCATAGAGAGGGGGGAGGCGCAACAATTTAAATATGGGGATAAGTGTCTACATTTTTGAACAATCTTTCCAGGAAGGCTTTGATAGTGATGCACTCGGCTTTTCACACGGAAAAAAGAGACAGAAGTAATTGCATGAAAAATAAAAAAAGAGCTTTAGAGTTAGAAGTTCAAACCTTGCCCACTTGCCCACTTTCTGACAACTTTACAGCTGTTCCAACCAACCGGGGTGATAAGTCGGCCGTCACATAGAGGGGTGAAATGCAATAACTGTTTAAATATGGGGATAACTGCACATTATTGAAAAATCTTTCCCGGAAGGCTTTCATAGTGATGCACTCAGCTGTTCACACAGAAAGAGACAGAAGTACTTGTGTGAAAAATAAAAAGAGAGCTTGAGAGAGAAGTTCAAACCCTGCCAACTTTCTCATCTCCACAGACCTGGCCAATCGCTGTGCAAAGTGCATGTGAATGTCTGACTGAAGGTTCCGGTGAGTTGCAGTAATTGTCGGATGCAACTCCCCCAATTCCGGCATCTTAAAGGCGCGGGAGGAGGCTGTTCGACCATCCGACAAGCACTGTAGTCTAGGTCTTCTGACACCTTTACAGTCGAACTATAAACGACTTCTGACCAATAGGAAAACAGCCTTTTTATGAGGTCAACGGGGTCGAGGATTGAAATGGATGCGGAGTATTTAGACCTATTTTGGTTAAACGACAAGTGTTACAGATACAGAGGGACGATGGAGATGAGGATTATGCTTCAGTTGTGGTTTGAGATTTCTTTTTCCATGGAAGCTTGTCACTATTGGCATCCGTTGTAACCAACATTACTTCAAGCTGACCACAGCCTTTGTGCTCCCTGAGGGAGGATGTTTTTTTACAGCCAGCCGTTAAGGCGGTTTGGTTTCATGTGTTTTTGTACAGCATTCGTGACACGTCTCGGAAAAGTGCTGTATAAATAAAGGTATTATTACAGCAAATGTTTTCGCTCTGCTCAGTCGGTGACCGTGAAGACAGCCACACACACTCGGTTTAGACCTCCTCCTCACTGAGTTGCAGTAGCTGTCGATGGGACGTCTCATGTGCTGAGATGGAACCGCAGGATATTCGGTGTTTGAGCTGTAGACCTGCAGCCTCGGGAGAGTTCAGCCTGTTTACGGAGAGAAAAAAAATCTCAGTTACTTCTCTCTAGCTCTCTGAGCCTGACATAAAAAGGCCACGGCTTCCCTTGTGTCAGTGCAGCTGTAGATATAATGTCAGCAGCGCTCAGGGACGGCTGCCTCTTATCGCGTTCTTGTACAATATCTGCTCTTTGCTTTTGTTGTATCCTCATTACTTGTCTTCTGATACCTCTCTTTCTTTTTTCTCTCTGCAGCTCCCAGAGAGTGCGAGGAGGACGAGTTTCACTGCCAAAATGGCTACTGTATTCGCAGCCTCTGGCACTGCGATGGCGACAACGATTGCGGGGACAACAGTGATGAACAGTGTGGTGGGTACACACATCTACAGTACACACACACACACATGAACACCATAATGCAAGCACATATGCATTCACACCGTCTTATAAATTTGACCTGTGTGTTTTTGTTTTTCTCTCCATACCAGACATGCGTAAATGTTCAGACAAGGAGTTCCGCTGCACAGATGGCAGTTGTATCGCTGAGCACTGGTACTGTGATGGAGACACGGACTGTAAGGACGGATCAGACGAGGAAAACTGCCGTAAGTAACTGAGAGTGTGTGTGTTTAAGAAAGACACCGTAAGAAACATCTGTCATCGTGTTTCTCCAAACTGGGTGCGTGCCGACCGTCATCTACCGTAGGTAATACACCGACTATGGATAAGTATTTCATACAACCCCACTTCAAAACACCCAAACTATCCCTTTAATGCTTCTCATGTTAAAGCAACTACACACTGTAGATGGTAGATTGTTTTGCGAAATACATTTTGGGCCTTCACCCACACAGACTCAGCATTTTCTACCACGTAAAACATATTATGTTTATTCAATACCCTCCGGAGTGGATACATTTGAGAGTACTAGCTAGAACCGAGCTTTCCAAAAACACTGAAGTTTCACTCATACAGTAGACGTGGTGAAGGACTCCCTCGTAGCAGCCAATTTAAGAGACCAATTTTCAGACGCCTTCAACTCTCTAGTGGTCGCCAATATTGTAGATCAACATGGCTGATCATACAGTACGAGTGTTTAAATACCTACATGTTAATGCTGTCATAAGACTGCATGAGCCTAAAATAATGGTTTTATCGATGGGTCTCAATGTGTTTCTCCACGAATTATTGTTAATGCGTGACACACTACATGGTTTTGATTACCAAAAAAAGTGTAGTCTGTCTTTCTCTAGGGAGCGTCGACATAAAGGGTGTAATTGTATAATTGGGTCAAATCAGATAAATGATTTGGCTACAGCTACAGAAAAGCCACCAAAAGCTGTTCACCGTAGTCACCGTGACGTTACCCATCAGTTTGTGGACTGCCGTTTTGAAGCCTCGAGTTCGACATTTTGGCCGTCGCCATCTTGTTTTTTTCCAACCAGAAGTGACACGAGGCGGTGGAGCTAAGTACAACCGAACGCTGAATAAGACATTTTTTGGCGGCTACAATGTTACAATTTACTTCCATGAACTGAAAACACACTGTGAAAGGGTTACAGTTCTAAGACGAAAATACGGACAACTCCCAGACTGGACAATGCCGCGGTAACGACATGTCAATCACAAGTTAGCCACTCCCTAAAGCATACCCTGCTTTATGGTCTATTTGACTCTAAATGGGACCATAATTTACTAAATGAACATCATGCTGTATTGAAGAAGACTTGAAACTTGCGATTGAGACCATAAACTCATGTTTACAATGTTTACTGAGGTAATAAATCAAGTGAGAAGTAGGCTCAGTTTCTTATAGACTTCTATACAATCAGACTTCTTTTTGCAACCAGAGGAGTCGCCCCCTGCTGGCTGTTAGAAATAATTTTACTTTAAGGCACTTCGGGATTGGCTCCACTTCTCAGTACCAGAGGATGCCGCCTGACGAGAAGCCCAATTTTCTGAATCTATGTAAAAGACGTCCGGTTAACATTGCTGTTTTTTTTTTGACTGGGTTTTTAATAGGGGTTTAATACGAAAGCGAATCAAACAGGAAACTCTGTGTCATCATTAGCAAGATGAAAAGAAAAAGCCACATCTGAACATTTCCACATCTGAACAATATGTTATTTGTAAAATCCAAACATCACAAGAGAGTCTGTTGTCTCCATGCGACGTCAGTCCAGACTCCTCAGGCTGCAGCCTCATGATTCCAAACTGTGTGCCGCAAGAAGGGGACAAATCTGGTTACTGACCAGCTGCATGTAAACTAAGATCCTTCAGTAACTGCAGAGCGTGTACACATGTTCACTGTCTTAATAGAGAGCTGAGCCTCTCGTTCATTTCATGTATAGTTTCTGACAGACTCAGCAGAGAAGAGTTGAAGCTTCAAAGAGCCTCAGACAGCCAGCTGCTGCACCATCTTTTCCAGCATCTGTTTAACATGTCTGTGTGTGTGTGTGTGTGCAGCATCAGATGTGATGGCAGCCACCTGCAGCGTGGAGGAGTTCCAGTGTGCGTATGGCCGCTGTATCCTGGACATCTACCACTGTGACGGAGACGACGACTGCGGAGACTGGTCGGACGAGTCGGACTGTTGTAAGTTCCCCATCGCTCACGCACAAACACACCTCCAACATTATGAAGACCCAGCACTGACTTTAGGTGTTTGTTAACTTCGAACCTCGATGGAAAAATCTTCCCCTAAAAACACTAATCCACTGGCCGATATATCAGTCTAGCTCGAATCTTTCCCCATAACCCTCTGAGACCCACAATAGACAATTTTTGTCTGTTTTGGGGGGGTACAGGGGGTCTTTAGGGGGAGATAGCAGGTCAACAGTAGATGTCACATAGAAGTGGTGTACATCATCTGAAAGCTGGGGACCTGAAAATTTGAGATGCAGCACAGCACTATGTGACAAGTTGTTGTAGTCATAAGGGTATAAGGGCTTAGAACATTATGATGGAAGTATATGATGGCCATTCCCATGCTCAATTATGTCGGGGGTTGATACCCTTTGTTACACAGATTTGGTGCTAAATTTAACAATTTTTTTATCACTCCAGAATTGATCAAAATGATCAATAATCCCTCCAAAATACCAGATTGAGACACCAAGACCTTGAGGAACACCATAGAAAAAGCCATGCTGTGATTTGATATAAAAACAATTTGAGATTTTGAGATTTCTGCAAGAATTGCATTTTTCGGCGATTAGATGGTGAGCACTTCTGTTGTGTAAAGTGCTCAGAAACCCCCTTATTGTCAATCTAGCTAGGAAAGCCATTCATCCTCTGAATGCTTTAGGTCTCTAGTTTGTGGCTGTAAAGTTTCTTGAGGCTGTGATTATCCTAGAGGTCACCACAGGTCATTTTATGCAGTGAGGTCAAATTTCCAAAAATGGTCTCACTACAATGAAATGGCTACTATGGGGACTAACATGATCACACATTAATATAATGGGGTTAATTAAATCCACAAGAGTCTCATCTTCACAGTGATACCAAATTTATGTAATTCAAGACTGCTTCGGGACCCCAGTATTCAGAAATATTCAAATACACCATTTTTAGAATAGGCGAAAATCACACATTTATACTGCATGACAAAAACTGCATGTGATTATCATAAAGTGGGCATGTCTGTAAAGGGGAGACTCGTGGCTACCCATAGAACCCATTTTCATTCACATATCTTGAGGTCAGAGGTCAAGGGACCCCTTTGAAAATGGCTATGCTATTTCTTTCCCTTGCCAAAGTTTGTAGCGTTATTTAGCCTCCTTCCCGACAAGTTAGCATGACATGGTTGATACCAACGTATGCCTTAGGTCATCTAGTTTCACCACTTTAAAACTGAGCCTGCTACAGCCCCTTAAAGACAGTAATTAACCTTAAAGTTTGTCAAACTCACTGCCTGCAAGCTCCATCTTCAGACTAACTCTGAGCAGAAGGAAAGATTTTAGCCAAATTATATCACTTCACAAAACCTCCTACATTTGAACATCTAAGACACAAACTAAAGGTGTTGTTACAGAAGAGTAACTGATCCAGCCTGTCCTGCCGGTGTAAAGCTCACAGTGAGCTGCTGTTATCTCCTTTCACACACACACACACACACACATACTCTGTGTGATCCGTGGCAGCGCTCCTGGCTCTCACTAAACAGCGTCTTGTGCAGGAGGAGAAGATGAAGCTCCTCTGGGAGATCAGTCCTCTGTTATGCCGTCAGATGAGAGTTAAGTTTCTTCTCTCCCTCTGGCAGATGCCTTTCCTCTTTCCATCCCTTCTTCTTCTTCTTCTTCTTCTTCTTCTTCTTCTTCTTTGCTTCACTCTCTCCCTCCACTTACCCCAGTGGCACTGCAGCACATGTGTCCCAAAACAGCGAGGCATCCTCCTGTCCTCCTGCACTAGTTCAACTGGAGTTTAAAAGTACGTTTCAGGTTCATCTGAACAGGAAGTCTAAGTTCAGGCATTACTCCTTTTTCAGTGAATGCACCAACTGAATCAGATCCAAAGTGGACACAGTGACTCAGTACACCGACACTTAAATCTTAAAGTGTCAGTGTATTCGATTAATATGTCAGAGAATTATGAAAAATGCTATCCAGGTCTGTAAGCCTAGGACATCGAGGACATTGTCGTCATTGCTTGTTTTGTTCAGCCAACAGTTCAAAAACCCAAAGATATTCAGTTTACAGTGACATAAAAACAGCAAAAAGAGGCAAATCTTTACATTTGAGAAGCTGGAACGACACCCACACAGTCTTTATGAAGAAGAAGGATTAAATGGTTTGAAGGCTAAATATTTTTTTAAGGGCTGTCAAAGTCAACCCGATAACGCAAATTCGTTTTCAAAGTGGTCCCTTGACCTCTGACCTCAAGATATGTGAATGAAAATTGGTTCTATGGGTACCCACGAATCTCCCCTTTACAGACATGCCCACTTTATGATATTCACATGCAGTTTGGGGCAAATCATAGTCAAGTCAGCACACTGACAGCTGTTGTTGCCTGTTGGGCTGCAGTTTGCCATGTTATGATTTGAGCATATTTTTTATGCTAAATGCAGTACCTGTGAGGGTTTCTGGGCAATATTTGTCATTGTTTTGTGTTGTTAATTGATTTCTAATAATACATATATACATACATTTGCATAAAGCAAATTCGCCCACTCTCATGTTGATAAGAGTATTAAATACTTGACAAATCTCCCTTTAAGGTACATTTTGAACAGATAAAAAATCTGCGATTAATTTGCGATTAATCATTAACAATGGACAGCCCCCTTTTTTTTTATAACTTACTTTGATATTATGCAGAAATACATCATAACGTTCAGTGTCAATTGTCGACGTCAGGTTGAGCTCAGGAACAGCTGCTTCTTGCAGGCCGCCGCTCCACAGCATCTGTCAGAACTGTCTGTTAGATCTTTTCTGTCACTGTATCACACACACACACACACACACACACAGTGTGACGCCATGGTCCTGATTAACACAGACTATCATGTTTCGCTCCCCTCACTCCTGAGACGCTGCCTGCTGCTGACAAATCTCTCAGCATCTCCCTCCTCATTTTCTCATCTCTGATTTCTCACATGTTTGTTTCATTCGCTTATTGTCTATAACCGCCCACCGTATGACATCTCTCTCTCTCTCTCTCTCTCTCTCTCTCTCACACACACACAAACTCATACACAGTGGTTTTCCCCCTTTGATGTGTTTATCTGCAGCGCGATAAGCACAGCTTCAAGGTTTTGTAGCATCGTTTGGTCATGTCGGTCGACTGAGCTGCTCTCTGTTTCTCCCTCGTCTCCTCCCACGTCCAGGTTTTTTAATTGCTGCCTCGCTTCTGAAGTGTTTGACATGTCTTTTTGGAAAGTTGAGCTGGCATCAAAGCTTTAAAAAAGCAAAAAAAAAGAAAGAAGAGAGACAGGAGATAGGTCCTAAAAATACTTAAAATAATGGTGCAGCACACACACACCCTGTTTTTTTGGGGGGGGGTCTTTGAAAAGTCTTAAAGGACCAGTGTGTAACAATTAGGGGGATCTATTGGTAGAAATGTTCTCTGCCAGAAAACGGTGGATTGCACCCTCCGGGTTGGGAGTGATTCACTGCCCCAAGCGAGAGAGTTTAAGTATCTCGGGGTCTTGTTCACGAGTGACAGTAAAATGGAGCGGGTTAGCGCCGTTTAGTGCGGCGTCAGCAGTTATGTGGGTGCTGTACCGGACCGTTGTGGTAAAAAGGGAGCTGAGCCGGAAGGCAAAGCTCTCGATTTACCGGTCCATCTACAGTATTTTCCAACCCTCACCTATGGTCATTTGGTAGTGACCGAAAGAATGAGATTGCGGATACTAGCGACTGAAATGAGCTTCCTTCGTAGGGTGGCTAGGCTCAGCCTTAGAGATAGGGTGAGGAGCTCAGACATCCGGAGGGAGCTCGGAGTAGAGCCGCTGCTCCTTCGCGTCGAAAGGGGCCAGCTGAGGTGGTTTGGGCATCTGATCAGGATGCCTCCTGGACGCCTCCCTTTGGAGGTTTTCCAGGCATGTCCAACTGGTAAGAGGCCCCGGGGTAGACCCAGAACACGCTGGAGAGATTATATATCTCGTCTGGCCTGGGAACGCCTCGGGGTCCCCCAGGAAGAGCTGGAAAACGTTGCTGGGGAGAGGGATGTCTGGAATACCCCGCTAAGCCTGCTGCCCCCCTTGACCCGGCCCAGATAAGCGGAATAAAATGGATGGATGGAATATAATATTAATTACTATGTTTTCTTTAGTGTGTAATCACCTGATAATAAGAATCGTTATGTTTTCGTTACCTTAGAATGATCTACATAGGGTCCTCTCCACGTAGTTCGCCATGTTTCACCGCCATGTTTCTACAGTAGCCCAGAACGGACAAACCAAACACTTTAACTTTTCTTACTTGGGCCGGAGACGATAACATTACTCGCTCCTGTCGCCGCTGCTCTCTCTCTTTTGCTTCACCACTCACTTCCCACATACACACACACGCACTGGCTCTGCTCCAGATGGTTCTAGCAGAGTCATTCGTGTTTTCGCGTCGGCCACCGTAGCTCTCCAACACGCTTGGCAACCGGGAGATGCTTCAGTTGGTTGCAATCTCCTCCCCTCACCGCTACATACCACCAGATCCTACACACTGGACCTTTAAATGATTTCAGAATAAACCACATAAAATGCCTTAAACCCTGTTAGTTACTTTTGCAGTATTCTTTGTGCAGCATGTTGACTTTTGTATTAAAAACCAACAAGGTTAATAGATCAATCTACATCCTGTCTGGTGTACTGAAACCAGCTGGACCTCATGTCCCCAAACTATTCATTTCCTGATGTCCTCTACTCTCAAACTGCCCGTCTATGTTTGCTATTTATTTTTATTTTATGTTATTTCTGACCAGAATCCGTTAAGAACGGGAGTGTTCAGTTTTTTTTAGTGTTTTAAACTAATTCCATTTCATGAAGCGTCAAAAAAAAGAAGTCTGACGACGTCTTCCCTTTCTAAAACATGCAGATAGTTTGTGGACACACAGAGGAGGCATTCCTCAGAGGCATAAGACGGCCCATCCTCAGACAGCATTCCTTGGCATCGACCCTCCAGACACATGAAGGGCGCTTTGTTAAAGAAGCCTCCCTCCCTCCCTCTCCCTTATGTGAATGCACACACACACACACACACACATACACACACACACACGCGCACATCCCAAAACACTCACAACTGCATGCCTCGTTACCGCTTGCGAACACTGATACTGCTTTCGGCTGCATAGCTGAGTAGATGAAAGAGCATCCTTGCTGCGTGTGTGTGTGAGAGACAGAGAGAGAGTGTGGATGAATCATTTGAGTGTGTGTGGGCGTCGGTGTGTTTGTCGGCATCCCACGCTGATTCTTGTGACCTATAAGTCTCTCTCTCTCTCTCTCTCTCTCTCTCTCTCTGTGGGAGAGCCACCTGCTGTTTTGATCATCTCTCTCTTCTCTCGCCCAGCTGATAAGCCCGCACGCGGACGCTTGAAGCTTCTACATCTCCTTTTTTTTCTTCCCCTGCATTCCCTCATTTGTCACTTTGTTCGTCCCTTATCTCACGCCCACTGCAGCTTTGATGGGAGCCGACTCGTGCTGTCAGGAGGAAACATGTCCAAGACACATACACGCTCTCGCACACACTCTCGGGATTTAAGATGCTTATGTCTGATTCAGCTTTAATCTTCTCGTCCACCTCCGTCCTCATCTGCTGCCAGTTTGAGCTTCACTTTGATCTGCTCACATGTTGAGATGTGGTGGGAGATTTATAGGTGGGACAGCTATGATCTCTAGTCAGAGATGATCATAAGGCAGCCAAAATAAACAGAACCAATTAATGTCTATGGGAAGGAAATGTCACTGGTATAAAACACTGTATCTTTGCACTTTTTTTTACTTTTTATTGACAGCATTCAGAGTGAACAGCAGACTTAAGCTGGGCATACACTGTACGATTTTAGCCCGTATCTGGCCCGAATTTTGAGCCGCTCGACTCATTTTAGAGTCGGACCAAATTTCAGCTTCGTTGGGTGTCATTTGTCGTGCAGTGTACAGGGGAGACCAGGGACATATTAACTCCTCCCGACCGGATATCGGACGGTAAGATGAATTTCTGACATGTCAGAAATTTTGGTCGGTAGTCCACAGGCTCTCGCACAGTTGGAGCAGAGCCATGAGCCGATTCCCCAACATCAGTGCCTTATTTCTACTCTTTTTACAGTAATCAGAGCGCAGCGATCAAGATAACAATGTAGGCTACAATAGATATAGCTAGTAAAACGTAGCTAGCTTAGCTCCAATTCTCTCTGCAAAACGGACAAGCCATACTGTCCACGTCTTCCTAGCCACCTGCGAGTCCATATAACGTTACGCCGCTGCCTCTTTTTTTTAGAAGTTTCAGCAGACAGGATGGCACAGGTGATCAAGGCAGAATGTTTCTGCCTTGTTAGCATTGTGACCCGTACAGTCCTCTGCTAGCAAACAAACTTTACCTGCCTCAGAGCTCTCAAACCAATCTTTATTGACAACGGTCAACAGCCAGAACGGTCCACAGGAGCCGAACGACCATGTTTTTTTTCTATTTCACACGTAAAGTGAGAGCACTCATGTCGTGGCATGACGATCGGACCGTACAGTGTGAGCACATAAATCATGAGCTTTGGCTTTACATCGCAAACGATCTACTCGTACAGTAGGAGTAGGAATTACACAACGACATTTCTAAAATCGTACAGTGTATGCCCAGCTTTAGATTGCTTACTTATTCACTGTGCATATGACAATAAAGCTTTCAATCTTGTATTAGAAGACCTTATAGGTGCCTAGTTTGGATCTGACCTGAAACTGGTTTGTGGAAAACCTACCTGAATCCCATGTGCATCAATCCGTTTCCAAAAAAAGATTAAGGCAGAGACCTGATCTCAATAGACCCGAGGAGAGTTGACACACACACACACACACACCTCTAATTATCTTTTAATAAAAGGCATTTTATCGAAGTTAGAAATTCCAGTATCGTGACAACACTGACGTGATAATAATAAACACCCCATGAATAAAGTTGTGACTTTAAAAATCATGTTGCGAGACATTTGTTTTACCCTATACAGATGGTTAAATTAAACCTGCTGTGGTTGTCATGTTTTTGATGTCATTCTGTGTGCGTGTGTGTTCGTAGCTTCCCACCAGCCCTGCAGATCAGTCGAATTCATGTGCAGCAGCGGGATGTGCATCAACGCTGGCTGGAGGTGTGACGGCGAATTTGACTGCGACGACCAATCAGACGAGAAGAACTGCAGTGAGTAGTTGCTTTCATCACAAATACAGAACAAACACATGCTCTGTCTGTAAAGGGTTGTGTATGTAAAAATATGTATGTGATTGTTTCTGTCAATTTCAACCATTTCTCTGACTTCATGCTGGTGAAAAACAAAGGGAAAAACAAGGCAATCAGTTAAAATATCTCAGATCACCTGATCTGAGAATGAATGCATAAAAATGTGTGTGTGTGTGTGTGTGTGTGTGTGTGTGTCCCCTGCAGCCACGTCCATGTGCACGGCTGACCAGTTCCGCTGCGGAACCGGACGCTGCGTCCGGTTGTCATGGAGATGCGATGGCGAGCCTGACTGCTCCGACCGCAGCGATGAAGAGGGCTGCGAGAAAACTGGTGAGACTGTGGTTGTTATCTTGTTTTCAGGAGCTAAATATAACACCAGCTTCAATCGTAGTCATGACAACAGCTCAGAACAGCCCTCCTCGACTCACAAACTCACTTTTTTTCTTTTTGTTGAGAAACACCGTTGCTTTCAAACAATATTGACTTATCTTTTTGGCAGTTCCTCTGCTGGTGGGAACACCAACCTGTAGACAAACTACAGAAACTGGCCTGTATATTGAGAAAGAAATGAATAATGAAGAGAAAGACAGAGCGTTTTTACTCTATGTTTGGATGCTATCCACCTATAACCTGAGGAGTTCCAGATCACTTTGCATGAACCTCTTGAATCCTGAAATTTTCCTTAACTTCCCAGCTTCAAAGTGAATACATTTTGTCCTCACTCCATACAACAGTCTCAAGTATTTTTTTCTTTATTTGTCAGAAATTTCTTTCTGTTTTGCTCGTCGCGGCACTTCATCCATATGTAATGAAATATTCAAATCCATGATGTCATTTTTATGGCTGCACACTTCATCATTCGAACATTTCGCTGTAGTTCAGCCTGACATGTTGGGAGTCTCTGGATACACTGGAACCTCTGTGAGACTTTTAAATAAGCTGTTAATGAACAGTTATTGTTATTGTAATGATGGACTCAGGTCTTGTTGAATAGGGTAAGCATTTTAACTAATATATATCACTGTGAAACTTGCACAGTTGATTATATACATTAAGGCAATTATTTGTTGTACTAGTTTTCTGAGATTTTATGTTTAAATATGCAAATGATTCATTATCTTATTAAATATGTGCTAATTTGCATACATTTCCAGAATAGAAATCTGAACATTTGATAAAGCCAAGTTCAAAACTCTTGTTTCAAGAATGAATGAATTGTAAAGTCAAAGGTTTTTACGGAGGGAATGTTGGACATCTGTTTTTATCACTCCATAAATCCGAAAATATTGTCAACAGCCTTAAAAAAATCCATTTTCTCCATGTTTTTCAGAAATAAAATGTTGAATAAATCAGGCTATGAATGATATATGAGCAAACCCCTCTGTAAAAACCTTCAGAATATAGATAGGAATGAAACTGGAAAGTTTGGTGTATGTAAATGCTGCTGGGATATGGATTATAAAATTCTATACATTTTGAAGACCCTACAGGTGAATAAAGTAAAAATTTTGAACTAATAGATATCACCATGAGACTTCCCCAGATGATTACTTACATTAAGATAATTATTCTTTATATTACAAGTTTTCTGAAATGTTATGTTTAAATATGCAAATGAGGCATTATCTAATGCTAACTTTGGGTGAATTTAGGAGAAATCTACAGATGCAAAGAGACAAAGTAGTAAAATAAACACCTCAATGTGTATTTTGGATGTTTTCTTTCCACTATTCTGAAAGAAGACATGTTATAGAAGCAAAATAGCCCAAAATTGAAAAACAATGTTTTTGCTTGGTTTGTCTCCCCTTACGTTCTCTCAATAAAGGTTGGCTAAGTACTTAAAGCTAAAACTTATTTTTTTGTAACATGTCCTGTATGAGTAACAATAATTTGTTGGATGAAGGGCAGTGGGAGACAAAGAGTTGTTGCTATAATCTTACTATCTGTGTGTGGGACAGAAGTAAGAGTGTGGAGACGGTTGTCTGTTGTCTCACTGGATATATGATTATTATCTCATGTCCCCACAGAGAGTCCTCCATGTGCTCCTGATCAGTTTCAGTGTGGGAATGGACGCTGCATCGGTCAGAGGAAGGTGTGCAATGAGGTCAACGACTGCGGAGACGGGACTGACGAACACCCGCACCATGACTGCCGTGAGTTGATGCACTATATCTGCGTCTGTACTGCAGTGTGAAGACTAGGGCTGCAGCTATCCATTATTTCAGTAATCGAGTATTCGATCGATTATCCCATCGAGTAATCGGATAAAAAATCCTTTTGCTTTATTAATGAGGTATAATAAATATACAAAAGAGAAAATAAGCAAAAGAACTGATTGATTTCCTTTTTAGAAAAAAAAACAAAATTGGTATTGCTTAAATTGCATACAATAATATCTGTCAAAACCCCTAAACCCATTTAGTGCATTTGAGTGCCATATTACTGCCACTACTACTATTGGGTTCCAAGGCTCCAGACTTTTTCACCACTGTCCCGGAACGTCCCAAAAAGAGATTTCAACCGTCCCAAATTCAGTGTAAACAGTCAAAAACTCGAAACGTTATCGATTTACTTTGTTATTGTCATCAATAGTGGTTATTTGCATAAAAACAAATGATTTTAAATCGGGCTGTCAAAGTTAACGCGTTAATGCAAATTTGTTTTAACGCCACTAATTTCTTTAACGCATTAATCCAACTTGTGATTTTTAGTTTGTAGCGGCTCAGTTTTAAAGCTAGAGTGAAGATACTGGTATCACATGAAACTAGAAAACCTAAGGAATCTATTGGTTCCAGCCATGTCATACTAGCTTGTCTCGAAGAAGGTTAAATAAAACTCCAAATTTACGCTAAATTTTGGCGAGGAAAAACTGTCATGGCCGTTTTCAAAGGGGTCCCTTGACCTCTGACCTCAAGATATGTGAATGAAAATGGGTTCTATGGGTACCCACGAGTCTCCCCTTTACAGACATGCCCACTTATTATAATTCATAATAATCCCATGCAGTTCGGGGCAAGTCATAGTCAAGTCAGCACACTGACACACTGACAGCTGTTGCTGCCTGTTGGGCTGCAGTTTGCCATGTTATGCTTTGAGCATATTTTTTATGCTAAATTCAGTACCTGTGAGGGTTTCTGGGCAATATTTGTCATTGTTTTGTGTTGTTAATTGATTTCAAATAATAAATATATACAGTACATACATTTGCCTAAAGCAGTGTATTTCACTCCCATGATCGAGTATTAAATACTTGACAAATCTCCCTTTAAGGTACATTTTGAATGGAAAAAAAAATCTGAGATTCATTTGCGATTAATCGCGATTAACTATTTTTATCGATTGACAGCCCTAGTTTCTGGACAGTATTTGTCATTGTTTTGTGTTGTTAATTGATTTCCAATAATAGATATATACATACAATTGCATGGTCCTATATGAAAAGCGTCTTAAGGTTACTTCTGTTATGATAATGATAACTATGGACAATCATCCAATTAATCGCAATTTAATATTTTAATTTTAATTGACAGCCCTAATTTTTAGTAACCAACTTACTCGAGTTTCTTGAGGAATCGTTTCAGCCCTAGTGAAGACCAAATATTAAGTCTTTAAGTTCAGCCTGTTTTTTCCTTAAAAGCATGCACAGACTCTGCAATAACACTTACTTTGAAGGGATAAGACTCCCATACCAATGTTATGAAGACTGACACGAGCACTTAACTTATTGGATGTTTATTGAGATTCATTGACAGTCTCGTTGGGGGCATGAAAATATCTGTCAAGGTGAGATTTAGGCGTAATGGTAGCACGAGAAGAAAGGTTACCAAAATCCTTTAATGACAATCTGGACTGTATTAGTTGAGCTTCCTCAGCCTGGCTGCACCAGACTGACCGACATCACCGTCCTCAGGCCTCGCTGCTCACAGGCCCTAAAATATTTCAAGGCTCGCCACCACATGAGTCATACTTTTTACAGTGTGCGGTTGTATTCGTACTGAATCAGCAGGCTGTGTTTATGTTCCCGTAATGTTTCTGTGCGGCGAGCAGGTCCGCGCTCCAGCGAGGGCAACTGTAACCAGAATAACGGAGGCTGCTCCCAGAAGTGTCAGATGGTCAGAGGACTGGTCCAGTGCACCTGTCACACTGGATACCGCCTGATGGACGACGGCAAAGCCTGCCAGGGTACTGCTGTGTGTGTGTGTGTGTGTGTGTGTGTGTGTGTGTGTGTGTGTGTGTGTGTGTGTGTGTGTGTGTGTGTTCACTCCCGTTAGTTTATCTTTATGTCAGCAGGATATTTCCCAAAAACATGGAACACATTTCCATTGAACTTCATGAAGATTTGGGCTAAGAAAGTATTGATAAGAATTTGTCGTGTACCTGAATCTGGGGTTTCTGCCAAGAGCCGAAAGTTATATCGCCAGAATTTTTAAACTCGTGGAGACAATCTTCCATTCTACAAGTGTGTTTGCAAGGTCAAGAAATGAATCAAGAATTTAAGGGGCGTAACAAGAAGTAGGACGTGGATGTGTTCCAAAAGTGTGAGTGACTTTTTCACCTTCCAGCCACCTCTGCACACTTTGGCCCAATTCCAATCCAGCCCCTACACCCTCCCTTTCCGTGACGTGAGAGAACTCTCTTTGTAGTCACACTCACGGCTCAATGAAGCACCGTTCTTTAAGGTGGAGGGTATCGATACAGCAGCCGGGACGAACTTCCCTCTCTCCAGCAAGGAAATAAATATCAGAAGCAGAAATACTTTATTAATTGGCAATTGCGTTTTGCTCCCGTTCTAGAATATAAATATATAAAAATAGAGAAAAAATAAGAAAATATAAGTAAGAAATATATATAACAGCAGTGCAAATAATAATGCTGAAAATTAGGATCTATGCAAATGATATAAATGCATGCATTTATAAAAATGCAAGACTAGTGTAAAATAACAAAAATGTTCTGTATAAATAAATGCAGTGTTAATGCCGGAGTGAACTAGATTATTGCACTAAATTATTGTACTGTTAAATCAGTATTACACAGTTGAAGATATAATAAATTATGGGGTTATAGCTCCTGATAGGGGTGAAAAATAATAAATATATGTTGTGTATATATATATATATATATATATATATAAATATATAAGATGTACAACAATTTACAATCTAATAAGCATGTCTACCGTTTTCTAAACTAGACAATGGTATATTTGATCCAAATACAATCTATTTACTTTATGTTGTTGACGTCTGTATGGCAATAAAGTAGAATAAATGAAATGTCTGTCTAATTTTCAGCAGTTTACAAGTAATTGTTTGTACCGGTAGTCACACGGAACTGATATTGGAGCGTGTTCCATGACGAACACAAAACGGCGTTGCACGTTGCATCGATGCAGGCTCGCTGTTGGAGGGTTTCATAACCCACCTCCACTCCCCGCTGATTGGTTTGGGATGGCACTAAATACGGCGGACGCTCCACACGAACGCGCAAACGTACTGAAAGTGGGTAGGGAGAGGGTGTAGGGGGTGGTTTGGAATTGTGCCTTTGCTTTGTGTCTTGTTAACCCTGCGGGAGTTTGACGCCAACATCTCTCCGTCCCTCCCCTCTTGTCCTCTGCCTCTGTGGTACGGATCCAGATGTGGACGAGTGTGCTGAAGAGGGCTACTGCAGCCAGGGCTGTACCAACACGCAGGGGGGGTTCCAGTGCTGGTGCGTTCAGGGCTACGAGCTCCGACCTGACAAGCGCAGCTGCAAAGCTCTGGGTAAGAATACCACTGTACTGTATTTCAACCTTGACATGTGACCGCGGAGAAGTCGCGGGGGTTTGACCTCCAATAAAAACATGGTTGCGTAGTGTTTATACTCAGCGGTAACTGTATCCATTCCTCTGCTCCGGGGTCTTTGCTCTGAATGAGGTTGGCTCATTCGGAGGGTCTGGACTAGATTTAGAGATGAGGTAGAGTGCAGGCCTGGTACAGCAGGCCATCAATCTGCTGCAGACCAGACCAGAGTTAAACCCAGGTCAGGACTGACTGTCAGACATCTACCAGGACCCCGACCTACACCTCATGTCAGATTAATGTTTCCTGTTATTAAAAGTGACCATCGCTCCTAACTCAGACTTGTTTTTGTCTCTTTCCAACATTCAGTCATGTTTGGCTTCTCGCTGTTTTCCTTTCCACTTTAATTCACATCGTCTCCGTCCCCTGTCCGTCCTTTAGGTCCAGAGCCGGTGCTGCTCTTCGCCAACCGCATCGACATCCGTCAGGTGTTGCCGCATCGCTCCGAGTACACCCTGCTGCTCAACAACCTGGAGAACGCCATCGCCCTGGACTTCCACCACAGCCGCGAGCTGGTCTTCTGGTCCGACGTGACGCTGGACCGCATCATGAAGGCCAACCTCAACGGATCCAACGTGGAGGAGGTTGTCTCCACCGGTCTGGAGAGCCCAGGTGTGTACTGTACGGCAGCCAATAGGATGCAGGTTCAGATGTAGGACAGCAGGCCCATTTATCTTTTATCCAATTGATTCAACTCTGCTGCTTTCTGTCCAACTATACTCTGCTCTCCCTCACCTCATCCATCACCTTGATCATATATGAGTTCAGCAGTATGACATCAATACTGTTGAAACTCAAAAATGTATTTTTTTTGCTCTCTCTTTCTATTATTTTTACTCTTCTTGTTTTTTTCTTTCTTTCTTTCTCTCTTTTTGTCGTTCTTGCTTTCTCTCAGCCTCAGTGTCTGTCTCTCTCTCTCTCTCTCTCTCTCTCTCTCTCTCTCTCTCTCTCTCTCTCTCTCTCTCTCTAGCCCTTTTGGTCTGTTTCACCCTCTTTCTTAGTTTTCATGTTCTTTTCAGTGGATTTCACTGTTCATCTGTTTCATCTCTGTTTTTTTCTTTTTAGTTGCGCTTCCTGTCTTCCTCTCTCTGCCTCAATTCAGTTGGTCATGTCTAGATGGTAACCCACAAATTGCGAAATAAATAAATAAATCAACCATAGCCATTCAAGGTCAATGCCTAACCTTAACCATCTTGCAAGAGTTTTGCAAATTGTGGGGTACCATCTAGACACGACCAATTCAATTCAATTAAACTTTATTGCCTTTACTTTATGTTCTGATCACAAGCTGTGAAAGCATATACATAGAGACTAAGTAAATAGTACATACAATGAATACATGGAAAATAGTGATATGAAGATCAGAGAATGAAACAACTAGTTACAGATGACACTTTAAGGAATAGTTCAACATCGTGGGAAATACATTTATTTGCTTTTCTTGTAAAAGTGACGCAGAGAGGATCAATATTAATCTCATGTCTGTGTGAGCATGGAGCTGGCATCTTAGTTAGCTTAGCTTAGCTTGAAGGCTGGAAGCGGAGGGATACAGCTCAGTCCAAAGTGTAAAATATCTACTACAGACACACCCTAATGGTACGTGTCCACAGGGTCCGTCCTTTCCACGCTTCCCATTCATTGTCTATGTAAGCAGCCGTGCAATGGTAGCATGGCAGCGTGATTCGAGAGACGGGGCGTCACGTTGACCAGTCATCATTTGCATAAAGTTGAGGTCTAGGCTACTTTATGCAAATCAGGGACGTCCAGCGTGACTCGCCGCCTCTGGAAACTCCCAAAAAACTTTTAAACAAACCGTTTATCTAAAATAAAGACAGATTTAGCAACTGCATGTCTTATTTCTTGCCTAATGTTTTCAGAAACACATTTCGGTGAACTATTTTTGTAATATAAGAAAAGAAAGTTTCCAAACGAGCCGCCATGTTGGTTCCAGTTTGAAAGCTGGGAGCAGCAGCCCACGAGGGGAAGCGTCATCCAATCAGGTGTCTTGTGCCTAGTGGCAACCCATCAAGCGTCCAGTGCTGGGAAGCGAGGCGATCCATTGCGATTAAAAAAACGCCCCTGTGGACACAGACTTTACAGCTCACTTGCTAACACAAGATAAAATAGGTTAATATTCAGACAAATTTAAAATGTTTTTTTGTCTCCTTTAGGTGGACTGGCCATAGACTGGATCCATGACAAGTTGTACTGGACAGACTCGGGGACGTCTCGTATCGAGGTGGCCAACCTGGACGGGACGCACCGCAAGGTGCTGCTGTGGCAGAGCATGGAGAAGCCCCGAGCCATCGCGCTGCACCCAATAGAGGGGTACGAGTCCAAACACACATACACACCGCTATAATTCTCTACAGATGGTTCCAAATGCACACACACTCATATATACATATCCCCTCTGGATGTGTCCCAGTTGTAGTGTAGCAGCAGAGCAGGGATTACAGTTTGGCAGCACAGCAGTGCCCACAGGCAAGCATCTGTGTGGAACAAGTATTTCATGAAAGGGGCAGCAGCTAAGTGTGTTTTCATCCCCGGCTTCATATGCCGCAGTGGCAGGAAGGTAGTTTCAGATGAAGCCCCAGAGAAATTTTAAGCTAGAAAACTCATTCAGCATATTAGGTAGCTCATTTGCATGGGATAATTGAAAAATATTTTTAAGAAGTTCCCTCTGAGGCCGGTCAGAGCAGATGATGAGGAGGACATGAATGTCGAGGACAGAGGAGAATTTTTAATCTGTGAAACACCTGCTGTGTTTTGAATCCTGACAGCAATCTGTTTACTTCTTAACAACAAGTAAACTTACCGTAACCGTCCCACTTTCCTCCTCAGTAAAATCTACTGGACAGACTGGGGCAACACGCCTCGCATCGAGTACGCCAACATGGACGGCTCCAACCGGCGCGTCATCGCAGACACACACCTGTTCTGGCCCAACGGCCTCACCATCGACTATGCCGGCCGCCGCATGTACTGGGTGGACGCAAAACACCATGTCATCGAGAGGGCAGACCTGGATGGACGCAACCGCAAGGCCGTCATCAGCCAAGGTAAACTCCTTTTTTTTCTGGCAAGGGTTGGGTATCGAGAACCAGTTCAGAATTGGAGTTCGTTACAGATGGAACTGGGACATTGTTAAGAAACATGCTGTTTGGTTCCTGAAAGCAATGTAAGGATGTACTACCCTACTTTCTTCCTTGACAGTTACGTACTGTACATGTTTAATGTTTTTATGGTGGACTGGAGCTAGAGCCTAAATACTGGAGCTAAAACTTCCATTAACTCCCTCAAATATCCATATTTTTAACAAAGACATAGTTTAACACAATTTATAATTGCCGATTCTCAGCAATAAAGGCCGGTGGAAACCTTTACTTGTTGAATAACAACACTAAATGTTGTGTTTTTTTTTATTAAAGTGGCAGTAGGCAATATATTTTTGGCATCATTGGGCAAAAATTCCATAATAACCTTTCCGCATATTGTAATTCAAGTGTTCTGAGAGATAACTAGACTTCTGCACCTCATCATGGCTCTGTTTTCAGGCTTTAGAATATCTAGCCCGTGACAGCAGACTTTGACCAATCACAGGTCATTTCACAGTGAACTCAAGAATTCATATGCTAATTACACACAACTTTCTAGCAGGATAAAATGATGAAGTGGTGATTTTTTGGACAGACATGGATGTAAACTGTTTTCCACCAGATTTGTGATGTCGAACGTGACACACCAGAAAAAAACAAAACAGAAAGGCATACTTGTCTACTGTCAATGGGAAAGGAGTCTATCGCCTATTCTTAACAGGTTTTCCCATGTTTAAAAAACCTGCATAGAGGTGCTAATTTTGGTGGAAAAAGGGTATGATTAATGGAGATTATTCGGCACTTGGTTGAGCTATTTAAGAGGAAGCACGGAAGAATCACAGCATTTTGGCAACCCAAATCTTCAGAAAATTAAGGCTTTGGACGTGTTGGAACTAAGAATCGATGAGCAGAATTGGAATTGATAAAATATAAACATATTTCTGGTGCCTTGTTTTTTTTTTTTTTTTGAAGCTTCGAGTGAGCTGGAGAGAAACAGGAGAGATATGGTGTACAGAGGTCTTGCTGGAGTTCAGATTTTCGTTAATTACCACACACACACACACACACACACACACACACAATGGGATACATATATATAGGATGTAGCATGCTTACGCTACTTCATTATACAACAACATAAAGCTGTGCGTGTATGCACTAAAAGTGGGGATCTGGCATTTCCAGACGTAAGGAAGCTAGGAGGGTACTGATCTGTCACAAACACACACTCTGGCCTGCTTCTGAGACCTCATGTTGCAGTACAATGTGTTTCTCAGGTTTTGGCTGATCCATGCACCTCTATACAGTTTTAGCTGACAGAGTAGATTTCAATTTGTAAGGAAAAAAAGACGATCAAGAGTGTTTAAGAGTGTGAAAAGAGAGAGGGACAGGGGAAATGTTTCATGAGGGTGTGTGTGAGCTCTCCTTAATAATGTGTGCTCTCAGGATAAAACGCTGTAATTGGCCCTGTCCGTCCTCCACTGCATCTGTTTGCTCAGACAACACACTGGACAAATAGGATGTGTGTGAGTGTGCGTGTGCGTGTGCGTGTGTGCGCATAGTTACATTCTGAGCCTCTGTGCCCAGGAATGTTAACGAGTGCCTATCTCCCTACACCTATAGTTTTCTGTGTGTGTGTGTGTGTGTGTGTGTGTGTGTGTGTGTGTGTGTGTGTGTGTGTGTGTGTGTGTGTGTGTGTGTGTGTGTGTGTGTGTGTGTGTGTTTGCGTGTGGGTGTGTGTGTTAGATGGATGCGTGCCAGCTCCTCTGTCATTGGAGCTGGACAGCGGGCGGGTGTCACGGATAACACCGCTATCCAGTCTGCGCACCTGTGCAGGTGAGGGGGTGGGGGGGGCAGAAAGAGAGGGGGCTGGGTGTGTGTTTGTGGGTATGGACGTGATCATAGAGTACATCTGCCTGAGGACAAATGCTGCATGTATACTGCAGTGATACCTCATTCACAACAGCCCTGGTTACCCTTGGTTTTAAAATGCATCTAGGATCACAAGTGGTAAGCGCTAAATAGGGCTGTGTATTGGCAAGAATGTGGCGATGCGATACATATCACGATACAGGGGTTACAATTCAATATATTGCGATATTGCGATACTGTAAGCAAGGCGATATATTGCAATTGCAATATTGCTCTCCTTTTGTTCCTCCTTTTTCTCATCCCCTTTTGGTTCTCAAATCGCGTAACCTGGCTTTGTCCACGACGTCTGAAAATTTCGAAAAGCCCATAGAAATATATTACGACTCAAGTGCATCAAACGTCTTTGGCGATTTGGTTTGGCTGGAACACACCAAGGAATAAACCCAGTCTGTATTGGTTTGATTTTCTTCTTCTTTTAATTTACGGCCGACTAGTCACAGGAAGTCAAGCCCCCAGGAAGTACACCTGGCTTTGAAGCAAATGGCCAAACGGTGGAATTACAACTTCCATGTCCGTCACGTGATGCCATTGGGCCCAAAAATACTTTTTCCCATAGACTTATATTGGGAAAGAGACGTCTGTAACTCGGTTGATAATTGTTTTTTAGGTAAATCAACTTCCCAGTACGAACACTAGAATAGCCCTTATTTAAATTATTAGGTCCTAAAAGTTGTAAAATGCACTAATAGCCGAATCCAGAGTTATTTCTCTTCCTCCGTTCATGTGAATGAGATCCAGACCACGGCTGGACTGAGGGCTGGGAGGCGGAGTTAAAGGAAACACTACTGCGCCTGCTCTATGGGCCAAATGGATGCGGAAGATCACCGGATGATCCGGGTAATTATATACTCGGAAGTCAAGTTTTTTTGTTGCTTCAGGCACCACAGAGCAACTCATAGGAATGAATGAGGCCCCGCCTCCAACGTTGTATCCGGTTGTCTTTATACATCCATGCGGGAAGTTCATTGCTGCCTCCCGCCGTTAAAAACAACAACGCATAGAGAAGCGAAAAAATATGTATGGTAGTTAACAGCGAGAGACAAATCAGTTTTTGATCCCGTTTGAATTGTTCCATGAATTACACACATGATGTTTGTCAATTTAAAAGCCACTGAAGACCACTAAACTTTCCATATATTGCGGCCCACCACACTGTAGGCCGACGTTGTGTTGCAGGTGACCTGTAGATAGAGAGTGTGACAGATTCAGGCGAGGCGTGAAAGGACTGGGAGGTGCCACATGTAGGTTAAAGGGGACATTACTGTGAAGGCTGGTGGGACGTTTGATGCCCTGTCGGCCTGCAGCTGCTCCTCCAGCTGTCCCGGAAAAAAGGAACAAGGGGGGGGGGGGGATGTGGGGAGGGGGGCGCAGAGACGACAAGGAAGAAGGTGACCGTATCAAAACCAGGCGCCTGGTAGATGTTGATGACTCAGAGGAGGGAAGAGGGTGCACTGTTCTCTCCCTCATGTTAGGATAAGATCAGAAAACACAAACGTTCAGCTGGTGTCACTTCACACACACACACACACACCTGTCTGAGGAGGAGGAGCGAGGGAAAATGTGCAGACGTCGTAGTACATTGTTTTCAGCTGTTTCTTAAAACATTTTGTTTCTAATAACTTGAAATTACTTTATACTTCTTTAAGTATACTTTGTATGTATGATTTGAGTCATACTTTTGCCAATCTTCTATTCTAATTTCTCAGTCTAATTAAAGAAAATGTATTATATGGCTGCTTGGATTTAGGAAACATTTAACATATGAGAACTTTGGCTTCTTTTGTTAAATGAGAAATGCTATATGGTAAAAAAAAAATATTATATTATTTCTCAAAGTAAGGTATCGAATAAGTATTGTTTGGGGATTGGTGGTCCTGAAACTCAGGTATTGTATCAACACTTGAAACACATGTACTGTATGTCCAGTTTTCGTATTTAATGATAAAGCCACGTTTTCAGTCCCTATGCCGTTTTTATAAAATGGATGTCAGAGCTTAGTACGTTTCTGCATTGCCATGCAAGTGCACATGGGAAATGCAGTTCACAATTGTAGTCTTCAAGGTCCAAGTACACAGGAGACTGCAAATACAACACATTGCAAAAATAAATGTTGATAAATTAATACAGAAAGAAATAATCATAATAAAATACACATTAGAAGTAATAAAATAGCTCAGCATCTCATTAATTTCTGTGACATTATTATTTTTCAAGATTGGATTATTATTTAAGATATAAACAGAATAAGGGTACAGTGAAGACCTGAACACAAGTTATATTCACAGAGCCTTCCCTCTCTGCTAAACAGCCTCGTCCTGCATTGGAAAAGTACGCAGTTAAAACAACCAAAGAGCTGATAGAACAATAGCCAAGCGTCAGGAAGAAGAAAACACTGAATTTGTCCAAAAAAGAAGCCTATTGTATGATTGTTAAAAATGAAAAAATTCATAGTACAGACAAAGTATTATATTCAATGTTACTAAAAATAACAGAAAAATCATCTCTGATGTGATATTCACAGGAAATAATCTGCTCAAAATTCATCCAAATTGCTCGCTTTACACAAACTCCCTGCAGTTATTGCGGTCGCTATTTGGATTAATTGTACAGTTGTTCTGCACTGTTATTGTTATGCAGTGAATATATCCATAAAATATGTCACTTAGTCAGGGGTCATCAGTTTACTCACTGATGAATGATGAAAAGGGGTCCCTTAAGGAAAAAAGGTTGGGAACCACTTATCTGTAGTATGATTAATGTGTATCATCCACATTTAAACATGCAAGCTGTTAGGAGCCAAGTAATGTATCTAATAAAGTTATCTTTGATATAGTCTTTGCTCTATGTCCCCCGTCTTGTCAGATTAGTACCCTGAAAGCCGAGATAACTAAGCTAAAGAACAAACAGCCAGCATGTATAGAGCTTCTCATGTCCTCCAAAAGTCTGTAACATCCATGTTTCAACAGACGGGATGCGAGGAGTGTGCCATAGCAATAAGTTATACGAGAATTGTGACTAAAATATTTTCTGAACAGGACATTTTACAGTTGAAAAATAAAGTAGCCGATGCTCTCTGGTGGACAAACTGTGTACTGGCGATCAGCCAACATTTGCTGATTCTGATACACCTCAAATAAGATAAAAGCGCTTCTGTATTGGCAGGTTAAAACCTTATTCACTTATGATTATATCATACTGTCTTTTATTAGGCCTATCTCCCCAAGGGCTTGTCTCGTTTTGCCTCCCATTGAATCCAGCCTTCAGCCTCGCAGCCAATTATGTCGGAGACAAAGTCATGAAGTTAAGCCTCCAACTATTAAATTCCCAACAGACAGTAACACTCAGGACACGACGTCATGAATCTACAGACAAAGCTCCTGCCAAGGATAAAATATGTAGTATCTTTATCTTCATCTCTAAGTATCTTTATCTGAACTTCATTCTCTCTCTCTCTATCTCTCTCTTGCCAGCATTTGCAAATGTGGACCTTATTTTGCAATAAAACTCTAACAGGACAGGACACGCTCGCTCTTTGTGAATTCATCTTTAAAGTGCCACCACTGCTTCTAATTTATAACAAAGCTTTAAGGTATTAGGCTTTACTGAGGTAAAATACGTTCTATGTTCATCTACGCTAATGTAGGTGCGGACCAAAGGGGCATTATTCAAATACTTTGTTGCTCATAAAACATATGAATAGATTAAAACGGTAAAACGTTTGTATCATTGAGCACTCCCACTATTACTCTGATCCTCGTGGCTCATTATTATTCTGGTCTCTCTCCAGTTTTACCCATTTACCACTTGACATTTATGCCATGCTGTAAAACACTGTCATTAAATGAGCAGCGCTGTTTTTAAAAGCCCTACGCCAGCACGTTCGCCACACCACCACCTCCACCACCACGGCCCCGTGTAGCAGCAGAAATCACTTTTTCCATCCATTTAGCACTCTCCTCCAACTGGTTGTGCAGCTACTTCACCGGAGGAGGATTAAGCTGGAGCGAGAAAGAGAACGTTTATTTGGACGAGTGTGGAGGAGTCACCCTGAGCAGATGTTCCCAATGGAGAGAAATCTGCGAGGAGTTCCCCGTTGCACATGTTAGTGTTTAGGTCGGGGTTCCGCTGATATGGGCTGTCAACAATCTGCACAAAGACAAAAGTAGTCGAAGACTCAAAGCCTCGATGCAAAATCCAACTTTTTAAAGGCCCTGAACCTCATTTTTACAATACACTTCTCTTACTATAAGCGACAGGGTTTTACACGAGCGCATTATGATCTGCCAAAGTTAGAACAACACATGGTTATTTGACATAAGCGATTCTTGTATTTGTGTTTTCTCTGTTCTTCCCGCTGCTTTGAAGTGGGTGGGAGTGCTGTTGGACAAAGTGACATCAGCTAGACTTTTCTAACTTTAACTTTGATTAGTCACAAATGTTCATGGCATCCTGTACTTAAAGGTACAGTGTGTAACATGCCATGTTTCTACAGTAGCCCGGAATGGAGAAACCAAACACTGGCTCTATAGAGCCTTCAGTGTTTTTACTAGGGCTGTCAATCGATTAAAATATTTAATCGCATCAAGATGTTGTTGAGTATTTAATACTCAAATATGCTTGCTTAATGCAAATGTTTGTATATATTTGTTATTGGAAATCAATTACCCACACAAAACAATCTGCAATCTGCAACCACGCCACTAGATGCTGCTAAAACCTACACACTGTCCCTTTAAGATGAAAAAAGTGTTTTAAGACAACAACACCAATAAAAGAAAATCCCATTTCCACCAAATTTTTTTTCTCCTTTTAATCTCAAACCTCCTAAAGAGCATTTAGACCATCAACACACACACTAAAGCTCTCCAATTAAACCCACATGTATGGGATTGTTTTTGGATTAGAGCACACACACTGTATACACACCTTGTAAATGGAGAGAAAGTCTGGCATATATTAGTCCTTCAGATTAAAATCTCCCATTAAAATGATTAAAATCTACAAAGTCAAGCCGAGATCTGGTATATATCAGTCCAGTATCAGTCTCTTGCACCCGTCTGACCCGGTTTTAAGGGCTGTTCTCGATCTTGCTTTCAGATTATGGACGGAAAAGTCACATTACTTAAGGAGGCCGATGGAGCGTCTCTGCTTTTGGCCGCTCTGGCCGCAACTAAACCAGCTACAGGCCAATGAGAGGCAGGGTAATTGAAAGCAGCTCTAAATGGGGACGTTATGACATCAGCCAAGCCCACAGCGCTGAATGGGAGGATGTTTGGAGAGCGTTGGTGGAACAAGCCAAATGTAGCATTTCGTCTTTCCATTTTTTGTGTGTGTTTTCGATTTAAACGTCCACATGAACCTCACAGAATCATTATTTGTTCATTATGAAGGTGTCAAACTTAACGCCTGTGTTTGTTTACATCCGTTAAACAATTGCTCATTGTTTCATGAAAGATGTTGTTGGCCTGTTTCTGGTTTTATTGCACACTTCATCAAGCATCTCTCAGCCGTTCTGAAATCTCTCTCTCTCTCTCTCTCTCTTTCTGTAGGCCTACCCCACCCGTTTGCCATCACAGTGTTTGAGGACAGTCTTTACTGGACCGACTGGCACACCAAGAGCATCAACAGCGCCAATAAGTTCACCGGCAAGAACCAGGAGATCATTCGCAACAAGCTGCACTTCCCCATGGACATCCACACCCTGCACCCCCAGAGGCAGCCAGCAGGTCGGTACACAGCCTTGTCGGAAGCTAACTTTTAAGTTTGATTAGCTGCACAGTTGTGTAAGGTGGAAGTTTGAATGCATTTTATCAAAGCCTGTGTTGTTGTTATGAACATATCATTTCTCTCATTGTTTTTTCAAATGACTGCAAGGTCACAAAACAGCGACTTGACTCGGGACTAACGTTTATTTTCATTGTCGGTTAATCTGTCGATTATTTTCTCGATTAATCGATTAGTTGTTCGGTCTATAAAATGTCAGAAATATGGTGAAAAATGTCGATCAGTGTTTCTCAGAGCCCAAGATGACGTCCTCAAATGTCTCGTTTTGTCCACAAAATATTCACATTTAAGAAGCTCAAATCAGAGAATTATGACTTTTTTGTTTTCTTAAAAAAATACTCAAACTCGTTAAAGGTCTAATCAGGTCAGTCAATAGCATCACAATGGAAGAATTCAATACATTGTTTTGATCTTGTAAGAAACAGCAGCAAGAAATGGCAGAAGTCCATGTTGAAAATATTACATTTTGTCTTTTTATCGAGCAAATCCAGCACACCCCTTTCCTTTACAGCGATGCGCGTTCGCCCCTCCCCAGTGGTTCCCATTAATTAATTTGTCCCGCCACAGTTTCATAATGGACCAAAATATTTTTACACTTCTCAACGGGTGGGGTCCGCACAGTGTGTCTGGGCATTCGACATGCCGGGTCAGGGTCGGCCTCGTGGAACCTCTCCCCAGCGCTGACTGGCCCTCGCCGGGGCTATTTCCTCCGTGGCAGTGCGCTGCGACCAGCTCGAGGCTAGAAAGGCCCGGGTTGAGGGTTGCAATGTGTATATGTGTATACAATGGCTTTATGATTAAATTGTTTACAAGAAGTTCTTCATAGATCTAGCCTCTTAATTTAGCTCTCAAAGTGCACCAGATGATGCTTTAACTTGCTAAATGTACAAAATGTTATTTCTTAATGCATGATGTTTCCGAAGTAAATGAGTAATCGTGTTAAGTAATCGTGATCTCAAATATTGAGCCAAATAATCGTGATTAGAATTCTTGCCATAATTGAGCAGTCCTGCCCTACTGTACATGGACAAAAGGACGTGCAGAGATATTATACTGTACATAATGTCAGCTGGAGACATTAGATGAGATGAAAGCAAAAGACTTCTCCATTCATGAGGCTAAGAGGCTCTTTATATGGTCACTAGCTCATCCCACATCCCTTCAAATCTCTCTGTCATTGTGGGGGGGGTTTTCAAAGTCAGTTGTGAGAACAATGGACCTATTTTTGAAAAGTTTGCAGCCGTAAGCAGTAGAACATGTTGTCATGCAGCAGAACAAAATGCTGAACAGCAAAACATCAAACACAAACTCGACCCTCATTAGAGAGTTGGAAGATGAGCTGGTTGAGGACAGACATGGAAAATAGGAACCGTCTTTAAGCGTATCATTGCTCACAGAAGTGAAGACTTTTCCCACATGGTGGCCGACCCAGAGATGAGAGAATGGTTTGTTGTTAGTGTTGGACCCTGTGGTGAACTGGCCGGTTGAGCTGTTTTAACAGCATGGTAGCAAAGACTTGTGTTCTTTGCTAACACGCCATGTTGAAGTTGAGCTCTGTCCAAGAGAAAGTTTTGGTTATCCTGCTGATAAAATACTGTAACAGTCGGACACTAATGTGCCTCTGTGTTGGCACTATTCCTTTTATCGTTGTTCAGTGAGTCATGTGAGTTCATGTGTGCGTGGGATAGATTTGAACAAAGAGGATTCAGAACTCAAGTTAAATCCAGAGGCTGTCCAAGTGTAGTTCATTATGTTTTTTAAAATTGAAAAATAATTATACAAATATGTTTATTTCCAAGATGAAATGCATTTCAGCATACACTGTAACGCTTCACAGTTAAAGGAATACTTTGACATTATGGGAAATAAGCTTATTCTTGCCAAGAATTAGATTGAGAGAAGATCGATACCATGATAAAGAAAAATGTCACAAAGTGGCTTTCAGATTCTTGCTTGCATCTTAATGTGAAAAAATGAGACTACAAGTGTTATTATACCCCCGCGACAACGTAGTCAGGGGCATATAGCGCTCCGTGTGTCCGTCCGTCCGTCCGTACGTCCGTCCGTCCTTCCGTCCGTCCGTCCTTCCGTCCGTCGCATGTCAAACTTTCGTTTCCGGAGCAGAACTCGGAAACTATTTAACTTAGGAACTTCAAATTTGGTATGATGGTTGACAGTGTGGTCTAGTTGTGCCTTTTGGTGGTTAGAAGTCCACAGACTGAGGAAGGTGAGCTAATAACAAGCTAGATTGTGCTCAATAGACTAATTCCATTAGTTACAAAAGGGCAAAACCTTTGGCCCTACTTTAGTAGGGGGCAAGCAGTGAGCGGGGGTATGTGAGCCATGCTCACTTTTGCCTTGTTTAAATTTAAATGACAAAAAATATTCTCCTCTAAAGTTTTCTATCCACATAAAGCATCCTATACTAAGCTGTGTGTCTTTGTATCTCCTGTAGGCGGCAGGAACCGCTGTGGCACAAACAACGGCGGCTGCAGCCACCTGTGTCTCCCGAGCAACAAGACACACACCTGCGCCTGTCCCACCGGCTTCAAGAAGGTGGACCACTCCAACTGTGCCAACGGTCAGTCCCTCAACATCTGGATCCTTAATATTGAGTGAATGATGCATATTCATTTATTTATTCATGAAACAATAAATGCCAAACAACAATTTTAGCCAGTTGACAATTATTAAACACATTCAAATACAATTTAATATTTGTATGTAGTTTTTAGTGGTTACTACAAGACACCCACAATCATGTTTGTGTCCTGGTGGTTGAATTTATATATTTTAATCAATTGGAATCTGGAATAAGAAGTTTTAGTATCAATAAAACATTTTTTTAACCTATGAGCTGTCTTCTGCCAGAGGCTCTCTATCTTTGCTGTGGCTCATAAAGAGTCAAAAAGTTAAAGTTTAAACACAAGTCCTCAGCAGTAGTTTAAGAGATGACTGCACTTTTTACTGATTTAACAGTTAGTGTCAGTGGCCAGTGGACAGGATAACAAGTTAGATTACATGTTACAGTTCAGTGCAGCTAAAGAAATGCTGAACTAAAATTGACTTTATGTTGGCAGAATTTTTTATGAATCCTTTTCTTTAGTTTTTTTTCACTACGCTGTTGCATCGCTTGAAATAGAATAATTTGTCATAAAAAACATCTATTATCATCATTATAGATAATAATGTTAGAGGAAGGGTTATGATTTATGATATTAATCAGTCAGTTGTCTGTGTTTCAGTGCTGTTTTTGCTGTGTTCACTGTTGACCCCACTGTTAAACCTAGAAGACTGACAGAAGACCTTTGGTCTTTAATCAGGTCTTGACAAGTTCCTGCTTTTTGCCCGAAGGACGGACATCCGACGAATCAGCTTCGACACAGAGGACATGTCCGACGATGTCATCCCTCTGGCTGACGTGCGCAACGCCGTGGCGCTGGACTGGGACGCCAAAGGCGGCTACATCTACTGGACGGACGTCACCACCGACTCCATCAACAGAGCGCTGTGGAACGGCACCAAGCAGGAGGTCAGTGACGTCCACAATCTAACTGAACTCAACACTGAAATTTCACTCATCATCATCTCTTCAACAGAGGGAAGCAGCAGGATTTAAGTTTAGGCAATACTGCCATCTCCTGGGGCTGATGTGACAGTGCAACAGCCATGCATGCTCTGTAGAAGATAATGCAGGTGTAGTTGAGAACTAGAACTGGGGGGAATTGAGATCTTTGTCGTCCCTGTCTCTCCAGGTGGTGGTGGACACCAGTCTGGAGAGCCCAGCAGGTTTGGCGATTGACTGGGTGACCAACAAGCTCTACTGGACCGATGCTGGTAAACAGCCTCATTTCACATATTGTCACATACAATCATATTGCTGATGCTGATCACCTGCTTGACGGTGTCATGTCGTGTGTTGTGTTTCTCAGGTACGGATCGTATCGAGGTTTCTAATGCCGACGGGAGCATGCGGACGGTCCTGATATGGGAGAACCTGGACCGGCCCAGGGACATTGTTGTCGACCCGATCGGAGGGTGAGATGATTTAAAAGGTTGAAACTAGGGCTGTCAATCAATTAAAATATTTAATCGCGATTAATTGCACGATTGTTCATAGTTAATCGCGATTAATCGCACATTTTTTTATCTTTTCAAAATGTACCTTAAAGGGAGATTTGTCAAGTATTTAATACTTTTATCAACATGGGAGTGGGAAAATATGCTGCTTTATGCAAATGTATGTATATATTTAGTATTGGAAATTAATTAACAACGCAAAGCAATGACAAATATTTTCCAGAAACCCTCTCAGGTACTGCATTTAGCATAAAAATATGCTGAAATTGGAACTTGGCAAACTGCAGCCCAACAGGCAACAACAGCTGTCAGTGTGTCAGTATGCTGACTTGACTATGACTTGCCCCAAACTGCATGTGATCATCCTAAAGTGGGCATGTCTGCATGTCTCATTTTCATTCACATATTTTGAGGTCAGAGTTCAAGGGACCCCTTTGAAAATGGCCATGCTAGTTTTTCCTCGCCAAAATTTAGCGAAAGTTTGGAGCGTTATTTAACCTCCTTCTCGACAAGCTAGTTTGACATGGTTGGTACCAATGGTTTTCTAGTTTCATATGATACCAGGATCTTCACTTTAGCTTTAAAACTGAGCCCGCTACAACCTAAAAATCGTTATTGCGTTATGCGTTATTGCGTTAGCATTACAGAAACGTGTTATTACGTTAACTTTGACAGCCCTAGTTGAAACATATATGAATCTGAACTTGGCAGTTTCATTGTTTCTCATTTGTTTTATTATCTCTCCGTAGTTTCATGTACTGGACCGACTGGGGCGCCAACCCAAAGATCGAGCGTGCGGGAATGGACGCCTCCAGTCGCATCGTCATCATCTCGTCTAATCTGACGTGGCCCAACGGGCTCGCCATCGACTACGAGACCAAACGCCTGTACTGGGCCGACGCTGGCATGAAGACTATTGAATTTGGCAACTTTGATGGTTCTGACCGACAGGTAAAGGGTGTTTTTATGACAGTATATGCAGTCATTTTTATTCTCACAGAAATTCTCATTTAAATAGTTTGTAATTTCATTTATTTTGTTAGCAACAATTTGAGGAATTGTTCAGCCTTAGTCGAGATTTGCTTTCAAGCTTTTTCTGTTCATTTGGAATCAACATTATAAACAGATGTTTACAGACCTCACCGGACCTCTGTGACTGTTTTTGCGTACAGGTTTTGATTGGCAGCCAGCTGCCTCATCCCTTTGGCCTGACTGTACACGAGGACAAGCTGTACTGGACAGACTGGCAGTCCAAGAGCATCCAGAGCGCCGACAAGCTCACCGGCCTGGGACGACACACGCTCGCCGAAAACCTGGAGAACCTCATGGACATTCACATGTTCCATCGACACCGAGACACAGGTCTGTGTGCGTCCACATGCTAGATTGAGACTAAAGTGTTCATGTACAGTGCAGTCGGCAAGTAGTGTGTGTAGTGTTTTGCCTCACTGCTGCAACACATTGGATCTGAAACGAATGAAACAATGACAATGAGATTTAAGCACTAAAGACTTTCAGCTGTAATGTGAGGATGTTTATATCCACATCAGATGAACAGTGTCGGAACTTGAGCCATTTTTAGCAGCTAATTACTATTTGCCCAAGCTTGACCAATGGGCCTCCAGGGTTCTGAACTATGGAGTAGCCTGTCCTGTTAGCATTACCTTAAGCAGCTAAAGTGCAAAGCAGTATAGGGTTAGTCAGTCAGATGACATCACTGAGGAAATGTGTCACTGCACTTATCGTGTCCTGTTGGACCTTTAGTCTCATGTGATAAAGGGAAATTATCTCCTCCTGTCACATTCTGATTTTTGCCGCCTTTTCTCAGAGCTCAGACGCTGTGTCTCTGCTGACACTGAGAGGATTACAGGTAAACCGAACCCAGATCAGTGGCTGAGAGGCCAGAGAGCCTCAGGGGGCTCATACCAAACTGAAACCTCACTGATCTCACTGACGTGTGGGGCTTTCCCATGTTCCCTTCAGGGACGTTGTGTGTTTCTGTTTTGTTCGCCCCAATTTCTCCCGCTCCCTCTCCGTCCCTTGCCTCAAAGCAAACCTAGAAAGTAGGACGGTGTGTGAGCTGAGTTGCTTTGTGTGTCTCCATCTGTAGTGCGTAACCCGTGTGCGGTGAATAATGGAGGCTGCAGCCACCTCTGTCTCCTGGCTCCTGCTCCCAAAGCCTCCAGCTGTGCCTGTCCCACCGGGATCAACCTGCAGACGGATGGGAAGACCTGCACGCCTGGTACGAAACTTAATCTTCAGTGTCAAAACTAATCCAGTTATTGTTGTCTGTACATGTTTACGGTGCAAACAGTAACTGCTTGTAGCTAATGCTAATGATTTTCATGGTGCAGATTAATCAAAAGTACAAAGACATATAGGCTAATAAATATCCTTGAAATCATATCTTTTACAAGCCTGCAAATGATAGGAGAGAAAACTGCACCAAAACAGAGTTCAAAAACTCAGAAGTTTTTGCTTCCAGGATGATAAAAGCATGTCAGCCCCCTTTTGTATTCTGACCGGAAGGTGCTGTGATGTGTGTTGATGTGTGCAGGGATGAGCAGCTTCCTGATCTTTGCACGGAGGACGGACATCAGGATGGTTTCTTTGGACATCCCCTACTTCGCCGATGTGGTTCTGGCCGTCAACGGCTCCATGAAAAACACCATCGCCATCGGGGTCGACCCCAAAGAAGGTTTGTATGTCTCCTCAAAGTTGTGTAACGCCCGTTTCAAAAACACAAGTGATGTAGAAGTGGAGTCCTTACGTGTGTATATGGCGCCTCCTGCAGGAAAAGTCTATTGGTCTGACAGCACACTGAAGAAAATCAGCAGATCCAACATCAACGGAAAAGAACAAGAAGAGATCATATCTACAGGTGAGGAGGACGGCTCACATGTACGATGCTGTTTAACTCCACCCAGTCCTAGTGGCACGACTCCATCTCTGCCTCTCTCTCTGTGTGTCTCTCTCTGTAGGGTTGGTGACGACCGATGGCCTGGCGGTGGATGCTGTCGGCAGGAAGATCTACTGGACGGACACGGGAACCAACCGCATCGAGGTCGCCAACCTGGACGGCTCCATGAGGAAAGTTCTCGTCTGGCAAAACCTGGACAGCCCTCGAGCCATCGCCCTCTACAACGAGATGGGGTGAGGCTGCTAGAGCGGGATAGCTTTTTAGTTTTCAGAGCATTGGGTGATTACACTGGAAAAGATGAAATCTCGCTTGAGAGAAAGAAAGGTCGCGATCGTTACCCCTAATGATCGTACAGGATCTGGACCTGTTTGTCTAAACCACATGTCTAACATTTGCTGGTCTCCCGATCCAGCATGTCCTCATCGTCTTATCTCTGTCCTACTTTCAGGCTGTGAAATCGCATACTAACGTACTGCATACTACATACTCAATCAGTATGTACTGTATACTGTGTACTAAATTAAGTTTTTAAGTATGCCATTACCAGCAGACTGTTCACACTGAAGTAAAATCAAGCAATATGTATTTTTTTCCTTTTTAATATTTTCTTTATTATTTAAGGCAAATTAAAATTCTTAAATATTTTACTGTTAAATATGTTTTCTATATGTGAGCTCCTGTGTTTTTCCTCTTAACTGTACCTCCAAAGTCACTCGCCATCATATGTGACTATTTTATCCAACTGTTAATTATTTAAATCGTCTGCCTCGCAGTCCGCCATTGGACAGTCTGAAGAGCCGCAATGCATTTTGGGGCGGTTGAGTATGTTCAGTAAGCTCACATCTCATTGGTTGCGTCCAAAATTCCATACATATTTAGTACGCTTAAACAGTGTGAGATTTTTTTGGGTATGTCCAAAACCTTAGTTTGAAACCAATAGTATGCAAATTGCATACTATTTCAGGTGAAATATAACAGTATGCAAACGCCGGACGCTACGGTGGCATAAATATCTCACAATGCAATGCGGTAGTGACGACGAGTTCATAACAGACATTGACGGACGGCTCTGTAATATCAATAACGTTTCAATTTAACTGTGAGTATAAGATGTCGCTTTGCTAGTCGTAATATAGTTTCTAATTTAGTTCAAACTTCGATTCTCACAAATCATCGCTTGGTCACATGAGGTCGACATGGGTTACCATGATTACGCAAGGAGGCTCTCAGGAGGTGACGATGTAAATTGCTGCTCAGTGCGTCCGAAAAGATACATACTACTGTTTATTCACACAAAAGTATGTTCAACAATAGTACACATATTGGGTATGTAGTGCATAGTATGAGGTTTTGGACGCGGCCATACGCCATACTAATTATTGTTAATCTAGTATAAATCTGGGCATTTCTCACATACACAGAATCCACATACTATGCAGTTGGAACGCTCTACATAGACTCCTACTCAATTTTACATCATACTTAATATAAATAGTAAGTGTGTATGCGATTTCGAACACAGTCTCAGTCTCTTTACGCTCTCTGACCTCTGACCTCTGTGTCCCTCTCTCTTTCTGTCTCTCTTTTCTCCAGTTATATGTACTGGTCAGACTGGGGAGAGCACGCTAAGCTGGAGCGCTCAGCGATGGATGGTTCAGACCGAACGGTCCTCATCAGCAACAACCTGGGCTGGCCCAACGGCCTGGCCATCGACATGGCCGGCTCACAGTTACTGTGGGCCGACGCTCACACTGAGGTCAGCACTGACTCCCAATAACACTCACACGCATTTTCACCTCACAAATAATAAATTATAATAGGACGAAAGCCCTGGTTTGCTCTGTGTTTTTAAGGACCTGTGTAGCAACTCATAACATAATAATTTCACATAATGTAATAATGTAAATGTAATAAAAGCTCATAATGTCATAATTTAAATGTAATAAAAGCTCATAATGTAATAATCAGCATAATGTCATAAAACCTTGAGCGCATAACGTAATTGCAGTTTTGCTCATAATGTAATAAGTTATTACATTATGAGAACATTATTTCATTATAAACTTAACAAAACAAAGTTTCAGTATAGAGATAACTTTAAAAAAAAATTATCTTGTAGTCTCACATCCAAGAGGCTTCATCAATATGGAACTGATTGATGAAAATGTCCTCTTGACCAAACAGATAAAGTCCGGTTGCTTTCAATTAACTACTCCACTTGTGTCATGTAAAACTAGAAGGGTTCCTGTGCTTTAAGAAGACAAGGAGAGTACTCTTTTTTTTATTATTTTATTATTACATTATGCGCTGAATTTATTACATTATTCAAGTTTATAATGTAATAATGTTCTCATAATGTAATAACTTATTACATTAATTAAAAACAGGCATAAAAAGTTCACTAAAGTCTATAGAAATGAGTAGAGATTTAAAGGTCAAATGGCTAATCGCCTAAAATGTTAACGGGACATTATGGAGTCATGGCGGTAATCCCTCTCATCTCTCTGGTCTTCTCCAGCGCATCGAGGCGGCCGACCTGAACGGGCAGAATCGCCACACCCTCGTGACTCCAGTCCAACACCCGTACGGTTTGACCCTGCTGGGGCCCCACATCTACTGGACCGACTGGCAGAGCCGCAGCATCCAGCGGGCTGACAAGAACACCGGGACCAACACCATCACGGTGCGAGCCAACCTGCCGGGCCTGATGGATATCCAGGCTGTGGACCGGGAGAGGCCACTGGGTGAGTCCGAGTACCATGAAGACCACACTGTAGTCGCTGTGTGAAGGAACGAATGTGTGTGCTCAAAAATGTCGTCATTGGACTCAACAGCAATTAGTTCACACGTAACTGTCTGCTGTGTGACTGGTACAATTGAAATAGCCCTGCTGCCTCATGGGAAAAGTGTTTCCATCTATTTATACTGCTCATTTCATTCATTTCCATCTCCTAGTCAAACTGGAAAAAAGGCCACTTCAGAAATAAGTAAAAAAAAAAAAAAAAAACAATGAATACAAGGTGTTTTTGCTTGTAATAAGTAAAAACATCTGCCAATGGAACAAGTGAAAATTTGCTTGGTAAGATTTCTTGAAATAAGATTTAATATTCAGGCCTTTCAAGATCTTGAAATTAGCTGGGAAATCTCATTAGAGCTATATTTCACTGGTAATAGTAGTGTTTTGTGTCATAATAAGCCTGTAATGGTCAAAAGTAGTATTTTTTTCACTTAACAAGATATTCAAGATGCATTGTCACAAGTGTACAAGTCCCTATATCGATATATATATATATATATATATAGATGTTACTTGTTAGGTGATTGTGTCGCATGATTGTCCATAGTTAATTGCGAATAATTGCAAGGTAAATGCATTTTTTACATGTTCAAAATGTACCTTAAAAGGGAAGTGTTTAATACTAGTATTTAGTATTTAGTATTTAATACTCAATAGGGGAGAGTCGTGGGTACCCATAGTACCCATTTTCATTCATATATCTTGAGGTCAGAGCCCTTTGAAAATGGCCATGACAGATTTTCCTCGCCAAAATTTAGCGCAAGTTTGTTATTTAGCCTCCTTCCCGACAAGCTAGTATGACATGGTTGGTACCAATGGATTCCTTCGGTCTTCTAGTTTCATTTGATACTTCACTCTATCTTTAAAACTGACCCCGCTACAACCTAAAAATCTTAAATTGTGTTAATGCGTTTAAGAAATTACCGGCGTTAGAACGAATTTGCGTTAACGCGTTATTATTAACTTTGACAGCCCTAGTAATTAGATAAAAATACTTGGTAAGATTTGCTCTCACACACTCTCTTTTGTTTGTTTAAAGTTTTGCAGTTTCACAGCTGATCAAACTGGCTTCTGTTACACTCTCACTATATCAATTGTTGGAGTTCTTCTGGATTTTTTTTCTCCATCTCTATTTTTGGCATCCTTACACGATGATCCCAAATATAGCTTCTGTTGATTGTATTATGTGTAGCACACCGGGTGATTGACAAGCGATTACACTGTATGTTGCCTAGAAACAGTAAGACGTCTCTGTGTAAACAACAATCTGCACACAGATTATTGTGTGGCACGAATCTCTTTGCATCGATCCTTTTGTGCCTGGCCTCCTCAGGTTTCAATAAGTGCGGCAGGAGGAACGGCGGCTGCACCCACCTGTGCCTGCCTCGACCCAACGACACATCCTGCGCCTGTCCCACCGGCATCCTGCTCAAGGGAGACGGCAGGTCATGTGACGACTCCCCGGAGTCGTACCTGCTCTTTTCCAACCGCGTCAGCGTGCGCAGGATCTCCCTCGACACCAACGACCACACCGACGTGCACGTGGCGGTGCCCGAGCTGCACAATGTCATCTCGCTGGATTACGACAGCGTGGACGGAAAACTTTACTACACCGACGTCACCCTGGATGTTATAAGGTGCGAACGATGTCTACATGCAAACCCTCTTGCCATTTATGTTTTAGCTTTCATTACATAAATTAGGATTTTCTGATTATCAGGATTAATCAAAGTCAGTCATTGTCAGTCACTCAGAGATTTAGAAATACAGTAGATTATGGAAGCAAATACAGATTTTGGATAAAGCTTGCCTTTATTTTATCGTTGCTGTGTTGAGCAAGTGTTGTTTGAATTTACTACTTTGAGAAATAGTATTATCAGGATTATTTTGTCTGCTCTAATCGAGTAGCCCTTTGTCATAATGATGTCTATCCTTTACTTTGTTCTTTAGGCGTGCAAACCTAGATGGCAGTGGCATGGAGACGGTGATCAGCCAGGGCCTGAAGACCACAGATGGGCTGGCTGTAGACTGGGTGTCCAGGAACATGTACTGGACCGACACCGGGCGCAACACCATCGAGGTGGCCCGTCTGGATGGAACGAGCCGCAAGGTCCTGGTCAACAACAGTCTGGATGAACCTCGAGCAATCGCAGTGTTCCCGAGCAAAGGGTAAGAGAGGGGTCTGGGCTCCACCCTTAAATTAGAATTTGGGTTTGCAAGTTTAAGACACTTCCACATTGGCTTCACGTTTCAGATCCGGAGGTTGCCGCCCTGGTTTCGACTCATGAGCTGTTAACAGAATTTTACTGCAGCTGTTAAAAGATGTCTTGAAGCCAGATAATGAACTACGCTGAAATTAGCAGAAGACAAAGGGGGATATTAGCAGAAAGAAGGCAAACATCGTGATGAGAGATATATTTTACACTTTGTACAAGGTCTGCTCACTAGTTTGCCTCATCTCTGCAGGTTCCTGTTCTGGACTGACTGGGGTCACATTGCAAAGATTGAGCGATCCCACCTGGACGGCTCGGACCGAAAGGTTCTGATCAACACCGACCTGGGCTGGCCCAACGGCCTCACACTGGACTACGACACACGAAGGTCAGAGAGAGCGAAGCATGTCTGTGGAAGGAGCTACCTGTCTGGCTGTTTTTTTCCACATAAGAGCCTTATAAATTAAATTAGATCAGGTATTATGAATGTTTCATGATGTGATTATCCCTGAAGGAAAGTCAAATCATCACAGTATCAGAAAGTAGAGTATATCTACGAGACAAGTAGAGAGTTATGAAGATTATACAACTGCCACTTATGGTATAACAACTAGAGCTAGAGGATACAACTTTTGATTTAGGTAACAACACAACCGTGTCCCACAAATAGTAACGTAAAAATGTAAAATGAAAAATGTATCTCTCAACTTTTCATCCATCCAACAGTTTTGTTTTCTTGTGTTGATTTAGCCTCGAGAGAGCCTTAAACTCTTGTTTTACAGTGCAGTCAGAAGGCATGTGCAGTGTATTTCCAGACAGAAGTGTTTATGAATCTGTGATGTTTTCTGCAGGATCTTCTGGGTGGACGCCCACTTAGACCGGATCGAGAGTTCGGACCTGAACGGGAAACTGCGGCAGGTCCTCGTCAGCCCGGTGTCCCACCCGTTCGCCCTCACACAGGTAACCCCGCCCTACCCCTCCTCACCCTCAGCTGTCAATCACTGGGCTGACCCTTCCTCCTGGCTGCCTCCTCCTCCTCCTCCACTCACCTGCTCTCTTTCACTCATCGGCTCCCCCGTGTGACTGTCACTGCTCGTCTCTCCGTCCTCCGACTCATGCTGAGCCCATTCGACTTAACCATTTCTTCTACTTCTCTTCCACTCTGACCCTCATTTTTCTTCCTCCCCTTTTCCCCTCCCCTTTCTTCCTCCCATTCCCCTTCTCCTTGTCTGTGTTTCTCCTCTCCTCTCTTCTTCTCCCTCGTTTCCCCAGTTGAAGCCGGTGTCCTCCCCTCTAACCCCTTTCTCCCGACTCTCGCAGCAAGACCGCTGGATCTACTGGACGGACTGGCAGACTAAGTCCATCCAGCGGGTGGACAAACACACCGGCCGCAACAAGGAAACCGTGCTGCCCAACGTGGAGGGCCTCATGGACATTATAGTGGTATCACCTCACAGACAGACAGGTAAGGAGGCTGGCAGGGGAGACACCAAAGACCTCACTGTGTTTATCTGCGAGGACACCGATGTGTTCGGCCGGTAAAGTGCTGCAGCAGCAGATGAACGCAGGTACAGAGCGGGTCGAAAGTCTAGGAAGCTTGGTGAATCACGGTTGCCATAGGAACAGACAACAAACTGGCCACAGAAGAAGAAAATAACCGGATTCCGAGACAACACATGCCCAGGTTTAAAATGTATTTAAATTGTCATTTGACACAAGAAATTACACTAATTTCATCTAAAATATTCTAGGGCGGCAGCTAACGATTATTTTCTCGATTAGTTGTTTGGTCTAGAAAATATCAGAAAATGGTGAAAAAATGTCTTTTTTTGTCCACAACTCAAAGATATTCAGATTACTGTCATAGAGGAGTAATACACTCGAAAATATTCACATTTAAGAAGCTGGAATCAGAGAATTTAGATATTTTTTTCTTAAAAAATTACTCAAACCGATTAATCGATTATCAAAATAGTTGGCGATTTATTTAATAGTTCACAACTAATGGATTAATAGTTGCAGCTCTAAAATATTAATATTCGGTCCCTCAGTGCTATGTGGTAATCTGTCGGTCTGTCAGTATCACCACTACTGAGTTGAAATGTTTGGACTTTGCTTGATTACGTTATAAGTAGTGGTGGGAATCTTGCGGTATCTCACGATTTAATTCGATTTTGATTATTGGGGTCACGATTCGATTCAAAACGGATTCTCGATTTAAAATGGATTCTCGATTCAGCACATCGTGGTGCTAATTTCAGCATCTCTTCCAGTCTGCTGTGTGCTAATAATGGCGGTGTGGCAAATTATGGCACGAAAGCAGAGTAAAGTGTGCATAAGATTATAACGTTTTTATTAGGGCTGTCAAAATTAACGCTAAATAACGCATTCGGTTTAGCGCCACTAATTTCTTTAACACAATAATGCAACTTGCAATTTTTAGGTTGTAGCGAGCTCAGTTTTAAAGCTAAAGTAAAGATACTGGTATCATATGAAACTAAAAACCTATGGAAGCCATTAGTACCAACCATGTCATACTAGCTTGTCATGAGGGAGGCTAAATAACGCTCGAAAAGCGTCCCTTGACCTCTGACCTCAAGATATGTGAATGAAAATGGGTTCTATGGGTACCCACGAGTCTCCCCTTTACAGACATGCCCACTTTATGATAATCACATGCAGTTTGGGGCAAGTCATAGTCAAGTCAGCACACTGACACACTGACAGCTTTTGTTGCCTATTGGGCTGAAGTTTGCCATGTTATGATTTGAGCATATTTTTATGCTAAATGCAGTACCTGTGAGGGTTTCTGGACAATATTTGTCATTGTTTTGTTGTTAATTGATTTTCAATAATAAATATATATATACATTTGCATAAAGCAGTATATTTACCCACTCCCATGTTGATAAGAGTAGTAAATAGTTGACAAATCTCCCTTTTAGGTACACTTTGAACCGATAAAAAAGGTGTGATTAATTTGAGATTATTCACGATTAACTATTTTAATCGATTGACAGCCCTAGTTTTTATATTTGGAAAAAAAGTTATGTTAATTGATGGCAATTATGTTAACACAAACGCAAAAGGTAACATGTATTCATGCTAAACTTGCACAAATAAACACCTTTTACTAAGAAGTTTTTAGTATTTCTCAGTTCTTAGTGACTTAAAATTCAAATAAGCTTTATTGGCATGAATGTTCAGGTTACATTCTTGACTTCAATAATAACAAGTTCAAGTTGTACAAAAAATAAAAAATGCTGCCTGTTACTTAAATGCAATTAGTAGGCTTAGGCTAGCTGCCTTTTTATTTCTCAGAAACTTGCCAATTTCAAAAATAAATGAACACTGTAAAACTGGTATTTTTTTGTGATTTTTCAACAAATCACACAATAATGCTTGATACAACTTTGACTTGGTGTGTATGATTACTGCTCATCAGTAGCAATATCTAGATTCTTTTGTAGATTCTTTTTTGCACAAGCATCAGATGCTGCTTTGCAATCCATGGGACTCATGAATATGTTAGACTGAATGATTTCTGTCAGCCTCTGTAATAACAACATAACATTTCATAACAACACCACAAACTACATCCGCAGAAATGAACATTGAATTTAATCAGTGTCTCTTACAGTCTCAACAAAATTAAAACAAAATGTAATAATAAATTCAAAATAATTAGTCTCTTTATCTTTGTCTCCCTGTTAACAATGAACCAACACTTTTAATTAGAAGTCACATGGATTTACAAGAAGCTTGTTAATTGGACAGAAGCTTGTTTTGGGGGGTCAAAATAAATCTGATTACAGTCGCTAAACGGGAGAGATTTGTTGAGCTTCTTTTATGTAATTTGATAAATGGAAAAAGGAGGAAACACTCCCTGGTTTGACTGTTTGCTGACAGTTGTGAATGTCCCCTCTCCTCTCATTTAGGTACCAATCTCTGTGGGGTAAATAATGGCGGCTGCACTCACCTCTGCTTCGCCAAGACCAACAGTTTTGTGTGCGCCTGCCCCGATGAACCAGATGGGCGACCCTGCTCCACCAGTGAGTAAACACTGTGATTGTGCAGTGTGACTGTTTTATGTGCTGACTTTTTGATGTTTGACCAAAAATAACCTTGCCCGTGTGTTTACATGTTTTGGCGCAAATCCCATATATTTGGTCAATAATAAATTGTCATGATCCATTTTCTAAGTCCGATCTAGATGTTTTCTCTCCTGTGACTTAAATGAACAGTGTGTAGGATTTAGGGGGGATCTATTGGCAGAAATTAAATATAATATAATTTTTGGTAATACTTCATTTTACCGGTCCGCAAATGTCATGGTAATTAGTCGATAATTAGCAACTAACCTATTTGAAATTTCTTTAGAATTACTGCCAAATTACCACAATATTTACCTCAAAATATATCGAAAATTATTTTATCATAAACATTATTTAATAATTATATTTCCCTATTTCCCAATAGCTGGTAATCTATTTAATACATTTACAGGAAAAGAATACAAAGTTAATTGATATGCTTTATTACCATGTCTGCTGATAAATAGATAATAATTAGCAAATAAATTATTCGAATTTTCTTAAAAAAACTCCCTGAATCATTACATTAGCTACCAGGTTACATTTGTGTAGACAATAAGTCATACAATGGTGAGATTTGTGCCTGATCAGAAGTGTCTTCTATTAGTTTTGGTTTTCCACCTCCGATGAAGAGCAGCGCACAGCCGCTTCTCAAGCAACAGGACGCTGATTTTCGTTGACATTGCGGCCACAGGTGTCGCTGTGAACAAGCAATTTCTGATTCTTACATATAGCCCCTTTAAGAACAGGTGAAACCATTTGCCAGGATAGTCTTTCTAAGTTCCTTAAATGTTTTTTTATCATCTGTGAAACAGGTGGGGAAAAAAAGTTTTGGCAGGTAAAAAAGTTTTATTATTTTTTTGTCAGGATCATTTTTCTAAGTATTTGTTGTTGTCATACCCATTCCGGCCAAAAGAGGCTGAAGTGCTCCACTACTCCATGTTCTAAATAGGACTAAACGCATTCATGTTTTCTTCCAGGTGAGTTTTAATTTACATAACTTGCTAACACACAATATATGTACCTTGTGTTTAGTGTGCATGGAGAAATTAAAACTCAACAAGCAAAACTTTTATTCCCACTTGTTTCACAGATGAAAAAAAATTAAGTAACTTAGAAAGATTATCCTGGCAAAACCTTTTTTCACCTGTTCTCAAGTCATAAACACAGGAGAGAAAACTTCTTAGATCAGACTTTGAAAATGGATCACCAGAATTATTTTTTCTCACTTGCCTCTCGGGGCTTCCGTAATTATCCTAGGACCAGTTAAAAATATATTCATAAAGAAATAGTACACTCAGGTTCTGACTCACATGTGTTTATCAGTTTCAGGTTACATCCCCACCGCTCCTACCGGAGGAACCAGCAGCACTCCAGTCCCCAAGATCCCCAAAGCTCCAACAGACACGCCACACGGAGAACCCTCACCGGTCAAGTACGTCTCTTTGTCCATTTGAATAGTTTTTTTTTAACAGGAAAGCTCCTTTCTGAATTGAGTAGTGATACAAAATGTGATAAATAACTTAATCAACGTATCTCACAGCACTTTCACATTATCCCACTGAGAAACACCGTAGTAGACTTGTTCTTCTGTTAAGTATGTTGGCATTATTGCTTTAAAATTCCATGCTCCATTACTCCTTGTTCTTAAAACTATTTCAAATAGCAGCATGCTGTCCACACAAGATGCTGCTAGGTGTTCTGTTTTGAGTACTTCTTTTCAACTTTGTTCAGCTCATGTGAAGAACTACTTTATCAGAAATAGAAATAATTGGAGAAGTGAAGTTGTCCTTGCTCGAAAAAAAATATTGAGTGCTCTGAAGACTTTTATAGAGGTTGGATAATGTTCTCATCCCACAGAGGAGTATTATGTAATCTTCAACAGAATACACAGTGAGATTTTCAACCAGTCGTAATACTACAGACTCTCCCCAAAGGCCCTACAGAGATATCTTCAGGAAAAACTCTATCTTATTTTGAATTCATAAGCTTGTTAGAGCTGATATTAAGTAAATTACCCAATTCAATAAATAATAATATTAATTAATAAATTAATTATTCTCAAGCTGGGTTTCTGTCTTATTTTTACAGCTGCACTGACAAGAACCTGAACGTAGAAGGCTGCTTGAGCAACGTGGTGACGGCTCCTCACGGTCAGTACACGAGAACGTTCTCTCCTCATCACTTTGCCCATAGTCTGACATTCACGTCTGACGTTTGGGAAATTCACGTTTACCATCTTACCCACAGTAAAAAGCAATGTATTCATTTTTTCAATGAGTGTCAAGTACAGAGAGAAGTCCAGGATGTGTTTAGTATAGCTTAGCTCAAAGACTGGAAGCAGGGGGAAACTGCTAGCCACGATAACTGCTAAAACGATAACAGCTTCGGAGTTGTTATAGGGTGCAGTTTCCTCCTGCTTCCAGTTTAGCTTTGCTAATGCCACAGTTACGTCATGTAGGAGTTTCAGTAATTACCAGTTTCCAACTTGTAACTATCATTCACATCAACCACCACGCAATTACGACTGGGAAACTTTTTTTTTTTCCTGAAAGCTGTGATATACTTGACTTGGCACAAATAATACAAAGGTGCCTAAAAAAGCAAACAAATATGGAAGCTAAAGTCACCCAGAGTCTGTCTTAAAAGTTATTAAATGCAAGTAACAATAATAATAATAAAACGTTATTTATATAGCACTTCTCAAAAACACAGCTACAAAGTGGTTGTAGCAACTCATAATGTAATAACTGTGCATAATGTAAGAAAGCCATGAGAGCATAATGACATAACAGTTCTGTGCATAATGTAATAAGTTATTACATCATGCGACAATTGTTACATTATAAACTAAGCAAAAAAAATGTTGAATAATGATTTTGATGAATTGCTACACGTCCTTTACAATAAGACAAGTCAAAACAACATAAAACCTTGCCAAAACTAAATCAAAACAACAACAAATAAATAATTCAATAAAACGTTATTTTGAAATGGTGAGTTTATAGTGATATATATTTACAAAATACACAGTATTTTACCCCTCACAGGACCAGCTCTGCAGTCAAGCAAACAAATATGGATGCTAAAGTCAGCCAAAGTCTATCATCAAAGTTATTAAATGCAGGTTTAGTGATGTAATAATAATAATAAAAAAACGTAATGTATCGTATTTATCTCAAAAACACAGCTACAAAGTGCTTGTAGCAACTCATAATGTAAGAAAACCATGAGTGCATAATGAAATAACAGTTCTGTGCATTAATGTAATACGTTATTACATCATGAGAGAATTATTACATTATAAACTAAGCAACAAAAATGTTGAATAATGATTTTTATGAATTGCTATAAGTGCTTTACAATAAGACAAGTCAAAACAACATAAAATCTTGACTAAATCAAAACAACAATAAATAAATCAATAAATAAATCGATAAAAAGTTATTTTTGAAATGGTGAGTTTATAGTGATAAATATTTACAAAACAGCAGTGTTTTTAACCCTCACAGGATCAACTCTGCAGTCATACAACTATCACTGAAAGTTTGAGGATGTTGTTCATTTAGTGTTGAGGTAGTAGGAGATCCACAATGACACCTGTCAGCGTTCACCTTCTGATGACGTGAACACTGACCGCTTGTAAATACGGGAACCTTTCCCAGTGCTACCTTCGTCCCACAGGACAGAAACGCGACATAAGCTAGGCTAAAAACTTTCAGAGCTATCTCTGTACTGAGATGAAACTGAAATTGGGTAAAATAGCGAACAACTGATCTTTCCAAAATAGTCTGTAATGTTCCTTTAAGCAATGCCAATGGATTTGCTCTGTAAACACACCCGTCTTTAACATCTGTTGCAGGAGAAGGACTTCATATCAGCTATGTGATTGGTGGAGTTCTGACCATCCTGGCTATTCTGATCCTCATTGCTGCTTTGATTATCTACAGGTCAGTCCCCTGCTTGACACTTGTTAATTGTCTTACTCCCTGGTCTTAAACACCAGGTATAATATAATAATATAATAAATTTAACTTACATTTGATACATAGCGGATTGTTTTTTTAAGCAGTTTTCTTCCTGTTTTTGATTGACAGACATAAAAAATCGAAGTTTGCCGACCCGGGAGTGAGCAACCTGACCTACAGTAATCCCTCGTATCGGACGTCCACACAAGAGGTCAAGATCGAGGCTTCGCAAAAGCCTCCAATATACAACCAGCTTCGATATAAGAAAGAGGTAACGAACAGTCTGGACACTGAAGTGAAAACGACTTTGTTTAATATATGAATGGATTTAAGGTGAATCCATGATAATTCCATAGAATGGTCACAGACTATGGAGGAGTATTGTGGGTAACCGCAGAGACAAATGATTTCACTGTTTGTCTGATCGATTGTGTTGAAATGTTGCAACGAGCAGTTCGCAGATGCCGGCGCTCATCTTTTCTTCCACCTCTCTCTCTCCTCACTGCAGCTCTCTCATCCCTACAACTCCCTCTCTCCCTTTATCTTTTGACCCACTTGTCCCATGGAGAGGTAGTTACACAGCATGGAGGAGTTGTGTCCTCTTTGTTTTCCTTCATTTCTCCTGTCTTTCACTGCATGCAACCTGCTCTCCAAAATTAACAATTTTCTCTCTTTGGTGCAGCTTCAGAGCTCTGTGATCAGTAGCATGTCAGTGTTTAAGGTTTTTTTTTGTGAAACTGACATTTCAGCAGGCAAGGAATCAAAGTGTATGGATAGATTTGTTCAAGGTGCTTCATGTAGCATTTCTTAAAGGGGATATATCATGAAAAAGTCACTTTGAGTGCTTGTGCACATACATTTGGGTGTCTGGAGTGCCTATTAACCCTCAAACTGTAAAATATGACAACCCAGTCAGTTTTATTGTGGGCTGCCAAGATCCGAAAACATGTGATTCAACAAGCCATTCAGATTTGGCTCCCCTTCCTATGTCACATGCAGGCTCATGAGAATATATCGCACACAGCTTGAGAACTACCTTTGCAAAGGTGCACCATATTTTTCTCGCAAGCCAATCAGAGCAGACCAGGCTTTTTCGGGAGGGGGCCTTAAGGCACAGACACACCAAGCTCACATCAAAGAACAGGGCCGATGAAGGCCGACTGTTGCGCTGCCTCACGTCGCCTTTATCTTGGCCGAACTCTCCCTACCAGCAGGTGGCGGTAGTCTATATTCATCATTCAAAAAGGGAAACTGGAAGACTGAGGACTGCAGATTTTCAGTATAAGCCGTTGTTATGATACGTGCATGAAACAAAGTGTTGAGTGATATTTTTCAGCGACAGGCTCCGCTGCCAATTCAACATGCTGAATTGTCCGAAAAGCCTTCGCCGAGGGCAGACTATAGCCGACAGTGCGAGACACACCGCAAAAACTAGGCTGACAGATGCTCTCTGATGGCCCCAAACTGTCTGACGGCCGACCGTCTGCTTGGTGTGTCAGGGCCTTTAAAGGGACAGGCGCTGAAACGGAGTGTTTCAGACAGAGGGTGAATACAGGTATATTCAGACAGACCACATGAGAAAAATAATGTGTTTTTTGAACTTTAAAGCATGTAAACATGTTCTAGTTGAAACACAAAATACAAGTATGAACCTGAAAATGAGCATTATATGTCCCCTTTAAACTCAACACTACATTTCCCATAAACCCTGTTAGCTCCCACTGCAGGTAAGATGTTGCTATTTGTCAAAAGAGAGAAAAGAATTAAAGGATGTCCGCTTTTCATTTTATTCATCATTATGAGCTATGTATATAAGGCCAAATCCATTTCCAATTCACTGTTTATCGCAACTCATTACACCAGTTATAGAAAAAATACTCCTTTAAGATACTGTAAATTTTATGGCTGGACTGTTTGTGGGCTGTTAGTAAAAGCAGCAGTTCTCAGGCAAGCTCACTGCTTTGGGTCATTTAGCCTCTGTTTCAACAGGTGTACCACGCCTACGTATCTTCATGCTGGAGATGAAGAGACACCGTTTAAATTATTCCTGCTACAACAGACTGAATAATTTGTCCGCGGTGTTATACACAGCACTGTTGCTCTGGGAGCAATAACACTATCTCCTTTTTTTTGTGCCATAAAGCAGTAAAGCAGATTTCACTCCAGATTCAGCTGACAGCCTGGTGTATTTTGTATTATTTACCTTAATCTGACAATGAAAAACTAACTCCAGAAGAAATCACAGCACTACTAAAAGGTGCCAACTTGCTGTGCATGGGTTGTGTTTGAAGGTGACATTTGTTCTGGAGTGTTTTGCAGTTGGCCGCTGATTAATCCTCGAAGGGAAATCCACCTTTAACAGGTTGAACTTTTAAAGTTTTGGTGATGTTTGTAGGGATGTCACGAGAACCGATACTTAGGCACCAAGTTGATTCCAAAACTCTGAAAACGTGACGGTACTCGTTTTTCTACTGTACCGTAGGTACCGGGGATCAGAGCTCGAGAATAACTGCGTCCCGGCGGCATTAGAAAATTTCCCTGATAACGCTACATCATGAACGACAAATCCATGCTGAAATTGGCAGGAGGAGAGCTAGTAACGTCAGCCGTTAGCAGCCGGTGGGCAGCACTGTCCTGCTTGGCTAAACAACAAAGCTAACAGCTAACGTACAGAGGTTGCATTGAGTTACATTTTGATGCGTTCAACCTCTATTTAGTAAAATGTATTGAGCATAGGTAAATTAGAACTTTATCATTATGTATTAAAATGTAATCTTGTAAAATGTTGTTTTTGGTGTTAAACTTGAGGCGGATCATCAGGTTTTAATAATAAATCTGCAAAAAACAATATGCAGTAACAGTAATAAAGGAGTATGTTGAAGAAATGGGATTTATTGTTTTGTTTTTTACCGTGTTATCGAATTGGGTATCGAGAATCATGGGATTTAACTGGTATTGGTATCGACTACTAAATTTCTGGTATCGTGACATCCCTAGATGTTTGTGTAGCAGATTTTAACATCAATAACCAGTAATTATTCTTTAAAAAGGAGGGAAGGGTTAGGGTTAAGGAAGGAAGAATGAAAGACAGAAATGTGAATGTGACAAAGAAATAAAGGAGAGCCAGGCCATCTATCACACGTTGAAAGTGAGTACGCTGAAAACAACAAAACATTTAATCGCAAATTGAAATGTTTAGTTTGACAAACTGAAGAGTACCTGAAGGTGGATTATCCCTTTTAATCTGCTCATTTAGAGGCCATCACTCTGACTAACTATTCGTCTCTCGTTGTCCAGGGGGGCGTGGACGGAGGCTACACCAAGGAGAAGATCCGCATCGTGGAGGGCGTGTGTCTCCTGTCCAACGAGGAGCTTTACTGGGACGACCTAAAACAGATCAAGCCGTCCCGAGGCGGCCTGCACACCTGCATGCGTACGGACACCGTGTCCCTGCAGGCCAGCAGCGCGTCGCTAGACGACGGCGAGACGGAGCAGCTCCTCCAGGAGGAAGCGTCCGAATGCTCCTCCATAACCACTCTGACCCCTTCGGCCATCACCCCGCAGCGTCACGCCCAGCACAGCCTGCCAGACACCGGCTGGGTCTCCACGCGCAAGCCCTCCACCGAGAGCGAAGTGTGAGGGAGGCCCCCCCCCTACCCCTTATGCTTTATCTCAACCTCCAATACCTAACACACACACACACACACACATACACACACCTGTATTTATAGCCAGTACAAACACACAAAGAGAAATAGGTGCAAACACGGTAACAACGGTACAATTGAACCTGGTTAGACACAACTAAGCTCCCATAAACACAACTCCTGTCTGAAACTGGGGCTCCGTACTACTTGTGCACACACACAGACACACACACACATGCAGTACAGTACCCTCAGTGCTACTGCCTTCAGGCAAAATGATAAACTAATGAGCATGCTGGAATAAGAAAGCAAAAGACTCTGGGGAGGAAGTGAACAGAGAGACACATGCGTTATCTGGAGTCTTTTTAAAGGACGCACACTCTCAATGCGACAAACGCTTCTCTGTGTACAACTTTTATTTTTTGTGAACTATTTTTTGGGATGAAGCTAGAACGACATACTCCCTGGACGATGTAACCCGCGATGCTCTCTCTAATGCCACTCATGTCTCTATGAACTCTATTTATGAACGTTTTTGTACTTGTGGAGTTGGTTTGCTGACTTTCAGAAAAATGGCGAGAGTGTTGTGTTAGAACTTTGCGCCGCAGGACCCGGGTATTCAAGAGTTGTATTTATGACAGTGCCAAAGGGTGGGGCTTCACAGAGTCCCCATGCTTCTTTCAGCATTTACACTTCAATAGAAATGTATCTTAATTACAGGATGTTTGTTTCGTTTGACTTTACTGACTTGCCCTTGCCGGTGGGACACCTCAGTGGTGACACCACCTGCTTCTGATTCCTTATTTTACAGCCTCCGACAGGTCAAGCATGGACTTACTGCAGCTGGTACTCTTACTGGGTGCAGAAGTCCATTCATCCTTTGGAAAAGTAACACGAAAGGAGCCTTTTTTTTTTTTTTGAAAGTTGTAATTCAACCATTGCTGATCCTCGGGCATAGCAGAGGAAGCCACGATGAAGTAACAGCCTAAGTGCCAAACATTTCGTTTCCTAATTATTTTTTTCTCAGAGGGTTTTAAAATGTTCGTGGCATTCTTTTTCCTTGGGTTTGGTCACCCAAATCACAGAAAAAAACATATTTTCTCAGACATGTACCACTAGGGTTATTGAGCCATGCAGATGGTTGTGGTTTTATTTACCCAGGTGTTAGACATAGACAATATGTCTCTGAAATTTATTTTGCCCCAAACACTGGAGTCATTGGTCTTTCTAAAAAATATGAAACATGTTCCTGGGGTTGACTATCCAGATGAATGATTATCTACGATAGCACTTAACTTTTAGAATTTGAAGCTCTTTGATTTTAACAAGTTTAAAACAAGTTTTTTTTACCGCTAAGTTTTTAGCACTAGAACAAATAAAAAACAAAAAACAAAAAAAGCTCCCTTTAATTTTTTTCCAGCATGGAAGTGTGCGAATTATGCATCATCATCACCAATGTTCCCTTATCCATGCTATCTACCCACATTCTCTACTAATGTCAACTCCCCAACATTTTTGCTGTAATCTCAGCTGCTTAAAAAAATGTATATGCCATTCGGCCCTCCCTGTCCCATACCATCCACAACGGTCGTAGGCTTGTGTGAAATAGTGTTTTTTTAAAGCTATGGTCGGTAATGTTGAGAAACTAGTAATAGTATGCAAGATTTTAAAAATTATCCAACTGGAAAACCCAGCCCAGTGTTGCCAACTCTTTTCCAATGAAAGTAGCTAGCAGCACTAGCTCCAAAAGTCGCTAAATCCAGAGAGAAAGTCGCGAAGTCAGTAAAACTGACAGCTCGTCCCTTGAGGCCTCCCTCCAAAGCCACTCCCCCAAAATTATCATTATGTACGTGAACAAAGAACATGGCTATTTATTAATTTTTGATTGCTGTCGGGATGTAATGGGAATTTTAACAAATAATTTATTTGAACAATACTACCAAACCTAGCTTTAAAGGCTGCTAGAAACAAATATTAGATAAACGGTATTACATTGTTTAAAAAAAAATCAAAAAAAATCCCTGTTTTAACAAATTGCTGAGAAAAGTTATCTTGTAGGCTTAGATCTTTAGATATTTGCATCACTACAAATATCAATGCAATTTTTGAATTAGGTTTTCTTAATTCTGGAGCCTAATCACAAAAGTTCCAGTTTCACTTTGGCTCTCTGTTGTATTGGGGTAGGGGGGGAAGTTTCAGAGGTGAATATATCAAAAACCTGCCACCTCCAACCAAAAGTATCTGCATGGCCAAACACTACTAGAGGTAAATGAGAACGTGTGTTCTTTTTGTAATTTGAGTTTTGATCCATCAACTCTAAATCCGTAATGTAAAAGTGTACCTGCAGTATCTGCCACAGTACAGTATATAACAAGTGGGTAACTTAGGAACACTGTGCATGTCTGACCCAATCAGACAGTGAGGGTTATAGTTTAGAAATGTATCACTGACAACTTACTGAAAAATGAATTTAATACAAGTAAAGATATTATGCATTGCTTTAACTTTAGAGTACCATTCTGTCTGTTGTTGAAATAAGGAAATACTATATTGCTATATTGACAAATATATCGGTTAGACTTTATAGAACCATGTATTTTGAAGTATCTGCTACAAGCTCAGCAACTTGCTGATTTGCTGCTAGACGAAGCACTGAGGCCAATGAAAGAGGGTCTTGGCAGCTACATAACTACGGTCTCTGACGGTTGGTTGACAGTAGACCCACGGAGCATCACAGCGACCCAGTAACCAATCATCCCGGCTCACAGTCCCTCCAACTCTGCTGCAGGAATGCTAAAACTGTACAGATTTTATCATGCGGATATAAGCAAACATTTCTGTTGAAGATATTGTGTTGATTAAGTTGTATAGTCTTTTGTACAAAGGGATTTCATGACTGTTTTTAGACTTGTATTAATTTTACTCACTGGAGAAGAACTTTTTTTTTTGCTGGATTATTTTAACCACTGTGTTTCCAAGCCTTGTAAATGATAGGGAAGATGCCAGTTATTTAATAGTGCTCTTTTATCTTATGGAATACTGGTCGCGTATAGCTGTTGTAAAGTTAACAAAAAGAGGTATTTATGATTTCTGTTTGGTTGTCACTTGATGTGTAAATATGAAAAGACTGTATATGTATTTCCATGGCAGTACTAACAAGCTGTGTTGTGTGATATAGTGAATGATCCCTTTGCTATCTTTTAATATAAAATTGCATTTGCATTTCAATGAAACCTTTGGCTCAGTCATCTGTGCACGTATTGCTCTCAGACAAATGTCTTCCTCATCAGACACAATCATCATATAGCAATAAAGGAAAAGCTGATGTCTGGTTCTGCAGATAATTACAGACATAACAACGGGAGCAAAGATGTAATCAGAGAATCAGGGTTTTGGAGGCATGAAGCCAAGTCATCCAACTTAGAGCAACAGAGGAGGGATCCCTCTCCCAGGACAAACAGACAATAGTTGTAGTATATTCATAGTAAAAAACATAGCATAGTAATTAGTAGAATTACATTATAAAATGACAAAATAAGTCAAGTACATTACTTTTAATATCATGTTAATATTAAGTGTAATAACTTAAAAGAGTTTCAGGCAGAGTTGCAGAATCTGGAATGAATAATATCAATCAGAGAAGACATTAAATAGGACCTATTATGCTATATATTATTTTCAGGTTCATACTTGCATTTTGGGTTTCTACTAGAACATGTTTCTCTAAACCAAAATACAGGGCAATCTGCTCTTGTGAAATGAGTGTGTGCATGTGACAGGTATGCAACTTGTCATTGGTGGTTCAACAGGAAAAAAGTGTCAACTGTCCAATAAGTTGTTTGAGCCTGAAAGAAAAAGTATTGTTTGGAATAAAATAAACCAGGAGTAGCAACAGAAGTGGGAGCAGGAGACAAAGGGAGGCACCTCTATTCTGTATAAAGCAGAGTGGGCAGAGTTGCCAAGTCCGCTTATTATAAGCGACTTTGGGCTTGTTTTCCTGAAAAGTCGCTTACAAATAATAAATAAGTCGCAGGTTGTGTTTTTTGAGGCTTGTTTCTAAAGTGTAGTTGCTTATTTGGGCTCCTGTCTCTCTCCTCACCGCCACCGCCGCCCGCCACTCAGAGTGTTGCTGTTGTGGGACAAATCTTAGCTAACAATGTCTATGTACTTAGTCGGCGAAATATGGCAAAAAGTACAACAAAGACTGTGAAAAAGAGAGTGGACTTAAAGATTGGATTCTCCCTCAAGGGTTAAATCAGCAGCAACTGGACTAGTACAGTTGCTGCTGATTGCTGAGGGATACCATGACTCGGATAGCATGACCTGGATGACTGAGAACCTTCACATACATACTTCTTTCTGGCTTGTTTCTATAGAACCGGTTGCTTGTTTCTCTCGCGAGATCTGGCAACACTGAGAGTGGGCAGTACAGCAAGCAGAGAGGGGAACAGGTGAAGTTGACCACAATGAGAGTGGGACACACCAATCTAAACAACACGCTATTTATCTTGGGGAAGCACCAAACTGGGTTATTCGAACAGTGCCAGCAGCCAGAGACAGAATGTACTTGTGTAATTCGGGAGGTAAGGGGACAGAGAGAGAAGTGATGCTATCTGAAATGAGGAAAATGGGATTAACAGAAATAGCAATAAGAAGTATTCTAAAGTATGGGGGGTAAATGAGAAGGAATGAAGTGGCTGTTTGACTACTTGAGAGTCACTGGTCTACTTATACAGGATCTGAATGAAGACGGCACAGTAGTAATGGACTAGTTCCAGCAGGTGGCTGCAATGCAACGTAACGGATGCGGGCTACCGTAAATCTCCAACGAAGAAGAAGAAGAAGGCGTTTGAGCCAATCGGCGATAAGCTTTGCAAAACGCACTCGCTTCAAATGAGAAGAAAACATGTCGGGGGGCCAGTTCAGCTACGACGAGCAAGAAACCCAAGCAAATGTTTATTTTTATTTTCGTTTTTGGTAAGTCTGTATTAGGTGCTTTTGGCTGGTCGTTTTGTTTTAGGAAGAGCAGTGACACTTTTGAGAAACTGAAGCGAGTGTTTGCTATATGCTACCATAGCTAACCAGCTAACGGCTAAGCTAACGTTACGCTAACTCGGCTAACGTTAGACACAATTGGGCCTTTTGTTCAACCGGCCTTTACTGTTTTGCAATGTTGTAGTAAATTGATTATTAGTAGCCAACATTTCCAGTTTCTTTCAGTGTTACATATGTAAGCATACATTTGTACAGTTTTTCACGACGGGTTGGGTAACGTTTTGTGCACATGGGTATGGCTAACCTGTTTGGTTTGCATACTTTGTTGTTGTAGCTGATTACGCAGGCGTTGCTGCTTACTGTCATGAAGTCCTCACGTCGCAGCGAGATGAGACTGGATGAAGCTACCTGTCGATCAGAAACGGGAACTCAAGGTAAACACAAACCCAGCAGGCACGTTAGTGTCTGTCTCAAACACATCCAGAAAGTCAGCGGTGCACTAATCAGTTGGGGTGTTTATTGCAGTGGCATCAATACCCCAATCTGAGGACACATAATGTGGACATCTGACTCAACCCTCCGCCTATTTATAAGTGTATGTTCTATGTTTGTGCACAGCACTCCATAACATGACAGGAGTTTGTTTAAGTAACATGAGATTAAATTGCTTATCTTGCCAAAAATGTTATTATTTTAACAACCAATGTTTTCTCTACATAATATACTTGCAATGAGATATGTGTATTAGGTCTGATGTTTCTTGTGGGGCTCTGTTGATTAAATCGATATGATATTAATAAGACTACTGCACTAAACATACTCAAAGATATGCATATTAGCTGATGTAACCCAGCTTTAACCAGCACCAGAAAACAACCTAAATTTAGTTGGTATCTTGTGTTCAAACTTTGTAATAAAAGATAGAAAAATACAGCACCATTCATCTTTATATTACATTGTGACCTCATTAGGAATACTTTTACATTTAAGTGCTTTAATGGTATATTTAGGATATGTATATGTGGACCATTTCATACCAGTATCACTATGTGACAGCAGCCATGTTGACATTTGGACAGTTGTGGTGATATTGAGTACCTAAGTTCTGGAAACTGCTACATCAAGTTCAGTCTTTGGGTAAGCCACTGGGTATCTGTGCTCATTTTACACACACACACGCACACTTCAGTGAAAAATATTAATATCTCCAAAGTGCTTTATATTCTGCAAAACACAATGACAGAGAATACATTTTTTTTAACTAAAAATAAACAATAACGGTTACATTTAAAAGTAAGGTGTAAAGTCAAATAGGGTTACAAACAACTTTTAAAATCAAATCAATTTGAGTTTCTCTAAACCAAAATACTCGGCAGAGGTTGCTCTTGTGAAGTGAGTGTGTGCACATGACGGGTGTACAACAGGAAGGAAGTTTCACCTTTTACTGTTTGTTTGCAACATTGATGAAAAATAATTATTAGTAGCCAACATTTCAAGTTTTGCTCAATGTCGCATAGGCCAGTTTATCTTTTTAGATTTGAGTTATTCACGATGGGTTAGGTAACTTTTTGTGCACATGGCTATGGCTAACCTGTTTGGTTTGCATGGTTTGTCGTTGTACGCAGGCATTGCTGCTAACTGCCATGAAGTCCTCACATCGCAGCGAGATGAGACTGGATGGAGCTACCCGTCGATCAGAAATGGGAACTCAAGGTAAACACAAACCCAGCAGGTACGATAGTGTCTGTCTCCAACACATCCGGAAAGTCAGCGGTGCATGTTAAAGTCGGAGGGGTGGAGGGTGTGAGAGTGATGAGTTGCACTAATCAGTTGGGGTGTTTGTTGCAGTGGCATCAATACCCCAATCCGACCCAACCTGAGGACACATAGTGTGCACAGGGGCCATCTGACTCAACCCTCCACCTTTTTAGAAGTGTTTTCTGTACATATTAAATATGTGCACACCATAGCATGACATGAGTTTATTTAACATGAGTTTAAATTACTTAATTTGTCAAAAATGTTGTGATTTTTAACAACCAAAGCTTCTCTACATATACAATTTGCAATAAGCTGTTTTGTGTATTAGGTCTAAGATTTATTGAGGCATGCCATGATGTGTAATATATTAAAAATAAGGGTTACATTTAAAAGTAAGATGTAAAAGAAGGTTACAAACAACTTTTACAATCAAGAAGAAGTTTCATCTTTTACTGTTTGTTTGCAACATTGAAGAAAAATAATTATTAGTGGCCAACATTCGCAGTTTCTTTCAATGTCACATAGGCCAGTTTTTCCTTTTTTACATTTAAGTTGTTCACGTTGGGATGGGTAACATTTTGTGCACATGGCTATGGCTAACCTGCTTGGTTTGCATGGTTTATCGTTGTACGCAGACATTGCTGCTAACTGCCATGAAGTCCTCACATCGCTGCGAGATGAGACTGGATGAAGCTACCTGTCGATCAGAAATGGGAACTCAAGGTAAACACAAACCCAGCAGGCACGATAGTGTCTCCAACACATCCGGAAAGTCAGCGGTGCATGTTAAAGTCGGAGGGGTGGAGGGTGTGAGAGTGATGAGTTGCACTAATCAGTTGGGGTGTTTGTTGCAGTGGCATCAATACCTCAAGCCGACCCAACTTGAGGACACGCAGTGTGCACAGGGGCCATCTGACTCAACCCTCCACCTTTTTAGAAGTGTTTTCTGTTCATATTAAATATGTGCACACCATAGCATGACATGAGTTTAACATGAGATTAAAATACTTAATTTGTAAAAAAAAGTTGTGATTTTTAACATCCAAAGCTTCTCTACATATACAATTCGCAATAAGCTGTTTTGTGTATTAGGTCTAGATATATTGAGGCATGCCATGATGTGTAATATCTTAAAATATAAAAAATAAGGCTTACATTTAAAAGTAAGATGTAAAAGAAGGTTACAAACAACTTTTACAACCGAGAAGAAGTTTAATCTTTTACTGTTTGTTTGCCACATTGAAGAAAAATAATTATTAGTGGCCCACATTCGCAGTTTCTTTCAATGTCACATAGGCCAGTTTACTTTTTTTACATTTGAGTTGTTCACGATGGGTTGGGTAACATTTTGTGCACATCGCTATGGCTAACTTGCTTGGTTTGCATGGTTTGTCGTTGTACGCAGACATTGCTGCTAACTGCCATGAAGTCCTCACACTGCAGCGAGATGAGACTGGATGGAGCTACCTGTCGATCAGAAATGGGAACTCAAGGTAAACACAAACCCAGCAGGCACGATAGTGTCTCCAGCACATCCGGAAAATCAGCGGTCCTTTAATGTTGGAGGGGTGGAGGGTGTGAGAGTGATGAGTTGCACTAATCAGTTGGGGTGTTTGTTGCAGTGGCATCAATACCCCAATCCGACCAAACCTGAGGACACGCAGTGTGCACAGGGGCCATCTGACTCAACCCTCCACCTTTTTAGAAGCGTATGTTCTGTACATTTGTGTGTGCACACAGATTTCTTGTGGGGCTCTGCTAAATCAATATTAAAAATCAGAATACTGTTCTTCCACTGTTGAATTTTAGAAGACTAAACTGTGTACCATTAATTCTTCAATAAATGTGGTGTATTTTCCAGTATCTGTATTAATACCTCCTGTCCCCATGTTATTTTTTAAGTCTACCATCTGGAAGTGGAAGGACGCTGTGCTGTGGAGTTTCTCAAGCTTCCCCCCCCCCCCCCCTTCCCTCAAGGACTATCCGCTCACTGACCTGGAGGCCAACACCATAATTGCTCAAGGTCTGTGTCAGGATTTGTCACTATCTACCTAGGAGAATTATTTTCCATCCTTTGACCAAAGTTTTCTTATTTTGTTTTGAATTAGCCACTTGCAGTGTTTTTGATGAGTGTCTCTGAATCTGTCACGAACATTATATCCAGTGCAATATCGACCACATACCCCAAGCAGTGTGTTATTAGCTTCAGTCCAACAGATTGCTTTGTATCCATTTGATGTGACAAACAGCATGTATGTCATCACACTTGTTGTCAGATAACATTAGCCCTGTTTCCAACACAGGAACTTTCCCCCAGAACTAAGAACCTTTTGAAGCACTCATTGCGTTTTGACCGCAGGGACCAGGGTCTAAATTATGTTCCGGGGGCATTTTATGGGGCATTTTTACCCCCAAAAAGGCCATAGTCGGGGGTACCGGAACTTTCCTAGTGGAGTTTGCAGGGATGATTGTTGCTGATTGGTCACACACACACACACACACACACACACACACACACACACACACACACACACACACACACACACAGTGCTGCTGCTTCAAAATTAACGCTTCATTCATAAAACAAGGAAGTACGCTAGTATCGATTTAGGACGAGGGGAGCGCATTACTCTTTGTTTGATAACATATTTGTTGCTTTTTCATACACCGGCAGACTAATTTCCCTAATCTTCGCAGATCTTTAGACCGTGGTGGAAACACAGACAACAGTGGGCTGAAGGAACCTTTTATTTCCTTGAAAACGAAAAGTAGTTCAATGCACTAAAAGTCACGGGTAGCTTTGGTGGAAACCCAGCTATATTGCTTCATGTAGAATTTAGGAAATTGGTCAGTACAGCAGATTTTCTTTAGATGAATCAGTTCAACTTTATCTCTTTTTTTTTTTTCCCCTGGAGGTTTTATGAAGACACTATTCAGCATTATAAGTTATGACCAATCGCTCTATTCATCAGAGTGTTTACCAGGAACATTTTTAGAAAGTCAGGGACTTAACCTGTGCTTCAACCGGGAAAACCGGGGTGAAATTCAGTTCCTTGCCCCGTAACCGTCCCTGCTCTGGGGTTAGTACTTTTCCCATAGCTCAGACTATTGGGGCAGAGTTAGCAGTGCTGAGTAATGCTGACTTGCCAAACTAAATCCTTGTGGCTGTGAGAACTTGTGTACAGTATTCAGTCTCATAGCTTCCCAACTAATATTAAAAGAGTGACGGTGAGGGGAAACAAAGTTTAATTCAGTGTATGTACTAAACCAGAAACTAAATACTAGCATGTCATCGTCAGAGACATATTTGCCTTCCTGGTGTTTTCTGACTCCCTTTCAGAGGTATCTGTGTGCAAAAAGGTTGCATCTCAAAAGTCCATTGGTGTAATTTATGTGATTTTCCAGTTCTGCGAATGTAGTGGAAACAAACAGGAATGTGGTGACATAAATTGAAATGCCTTCACTATCTGAAACTAAATAGACCTGCTATACCATATAGTGTTTTAGAGAGGTGGGGTTGTGTGACAATGATGAGTTGCACCATTAGTCGGGTTGCTTATTGCCGTGGCACAGCAGACCCGTCCTGAGAAACCTGTGGTGACACCCATTGTGCACAGGGGCCATCTGAGCCACACCCACACCTGACAGAGAAATGTGGGGGCACTGCTTAAAGGTTTTTTTATCTGTATTTCGTTTCCTACAATTGTGTGTTTTTGTTCTGCTCTCTTCCTTTCCCAGCCTGAAGATGGGAGAGTTCAGGGACATGGTTATGCAGGATGAGCCATTCTGAACATGATGAACAAAACGTATCCTGCCAGCAAAGGTTTTCCCTTCATAATGAGTGGAAGAACTCCATCCTGAGAGCTGGTGAGGACACACAACCTAATTCAGAAAACTCTTGTGTTTGGATGGAGAGCAAATCTTTCCAATTTGTCCTCTTCTATGTGTCATCTTATTTAAAGCTGAAGTAGGCAAGATTGGAGCAAATACGATTAAAAAAAGTTAATTTTTTGAAACAGTCGCTATATCCTGACAGTAGTGCATGAAACGGGTAACCTGAAAAAAATCATGTGCCTCTGTGTCCTCCGGTGCTCCTAATGGCATCTGCAAGATTTCACAGACTGGAGGAAAACAACCAGTCAGAGCTCACTAGAGGCCTGTACTACGAAACGAGTTCAACATACCCAGGGTATCTTCTCGTTATCTGGCTTAACTAAAGCCTCATCCACACTGGGAACGTCAGGAGCGCGTGGCGGCTGCGTAACCTGTTGTTTTTTATTCGGCGTCCGTGTTAACAGGTTAGAGCAGCCACACTGCCCGCGTGAGACGCGCGTCTCTTCTAGAGATTCGAGGTCTCGCCTATTTTTGACACACGCCGCACGGTTCACAGCAACAACAGACAGTGAAAGGGATCTATTGACTGTATATTGACATCATATCAGCAACATTACTACAGTTTCGATTAGGGATGTTAATAATTAACCGTTAACCGACATTAAGCATTTTAACCGATTAACGCTATCGGTTAAAAGAAATGTTAATAATTAATTAAAAAGCTGAGAAAAACTCGTCACTTAAAGGAGAAAAGCTGGTCCACCTTAAGAGAGCCTGAGCCGGCGTTACAGATACAGGAAGTTGGCTCCCGTCTATAGCTCGCTTGAGCTGAGGAGTTGTAGCCTCGTAGCATTTATTCCTCGACAAATAAACTGTACACACACTGTCTGCTACACCTACGTTCACAGCTATAACACCACCTACAACCCACATACGGTCTGTCGGAAACTCGCTGAAGTTACGCGCTGACAGACCGTATGTGTGTGACTACGGGGAGCACGAAGCTGCCAGCAGAACTACAGATGCTAACGTAGCACAAACACACACACTGTCGGACAATCGCTATCGTTAATCCGGGCAGACAGAGTATCGTTACGCCGGGCAGACACACAGCTGACAACCTGCTAAACTAAATGTGTGGTGGAGACTTTTATTGGGAAAGTGGCTGCATGTCCGCGACACTACACGAAGCACCGTGACTGCTAAGTTAACGCTCCCAGACGGGTGAACTGGGGACCGTTTGTTTTGCTCACACTGCAGCTGCATGTGAGGCAAAAATCTTGTCGGTTAACGGTTAATAATCGGTTACCGAGGGTTGGTTATCGGTTAAGAAAATTTTTCAAAATTAGCATCCCTAGTTTCGATGTCTATCTGTAGAATATGTTACGGAGATGGAAAAAAGTAAAGACTTATTTTTAAATAAACACTTCCTGCTTTCATTTCAAAATAAAAGCCCTCAAGTGTTTTTTCTATGGACAGAATTCCTTCATTTGTTAACACGAGGCTTTTATTCTGAAATATGTGCAGGACAGTGATGTGGAACATGCAGTGACTTGGAGAGCTCCATGAATTAATAAAGTACGGGGTTTAATTGTGGATTATTACTATTATTTACAAATGACCACACGTTTCTTAACCTTTCTCTGTCTAAAATAATTATAGATGACATTTATAATGAAATGAAATGGCCATTATGAAAGGCAAACTACGTAGAAAGAAAGGGCTGACAGTAGCAGCTGCAGCAGCAGAAACGCAGCAGACACGCAGCTGACACTCAGCTGAAACGCAGCTGGTGTGAACACCTGACGCGTGAATCATGCAGCCGCCACTGGCTCCTGACGTTCCCAGTGTGGATGAGTTGTAAAACTAACAACCATGATGTCGCTAAGCGGTCCTACGACGGTGGTTATCTACTCGGTTAATCAACCCAGGGTTTCTCAATCTGGCTGTGAGCACGTTCACATGAAAGGGGTGGTGTTTGCAGCATATGACCAATCACAAACCAGGACAAGTCCACAGACTTACAGACAGACAGAGCGGCACATTTTACAAAGGAAGAGCAAACTATATTAGACAAATACGAAGAAGTTAAACATAATCAGACTAAAATTAACACAGTTGAAGCTGCCAAATGCAGGAAGGACAGCTGGCAAAAGAAAAAAAATTGCCAATGTGTGAATGCGTAAATTAGCAGATTTATTAATTTAACTGAATACTCAAAAGTCAGATCTAGACATCTAGATGGGGCAGTGATATATAAATAGCTATTCAAAGTATAATGGAGACCTGTATCAGACCTGAATAGACATCAATCAGATATTAATTGGAAAACCATATGCAACAATACATTCGCCTTGTCATCCAACTCAAAAATTCAGCTAATTCAATACAAGACACTACAGAGAACACACATCACCACTCGCAAAATGTATAATATGGGCTTTATAGACAACAACACCTGCTCTTACTGTCCAACTGCAATAGACAATCACTTCCATGCATTCTGGCTCTGCACCCCAGTTAGGCGGTTTTGGTCGCAGGTCATGAGAGAGCTAGCCGAGATCCTTAACCTCAGCATCCCCCTCTCCCCCCTCCATCTCTCTGCTAGGCGACCTCTCCGCATTGTCAATTCCACAACATCTCCAAACATTCATACTAGTTGCATTAACCGTGGCCAAGAAAACCATATTACTCAACTGGAAAGACAGAACTAAATTATCAGTAAACAATTGGCTCAATCTGCTAACCGACCACTCTAACTTAGAACAACTAACATCAACCCTAAAGGACAATTTGACCTCAAACCATAACACCTGGTCTCCTTTCCTGCAGTACATTCAGAGCTGATTCCCCTCTACACCACCCCACACAGATTTGATCAAATACAATAACTCAAAATAACCCACAATGTACCTCCTCAACATTACCAATCATGACAGGTTCTCCCCCCTCCATCCCCCAATTGTTTGTCTGGTCTTTGCGTTTTGTTCTGTTTTGTTCTTTGATGTTTTATACTGTGCTGCCTTTTAATGTACTGTAACATGTTATTAAAGCTAAAAAAAAAAATAGTCACAGCTCGAAACTTTCCTCTTAGCTTCTTGATTCACTTCTTGAATTCTAAAGACTATCTACGGATTTCTGACACTTGGAAATGTATGCAGCTCTAATATTTCATACAAGTGACCCAAACTGTTTCTTCTGTTAATTTTGTAACAACTGTAATGATGCTTAAATAGGTCCTTCATCTTTTCACAAAATCCTTCTGAAAGCAATTTGTTTTTAGAAGGCTCTTCTCCTCCTCGCAGCTGTGGCCTCATGCCAGAACCATGTTAGCATTCAGCCAGGACTATGGCTCCACCCCTTAAACGAAGGAGGAAATTGCAAGAGCCTCACATTTCCAGGTCTAGGTCAGTCTTCTCCACAAACTGATCGTGGACAAACCATAGGATGTATTAAAAGAACTGGGTGTGGGCCTTTGCATTGGACCCACAGAGTATGAGCACTGAAGTCTTAAAATCCAAAACATTAAGATAAGTAGATGGTTGAACCCATCAAATTTTAGATGGTGTAACATTCCATGTAGAGGTGGACAGCAGTAAATTAATCAATGCATATAACAGATTGTTGCATTTGTCGGCTGCTATCTGGCCAAATCTTGTGAAAATAAATGATAGATTTTTATTCAGAACAGTCCTATTTCAGTGTGCTTGATGGTAGAGATGCTCAGTCACCTCTTGGCGATGGTAGTATACAGTGTGAAGGCGTTTTCACTGAGGCAGCGGAGGCTATGCTGTCTGTCGAGCACATTAACTTATTTCCTACTGTGTTAATAACTTAGTACATTTCTATTTATCATTTAAGAGCTCTGTTGGTCACTAATGACCCAGTTAAAACTGAAGGCCGGCTGTGATCAGTGGCACACTTGGTAGTTGGACTCTTGCAGTTTTCTAGAAAACAAAAACTGCCCACGATAGCGTTTTTCCTGCTAGATTTTCCTCTTTTTTTGGGGGCCTGATTACTGCCTTAACTTAATCATTTTTTACTCTACTTTTAAATTTCCCTTGTCCTCTTTCTGTCTTCTATCCCCCCTCCTTTGTCCCTGCAGGCAGACTCATGCCTAGAAAACCCTGCCAGCACCACAGCAGCAGCCGCTGGTACAGTCACAGGTCACAACCACCTGTCCTTGATCCCTAAGATGCAGCAGTACGACCTGAATTGACCCAATGCCGGGAAACGCATTTCCAGTATGTGTGCTTGTACTAAAGGATTTTATAAGGTCCTAAACCTTCATGTTAACTACTAGTAGGGCCGTTGGCACTGAACTCCAGATTCAGAGATTTTAGAATTGAGTTGGGACTTTGTGAAGATTCAAATAGGTCATATTAGATAATACAAATGGATTAGAGCATCTTTTGGTCATACACTGAAAATGGTCTGACTCTCTGTTGTAGTTTGGTGGCTCAATGTCAAGCTAGAAACCTGCATGACAGGGGGGCCTTGTTCACGGATTGTCCAACTGAAAGTAATGATTAAACTTTTAACAGTCCTGTAAACGGACACAGGAGGATACCGTAACTCGAATGTTGGACGAACAAACATTCAATTCCTTAACAGAATCATAGAGTTCATAGAGCTCCACAGGTCACCTGTGATTTAGGGGGACATATCATGAAAAACCTCACTTTTTCAGTGCTTGTGCACATACATTTGGGTATCTGGAGTGCCTACTAACCCACAAACTGTGAAATATGACAATCCAGTCAGGTTTTTGTGGGCTGCCTAGAACAGAAAAGATGTGATTCAACAAGCCAATCAGAATCAGGCTCCCCTTCCTATGTCACATGCAGGCTCATTAGAATATATCGCCCACAGCTTGAGAACTACGGCCCAATTCCAAACCACTCCCTACATCCTCAGCTTACCCACTTCTACTCCGTTTGCGCGTTCGCGTGGAGGGTCCACAATATTAAGTGCAATCCTAAACCAATCAGCGGGGAGTGGAGGTGGGTTATGAAACCCTCCAACAGTGAGCCTACATCGGTGCTGACTTAACCAGCTGCCCTTACTGACGACGTGCAACGCCGTTTTGTGTCATTTCGCGTCATGAAACATGCTCCAATGTCAGTTCCGTGCGACTACAGACACAAATATTTACTCGTAAACTGCTGAAAATTAGACAGACATTTAATTTATTGTACTTTATTGTCATACAGAAGTTATCAACTTAAAGTAAATATATATATAGTTATATAAATCATACTGTATATTTATTATTTTGTTTTGCAGCTATAACCCCATAATTTATATCTTCAATTGTGCATTACTGACTTAACAGTACAATAATATAGTGAATTAATTCAGCTGTGCAATAATCTGGTTTACTCTGGCGTTAACACTGCTTTTATTTATACAGAACATTTAAACTAAAATTCGTATTTATTTATACTATTTTTGCATTTTTACACAATTAATGATAGATCCTATTTTTTTGTCATTATTTGCACTGCTGTTATACATATTTTGTATTTGTATGTTCTTATGATTTCTCTATTTATATATATATATATATACATTTCTATTCCAGATTGGGAGCAAAATGTAACTCAATTTCCCCCCGGGGATCAAGAAAGTATTTCTGATTCAGATATTTATTTATTTCCTTGCCGGAGAGAGGGACGTTCGTCCCGAAGTGGCCGCTGTAATTATACCTTGCACCTTAAAGAACGGTGCTTCATTGAGCTGTGAGTGTGACTACAAACGAGTTCACTCCGTCACCGAGTGGGAAGATGTAAGGACCGGATTGGAATTGGGCCTACCTTTGCAAAGGTGTACTATATTTATTCAATCAGAGCAGACTGGGCTTTTTCAGGAGGGGAGCTTAAAGAGACAGGAGCTAAAACGGAGCATTTCAGACAGAGGGTGAATACAGGTATATTCAGACAGACAGGATGAGGAAAAATAATGAGTTTCATGAATTTTAAAGCATGTAAACATGCTCTAGTAGAAACCCCAAATACACGTATGAACCTGAAAGTGAGCATGATATGTCCCCTTTAAGATCAGATTGTGCTGTTGGTAAATAACAAGCAATGACACCAGGAAGGTCACACGTAATGTCAAAATTACCATCAGAGACGAACAATGTTTCTTTTTGTCTGTCTCAGTGATGACTTATTCTCTTTGTAGGCTGTGCCTGCTTCCTGCTGCCTATCCTCGTGACCCAAATCCTTCCTCCATGTTGCTATATCCCAGATTCTATCAGGGGACCTGACCACACAGGTGAGGGCATATTATTAGAGTTGAAACAAATGGTGAAAAAATACAAATTGAATACTGAGCTGACAAAACAACTGTAGAAGCAATTTGCAATATTGAGACATTTTTTCTTCCATTTCTACTCCGTCTTGTCTATATGTTTTCATATCTGTCTTTTCTCTCCTTTTACGGGCAGATGGATGAGGTGTTGGACCAGAACATCATGTCAGACGTGACGGTCAACAACCTCAACAGTGTTGTAGCTGCATGTCATTCACAGCAGGAACACTGATGACCGCTGTGTACCTTGGGAAGACCTCATGCAGCTCTACAGCTCTATTGTGGGCTTATTGCTGGTGAGCAACAAAGGCGGAAATCTACATTAATCTTCAAATACATTTAGGCTTCACTGTCATCACCACAAAAACATATTACAGACACATACTGAAGTAAACAGGCACAAACACTATCATATATATTTCTAATAGTCCTTGTCATAGCATCCAACTGTTCAGTAATCCTTTTGAGTCGGCGTACATCACCGTAATGGCTTTTACTGAGGCTGTTTTGTAGAGGTGACCGGAATGGGTTGACAGTGCCTGTGGATTCCTCCTGAAGGGATTGCAGTTTATGGGATTGCCTTGCATCATCACAGGCCACAGCTCATCTTAAATATCTGCATGTTCTCTGTGGTTCTGTCAGCCAGCAGCCGGTCTCAGGCTCGGTGATGTGTGCATTTGGTTAAAGATAGGGCTGGGAAATAACAGGATTCCATATCATAGTCGTGATATACCTAAGTAATAATAAAAGCAACAATATCCTAACACTTGTGAGCAAGATTCTCTACCAAGTAGACGAAAGTGCAAAAAGTACATGAGAATAAACTCAAAACTTGAGATATGGTCAGCTGCAACCTTAACACTGGAATTCATTAATTGACCGCAGACCCTCAAATATCAGATGGACATGTAGTTTGTCAGGCGCGCTTATATATGAAAAGGAGTCATGGGTGTACCAGTGTTTTACACACTAAACTTTCTGTTTTATTAAATAGTTATTCTAAATTATAAGTGGAGTGCAAAATTATTGATGTAGATTGATATTGGCACCAATACTGACCCCTATTAAACCGATCGGGTGTTGGCAGTGGGCAACCTCCGGGTCTGAAAAGTGAAGCCAATGCTGAAGTGCCTTAAACGTGCATTCTGTCTAACAGCCAGCAGGGGCCGACTCCTCTGGTTGCAAAAAGAAGTCTGATTGTATTGAAGTCTATGAGAAAATGGCCCGACTTCTCACTTCATTTATTACCTCAGTAAACATTGTAAATGTAACCTTTATTATTGAGAGGATTGTTAGTGGAACACTTCAGGTCTGACTTCCTTCCTGTTAGCGAATACAATGCAGTACTGAGCTTTTATTGTGAAGGGAAAGCGGAAGTGTAATGTGTCTATGTGATACTACTGTTACCAGCGCCAAGGAGTCTGGAGATGGGAACGAATAAAGACGCCAGTATGTTCAAGCCTTTGTGTCAGTGTCCTTATTTCATATAATATAGGCCTTCTTAGAAGGCTAAGAATATTATCAGCCAACCTCTTCATGTTCTGAATTCTCATTGATGCCTTCAGGCCGCCGTTATCAGGCACCTCTGAGGAGAACTAATCGTTACTCCAACTCTTTTATTCCTTCTGCTATCAGGTTACTAAACTCACAGTAGTCATTTCATGTGAGATCTTTATTGACAGTCTCCTTACATGATAACAATGTCTATTTATTTATTATCTATTTGTTTTCTCTTTATCTATTTATTATATTTTATGAACTTATCTGCTGTCCTTTACCGACCTCTGTTTGTCAGTTTTACTGACCTGTGATTGACATCATTTCGGATGTTTGTGTGGATGTTGTCTGTGTGTTTGTGATGGGGTAAGCTGTGAATTGAGTAGCCCTTCTTGGGATCAATAAAGTTGTCTGAATCTGAATCATAATAAATAAGTATAGGCACACATAAAAGACCGCTCGGTTACATAAACATGACATTATGGTCTCAATCGCTAGTTTCAAGTCTTCTTCAATACGGCATGATGTTCATTTAGTAAATTATGGTCCCATTTAGAGTCAAATAGACCATAAAGCAGGTCATGATATAGGGCGGGGCTATCTTGTGATTGACATGTCGCTACCACGGCGTTGTCCGGTCTGGGTGTTGTCTGTGTTTTCGTCTTAGAACTTTAACCCTTTCACAGTGTGTTTTCAGCTCGTCAAAGTTAATTGTAACATTTTTGGTCGCCTAAAAATGTCTTATTCAGTGTTCGGTTGTACTTGGCTCCACCCTCTCGTGTCACTTCTGGTTCCAAAAAACAAGATGGCGACGGCCGAAATGCCAACCTCGAGGCTTCAAAATGGCGGTAAACAAACCAATGGGTGACGTAACAGTGACATCCACTTCTTATAGTCTATGGGTGTTGTCCAGACACGACTGGATCCTAAAGAATCGGTAAACCTTTTAAACCACTGTTTCTTCTTTGTCATTTCACTAAATAAAAATAAAAAAATATTTTTTTAAGTCTTAGGCCACTTGTGTTTTTCATTTTTATTTTAATTTTTTTATTAAATGAATACAACAAGACTACAGAAGCGAGACGGTGGCTGATTTTTAGGCATTTATGTCCATATACTTAAGGTTATACTTGATTCAAATGCTACTTTAGTTGCACTATTGTGGTGCTATTATAATTTTAGCTACATTTTTCAAGATGCAAAGGGAATATTTTGACTTTGTTGAACTATGATTAGCTGTTTGTGATAGGGTTGCTTTGTTTGTGACGATGGAGGATTGTTGGAGAGGAGGACATTTAGGACAGATGATGCTTATGTTGGAGTACACATTTCCTTCTGAAAAGTTCAGAAAATGGCAAGTCGTAAATAATGTTTGGCTATTTGAAGATCTGTAAAAAAGCTGAATGTGCAATGGCAAACATGTGTAACTCTTACAGTGTTGCAGTAATATCCTGTAGGAGTTTGCTCCAGATCTCTGCAGCACAATAGCTTAAACAAGCTTCAACATGTTTTGAATGCTACTCAAGTCTTACCAGTCTGTTTTTTTCTGGATGTACTGCTTCCTCGACTGATGGAGAGCTCTCAAAATTGTGAAATGAGCAGCTACAGTGTCGTGAAATGACAACCTGCTGCCATCCATGTGCTCTCTGTATCTCTGCTGTACAGTATGATTTTTACCACCAGGTGGCAGTTGAACATTAATGTTCCTCCAGTCTGTGGACAGATGCTCGTGGCCTGATACTCTCTCAGTCACAGGTGTGTAATAGTGCAACACATTTCACTGGATTTATTCTGTTACAGAAACACATGAGCGCCTGAAGGTGCCACACAAATGCCGATAGCTTCCACAGGGAGAAATCTTGTTGGGTAAAGCTACAACTCCAATAAAAAGCTTCATCCTGCAGGCAAGTTCACACAAAATTCTTTGATTCTGAAATTCCTTTTAAAAAAACCTGTTTTAAATATTCATATTTTTTAACACATAATAATATGATAACACATTATCATAGTTGAGAGGTTCTCTGACCAAAGCCTATTTGCTAAGAAAATATTTCAAATGGAATAATTTTTACATGAATGTCCTTTGGGATAGCTAGGATTCTGGATGGAAACAAAGATCTATCCTGTTAAGTTTGACACAGATAAGCTTCAACACATCATTCAGATCTAAGTGTGTAAGACTGAAAATATACTCCAATGGCCATATTACAGAAACTTCTTAACTTGCAGATCCTCTGTTTGGTATCCATGGTAATTAGGGTTAGGACCTGATTTAGGAAAAAAACATTACCTTAAGATAGAAAAAGTGTATTACACAAGCAACATAACTTCCCAAAAAGGGCCTAGATGGAAGAATCAGAAATTGCTTGTTAACAGTGACACCTGTGGCTGTTAAGTCAGCGACAGTGAGCGTCCTGTTGCTCGCACTTGTGCTTGCACTACGTAGACGCGAGCGAGCATCGGTCAAAACAGTGAGGCGACACACACGAGACTGAACGTGATTGACAGACATTGTGTTGATTAATGTTAGCAACATTAGCCAGCTAAAACAACAATAGCACTATACAGTATATTTGTACACGTTTGGCAGTAATGTTAGCTTACCAAACGAAGGTCCCTCCATGAATTCGAAGGCCCGGCCGATGATGATCCTAGTTTTCTCCCGACGTCGGTCACGTTCCCGATTTGCAAGACGGGCTTCACCAGATAGAACTTTTTTACGCTTTTTTTTTTTTGTGCTCCCATGGAGTTTGTGTTGGAGTCTCAGTTGTGGTGGGTGCTAGTCATTTGTTGGCGTTAGCGTGCTCCATTTATAACTGAACGTTAGCTATGGTTGCACACTGTTAGCCCTGAGGTGGAGCTGAAGAAAGTAAAGGCACTCGCGAGCGCGCATGACGTCATGTCCATTGGATTTTCCTGGAAAAAACGCCCTGCCTTCTTCACATTAAAAGCTGTCTACAGGCTGATAGAGGAAACCCAGATAGTCACATTTTTTAGGTTAGGTTACAACCTGTTTACACATTGGCTATATAAAAAAACAATTTAAAAATGTTTATACGTGTAAAAACTTGCATACAGTCCCTTTAAATCTACTACCCCAACTTTAGGATAACTGTTAAGCTGTCCAAACTTTCACTTTTCCAACACTTGTCTTCTGCTCTTTGGACATGAAAGCTGCCTTCCTCTTCGTATCACTTATCAGTGTACTTATTTTCTTTTTGATAGCATCTACGCTCCGTTAGATGCTGGATACGATGCTGTGTCTGCTGTGTCTGCTATCTTAACCCACTCTCTTTCTTTTATCTCCTGAGTTAGAGTCGCTGTAAATTTCCCAAAAAGATTTGGATTTCTCTACAGATGTTACCAACACCTCTAACACATCTGTCTTGAAGTGAGGTGCCAGCTGTTGGTTTGCTCCATTTTTTGTACAGTTCAATGTATGACTCAGTATGTTTCAATGAGAAAAGCAATCGTTACAAAGTTGTTAAGCTTGGCAAGATTGAAAGTAGTGTTGGTTGCTAGGTAACAATCATAAAAGTTGATAAGCGATGTTGGATTGAGTATTTAGGATTTCCTTACCTGAGATAAGATAGGATTCCTAAAGTTAGTTAGGATTTGCTTCTGTAATACCAAATTGGGAAAAACCCTATCTTAGATCTGTAATACGGCCCCAGCTGTATTAAACACTTTAAATTAGCTCCAGATAGACTTCAATATAACAATATTAAATGTATAAGAATGTTCAACTTTAAGTGATCAAATACAAACATTAGATGTAACCAATATTCTATGCAGTTCAATTGTCGCCTTATGAATAAATAAATCATCTTAACTTAAAGAATATACAACATACTGCAGACTTTGTCTTTGTCTATAGTGAGTTTAGATTAGGCAAACTTAACACAAACCCTTTGAGTTTGAGCACATAGTACATGGCATCCTCTTTATGCCAGTGCCACACAAGCACAGCCGTCCTAATTCATAGTGCAACCTGTGTGATGATGGGTTGAATGTAATTCTCATGTGATCCTCAGCTAATTAACCGTCTAGTTCACATGGCCTGTGTTTGCTTCTTTCCTTTGCGCGAACCTTTTTCATCAGCTCTTCTCAGTGAGTACAGATAGACCTGCACTAAATGGAGAGTGTACTAAAGATCAAGCTATGATTTTACAGCGTGCATATTTTAATACCTGTGTGACAGTTTTACCAGGAAACAAGATTTCTTTTGACCTCAGAGGTCTGAGGGCTATGTGAGAGCTGACTTCTTGTTGTTGTTCTGTGTGCATATCTTCTCTCTAAAATATGGGATGAAAGGTGTTATTCTGGTGGAAAGAATTCTAATGCCTGCAGTATAGTGCAGTATAAAATATTTCTTTCTTCACAGTAGTTTTAATCTCTTTAACTGCAGGGAACACTGATTATATGAAACATTGTGCAACTTTACCGCGTTATGAAAAAGTTAATTTTGTATTCAAGTGAAAGTCTGCAGTGAAGGGCACTCTGTGACTTCATTTGATGTAGAACAAGAGACAAATCAATTATTCATCTCGCTAATTGTCAACCGACACCAGATTTCTTTTCAGAGTGGTGCCTCAAAGGTTGCGTAGTCTTGTTTATGACAGAGCGTTGTCATTAACTTTAGAGATCGCAGAGCACCACGGGAGTCATTTTTAGCACTTGATTTCCAGCTAACTTCAATATAGTCGTCGTTTTTCCCCTGAACCTGTCAACATCAGCCGCGCTGTCTGTCAGGCTGTGTCACAGAGCTGAGCAATGCTCACCTTCTGGGCACTTTGCCTGTCAGACTGAACAGACTTTAGACTGTAGCCTGACACCACTGCTATAGCAACCATAGAGCAGCAGGCTGCTGAAATGTTTTGTTCAAAGCAAGGTTATATTAGTTTTAAAGTTTCAATTAATGTTTATTTAATTTTAGTTTTAACTTTTCAACTTCATTTTAGTTTAGTTTGAGTTAGTTTTCAGTGTGTATAATGTGTAAAAAGTATTTATAGCTACATATACATACAAATTACAAGGTTGGAGAACTGTGTTGATGTTTTGATTTTGAAATCAAGTTGAGTACTCATTCACTAACACACTAGGAAGAAAACCTGAGCTGAATGGCATTTGATATACTACAATATTTAAAGGAGACATATCATGCCCATTTAAGGTCCATACTTGTATTTTGGGTTTCTACTAGAACATGATTACATGCTTTAATGTTAAAAAAAACACATTATTTTTCTCATTGTCTGTCTGAATATACCTGTATTCACCCTCTGTCTGAAACGCTCCATTTTAGCGCCTGTCTCTTTAAAGGGACTATTTGTAACTTATCACGCGCATAAATCTTAACGGGTCAGTATCCCATGCGCGCTCGCGTGTGGGTACGCGAGCGCGCAGCAGCTCTGCTCCTGCCTGTTTGCACACCGCGCTCGTTCTCACCCGTCCGGCTCGCTCCACCTCCACGTGAACTCGCGCACACTACACACTGCAGAAGAGTCAGTTTAGCTCTGAGAATATCTGGTGAATGTGCAGTGGACGTTTTTTGCAGAAATAACTGCTGCAGCTCCTCCAGACCAACAGAGGTTTCCCGTGTCTTGTGAAGTGACGGGGCTCCGCAGAGAGTTACGTTATCGTCTCGACCGGGTGTCGGTGTCCCCCCCCCCCTGACCGGGTGTCGCTGTCTCCCCCCCCCCCCCCGACCGTCTCCCCCCCCCCGTTTCCTCCGTGTCGGCGGGCCGAGACAGGAAAAGCCAGCACTAGAATCAGCATTGATTCATGGAGAGACCCTCGTCTGGTCAGCTAACATTACTGCCAAGCAGGGGAAATATAGAGTGATATTGTGGTTTTAGCTGACGTGTGTCGTCTCACTGTTTTGACGGACGCTCGCTCACATTCAGGTAGCGCGTTCACACGGGCGAGCGCGAGCAACAAGACGCTGACTTTCGTTGACATTGCGGCCACAGGTGTCGCTGTGAACAAGCAATTTCTGATTCTTACATATAGCCCCTTTAAGAACCCCTACTGAAAAAGCCCAGTCTGCTCTGATTGGCTTACGAGAAAAATATGGTGCACCTTTGCAAAGGTAGCTCTTAAGCTGTGGGTGGTATATTCTAATGAGCCTGCATGTGACAGGAAGGGGAGCCAAATCTGAATGGCTTGTTGAATCACATGTTTTCTGATCTAGGCAGCCCACAAAAACTGACTGGGTTGTCTTATTTCACAGTTTGTGGGTTGGTAGGGACTCCAGATATCCATATGTATTGGCACACTGAAAAAGTGAGGTTTTCATGATATTTCCCCTTTAAGTCAAGTTCTTATTTAAAGGAAGAGTGTGTAGGTTCTGGCGGTATCTAGCGGTGAGGTGAGGAGATTACAACCAACTGAAGCCTCTCCCGTGTGCTAAGCGTGTAGGATTGCTACGGAGTCTGTCATGAAAACGCAAATGCCCCTTTCTACAGCCAGTTGTTATAGGAGTAGAGTGCTTAGAGTGTGTGTGTACGAGGGAAGTGAGTGGTGAAGCAAGAGGAGGACCCGCTCCCTATGTAGATATAATTGGCTCATTCTAAGCTAAAGAAAACATAGTAATTAATATTATATTCCATTTCTGCCAATAGATCCCCCTAATCGTTACACACTGTTCCTTTAATTCTGTAAGACTAGAATGCATGTGGAAAAACAATAAGGATTAATGTGAAGAAATTGGCGTAGTGTTAGCTAATGGAATGTCAATTCTGTTTAATTTCTGTGGTTCAATGTTACAGGGGTTGACTGAAAATCATGCTATCTCCCTTTTTTCTGTAGTGATATAGCTAAAAAACAAAAAAATACAGTTACATCCCTTTTTGGCTGGACCGCAGAGGGCCAGCTCTACAGACGCAAAAGTCTGTCACTGAGTGAGTGAGTGAGTGAGTGAGTGAGTGAGTGAGTGACTGACTGACTGACTGACTGACTGAGTGATAGAGTTACAGGATTGGTCGGCTGGAGTTGCTGGAGCTTCCTCATTGGTCGTTGCTCTTTCAAAATGAAAAGGCGGAGAACAGTTCTGTTTTTATGTTTTACGTGTCAGCGGTTCAATGTAACATAGATAGATAGATAGATAGATAGATAGATAGATACTTTATTGATCCCGAAAGAAATTTAGGCATAGCGCTGTTGTTGTGCATGTGTTATTGTTTATGCTCGTTTAAGTTACGTTATGTTCGCAAATTTTCGCCTCGCTATCCTCCATTTCCGCCATGAACTGACTGTCTAGCAGCCTCACTACTGCGGTATGAACCCAAAATAAACAGACTGTGCTGTGATTTAATTGCAATAAACGGGTCAAAATAATGCCGAAATAACAACATAAATATATCGATTTGTAAAAAGACCGAATTCATTCTTTGTCAAGTCTGTCCGCAACACAACAAGCAAACAACTTTTAAAATGCTTGTTTTCTGAGCGGAGTTCGGATCGATCAATGCCAGGCTCTGCTGACACCAGCTGCTCCATCAACACTCAACATAAAGTCATCTAGGCATAAATACGGCAGCGACGTTGTTGTAAACGGATCAAAGTGTGCCGAAATAACTACATAATGATGCTGATTAGTAAAAAGTCTGAATTCATGCTTTGTCGGGTCTGTTACCATGACGACAGGCAAACAACTTTTAAAATGCTTGTTTTCTGAATGGAGTTCGGATCGATCAGTGGCAGGCTGCGTTAACATCGCAGCTGCTCCATTAACACTCCATCTAGGAATAAATACAGCAACAACGTCAGTGATGACAGCGGGAATATCTCAACGCTGATAAACTTTTGCAACGTTTGTATATATTGTTACACATCACTTATATGATGAATGCTTTTGATACACATGCTTTCATAAAAATCTGAAATACTTTTAACCTTGCATAATGTATGTCATGATAATACCTTTTCACCTTCTATACAATGTATAATATACTGATTAGTAAATGTTACCATTTACATTACTGAATGCCATTTGCTTCATTATAAGTTGGCTTTCAATCAAACATTAAGATATAAGTGAAAAAAACTGTTCACAAAACATTATAGATATGACCACTGACTATTTGTGTAAGAATTTAGCTACAAATTCAAAGACTTGACCATACGGTCCAGCCATATACTCGGTTTTGACCGAGTCTTGTTATTATATTTTTATAATTTTTTTAACCAGGCAATATCGTTACAGTTTGGTTTAAAGATATCGTTCTTATTTAGTTTCAGTTTACAACAATATTTGCACTGCTTATTTTCGTTATAGTTTCAGTTTTACTTTATGATAATAAACCTGGTTCAAAGATGTTTTCAGTCTCTTCTCTTAGTGAAATTTGGGTTGTGATCTGTTCACTGTGGTGTTGTCTTTCAGTCCTGTTTTCCCTCTTCTGTCTGAGGATAGCAATCCTCCCCCGCTCTTTAACTTTTTTTCTTATTCTTCCTTTCTACTGCAGAGACAGCTGTTCTCATTCACTTCGCTGTGTTTGATTGTCAGGGAGCAACAAACTAATTATCTTCAATTTTCATCATTTTGTTTTCAAATCTGCAATGGTTCAAGGCAAGACATTGCGATGCTTTGCAAAATAAATTGACTCTGGTGTATTTTGTTTGCTAGACAAAGTTGTGAAATCATTTCATAATTGCAGTGCAGCATTGGAGAAATAGTCCATTAGTAGTAAAGTAGAAGTCCTGCTTTCAGAATTGTACTTAGGTGAAAGCAATTATGTGTGGGATGTTATTTAGTATCAAAGTAAAAATACTGACAGGGTATAGGGCTGAAACTACAGATTATTTCATTTCTCGATTTAATCTGTTTTTTTTCTTCCGATTAATTGATAAATCGTCCATAAAGACAGAAAATTAGGGGAAAAATGCCCCACGCCGTTTACCAGAGCTGTTGGTGATTTATTCAGATTACTTGTGTTGTTTGAACAACAGTCCGAAACCCAAACATATTCAGTTTACAAGGAAAGAAAACCGAGAAAAGCAGCAAATCCTCACATTCGCAAAGCTGAAACCAGAGAATGTTCAGCAGCTTTAAAAAATTACATGAACCACTAATCAATGAATCAATTATTGTTGACAACAATTTTTATGTCGATCGACTAATTGATTAACCAACTAATTGTTTCAGCACTAATATTGACTAAAATAATTTAGTTTAGTTTTTTCACCAGGTCGGTTTAAGAATGAAAGGAAGGAAGGAAAAGGATACAGACTTTATCTCATGTTGAATATAAAATCTGGATATGCAACATAATTAGTAACTCCAGGCGTCAGATAAATGTAGTGGTTAAAACATACAATATGTCTTGCTGAAATGTAGTGGAGGAAAAAGAATAGACTATTCCAGCGACCGCTTTGTGTGTTACGCTATCTAGCGGCGCCGCAATTACTAGAGTGGCAAGTCGTAGTGACTCTACCGTCTGCTAACCGTATTAACTGGTGACTTTCAGCCGAAAACGTCCGTGGCTGCTCTTAACTTATGTAAATGGTTGGCGTAGATAATAAACACAGAGGGGTATGTATTTAAAATTTAAGTAAAATTGAAGGCTTTTACGAGGACACAGCTGCCGTCACTACGAGTAACCATGATGCATTCGGCTGAGAGTCACCAGTTAAGACGGTTAGCAGACACTTTTGTCTATGATGCTGACCGAATCACAGGTAATGTTAGTTGATTGAGTTAATTTATTCTGTGGGACAACTGCAGCCCCTAGACGGTGTCTTAGCCCACTAACCTTAGCTAACGTTAGCTAAGCAGTGTTAACTGAGGTGATGTTACCGGTTTCCCCTCCTAGACATCCATGTCAAAAGTAATGTTACATACAAAGTAAAGGTAAATTTGAAAATTGTACACTTCTTAGGGCCGCTTACATTCAAACATGCGTATATTGTAGGGAGATATCAACCCAGTAATGGCGACAATACAATACGCGCGCATTTGAATGCACAACCCGGTCTCACTCCAAACTTGTCAAATACCATCGATTGGGCAGTCGGAAACCGATGCACGGAGGCACCCTTTATCGTCAGTATGTGACGAACCGGGTTTTAGATTAACTCCAATGTAAACCCACCCGTGGGGTTATTCGACGGTCGGAGCAAGTGACGTTGTATTAATAGCATGAGAGTCCACTAACGCCGGGAACGCACTGGCCGCGGTTACCTGTTGTTTTTTATTTCGGCGTCCGTGTTAACAGGTTAGAACATCCGCACTGCCCGCGTGAGACGCGCGTCTCACGCTCTGAGGTCTAGCCTATTTTTTGACGCGAGCCGCGCGCGGTTCACAGCAGCAACAGACAGGGAAAGTGATCTATTGACAATATATTGACATCATATCAGCAAGATTACTAGTTTCAATATCTAGACATCTGTAAAATATGTCACAGACAGTGAAAGTGATCTATTGACTGCATATTAACATCATACCAGCAAGATTACTACAGTTTACATGTCTCTATCTGTAGAAAATGTTACGGAGATGAAAAAAAGTAAAGACTTGTTTTTAAATCAACACTTCCTGCTTTCATTTCAAAATAAAAGCCCTCAAGCGTTTTTTCTGTGGACAGAATTCCTTCATTTGTTAACACTAGGCTTTTATTCTGAAATATGTGCAGAAAGTGCTGTGGAACATGCAGTGACTTGGAGAGCTCCATGAATGAATAGAGTACGGGTTTTAATTGTGGATTATTACTATTATTTACAAATTACTACATGTTTCTTAACCTTTCTCTGTCTAAAATAAATATAAATGACATTTATAATGAAATGAAATGGCCATTATGAAAGGCAAACTCTATGTAGAAAGAAAGGGCTGGCTGCAGCAGCAGACACGCAGCAGACACGCAGCTGACACGCAGCTGGTGTGAACACCAGACGCGTGAATCACGCAGACACCACGCCACGCAGCCGCCAAGCGCCCTGTGTGTCCCCGGCGTTAGAATGCAAGCTGTTTCCAACCGATGATGGTGTGTGTTACATTATGCACTAACTGTATGCACACTGGACGGATACATCTTGGATAACACCGGCTGGCAGTTCAATTTATAAATATGTTTATACGACTAAAAATATACAGTTTACCAGGAAATAAAAATAATGAGTATTTAATTGGAAAATTGCAATATATAATATATAATAAACGTTATTAAAAAAACTAAAGTTTGTTTAATTTGTGTATTTTACAATTAGCAAAAGTAGCTACTAAAAATGACTGACATGATCCAAACACCAACTGCACTAGTAACAGTAGTTTGTCAGCAAGATTGCTTATCAAAAACAACGCATTTTAAAAAGCACATGACACCATGGATCAAATATCACGACTGACTCCAGACCAGACAACACCAGAGGTCTTTTGCACTGCAATTTTTAAATGTACCAGAGAAGCAGAGCATGAAATGGCATTATCTAAAGACTTGACACAAAAGCTTCACACACATTTACTACTCCAATGAAACCTTCAATCGCATTTAGGCCATTGAAATAAGATGAATTCAGTGCAAACATGTTTTTGTCCTTAGACCCACAGAATGTGACAGCTTAGTAGCCAGAAAGGCCTTGTGGGTGTTCAGATTTGTTGTTTCTTATTTATATTGGCTATTGGCGGAGTTGCTCATCTCGCAGAATATGTCCATTTAATGTCACTGTAGATGGATATTTAATATGTAGAAAACATTCATAGTTAGGGCTGTCGTCTCATTTCCCTCTGCCCCTACAGAATACTGAGACTCGGAGCTGTGTTTGACATGAGTGCAGAGAGTGATCATAGAGGACTGATCGACTAGGCTTTGTGACCGCAGGCAGCTCTTGTTTTGCTTTTAACTGAACTCACCGGGGAGTCGAGGAACATCCAGCTGCCCACAGATGTTTCCTGAGTATCGGGAAGTAAAAAAAATATGTCCAACACCTGAGAGTGAGAGAGACGCTGAGATGGGGGCATCTCTTAAAAGAGATAAATATGTCTGTGCAGCCTGAGGTGGCTGTCGTGCGAGTGTGCAGGTCCAGAGGGAACTGCACCTTTTCACGGTGCTCTGAACACACTGGTACAGGTTGCTGTGCAGATGTGAGCTGCCGATCAAAGGAATGTGTCATATTGACAGCCAGAATGGCTTTTTTGCTAACCAGGTCAAGTTGAGTTGTTGAGCTCCTGAAAATGACAGATCACGGAAGTAACCCTGAGCCCCAGTGAGCTGTGTGCATGAATATGTAAACATAATGGCCGCACGTTAAACCAACGCATGTTAATGGTGAGATGCAGCTCGGTGTCAGTGATTCATAGTACAGTCATAATCCCTGTTAATGGAGAGCTATGCAGAAACATAATTAGTCTCAGTTGGGTCTAGGGCAGAAACTTTAGTTGTGTAGCACTTTACCTTAAAGGGCCTCATCAATCTGTGATGAACATGTGATGTTAATAGCTGCATTTAAGATTTACTGGGTAGTACAGTATCAATTTTCAGCCTGCACGGATGGGCTTGCCTCAATTTGCCTCATTCAGATCAAATTTGCATTGACTTTATATGCAATCACGCCTCTAAAATTGGCTTTGCATGAAGTCTGATCAAACACAGCCACATCTCTCTCCTACATGCACGCACTGTTGCATTCCCTCATCCTCTCCTTGCAGTTTTCGTGTTGCCTGTGTAGTTGCTGTGGCTGCTTTGACATACAGTATGTCGGTGTTCAATCTGTTGTAGTGTAAAACGTTTTAAAATAGGTGTAAAATGTTGTAAATATAACTCATCCTGGCCATTGAATTTTTTTGCAAAACCATGAAGTCGCGCAGCATTTAGAATGACGTCATTATATAGACTCACTTTCTCTCAACACCCCCAACTCCGATTGACTTCCAGCGTCCCTGGTCAGATGGTAACAAAATCCACATACCAGCACCTCTAAATCTCACAAATGAACTACTTATATCTAGTTTGTTGAATCTGTATAAAACACAAAGTTTAAAAATGACAATTCACCGTTATACAGGGGGTTATGTGCCGGGCTATCTCTTGGCCGCGACCAGTAACTTCCTGGAGTCTCCGCTGGTTGCCTGGCAACTGCTCAGAGCCAAGAAATAGTCTGGCACATCAAAACGGTTTTCCACAATTTCAATGTATTCCTTTAAAGGGTAACTTTGGTATTTTTCAACCTGGACACTATTTTCCCATGTTTTTGTGTCTCAGTGACTAATGGGGACAACAATTTTTTTGAAATTAGTCCAGTATTGAGTTAGAACGCTGCATTCGGCAGTCGCAAAAACAGGCTGCAATGCGTCCACTAAAAGTTCTTTTTTTTGCAACTGACAAGCTCAGCGTGTTAATAGAAGTGTCTGACAACATTATGGAAAGGACCCTACAGAGATATAAAACATTTTTCTTTATTTTCTTTTGCTTGATCAGGTCTGTTTGTTATTGTGTCATGTGACTTGTTGCCGGAAGACAACGGTGGAAACTTGAGTGAGAGTTGGAGAGAGGAATGCCGGTGTTGTCAGAGTTTGTTGTGTTGGAGTAAAGAAAGTGTAGCTAAGTGTTATCTAAAAGATGTTCAATGTCATGGCTGAATATTAAGATGATTTCGAGGTCTTTGAATTCGATGGACGCCCGCGTTTATTTGATACATGAGCCTCAGCTGGCATTGTAATGGAGAAGAAACCAGTCAGACGTGAATCAGAGCTGCAACAAAATTTGTAATGCTTTGTTGTTGCAGTTCTGCAGTTGCTGAATTAATCTTACAATGACCCAGAATCCATACTATGAATGTCCTATCAGGTAACTACAAAGCCTTAACTTTTGGCTTCAGCGTGCTGTCCTTGGTGCACGCGACATTGAGCGCCATTCGAGCTCAGTGATTGGATGTTTCTAATCATAATGCTGCTTGGGATTGGTTTAATTCTCTACTTACGTTTGTATGAGCACAGGTTTTTACCTTTTTATCAAAGAGTCCAGTATTTTCTAACACAGTTGCTCGTCTTACAACCAGCAGAGTTTCATGTCCATCCTAGACTGTCATTCACTTAACATTGTCTGTGCAGTAAGCGGATGTGACTTTATCTCCTGGAACCCTAGGCACAAATATTTCCTTTCACTTCACAACCACATGGACACAGTCTTGTAGTTTTGTCTTTTTAAGCACTGATGCAGATGATTGTTCAAGTTCACCCAAGTTTTAAAAAATCTTCACCAGACAGTCCCCTCACGTTGTCTATGGGATCTTTACATTCAGAACCTTCGTTGCTCCATATGACCCCATATGGTCCTTTGCTGACCGTGCTGTTCACACCTTCCAAATTGCCGTGATATGACTGGCTACAGTGCTATTAGATACGTGGAGAGTGTAAGTGCCAGTAAGGAAGTCTGTCGGAGAGTTGTGACCAGCTGTGCTCAATCATTCTTGTTTTTCTTTTGGATCCTTGGCATGTTTGGATGTTTTTAGCTCACTCCTTGTTGTCCTGCTACCAGTTGTTAGCTGTGCGGAATTTGTGAATTTTAAATATAATGTACAGTTGTATACATTTAAAGTATTTCACATTATATTTTTATAGTACTTTTATTAACACGATATATGCATCTCATACTTCTTATCGGTTATCCAAAAGTACAGATTTTCCCAACAAAGGTAGAGTAAATCAACAATTACCATATATACTCTTTGGCATTTTCCTGCATCCTCCCTGTTGAATTTGATTGAGAATGTGTTCAGAATTCTTATTGTTTAACCATTGCAGCCTTGTGTAACACCGTGGCTTTAGATAAGGTCCAATGTCAAACTTTTCAGTAGCCGCGTTTCCATTCCCAGCTACAACTTTTATTCACATTTTGAAGTATCGCATTAGAAAAGCTGTATGGAAACAGCAAAATTCGATAAAACTTCCTTGATTGTGAAAAAATGTTGGTGCGCCTTTGTTGAAAAATAGTTGATGCTCTAAATGGAGTATGGAAACGTCTTTGCCCAATAAATTCTGATGTAATGAACATTTAACTCACATGATTGTTCAGCTGTTTCCGCTGCTGGCGTCTTCTCAGATAATTTGTGAATGCTTATCTTTGTCTCCAGACAACATGAAACATGGCCAATACTAGCTGACATGAAAGAACAATAAAACTTCCCCTATTGAAACAAATTCCTGAAGACTTCTCTCACCACCATTTTTCTCTCGTAGATGGTTAGACTGCCAAGGCGACTTTTTTTGTTTCCGGTTCGCAACCTCTACTTCTTCTACTCGGTTTACTGGCGGATTACAGCCATGTGTAGGGGGTCCCGGACCCAAAGTGGGGTCCGGGACCCCCAGGGATCCGTGGCACTCTGCCAGGGGGACCGTGAAATATTTTGCTATAAATTATAAAATTGTGCTGTATCATTAAAAACTGCATATCTACAGATGGGGACCATTTGCACCAATAAAACAAACATGTTTTGTCCATTACTCCCACACATGTTAGCTTTGGACCAATAGAAACTCTGATATGATTGTGACACATCAAGTCAATTAGTCATGAACCAGTCACTTCACTCAGGGCGCAACAAACTGTTCCTGCTTAGTTTGACTTATTAGCCAGCTAGCTAGCTGGCAAGCATGGTGAAATATTTGAGTCAATCCGCATCGTCAAGTGACGCTAAGCCCAAACTAGCTAAATTGAGAAAATATGACGACAGTTATATCGAATGTGGTTTTATTGAGAACATCGTCAAAAGACCAAAAAGCGTAATATGTCTTCAGGTGCTAGGAAACGAAGCCATGAAGCTGGCCAAGCTAAAGCGACTTCTGATTACAAAGCACCTGGAATATCAGGGCAAAACAAAGTGGTATTAACATGATTCAAATTGAAATGTGTTTCTGTTTATCACTATCAAACAGGTCTGAAGTATTTAGGTTGAAAAGTTTTAGAATACAAATAGATCCAATGACATGTAAGAGTAAAAATGGTAGTAAGCAAATACTTGATTGGTGTTACAATTATGAGGCAGTCCTTGGAAAATTTCCTCATGTGTAAGGGGTCCACGTTTTGTAGGCGCAGAAAAGTGTGACTGATACAAATGAATCATTCCTATACTTTTCTTTCTCGCTCAAGTTTCTCCTCTTCGAGTGGATTCTTATGTTGAGAAACACATACTGTGTGATTCTCTGAGAGCTGTTTATCTGAATATGAGTCATCATAAGTGGGAAACGGTTGAAACTGGAAACAGTTTATAATAATTAGGAACAGCTAATGCCTTTGGCTGAAGTTCTGTTCGCCGAATGACGTGCAGCACATTCGTTCTTAGCTCCGTGTCAGTGTAGGTGTTCAACAAACCACAAGGGAGAACACAAATGAATAGCGCACATTTGTTTATTTCACCTCAGGAAAATGCACCTAAAATAGGCTGGTGTTCAATAGACTGATTGTGGTTTAAAGACACGCCATTTATTTTCATAAAGCTCATGTCTTTGGGCAAATCAAGGCAATGAGTGCGCATTCAGATATCCTACAGAGAAGGCTTTCAGAAATATTGCAACACCTCTCTGCTCTGAAATCATGTCACGCTGGTTGAATTTTTATGGTGAGATCTGTCAAAGAATGTCCCCTCAGATTTTCATATTCATTTGATGCTCATGAATACATCATGACTTCTTCTCTGTATCCTGTGCACCAGCAGAGGCAGACAGGTGATAGAGCACTTGCGAGGTGTGAAGCTACATGTTTGCTGTCGGAATAGTTGAGCGTTTTCGACAAATGTGTCCAAGCAGACATCCACCAAAAAACTCCAGAAAGAATAAGGGGGCAGATTAAAACAGATGATTATTCTCTCTGCTGTGCTCATAACTCTCATTTTCACTCTTTCAAATTCAGTCCCACTTATCCAACACGAATGGGGAGATGAACTTCTTTTCACTAGCCATCAGAAAGACAGCAGGAAGTTGTCAGATCAAATATACAACATGCTGCACATGTAGAAGACATGCAGCTACCAAAATATTTCAGAGGGAATTCTAATTTGTTCAAAATGTCTCCTTTGGTATGAAATCTGTGTGTGAGCCCCTCAGTTTACCCGCTTGACCTACAATTCTGAGGTTGCTTGTGTGTGAAAGTAGGGGGATCTCTGCACATCAGCTGACTTGTAGCTCTAAATCAGTACCTCAACAGAAGGGACGATGACATACAGGAGTTTAGACGAACTGCAAAATATAGGAAGTTGGTTGTTGAGATGGCCTGGGAGATTAGAGCCTGTCCAGAAAATACAGAATCAGTGGATAGTTCAGTGGGCCTAGGAAATAGAAGCATTCCCAGCAAATACACCGGCAGTGGGTAGCTGAGTTAGCCAGCTGATTGCAGTATTTTTGAAAATACCAGCCTGTTCTCATTCCCAGGACATCAAATACCGGCGCTTTGTCATGGCCGTCGGTGTTAGATACCGATGCACAAGGCACCCTTGAGCGTCGGCATGAGCTTTCCATTAACTATAATGTAAACCCATCCGCGTCAATATTAAACGCGCAGGTAAAGTGCTGTGATGACATAGTTTTAAGAGCGAAAAGAGACACACCGGGCAGGCGGGAGGGGAGGTGGATGGGTCCAACAAACACAAGGCTTTCATCCAGGAGGCCGCTGTTTGTGTCCCGTGCGTTAAGTTACAATCAGCTGTTTGTTCATGTCCCGTGTTCACAACGTTCAGTGTCATTTTCTCTGTACAAACGTAGTAGTTTTAAGGCCAACCATGTTGTTTTATCCTAAGCCTAGCTATAGATACAGTAGATAGATAGATAGATAGATAGATAGTAACTTTATTGATCCCGAGGGAAATTCAAGATAGTGGTTATATTGCCGAAACCTAAGCAAGTGTTTTTGTTTAATTCACAACATTAAGCACCGAAAAGTGACGCCGAGGGGTCTGACAATGCGTCAATATTTGACGATTTGGGATGAGAACGTGTTGAAAAGACACAGTATCAATGTGTAGTTCAAGGGGCTTGGGAGTGCAGTGCATTTCCAGAAAAGTTAGTGTTGGTGGATAGTTCAGGGCCTTGGAGATCTTGGTATTTCAACACATTCTCATCCCAACTCGTCACATACCACCTCTTTGTCACGTCCCTTGGCGTCACTTTATTTTCGGCATCAAAACCATTATGGTTAGGGTTAGGAAAGAACTACATGGTTGGGTTTAAAAATACTACGGTTGTACAGTGGAATGCACGGGAACAAACGGGACACAAACAGCGGTCTCATGGATGAAAGCTTTGTTTGTTGGACCCATCCACCTCCCCTCCCGCCCAGTGTGTGTCTTTTTGCTCTTTAAACTACGTCACCATACTACCGGCACACTTACTGTTGCCGCGGATGGGTTTACATTGTAGTTAATGGAATTTCCGCCAAATACACAGTGCCAATCAGCAGTTGTGAGGGGGTTACAGTGTTGACGTTATGTCAAAGACGTCTATTTATTGTGTTGCAGAGATATCTACTGAAATGAGCATGCTAACGAGCTAGCCCACGCTCATCCTGTCTTGTAATACCGATTGTACCTCGAGAGGCGATAGTGAGTCACTGTAGCGTCCAGTCTGTCCCCAGTCCAACATGAGAGGACGAAGAAGTAGAGCTGCCCCGAGGGCTTGTCAATAATACATCCATGGTCTATGTGTGTTTTGATAGTTTGTTTATTGGATTAAATCCAAAGTAGCAGAAACAAGAAAGCGACTCGCACCCTCTTCTCCGCCTCACCGCTGCCAGGAGGCTGCTTTGCTGCGAGTAGAGCGTTTGGCAGCTCCGGGAGACGTACCCCCAGTTAGCAGCTTGAATTCAGCCAGTGCAAACCCCAACACCGGGGGTCTGATCCCGAGGGACTGCCCCGACTCCCCGCCGGATCAGCAAACTTTCTGTTGCTGCCGGCGCCAGCCCGCCGGGACTCCGTGCACTGGGGTTTGTGCTGGCTGAATTTGAGTTGCTAAGGTCGGGGCTGCCGAGCGCCTTACCCTCTCCTCCCCGCGGGGAGGATGAGAAGAGGTGGATTTCGTCCAATAAAGAAACGTACACGGACCGTACAGTCCACACCTGCGAACCCTCACTGATAATGTGATTGATTTGTGCAAAGAGACAATAAGATATTATAGATTTAACTTCTTTAAATAATTCCAACAGTTGATGAAGTTCTACAATTTTACAATTTCATTTAGCAGACGGTTTTGTCCAAAGCGACGTACATCTAAGAGTTCGTACAACACAAGCAAGGATCTAGGTAGGAGGGAACAACGTGAGTAAGTGCCAACAACAGCTTCAAGTGCGATCTGACACAGGTGCCGACAGGCAGTGCACAGGGTGTATAGAAGCAGATTATTATTATTTTTTTGTCATCATCATCATTAACAACATCAACAACATCATCAATGTCATCGTCATCAATAGCATCAGTGTCATTAGGTGTGGAGGTGTTCATGAAAGAGCTGGGTCTTTAGCCTTTTTTTAAAGCTGGAAAGGGACTCTGCGGAACGAATGGTGTTCGGTAAATGATTCCACCACCGGGGGACTACAGAGGAGAAGAGTCTAGCTAGCGACTTAGGGCCCTGTTGTGATGGGAGTAACAGGCACCTTTCATTGGCAGAGCGTAGTGGGCGGGAGGGAGTGTCGACCTGGATGAGGGACTTCACGTATACGGGAGGGAGTGTAGACCTGGATGAGGGAGTTCAGGTTGGCGGGAGCTGTTTTTGTTGTTGTTTTGTAAGCGAGCAACAGGGTTTTGAATTTGATGCGAGCAGCAACTGGGAGCCAGTGGAGGGATATGAACAGCGGAGTGACGTGTGCTGTTTTAGGTTGGTTGAAGACCAGTTGCGCTGCTGCGTTCTGGATCATCTGCAGAGGTTTGAATGTGCATGCAGGGAGGCCTGCCAGTAGGGAGTTGCAGTAGTCATTGCGTGATATTACAAGAGCCTGTATCAGGAGTTGTGTTGCATGCTCTGACAGGTGGGGTCTGATCCTCCTGATGTTGTACAGTGCAAATCGACACGACCGAGCAATTGAGGCCATGTGAACCATAAAGGTTAGCTGGTCGTCAATCATGACACCCAGATTCCGTGCAGACTTTGTGGGTAACAGGTTGCATTATAAGGTGGAAGTGTCTTACCTAAATGTTAGAATGGTAGGAATTTTCACTGTTTCGGGGGTGAAAAGGGGATTTTAAGCCTGACTGTGAGGTCACGCGAGAAGAAATTGTTGTACAGTGTGTCAGGTGGCTTACCTGTGCTCTGCTGGCATACAGTATGCATCACAGACGTCGACGAGAGTAGAAGAAGAAAGCAGTTAAATCGCTCAGGATTGTCACTGGAGATTTGGATGCTGAATAGATGTGAGCTTCAGTCAGATCCAGGCTGACATTAACCTTCCCTGCTGTCCCCTCGCCTCCTCAGAGCTCCGTCCATGATGGATGACCTCTCCCTCACGCACACAGCTCTCACCGCTCGTGCCCATTAAGAGCATATCCTTACAAACGGATTAGGGGGCCGGTAATGGAAACTCGGCCCCATAATCTCCTGCTTGACACCTTTTGCTCTGATCAATCTTTGTTTGGGTGCCTTGGAGATAGTTGTGAAATGTCACTGGCTGGAGTTCGAGAGGTGAGTATGTGTGTGGTTCGGGGTATTCAATGTCAGATGTCAGATCCATTTATCTGACTTGTTGGTTGCAGATTCATATTGTGCACTGGCTCGGAGTGTCGAGAGGAGCCTTTAGTTATTATCTGTGAAGGGTGTCGCATCTATGATTTATTCGGTGCTGCAGCAGAGATTGTGCTGGTGCATTATACCATCATTATGGCTTCAAGCGTGACCCAAATTTCCTCTGCCCCTCTTAACTCGTCTGCTCCTTCTCGTCCTCCTCCTCCTCCTTCCCACTGTGGCGTCTGAATCCAGACGGAGAGCAGACTGTACGGTGTGACCGCCGCTTATTACCAGCCTCCGCTGCATTGTGTGACCAGACCGGAGGGAGATGGGCAGAGAGATAAGGAGACAGAGGAAGAGAAGGGAAATTGGGAGAAAAGACAGCAGATTTGCACAACATGATATTACAGAAAATACACAGTGTGTCTGCTGACACACGGTGTTACATTTAATGAAAAAAACACAACATTTGGACAAATCAGGCTGGAAGATTTCAGTAGACAGATTCAGTGAGCCCTGGTCCACGGACACCTCTGCATTTGATATGTTCCTGCACTCATTTATTCAGGTAATTTGTCCCCTTCTCTGAATCGGTGATGATGTGAGTCTGTCAGTGTGTGTGGAGTTTCTCATCGTGGATCAAATGACGTAAATGAGTGGTATCCTTGATTTTTATTGAAAGCTTTAGATGTAGAATAATATTCCAGTCAGTCAGTAGCACTTTTGGATTCAGCTGAGCTATTTGCAGGTGGTATTGAAGGGTATGAAAGGTTATTCAAGGGTAATAATGTCTTCTCTGACCATTATAGACCAACTGCCCCTCCTTCTCCTTGTTCCTTAATCACTGCACCTGTCCACACCTCTATCCTGACACACCAGGACACCATGCTGTGCAGGGACACACTGCGTCAAATCCCTAAATTCCTACGCTGCTTAATACAGTGCACCGCAGTCCTGTTGTGATGCTTAGCTGACATCCCCACATGGTCTCTTAGTTTATGTCTTTATCTGACCCGCTTCTCTGCTTTCTGTCCTAAACCATTTTTTTTCTCCTTGCTGTCTCAGGGTCACCTTGCACAGCAGCTGGATTCTCGAGATGTCACGAGATCACGCAAGAATCGTGGGATCACATGCCACACGAAAATCCAGCTTGTCAGGCTTCAAGTAATGCGTTTTACTTGAGCACGGACCAATCAGCATCCTGTGAGGAGGTACTGGCAGCTACGGGCGTGGTCTAGGTGTGTGTGAGACGACAAGGGGAGGCGACTGTTCGGTCTCAAGAACAATGGCGGCTCTTACAGAGGTTAGCGTAGATGCTGCAATAGAGTACTAGAGGAATGAGTCCTAAAACCCAGAAATGAGTTACGGTTTCCTCGTCTGGAAGTCAATGGATTTTTTGAATGGGTTTTTAGTTAGATGCCTGAAATAAGGTCTGTGGTTAACACAAGCTGAAGAGATTTTAACTTTTTGTTGTACAATATAAAATATGTCAGATAATATCCCACTTGGGAATTTTGAAGCTTTTATGTGTCTTAAAAAAGCTGGTTGCTAACAAGTGGCTAAGTGAGACTGCTAAATGTCATCACGCCGTCAAGTCCGCCTTTACAGCCTTGTTGTTTATACTTGCGCTCATGCGACCGTCGTAAAGTTTATAGCCTAACGTTAATTTTTTACTTCTGGCGATTGCATTTACACCTCAAAAATCAAAAAAGTAGTGTTCATTTGTGGAGATTATTTTATGGAACAAAACGTGTAAACGTTTGTTTGCTACAGAGCTTATTTTCTGCAGTAATCCAAAACCCAATGGAAAAAAACCATTGGCTTTTTGTCAAGGGAACCAGGGCGATGCTAACTACCTGGTTGGCCTACAAAAATATGTCATCCCTGGAGCACTCTATAGCATCAGTTCTATCAGAACTGGAGAGTATTTCTTCATTGAAAGAAGAGCAAGGAACGGCGCTGAAGGCTTTTCTCGATGGAAGAGATGTTTTCGCTCTTCTCCCAACTGGCCTCGGCAAGAGTTTGATTGACAGATGGTTCATCCAATCACCTGCCAAGTATTTTTTGAAAGTGCCTGCCCTTTTCAAAAAAGTTTCCAATGGCGGCTTCTCAGATGGTTCTGTGAAACCATCTGGCGGTTCAAGTTAGTCTCATGGACAGTCCTGACACAAACAGCAGCAGTGGGAGCCCTCAGCTCAGTCATCATGCAGGTGACATCTGGGAACGACATTAAGGTTTTCTGTTAATTAAAGCTAGCTTAATTGAGTAGAATTAGCTTTTACTGAAGCGCAGCCTCAAGTGGTAATTATGATATAATGGCACGTTAGATTTCCGAATACTCTCTTGAGACACTTCAGTACATTATTAGATACAGTTTTGCGAGATAGCATTGCATCCATTCCAATGAACGTGGCTCACCCAGTGCACATGTCGTCATATCATGTGGGTTTCTAGTAATATGTACAGTCACGAGTGAGTTGTTTTAACTTTACACCCATAGCTTTTGTTTTGGAGAGCCACTGAAAACTGAAAGTGGCTTGCAAGGAAAGGCTTAAGGGGAAGAGTTGGGATAAAGAACAAGTTTACAACGGCAATGTAATATTGACTACCTGTAATATTTCCTCTAAATCACCTATTTATCTTATCAGTTGACAATATACTGAGTGCACTCCTCTAACTAGGTTAATCTATTGTCTGTAGGAGTGATACTGATGTTTTTACTTTGCGCTGAATGTAGAAAATGTGGGAAAATGTGAGAATTGGGAAGTCAAACCGTGTGGGTGCACTGTCATGATGCAGCAATCAATAAGTGGGAGACTCAGACTATTATTATATCAGCCTAAAGTATAGATTAAAATTAATAGACGCTCCAATCTACTCTCATATCGTGAGCTTTAATTAAACTGCAGCCATAAACTGTCTGTCTGCTGCAACAGATGACTGTCAGGCCAGATAAACTGCACACAAATGACAGATTCAACGATAAATTTTCCATCTTTATTAGGGAATACTCATCAGAATGACATAAAAATATAATAGAAAAACACTCTCCAGCACCTTGAACCTACCTCTGCGTATAAAACATGCTTTATAAATAAAACTGCCTTGCCTTTCCTCTAAAGCAAGAGAAAAATCAGAGCTCACGGTGCTCTACTTTACTGCGCTTGGCAAATAAATTCAAGTAAACAACAAATCAAGGATATATTTACTGTAGACTAAAAGCTAGCTAGCTAAGGCTTTTGTCCTACACTCATCATCTCTATAAACTTTTGTATATTAACCTGCATTAACAGATCTTCATTTGCGGGCAGCACAACAAGCTGTAAACACAACCATGACATTATCTATCGCCTAAGTTGATATAGCGAACATGCGAGCAAACAGTGTCTTATATACACATCCAACAAACAATGAAAAACATTTGCATTCATTTGGAGATGTGTGTCTCGACATCTAGTGAATATAAATAAGTCCATATTCAGTCTTCTTTTAGTTCTGTCTCCACCAACTCCTGGTGGAAATATCTGACTCTTCTGTTGCTATAAATGCTCCACTTTGTTCATTGGCTACTTGCTAACTTTGTCTGTCTGCTGTTTGGTGCTGGACAGTTAGTGTACAGTAGGAGGAGCCGATCCCAGCTGACATTGGGCGAAGGGGGGTACACCCTGGACAGGTCGCCAGACTGTCACAGGGCTGACACATAGAGACAGACAACCATTGGCCTAAGACATGATTCATAAATTCTAATAATCACAGCCAGATAACATGGATGACTAGACTTGGTGGTCCAAGGGAGAATTTTTTATTTGGGCTACTGTTTTGTCAATTATTGCAGAGCTTTTAAACTAGATTGGATAATTGTTTATTTTAAGGTATAATATGCAGGAATTTTCTAAAAATACATTGTATAGACTGATACAAAAATAATCCCTCTCAATCATCACTTATGACCCACTAGAAGTTAGGGCTAGGACGATTCACCTATCTCCTAATTCGATACTATCACGATACTTGGGTGCTGATTCGATATGTATTGCGATTTTTAAAGGGACTCTATGTTAGAATCAGAAATTGCTTGTTAACAGCGACACCTGTGGCCGTTAAGTCAACGAAAGTCAGCGTCCTGTTGCTCGTGCTCGTGCTTGTGCTCGCTCTACATAGACATGATGGAGCATCGGTCAAAACAGTGAGGCGACACACGTCAGCTAAAACCACAATATCACTCTATATTTCACCTGCTTGGCAGTAATGTTAGCTGACCAGAAGAAGGTCTCTCCATGAATCAATGCTGATCCTTGTGCTTTTCCTGCCTCAGCCCCCCGACCGCGGCCGGAGGGAACAGGGGAAGCACCGGAGTTTTGGTCGGAGACGATAACGTTACTCGCTCCGGAGCCCCGTCACTTCACGAGACACGGGAAACCTCTGTTGGTCTGGAGGAGCTGCAGCATTTATTTCTGCACAAACGTCCACTGTACATTCACTAGATATTCTCAGAGCTAAACTAACTCTTCTGCAGTGTGTAGTGTGTGCGCATGCACGTGAGAGGTGGAGCGAAAGAGCGAGTGACAACGAGCGCTGTGTGTGAGTGAAGGCAAGCAGGCAGGCAGAGGAGCAGAGACTCCGGCCCTGGAGACCAAGACTACGGTCTCCCCCGTGTCCTCCGACCGCGGCCAACACTGTTTTGCAAGAATTAACTTCACTAGATATAACTTTGCAGTTTTGGTGCTTCCGTGTGGTTTGTGTTGGAGTCTGAGTCTGAACAGCGTAGCCAGATGCGAGCGCGCATGAGACACCGGCCCGCAATAATTTATACGTGTAAAAAGTTACAAACAGTACCTTTAAGTATTGTGATTCTACAAGAATTGCGATTCAATATTACGATTTATTGCGATTTTTTACTTTTTTAACACTAGCCTATGAGAAAAAGTTTGATCATACACTTCTAGGGACTTTTACTTTGGAAAATATCTAAATTAATAGGTTACAATGTTTGATTTTCCGCATGTATGTAGTCTGAGATGTCCTAAAATCAAATATATCCGTCAAATAAAAGAGTAAAGACATTTCCCTTACAAATTAGTGGTATTTTCTTTTTAATTTATAAGGGACATGTAATGTTTTATTCTTCTGGTGAATATAATCCAATTAATCTTATTTCATATATATATATATATATATATATCAGTATATGGGTGCTCTACAGGTGTAGCGTCGGCTTATTTGACCACGGAGATTAGAGTGTCGGCCGGCATGACCACACGTTACGATAAAGTTTCCTGTCCATGACAGAGTTAGCATGCGGCTTCAGCCATGATGTCTAGCTCTGCTTTTCCTGCAATATGTGAAACCCAAAGTGTTTCCATACTTTACTGTATGTATAATGTTTACCACTTTGGATTTAAAATGTGAGGGTGCAGTTCGTATCCACGCAGACCTTCCGCCATTTGTTGTTTTGGCTCGCAGAAGCCGTCTCCCTTTTGTTTTGGTTGACAGATACGGGACGGATAACAATACAAGCGGTAACTTCCTTCTACCTCCTCGTAGATTCTAATGAAGCAAATATATCGATTCTGGCATTAAAAAATCAATTTCAAAATCATAAAAAAAAAAAACGCAAAAATACTTAGGTGAATCGATTTTTTCCCCCACCCCTACTAGAAGTGTATGGTGGTGTCTGTTTCTACAGAGACAGACTGTATTTTTTTTTTCCTTATTCTTTTGCTGTGTTCGGGATGTTTCTGGGCTTCAGCAATGACGTTTTATTTCTCTGATTCACTTCTATGTTCTCACTAACGCCGTGAACGCACTGGACGCATTGTGGCCGGGTGGCGTCTGCGTCGTGTGGTGCTGCGTGATTGAGGCGTCGGTCATCCACACCAGCTGCGTTTCAGCTGCGTGTCAGCTGCGTGTCTGCTGCGTTTCTGCTGCTGCCAGCCCTTTCTTTCTACATAGAGTTTGCCTTTCATAATAGCCGTTTCATTTCATTATAAATATCATTTATATTTATTTTAGACAGAGAAAGGTTAAGAAACGTGCGGTAATTTGTAAATAATAGTAATAAACCACAATTAAAACCCGTACTACATTCATTCATGGAGCTCTCCAAGTCACTGCCTGTTCCACAGCACTGTCTGCACATATTTCAGAATAAAAGCCTCGTGTTCGCAAATGAAGGAATTCTGTTCACAGAAAAAACGCTTGAGGGCTTTTATTTTGAAATGAAAGCAGGAAGTGTTGATTTAAAAACAAGTCTTTACTATTTTTCATCTCCGTAACATTTTCTACAGATAGAGACATGTAAACTGTAGTAATCTTGCTGGTATGATGTTAATATACAGTCAATAGATCACCCTCACTGTCTGTGACATATTCTACAGATGTCTAACATTGAAACTGTAGTAATCTTGCGGATATGATGTCAATATATTGTCAATAGATCACTTTCTCTGTCTGTTGCTGCTGTGAACCGCGCGCGGCTCGCGTAAAAAATAGGCGAGACCTCTGAACTCTAGAAGAGACGCAGCTGAGACGCGCGTCTCACGCGGGCAGTGCGGATGCTCTAACCTGTTAACAGGGACGCCGAAATAAAAAACAACAGGTAATGCAGCCGCCACGCGGCCACGACGCGTCCACTGCGTTCCCCGCGTAACGCATACTCATACTCTCATACTAAGTTGAGTATGATTTTCCTCCTGTCGGTGGGTCTGGTCATTTGTGGGTCTTCAGGTGGCTGTAGAGGCCGATCCTTGATCCACAAGTTCTGTTGCAAAGGGGACATTTGTGGGTGGTTGTAATGGCAATGGCAGTGGTGGTTTGAGGAGCCATTTTGGTGTTGGACCTCTCCTTTCTTAGTTGCTTCTTTTCTTCTGTGGCATGGTGGAGGTCCTTTTCTTGCTGTGCCGTGCAAGCCCCCAGGAAGAGCGCCGGTCGTTGATGCCAATTTTCGTAGTGGCCAAACGGCGGGACTGCAACTTCCGTGTCCGTCACGTGATGCCATTGGGCCCAAAAAGACTGTATCCAGTTCTCTTTATACATCCATGGTGCCGTGCCTTCGTAGATTATCCTGCTCCATAGGTTTTTGTTGAGAGCCACCTCCTCCCAGTTGTTGAGGTTGAAGCGGCGCTTCCCTCAGGTGGGTTTTGATTTTGGCTTTGTACCGCTTTTTCCTTTTCCCTTGGGGTTCCTCCAAGGGAAACAGGGGGGTTCCTCCAAGACGCTGAGGTTAGTTTGCCTATATTCCCAAGATTAGGTCGCTGTCATGGCTTCAGTGTTAATTTATCAGGCAGGCTGAAACTGCTCAGCCAAAGTATACAATCAAATACAATGTATTGTATGTCTATAATTTTTTCAGACAAATGGACTGGTTAGAGGGAAGGTCAACTTTCAGTCATGGACAGACCTACTATCGATGATGCAAGGTAAAAGGAACATATATGAGACTCAGTGTGAATTCTCTCCCAGGTGGGATATTAATATTCCCAAGATGTGCGAGCATGAAACAGATATTCCACAAAGGATTTCATTTTAGATTAATCTCTTTGTCCAATTGCTTTCTTTCATTTGGAGTGTGCAGGTGCAGACAGTGAGTGATTAGAAAGTAGCGAAGTCCAATTGCGGGTGTGTTTGGTTTCTCTCCTTACATCTTGTTTAAAATCCTGTGGGGACCCGCCAGCCCTCTCTCTCCACTTTAAGCCCCCACATCCAGATGAATCATCACTTCATAGTGAGGATTATCTCTGAGTCACCCATCTTGCTAATATCACACCTTCATAGGACAGCTATAGCCCTCATTGTGAGAAAGTGCTCACTACTTTCTCCTTAACAATGGAGTGACGTGAGGACAAAAGTCAAATCAAGTTGAAGTATTGCACTTTGCGATAATATATCCATTTTTCTAAAGGTATGAGTGGCGAGGATGTCGGGGATTTTTTCATGCTAGCAAAAATCTCTCAAGACTGCAGAACAAAAGATGGAATAAGTGCTGTGTTTGCTGGATTTTTCTCTGAAAACAGCCATTGTGAGACTCTAAAAGGGGCATGACAGCTCTTGGCTAGTACATTGTTATTTCTGCTGACCATATAGTGGGCTGATAACTTACAGAATTGCCTAGTATGAAGTCTACTTTCCTTTGTTCAATTTGCAGGTGAGGGGTGAGCGTTCCCGCCCTTCAGCCTCGGTCGAGAATACAGAGCAGGTTCTTGTGAGTCAGCGGGGGGGTGGGGGGGGGGTGATACAGGTAACTTTAGTGTCCAGAGAAAGACAGAAAGAAGGAGAGCCGAAGCCTTCGCCCGGCCATGCAGCTGCAACATTAAAGTGAATGATGACTTTAAGCAGTATATTTGATGCCATCTGTGCAATGCTGAGCTTGCCGGTGAGATGTGCTCAGACGGAGCTGCCCTGACTGTCAATGAGAAGCTGGCAGGGCTCTGCCATGCCTTCAAAGCAGATTTGAAATGTACTGAGAGCAGACCTGTCTCCTAAAAATTCCGTTCCCATACAACAAAACTGCATTATGAATTACGTTTCGAGCGATACATATTTTGTTGCAGATTTCATTTGTCTTTAACGTATCACAAATACGTTTGTAATGATAGTCCGCGGAAGTCTGCATAGGCAGGAGGTCGGGGTGGTGGATGGGTCCAACAAACACAGGACTTTCACGCAGGAGACGGCTGTATGTGTCCCGTGTGAAACCAAAAGTCAACGTTCTCTTATTTTAATTTAAGTCTGTAGCTTAATAACTTAACAAACATAGTCATTTTAAGCCAAACCATGATGTTTTTTTTACTAAACCTAACCAAGTGGTTTTGTTGTGTTTTTTTGTTTTGTTTTGTTTCAATTTACAACATTAACCACAGTTTAAAACAGTTTTAAATTGTGACCATAATCCGGGAGAAAATACATTTCCCCCGAAACGTAATTAATAATTCAGTTTAGTTGGATTGGAACGCAATTTTATAGGAGACAGGTTGGGAAAGAGATAAGGACGTCTAAAACAGATATTTACAATGTACTCAGATGTAATTTAGATAATTATAAAGTCTTCACTCAGATTCAAGACTCAATAATTTGTTACCACATAAACAGTTGCTAGGAATTTGTCATACTGTGCTCGTAAACAAAAATATGCAACCATAAGACATGGCACAGGCCCAGTGTTAGAGGAAAGGCTTGGCATTGTTTTGCCATTGACAAAAAAAAGTACACTGCATAGCCAAAATTATGTGGACACCCGATCGTTGCACCCATATGTGATTTTTGATCATTTAATTTCAAAGCCATGGGCATTAATATGTTGCTATAACAGCATCCACTCTTCTGAAAATGCTTCCCACAAGATTTTTGAACCTGGCTACAGGGATTTGCTCCCATTCAGCCACAAGAGCATTAGAGAGGTCCAACAGTGATGTGGGGCGATAAGGCCTGGCTCGCAGTCACCGTTCTAGTTCATCCCAAAGGTGTTGAATGGGGTTGAGGTCAGGGCTCTGTGCAGGCTACTCAATTCTTGCACAACAACCTATTTCTTTATGCACCTAGCTTTGTGCATTGGTGCATGGTCATGTTGAAATAGAAAATGACCTTCCCCAAGCTGTGAAACTGAAAATGAGCATGATATGTCCCCTTTAAAGGAACCCTGTGGAGTTTTCTTGTAAGTAAACACAGTTATATTTACATTAAGTCTTTCTCACCAAAACTGTGTATATCCTTGAGACCTATAACCATGGTGATTGCATTTCTTTCCCCATTAATTATTTGTAGAGCCAATTTCTTTTGCATTGTTTACACCCATGTTTGCTATAGTAGCTACCTGCAGTCTTCTTCCTCGCCTATAATCAATGAACAAATCAAACAAAACAAAGGCATGGGCCTCAATATGACGCAGGATGTTGGGTAGATTAAAGGCAACACAAACCAGAGGCCTGTACTACGAAGCAGGATCAGGGTTAATCCTGGGTTTTCCGTCCTACGACGGTGGTTCACTTCTTACCGGGGTAGATCGCCATGGTAACTTATGCTGAACACCTAACTTGGAGCAGGTTATGTTCTAGATAAGAGATCAACTCGTATAAAAGCACTGCCTACTGACCAATAAGAGCTCTGTGCGCAGATTGTATGGTAATATTACACAAATACGATGAAGTTTAAATCATAATCCAGGCTAAAAACAACACAGTTTAAACTGACAAATGAAGGAAGGACAGCTGGCTGTATGCTGTGGGTGTTTACCGCTTTGAATTATGTTTTTATATTTATTTTTTTAATTTCTCTCAAGTCCATTTCACACCGCTGGAGACGGGGGCGCTGCTGAAAGAAGGCTGAAATACTCATACACGCCACATTGTTGTCAAAGGGCGTAATGAAGTGTAGTCTATCCATCCATTATACTCTCTTTTTATAATACCACTCTCCCATCTAGACGACTATATCTGACTTTTGAGTATTTCGTTACATTAATAAGTCTGTTAATTTACGCATTCACACATCGACAATTTTTTTCTTTTGCCAGCTGTCCTTCCTGGATTTGGCAGCTTCAACTGTGTTACTTTTTGTCTGGATTATGGGTTTAACTTCTTGGTATTTGTCTAATATTATAGTTTGTAAAATGTGCCGCTCTGCTGACATTAGACTTGTTCATGTCTGTGATTGGTCATATGCTGGAAACACCGCCTCTTTCATGTGAACACGCTCATAGCCAGATTGAGAAACCCTGAGTTGATAACCACCTTTGTAGGACCAATTAGTGTGATCGCGGTTGTTAGGGTTAGTTAAGCCAGATAACGAGGAGATACCCTGGGTATGTTGAACTCGCTTCGTAGTACAGGCCTCAGCTGCGTAAAAGCACCCATCGCTTGTCTAACTCTCTAGAACAGAAGTTATCAATGTTTTTTCAGCCAAGGACCCCTTACAAGATGGAGAATAAACTCCGTCATATATGAACATAATCAACTATTGTAGAAAAAAATATATATATAAAAATAATATAAAAAATATTATTCATTGAACTATGAAGCCCTTTGTAAAAAAAAAGAAAATGATAATTTAAATTAATGAATCTGAAAACTTTTCACGGACCCGCTGGCAGAGTGCCCCGGACCCCACTTTGAGACTCACTAATAAAAGTAATAAAAAACTATACATGTTATCATATTCACTCCCCGGATCAGCACAGGCTGGCTACTGTACCTTAACTAATACTTTGCATTCTGTGCATCAAGTGAAGCCCTTTGACGCTCTGTGACGCAGCCAGATGGTGTTGCATTTAGGAGATACAGCGTCATCAAATGACCTACCAGCCCCATACACTAACTGGTGGGGGTCTAACCTAACATATGACAGGTGGTAATAGACTTTCATTGCAGATGAGCAGCAAGCCTGTTGTCATTAAAATGCTAGTAATGCACTTCTTTTGTTACAGGGATGATCACTGCTGATTTGAATGCTGCAGGAACCGTACAGGGATTAAAAGGTAAGCAGCTTGTGGTTCTGCTTTCCTGCGCTTAAGTCAAAATCAGTCAGCCTTGTTGCTTTTATACAGATCTGCATATGTTTACAGTATTTCCAGGTAAGAACAAAGTATCAGATTTTGTCTTGTGGAAAATTACAAGAAATATCTCATGTGACGCTCCCACAATCTAACCTCAAAGCAACATGTCAAGGCAGTTTGACTCCACTGGATTCCATGAGTGAATATTTATCACCATGCGAGAAAACCTGTTAAACATGTTAAAGAGTTGTAAAATAGGTTAAAAAAAACTGAACAGTTAAACAACTTGGAATGTTTTGGGAGTGATTGGCAAGCAGCACAGACACTAAAATCACAAATTAAACATTTCCCCACACATTTTAGCTGAGGTGTCATGAATAAATGAACCCCTTTTCATGAAGTGAGTGAACCTGCAAAGAAAAATTAAGCCTGGCTTCTACTTTGCCGCTCTGTGCAAAGAGACATAGGGATGTCTTTTCTCCGCTGTATGTCTTCAGTTCAATTTCTCAATCCAGCTTCACAGTGAAATAAATTATGAGAGAGAGTGTGAACTGAAAGTGAACCCTATGTATTTCATAACCTGTGAAAGTAGACAGACAGGAAAGATATAATTGAGGTCACATTTGGAAAATTTCTTCATTTAAAATTCCTGTGCTTGGCCTTTTTGGAGTTATCATGTGAATAGAATTATATTAAAAGTAGACGATATATAACTTATGTCTACTTTTGCAGTTGTTGGGTTTGAGAGGGGTACAAGAAACTGCTTTGCATTTCCCTTTTGTTAATACATTTCTATCAGATCAGCTCCTCAACTATTCTTTACTTGGTTGAGTATGAGTAGGCAGATTAATTGTTTTTCCATTTAAAGGAATACTTGTTAAACTTGTAAAATTCAGAAATTTGCTGTTTCCCGAGAGAGATATAAGAAAATCAATATAAATTGAATATATTTTTCCGCAGCTGTACCCGATTTGACTGCTATCAGGCCATTAAATGTGCGTTATCAGTCACTATAAGCACCATCGATGTGGGACAGTAGTTACTACATTGTAAAAGTGAAAGTGAAACTTAAAAGTAACACGTGTCTAACATGTCGTAAAACTGAATAAAACGTCACGTTTTGAACAAAAGCAAAAAGGCTTCTTTAGGTTTAGACAAAAAAACCAAACAGGATTAGTCAATAAAACTACAATTACTTTAGGTTTTGGCAAAAAACAGTAAGTTAAGTTTAGGGAAAAACATCGTTTTGGGTTAAAATAACTACGAACTCCAGCCCTTATGGAATTTCACACTGTCTGTAGTACAGCGCCTGACTTCCGCTTATGCTCCTGTCATAATTACTACGGTCACTAGAGGTCCCCATCTATGAGTTTTTTTTTAGCTTAGTTTTGCAGAAAAAAAAAAGGTCTTGTGCCGGGTGCAAATAATCTGGAATATGAAAAAGAATTGGAGAGATCCCACCAAAAAAAGGCTGTAAGAAGAAGAAGAACTTCACCAGTAGTGAAATTGAGGTACTGTTAAATAAACTTAGATTTTCCAGAGCGTCAGCACTGGCACAGGAAAATTAAAAAGCATCGAAGAGCAATATGTACACCATTCAGAAGCTGAACCTGCGCAATATCATCCAAGGGTATTCATAGTCTTAATTGGGATCAATGGGCCAATAGTATTTTTTTTAGCCCTCATAAAATGTTCTCTTACCTAAGAGAGGAGCAAAAATAAGGAAACATTGGTGAATCCAGAAATCAATGGGTACTAACAAAATAAGAACAAATTGTGGATATGGACAAAAATAAGAGGAAATCTGTTTGTATATCGATTCCTGCCCATTGTACGCTGTCGGCGTATGTTGCCCTTTATAGTTCCAAGAGGCAATACAATTTGTAACCATCACCATAATTACGACAGGAACTCTACAATCATTACAAATATTACTGCATGAAGGACCAGCACTTAACTGCACAGAGAAATGAACTGTGGGTGTTTAGCAATGTGCGTATTGCATGTTTTCTCTTTTTCTTTCATCCCTGATACATTTAAATAAATACATTCAGAAGAGGCTCTACTGTTAAATAGCAAATTGCTTTGAATTGTCCCTTTCAGGCGCACAGTGTCTGGATAATCCGCCGATGTCTGAACTGACAGTAGGTTCAGTAATTGTAATACAATTACTGCTCTGGTGGCAATCATCTTCTGCAGACTTAAGAAAACATCTTTGTTTGGTACAGATCCCTGCAAAAATCACACCATAATCATCACCATAATCATTTGAATATGTTTTTCAATGAAAATGAGGATAATGATGTAAAAACGATCATACCCTCTAATATCGCAAATCATTTCACAATTCACTCAAAATAATTGCAAATAGATGTTTTTTTCAAAATTTTGCTGCCCTAGTCTATGACCAAAGCTCCCTTAAATAAATGCACTGCCGACAGCGTTTGGGAGTCCAATATTTTCTTTGAATAACTTTGAATAAAAATGATGATGATGATGATCATTTCTCCTCCTCTGGCCATTTCAACTATGTTTTGTAAAAATTGGCTCAGTGGTATCTGAAATATCACCTGCCTGTTCACATTATTTTATCATGAATTATAGCACCTCCATAAGGATAATCACTGGATGGGGGTTAATTATTGGTACTACCCATATGGGTCTAATACCACCGTGCTATATCTGCCCCAGAATAGTTCATTATATGCTGGCTTTTGGCTGCCGGTTGTGACCTCCTGCAGTATAATACACAGCCAGGTCCACTGATGTGTCACGTGGCTCTATTAACCACAGCTAGTGTAAAACCATTCAGCAAAGGCTGGCGTCTATAACATAAAATCAGTCCTTCTAACGTAAAATTTTGTGCAGGTACTGAGCGCATAAAATATGTAAAGGAAGTATGTACTGTATATAAATAAAAAAACATTCAAGAAAACTGCACATTCCACATAATTCAAAACCATTTCTTTTCCACTTCTTTGGTTATGATTAATTACAGTTTGCAGGTGAAAAGCATTATCATCTACAGGATCTCCCCCACCATGCAGCTTCATAATGAGTGCTCTTGTAAACTCTCTCTCCAGCCACACAAGACTGTGAAACATGACGTGTCTTTCTATCCCTTTCTTGGACTGATAGCAGCTCTGTTTCTCTGCCTCCTCCCTCATGTCACTCTCGACAGCCGTCTGTCCAGTTTCTGCCAGATAATGTGTTCCTGTCGACCTGTCTGGCTCAGTCTGTTCAGGAACACAGCAGTGGGGCGGATGTGGAGCAATTGCTGGTTTCAGTTAAACTGTATGAGGGCTCTGCAGACACCGCTGGATTTTATTTCAGTTCATGGGAAAAAGCTATATTATGCTGTTTTACTTAAGTTTTTTTCTGGTGTGAACAGTAGGAAATACAGTATGTAAAGCTTGAATAATGTATGTTCATGTGCAGCTTCAGGAAGTTTTTCGCTCAAATTGAAACATTTTCATCTTTAGCGGATGCATCTTCCCCTCAATTTATGCCACAAGTCTGTGTCTGTTCTTATCCTATGCGCCTTTTTGACTGCTAATGCAACCTAGCACCTAAAAAATGGCTTTGCATTTAGTCAGATCCAGGTGGCAACCTCCGGGTCTGAAAAGTGAAACCAATGCGGAAGTGCCTTAAACTTATATTCTTTCTAACAGCCAGCAGGGGGCAAATCCTCTGGTTATAAAGAAGTCAGATTGTATAGAAGTCTATGAGAAAATGAGCCTACTTCTCACTTGATTTATTACCTCAGTAAACATTGTAAACATGAGTTTATGGTCTCAATCACTAGTTTCAAGTCTTCTTCAATACAGCATGATGTTCATTTAGTAAATTATGGTCCCATTTAGAGTCATCTAGACCATAAAGCAGGGTATGCTTTAGGGCGTGGCTACCTTGTGATTGACAGGTCGTTACCACGGCATTGTCCGGTCTGTGAGTTGTCCATGTTTTCGTCTTTAACCCTTTCACAGTGTGATTTCAGTTCATGAAAGTTAATTGTAACATTTTGGTCGCCTAAAAATGTCTTATTCAGCATTCGGTTGTACTTAGCTCCACCCTCTCGAGTCACTTCTGGTTGCAAAAAAACAAGATGGCAACTGCCAAAAACCAAGATGGCGACAGCCAAAATGCCAAACTCGAGGCTTCAAACCGTAGCCTGGAAGTTGTCCTTGTTTTCGTTTTACAACTTTAACCCTTTCACAGTGTGTTTTCAGTTCATGAAAGTTAATTGTAACATTTTGGTCATCTAAAAATATCTTATTTAGCGTTCGGTTGTACTTAACTCCACTCTCTCGTGTCACTTCTGGTTGCAAAAAATCAAGATGGCGATGACCAAAAACCAAGATGGCGACAGCCAAAATGCCGAACTTGAGGCATCAAACATCATCCACTTCTTATATACAGCCTATGGTCAGATCGCACCTTCAGACGTGCCATTTAAGTGCAAGTTTGCTTAAAGCTGCAGTATGCGATATTGGAGCAAATATGATTTAAAAGAGTTATTTTTAGAAAACGGCCGCTATATCGTGACAGTAGTACATGAAACAGGTAACCTGAAAAAAAATCATGTTCCTCTGTGTCCTACTGTGTCCTCCGGTGCTCCTAACGGCATCTGAAGGATTTCACTTACCGGAGGAAAACAAGGTCCGCTGCCAGCTGCCGTCTATGAGAGCCAGCTGTCAATCACTCGCGAATTCCGACCAAACGGTCAAACTAGGCAGCGCTGATCAAATATGAATCAATATTCTGTGACTGTAATGCCTATTTCTCACCTCAAATGTTTTCAGAATCATCTTGTAGTGTACTGTTTAGCTGTAAAATGAGAAAGTTTGTGACCCAGCCGCCATTGTAAAATCTGTTGAAAGAAGCCAAGTTCTAGTCACATGACCGGAGCACAGCCAATAGGAACGCTCTCTCTCTTTGAAATAACCTGTGATTAGTCAAAATCTGCTGTCACGAGCTAGATTTTTCTAAAGCCTGAAAACAGAGACATGATGAGGAGCAGAAGTCTAGTTATCTCTCAGAACACTTGAATTACAATATGCTGAAAGGTTATTATGGCATTTTTGCCAAATTATGCCAAAAAATTGTTGCATACTGCCACTTTAAAATTCGCTTGATAATTGAATGGAAACATGGCTTTAACAGTGTTGCACAAAAAAATACACAAAACATAAATACTGGGATACACTAATAATATTAATAATAACTAATACATGGGGATGTTATTAGTATTTGGTGATAAATCAAAGAATTGGACAAATTGAAATTTGGACTTGATGATGGCGCCAGATGAAAAGTCAGTTATCACAGCTCATCATCATCAATCCAATAGTTGATTGGATTGACTGCCATTGAGACATTTCACTCAAAACCAAAAATGGCAGCCTGCTGATGGCACTTGAGTTGATCACAAAAGTCATCAGGATTTGTCGGCGGGGGCAAAATTTTATGGCAATATACAGTAGTAGTTGTCGTCAATTGACTCTGGACGAAAATGCTTCACAAACTGATTCAACCGTTGTCAATCCCCAGAACAAAGCCACTAGTGTGGCTAAAAACTGCCACCATCATACTGGATTATGGCAATTTACAGTAATTACAGAAATAATTACAGAAAGACTTGTGTTCTGATGGGAGGAACAACAACAATGTAGCATTGTTATTCATAGACCGTGGCTGCTTAAATAATTACACTTGTGGCAGAGCATTATGTGGTTCTTGAGGAAAAAAAGAGCTTGCTTTAAACAGTGGCAGTGATGAACCAGCAGCTGGGCTCAGCAGATACTGTGTGATCACACAGACACAACACTTCCTACTGCTGCATGTTAAACAAATGTGTAGGTTTCAGTGAAAAATACCAACTGATGAAACTCTTTGGGGCACTGTGTAAATTGTCTCATATTGCTATGAAAACTTGCATACCGAAGTGATGATTGTCAGATCTCTATCCACTGAAAAATGCTGCCAAAGAGCATTCTGTCTGATATAACCTGCCTTTGTAGCAAGGCTACACTGAGGAATCAAAAATACAACTTTATTCTCTTAAAGGGGACATATTATGGTCATTTTCAGGTTCATACTTGTATTTTGGGTTTCTGCTAGAAAATGTTTACATGCATTAATGTGCAAAAAAAACATTATTTTATTTAACTTGCGATGTTTAGGTTGTAGTGGGCTCAAAACCTAATGAATCCACTGGTACCAACCATGTTAAACTAGCTTGTCGCGAAGGAGGCTAAATAACGCTCCAAACTTATGCTAAATTTTGGCGAAGAAAAACTGGCATGGACATTTTCAAAGGGGTCCCTTGACCTCTGACCTCAAGATATGTGAACGGAAATGGGTCCTATGGGTACCCACAAGTCTCCCCTTTACAGACATTATGATTTTATGATAATCACATGCAGTTTGGGGCAAGTCATAGTCAAGTCAGCACACTGACACACTGACAGCTGTGGTGCCTGTTGGGCTTCAGTTTGCCATGTTATGAATTGAGCATATTTTTTATGCAAAATGCAGTACCTGTACTGAACAATATTTGTTGTTAATCGATTGCCAATAATCAATATATACATACATTTGCATAATGCAAACATATTTGCCCCCTCCCATGTTGATAAATCTCCCTTTAAGGTACATTTTGAACAGATAAAAAATGTGTGATTAATTTGCGATTAATCAAGATTAACTATGGACAATCATGCGATTAATTGCGATTAAATAATCTAATATATAATATAAACCTTTTCATACATTTATTCAAATTTTGGCAAAAGAGAATGTTTTGATCACACTGACCAAATTGCTTGACTGTGCAGAAGAAGATTTTGCTGCAGTCGTGGTTGAAGAATGTTCAATGAACCTTTTGATTCTTTTTTTTTTGCAGTGAAACTTGGTCAGCGAATTCAAGCTATCCTGCAGCTGCCGTACCCTGCAAAGATGCAAGAGGCGAGTATTTGATACTCAAAAACTCTATATTTATGTTGAAGTATTGCTTTAAATTTCCCTCGTTAGACTTGCTTAGATACCAGGGGAGTGGGTGAAGTTGGGGAATTGAGAAAGGGGGCAAACTAGGTCCCCAGAAAAAATGCCTGGGCCAGCCCCGGCTTATCTCCTGATATTCAAACGGCCTGTTACGAAGATAACCTTGTATCATCTTATGGCAATCAGTTCAAGGCCTCTGTGATAATTATGACAGCTGACAGCTGTGATGACGGTTAACTTGAAGATAGCACTTTTCCCTGTTGAGCTTCCTGAGCGGCTAAACCCTTCTTTCATCTGGATCTCAGACAGAAGGGGTGCGTCACCTTCATCTATATAGACAGTCTGGTTTTGGCTGCGGGCCACGGCTCCGTTTCTCCCTCCATCATCCTCCTTCTTCACCAAGTTCAATAAGTCCTTAGGTTTCTTTATTCTGTTTAATGTAGTTGGACAAATAATTAGTCTAGATACTTCACCACAGTCTCAGCTCACCTGGTTCCACTCAATGTGATTGGCAAGTGATGTAAATTATTAAATACATTTTTTCTTTTTTTGGCTACTTGGGGGTAGCGCAACCACAACACTATATTTTAGCACCGTATAAGGTTTTACACATCCAACTGATTTGGGGCAACATTAGCATTAATTTGGAGTTGTGTTTCTGACCACCTAGTGAAATATTCCCAATATTCCCGCTTTTTTTTGTTGTTTTTTTGGGGAGTTACCTGGCCCTTTAATCGCTAAATGCTCCACTTTCCAGCTAGTTGCTAACTATGTCTGTCTGCCATCAGGGGCAGGGCAGGTAGTGTACATGCTTTATCAGAGCTTTTTGCTGAAAACTGTTGCGTGCTGCTGCTGGAAATGAGGCTGCTAAGAGTGCTGACAGTGAACTAAAACAGTAAAATCACAGCCTGTAATTAGGGATGCTCCGATCGAACTTCTTAAGTCCCGGTAGCGATACCTGGGCTTTGGGTATCGGATGATACCGAGTACCGATCCGATATCAGTGTTTGATTAATAAGCTGTATGCCTCACTGTGTGTAAGTGACTGGGATCATTCTTTTATGTGTAAGGCAACATCAGGCTGGACTTAAACATTGCTTTCCTAACTTTGTAAAACACAATGTGACCAATAAATACATAGATATACATTTTCTGAATTGTTATTTATTATTAAGATAATAAATCGTACACCAGCAACTTGGTAAAAAAAATCTTCAAAATTAACAGGATTTTTAATGCAGCAACAAATTGGTCAAAACTTAAACAGGAATTAAAATTCCAGTATTTAATGTGTATAGTATATAAACATAGAATTGAATTGAATAGATCGGCCCCATTCTCACCGTTACCCAATCCAGCTATTTGAGTCAGTATCGGCCTGGTATCAGATACTGGTATCGCTGCACCCCTACCCGTAATTCTGAAACAAAGAGCTGAAAGATGCTAAAACACTCCGTATAGCTGAGGGGAACACAGTCTCTGTGGATTTGACACTACGGTACGAGTGACACGTTTCACATAGCATGTCGTGATTTCATCCATTACTATACAAAATATTGCTTGTTTTCAGAGAAACTGGTCATTTTAAACTTATTCAGATGAACTTTTTTTTTTTGCATTTGGGCCTTTATAAAAACAGAATAGCATTTTTAAAAAATGTATTAAGGAATGAACAGTCAAAATAATTTGAGGACCGGAGAAACCCTGCAGCTTCAACTCTTAATTAAAATCTACATTTTACTTGCCCCACTGAGGCCCTGGAAGCTTAATTAATTAGCATGGAATTACAGTAAAGCATGAGGAGTTTTGTTTATCTTGTCAGCCTCAGAGAGAACAAGGATACTGTAACACATTTGTGGTGAATAGCCCACAGTGTCTCATCTATCATCTCTTCCGTGTCTTCCGATGAGAAAACCTGTGAATTATTCTCACCTGCTCCTGCTCACAGACGTGCATCGTCTCTCACACCGCCGCAGTGTTGTGCAGTGCGCTACTCATACTCCCCCTTCATCTTGTCTAACCTCTCCCCTGAGACTCACAGAATCTGTGCGTATGTGTTTGACATGATTAGCTATAGCCTACATCTTGCTTCCTCGCCATGTTATCTCACCAAGGTTAAATGAATGGAATTTATAGTCGAAATGACTAAAGCTTGAACCGACTGGAGAGAGCTGGCTGTAATGGTTGGTATTATGTATTGACAGAGTCACTGGTACCTGAAGTATAATGATAAAATGGTATTTTAGCATTAGTACGGTAGAATATTATAACTTTTGTTCACTGTAACTTTTGACACCAAATAAATTATGCATTTTAAGAACGGTAAGCATACTGAGCTGTTCAGCAAAAGATCTGTGTTCTTGTGTTGAGAGACAAATACTAACTTTGCGACTGCATACACAGCGAGGTGCAGACCAGTGTGAGCTTCAACACATGTTGCACAATTCTTCTCCAGTACACCATGCTTTATTTATGACACATTTGCATCTTGCCCTCATCAGGGTGTGTTGTTTCCAGTTTTTTTTTATGGAATATTGGTTTCCCCTATGAAAAATATGTTTTTTGTGAGAAGAACACACCAAATATAATGACTTGCATGGTAAATATATCATATGTCCATCAATTTTTACCCAAAGGTGTGTTCAGACTGAATGTGGAGCAAACTGTAGAGAAGGCATGAATCCATTCAGTGATGCAGCTGGGTGCAATCAGATACGGATTTTTTGGTTTATGCAGAGCAAATCAAGGCAGATGCATCTGTGTGTTTTGAAAAGGTGCATAGAAAATGTCTCAGCTCAGGGCATTGGTCCGGACTGGAGTTATGACTTCCAACTTTATTTTAAGTAGGGCTGGGACAATACACCTAGCTCCCGATCTGATCCTATCAGGATACTTGGGTGCCGATTTGATATGTGTTGTGATTTTTAAGTATTGCGATTCAACATTACGATTTATTGCGATTTTTGTTAATTTTTTTTAACACTAGACCATGGGAAACAGTTGAATTATACACTTCTAGGGACATTTACTTCGGAAAATCTCTAAATTGATACAGTAAAAATGTTCGACGTTCAGTATGTATGTAGTCAGAGACGTCCTGAAGTCAAATATATCAGTCATTGTCAGGCATTATTTATTATTTTTTTTCCAGTAACCCAAAAATCAAAGAATAGACTTTTCCCTCACAAATTAGTGGTATTTTCTTTTTAATTTGTAAGGGACATGTAATGTTTTATACTTCTGGTGAATATAATCCAATCAAATCACTTATTTTGACAGGCTGTAATATCAAGAGGAGTAGCCTATCTAAAATTCAAGCTTCACATTTAAAATTATTTTCGGGGCCACACTCAAAACGTTCAGGGTTAAACCCTGACAAAATGACCTGCAAAAGCTTTTGCTGGTGTCTAGCCACGGATATAGTTTTAGTTTATTCTGTATTTAAGAAGTGGACGTAGTCACCGTGACGTTCCCCATTGGTTTGTGGACTACGATTTGAAGCCTTGAGTTCGTCATTTTGGCTGTCGCCATCTTGGTTTTTGGCCGTTGCCATCTTGTTTTTTTGCAACCAGAAGTGACACGAGAGAGTGGAGCTAAGTATAACCAAACACTGAATAAGACATTTTTAAAAATGTTACAATTAACTTTCATGAACTGAAAACACACCGTGAAAGGGTTAAAGTTGTAAGACGAAAACACAGACAATTCCCAGACCGGACACCGCCCTGGTAGTGACCTGTCAATTACAAGCCACGCCCCAAAGCATACCCTGCTTTATGGTCTATTTGACTCTGAATGGGACCATAATTTACTAAATGAACATCATGATGTATTGAAGAAGACTTGAAACTAGCGATTGAGACCATAAACTCATGTTTACAATGTTTACTGAGGTAATAAATCAAGTTAGAAGTAGGCTCATTTTCTCATAGTCACAAACAGACTTGTTTTTGCAACCAGAGGAGTCGCCCCCTGCTGGCCATTAGAAAGAATGCAAGTTTAAGGCACTTTTGCATTGGCTTCACTTTTCAGACCCGGAGGTTGCTGCCTGGTTTTAACTGCTAACAACATACTAAATGGCCTGATGCCCTACTGTAAATGTACAGGCTCTAAACAGACCTCACTGCCAGTTTTCATTGGAACCACTTTCTGTTGAAGAAATAGTCCCTATAAAAACTGTTGTTGTTGTTGTTGTTGTTGTTGTTGTTGTTGTTGTTGTTGTTGTGCTGCTGCCAGAGGAGCCACTGACTGAGTTCTCTCTGAGCAGCAAGTTGCTAAAAGGGTCTGAAAAGTCGCTAAATCCACCGAGAAAGTCACCAAGTTGGCAACACTGTGTGTGTGTATTATTCACTACATTTAACTAGTCCGTGTTTGGGGACGGAGGCTCGCCCATTGCAGGCACAGGTGACTCGGTGGGTGGTCCCAGCCCCCCAATGCCCATCCATGTCACCGGGACTGATTTTGACTTCACTTGAACTTGAACCTTAGATGGATTTAACCCCTTTTCCAAACTCAAACAAGTATCGTGTAGACAAGCAGTTATTTCTGAGATAGAGCAAACTTTCACACCAGTATCCAAACTGGCTCACTGGAAGCGCAGCAGCTCTTGTTCGAAGTGCTTTTGAATGAATTACTCTCACAAAACAATATGTGCATTTTCTGCAGTGATGGGTGTGTTGTACCAGATTGTGTTTGTCAATTGAGAGTTTGGTCTCAATTTACCAATCTACACCCACAAGCTCTGGGTAGAGAGTGAAATTGAAAAATTGAAAACGCAAGAGGCCAAAATGAGTTTCCTTTTGCAGGTTGTGTGGTCTCACCCTCAGGGGAGCTAGGAGTAGACCCGCTGCTCATTCACACTGAATGGACCTGATTGAGGTGGTTTGGGCATCTGATCATGCCTCCTGTACATCTCCCTGAGGTATTCAAGGCATTAGTAGGAGACTCTGGGGCAACACAATGGGATCTAGCCTGAAACTGCCTCAGGATCCCCCAGGAGAATCTGGAGGTTGTGACTTAAATAAAGGACATCTGGGCTACTTTGCGTGGCAGCAGGATGAATCGATTGTATCAATAGCAGGGTCTCTTTTAGGTGTCAATGGCCCATCATTAGAGAGAGAGATGGAGTGGGATAGCGATGAAAGAAAGGGATGCACTATAGTGAAATGAAAGCTTGCATTGATACCCTTTGTAGGACAAGACATTTAAAGAAAAATAAGTTTATAATTATGTTTGCACTACTTGAATTTTATTTTTAAGCTCCATTTGCTTTGCTTTTATCATTTTGTTTTTTTTAAAGGAACAGTTTGTAACATTTCAGGGGATCTGTTAGCAGAAATGTAATTTAATATTAACAACTATGTTTTCATTAATGTATAATCTCCTGAAACTAAGAATTGTTGTGTTTTCGTTAGCTTAGAATATCTATCTATCTCCATATCTACAAAGAGAGCGGGGTCCTCTTCACAGAGTTCGCCATGTTGCTCCGCCATGTTTCTACAGTAGCCCAGAATGGACAAATCAAACACTGGCTAACCTGAAGGCCACCGTTGTTCTTCGACACGCTTGTGAAACTGCGGTAAGTAATTTTGATGTCAATATCTTTCCAACTTTACCGAAGTACATCACTTCGGTAAAGTTGGAAAGATATTGACAGATTCAAACTTACTGGATCAATAACTCATAACCAAAAGGTTGTTAAAACACCACCAAGGGCTCTTTCTAACCGTAGTAAGGCAGACAACGAGCTACAACCTAATAGCTACAATATTCTGTAAACCTACAGACCTGCCTGAAAGAACACCATGGCTACTATGGATGTATAAAGATCCGATTTGTTTACTGTTCTGCCGTGAAAAAGATTCCGACATCAAAATATTAATTGCGCCTCACATATTCCCCCGGTCACATGCGCCCCACAGTATAGTAATGAGTAAAGTCTTGGTAAGTAAGTGTTGTTATGGTAAGGATGGCCTCTGAGCGTTACCATAGTTTTGCACTCGGCGACTCACTTTACCGCAGTCTTGGAAAGGGAGGAGTGAGCGGAGAGGTACTCAGCTGGTTGTAATCTGCAACGACACCACTAGATGCCACTAAATCCTACACACTGTTCCTTTAATGTGGACAGTGAACATATAAAAAGCAATCTGAAAATTCAGGGACCAAACACTTGCAATACTTCTGTGTTTTCACATTTATCCCACCGGCCTGAGTTAGCTGTGTGAGCATAATATCCAGAGGAGAAAAAGTTCAAATGCCAAATGATTTGAACTTCAACAGGACCTTTGTTTGAAAGCACTTGACAGGATCTTGTATTATTGCAGCTCATCCATTACAATGACTACCTGAACTGTTGGCTGTGCCCGTGGCTTTGCGTAAAGGTACAGCAGACTGGGCTGATGACTTCAGACCCTCTTGGGCCACAGAGCTGCCAGAGTCGTCTTCTACCTTCTGCTTCATTTTAGCAGAAAATGGTGACAAGCGTCAGTGCTATGACCTTCTGTGACCAACAAGGTAATATACCGGCGTATTATTGGTAAGGGACTTATGTAGATATTTGACATTACCAGAGTCTGAGACACTGTAGATCACGATTTCCTCTGAGAGTCTGCAAACTCCCAGAAAGGCTTTATTAAAAGGAGTGATTTATCTAATCTGGAGTGAGGAGCGATGATGTGTGAAACCATGAGAGATGATTAAACCTCTCTAGTGTCGGGGAGATGGTCCCTGTCACATCCTGCTCCTCGTCAGAATTTAAGGCCCCGCTGCCATGACATGTCGTCCTCTAAACTCAGCACTGTTCACCCATTTTCTTTTATTCCTCCCTTTGTTCTCTAATCCTCAGTTGATGTGGCGGAAACACAGATCCATGAAATTAATTGCTGTAACGATTCACCTCGCAGTGGGTGAAACTGTCAGCTCATGTAACTTTTCACAAAACTTTATAATATCCAAATGACTAAATAAGTTTTTTACTTATTAAGGACACAAATTAGTTGGTCAGTTATCGACCAGTTTAGTATGCCATTTGTCAAAATAAATTCAAGCCAGGAAGGCAGAAACAAAGATGGATGTCCTACAGCTGAACAAATTGATAGAAAAGACTTCCTTTAAAGAGTCAGCTCAGCTAATTATGCCCCAGTGGTATCTAGCCACGCATATATGCATAAACTGTAGCCTATATAAGAAGTGGACGTAGTCACCGTGACGTCACCCATTGGTTTTTGGACTATGTTTTTGAAGCCTTGAGTTCGGCATTTTGGCTGTCACCATCTTGGTTTTTAATCGTTGCCATCTTGGTATTTGACCGTCGCCATCTTTTTTTTTTGCGACCAGAAGTTTCACGAGAAGGTGGATCTCAGCACAACAAAACACACATTTTTAGGCGGCCGGACAGCTCCGTGGTAGCGACCTGTCAATCCCAAGGTAGCCACGCCCTAAAGCATACCCTGCTTTATCGTCTATTTGACTCTAAATGGAACCATCATTTACTAAATGAACATCATGCTGTACTGAAGACCTCACATTGGCTTACATTTAAAATTATTTTCGGAGACACACTCAATGTTCAGGGTTAAACCCTGACAAAATGAGCTGCAAAAGGTTTTGCTGGTATCTAGCCATAGTTTTAGTTTTATGCTGTATATAAGAAGTGGACGTAGTCACCGTGACGTTCCCCATTGGTTTGTAGACTACAGTTTGAATCCTCAAGTTTTGCGTTTTGGCTGTTGCCATCTTGGTTTTTTGCAACCAGAAGTGATTGAGAGGATGGAGCTAAGTGCAACCAAACACTGAATAAGACATTTTTAGGCGACCAAAATGTTACAATTAGCTTTCATGAACTGAAATCCCTCTGTGAAAGGGTTAAAGTTGTAAGAAGTAAGCGACCTGTCAATTACAAGGTAGCCACGCCCTAAAGCATACCCTGCTTTATGGTCTATTTTACTCTAAATGGGACCATAATTTACTAAATGAACATCATTCTGTATTGAAGAACACTTGAAACTAGCGATTGAGACCATAAACTCATGTCTACAATGTTTACTGAGGTATTAAATCAAGTGAGAAGTATGCTCATTTTCTCATAGACTTGCACTCTTTCTAAAAGCCAGAAGGGGGCGACTCCTCTGGTTGCAAATAGAAGTCTGATTGTATAATCAGACTTCTATTTGCAACCAGAGGAGTCGCCCCCTTCTGGCTTTTAGAAAGAGTGCAAGTTTAAGGCACTTCTGCATCGGCTTCACTTTTCAGACCCGGAGGTTGCCGCCTGTTTTTAACTGCTAAAAACATACTAAATGGCCTGATGCCCCACTGTAAATGTACAGGCTCTAAACAGACCTCACTGCAAGTTTTCATTGGAACCACTTTCTGTTGAAGAAATAGTCCCTATAAAAACTGTTGACAGTGACATCTGTTTCATGGTAGATACCACTAAATATTATTTTTGGAATTTGTGAACTGGTTGGCATAAGACTTCATCTTTTTATGTCGAGAAGGTTATAGGTTACTACATCATACCAGGGGAATTCATGTTGACTTATTTTCTCAGATTTTGCTTTTATAAGCCATTTGAATGGTTCTAACATTAAATGTAGTTGGACTTTTTCCAGTGTACTCAGGTTACTCTCACTTAGCTGCCATGCTTTTTTTTCTTTCTAAATCTTGGCAAAATACGAACCACCTAATTAAACAATTGACTCCTTAGGTCACTGTACATTAGTCACTGTCCTCAAAAACATAGATCACAGAAAACAATGCTTTTAAGCAATACCTTTACAGTTTATCTGCCTACCACAGTTGTCAGGGGCAGGGTTCCAGTTCTTCCTTCCTGTCATACAGTGTATCCAACAGCATGTGAATGCAAAACACGTGTATGACGTGTGTGTGTGTGTGTGTGTGTGTGTGTGTGTGTGTGTATTTATGCGTTTGCATAATGAGGGCAGGCTGCTGATCGCAGCATGAAGAAAGCAGGGTCTCTGTGTATAAATAATACAGCCCAGTGAGATTTTCATTTTCTCCCTGATTGAATTTGAATTGGAAAAGTGTCCTGTGGACACTGATGGCGAGGGGTGACGTCATGCTGACAGGCAGAGAGCACAGTGAGAAGATATATCAAATAGATTAATCTAGCCATCCATTTTCTAAACTGCTTACTGTTTAGGCTTGTGGACGGCTGGAGTCTATCCCAGCATGCATTGGGCAAGAGGCGGGATATTCCCTGGGCAGGTCGACAGTCTGTCACAGGGGGCAACACAAGTAGACAGACGCATTTACACATATGGGCAATGTAGGGCACTGGCCGTTTCATCCCAATCTGGGAACGGTTTACCTAAATGTTTGTTAATATGGACGCTTTTGCCAAACTGAACTTGAAAGTCGGTTATTTGAAAATTGGTTCCAGTTGAACTATTTTCCTAAGATCAGACTTGGAAACAGAGTGGAGTCACCATGATCACAGGGAGTGCCTTAATCATCCCAGGACCAGAAACAAAGTTTTTTGTAGGGCTGTCATTCGATTAAAATATTAAATCGCAATTAATCACATGATTGTCCATGATTGGAAATCAGTTAACAACACAAAACAATGACAAATATTGTCCAGAAACCCTCACAGGTACTGCATTTAGCATGAAAAATGTGCTCAAATCATAACATGGCAAATTGCAGCCCAACAGGCAACTGTTGACTAGTTATTTCCTCTTTAACTAGTCAATAGAGTGGTGCAAGAATGAGCCCTAAAACCCGTAGATGAGTTATTATTTTAGGACTTCTGGGTCCCTCGTCTGGAAGTCAATGTTTTTTTTAGAATGGGTTTTTAGTTAGATGCCTGAAATAAGGTCTGTGGTTAACACAAGCTTAAGAGATTATTTTGTTCTACGACATAAAATAAATCAATAAATACCACACCCGTGATTTGTTAAGCTTTTATGTGTCTTAAAAAAGGTGGTTGCTAACAAGTGGCTAAATGAGACGTCATCACGCCGTTTCGTCTGCCTTTACAGCCTCGTTGTAATACTCGCGTTCATGCGACCGTGGTGTAGTTTGTTTATAGCATAACGTTAACTTTTTACTTCTGGCGATTGCATTCACACTTCAAAAATCATAGAAGTGGTGTTCAGTTGTTGAGATTATTTTATGGAACAAAACGTCTAAGTACCGTGAACGTTTGTTTGCCACAGAGCTTATTTTCTACAATAATCCAAAAGCCAATGGAAAAACCCCATTGGCTTTTTGTCGAGGGAACCAGGGCGATGCTAACATCCTGGTTGGCCTACAAAAATACGTCATGCCTGGAGCACTCTATAAACGCGTTTGTGGTCTGCCCTTTGGCTGTAGTCTTTGTAGTGTCATAACATGCATATTATTTTTCATTTCACTGTCAGAAATTTTGATGGGCGCATAGGTTTTTACCAAATTTACTCTGATTAAAGCACAAAGTTAAGTTACAAATACCTATTGATTTTTGGTACAGCTCATTTCTGACTGTAAGCTTAGTGAACAGACAATGTTTTTTTATTAGGCAGTAGGCATGTTGGCAATGAATGCCTAATTTCAACAAATTAAAATGAGTACAGCTTGAAATATGATGTACTCATATTATTTCATACTGAATTGGTGATAAAAAAAGTTTTTTTTTTTCTTTTTACAGTATGGCATTGATATTCCTACCAATATAATTCTGTGTATTTTTTAAATGTTTTATGTGAGATATATCCAAAGGATATGAGATGTCCTACATTTAGAGCTCTTCTGAATTAGATTTTATAGTAACACTTTACCATAATTATCGCTGAAACCAAATACTGTTATCTGCTGATCAAAAGAATGTGAATATCTTAGTCCTCCCATGAGACGCCGCACAAAACAAATACCCCTCCGCCTCCGATTGTATCACTGTGAATCTAATCAGAGAACATGAAGTTGTAACTGACAAGGATACACTGAGCTTTTGTGTGGTGGGATATGAGGTAAATCAGAGGGTGCACAAACCCATGGCCTCACGGGGAAATACAATGTATCCCATCCATTTTAGTTTCCCATGCGTCAGAGCTGTGGGCTGTTTGGTGGCAGAGCTCTCTGTGTGTTATTAAAAACTGTGCAGTCTCTCTATTTTCAGAACATACTGGGCTGTGGAGAGAGTCAAACCAGCAGGAACACAGCCTCTGGTCTTATGAACAACAAGCTACACTTATTGACTGTGCTTTCTTAGCGGAAAAACTTAACATTTTGAACTAATTCAATTCAACAGCAGCTGCTTTATCACTGTACACTACCACACTCTGACATTTTGCCATCAGCTTATATTTCAGAGTCTTTGCTTTTTGACACCGTGTTAGAGCTCCAAGGCTTTGCGCACACACACACACACACAAACACACACACACACACACACACACACACACACACACACACACACACACACACACACACACACAGAGCTGTCGTGTTTGTTAGCGGTGTAATCTTACGCAAAACCACACACAACACTGCTCTAATTAATTTCTACCTAAAAACAAAATAATGGGCCTCATATATGGCAGCTTTCCTTCTTTCTAAAATATATTAATAACTGAATAAGTGAGAAAAAAAAAAACTCAACAACATATTCACCAAACATGTGCTATTAATAATCATAAAATAAATCAATGTGAAATAAATGTATTTATTTTACCATTTTAGTAATTCACAAGAGCTGTTTGTAATTGTTCTGAAACTATTCAGAAACCATTTTCTAATGGTTTCTGAATAGCAATTTGTAGATTGGCTTTTCAAGAAGGTTATTTAACAGTTGTCGTTTTTTTGGCATCATCATCTGAACCCAAGGTCCCCTTACTAGCTTTTTATGGCGCTTTCAACTACATCTCATGGTCTTTATCAGTGGATGAAGTTTGCTCAGTTGTCATGAAGATGTCTCGGTTGTTGTATGGAACTTCTGACGCTTTTCTTTCGTTCCTGATGTCCCATGTCTGTCGGATCAGGCCTGGTATTTTGCAGTCTGGCAGCAATTTGACTCACCCTCGAGTCAGGGGCATGTTATCAAATTAATCACACCTGTATGGTAGGACCTCACCCTCCGCACACATATGTATGCTGCACGCCCACACACTCAGGGAATAAGACACAGTCCACCATCACCGCTGAGTGATGAAGAATGGTTCCAGGTTCAATTTCATTTAATTTGATTTACAATGTAAACATTTGCTTTTGGTGCTGACATGCGGTCAGTCCTTGGCACCTTACCAATCGCCTATGTATGTGACGCAAGTTGTGAAAGATGGCAAGCTGCGATTAGATGGGGTCCAATGTGTAGTCTGCCATGTCTCTCGACCAAGTCATGGCAAAGATTTATCACTCTATAATCGCCCAATCGGACACAGCGATTGTCTCAAGAGTAGAAGTATTGTATAGTAGTCAGAAATACAGACGCTCCGTTTTCCATGATGCTGTATTGATGTGATACAGCAGGCGCCACCAGAGGTCGGTATGATGTAACGGGCAGCTGAGCTCAGAAAGATGGCGACTGAGTGTTTTCGGTTTAGTCTTCTTCAAATTACAAAAGCAGTTTATAGGCGCATGATTTTATTCAAATGCCAGTCTGCCACCTCCACCCGCATACCATCACCGTACAGCCCACTGATGTGTCTGTACCGTCGGTAGGCCTACCCGTCATATACCGCATACCCCTGTGAAATGTCAGGAAGTTATGACAAAACAGATACCGCCCAAGCCTATTGTATAGTCTCATTATGGCATAAGGGAGTCCCACTGGGATCGTTCTGGTGGTTCCCGTTGAATTAATAGTGTACATCTTGGCCTCAATTCAAAGTTTGATTCTCATCATTTGATCAGTTGTGCTCCCCAGACCTGCTGTATCTCCCACTTACTATCCTCCACCTCATTAAACAAGATGTTGATGCTGGCTCAATTTTAAAGCTGGAGTGAAGATACTGGCATCATATGGAGCTAGAAACCTAAAGAATCCATTGGTACCAACCATGTCATACTAGCTTGTCACAAAGGATGCTAAATAACGCTAAATTTCGGCGAGGAAAAACTAGCATGACCAAGGGGTCCCTTGACCTCTGACCTCAAGATAGGTGAATGAAAATGGGTTCTATGGGTACCAACGAGTCTCCCCTTTACAGACATACCCACTTTATGATAATCACATGCAGTTTAGGGAAAGTCATAGTCAAGTCAGCACACTGACACACTGACAGCTGTTGTTGCCTGTTGGGCTTGAGTTTAACATATTATGATTTGAGCATATTTGTCCCATCCCGTGTTGATAAGAGTATTAGATACTTGACAAATCTCCCTTTAAGGTACATTTTGAACAGATAAAAAAATGTGCGATTAATTTGCGATTAATCACGATAATCATGTGATTAGTCACGATTAAATCTTTTAATCAATTGACAGCCATAGTCTTGAGATATTAGTCTCTGTGAGTGGGTTTCCTGTACACAAGATACAAGATACTTTATTATTGCAATGCAACAGAGTTGGAGGTAATTGTGGTGCACAGTAGTAATTATGCTCCAATGAGCTTTCATGTGGACATGTGTCTAGAAAACATAGTTTACCGTTCTCTTTCTGTTCACTAGTGAACTTGGTGTGTGGGTTTATGGTATTGATATGTTGAATGAAGCTGTCAATACTAGTGCAGTTTGGTTTGATGCAGTGTTTTCCACCTACTTTCCATGTGTTCTTTTATGCATATTGGCTTTTTATTTTTGACAATGTATAATACATATTTGCTCATAGCTAACTTAATTAAGTCAATCCTAGAGGAGCTCTGCCATGATACATTTTTCTACACCAAGCATTTTAATCTGCTCACAGTGGATGAGATGACATCAAGTGTCTACCTGATTTCCTGCATGGAATATTCCAGCTCAACTTTCTCCATATGCTCACTGTTTTTGCTTTAGTGGTTTCATATTTCATTTTAGATGCAGCACAGTGTGCTACCCATTCCTAGTTACAAATATCAGCTGCAGCAAATGGGCTCCCATAAATATACAACAGCCTGTACTTCGAGCTTGGCCATATTTTTCATTGGTGAATTGGCAGTCTCATTGTTTTTAGTCGCTGGTAACGTATGCACCTCTCACTTTCTGGTTGGTAATGATCATGAACTTTTCAGCAAAATTGCATCATTAAACGGTGAGATATTTATCAAGAAGATAGTGCTTCTGTGGAGAGGAATCTTTTCGGTGGGAGGCAGTTTTTAAAACGTCGGTTGCCGACTATCGTCTGTTTGTCCAATCGGATGGAGTTATTGGGATTCAAGGACCTCAGATGTTCAGCAAACAGAGCTGAGGGAACGAGCAGGTCAGAGATTGAGCGGATGGGGGCTGAAGAAAAAGGTGTGAGAGGTTAAGAGATCATTAATGCGTACATGTGTCCTGGATTAGAAAGCATTGATCTCAGATGAAGATGTTGGCTTTGGCTGTCTCTATTACTCTTCTCTTGCTGCTAAAGGGGTTTGGACATTTCACCTTCAATTTCCTGTTAGACACCCAGCAGACTAATCAGTCTTTCTGCTTTTATACCTTTTGATTGAAGTCAAGCAGCAGATCTATTTTGTGTCTCGCGGCTTCTCTTTCTTTTCCTCTTTTTTTTTGTTCTCTCAGCAGCACAGCAGGGTAGTAATTCACCTCAGTCTGTTGTGCATGCAAAATATGCATACTTGTCTTTGAAAGGGCAGGCCATATTCCAGCAGTGTACAGAAGCTGCAGTTGACCTGGATGAGCTGTGTCATGTGCCCCCGACGCAGCGAGGCATCCTGGGTGCAATTGGCTGGGGTCGAAGGGTAGGGTGAAGGTGCTTGTCTCAGGTGCATATCATTAATTCTGCATTTTTATGCCTCTGTCCTCCTTCCGTCCGTAGCGAACGGTCAAAGGTCAAGGTCACTGTGACCTCACGGCCGTCCCATTCTCATGAACTTGATATCACAGGAACTCCTTGAGGGAATTTCTTCAGATTTGGCACAAACCTCCACTTGGACTCAAGGATGAACTGATTAGAGTTTGGTGTTCGAAGGTCAGGGTCTGAAATGAACCTTTTTCACTACCTGCCACAGTGGCAGGCAAGTATCTTTTTTTTCTGCCACTCAGAAAATTTTATCTGCCACTTTTGAAATCTATGCCCTAAATGAAGGAATAACATTTTAGAGCTGATGTCATTCAATGTTCGATATATTTTACTTATTTAATTTTTGCCAAAAATTACATTTTACAAGATTACATTTGAACACATCTTGATAGGGTTATAATTTACCTTAGCCCAATACTCATTTTTACTGAAGAGATCTTGAACACATAATGTAACACAATGGAACCTCTGTTAACGTTAACCTTGAACCTTGAGCTCCGTTATTTAGCTAAGCAATGCTGCCCACTGAATTCTAACAGGTAACGTTACTAACTCTCCTCCTGCCGATTTCAACACGGATTTGTAGTTCACAATGTCGCATTAAAAGGGAAAAATAGCTCGTCAGGTTCCATGGTCCATGGTTCCAGTCCCAAACAAACATGATACAGCGTGCGTATGCCATTGCGTAATTGCGCATGCGTAACTGTCGGAATACATCAATACAGAGGAATCGATAGTCACAGAGGCATGAGATGCCAAAGACAACTAGGAGCCGGTTCTCAACGGGAACCGATTCTCTATTCTCATCCCTAGCTTTTTCCATGCCTGCCAAAGTAATGGATGGCCTGACAATTTTACCTAATTTTAAACCCCGTCGTAGGTTAAAGGTCAGGGTCAGTGTAACAAAACACATTTTTGGCCATAATTCAAGAATTTTATACGCTAATTATGACAATTTCACACAAATGTCTAATAGGATAAAATGATGAAGTGATGATATTTTAGACTGGTCGGCAGAGGCATACTTACCTTGCACGGCAGCTGGATTCTCGCGATGTCACGCAAGCATCGCGGGATCACATTATCACATGAAAATCCATCTAGTCAAGCATCTAGTATTGTGTTTGTTTCCGGCAAGCCAGACCATTGACCAATCAGCATCCTGTGGGGAGCTACTGGCGGTGGGGGTTTGGTGTGTGTGAGGCGACACAGAGAGAAGACTGCTCGTTCTCAACAACAATGATGGCTCCTGAAGTGGTTAGCATAGATGCTGCATTAGGATCAGTTATATCACGAGTATTTGATATAATACACAGGGCTGAGATTGATTACAACTGTAAAGGTTAATAGGCCAAGACGTTAAAATTGGTTAATTAAAGCTGGGCCTACACTGTATGATTTTAGCCTGTTTCTGGCCCTAATTTTGAGCCGCATGACTAATTTTAGGGTCGGACCAAATTTCAGCTTCGTTGGGCGCCGTTTGCTGTCCAGTGTACAGGGGGACCAAGGACCGATTAACTCCTCCTGACCGGCCGTTGGACAGTCGGATGAATTTCTGACATATCAGAAAATTTGGTCGGCCGTCCATAGGCTCTCGTACAGTTGAAGCAGAGCCACGAGCCGATTCCCCAACGTCAGTGCATTTTTTCTACTTTTTTTTTAATAGTAATCAGAGCATAGCTATCAAGATAACATTGTAGGCTACAATAGATAAAACATAGCTAGCTTACCACCAATTCTCTATGCAAAATGGACAAGCCATACTGTCCACGTCTTCCTCGCAACCTGCGAGTCCATATAACGTTACGCCGCTGCCTCTTTTTTAGACGTTTCAGCAGACAGGATGGCACAGGTGATCAAGGCAGAATGTTTCTGCCTTGTTAGCAATGTGACCCGTACAGACCTCTGCTAGCAAACAAACTTTATCTGCCTCAGAGCTTTCAAACAAATCTTTATAGACAACTGTCAACAGCCAGAACGGCCCGCAGGAGCTGACGGGCTGACCATGTTTTTTTTTTTCTATTTTACACGTACAGTGTGATCACTCAGGTCGTGGCTGATGACCGGACCATACAGTGTGAGCACTCAAATCGTGAACTTTGGCTTTATATTGCAAACGATCTACTCGTACAGTAGGAGTAGGAATTACACAACATTTCTAAAATCGTACAGTGTATGCCCAGCTTTAGTCTAGATTGTAAACCAAGTCAACTTGCATGCACTGTCATTTCTGCCTTTTCTCTCTTTTCATATCCCTTTGGGCTGGTAGCAGCAGTATGGGAAAAAACAACAACAACAACTTTCTCAACCACCCACAAATGACAATCTACATACGCACCCACACACAAACAATTAGTGGCAACAACACAAAAATAGACCAAACTGCAGGTCCACACAGTGTCAATGACCCACACAAGTAAACTTGCCATTTAAATGTATGAAGTCAGACCCATAGAGCAGATTGTGTAATCAGCCAGTAAACATTAAGAAATGTGATAATATCTCCCTTAAAGGAAAGTACATGCTCTTTGCCCAAAGTCATGCAAACTCCTTCTAACACTTGTCAGACAGAAAGATGCACACATGTTGTGTAATTATGCAAAGCTCTGCAGTTAAGCAGAAAGCCGTGACACCGTCCAGGGGTGAGCTGCCCTCTCTCCACCCGAATCCTCCCTCCTGGTGATGACCGAAATGTCAGCGTTGTATCAGGGGGAGAGTCTTATCGCGTGGCCAGCACACAGCCGGACACCTTTTTTTCCATCATGAATATGGATGTTTTCCAGATTTCCCACAAATGGGGTGGATTTGTTTTCCGCTCTCACCCCAGGCGGGTTTAGCGATGACTTGTCTGTGCACAGGCCATGCTCAGTTTTTCACAAGATTGTTTCTTTCCTGCTTCATTTCCCGCTCTCTCTGTTCTCGTTTTTACCATCTGCAGTCATGACTGTCACCAATCACAGAGTTTAAACTTTTCTTGTCAACTTCTTTCTTTCTTTCTTTCTCCATTTCTGCTCTTCCTGTCGTACATCATTAGTTATTTATATCATCACTTACTTTTTGCTTAAATAGTCTGGGCAGCGCCAAAGTACGTGGTAAATGAATGCAGTGATTGCATACATTAGGTATGACAAAATGAAAGTGTTGGTCTTGCGAGTGGTAGAAATGTGCTTTCACATTCTGGATAATAGCCTTTTTTCCCTATGTTCTGGCTTTTCAAAGTCATGACTCATGGTTATTAAACACCTTCGTGATTTCATTTTTAGTTTTTGAGTTATTTTTCTCTTAGTGCACATCAGAGAAGCGTCCAAGTTACTATTCATTAGGCAAAATGGCGGAAGTAGATATGTGTTGTTGACACAGTGGGTAAGGTTTGGGATTTGACTCTTCCAAAAACTTTTCTCTTGAAGCTTTCTTTATTTTATCATTCTCATAGACAGCCGGCAGTGATCAGAGAAATCAGTTTGAAAACATGTTTAAATGGGCTTCAACCTCACATCAGAAGGCCCCTTGCTTTGTATGTCTTACAATAACATCACATGTTCCCAGTCATATCTCTATGGAGACAGATTTTCTACTAAACTTACGAGAGTATTGCAGGAAAACTTATAGTAGAGAACTGCTTTTGAAAACAAGCTAAAACGTCCAGGGAAATTATTTTCCATAGATAAAAGCAATTAGTGTTTTAACGTAAATTTTATGCATAAATTGGAATTTGTTTCCCGTTGTGTGGAAATGTCCAGCAGTGTTGCTCATTTGATCTACACTAGAGGTCGACCGATATGGGTTTTTTATGGCCGATGCCGATGCCGATTTTTTACAGAATCAGGACAGCCGATGGCCGATATATGATGCCGATTTTTTTTTTGCCGATATGTTTGGCTGGTTTTCTTTTTTCCTCCATCTGATAAAATATAACAGCTTAATAATTACAAATAATAAACAAAATTTCTTAACTTAAGTAAACTTTATTGAACAACACTTATGGTCTGTCTCTCCAATTTGCACTTTGTGTTATTTTATTTTGTGCATGATGGTTAATAGTAGTAATAGTACAGGGCTCAAAACCTTTTAAGCACCTTTCCAAAACTGTCCTAAAGCATGTTTTTTATTTATGTTTGTTGACAGACACTGTTACAAGCTATATGGCCATAATCTAATTGATCAAAGAATAATAATAACTTTGTTCACTCTAGGGATGTCAATAATTAACCGTTTAACCGTTAACCGACGTTAAGAACTTTAACCGATTAACGCTATCGGTTAAAACGGTTAAAATATATATTAATATTGAATTAAAAAGTTGAGAAAAACTCAGAGGAGCGGCTCGTCTCTTTAAGCAGAAAAGCTGGTCCACCTTAAGAGTCCACCTTAAGAGGCGGAGCCGGAGTTGCAAGATACAGGAAGTTGGCTCCGGTCTCTTACTCGCTTGAGCAGAGCGAGTTGTAGCCCCGTAGCATTTATCCACCGACAAATAAACTGTCACTACAACACTGTCTGCTACACTTACGTTCACACCACCGACAAACCCCCACTCCCTGCCGCCACACACATTCAGTCTGTCGTACACTCGCAAAAGTTACGCTGCAATGACAGAGCGGCGGCGAGCACGAAGCTAGCAGCAGAGCTACAGATGCTAACGTAGCACAAAAACACACTCGCTATCGTTAATCTGGGCAGACAGAGTATGATTACGCCAGGCAGACACAGCGGACAATCTGCTAAACTAAACTAAATGTGCGGTGGAGACTTTTACTGGGAACGTGGCTGCCTGTCCTCGACATATCACGCAGCACACAGCAACAACAACACTGGGCTGCCCGCAGATGTGCCTGTTTACAAATCGGCTTAATATGCTCAGGCATCGGCCGATGCCGATTATGAAAAAATTTCAAAAAATCGGCCCGATTATCGGCCGACCGATTAATCGGTCGACCCCTAATCTACACAGATCAGTGAAGATCACATTCTCACTCCCAACTCCTCAAATACCGCAGCTTGGTCAGTGGCCCTACGTTTCAAACTATGACGCTCTAGGTACGTCTCTAGCGTCAGTTTTGGGCTCAGGGATAGCGTGCCAAGTGTCTGCTCGTTACATGCATAGTGTCTTTTCAAAATAAACTTCCATGTTTACAGGAAACATACAGTTTCCACTCGTCACATGCATACTTTTCAAAATAAATTTCCAACTTAGGTTTTCTTAGTTTTTAGGTTTACTTAAGCAAAAAAACCCCACTTGGTTAGGCTTAAGAAAAGGTCATGGTTTAGGTTAAAATAAGAACATTTGTTATGTAAAATAAGTACATTTCTTACGTAACTGGCATTAGTAAAGGCTGCAAATTACTTAACAAAACTACGGTAAAATAAGTCAACGTTGACTTGGTTTCACAAGGAACACTAACAGCGGCCTCCTGGGTGAAAGTCCTGTGTTAGTTTGACCCGTCCATCTTATACTCTGACTTTCTTGCTATTTAAACTACTTCAGTTGCTCTGACTGTCTAATAATGGCGTGGATGGGTTTACAGCGGAGTTAGTTGAAAGCCCAGAGCGTCACAATGGTAAAGCATGCCTCGGTGCGTCGGTATCAGACTCCAAGGGGCACTGATGAATATGGCTGGGTATCGGTACTCAATACCTTCAAGATATCAACTGAAATAACCCAGTACCAAGGACAAGAGTGGAAATTTTGTGATTCTAAGATGCATCGCTATGCGGACGTGAATGATTCTGCATCGATGCAGTGACAGAATATAAATGTTGTCATTTACTGTTGCGCCTGTTTCTCTCCTCTCCTCTTTCTCTCCTCTCTGATCTCTGAGTTTCAGCGAGGGAGGTGCTTACAATACACACAAATGTCTTGTTTTGTCCACAACTCAAAGATATTCAGTTTATTGTCATAGAGGAATAAAGAAACCAGAAGATACTCACATTTAAAAAGCTGGAATCAGAGAGTTTTTAAATTTTTTTTCTTGAAAAAATACTCCAACCAATTAATCAATTATCAAAGTAGTTGACGATTAATTCAATAGTTGACAACTAATTGATTAATCGTTGCAGCTCTACTGTAATCACATAACTTTTCTCAGAATTGCAGTAGTGTAACAAAGTATGATTCTAATTATAAATAATGTAGTGCTGAAAAAATGTGTTAATTAGTAAATCAAGAGACAATTAATCAATAACAATTTTGATAATCATTATATCAACCAATTATTTAAGCTATTTATCCACCTAAAATCCAAAACTTTTTTGGGGCTTGCAGCTTCTCAAATTTGAGAATTGAGTTTTTGGGGGTTTTCAGCCATTAGTTGGACAAAACAAGTAATTTAAAGACGTCAGCTAGGACTTTACTTTAATACAAAAAGTAGAGCAGAAAGTCTCTTCCACATTGTCCAAGTTTGGTGTTTAATATTGGCTCAGGATAAACAGATTTTATATTAATCCCAGAATAGTTTCTGGGCAACAGCCTCCTCTATTTTATCTTGTGTGACTTTTATCTTGATACAATGTGAGAAGAAGTATCCAAATTGGTATTGATTTCAGTAACTTTCCATTTGCCCACCTCCCACCCTCTGCTTTATTCTGTCTGCTTACTCTGAAGTCATTACTTGGATTCTTTAAGAGTCATTTATTTAGTTAGAAGATATGAGGGGTTGAATGAGTTACAGAACAAACACCAAAAGTGATGAGTTGAAAATGCGTGTGTGTGTTTTTAGAGCAGGTTGGATATGTGTTTTGACTGATGATGCTTTCACTGACATAGACAGGTGTTGAAGCTGACCAGAAAGGCCTGTCTGTCCAAGATAACGACTGCTGACCATGAGTGCTGTCAAAAATATAGAAGTACAAGTTAAACTGCACATGAAAGAAAGTGGGAATTTTCAGTGATACAGTGCCTGAGAGCCAAGGTGCCAACAGAGAGCAGCTGTAGTAACTGGTGATGGTAGGAAAGTATTTCTGTTATTCATTTTGTGTGTTGTGTGGTGAAGGTAATCATATTTTTATATTTCTACTTTCATTCTTTTTCCATGCTAAATTTCTCTTTCATAGGCCTTAAAACTTGAACACATTTTTCACTTTGCCACTTCTTGTACTGCAATATTTACTCTGTTGTTTTATTCAATACCTCTGTTTGTGTGTAGTTACCAGCCATGACAGTGTGCGTATTGTATTATGTGTTGTATATATATATATATATATATAGAGAGAGAGGTAATTTATGTTGCTTAAGGCTTAGATAAATTGTTGTAACTATTTCCCACCAGCAGGTCTTTGGATTTACCAAAAGTCATTTCCAGAACTTCAGAGCTATCTGTAATAAAAGAAGCTGCTTTGAGGTCATTGACATAATAAATAATAATAAATGAGTAATAATTACTCATCCTGTTTCCCTCCCTTTACATTAACAGTGGCTGATCGGCAACAACCATCTGCTCCTTTTAATTCTCTGTGAAAATTTTGAAGATGAGCCTTAATAGTACTAATTTGCTACCTCTATACACAAATACTGTATGCTGTTACTGTTTGCAGTCCATTAAATTTTTTTTGTATTTTTTTTTTGGAGCAGAAGCCTTTAACAATGTGGTGATGCTACATCACTACCAGAAATTAAAGCTGCAGTGAAATGGAGCAAATATGATTTAAAGAAAGTTATTTTTATAACACGGTCACTATATCCTGACAGTAGCACATGAGACAGATAATCTGAAAACAATCATGTGCCTCTGTGTCCTCACAGACTAGAGGAAAACAACCAGTCAGAGCTGATCTGGAGTCTGCTGTCCAGCCGCCTTCTATGAGAGCCGGCTGTCAATCACTCACGAACTCCGACCGAACGGTCAAACTAGGCAGCGCTGATCAAATATGAATCAATCTTCTGTTACTGTAATGCCTATTTCTCACCTAAAATGTTTTCAGAAACATCTTGTAGTGCACGGTTTAGCTGTAAAATGAGAAAGTTTCTGACTCGGCAGCGATGTTGAGATCTGTTGAGAAAATGTCAAGCACCGCCCACCAGCCGGAGCACAGCCAATATGAACGCTCTCTCTCTCTGAAATGACCTGTGATTTGTCAAAGTCTAAAGATTTTTTAAGGCCTGAAAACAGAGCCATGATGAGGTGCAGAAGTCTATTTTTCTCTCAGAACACTTGAATTACAATATGCTGAAAGGTTAATATGGAATGTTTGCCCAATGATGCCGAAAACTTGTTGCCTACTGAAGCTTTAAATGTGAATATTACGAATTAGCAGCATCATCATTTAAAGTATTGTTTCCATCGCCTTTAACACATCATCTCATTATCAATGCACCAAGTTTTTCAAAAGGTTATCATTAGGCTTATTTGTTTTATTAAAGATAGGGTCGACGATGTTGGAAAGCTAGCATCATTTGAAAGTAGCATAGCCTCAGGAGCTCCGTCTAAACCCACCCCCTACCCTGGGGTCTCCTTCCAAGGCAACGCCCCCCGCACACATGCACGAGCACCGGCGCATCGGAACTACTTCACAGACACAGAGCGGAGAGAGGACCTCAACTCAACAATGCTACCTCATGACAAGTAACCGCAGCAGTGCTACTTTTGGCTGAGTTTTCTCTTCCATTCTCCAGTAAACTTGCGGCGGCGACGCGCTTTGAGTTCAGGCTGGTGCACGCCTAGGGTAGAATACGAGCATGGAGGCAGGGAGGCATCTGATTGGTTCTTTCCAAGCGCATCTCAAGGCAATGATTGGTAGACGTTTTTACAGGATTACAGCAGCTACAGATGACGGCTCTTTTCCGGTCCTTTTTCAGAGCTTATAAGTAATGGATTGCTGTCGGGGTGTAGAGACCATTTTAACCAATATAACAACTGGTGTATACTGGAGAACATCATCAACCCTGCCTTTAATGCTGCCCGATAGTGCTTTATGCAGAGCTTTGTAATGGGCAGCCAATCAGCTGCATCGATATGGCTCGTTTAGCTTTGGTTTTATTGGCTCATAGTCAGAATATACACATATTTAAACAAGTCATGCTGATGACCCTTATTGATTTATCCAATACAGCTTTCACCATTGTTTATGCCTCTCCGATGTTAATTTCAGACCCTGCATATTGTGTGGATTACTGAGAAAATGTAACAGACAAGACAAAGACTGACTTCTCCCTGTATTTAAAAGATGAGGCTAAGACAGTCATCTTTTGGTGGCCAGACCTCATTCTGTCAGGGAATTCTTTGTAAAGGTAACCAACATAATCTGTGGCTGCTCTGGCACCCCCCATGAAGCGTCATCCCTTCAAAATAGAAGGCCAATCTTCTGGCCATGATTCTCTGCCCAGTGCTGTTAAGGATTGCAGGGTATTAAGAAGGATTCAGCCCACAGAAGGGGCCATGGTATTTACTGAATGAGAGCTGAGGGCAGAGATTGAAATGGCTCAAATCTGAACCCCATGCTGACAGAGAAGCAAAGCCAGAGAACAAGAAGCCCCAGACGCTGTGGGGCGACATGCAGCAGTGCAAGGAGGGGAATATTGTGTGACTTTGTACACATGCAGAGAAAAGTGAGAAACATTTTTATGCCTCTGTGCAGGCGATAGCCGTGGCCGGAGGCATTATGTTTTTGGGTTGTCCGTCCGACTGTCCATCCGTTCGTTCGTACCATTCTCTTTAACGCGATATCTCAGGAATGCATGGAGGGAATTTTCACTTGAACGTTCACTTGGACTCAAGGATGAACTGATTAGATTTTGGTGTTCAAAGGTCAAGGTCACTGTGACCTCACAAAACACTTTTCTGGCCATAACTCAAGAATTAATTTGCTAATTATGGCAATTTCTCACATATGTCTAATAGGATAAAATGATGACATTTTGAACAGACTTGGATGTACACTGCAACTTGACTGGTTGGCAGAGGCATACAACCATGAGGTGGTAATTCTAGTTGCTTTGGAGACATTAGTAGAAACAGGGAACATTTAACAGTTCATCGATCGGATGCCTTAAAGTATCCTGGTCTTAACGAGGATATAGACTTTAACTGCTTTCTGTAAAATAAGCAAAATGTATGAATTTTTTTCTTTACTCTGTAGGCTCCCTTGTTTGTCTTACAACCAACGTTAAAACCTAGGAGTACTTTTCATTGATGATGTATATAAATTACTTTTTACTGTGTTATTTCTTCATGAAATTTTGTTGTTAGTATTATGTGGATCATGTGATTGCCTCCCATTGGTTGTGAATACCATATAGGTGAGGCCACATCCGCTCTGTTGGTTTGTTAAAAACCCTGACCAAGACCTACAGTGGTTGACACATGTTGGCTTTTTTAATGATTTAGCCACTATAATAAAGGCTTTTTAATATATGTTCTTACTTGTTTTAATATTTTACGGTTGAATACATAGAACAACCAGTTATCTCTCTTTTCATGCGAATATTATTGAATTTTTGTTTCTTTTCTGTTCAATTTGAAAGAAGTAGTGAAGTAGATGAAAGAGAGAGTCCAGGCAGTAAAAATCACTTAAACTTCAAGGTGGCTGTACTACTGCTTTAGCTGTTGGACAGTGCCAGCAGAGGCTAGAGGCCAGCGCAGGAGTAATTTATTTATTTATTTATCCACGGCAAGCCCTGCTAGCTTAGCTACCACAAATTGCCTTAGTGATGGCTGCTTACAGGGATAGGTATCTACTTGCGCGTACCTACTTACATTTTACGTTTACATTTTAAATGTAACATGGGAGGTCTGAAATGGTAGAACATCAGTGGAACATGGAACAAAACTTAAACAACTAAAACAACACAATTTTAATATCGCAGCTATTTAAAGGAATACTTCACCCACAAAATGACCATTTGTGTTACCTTGAATTCTTGAAGAAAACTTTATTTTTCTGGCATCCAAAAACGGGCAAAAGTCTTGATGAATTGAGGTAAATGCGGGCCGCGTTTAACAACAGTAACAACTATATAAAAACATCTGTTGACAAACTCTCACACAACTCCTGCAGTATAATCCAAGTCTCATTTATCCAGTCTTATGCTCACTACTTCCCAAACACATGCATATTCGCTAAAACCTTACTATTTAAAAATTTACAAAAGTTACTATCTAAAAAAGTGTTTTAAATAGTAAGGTTTAGCGAGATGCATGTTTCTTTGTAAATGGAAGTTTTGCTGTTGTTCGCGGGCCCATTTACTTCAATTCTTCAAGACTTTTCTCTTTTTTTCTAATTCTTTGTTCACCATGGAGGCATGCTAGAAAAACAGTTTTCTTCAAGAATTCAAGGTAACGCAGGGTGAGTAATTGATATACAAAAATTGTCATTTTGTGGGTGAAGTATTCCTTTAAGAGGGTTTGATTCAGTTGTATGTATGATTTTATGGATGTGTTTTTGATACTTTAAACATTATTGATCTTGCTATGTTGTGCTGTGTTTTTTTTTTTTTTTTTTCAAGGAAACCAGTAACAGTTCCTGGGACCTTTTTCTTATGTTCAGTCTTGAGCTTCACTTGATTATTTAATAATTGCTTGATTAATGACGATTAGGCGATAGAATACTAGCAACCCAACGTTTTGCCCCCACGACCAAAAAAAAATTAAGACGAATAGGAATAATGACATATAAATATTCTGATGCAGTCATTCAATTGACTGCAATGATGTTGAAACCAGCAACGGAAACAATCCAATCTTTAACTGCAGTCTAATTATTTGCTGTTGGTTAACCAATATCTAACTTTCATAAGATAAACAAGTGAAAATACTATTTTCAATTCCTGTTTGCTCACATAATTCTTTATGATGGAGGAATATAACGCAAACATGCTCTGTGTCCACAACATGTTGAGCTTCAGCCCAAGATCAGGAAATTTTAAATCTGTGTGTGTGTAGGATTTCCTGCATGTTCTGTCTCCAGTGGTCTCTCCTGCAGAGAGTCTGACAATGAAGCCAAAAGGCCAGTAAATGTCAAATGCTGTGGTCTGACTACCCCTCCTCTTTTCTTCACTCAGATCCTCCTGCAGCGACCTCTGAAGGTCTCATGCTGACTGAAGTCATGCAGTGATCACGCCCCGTCCAACCAGCGCTGCGCGGTGGGAGTGTAAAACACAGTGAGTAACTTACTTATTCACACATACATTTGACTGACAGGGGGACAAAACACCAAGCAGCAACAGTGTCTCAGCCTATCACACTTCACTGTATTAGTTAATGCTTACACATCCCTGTTCAGCTCCATCCAGGGTCATCAATTTTGCCCAGATTACGATTTTCTGCCTCTGGTTACTAAATCAAGCTTCAGAATGCCTTTTTATTAAACTGTTGGTGATGGCATATACACAGCTACAATACTGGCGTGTGGCTCAAGGTGTGGTTGTTCTGTTGTCGTGTCGGTTTAGACTTTGGTGAAATATCTCTATTGGATAGGAATGTTTTTCCTGGCTCAGAATGGGCCTGACTTTGCACGACAGTAAGCATGATTGTTCCCCGTACAGTAAAGGTAATGAGTCTGTGTTATATACTGGATTTTTGGGTCTGATACCGATATTAGGAAGTTAAAAAATATCCGATATTGTATATCGATACCACACATTTTTTTGCAATGATCCCTCAAATGTGGTTATCAAACACTTGTGACAAAGATATGTAATGGTGGAAGGATAATTTAGAGTTTAACAATTATTGTCCAAAATGACATCATTGCACCTAAACAGTAAACTTCATTGAGAATTAAATAATTATAAATAACTATGAATAAAAAAAATCGCCAAGAAAGAAAGAGGAGAGAAACAAAAAAGAAAAAAATGAGCGACCATTTCCTGACCTCTTGCCGCACTGGGAGCATGCATCGTAGTTTGTTTACTTACTTTACCTCAGGAAGACGGCCGCATGGTCGCTCCTCCCGAACGCAGGTAGCGGTTCTGCTCTGTAGCCGCTCTGAATGGCATGTAGCGGTGATCCAGAGTGTTTATTCCTCGGGCGCAGCCAGTATGTTGATGGAAGTCAGGCCTATTGTGCGACCTGTGCGTAGTCGGCACGAGCAAGACACATGGTGGGCCTGACTGACTGTACTGACAAACTATAGCTGGCTAGCTACCTCGCTAACACAGCAAACAGATGTGATAAGCATGAAACACAAATTTTACTTGTGTTTGTAATGTAATGTGTCTGTTCAGAACATGGTAGCTTATATTGGTAATTGTCATTTTTGTTCTGGTTTAGTTATAACCATTAGTGAGGTTGCTGTTACATTTCTTAAAAACATTGGGAGAGTATTTTAAATATTTTTTTTTTCTCATTTTTCTCATTATGGTGCTGGTGATTATCCTTTGGCAATGGCTAAACTCTCTTTGGAGGGCACCAAAAACGTCTTAAAAAAACCCTTGTAGATTACCATCAAATTTAGTACAGATTCTCGTTATCCAACAAGATGAATCCTAATGACTGTTTCCAATGCTTTACCACATGAATGATATCTCTTAAATTAATTATGTTATTCCTGTCAACTTTAGAATTATGCTAACATAGCTAGGAGGTGATCGTGCAAAATTAGCATTTTATATAATTGTCAAACTACTATTTTTTTATTAACAAAAACATGACACCAAAAAAACAAGCAAAAGATTAAAAACAAAACACAACACCAAAAGCATATGTATCATATATATCTATCAGCAGGCATCAATAAAACAAAAGTAGAAAATAATAAATAAATAACATTTTGTGAAGAGATGAAAAAGTGAAGAAAAGCTTGATCCTACTTCATTTATACAAATTAATTTCATTATTGTACAGAAAAAGATTGACTGTGTCTCGGGGTAATTACAAATAGCAATTATGGTAACAACACTTATTGTTCTTTTTAATTTATGTATTTTTAAAAAAGGATCCATTAGCTGTGATTAATTAATTAATTGATTAAAAACCAACTTCTTACCAGCCTTCAAATTCAATAAACTATTTCCACTTTCTAAAAGGTTTTTTTAGTATCGTCATTTCTATTTGCAATACATCATTCCAAAATACTAGTATAGTATAGTATAGTATAGTATAGTATATATATACTATACTATATATATATATATATATATATATATATATATATAGTAGTATAGACAGCATGAAACTCCAGGGAGTGGAGGTCAGGGGGCAACAGGGACACAAAAGACAGGGTTTTCACCCAGGAGACCGGAGCTTGCATCTCATGTGAAACCAACATAGTGTAGTTGTCTTTTTATTCACCAGCCTTAACTTTCAGTTTCACTTTTGAGCCACAACACAATGTTTTTCCCGAAATTGTTGAAGTGAACTGGTTTTGTTGCCAAAACCTAAAGAAGTTGTAGTTTTGTTGCTTAAACCTAAATGATCCTTTTTGTTTGTGTTCAGAACTTAACGTTTCATTCAGTTTTACAATGTGTTAGAACGTGTTGCTTTTAAGTTTCACTTCCACTTTTACAACGTAGTAGGTGTAGTAGGCCCTAATGACCCACATGTATGGTGCTTATAGCGACCGATAACGCACATTTAATGGCCTGATAACAGTCAAATCGGGTGTTCTATCTCTGTAACATCACCCAATATCATCAAGAAGAAATCTGGTTGAAATCACAGCTTCATTGCATTGCACATCTTTTGAACCTCCCTCAAAAGGCAGAATTAACAATACTAGAAAAGATGTGCTCTTGACTCATATTGACTCTTGACTCAGACACTCATCTGATTCAGCAATATTCCAAATCTTTAGTATTTTCCTCGTAGGCAAAAAATTGTAGATCATTTTTAACTGAAAAGGATCTCATAAACGTGTTCACTGTCGTTTTATATATTAACTACACTAAACTACTTGTTTAAGTTGCATCAACATGCATGAACAAAATGAGGACGTATTAGCCCACTTTTGATATAGATAGATATTGGAGTGGAGTGGAATTCAGCCTGGAAGCTGCAGAGGGTTTGTTCCCTGTAGGTCAGCCTCCAAGGGACTCTGCATCGCTCTTCACACTGTCTCCTGCTGGGCAGCAGATTGTCTGTAAACCAGGCCACAGCATTTGGCACTGGGCTGGAGGGGAGGCAGCCCCAGATTGTGGTGGGTGTTGTGCGGGTAGATGCCATGAGTACCGGTGCAGATGGGTTGTTGAACAGCGTGTGGCAGTCTGAAGAGTTACAGTGTCGACCTACATGTCTCATTAGGAACAGAAGAGAGGAAGAATAACATGACACAAAGGTGCTTCCTCTGCAGTTTGTGACTGACTAAACTTGTGCATGGAACAGCGAATGTCATAGTAGAAGAATCTCTTTCAAATTGAGCAGGATGCAGCATATACAGCTACAGAGTAGGCACAAATAGGCTAGAATGTATCATGAACTTTCTATACTTTTCCTGCTGCTGCAATTTGTATTTTTAACTCCACCATATCTGAGACACGTTTTTAATTTGAAAATTCTTGCTTATTTCATATAATTGAAATTATCTCAGGGAAATGGATGCCAGCCTTTTCATAATGGAAAGCAGACATTCTTCCTCAGGCTTCCTTTGCATGAGATCCAAAATTCAAGACTGGCGTCTGCATGCAAGTGCATTGCAACCCCCATCTATCCAGGGTTAATTGACTCTTAGAATCCATTTCCAGCACTCGTATTTCTCTGTTGCCTGAGCCGTATCAATATCACTTCATTATTCCAGCAAACAAAACAGCCGTTCCAAACATAACAAACCACATAATAATTTCTGAACCCTCGCTGCTGGTAAGAACTCTGTCTAGACTGCAGTGTACACTGAGGTGCCATCAGTTTCTAGGGGGTGTTCTCCATCTGCTCACACAGATAAAACATTGAATTTAATTTGTGTTGCAAGTTGAGCCGCACTCCCATTCTGCTCTGCCTGTGTGAGAGCTACAAGAAGCAAAGACAAGAGCAGGATGTTGAAAACAAAAGCCCAATGGGAGTTTTACCAGTCTGCCTTGGCTAACCCGCTCACCATATAATTAACTAGCCGCATCAAATACACCTCCCGAACACAAGTGAAGTACAGGCGCTGCGGTAAATATTCTGGAGACAGTGTGCTAATCTTTTGGCAAGCAAAAAGCGTTAGAGGATAATGAAAAGGGAGAGAAATCATTCAGCCATCTAAGCAATGCTTCCACGGGAACATTTCTAAGCTACCATAACATTTTTTTTGGAAGGCGTCCATATGAAGCAGTTCCCACTGAGCTCCCCCGGCTCTCCTCTTATGAAAATGTGTCTTTTAATTAAACTAGTTGGTGGGACGCATCGGGCTCAGGGGTCCTCGGCAGTGATGATCAATGTTGGCCAATGAACAGAGCTGCAGCGCAACGAGGACGGAGCATCGCTTTCAGACCTCTTTTCCTCTTCAGGCCTCCCTGTTATCTTTCAGGCCCACTTCCAGATCCATCCATCTGTATGTGTATGTATGTGTGTGTGTGTGTGTGTGTGTGTGTGTATGTGTGTGTGTGGGGACGGGGGGAGCGGTGATGATGGTGGAGTTTGGTGCACAGACGGTGTGGTTCCATTTCTACGGCCCATTGTCCTCCATCAGGCACAACGGGATGTTATCAGCCTCAGCCAGGCTCAACCTCCTACAATGCTTCATTACCTGTGTACGTGTGTGTGTGTGTGTGTGTGTTCTCATCCTGCAAACAATGCTTCATTACATGTCTCTCCCAGGGCTCGCTTAACATTTCTTCCTGTCTCATTACCCAGTGAGAGTCCTGTTATCTGTTCCAGTCATATTTACCGAGCAGACCTTTGCCTTCTCAGAAGCACACACACACACACACACACACAGAGCTGTCGTGTTTGTTAGCGGCGTAATCCTGACATCAGTGCTCGTAATGAATAACCACTTAGTGTATGCGTGTGTGCACTAGAGAGCTGACAGACATACATGCTATACTGAAATCTAAATATACTAATAATGGGCCTCATGCAGGAAGCAATATATGAACAAATGTCCTCTTATTTTTGTTCGTATCCACGATCTGTTCTTATTTTGTTATTACACAGTGATTTCTGGGATGTACCAATGTTTTCTTATATTTGCTCTTCTCTTAGGTAAGAGAACATTTCACATTTGGTCGAGAGCACTCTTACCAAGATAAGAAAAAAACTAGGGCTGTTAAAGTTAACGCAATAACACTTTAAATTTGTTTTAATGCCACTAATTTCTTTAACGCACTAGCACAATTGATCTTTCGGAGGTTGTAGCAGGCTCAGTTTTAAAGCTAGTGTGAAGATACTGGTATCATATGAAACTAGAAAACCTAAGGAATCAATTGTATGACATGGTACCAACCATGTCATACAATGCTAAATAACGCTCTAAAGTCACGCTAAATTTAAGCGCGGAAAAACTTTTCAAAGGGGTCCCTTGACTTCTGACCTAAAGAAATGTGAATGAAAATGGGTTCTATGGGTACCCACGAGTCTCCCCTTTACAGACATGCCCACTTTATGATAATCACATGCAGTTTGGGGCAAGTCATAGTCAAGTCAGCACACTGACACACAGACAGCTGTTGTTGCCTGTTGGGCTGCAGTTTGCCATGTTAGAATTTGATCATATTTGTTATGCTAAATGCAGTATCTGTAAGGGTTTCTAGACAATATTTGTCATTGTTTTGTGTTGTTAATTGATTTACAATAATAAATACATACATACATCTGTATAAAGCAAGCATTTTTACCCACTCCCATGTTGATAAGAGTATTAAATACTTGACATACTGTACATACATTTTGAACTGATAAAAAATGTATGATTAATTTGCGATTAATCATGATTAATTATGTTAATCAATTGACATTTCACAGTCCACAAATTGTTTGTCCAACCCAAGGAAACATATCTAATCAAATTTAGTTTATGTTTTGGAGTAATTAGAATGATTGGATTATTAAAGAAATACTATTGTTCCATTGATCCCAATTAAGATTATTAAAAACCCTTGGATGATATTGCGTGTGTTCAGCTTCTCAATGGCTTACATATTGCTCTTCGATGCTTTTTGATTTCTGGTAACGCCAGTACTGACGCTCTGGAATATCACGTTTACTTTGTTTAAGTTTATTTAACAGTATCTCAATTTCACTACTGCTGAAGTTATTCTTCTTACGGCCTTTTTTTGGTGGCATCTCTCCAATTCTTGGGCATGTTCCAGAGTATTTGCTAGGGCTGACCCGAATGCTTCAAAGCTTCAAAGCTTTGACCTTTGCCATGGTAATCGACCTTCAAATCAGTATTGGAATTGCTTCGTTTTCTTTTTGTTTTTTTTACATAAGTATGTAATAATAAAGTATAAATCCCACAATAGACCAAAAAATAAGGAATAATCCCACAACATTATTCATATTCAACATTAATTATTATTAGTTATTCTCAGACGGATATTGCTGTTTGTTGTGTGTAGAGGTGTCTGTACAGTAGTGCGGCAGCGGCACTGTCCCGGGCACTGAAACGGGGGAGATGGAGACAGACAGATAGAAAAACATGTCAGCGGTTGCGCCGCACTTCGAATACCTTTGAATATTTCTTGCTGAAGCTTCGAAGTCCAAAAAATGGTATTCAGGACAGCCCTAGTATTTGCACATGGCACAACACCTGCCCTCATATATAGTGTTTAGGGAGCGTTACCTAGGCTAATAATACCTGGGTAAGAGCCGATTTGGATGGTTAACGTTTGGTGCATCTGGAGTTCTCTTATCAGAAAATTAAGGTAAAATATGAGATACATTTAAGAGACTGTTGCTGCATGAGGCCCATTGTCTAATAACTCTAAGTTAATTTAAAGAGATAATCCTCAGTAACCAGAACATTGTATTGGAGTGGAGGCAGAGCTGTCTGTGAAGATGTATCCAAAACATCTGTTTCTTTTTTCACCGCATAGGTTGTAAGCCTCTTTGCATTTAGTAGAAATTACTCCTCATCTCCTCTTTCTAGTGCCGACACGCGGAAGAAGCATTAGTCTCTTCAGGAAATGAAGACTTTGACAGTCAGGTGGTTCAGGCTGGATGCTGTCTCGGTCTGCTTTGTTCACATTCAAATATTCAAAGTCAGTCAGCGCGAGTGCAGATGAATACGATGGCAGGGCCGGAGGCTGCAACGCGTCACGTCTAATAAGTATCTGTCAGGTTGTCATAGAAAGTCTATTGATCATCCACATCTGGCCCAGTTTCTCTCCTCGGCCCAGATTAAGGATTTCACACACAGCGCGGTCGATGGAAAATGAATCACAAAACAGAGAAATAGTGGGACAGAGGGAGTTGGGGGATGTATAATTAGATGTAATTATTCAGCGTTATGCAATCCGTTTTTTTTTTTTGTTATTTCAAGGAGCCGTGTGTCATACTGGTGTAACATAAGCTTAATGTTTAAATGAGAAACCGCATCCATTTAGGTCTGCATTTACATAACTGAATATTTTAACTTTCTTTAAGCTTTCTACTCAAATATGAACTTCAGCTCAGCAACTGAAAATGTAAAGACCTCTGCTTTACAGTCTGTATTAACCCTCTGAGACCCGCTGACCTTAGTGTCTTTCAGAGGCTCGAGTAGGTTCAGCAGATCCAACTCTTGTGGATCCAATGAACCCAATTGCATTCATGTGTGATGATGTTAGTCCCCATAGTAGCCATTTTATTGTAGTGAGACCATTTTTTTAAACTTGACCTCACTGTATAAAATGACCTGTGGTGACCTCTAGGATGTGTCTTAATGTGGTATTTTGAAGGGATTATTGATCATTTTTATCAATTCTCGAGTGGTAAAAAAAATGGTTAAATTTAACACCAAATCTCTGGTACAAATGGTATCAACCCCAAAATTGCTGCAACAACTTATGATACATAATAGATGGGATGGACATCATATACTTCGATCATAATCTTCTAAACCCTTATACACTTTTACAATTCATTTTAAATAATTAATTAATTCATTTGTGTTGATTTCTGATTTATAACTGGAAGAACTTGACACAGTGCTGAGCAGCATCTCAAATTAATCGTCAGGTTCCCAGCTTTCAGATGATGAACACCACTTCTATGTGATATCTACTGTTGACCTGCTATCTCCCCCTAAAGACTCCCTGTACCCTCATAAAAAAGACAAAACCGGTCTATTGTGGGTCTCAGAGGGTTAATGGTGGAAGATATTAGATGTGTTGTTTTCAAATGGAATGTTTTCCACGTGATAAAGTGGGAAATAAAAACAGATTCAGAGGGATTTTTTTCTGTTAGAACCTGCCTTTTCTCACATTAAGCCTCTGAGGGGATAACCGAGCCTCGAGTTGTTGTTGAACAGCTAATTGTGAATGCATGTTTTTATAATAAAGGCCAGCTGCCTGCGCAACTGATTATCCACAGTCTCTATACACAGTGATAAACAAGCACATTAGAGACCAGCGCATCTGCTGACACCTCCTGATACACAAGGTCTTTTCAAGAATTCATTTATGTCTATAGTATTTTTTCTAAATGGGCCTGCCTGACACTTGTGGATGGTTGTGCCTCTGGGCTACATGCCCTATCCAATTTAAATCTGTTTGCCTAATTGATAAATGTTATCGCTTAATAAGTTGTGACAGAAAAATTAATAGCGCTGGTCAGAGCGGGTGTGTGAAGGTCGTGGTGGAGGCTGATGGTTGATGGTTTAATTGGTTTTTACTCGGCTCTCAAGTCGTTTCTAACCAGGCACAGCAACCTGAAACCACCCTGATGGCTAATTCTGGCACACTTTCTGTCACTTTAATCAGGATCCAGTCCAACAAATTACCCCAAAGACTGTCCTGCTGCTGCTCTTAGATTTACTATGTTAAAGAGAAAAGCCTCCCCTAGATACTCTTATAATTTTATATACAGTATCAGTGATCTGATGTTCAAGGATTTCTGTCAATTTTATTGATTTCCCGCATTACCCAGAATGCCTTTTAGCAAACCCTGGAGAGGTGCCATGAACTCGTGTTCAGTTGTGTGTTTTTCACATGTACACTGACAAAACCTGAGCTAAAAGGAGAGTGAGGGAGACTTACATATATCAGGTTGACAGATAAACAACTCCAAATGAATAGTATAGTTCCTCTGTGTCCACTGGATGTGTAAATGGACAACTGTTTGGTTGTGGTGTCAGTGATACAGTGTTGGCTGTGTCAGCTTGTTTTGATATTTTTTCTGCCCCCTGGTGGCCAAAAATGAATTAATGGAGCTTTAAGATTTTACTAATCACATGTTAAGCAGTTAAAGGCTTGGCTCCAGGCTACATTTCAGACCTCTTAACCCTTCAGTCACCTAGTGATTTTGCTCTTATCTCATTTCAAAATGTGTAAGGCGGTTAGAATCCCTGAACTTTGTAACAATTTGCCTGCATCTGCAAGATTAGCCAACTGACTTTGTACCATTCCAATAAAAACAAAAAAACAAAATTCCCAGTCTGTAGAGTTTACCTTAAATATCTTAATTTCTTGGTAAAATCTTGTAAAATTGAAAAATATTTTCACTATTTTCACTTTTAGTAATTATTTACCTGTTATTAATTCGCCTTTATTTTTTAATTGCTTCATGATGGCCTTTAAAGCACTTTTTTAGTGTTTTTTAAAAAAGTACTCTATACAGTACAGTCAGTGATAGTTGCTTCCCATCAAGCAGGAAATATCTGGACATGACATGAAATATTTATCTATTTATTTATGAAATTAAAATATATAGCAAACACGCTCAAACACCCTCACTTGGGTCTTTCACCACAGTCTGTTAATGCACGCACTGCTTTGCAGTTCCCTATGTAGCTTTATTAGTTCTCTCGCAGCTTCATCTCATCTTGCTGCACCTTATTCATCCTTTCAGGAGCTCTATGAAAAATTCATACTTGGGGATGGTGAACTGCCTACTCTTATTTAAAATAAATCATTAATTTTCACATCTATTGATATATTCTGACTACCTCTTTAGATCTGAATCTGCACTTTACAAAGAGGAGGGAAAAGTTCTATCAGTGGTGGGATAAAACGTCCAAGTAGGCAATTTATTCATATGCTGGCAAAGGCTTCTCTGAACATCAATACATTAAACGCCTTTAGCTATGCTAACTACCCTTTTGCCATTAGCAGAAAACAATATTCTCGTTTCTGTTATTCTCTGCACCTGGTTTCCTAATTTCACAGTTGCTTGAACACGGAATAACGTCATTCGTATTTGTGATTGTAATTATTGATTTCTTTCATTCTTCACACTTTAAATATGGTGTAACATCCAAAACTAATACATGAATTTGAATCAAATCAAACTTAACATCAGCAAAATCGAAAAGCAGGGGGGGTCACCAGGTCATACAAATACATTAAATGCACACACACACATGCTTAACACACACACACACACGCACCATGACACTGGGTTAAATAAACACTTAGCTGCTCTATCTGACCACAGGTCAATAGTGGCGGTGCGGCTCGCCTTGTCACTGGCTCAGCTGCACTCTTTAATTATACACCCATTGATTGGCCAGGATGTCGATAGGCATTTAAGCTGCTTAAACCTCGTTGTATTAACATGTGCAATATGCACATAGTTTATGTATTAATTCTCAGCCTGAGGTGGAGCACTTTTATTTGTTGCCTCTTGCATTTCAATACGGCTGCCCGGTGGGTTTTCATGAAATGTCAATAGAAAGAGGAGAAATTGATCGATTTCACTGCTGGTGGCAGGAGGAAGCGGTAGTGGTGGAGGAGGAGGAGGAGGAGGAGGAGGAGGGCTGCTGAAGTAACTTTCTGTTTTGCTGAACTGATGCCAAACTGCTGTCTCTTCTCTGTTGTTCTACCCCAACAAATCTATCAGGAAGAGTAAGACATCTCTTAAAGTTAAATTAGATCTGATTGAAAATACAATTTTCAATTGTGTGCTGTTAAGTCAGTCCACTCATGCATAGATGTTAGCTGTATCCCCTTTCTCCTCCCCCCTTTCCTCCCCCTCTGCATCTATACGGTAGATGAGAGTTGTTGCTGAGGGAGTCACTCCATCACCTCTGTGGCGACCTCAAAGGTTCCAGCCCATGAATGATAAGCACCTTTGGGTGGAGCCTCTCCCGGCCGAGGGGAGCCAGGACCGGCACCAGCTCCCCTCGGCCGGGACGGACAGGGAGCACAGGGCCAGCGCTCACTGTGACCGGGACAGACGGAGTGAAGAGAACAAGAGAGCACTTGCTTTACAGCTGACTGACAGCAGGTTAATTGACTGAACCCTCCCCAGTGCTGCTCACTAGAGAGCCCCCCCCCTCCCCCCGTCCCCGTCCCACAGAGGCATCTCAATTCACCATCTAAGATAAAGACGTTCATACTGATCTGTGGGCAAGCAGATGTTTGGGGAAATGCACTGGGACTTATGTCATAATTGTTCCTCTATACTATTAAAAGTGTGCATTCTCTAGTGTGTTTGTGCTGGATTCATAGCAGAGGATCAGTTGTTTATCTCAACAACA